>OY728166.1:153568142-155968142 GCA_963277665.1 Viscum album | reverse complement strand
TTCCTTTTTCTTCTAATAATATCAATGAAAAGGATTGGATTGTTGGATCTATCAACATGTTGTTAGGTCTGTTTGGGTTCCTTTAATGGTTGATGAACATTAATCTAGTAAATTTCAAGAAATCATTTTCAAAAGTTTGGATAATACTCTATAGGATCTGTTGGATTATCTAGCACTCAATAATTCATTATTACATCGCATCATCTATTTGAGTCCCTACTCATACTGTCAAAGCGACTCAAATGGTGATATTTGGTCACTATGATATGATTTATGTAGAGACTGATCCCAACACAACCCACATTGATTGAGTAATTATATCAACATGTGATGATGAGATCAATCTTAAAGAGAAGTATGAAAATTGGTCATATATGTTTGAGGAATGTAATTTAATATGACATATAAGAAAAAATATTATATAACTATTATTTAAATGAATTATGGCTTATGAGGGAACTTAGAAATGAATTACTATAGGAGATTTGGTTCATTTATGATTAGGGGTCCCATGCAACATGATGGAAGAGACAACACACCTAGGACCACAACTCTATGGGTGAATGACCTCATATTTGATGGAATCAGTTCATAGGGAATGGGTTCAATGCAAGGGCTGAGAAAGAACCTTTATACATTAGTTAATGTTAGTAGGCATCATCCATAGATAGGTCGGGAGCATGAATGCTACTAACCTACAAGAAAGGAACTAATAATGTATCCTCATGAGACTTCCTATTAGGGGATGGTTACTCATTGGGTGTAGGGGAATATCCCCAAAATTAAGGGAAGTCTCAAGAATGGGATAATAATGTTGATGTTAATAATAAGATATTTAGTGGTTATTCCTTCAACCAGTCAAATATTGAACAAGCTATTCATGTTACAGATGATAGTTAGTTAATTTATGGGAGGAATTTTCTTTCCTCTAGTCTTCAGAAGGGTTAACAGAAGATGGACAAATCACCTTCCTTTTAAAATTCAAAGGAGACTTAAAATCTTATGGTGAAAGTGTTAAATAATGTGCATATTGGAGAGGAAAAGGATATGTCATCCCTTATTTTTAAGTCTTAACCGTATGGTCATGGTTCTTCTAATAAAATTCACATCCAAAATGTTTCTTTGATCGTATTGATCAATTCTATTCTAACACTTTCTCTGATACTAAACATAGAACGATCCTTTTATATGAATGAATTAAGAAGGGTGTAGCACTATCAAAAGAGGGTGAAAGGGTCTAGAGATACTTCCCAGGACATTTTTATAAATCCAAAAGACTCGAGTAAAAATATTTTTAGTCTACGTGATATAATAAATAAATATAATAGTAGCAGGTTTTCTCTGATGAATTTGGTAATGCCCATGGATTTATCTGTGATGATGGGAAATTCTCAGGCATTTAGACTGTAAGGGCAAGGTGTAATGTTTCCTCAAAGGGAATGTGTCGAAATAGATAATAGGATCCTTGGCCCCTTGAGGATCCCACCCCACCGGATGATCGTCACGTGGATAGTGATAGAAGAAAACAACCCAAAACCTAGAGGAGGGGTCGCCATCTTAGAGAAAGGGGTGTTAGCTGATCCCAATGAAGAATAATCTCTTTCTATTTATTGAGATTCTATCTTCTATGATCTATGCGAAAGTGGGTTTTCACTGGCCTAAATATGGCATCTCCCATTGTATTTTTTTGATTATTTTGTTTGTACTAAATTTCTGGACCATGGGCTACCCATGGTTCACACTGTCTTAGTGTGATTTGTTAATAACAATCTGTAATAATTATTATTATTCAGTAAAAAAATGTATTATTTAGTTCAAATTTAAAGCAATTAGAAAAAAATATGTAAGAATTTGTTTTAATTAATTTTATAATTAATAAATAGTAGTAATTATTATAAATTATTAATAATTTTTAATAAATTAAATAATTACTCATAATTAGTAATAATTACATATATATATATATATATATTAAAAATTACTAATACTTAATAATACGTATTATTAAATACTCTAAAAAAGTAATGAGGATAAATAATTACTTATAATTACTATAATTTTTTTTAATTCATTTTAATTAGTAAACTAATAATTAATAATTAATAAATAACAATTAATGAAAAATAGTAGTAATTTGTAAAATGTAACAGTAATTAGTAGTAATTAGTATTAATAATTAAGAAGTAATTAGTAATATTATTTATAATTCATAGTAATTAGTAATAAACTGATAATTAATTATGGTTAGTAATAATTATAAATAAATATAATCACTTACTAATAATTATTAAATAAAATACCAATAATTATTAATAGTTAGTATGAATTCTAAATAATTTGTAAAAAAGATTTTATTTAGCAGTGAAATATTAACAATAACATAGAATTATTAATAATTATCTATAATTTGTATGAATAATGAATAATTAGAAATAAAATATTTTGATTCACTCCCAATTGAAAATAATTATAAATAATTAATATCAATTATAAATAATTAATATCAATTATAAATAATTAATAATAATTATAAATAATGATAGAGATTATTATTAATTAGTTCCAATAATTAATTATATCAAAAAATTAATAACAATTAGTAAACATTAATAATAATTTGTTGTAATTAGTAGAAAAAGTTAATAATTAATGGTAATTAGTCAAAAATATTACTATCTAATAGTAATTAAAAATAAATATAAATCAATATAAAAATTAATAAAAATTAGTTAAGAAATGTTTAGTAATTACTCATATTAGTAATAAATAAAAATAATCCTAAAAAATTAACAAAAATAAGTAAAATCTATTAATAAATGCTAATTTTTATATTAATTAGTAACAAAATTATTATTTAATAAATATAAGGAATGCTTATAAATATTTAATAATTTTCTTAATAATATCTATTAATTACTGATAATAATGAGTAATTAGTACAAAAAATTATTTATGAGTATAAATAAATAATCATTTCAAAATAGTATTTATAATTAGAAAAATAATATTCATAAATATTCATAATTTTTAATAATTTTAAAATATCAATAAATTTTTTATTATAATTAGTATAAAAAATATTAATAATTACTAATAATTTTAAATAATTATAACTAATTACTAATAATAGGTCATAATTATTATTAATTTGTGATAAATAGTAATTTTTTTTAATAATTATGTGTTATTGAAAATTAGTAGTCCTTATTAAATAATAGATGTAATTATGTTTTTTAATAATTTGTATTAATTAATAAAAATAATTAATACTTACTCATAATATGTAAAAATTAAATATAATTTATGTCCATTATTAATAATTAGTAAAAAAAACAGTTATTTTTATTTAGTAATAAATAATAACAATTTGAATATGAACACTAATGATTAGTAATAATATATAAAATATATATCATAATAAGTAATAATATTTAATAATTTATCAAACATACTAATAATTAGTAATTAAATATTCTTAAAAAGTAATAATTGTTGAGTCAATAAGGTTTCCTTATGATTTTCCATTCCTCAATGTTTTGAAAATCACAAACACTTTATCTTAAGAGAAATTGTTTTCCCCTAAGTATTTTTTTCATAAGGAAAATTTCCCTTTCTGTAAGGAAATTTTTATCCTTATCTTTGTTTTTTCTCAGTTCGTTTCATAATCTCTTTAAATCAAACTCAATTTGTTCATTTGTATAAAAATAGGTTTCACATAAAAAATGTAAGAATCCTATAACTCTTTAGATATAGGGTATTCTGTTTTCTGGTTCTGAATTCTCTAAAATTCAGACTCTGAATTCTACAAAATTCTAATTCATAATTCTCTGAAATTCAATCTTTAAATTCTATGAAATTCGGATTTTGAATTCACTAAAATTCAGACTCTGAATTCTATGAAATTTATCCTCTGAATTCATCATAATTTAGATTCTGAATTATCTGAAATTCATATTTATAATTCTATGAAATTCAGATTCCGAATTCTCTAAAATTCAGAATCTGAATTCTCTGAAATTCAGCCTCTGAATTTTCTGAAATTCAGACTCCGAATTCTCTAAAATTCAGACTCCAAATTCCTTATAATATATAATATTAATTTCTCAAATTTGGGACTTGGAATTCCTCCTTATTCACACTCTAAATTGATATTTCACAATTTATGAGACTCTATATTTCTATATTGATAGATTTTATTTTGGTGCACACCATTTTAGAAGAGGAACACATAGATCATTTGGATATTATCCTCAAAATCATGAGTGAACTTCTCTTGTATGGTAAAAATTATAAATTTTTATTTTTGATCTATTATGTGAGGTATTATATCTGATAGGAGGATCATAGTGAATTGTGTAATGATTCATATAGAAATTTCATGGTTGAAACACATAAATATGTTTTAATTTTAGAGATTTATTGGATTATGTAGTCATTATATGAGGTTTGTTCTTGAGTTATCCTATATTGTATATCCAATGATACAATTATCCCTTTATAGTGTTATGTTTGATTAGAATGATAAATGTTAGAGATATTTCTAGAAATTGGAGGAGTAGTTGACATCAGATCCAATTTTTATTCTTCTAATACTAGGTCCTGGATGTGAAATTATCTAATATTCATCAACTAAATAAGTATTTTGAATCTTAATGTACATAATATAAATGGTGTCATAGTGATCTCACCAGTTACACTACCATGAGAATTACAATCCTACACATAGCCTCTAGATTCCATCTGGGATGTATTCTCTAAAAACATAGCACCATAATCTCTATGGGGAACGAGTTATATTATATTCTTATTAAAAGAAGTTGATGTAATGTTTTAGTCAAATGGATATGTACTTGTGATAGAGACACTAGGATGAGTATCATCAAAATTTTTATTTTAAAATTTCATATACCCATGAAAAAGTGAATGTGGTAGCAAGCATATTAAGTATGAATTTACTGACTCAAGACTTAATAGAATCAGTATATTAATTTTATCTGATTAGTGTTTTCATTTATAGGAGATTTTTAGTGGGGGAGGCTTGTGGAAATGTGTTCTTAACGTTTTTGAAGGTTGACTCATCATTTTATTGTCATATTTGGCTATAATCAGTATTAAAAATTTATTTCAATTATTTTAGTAAAATAATTAAAATTGGGGATACCATGGGTGACTGTTCTTAGTATCACACTCATTATTTGTGTTTATGAGATAGGTTGGTCATTCTAGTAGCTCTACAAGAAGGATTTTGTGGACACGAGACACCAGTTAGTTTTGTCTATACATCCTTGGACTACTTAGATGTGTCATGATGTGAGACATCAGTATTGGTTATTAGTAATGAGTTGTTCAATTTCAAATTTTGTTCCATGATTCCTTAATTGTATGAATATTAAGGTAGAGTGATATAAACATGTTATTTCATTGCATCCTTTATACAGTCTAATTTGGAAATGGGATGAGATTTCTACTGACATCATTATCAGTTCTCGTTTGAATACTAATTGGAACGATATGATTTGGGTGACCATTGATCAAATTATAAAATTGGATTCTTTTATCAATATAAACATGAAAATTAAGGTGGAAGATATCAGGAATTTTTATTTCAGAGTGATCATGAAGCTTCATGAAGTTTTTTCCCCAATATTTTATGGACAACAACTTGTGATTTATACCAATTTATTGAAATATTTTAATGAGTTCATGGGAACCCAATTTATGTTTTTCACATCATACCAACCTCATTTGGATGGTTATAATGAGTTATATATTTTGTTTCATGAGGATATACTTCGATGTGTGTTCTTTAATATGGTATTTCAAGGTAAAATAATCATCGTTTGGTTGAATTTTCTTCTAACAATAGTTATCAGGATTAGATTAAAATTGATTCTTTCAAATATATGTATAGGTGGGAATGTAGATATATCTTACATCGGACAGAGTTGGGAGAGTATATTTAGATTCGATGGTCCTTATTTGATAGACTATTCATAAGGTTTTATTTATCTATAAGATGTTTTTGACTACCAAGAGTCATTAGAAATAATATACACACTTTATTCATCACCCTCTACAGTTTATGGTTGGTGAGAAGGTCATTATCAGAGTTTCAACTCACTTGGTACATATCTGATTGAGTATGATGGGTAAGTTGGCACTATGGTATTTAGTCCCTTATGACACTATTGAATTTATTTGAATTGTTTTTTATTAGCAGGAACTGTTTTCACTATTGATGTTGATAAATAATATGTTTCATATTTCCATGATGATGATGTATCAAATAGACACTTCCTATGAGATTTAATGGAATGATATTGATCCGGATCTTGACCCCTCATTTTTGAGCAACTTTTTCAGTTTATGAATCATGTAGATAAGGTACGACATGGTAAAACAATTCCATTTTCTACATACTATCACAATAAGAACAAGATAGTCCTGACACATAAGAGCGATAATCATTTTGGAGGTAGGAGAATAATTTTTTATATGTACATAATAATGAAATAATTATGGGGTAAAAAAATTATTATCGGGATAATTGTGACATCCACACACTCAATTTCTGGTATGAACCTTAGTATACTCTTTCCCTTTTTTCATCCCATTGATCTCTGCTTGTTCTCTTTTATTCATGGTTTTTAATATATTATTTGATACATTATAGAGCTAAAAATGTGTGTTTTTTCCTTTTATTAATTACTTGAAAGATGTTCCAGGAGGAACATAGGTGTTTGGATGTTGTGTGGTCACGAACATGTAGTTATAATAGCTACTGGTAGCCTACCTGATGGTTGGTGAAGACCACTGGCTTGCTGATGGGAGACTATTAGTGAGATATTCTTTTATGAATACCACTGTCTTACTAGTTTGGTCAACCATATAGATGGAGGACCACTAGCATAAATGAGTACCTATAACAACTCAACTAGACATCTAGTAGGGTTCCCTGACCAAACAACATTTTTGATGGTGCCACTATCTTGGTGGTGGGTGATATTGGCTCTTTGATACCACTAATGTGGTCGAAAAACCACAAAATATAATTGTAATTATATTTCAATTAATATCTATTTTAATTTTTTTCTCATATCCCTAAATCCTATTTTTTCCATAATAATCTTGGAAACCCTCTTGAGGTGATTTCCTCCCTTCCATCCTTGTTTCATCATGGATCGAAGTTCTTATTTAAGTGTTTGAACCCTCTTGGTATGTCTATACGAGATTTGTTAATGAATTAATTTATTCATCATGTATCTTATTTACCTATAACTATGATATATTTAGTGATTCTTGTATTTGATTTTTCATTTGGTGATTTTGATTAAGGGATATCATCTTGATTATTCTAGCCTTTTACTTTATATTGGTGGATCCCTTGTTGGATGCTATTTTTCTTGTTTGAGGTAGGTATCTATAAAATATTGTTTACACGTGAATTATTAAATCTTCCTATAAACTCCATTGGTATAGAAGATAATATTGATTTATTTGATATCAAAGATGAATGATTTTATTTAATGCATCTTGGGTGGAAAAAAGTGGGGTTTCAAGGGGTTTTATTCAAAAATATTATATATACATCACCCGTTAGATAAAATGACCAAAATATGATTCTGAATATAAAATGGGGATTCAAGTTACCGTGGTAATGATTTATTGTGAAAATTATTAAAAAATTGTGAGTATGTTTGTCCTAATGTTTCTGGAAAATATATCACAATAGGAACATTGGGTGAGTTAGGATATGGACATGTGCAAAACTTAATAAGTTTAGTGAAAGTAGTTGTTATTTTTATGATATCAATAGAATTTGTTAGGACTTAGTATATATAGGATTCATAGAACTCCAGACTCAGTGTTACTTTACATGTCGTTGTATGTTTTACATATACTAGAGCCAACTTGTGCTTGTATTTATACATGATGATATTATTTCATCATTGAATGCTCTCATGTTTATGTTATAGGGTTTACATAGATAATTATATTTTTGAAAATATTCCATATATCATGTAATTCTTTTAATATTGGTTTATTTTATTTTGAAATTATTTACCGGAAACCAAAATATGATTTTAAAAATGGGTTTCATTTCAATTTTATTTTCAATTTTTAAAAAAATAGAATTATCTGTTTAATGGGGATGCAAATTGATTAGATTCTTGGTCATATACTATTGGGATTTTCCCCACACCCTATATATTCCTTTAGGAATATAAAAACATAGTTTTACTAGAAACAAACAAATAGAATGGGATCATGTTTCTCACTACAATCTCTTGGTAAATTTCTTCTCTATAGTGGTTTGGGGTTGTAATGGTGGATGGTCATGTGGAGACTTGGTGTTGGTATTTTCATATTTCATTATTATTCTGTTTATCACATTAATTAATTCACATTTTTTAACTCATGTTTTTCTAACATTTTCTTCCAAATAATTTTATGCTATGGCATGTCATCTTGGGTGATTTTCCATCTTGACCTAGGTTACTTCGTTACACATCTCATGCCACATTTCAAAAAAAAATCTTATTCTTGTGTTAACTAAGACTATAAAGCATGTAATTATGATTACATTATGTGTAGTAGAACTAAATATCTAAGAAATATGGATCCTTCATAAGAAATATTGATGTGTTAACTACCTATTCATAGTCATATGATAGTAAAAGAACAAATTATATCCCATATATAAATTATTAATGAATAAATAAATGAAAAAATGAAAATAAAATTATGATAAATAATCAACAAATAATAATTATAAATTTCTAAATGATCATTATGATACCACATTATGGTTTTGAGAATAGTGGAAGATTTGGGCTGGATTATGCCCCATGATGGTTTTGTCAAATCTAATGAATAACCCACTTAATCACTTTGACGGATCATTATTCCTCGTATATATACACGATGAAAATATACATGAATCCGAGAACCAAGAGGGAGTTTCTTTCAATTTAAATTTATTATTATTTTACAATAATAGATATACATTCAGTTTTGAGGTCTTTATTTGATGAATATGTTGAACTTAAGAAAACCCCATTTTTTTGTCTTATTATTTAATAATTATGAAACAATTTTGTGACCCTATGGAGGTGATCCACAGAAACTCATCAATCTCGAAACATAATCATATGATATTTATCTATCATAATAGCATTTTCAATAACATTTTTTGTTAATTATAAATTACAATCACAATCTATTTAGTGTAGAAGTTTTTCCCCTTATATTGTTTATCATTATTGGGAGGAGGAAGAATTAATATATTCTAATTATAGAGAAATCAAATAGATTTTATTTAGTTAGAAAAAATATGTATATTGGAGATGATGTTCACAATAAAATTCTTGCACAAAATTTCTCACACATGTTTGATTCTCCAAAGGACATAATAGTGTATTTATATGCCTAGTGATAAGGGTAAATATTTAGTAATTTTAAAAATTCCCATTAAATTATATTTAACTCATAAAATAATCCATTCCATTTATTATTATTATTATTGTCATTATTACTATACAACATGAAATTTGGGTAATTGTGATTGTTTTTTTTGCGATAGTTAAGATTTTGTTTACAATATGTAATTATGGATTGATTATTTAAGGACGACACCATATCCCCAAAAAAATGTTTTTCATGAATTTTAATAGTGATTTAAAATAAATCTATCTCAAATATGATTAGATTTATCTCACATTCTCAAGAGAGTGATTATTATTAGAAAAAAATAAAAAATTCCATCTCAACCGATCTAACTAATTTCAATCAGTTTTCAATTCCATTGAAAAAAAATTTCCGATTTTTTTGTGATAAATACGATCTGCCATAACAATGTTTTAAATAGGTGGGAAAATTATTGTTGGGGGATGTTTCTTATTATATATATCAGATCCATTATAACAAACCCATACATCCCAAAACATAGGCTGATAGATTCTTCTCAATTGATTAGTCTGTAATGAAAAAATAAAAAATACACCCCTATTATTCCCTTTTTCCCCAATTTATCCTCCCTCTCTATCTTTTTGTGTGTGTGTTTAGGTCCATTTTGAAAAAAATTTGTTTTTAATTTATATATTTATGGGATCTCTATAATAGTTTCAATATTCCACTTATTTCAAGGTATTTTATTATTCTTTTACTTTAACAATTATTCATGAAATTAATTATGTGTAGTTCCCTTTGTAATTAGTAATAGTATGTAAAGAAGACTAATATTTAGTAAAAATATAAATAAATACTATTAATTCTTAATAATTATAAATAGTGAGGAAGAATTGTTATTAATTCATAAAATGTTATTAATATTACAAATATAATAATAATAATCAAGAAAATATATTACTAATTAGTTCTAATTAGTATTTTAGTGATTAAATCATCAGATAGATTGTTAGAAACGATTTGAAAGTACATGTAGAAGATAATTATAGTGTATAATTTGAAAGATTTGTTATGTACAAGAACTTAATAGTTATAAGGCTCGTACCTACTAAAGGTAAAATCCATGGGAAAAGGAATACCTTGTAGGTGTAATCTCTACCAATTAGTGTTTCAAAATTGGAATTTTGTTTCACTAGGGTTTGGATTCTTTCACTTCCTTTTTTCTTCTAATAATCTCAAAAAATGTATTGGATACTTTGATCTATCTACATGATTTTAGGTCTATTTGGGTTCCTTGAATGGTCGATAAACATTAATCTAGGAAATGTTAAGAAAACATTTTCAAAAGTTTGGATTCTACACTATAGGATCCGTTGGATTATCTGGCACTCAATAAATCACTATTACATCGCATCATATATTGGCGTCCCTACTCATAATATCAAAGAGACTCAAATGATGATATTTGGTCACAATGATAGGATTTGTGTGGAGAATGATCTCAACACGTCCCACATTGATTGAGTAATTATTTCAACATGTGATGATGAGATCAATTTTAAAGAGGAGTATGAAAATTGATCTTATATGTGTGAGGAATGTGATTCTATAGGACATATAAGATAAAACTATTATAGAACTATTATTTTAAAGAATTATTGCATGTTAGGGAACATGGAAATGAATTATAATAGGAGATTTGGTTCATTTAAGATTAGGGGTCCTATGCAACAATATGGAAGAGACAACACCCCCTAAGACCACAACTCTATGGTTGAATGACCTTAGATTTGATGGAATCAGTTTGTAGGGAATAGTTTCAATGTAAGGAATTGGAAAGAACATTGAGGAATTAATTATTGTTAATCGATGTAGTCCTTAGATAGGTCTGGATCATGGATGATGATATCCTATAAGAAAGGACCTCATAATATTTCCTCAGGAGAGTTCCTCTCAGTGAATGGTTTCTCGTTCGGTGCAGGGGAATCTCCCAAAAATCAGGGGAAGTCTCAAGCATATGATAATGATGTTGATTTTAATTCTGAGGAGTTTTGTGGGTATTACCTCAACCAATCAGATATTGAACATACTATTAATGATACAGTTTAAAGTTAGTTAATTCATGGGAGGAATTTCCTTTCTTCTAGTCTTCAGAAGGGGTAGAAGAAGATGGGTGATTCACCTCCCTTTTAAAATTAAAAGGAACCTTAAATTATTATTGTGAAGGTGGTAAATAATGTGTATATCAGGGAGAAAAGGGATATGTCATCCCATACCTTATGTCTCAACCATATGGTCATGATTTTTCTAATAATATTCACATCCAAAGTGTTCCTTTGATAGTATTGATCAATTCTGTTGTAACTCCTTCTCTGATACTAAACATGGAATGACCCTTTTATATGTATGAATTAAAAAGTGCGTAACACTCTCAAATGTGGGTTAATGGGTCAGCAGTTACTTCCTCAAACATTATTATGAATTCAGAGGACTCGAGTAAAAATATTTTTAGTATACGTGTTATCATAAATAAATCGAATAACATGGAGGTTTTCTCTGAGTAATTTAGTAATGCCTATGGATTTATCTGAGTTGATGGGAAATCCTCATGCATTGAGACTGTAAGGGAAAAGAGTAATGTTTTGTCAGAGGGTACAGGTCTAGATGGATAGCAGGATCCTTGGCCCCTTGAGGATCCCACCCCGCCAAATGATCCTCACGTGAATGGTGATACAAGAAAACAACCCAAAACCTAGAGGAGGGGTCGTCATCCGAGAGAAAGGGGTGTTAGATGATCGCAATGAAGAATAATCTCTTTCAATTTCCTGAGCATTTATCTTCAATTCTCTATGTGAAAGTGGTTTTCCACTGGACTCAATATGACATCTCCCCTTGTACATTTTTGATTATTTTATTTGTAATAAATTTCTGGACGATGGGTTACCCATGGTTCACACTATCTTAGTTTGATTTATTACAATAATTTTTAATAATTATTATTAATCACTAGAAATCTATTGTAGTAAGTTCAAATCTGTATAAATTAGAAAAAATCTGTAATAATTTGTTTTAATTGATTTTATTATTAATAAATTTTATTAACTATTATAAATTATTAATAAATTTAAAAAAAATTAATAATTACTCATAATTAGTAATAAGTACATATATATATATATAATTACTAATACTTACTAAAATGTATTATTAAATATTCATAAAAAGTTACGTGGGTAATAATAATTACTATAAATTATATTTAGTTAATTTTAATTATTAAACAAATAATTAATAATTAAAACCTAACAATTAATGGAAAGTAATAGTAATTTGTAAAAAGTAGTAGTAATTAGTAGTAACTACTTATTAGTATTAATAATTAAGAATAAATTAGTAAATATTATTTATAATTCATAGTAATTAGTAAAAAAACTGATAATTAATTATGATTAGAAATAATTAGAAATAATTATAAACACTTACTAATAATTAATAAATAAATACTAATAATTATTAATAGTTAATATGAATTCTGAATAATTTGTAAAAAATATTTTATTTAGCTGTGAAATATTAATAATAACATAGAATTATTAATAATTATATATAATTTGTATGAATTACTAATAATTAGTAACAAAATATTTATATTAACTCATAATTACAAATAACTATAAATAATTAGCATCAATTATAAAAAGTTAATATTATTATAAATAATGATGAAGATTATTATTAATTAGTTCCAATTATTAAATTTATATAAAAACTAATAACAATTAGTAAACATTAATAATAATTTGTTGTAATTAGTTTAAAAAAATTATAATTAGTGGTAATTAGTCAAAAATATTACTACTTAACAGTAATTTATAATACATATAAATCAATTTAAAAACTAAGAATAATTAGCTATGAAATGTTTAATAATTACTCATGTTAGTAATAAATAAAAATAATCCAGAAAATTAAGAACAATGAGTAAAATCTATTCATAAATGCTAAATATTTATAATAATTAGTTACAATATTATTATTATTTAATAAATATTGTGAATGATTATAAATATATAATAATTTTAATAATAATTTGTATTAATTATTGATAATCATGAGTAATTTTTATAAATCATTAGTTATTAGTATAAATTAATAATAATTTTAAAATATTATTAAGAATTAGAAATATAATATTCAAAAATATTCATAAATTTCAATAATTTAAAAATATCAACAAAATTTTTACTATAATTAGTAAACACAATATTAATAATTACTAAAATTTTTTAATTATTACAAGTAATTACTAAAAATTGGTCATAATTATTTATAATTTGTGATAATTAGTAAAAAATTATTAATACTTATGAATTACTGAAAATTACTAGTCCTTATTAAATAATAGATGTAATTAATGTTTTTTAATAATTAGTAATAATTAGTAAAAAAATAATACTTACTCATAATACATAAAATTAAATATAATTTGTGGCCATTATTAATAATTAGTAAGAAAAATATTTATTCATATTTTGTAAAAAATAATAACAATTTGAATATGAACCCTAATGATTAGTAATAATATATAAAATATATTTCATAATAAGTAATAATGGTATTTAATTTATTAAACGTACTAATAATTAGTAATTAAATATTTATAAAAAGTAATAATTATTGAGTCAACCAGGTTTCCTTATGATTTTCCATTCCTATATGTTTTGAAAATCACAAACACATTATCTTAAGAAAATTTGTTTTTCACTAAGGATTTTTTTCATAATGAAATTTTCCCATCTCTAAAGAAATTTTTATCCTTATCTTTGTTTTTTCATTGTTCATTTCAT
Source organism: Viscum album (assembly GCA_963277665.1). Taxonomy (NCBI): domain Eukaryota; kingdom Viridiplantae; phylum Streptophyta; class Magnoliopsida; order Santalales; family Viscaceae; genus Viscum; species Viscum album. Next base: position 155,953,887 of record OY728166.1, on the reverse strand, counting down.
AATCTCTCTAAATCAATCTCATTTTATTCCTATGTCTAAAAACTTGTTTCACATAAAAAATAAAATAATCCTATAAATCCTTAGATATAGAGTATTTTGTTTTTAGTTTCTGAATTCTCTGAAATCCAGACTCCAAATTCTCCCTAATTCAGATTCCAAATTCTCTGAAATTCAAACTCCAAATTCATTGATATTCAGATTCTAATTTCTCTAAAATTTAAACTCCGAATTCTCAAAAATTTAGACTCTGAATTCCTCAAAATTCAGATTCTGAATTATCTGAAATATAGATTTATAATTAAATGAAATTTGGATTCCAAATTCTCTAAAATTCAGAGTTCAAATTCTATGAAATTCAGCCTCTGAATTTTCTGAAATTCAGACTCGTGATTCTTTTAAATTTAGTCATTGAATTATTTAAAATTCACACTCCAAATTTTCAGAAATTCGGACTCAAAATTCCTTAGAATTTATAATATAAATTCTTTAGAATTTGGACTTGTAATTCCATCGAATTCAAACTCCGAATCCCTCAAAATTATTATTTTTACACTTCTTATGAATTGATGTCATACCACTTATTTCTAATTAACCATTTTATGAGTTACACATGTATAGGTCCCTTCATGATTCAATGAAAAATATGACCATTGGAGGAGGAAGCCGACCATTAGAGAAGTTCCAAAAAATAAGAGCTCATTTTAATGAGTTCAAAATCTGTTGACCACTCTAGAGATTGCATGCTATGAAGTGATTTATAAAGAGAGAGAGTCACAAGCTTTGTTCTTAATGAACAATTTGTTATGATTTCTTCGTGTGACTCCAATTTGTAAGATTGGTATAGAGTAAGAGGTTTCCTTCCTCTGATACCAATTGTAGGATCGAAATAGTTATGTAGATGGTCAATATACAAGAGGGGGGTGAATTGTATACTTTAAAAACTCCTTTGGAACCTTTAAAGTTAGTTAATAATAACTATGTTTTCCTTAAGCAAAGGAAAAGTCTATGTTTAACAAAGTTAAACTAAGCAAATTCACAACACCTCTTCACACCGAATGCAAACTAGGAAACAGATTCTGAATGAGGATTCCGGAAATATGGTTCCGGAAATTGAAACATAACAAAAGGTTACAATATGAGATTCTACCTTAAAGCGTATAAAATCTAAATAAAACAGCCTACAAGTAAGGAAGTATAATAAAGTTATAATTTCCTTATATTACAAAATGCAGCGGAAATAAAACAAGTAGTTAAACTACAAGTAACAAGATATAAGTCTTTTAACCCAAAGAGAAGGGTATCCAACATCCGTGGATAAAGGTTCCTTGATTTATACTTTCAAGCAAGTCTGTTTTACCCACACCAGGGTAAGCCCTCGATATGAAGATCGGAGTTTCTGTCTTTCTATCCCCGCAGGCCCTCAACTTCAAGGTAGTTGGCAACCTCTGTCTTCCTCAGCAAGAAAGCCCTCGATCTTTAAGGTAGTCGGCACCTATGTCTTCCTATCCCCGAAAGCCCTCGAATGTAATCACCAACATTCGGAGTCGCATGAATCTTTGAGAGTTAATAAGAGTCTCTCACTCTAGAAATCACTTCAAGCAAATTAGTCAGCCTTTCAGTACTTTCATCAGCCATCAGCCACGAGCTCTTTCAAATGAGCTCCTATTTATAGGTAAGGTCAGCTCCTTCTCTAACGGTCATATTTTCCTTAAAGATCGGAGGGACTTGTACACGTGTCACTTAGACAACGGTTAGTTTATAACAAAACAGAGGATATCGTTTTATAACAAAACAAGTGTAACAAAATGTACGACATCGTTTTAATTCTAACATAAAAGTTCGGAATGAAAACTTCAGAGTGAAGATTCGGAGTGTAATGAAAATAATAAAGAGTAGACAAATTATAGAAATGTAAGCAATATAAATGTTAGGAGTCTAACAAAGATATTTTTCGGAGTCTGAATTAATTCAGAGTGTATAAAACAAAGATACTCAAATTCTGTTTAATAGGTGAATTCGGAATGCGAATTCAGAATAGGGATTCGTCATCAGAAATCGTAATGAGAATTCATCATCAGGATTCGTAATGAGAATTCGTCATAAGAATTCGTAATGAGAATTCGTCATCAGAATTTATAATGAGAATTCATCATCAGGATTCGTAATGAGAATTCGTCATCAAAATTCGTAATGAGATTTCGTAATGAGATTTCTTCATTAGAACTCGTAATGAGAATTCTTCATTGGAATTCGTAATGAGAATTCTTCATTGGAATTCGTAATGAGAATTCTTCCTCAGAATTCGTATCCTGAATTTGAAATAGAACTTAGTCAGAGTTAATATCCGGAATTCGGAATGAAACTTCCTTATAGTTTTTATCCAGAATCTGAATCCTAAAACAGAATGGTTTATATCAATGTTTCAATGATTCCGAGAAAATGAATCCGAATCTCATACTTAAGAAAAATATGGATGAAAATATGATATGAATAATTTTTCTTTAAAAATCGAATTTCATTAAGAAAGAAATTTTCTTATAAAAGCGATTTTTCTTAAGAAAGCAATTTTCTTAAAGATAAGGTGTTTGTGATTTTCAAAACAAGAAGGAATGGAAAAGTCAAAAGGAAAACCTTATTGACTCAACAATCTCCCCCTTTTTGGAAAGCACAAACATCCTAACGAAAAATCTATTCTAAGAAAAAAAAACATTAAGGCTTATCTCCCTTTTCTTTAAGGATATTGATGAATACGACTAACTCCCCCTTAGGCTTTGAAACTCTAAGGATCGTATTCAGATTTCCGGAGTGAAAAATAAGATTGTCTTCTTTAATGAAAAAGCTCCCCCATAAACAAACTCTTATTAGAGTTTTTCTTTTTCTTAAGGATCTTTTTCTTCTCCACCTTTGATAAACTCTTATTAGAGTTCTTCTTTTTCTTAAGGATCTTTTCCTTCTCCCCCTTTGTGATTTTCAAAAAAAATTGGAGGGAATGGAAAAAAATAACAAAGTACCTGAAAAAAAAATAGTAATGATAACAATAGAAACAACAAGCACAACTTTCATTAAATTTGAAATCCCGACAACAAGGAAAAAATTACAACAAAATGATCGGATTTGATTATTTCGGATCTTTTTCCTTTGACATGAGGCCCTTTAGAATAGTCTTGATCTTCTTCAGGTCTTTATGATCTTCTTCTTCTTGCTTTTCTAAGACAACTATTCTTGCGGATTGAGATTCAATTTTTTCTTCCTGAGCCTTCAGCTTTTCTTCCTGAGCTTTGATCTTCTCTTCCTAAGCCTTCAGCCTTTCTTCAAAATCGATCCGATGATCCCTTTCAAATTTCCAATTCTGAGAAATAGAATTCAACTTCCCATTCAGATCTCTTACTTCTTGAATCCGGAAGTTCTTCTCTTCTGTCAGCTTCTCTTCAAAAGATGCAGTTAACTCATTTATCTTCTTGTCCTCGGTTTCAAAAGCATCTTTAACATTGTCTTTAAACTCATCGAACAACCTCATTTCTTCCACAATCTTCTTTGACCAACTTGTCATCCTCTTGCAAGACCATTTGTGAGCTTCGTAACCAACAAAGAAGGTTTTTAACTGAGCCTCAATATCAACGCACTTATCCATAACCATAGATACAGAGTCTGTTTTCTGATTCAACACATGTTCGAGCATCTGGCATCTTGAGTCGATACTAGAGAAGGTCGGAATGGATCCTACCATCTTCTTTAAAGTCTGGACAACAAAATCATGCCCCAACGAGGATGACTCCAAATCTGAAATCATTCTTGGAGAGTTTTCTTCCTCAATGAGCTCCAACTTTCTCTTTGAAGAACTACCAGATTCCTTTCTCTTCCTTTCTTCTGAGCTCGGAGTATCAGGAAGAATTTGCTTCCCCTTATCTTTTTTCAGAATTGAGTCCTGTTCCGGAGTTCTCTTCTCACTATCAGAAACTTGAACGACATTATCATCATCAGTAACTTCCTGAACCCCTACGATTTCCTTCTGAGTAACATCAAGTAAAAGATGTTCTTCTTCTCCATGATAAGAAACTTCTTCTTCTCCTTTCTCTTCTTCTATTGCTGGAGTAACTAGCTTTGATGATTCTGCTTCAGAAGTTCCGAGTGATAAGTGTTCCGAAGGTGTCCCCTTGTAATCATCTACTTGTTTCAGCACATCTCCGGTTTCACCACTTCCTTCAGCACCCTCTTCTACTTGTTCTACTTGCTCTACTTCCTCAGTATTCGTAGCAATAGCTTCTTCTGGAGCAACGAGATTTCTTCCTGGAGTCTCAGGTAGAGATTATAAGGAGAATGATCTCAAAACAGGAATAGTTTCTGAAACCATTTCATTGAATTTTAACAAAGCCTGAGCTACCTCAGCCTCAGTCATCTTCTTCTTGATCTTCTTTTGTTTTGCTTGTTTTTCAAGCTCATCAGCAGTTTTCTCCTTCAAGGCCATAGCCTCCGCAGGGTCCAATCCGAACTGCGGATCCCCTTCTTTCCTTTTCTCTTTATCAGCTCTCCACTTTGTAACAACCTCATCAAGATAGGATTTCTTCTTCTTTGGCTTTGGAGGTGCGGAATGGACTTCCTTAGACTTAGGATTCTCAGCTTGTACTTCCACTTCTTTCAGATTTCTTTTCCTTACTGGCTTAGATGATTCCGGTTCAGCAGCCTTCGGAGCCGCTTCTTCTTGATTTGGAAAATCGAAGAACTCACCAATTTCCTTGTTGAATGCCGCATCCATTCTCTTAAGAGTACCATCGCTGACCAGCATGATCTTGCAAACTCTTGGCTTAGATTTGCAAGCCTCCTTGAAAGACTTAAGGCACCGAACAATTAACTTGGAGAGTATTGCTGGATACATAACAATCTGAGCTCTCAGATTTCCTTTCTTCAAATTTTCAATCATAAGAAGAATGTGCTTCATCAAGTTGAACTTCCTTAGATTTATCAGGAAATCTAAGATATAGATCTCACATTTATTCAAGATATCTTTATCACCTTTTCTCGGTACGATAAGACCTTGTAACCATAACTCCAGAATCCGGAAATTTGTAGATAGACTTGCAATCTTCGGAGCCTTGTCATCAGCCAGTCCGAGAGTTTCTAAGGCTTTTTCCTTGTCGAAGCTACCCTTAGAGTCTGTAAACACATGTGAAATAAACTCGGCTTCTCCTTCATAAGACAACCCTACCAAGCTTGCAGCTTTGGTGTGAGAAAGCTTGTAAGTCTTGCCATAAGACTTAAACAAGAACTTCTCCCTATTATCTTTTTTAAAGAAGGAAATTGATTCATAAAACTCGACAAGTAAGTCTGAATATACTTCATCTTGATTCCCAGTTTTTGATACCGCAACATCTTCCCATCCATTCAACATGATGTTCTTTGAAATAAGGGAATCATAATTGTTTAATAAATCCGGATGAACTAACCTTTCTCTGTAAACTAACCATTGCGAAATAGGCTTAGTGGATGACATTTCTTGAGATGCTAACTCCGCAGACATTCGGATCTGAAGTCCTCTAGGATGTTCGGAACGGAGAAGACTGAAGTTCGGAACGGCCTTAAATCAGAGAGGCAGAGATTCAGGACGCGAGAGCTTGAGATCGATGTGGGACGAGTAATTGGGTCCCCTTTATATAGGCAACGAGATGACGGTTCACCTTCCACGGTTGATCTAACGGTTGGAATAAGCTGAGATCAGATCTGACGGTTGAAAACTTGAATCCGATCTTTTTGAGGTTTTTATTAAGACAAAGAATTAAGAAAACTATAATCTGAAAACATAGTACAAGAAAATTCCAGTAAGTAAAATATGACTACGAGAACATGAGTAAGGAAATCATACCTTTCGGATTGCATTAGAAGGATTATTTGTAATGGGTAATATAAAAAGATGATTACAAAAAAAAACTTTATTAGGAAAAGACAAAGTTCTCAAAAATTTACTACGGAAAAATATCTCAGTACGAAAACACTCATTACGGAAAACTCATTACGGAAAACAAATTTCAGAAAACTCAGAACAAAAAAAACAAACTTAGTAAGGGAAAAACTTAGTACGAAAAATTCAATACGAAAAACTCATTACGGATAAAAAATAGGTACGAAAATCTGGTATGAGACTGCCAGTACATAAATTTTCATTCTGGAAAGTTTCAATACGAATATTTCCATTCCAGAAGTATTCTGTACGAGAATGTCCAATCTGAAAAATTTTAGTTCCAGAAATTCCATTCCGGAAATCTTCTTTCCGAAAAGTTTGAAAACAAATTTTGAAAAACTTTGTTAAACAAACAATCAAATGTACTCCCCCTATGAAAAAGAGTTTATTACTGTAAGGAGACTTTTTCAACAGAAAGTTAATTATGAAATATTACCTTACAGTTATCATTCCTAACTTCTGTTTAATATATTCAAATCTATCAGAAGGCAAAGATTTTTTGAAAATATCAGCAAGTTGATCTTGCGTTCCAATAAACTGAAGAATAATATCCCCTTTGATTGTGTGATCCCTAAGAATGTGATGCCTAATATCTATGTGTTTTGCACGGGAGTGATGTGCAGGGTTCTTATGGAGGGCAATGGCACTTGTGTTATCACACAAAATTTGAGTTTTAGTAAAACTCAAGCCATAGTCTGTGAGTGTGTGTTGCATCCACAACACTTGAGCACAACAACTTCCACCTGCTACATATTCAGATTCAGCAGTGGAAAGTGATACAGAATGTTTCTTCTTGTAGGACCAAGAAACTAAAGAATCTCCTAAGAAATGAAAAGTTCCGGATGTACTTTTTCTATCCATTCTACATCCACCAAAGTCAGCATCAGAAAAGCTTTTTAGAACAAAGTCATTTCCAGAAGTATAAAATAATCCTAGATCCATGGTTCCCTTAAGGTAGCAAAAAATTCTTTTTACTGCCTTTAAGTGATATTCCTTAGGATTGGATTGATATCTTGCACATAATCATACTGAAAACATTATGTCTGGTCGACTAGCTGTTACGTAAAGTAGACTTCCTATCATACCTCTACAAGATGTTTGATCTACTGGTTTCCCAGCTTCATCAAGATCTAAAGAGTTTGAGGTACCAATGGGAGTACTTATACTCTTAGTGTTGTCATAACCATACTTTTTAAGAAGATATTTAATATACTTATGTTGAGATATGTAGGTTCCTTCTGGTTTTTGAGAAATTTGAAAACCAAGGAAAAATGTTAACTCACCCATCATACTCATTTCAAACTCAGATTTCATTAGACTAGCAAAAGAGTCAGTCAAAGATTGCTGAGTTGAACCAAATATAATGTCATCAACATAAATTTGAACAATGAAAACATTTTTCTTATCTTTCTTTATAAAAAGGGTGGGATCTGCATTTCCCTTAACATAGTTATTTTGAAGCAAAAAATCCAGTAAGTCTATCATACCATGCTCGTGGGGCTTGTTTAAGGCCATACAAAGCTTTGGTAAGTCTAAAAACATGATCAGGATGTTTTGTATCTTCAAAGCCAGGAGGTTGTTCAACAAAAACATCCTCTTGAACATAACCATTAAGAAAAGAACATTTCACATCCTTTTGAAAAAGTTTGAAATTAAAGAATGCTACAAAGGCAAGTAGAATACGGATAGATTCAAGTCTAGATACTGGAGCATATGTTTCTTCATAGTCTATTCCTTCTTGCTGATTATAGCCTTTAGCAACAAGTCTAGCTTTATTTCTAACAATGACTCCATTTTCGTCACATTTATTTCTGAAAACCCATTTTACTCCAATAACAGATGTTTCCTTAGGTCTTTCAACCAAGGTCTAGACTTTATTCCTTTCGAATTCATTTAGCTCATCTTGCATTGTTTTGATCCAATCATCATCACCTAAAGCTTCATTAGTGCTTTTAGGTTATAATTGGGAAAGAAATGCTAGATGTTATACTTCATTTACTAAGGAACTTCTAGTCCTTATAGGTTGATTTACATCACCAATGATACTATCACTGGGATGATTTTTAAGAAACACCTGATTTGGGTTTTGTAAAACCTGTTCATCAACATAGGGTAGAAAGTCTTCTGGGGTAAATGTTTCAGAAGTATCTTCTAGAATAATTTCCTTACCAGAAGGTTCTTCAATAAAAGGTTGACAATCAGTTTTTTAAAACAAATCCGAAGATGTAAGTTGAGATGGTTTAAAAACAAAAGGATCCAACTCATAAAATTTTACATGTACTGTTTCCTCAACAGTACAAGTATTTTTATTAAAAACTCTATAAGCCTTAGAAGTTGTGGAATATCCTAAGAAAATTCCTTCATCAGACTTTGGTGAGAATTTATGTAAGTTATCTTTAGTATTCAAAATGAATACTTTGCAACCAAAAACCTTGAAGTAGGAAAGTCTTGGTTTTCTACCATTCCATAACTCATAAGGAGTTTTATTAAGAAAAGGTCTAATCAAAACTCGATTTATAGTATAACAAGCAGTACTTACAGCTTCAGCCCAGAAATGTCTAGCAATAGAATATTCACTCAACATGGTTCTAGTTATCTCTTGAAGAATTCTATTTCTTCTTTCAACTACACCATTCTGTTGAGGAGTTCTAGTTTCTGAAAAATTGTGAGTAATACCTTTCTTACTACAAAAAGTTTCAAAATCATAATTTTGAAATTCTCTTCCATGATCACTATGAATAGTTTTCAATGGAAGGTTTTTCTCATTTTTTACTTGAGCTCTAAAACTTTTCAAATAAGAAAATGCTTCATATTTCTTTTCTAGAAAATAGACCCAAGTAAATCTAGTGTAATCATCAACTAGAACAAACACATAGTATTTGCCTCCAATACTTCCAGTTTGTGTTGGACCGAAAAGATTCATGTGCACTAACTGTAATGCATCAGTTGTTGAGACTTCACCGATTGACATAAAACTAGATTTATGTTTCTTTCCATATTGACAAGGATCACAAACATTAGAAGAATCAAATCTAAGCTCCGGTAGATCCTTAACTAGTTTCTTCTTAGAGAGTTTACAGAGGTTCCTAAGATTACAGTGACCTAGTCTTCTATGCCATAACCAAGAATGATCTTCCATTGCACTTAGGGAAAGTAAATCTTGGCTCCTGAGGTCTTCTAGGTTCAAAGTGTAGACATTCTCTTGCCTATTGGCTGAGAGAATAAATTTTTCCTTGAAATTGTGAACTAAACACTTATCATTCCTAAAATTCACAAGGTAACCTTCATCACATAACTGACTTATGCTAATGAGTTTGTGATTAAGAACCTTAACAAAAAGAACATTTGAAATCAATGTTTTACCTAAAAGAACAATATTACCAATACCAACAATCTCTCCCTTAGAATTGTCTCCGAAAGTTACCTTTCCTCCTTTCGTTTTGATAATATTTTCAAAATAGCTTTTTCTTACCAGTCATGTGCCGGGAACATCCACTATCCATGTACCATGTATTATTGCTGGTACTTTCGTTATTTTCCTGAAATCAAGAAGAAAATTAGACTTTCAGAATCCAAACTTGTTTGGATCCGAGATTTCCAGACAATAAAATTTTAGGTATCCACATTTTCTTTGAAAAGTAAGCTTTGTGAAATCCTAGAGATTGGGTTTTGTTTAAGGAACAATTCTTTGCCCAGTGACGACCACATTGACACTTGGTACAAAATGGGTCACTTTGAGGAACAAAATAATTGTTACTGAAAATAGGTTTTGCATAGGTATAACCAAATCCGGATTTATTTCTTAAAGGTCGTATTTGGGAATATATCTTATCAAAATTTTCCTTACCATGGGTAAAGTTTGATAAACACTTCTTTAAGGAATAAATTTCGGACTTGAGTTTTACAACCAAGTTTTTATCCTCAAAATTATTAGTTTTAGAACTAGAGTTAGGCTCAAAAACATTTTTCTTAGAAATTAATTTTTCTAATTCTTTAGAAAGTTTGTTCTTCTCAGAACTTACTTCCTCAAGATTTTTTGAAATACTTTCAAAATCAGCATTTTTCTTATCAAGATCTTTAGAAAGATCTGATATTTCTTTTGTAAGAATAGAATTTCTAGAATTTGCCTTATCAAGTTTCTTATTGAGTTTGTAATTCTCAATCTCAAGAAGTTCAGCAAATCTAGAGACTTCTTCATAAGTAGGTAAAGTATTTTCCTCATCAGAAGATGATTCTTCATCAGAAGAGTTATAATACTTACTATCATTAGAATTTAAAGAAACATTGGTCAATGATTCAGCATTTCGTACCTTAGCCATAAGACAATGATTATCAATAGGTAATCTGGCTATAAGACCAAGATTCTTATGTCCTGAAGATACATAGTCAGAAGATTCTTCTGAAGAGTTACCTCCACTGGCACTCCAGGTATCATTAGCTTTCAGAACATTCTTAGCTTTAGCTCTATAATACTTCTTTCTATTTCTGTCTGAATGTCTTTCCTTCCTTTGTTTCTTTTTGAGCATAGGGCAATCTGGTCTAATATGTTCAGCTCTTTTACATTCATAACAAGTAACTTCTCCATATTTCTTATCTTTCCTATCCTTTTTCTTATACTTAGATTGATAATTTCTCTGCCCAGCTATCCTGTTCATCTTTCGAGCAAGATTGGCTAATTCATTTTATGAGACATCACTCTCACTAGTTTCGGATTGGAAAATTACTTTCTTAGACTTGGATCTGGTTACTCTCTCAGGAGTCTTAGCTTTCATCTGATTTGAAGTTGTAGTAAAAGCAACAGTACCATTTCCATTCTTCTTCTTGATGTTGTCAGCATCTCTCTTCATTCTTGTATCATGTTGTAGAAGAGTTCCAAATAATTCATCAAGAGTAATTTGAGTGACCTTCCTATTCTCATCTATAGCTGTTCTCTTGGATTCCCACTCATTGGGCATAATGTCAATTATCTTGTCCACAAGAGCTTCATCATCTAAACCTTTTTCTCCCATAGATTGTAGACTGTTTACAATAGTCATAAATCTTTGTTGAACTTTACAGATAGGTTCTCCATAAGGAAAATTGAATCCATGATATTCAGCTCTAAGCATAGCTCTTCTAGTCTCAATTACTTTGGATGTCCCAAAGTGTGTAACCTCTAACTTCTTCCATATACAATTAGCTGCTTCACAAGAAGAAATTTGGCTATATATATTTCTAGTCATTGAACATAGTAAAGTGTTGCGTACCTTATAGTTGAGTTGATATTCTTGCTTTTCTTGGTTAGTGAAAGATCTGACTTGTTTGTCAGGAATTTTATAATCACCAGTAAGCATAACAAAGTTGTCTACTCCAGTATTGATAACAAAATTCTTCATACGATCTCTCCAGTATTCATAGTCATTACCATCAAAGATTGGTGGTCTTGTCGGATTCATATTATCAATTTATCAAACATTGATTCCTTCCATACAAAAAATAACTTTTCACACGAACTTGTTAGTAGCAAAGAATCATAATAACAAAGTTCGGAATGGGAAAAGTTCGGAATGGAAAAATTCCGAAATGAGAAAATTCGGAATGATAAAGTGAGCAAGAAAAACTTGTATGTGAGTACAACTACTTCAGAGACCTCCTCTGATACCAAATGTAAGATTGGTATAGAGTAAGAGGTTTCCTTCCTCCGATACCAATTGTAGGATCGAAATAGTTATATAGATGCTCAATATACAAGAGGGGGGGTGAATTGTATACTTTAAAAACTCCTTTGGAACTTTTAAAGTTAGTTAAGAATAAATATGTTTTCCTTAAGCAAAAGAAAAGGATAAGTTTAACAAAGTTAAACTAAGAAAATTCACAACACCTCTTCACACCGAATGCAAACTAGGAAAGAGATTCCGAATGAGGATTCCGGAAATATGGTTCCGGAAATTGAAACTTAACAAAAGGTTTCAATATGAGATTCTACCTTAAAGCGTATAGAATCTAAATAAAACAGAGTACAATTAAGGAAGTATAAGAAAGTTATACTTTCCTTATATTACAAAATGCAGTGGAAATAAAACAAGTAGTTAAACTACAAGTAACAAGATATAAGTCTTTTAACCCAAAGAGAAGGGTATCGAACAACCTTGGATAAAGGTTCCTTGATTTATACTTTTAAGAAAGTCTGTCTTACCCACACCAGGGTAAGCCCTCGATACGAAGATCGGAGTCTCTGTCTTGGTATCCCTGCAAGCCCTCAACTTCAAGGTAGTTGGCAACCTCTGTCTTCCTCATCAAGAAAGCCCTCGATCTTTAAGGTAGTCGGCACCTCTGTCTTCCTATCCCCGGAAGCCCTCGAATGTAATCACCAATATTCGGAGTCGCACAAAGCTTTGAGAGTTAATAAGATTCTCTCACTCTAGAAATCACTTCAAGCAAATTAGTCAGCCTTTCAGTACTTTCATCAGCCATCAGCCACGAGCTCTTTCAAATGAGCTCCTATTTATAGGTAAGGTCAGCTCCTTCTCGAACGGTCATATTTTCCTTAAAGATCGGAGGGACCTGTACACGTGTCACTTAGACAACGATTAGTTTATAAAAAAACAGACGACATCATTTTATAACAAAACAAGTGTAACAGAATGTACGACATCGTTTTAATTCTAACATAAAAGTTCAGAATGAAAACTTCGGAGTGAAGATTCGGAGTGTAATGAAAATAATAAAGAGTAGAAAAATTATAGAAATGTAAGCAATATAAAAGTTCGGAGTCTAACAAAGATATTTTTCGGAGTCTGAATTAATTCAGAGTGTATAAAACAAAGATACTCAAATTCTGTTTAATAGGTGAATTTGGAATGCGAATTCGGAATAGGGATTCGTCATCAGAAATCGTAATGGGAATTCATCATCAGGATTCGTAATGAGAATTCGTCATAAGAATTCGTAATGAGAATTCGTCATCAGAATTCGTAATGAGAATTCATCATCAAGATTCGTAATGAGAATTCGTCATCAGAATTCATAATGAGAATTCGTAGTGAGATTACTTCATCAGAACTCGTAATGAGAATTATTCATTGGAATTCGTAATGAGAATTCTTCATTAGAATTCGTAATGAGAATTCTTCCTCAGAATTTGTATCCTGAATTTGGAATAGAACTTAGTCAGAGTTCATATCCGGAATTCAGAATGAAACTTCCTTATAGTTTTTATCCAGAATCCGAATCCTAAAACAGAATGCTTTATATCAAAGTTTCAATGATTCCGAGAAAATGAATCTGAATCTCATACTTAAGAAAAATATGGATGAAAATATGATAAGAATAATTTTTCTTATAAATGTGAATTTCATTAAGAAAACAATTTTCTTATAAAAGTGATTTTTCTTAGGAAATCAATTTTCTTAAAATAAGGTGTTTGTGATTTTGAAAACAAGAAGGAATGGAAAAGTCGTAAGGAAAACCTTATTGACTCAACACAATTGTGGCAGATTACAATCGAGGGTTTCTAGGGATAAGAAGATAGAGGTTTTGACTACCTTAATGTTTGAGGGCTTATGCGGATTGGAAGATAGAGGTGCTGACCACCTTAAATATTGAGGGCTTGCAGGGATAGCAAGACAGATCCAATATTCCTATTGAGGGCTTTCCTTGGCATGGGTATGATAGACATTCTTGAATTTATAAATCAAGGGACCTTTATTAAATGTTGTTGGATACCCTGCTCTTTGGGTTAAAAGATTTCATACGTGTTACATTTTTTTCATGTTTATTTACAATGTATTTTAATAATTAAAGAAATTATAACTGTAATGACCCCCTCACCAAGATGAGGTAAAAGACAGCCGATTTCTAATCCCTTCCATCCTCAAGTTGAGGGAGAGATAATAACCCAGATACCCGCCTTCAATAGGCCCCAGGGTGGTGACTGCCACCAAGGGTATATAATCACATGTAAAATGGAATGAATTACCCTTTTTATTTAGTCGGATCAGAAGATAAGTTAGAAAATCCCAACAATATAAAAAGTGGAAGTAAAATTAATGCAGAAAAAATCCATTCCCATATTCATGTTCCAATAATAAAGTGCTTCAAGTACAAGATAACTACGAATGGATGTTCCAAGAGAAATGAAAAATAGCAACATAAATGGTCCCAACGACCAAGAAAATAGTTTCCAACACAGTCCACGAAACCCTCATGGAATCCAGAAAGTAGTTTTATTTATTTATAGTGAGCACACAGGTATACTTAGTACAGAAAACCAAAAGATCTCATGCACAATTGGTGAGGCATTCTAATTCCTTGTGAGAAATGGAGATAACCATAACACCTAACAAGGAACCTATCCACCCATCCTCACCAAGGAACACTCCACAAATAAAACAAGTCTTGTAGAGTAATATTAATACCACATCGATGTTTGGGTACCCCACACCACTTTCCCACAGGTTATTGAAGACATCCTACCTATCAGACCTCTCCTTCAATTCTCATGGCATTCCCACTACAATACCCCTCCCACACACACCTGGGCTACCACAACCACACATCCCACCCACAAACACATGGCCCCCAACAACCACACATAACCACACCCATAGTCACCTTGGACAGAAAAACTACCACCATGCCCGAAGACACTTGGGCTCAAACAACTACTACCACACTCGAAGACACTTGGGCCTCATCACAAAGATACTTAGGAAATGACCTACCTACGCACACCTGGGCCATCCAACACAACCCCCCTGCCTGAAGAATCTTGGGATATAATGGACCTTAGGCCATCACATCCTTCCCAAAGAGTCTTGGGTTACTCAGGAAAGGGAGCATAAAAGGTGCTAATAACCATCCACTCATAAGAGTGTTGGGAAAACGACCATCCCCCATGAAATGGGGGTGTTCAACATGAAATGAAAAAATTTAATGGGGCGCGAGTAAGAAATATAAGATCTAAATTATACATATAGGTAAACAATTAGTCATCCCAACCTGGGGTTTTCAAAACTAGCACATACTAGAACACCCTCATTACTATTCATTCATAAAAAGCAAAAAATCCACAAACAAGTCACAACTCATTCCCTGAAAAAAACTCCCCATTGAAGCTATTCTTGTTATCACATTAAAGTGGTTACATTTAAATAATTATTCACTACTGGGAATCTAAAATTCATAGCCACAACCCAAGGAACGAAAAATCATCAATTAGTAGATTAAGCATTCACAATCAATTCTCTTGTATAGTCACAACAACAAAAATAGATCTGTGAGATCCCTCTATGTACTGAAACCAATCCAAGACCCAACATACAACCTCTCATGGCCTTAGATCCACAAACCAATAATTTTACCCCAAAAGTGGATCCCATCCCCATCCATGTCACCTCAAAAGAATCATGTAAAAAACTAAAGATTTTACCAAGACAATGAAAAGTATTTATTCAAATTCAAACACATCATTTTTCAAGTTCCTTCCATCCATTTGGTTAACGAGGGTGATCACACAAGGATTCTTGTTCACTTAACATTAATTTATTAAACTAAGTTTACATGATTAACTAATTTCCATGTTAAATCCAATCAATCACCATAGAAGATATGAGTTCTTTAGTGTGCATGGAATGACCACCAACGACTATGATTGTAAGTGTACACAATCCCATAAAATTCACAACATATAAGCAAGCGTAAAAGAGTACAGCAGCATCAACACACCCCTTTATTATTTAAAATGTCCTTTTATTATCTTTGTTATGGTTTGGTTTCGTCCATCCCCGAAGGAAACATTATCATACCTACCCTGCAAGATACACAATAAGAGAGATGAGGGAAGAACCCTACTTGGATGATAAGCGTTCCATGTTTTTCTTCTTGAACCAAGTACTGGGGATGCAAGAATTGTAGTGGAGGAACTTCAGGGACTCCAAGAGTGACTATGATAGGATCCAATATAGGTGCACTAATATCCTAGGGAACGGGGACTCTAAAAATACCATGGAAAGAAAATATACCATCCAAGAAGAATAAGAATTCACCTGTGATAAAAGAGAAAGATCCCGGAGTTATGATATAGGGATTTTGAATGGATTTAAAGGTGGATCGTGGTTTCACCACGCTGTTCGATGGTTACACACGATATAATTAATTGTTATTTAATAATTATAACTAGATAGGTGGAAGTAAAATTTGGGCATTAGGATTTCCTTTAATTAGTGGAAAACGCGTAACATGGGCAGAACTAGAAGGTATGGGAAAAAGGGTTCGACCCTAAGGAAAAAGAAATATGTTTTTGTAAGTCAAGGGTCTCCCAGATCATGATAGATTTTAGATATAATTTATGTACTTTTAATGGCTTCAAAATGGGTATTAAAACGCTTTTATATCAAAATATAAGTTGCAGGAAAATAAATAGAAAATTAAACAAGGGTGGGACACAATTTAGTGAGGCACTGTAAGTGGTGCCACAATCATGGTGCCACAGTCATGGTTCCACCATAAGTGGTTCCACCATTTCAGTGTGTCTCCATGATGGTGTGACCATTATGGTGCCATAGTCATGGTGCCACCCACACAGTTTCACCATAAATAGTGCCACCGTTTTGGTGTGTGACCGTGATGCTGCAACTACTATAGTGCCACCTTTACAGTGCCACCATCATGGTGACACCTGTTCGGTGGGACACAGTAAGTGGTGACACTATTTCAGTGTGCAACCAGGACCGGTTCCACTGTTTTAGTGGAACCATTTTATAGAACTGAGTTTTTGGAAAACTCTTTAATGGGTCATTGTCCGGGCCATTACAATAAATTTTTTATACATTCTTTTACTTTTTTATACTCTGTTAAGTCAGATTCTATACAGTTTATGATATAAAATTTTCCATGTAAATGTTCTTTAAGTTCCATTTCGAGAACAATATTTACAAAACCTATCATGGTTGACTAATAGAACTAAATGAGGTCCTGTGAATTTATATTGTATATATTTGTTAATCAGTGTATTTATTATGGTTAAAAATGAATGTTTTTAAACTTACAATTCACCCCTCCCTTATTTTAATTGAGAATCTACATTCATATACCAATCCTACAATTGGTATCATAGGATGGTCTATGAAATACTGAAATTTACATATAAGTTTTCTTGATTGATTTGTCCTTGTTCTAAATTTTCTTGCATGCCTTTTATTTCATAATTTTTTCTTAGAGTATTTTTCTATTTTTTTACGAACCTTTTCAATTAACAAGATTTTTTTGAATGGTATTTTTATTTTAGAATGGATGGAATAAAAGTCATTTAAATTGATAATCTAAATCCTACTAGACCACCTATTTTTTTATGGTAATGATTATGAGTACTTAAGAGATTTAATAAAGAAATTTTTTTCTAATACTAGAGTATACAATTTTGTAATTCTTACTGGAGATTACAAAATTCTGGACAATGAATTAAAAACCTTCACCAACAAAGAAAAGTTAGAATATCAACAAAATTACATTGTCCACAATACATTTTTGTGTTCTATAACTATTAATATATATAGTAAAATTTCATCATTGTAAAGCTAATAAATATATCCGTAAGAAACATGAGGTTACTTATTTTGGTACTCCCAAAGTTATAGAAACTAGAAGAGGAATGCTTGGATAAGAATATCATGGATTTCAATTTCCCTATGGAGAACCAGTTTGCAAAGTGCAACAAATATTTAGGACTAATTTCAAATGTTTACAATCTATGGGAGAGAAAGGTTTATATGATGAATCTCTTCTAGAGAAGAATATTGATATTATGTCTAATGAGTGGGAATCCAAAAAAACATATATTGATGAGAATAGAAAGGTGTCTCAAATTATAGTTGATGAGATTTTTGGAACACTTCTTTAAAATGACACAATAATGAAAAGAGATGATGATATGAATAAGAAAATAAATGGATATGGATATGTAGCCTTTACCACTACTAAATTCATGACATCGGGAAAAGAAAATGGTCATTCCAAAACCTAATGAACCGGAAGATATCATGCAAGGAAATCACTAAGTGGTATAATAAAACCGTTGAAGATATGATAATCTTTGATGACTTTCAAGATAATGTGAAATATGATTTTGATACCGAATATATCAAAATAAAATATCTTACTTCAATGTTCAATGAGAAGCCCAATCTTGAACAAACATCTTGGAATCAAGAAGACAAAGATCTAAATGGGAAAAATAATTAAGTTGATTTTAATCTAAAAAGGAAAAGATATCTTAGAATCATGTTTGAGGAAATGATAAGTAAGCAAGAAGAACTTTTGAAGACTCAGGAAGAAAATCAAAAGGCTCGGGAAGAAAAAATCAAAGATTTAGTAAAGAGAAATGAAGATCAGGATAAACTTCTGAAACGTTTTTAAGGGGTCATAAATATCCTAAAAGGGTTAAGACCATTGTCAAGATGTTTATGCCGAAGGAAAAAAAGAAAGTTGATTTTTTCCTTAATTATGATCTTTAATTGTATTACTTTTATTCTACAAATTTTTCGAATCATAAAGAAAATATAAGTTATTATTCATGTGTTTTGTTGTATTGTACTAACATTTCAGGTAGCATATTCTTTTTCCATTGTCTCAATTCATTTTTCAAAATTAGAAAGTGAAACAAAGTAACGATAAAAAGAATACTAAGTAAAGAAATTAATTCCCTAAGAAAGGGGGAGTGTATCTATAGAGGATTTATATCAATGAAGATATCCTTATGAAAGAAAAAGAAAAATCTATTTAAATAAGTCAAGAATACGATTTATAAGGTTTTTAAAACCTAAGGGTGAGTTAGTCATATTCACCATGATTCAATAGTAAAGAGAGAAACACTTTTCTTTTAAGAAAAATTCTATGTACTTATATTCTTTTTCATAAGGATGTTTTTTCTTTCCAAGAGGGGGGCAGCGTTGAGTCAATAAGGTTTCCTTATGAATTTTCCATTCCTCTATGTTTTGAAATCTCAAAAACTTTATATTAAGGAAAAGTGTATTTCTTTATGGATTTTTTCATAAATAATATTTCCCTTCTCTAAAGAAATTTGCATCCTTTACATTGTTTTATTTGCTCGTTTCATAATCTCCCAAAATCTAACTCATTTTATTCCAATGTCTAAAAATCGGTTTTGGTGGTCGGAGTGGATACTCAATAGGGGGGGGGGGGGGTTGAATTGAGTTCCAATAAAAATTTCTGTTAAAATAATTTCTCTTAAAAGCCCCCAATTTAAAAACAAAGTTAAACTATAGTGAATTTATATAAATTTTAAATGTTCAATTAGTTTCTTAATGATTGATTAGATCTCGGTAAATTTAATCACAAGATTAAATTAGCTTTTGAAGCTAAACTACTGATTCAAAACAAGTATAAACACTTGCTAATTTAACTATCAAAGTATCTTTTAAATCGATTTGTATTTCAAAGTAACAACATCGGAATAAAAGATACAAGTAGTATAATTTAACTTATACAAAAAACATAGCAGATATATCCAAGAGGTTCAGTCTCAAGCAAAGACATAGTCCTCTCAAATTTATATATAAATTTGATCCACACCCTGGATCGGGGTTAACAACAGTTCAATATTGTCAAAGTCATAATACCTCTATCGCAGTTCTTCATGGGAAAACAAAGACAACAAAATATAGGCTGTCCAGGTCACACTTCACCTCTACCACTATCCTTAGTAGGATACAGTATAATGTATAGAGTCTGGAATGAGGATTTAGTATCCTCCATTTCCGCACAAAAGACAGTGTGTGTAAAAGTTATACAGAGTACACACACTACTCAACAAAAAATAATAATTCACTTAGAGAGAGTATATGAAAGTTTAGAAATCTCTAGTTGTTGGCAGTGCATTTCTGGACTCGTTGGATTTAGTAGAGATGCTTCTGAGTCCTTCTGTGGTTTTGCTATTGAAAACAGAGTATCGTGGTTCAACTTGATGTCCTTCACAAGTGAGTGTGTTCTCTGATTTATAGTGTTCTTTGTGTGTTTGTTCAGTAGTGCTGGATTGCATGTATGAGTGTTCTATTAAGATCGTGAAGATACCCCCTTAATGTTTTTCTTGTGTTCTCCCTTTTCGTATGTATATACATGGAATAATTCACTCTCTATGCCCTTTCACGCACAAACTTTTACTGCAGCTCGTTCTTCCTTTTATTCCACACGCTCTGGCAATGGGAATGATTACCTTTTCATATGTATGAGGTACAATCTTTTGACATGAAAAAAAATAACATTAATTATCATTAATTTCATTAAAAACATCAAATATGACCATTGGAAATAAATAAGAGTTTATAGAAATTCAAACAGTTTTCATGACTATCGGCGAGTCATGAGATCGGTGAGTCATTTTGAATCTGTATCGATTTCGGTAGCATCAGCATTGGTGGGTCATTAATCATCGGTATGGGTGTCTCATGATCATCGGTAGCCATCAGTGTGACCGTTGTCAATGGTGCGATCGGTTATCATCAGTGCGACTGTTCATCACTAGTTTGACCGTAGATCATCGGTGTGACCATTGATCATCGGTGCGACTGTTCATCATCGGTGTGGCTGTTCATCATCGGTGTGACCGTTCATCATCGGTGTGACAATTCATCATCGGTGAGATCGTTCATCATCGGTGCATTAGAATATAACAAACGGTGAGTGAAGATAAGAAATTCTCACAAAGTGTGTGTTCAATCCAGAAAACTTCTAGGTCACCATTAATATAAAATTTAACATAGATAAACATGTGTAAACATGAATTAAACAAATATAAACACATTTAGAATAATTTTAACAAAAGTATAAAGTGTCATACATACAACAATGACTTGGGATTATTCAAATAACTATCTCAGAGAGAGTTCAACAATCTCCCCCTTTTTGATAATCACAAATCAATGGCACAAAGGAAGAGAGAATATAGTAGTTCATTCAGTATTCTCCCCCTATAAAAAGGAATATATGTCAAAAGATAAGACATGTTTAGAATATCAAACATAAATTATATAACTGATTCATTCACCCCATATAATACAATTCGGATAAGTCATTTCTCCCCCCTGTGTATTCATCCATGTAGTAAAAATCCAGGCTCATATGCACATTCAGTTCACCCACTCATAAGCATGAGCTTACTGATTTCTCCTCCTTTGGGATTATCAAAAAATAAGAGAGAATGAAGATAATCAAGATGATTCCATAGAAAAATAAGGTTTGAAAATGATTATAAATAGCATAGAAAAAAGTACTGGAAATTGACACACTGTCAAAAAATTGACAGAAACCGCTATTTCTCTAGTTGCAAGGGAGATTTTCCTTTAGCAGTGGGAGGAATGGATGGTCCAGATGATGGTTTGGTGGAAGGTTGAACTGGCCAGATGGAGAAAGGAGGCAGGAAAACTCAAGCCGGACGAATTGTGGGTTCCATGGTCACCTGCTGTGGAGAAGATCTTTCTGTAGGAGGTTGTTGAAAGACAGGTCGAATACTATAGAGTTCTTGAGAAACATACATCTGGTTGGGAGTAACATTTGAGGATTGAAGAGACTCAGCAATAAGAAAAAAATGGCTTTAAATTGCACATGAAGGTAGGGTTTGAGAAAATTGATGAAGTCTTGAATTACTTCTCCACCTTACTTCATAACCTTTTCAAAATCATCCTTATTCTGCATGAAATTTATTGAAGTTGGAGTAAAATCCTTCAACTACTGAACTTGAGCTTTAAAATATTGAGTCACTAGAGGGAGTATCAAATTACAAGATAGTACTTTAAAATGATGATTCAACTCATGCTTGGTGTATATCATAGAGAAATAATGATGCACTTTCTCCTTAAACTCTTTTTGAGCCTTGGTAGCATAAGATGAATACAACTGCACCAGATTATGAATATGATCACTATACTCTTTCATCATTTTCGAAGAATCTAAATCCAAAATCTTCCCAAGAGCTTCCAGCTCTTCTCTAACAACATATTTTAACGTATTAAGCTCGTAACCAGTAATCTTGGTTACTTTTGAAGAACTAGCCTCAGTAAAAACTTACCTGATCTCAGCTTTCAACTTCCTCAAATCATCATTCTTCAAATGTTCTATTAGATTTTTATAAACATCCCTCATAATAACTGCACAGGTCATGTTTGATAAGCCTTACTATTCATTGATCCAAATCATCCATATCAACTTCAGATAAAGTCATTTGAGAAGGATCCGGAATATGAGATTACTCACCTTTCACAGTCTCCCTAACAGCTTGAATCAATTCAACTTTAAATCATCCAATGTCAGATTTAGCAACTGCAGAATCAGGTCTAACTTGAGATACTGAAGGATCAGGTCGGACATCTGCTCTTTCCAAAAACTCGGCAACTAATTGAGCCTTATCTGAATCACTTATTACTACAATATCCACTTCTACACCTTCCGTTTCCTCTGGGTAATCTAATCCAAAAACAGCAGGACCTTGATGTTCTTCCAATGCGGCTTTGCATGAAGGATACATAGGTTTCACAAACTGAGCTCATCCAGAATTTTCAGGAAGGACATACCCATCCCCATCACTCTCCAACTGTTATGTCCTCTCAGCCTGAGGGAAATTTTCATTCTGAATTTGATGGGGTTGAGGATCATCTTGGATCATATTCAGACCTTCCATAGGTCGAGCATCAGCATCATCAACATCACCACCATCACTATCACTGCCACCACTACCACCATCACCATCCACCTCACCCTCATCACCACCATTGCCTTCATCATCATCAGCATCATCATTATTATTAACTGATCTCTCACATGAACTATCTGTACTTCTAGATTCATACTCCTTAGAGGTTGATTCATCAATTTCATCATCTTCTTCATCATCTAAAAGAGGTTCAATCTCTGGTAATTTGATAGGAGGGCTTGCCAAACCAAATTCTATCCTTCTTTTCTTCGGGCTATCAATATCAGGATCACTCCTCTCATCAGGAGATGATTCAACATCCTCTTCAGCATTCAGATTATCATTAGATTCTTATTATTCTATTCTTTTCTTACTGTATTCACTAGTTTCCTTAGAAACTACTGCTTCCTCTTCTTCATCTGAATAAATCACTTCCTCAACAGGTTTTAAACTTGAATCTCTCATCTCTTTTGGTCTCCTTGGATGAGTAGTAGTATTAAAGGACTCATATAACTTTTCTTCATCAGCAACCCAAGCTTTCTTCCACGAGCTCCAATTGATTTTCATCCTCTTTCAAATAACAGTGTTGAAACAAAATCTAATTGATGAGATACACAAATCTCTATGATCCACACAGCCCATGAATTTTATCATGGCAGAAATCTGTTTAGAATAAAAAATATTAGTATCTTTCTTTGAAGGTTTTATCATCTCAACAATATGCTCAGAAAAATATCTACATAGATTTATCTTTTCACCATTCAACTAAACAAATAATAGAAAATCATCCTGATACTTTACTGATGAAAAATCACCTTTTATAGTACATATTTGATGTTGAATAAATTTAAACAGGATTCGATTCTCACGATCCAACTCATCAGCATTTATCTTTCACGATTCAAGAATTTCCAGTCAATAACTCCTAGTCTACCTCATAAGAAAAGTAATCAGTTGTGGGGGGAATATTACCAGAATATTCCTCGTATATTCTATTGTGAGGTACTCCTATACATTCAGCCAACTGTTTTTATGAAAATGTAATCTTTTTCCCTTTTACTATAGAAGACAATCTCACAACCTCTAATCCATCCAAAACTACATCCATGTTCAAACAGAACTCATGCACCAACTTCAGGTAAAATACCCAATCATTATTGTAGAACCAATTCTTCCAACCTTGCATTTCCAATACATTCAAGAGAACAGACTTTCTAGATAAAACCCATTCAGAACATATTTTTTTCAGCTATAACATCCCATTTTTCTAGATCTGGGTTCATAGAACTCTGTGTCTTACTGCTCAACTCACCTTGAGTACGCTTGATAGGTGAAGTTACATTAGATTCCTTACTCTACCTCTTTTTCCTGGCCACTCTGAGGTTTGAGACAATTGAGAGGCTTGGAAAGATTCAAAAGGCTCGGGTTATAGAAAATAGAAGAGAGATTTCTTCGAGAAATGGAAGGTCAACAATCTTTATAAAATGAAATAGCCACATGTCATTATTTGTATCATTTAGGGTTACAAAAAATAAAATATGGATTAAGTAAAACAACATCGTTTTAAATAGACAATAATGATTTTAAAAAAAATAGTACAACCCAATCGGTAGAACTAATTGACTTGACAGATCGGTTTGACAGATCAGTTTCACAGATCATTTTGACAGATCGGTTTGACATATCGGTTTGATAGATCAGTTTCACAGATTGGTTTGACAGATCGGTTTGACAGATCGGTTTGACAGATTGGTTTGACAGATCGGTTTGATAGATCGGTTTGACAGATCAGTTTCACAGATCGGTTTGACAAATCGGTTTGACAGATCGGAATCACATATCAGTTTGACATATCGGTTTCATAGATCAGTTTGATAGATCAGTTTCACAGATCGGTTTGATAGATCGGTGTGACAGATCAGTTTGATAGATCGGTTTGACAGATCGGTTTCATAGATTGGTTTGATAGATCAGTTTGATAGATGGGTTTCAAAGATTGGTTTTACAGATCAGCTTCATTGATCTATCATACCCAACTCTTGTTTAATCGCGTCTATCCATTCAGAATTTAAGGGCTTGGTGAAAATGTCAGCTAATTGATGTTCAGTACCTATACACTCAAGAGTAATATCATCTTTTTGGTGGTGATCTCTCAAAAAGTGATGTCTGACATCAATTTCATTGGTTTTAGAGTGAGACACAGGGTTCTTTGAAATGTTAATTGCACTAGTGTTATCACAGTTTATTGAAACATGCTTAAAGTCATATCCATTGTCCAAGAGAGTGTGTTTCATCCATGGAATTTGTGTACAACAACTACCAGTAGCTATATACTATGCTTCAGTAGTAGAAAAAACTACAGGGTTCTGCTTATTTACTACACCAAGATACTAAGGATTTCCCCAAAATATGACATGTTCCAGATGTGCTCTTCTTATCCAACTTGCAACCAGTAAAGTCATTATCTGAATAACTCACTAACTCAAAAGATTTTCATTTTGGGTAAAAAAAACCTATGTTTACAGTGTGTTTAAGATACTTAAAAATTCGTTTCACAGTAAGTAAATGATATTCTTTTAGATTAGATTTAAATATTACACACATACACACACTAAACATAATATCTGGTCGACTAGTAGTAAGGTAAAGTAAGCTTCCAATCATACCTCTGTAATTTGTTTGATCCACTGGTTTCCCAGTTTCATCTGTATCCAATTTATAGATTGTACTCATAGGAGTATCACTTTCTTTAATACTATCCAATCTAAAATGTTTTAAAAGATCATTTTTATATTTACTTTGATTCAAAATAATACCATTTTCATTATGAAAAACTGAAATCCAAGAAAATATTTGAGTTATCCCATTAAACTCATTTCAAATTAATATTGGATACTCTTTGAACAATCAGTACATAATGAGTGTTTAGAAGATCCAAAATTAATATCATCAATATAGATTTGTACTACTAAAACATCTTTAGAAATTCTGTTAATAAAAATAGTTGGATCAACAATACCATTAGTAAAACTTTTTGAAATAAGAATATTAATAAGTCTATCATACCAAGCTCTTAGAGATTGTTTTAAACAATATAAAGCATTAGAATGTTTAAAAAATAAATTAAAAAAATGATGATTTTGAAATCCAAGTGGTTGTTCAACAAAAACATATTCAACAATAAAACCATTTAGAAAAGAACTTTTAACATCCATTTGATATAACTAAAAATTTAGATGAGAAACATAGGCATGTAGAATTGTAATAGCTTCTAATCTAGCTACAGGTGAAAATGTTTCCTCATAGTCTATACCTTCTTCTTGACTATATCCTTGTGCAACTAATCTAGATTGGTTTCTAACTATGTTTGCAGACTCATCAACTTTGTTTCTAAAAACCCATTTAGTGCTTATTGTTATAGTGACCTTGGGTCTGTCAACTAATTCCCAGACATTGTTTCTTTCAAATTTATTTAAGTCTTCTTTCATAGCCATTACCCAAAATTCATCATTAATAGAATCATTTACATTTTTAGGCTCTAGTTGTGAAAGAAATGGTTGATTTTCAACCTGGTTTCTTAGAGAAGCTCTAGTCTGTGTCCCTCTATCATGATTACCAACAACAACATCCAAAGGTTTATTCTTTAGAATCCTTGTTGATCTAGTAATGGTAGGGCTAGAAATTTCTGGTTGAACTCTAGGTTCGGGTTCAATAGATGCAAATTATGGAATATGTCCAGAACATGATATTTTTATTGCAGGTTCTTTAGTTTTATCATTAAAGTATAGAACATTTAAATCTTCTTGAAGATTTTCAATAGAGGTTTTAGCCTCATGTGGATCAGTTTCATCAAACATGATGTGAACATATTCTTCCACATATTTTTTTATTTTATTAAAGACTATATAAGCTTTTCTAGTTAATGAATAACCAATAAAAATTCCTTCATCACTCTTAGAAGCAAACTTGTCAAGATTATCCTTTGAATTAAGAATAAAAACTTTACAGCCAAAGAATCTAAGGTAACTAACTTTGGGTTTTCTATTATTCCATAGTTTATATGGGGTCATCTTAAGAACATGTCTAATCAAGACTCTGTTAATAATATAACATGTTGTATTCACAGCTTTATCCCCAAAGTAAACAGGCAGGTCATACTCATTAAGCATGGTTCTTGCAATTTCGTGAAGGGATCTATTCCTTATTTCTACTAAACCATTCTGCTGAGGTGTCCTAGGAGAAGAATAGTTGTGACTATAGCCATTGTGTGAGCAATAAGATTCAATCTCTTGATTTTCAAACTCATGTCCTTGATCAATTCTCAGAGTATTAATCTTAAGTCCTCTATGGTTTTCTACAGACTTGGAGTATTTGATAAAGTAATAACAAGCTTCACTTTTGTTAACTAAGAAGTATACCCAAGTATATCTAGAAAAGTCATCTACTAGGACATAGATATAGTGCTTCACATTTTAACTAGAAACTCTAGAAGGTCTGATCAAGTCCATGTGAACCATCTGTAGAGGTTGAAAAGTTAAAACTTCTATATTTGATTTAAAAGAAACTTTATGTTGCTTTACCCTTTGACATGGATTACAAACGTTTTCATATGGGAATTCATGTTTGGGTAGGTCTCTAAAAAAGTTCATCCTAGACGGTTTTCTAAGTGAATGTATATTTCAGTGTCCTAATCTTCTATGCCAAAGCTAAGACTCTTTATGAAAAGAATTTAAGAATGTAACATTTTGTTTGGATAAAGAATTCATATCAACAGCATAAACGTTTTCATTTCTCAAGGAAGAGAACACTATAACATTTTTAGAGTTAAAAACATCACAAGAATCATTTTCAAATTTAACATTAAAACCATCATCACAAAATTGAGAAATACTTAGTAGGTTATACTTATTTCCGTCAACAAGTAAAACTTTAGAAATCAAAACTGAATCAGTGTTACCAATATGGCCTAGTCTAGTGATTTTTCCTTTAGAATAATCACCAAAGGTGACATGGCCCCCATAAACCTTTATTATGATTTTAATGAAAGAATAATCTCTAGCCTTGTATCTCGAACATCCACTTTCCAAGTACCATACCTTCTTATGAAAACTCTTCAAACATGTTTCCTACAAAACAGATTTAGATGGAGAATGATTTTGGTACCTAGATCTTCTTGGGTCTAGATAGGTTAGCAATCAATGATTTTGGTACCCAAATTTGTCTTATAGGTTTCATATAATTTACAGAATCGAAATATTTTGAAAGATAAACATTATTTTATGTATAACCATATTGATAACTAGATGAAGCATATTAATTTCTGGAACTGGAACTAGATGAATTTTGTCCAGACATAGGAATAAATTTCATTTTAGTAAGCAGTCTTTTTCAGGGTTGGTATCCCTATCCAGTAGTATATTTTGGTGCAACTTTCATTCCTAACATTTGGGTTAGAGCATCCTTTCCATTTTTTAATTATTATATGTCCTTTATAAGTTGCTCATTAGAAATTTTAATTTCAGTATTTTCATTTATCAGTTGAGCATTATTTTCCTTTTCAATATCGAAGGAAGATTTAACTTTGGCAGTGATATTAGGATGTTTTTTAAGGCTTTGTACTTGTCCTTATGTTCATTACGGGTTTGTTCTAGAATTTACAATATTCAAATAGTTCATCACTTGACATGTTTTTAGATTCAGAACTTGTTCCAGAATTATAATCATTCAATATAGGGGAAACAGGTACCTCAGAGGTATTGGTCATGAAGCACATGTTGGCATGATTCATTTCAGAATCAGAAACATCCGATTCACTTGTGTTGTCTTCTGAAGCACTCCAAGTAGATATCATGGATTTATTTTATTTAATTTCCTTATAGTCATATATATTTTTGAACTTGAATTTTGGACAGTCTGCTTTAATGTGACCATTACTTTTGCATTCATAGTAGATAACTTCATCATTCTTGTTAGGCTTTTTCCAATCCTTTTTCCACTATCCCTTATTGTCATACTTCACTTTTTAGTTTTATTCTCTAAATAATCTCTTCATCCTATATAAATTCATGAATCACCTGGCTATTTGAGCCATCTCTGCATCACTGTGAGAGTCTGAATCTTCACTTGTTGAACTTTTAGTTTGTATTTGAACTTTTTCTTTGTCCTTGCTCCTTGATGTAGTAGATTTAATAGCTACAGACATCCTTTTAGGTTCAATCTTCTTCCTTATTCACCTTGATTTATTCTTCATACATCATAAGCTTACCAGTATGCTCCTTGACTGGTAGTTTGATTATGTCACAAGATTCTCTAATTGAGACAGAAGTGCCTCTCCATCTATCTGGTAGACATCTTAATATCCTCATGATTTGTTCCTTAGTAGTGACATCTCTTCCAAGAGTGATCATTGTATTGAAAATCTCATTGAACATGTGATACATGTCAGAGATAGGTTCATCAGTCTTCCTTTTAAAATTATCATATTTAATATATATGTATTCAATCTCATTTCTTTAACATTATTTGTTCCTTCATGAGAAACACACAAATTATCCAATATTTCAAAGGTAGTCTTACAAGCAGATATTCTATAGAAATCTTCATCTCCCAAAGCACAATATAGAGCTTTCATATCTTTACAATTATTATTGTATGTTATCTTAGTAGCTTCATCTCAAGTAGTTATAACAATTGCTAGAATCTTATATTCAGTTTCTATAGTAGTCCGTATATCATATCACATACTTTCTAGATGAATTTTCATTTTCAGTTTCCACTGGGCATAATTTGTACCATTATAGAAAGGTGGCATGTTGGTAGCAGCACCGTATAATCTATTATCCATAACTAGAGTACTAGAGTTTAGAAAATAACATAAAAGAGATAAAATTTAGAACTGACAGAAATTTAAGATCTTTAAATATTCCACTAAAATCACAGTTGAAAAGTAAACTGTTTTGAAAAATTGTATTAATAAAAACAACCTCTGATACCAAATGTTGGTCAGAGTGGATACTAAAGAGGGGGGGGGGGTGAATTAAGTTCCAATAAAAATTTCTGTTAAAATGATTTCTCTTAAAAGCCCCCAATTTAAAAACTATGTTAAACTGTAATGAATTTATACAGATCGTAAATGTTATATTAGCTTCTTATAGATTGATTAGATCTCAGTCAGTTTAATCAGATGATTAAATTATCTTTTGAAGCTTACCTACTGGTTTAAAACAAGTATAGACACTTTCTAATTTAACTATCAAAGTAACTTTAAAATAGATTTGTATTTCAAAGTAACAGCAGCAGAATAAAAGATACAAGTAGTATACTTTAACTTATAGAAAAAACACAGAACATATAACCAAGAGGTTTAGTCTCAAGCAGAGACGTAGTCCTCTCAAATTTATATATAAATTTTATCCACACCCTGGATCGTGGATAACAACAGTTCAATACTATCCAGGTCCTAAGACCTCTACCATAGTTCTTCGTGGGAAAAAAATTACAACAACACACAGGC
Organism: Viscum album; assembly: GCA_963277665.1. Lineage (NCBI taxonomy): Eukaryota > Viridiplantae > Streptophyta > Magnoliopsida > Santalales > Viscaceae > Viscum > Viscum album. Next base: position 155,923,740 of record OY728166.1, on the reverse strand, counting down.
TGTCCAGGTCACACGTGACCTCTACCACTATCCTCAGTGGGATACAATATGATGTATGGAGTTTGGAATGAGGATTTGGTATCCATCAGTTCAGCACAAGAGACAGTGTGGGTAAAAGATATATATAGTACACACACTGCTCAATAGTAAATAATAATTCACTTAGAGAGAGTATATGAATGTTTAGAAAGCTCTAGTGATCGGCAGTGCAACTCTGGACTCGATGGATTTAGCAAAGATGCTTCTGAGTCATTCTGTGGTTTTGCTATTGAAAACAAAGTATCGTGGTTCGGCTTGATGTCCTTCACAAGTGAGTGTGTTTTCTGATTTCCATTGTTCTTCGTGTGTTCTTCATTAGTGCTAGATTGCATGCATGGGAGTTATTTTAAGATCTTGTAAATGCCCCTTCATGTTTTTCACGTGTTCTCCATTTTTTTATGTATATTCATGGAAGAATTCTCTCTCTGTGCCTTTTCATGCACACACTTTTACTATAGCTAGATATTCCTCTTATTCCACACGCTCACGCAATAGAAATGATTACCTTTTCATAGGTACGAGGTACGGTCTCCGGACATGCCTACAACTAACATTAAATATCATTAATTGCATTAAAAACATCAAATAGGACCGTTGGAATTAAATAAGGGTTTATTGAAATTCAAATAGTTTTCATGACTATCAGTGAGTCATGAGATCGGTGAGTGATTTGGAATCTGCATCGATTTCAGTGGCATCAGCATCGGTGGCACATTAATGATCGGTATGGGTGGCTCATGATCATCGGTAGCCATCGGTATGACCGTTTTCAATGGTGCGATCAGTCATCATCGGTGCGACCATTCATCATCGGTGTGACATTTCATCATTGGTTCGACTATTCATCATCGGTGCAACTGTTCATCGTCGGTGCGACGATTGATCATCGGTGAGACCGTTCATCATCGGTGCGACCGTTCATCATCAGTGTGACCGTTCATCATCGGTGCGACTATTCATCATCAGTGTGTTAAAATATAACTAATGATGAGTCAAGACATGAAATTCTCAAACAGTTTCTATTCAGTCTAGAATACATACAGGTCACTAATAATACATAATTTAACATAGATAAAATGGGTAAACATGAATTAAACAAATATAAACACATTTAGAACAATTCGAACAAAAGACTAAAGTGTCATACATACAATAATGATTTCGGATTATTAAAATAACCATCTCACAGAGAGTTCAACAGGTTTCATATATAAAATCTTGGAATCCTATAAATCATAGGATATTGAGTATTTTTTTAGGTTCTGAATTATATGAAATTCGGACTCTAAATTCTATGAATATCAGATTCCAAATTATTTGAAATTCAGACTCTAAATTCTCTAAAATTCAGATTCCAAATTCTCTAAAATTCAAACTCCAAATTCTATGAAACTCAGACTCCAAATTCCTCATTATTCAAATTCCTAATTCCCTAAAATTCAGATTTCAAATTCTCTAAAATTAAGATTCCCAATTCTCTGAAATTATGATTTCGAATTTTCTGAAATTCAGATTCTAAATTCTTTAAAATTCAGACTCCAAATTCTTTGAAATCCAGAATTCAAAATCTATGAAATTCATTCTCTGAATTCTCTAAAATTCAGACCATAAAATCTATGATATTCAAACTCCGAATTCATCAGAATTAAAATTCCGAATGCCTCATAATTTGAACTCCAAATACCTTAGAATTCATTCTGTGAATTCCTCAAAATACAGATTCAAAATTCATTGAAATTCTAAATCTAAAATCTATAGAATTCAGATTCAGAATTCATTGATAAAAATAATCCAACTATCCAGATATTATATACCCCATAGGATTAGTTTTCTAGTCTCTAAATTATATTTTCCTTATAATTTGAAAAATATATTTGTTTAAGTAACTTCATTTTGCACTACACTTGTTATGAAATGATGTCATGCAATCTGTTTCTAACAAACCATTGTTTGAGTGGCATGTGTATAGATCCCTCTGAATTTTAAAGAAAAATATCACCATTGGAGGAGGGAGCTGACCATGTGAGAAGTGCCTATAAATAGAAGCTCATTTGAACGAGCTCAAAATCTATTGATCACTCTAGTGATTTCATGTTGTGAATTGATTTCTAGAGAGAGGGAGACTCTCATGCTTTGTGCATACTGAACATCTTGTTCAGATAGCTTCATGAAAATTTGATTGTTGCTGAGTACAATTGAGGGATTTCTGGGATAGGAATACAGAGGTGTTGACTACCATCATGTTTGAGGGTTTCTGAGGATAGGAAGAAAGAGGTGTCGACTACCTTAATGATCATGGTCTTGAATGGATAGCTAGACCGATTTCGATATTCCTATCGATAGATTACCCAGGTGTGTGTAAGACAGACATTCATGAAATTATAAATCAAGAGACCATTATATATTGTTATTGGATACGCTACTCTTTGGGTTAAAATATTTTATACGTGTTACTTGTTTTGTTTGAAGTTTATTTATGAAACATTTTGATTAAGAAATAATGTATCACATTCTTATACTTCCTTTTACTTTTGAATACTCTGATAAATAAAATTCTATATCATTTAAAGTAGAATCTTTTCCTTGTAAACATTCATTAAGTTTCATTTCTAGAACCATATTTTTAGAACACAACAAGTTTTTTTAATAGAACTAAAATAGGTCGGGTCAATTTATCTTGTTTAACATTGTTAAACATAGTTTTCCTTAAGGTTAAAAATAAAAAAATTTAAACATACAATTCACCCCTATTATAATTTATCATCTACATTCATATTTAGATCCTACAATTATTAGTAAAAATTATAATATTTTATTTTTTTATTTTTTATTATATAAAGATATAAGTATGAAATCAATAATATTTTGATATTATTAAATATTTATTATTTAAATTTTTTAAAATATTACATAAATAATATATAAAAAATAAAATATTAATAAATATTATTGGAAATATTTGAGATTAAAAATAGTGAATCTAAATATGGTATTAATTTTTAAATAATTTAAATAATGAACTAATTACTCATTTTTATAATTTTATAGATCTCGAATTTAAAGTTTCATATTTACAATAACATCATGATTGGATAAAACAACATTGAAATCAAAAATAATCATGTATAAATCTTTTATACATCCTAGATATTGAAATATTTATATCATTGGGATAATTAAATTAAAAGTTTGTTTCAAAATAGAAAATCAAGTGCCCATTTAAAAATTTAATCTCAAGAAATTAGAAACTTTTCATAATGATATACTTCACCTTGTTGGTTTTGGTATTAATAAAATGGTCTTTTATAAACATGGTGAAGGAAATATAGTAGAATTTTTTTTATGATTCTTTATCAATTTGAAATTTATTGTATGAGGATTCAAGCCCCTATTATTAGGAAATAAATAATCAAAATGATATTTCAAATATCATTTTAGAACCATATAAATTTTATAATTTGTTTAAATCTACTAAGGAGCCCTTATATTTGGGATATAATATAAGAAAACAACAATTTTTTACAAAATTTTTGGTTTATAAATCAGATTTAATAATGTGTAATAGTTGTTATATCAAATATTCTTCTAGTTAAATTATTATTTTATGAGGGTGAGTATATTGACCTTAAATTTTTATAAAAGTAACGAATTGATCATTAATTTTTAGTTTTAGTAATCAGAATATCCATACAAGATATTGTGATTATATCTTATATTATGAGAAATGTGAGTGGTTTATAAATTTTTTAACATGATGTCAACCATGATAAAATCGTATCAATAAGTAAATTCTATAGATTTCAAAGTTAAAATGTTGATTTATTTTATGATTATACTTATATTGAACCATCTATTTAGTTTTTCACAACATTTCTGCATTGATGACCTAAAATAATTCCAATATTTCTTCCATTAAAATAATAAATCTTCCTTTTTTTATAATTCATATATGCTCTTGGTTCAGTCACATTAGTCATTTTCTTCATAACCTCATGATCTTGAAATGGATGCTTTTACAAATTCTTTCTCTCTATTTGTTTCTTCTACAAATAAATATCCATTTGGTCTATTTTCATAACCTCGTTGTTCATAGCTCATTTGATGTTGATGAAGGAACTATATATATAAAAAAATTAATTATAAGACAACAAAAAAATATCAATGTTCATTTGAATCCCCTAATTTATTTTTTAATTTTATTATGGGCATATGGTCTTACTATATATGATCTAGTCACATATCATAATTTTACATTAAAAGTAGAATCAATATTGAAATGGAGTAAATTTACATTGTAGGATATTTTATCAGGAAAGTGTATATATAGCCCAATATCATTACTATACAAAATATAATAAAACAAATAATTTATTCTTATCAAGGTAAAAATGAATAATATTTACTATCATCAATGATTTCATCCTAAAGAACTCAAATTCAAAATTAATAGAAATATTTTAAATAGAGGTTGAATTAAATGTGATGAACATTAAATTGGGATATCCAGCATTCAGGTAAAATATATCATCTCTTCATTACAAAATACTACTTTTATACAAACTATAAATAAACCAAAAAGGGTCTTTTGGGAGAGATCAAAATTAGATCAAGAGAAGTATTTTTGGAGACATTCTATATTGGTCTGATTTGTTTCTTTATTACGTGTTAGTTGTAGAATATTGTTTATAGAATATTTTATATCATATTGGAAAAACATAAGAATAGCCAAGATAATTTAATGGCATAGTTATATATTTTTCAAACATAAATGCATCTAAAACATGAGTTATTTTGAAATGAAAGAACACAAGATTTAATGATCCAAAAATATTTTTATGCACATTATAAATAAATTTATTTATTATTCTATCATTATTTAAATTATTTTAAGTAACAATATGACTATGATTGTAATTTGTCTCATTTCATAACAAATGGATATATAATTATGTTAAAATCCAGTATTCTAATTTTTTAATGTATAGTCCAATGATTTTTATTATTAAAAGTATGTTGAATTGTTCAAAAATGGATATGTTGAATTGAATTTCATATTTCAACCAAGATAATTTTGTTGTAAAAATCATTATGATTTCCTATGTATAATTCAAAAAGGTATTGTATTAATTTTATTTCAATTGAAAAAAATGCTTCCTTTGACCATCTTTGACTCAATAGAAAATTAAATATTTTATTTTATATATAAAACTAAATTTGGAGGGTCAATTCAATTTTTTAGGATTTAAACATTTGAGTTAGGTAGGAAACAATTAAATAAAAAGTTACAAAAAATCATTGGTTGAAGGGACACGCATAGAAGAATAGTTATAGGGGAAAATTTTAAATCTTTACCCCTATTATTTTCAATACATATATACTTAAAAACATAATGTGATGGTCCCCAATGCTGGATATTTTGATATTTCATGAACACTAATTTTATATTATTTAATTATACAAAGTATGGTTTTTTTGGGTTATCATGATTGATGTTTTCCAATGAAAATTTTTATACATCTCAATCACACATTCATCCCAATTATTATGGAATTACATAATTTGTGTATTCAATAGAATGTTTAATTGTATTTTATCAATTTTATAACAAGTAAATTTATATCTATTTTTTTAATGTATATGATGATACTTAAATAAAATGATTAAAAAACTACCCTTGATTCTCTTGATGAATGTTGATAATTAATTTTCCTACTTGTTTCAATGTATGGTTTGGCAAATTATATATTGGTGAGAATCATAATTTTTTTATCAATTATTAATTTTTTTAGGTATTACATGATGGAAATAAAATTTATATTCAATTACGTACATTGAGTGACCGTCTATCCAAATTGGTATAATTTTTCAATTTCTACGGGTTTAATAGATTTCTATTTCATACATGAATATACGGATAATCAGTGAAATTTATGAATTTTTTTATTTAAAAGATCACATCACAAAGAAATAGAATTTTGAATTTATAACATACAAGATAAACTAATTTATTAATTCTATATGGGATCAAATTCTATAAAAATTCATAAATATCATTTGATTGATAATTATTGAGGGTTTCGAGAACATACCTGACATAGAGTTTTTGAATTTAATATTGTAACACCCCGAGATTCCATAGTACGCTTCTCTTTGATTAATACAATAACCAGCGTGGTACGCAACTTTGAGTTCTAGCACACGACGACCAAACATACTAGACATTATGAATAGTAATACCCACTTTTTGAAATGTTATAATTTTTTTTATCAAAATTTAATTTTTTTTGGATTTGGAATATCAAAATTTTCATAGTGTGGTTTTTTTATTTTTTTAAATACTTTCAATTTTTGATGAACAGTGAAAACACTGAGTTATTGTTTCAAACCTACATTTTAAAAATATTTATTTATTTTATTTAAATTTATTTTATGTCATAATATATACATAATACCGATATTATTTCAATTTAATTCATTGGAGTCATTTTATAATAAGATTAGATGTATAAATTTTAATTTAACCCCTTAACGGCTTTTACCAACCTTCTTGGCACGTTATCAAATTTTTATTAAATGTAATTTTACCACTTCTGTGATATTAATTTCAAAAATATGAGGGACACATTTGACACCAGTAAGTAAAATGTGGTTCAATAGGATAAAAATAATTTTTGGTGAATAGTATCTTTTGGATTTTATTTAACACTGTAAAAAGTAAACAAGGTAACTAAAGGTAAAAATGATATTATAATTACCCTAACACATGTTCTAATTATATTGTATAAGTTTATTTCAATAGAAATAAACCATATGATTAAAATAGGGCCCTCTATGATCCACTTGGATTAGATTAGGACATTTACTATTATTATTTTTAAGAAGAGTTAAAAGTGTTAAATTCAAAATTTAAAAACCAAAATATTTTTAATATAGGGTAATGTAGAATATATATTCGACTATAAATATTCATTATAAATTTAAAGAGAATTACTACATAATGGTATTTTATTTATAATTTTTAGATATTATAAAATTAAATTAATTAATGACACAGTCATGTTGCAGTAATTACATTATTAATGAATGATTAAAATAATTAATATTATAAATATCCAAATAAATTTAAATTGAGACCATTAATGCATTAAACTAATTTTCGGCATTAATATGACATTTTATGATTTATTTAATATATTTTTTTTTCATAGTAATCATTATTTTTGGACTTTCTCAAAAACTATATACTAAATAGTGTCAAAATTAATATAAATTAGTTTTTTTAAAATACTATATTATTAATGGATATAATATTCAAAAAAATATAATGTTCGAAAAAATGACTTATATAAGGTAATATATTGCAATAATGAAACACTTGTGGTTCTCTTGGATTTTTATTGTATGTTTATTAACAATTTATTATAATAATACAAGTATATATGGTAAAAGTTAAACTATTTTAATAAGAGTTAAATATAAAAGATAAGGTAAATATGGTGAATGAAACTTGTCTAAAACCTATTTGTTGAGAGTATTTAGATGCATCCCAACCTTATCTTCCAAATAAATCCATTTGGATCCATTATAAAATGAAAATTATTTTATAATAAAATAATATTTCAAGCTTTTCCTAAAGTGACCATCACCTCTCCTATAAAAGGGTACTTACCCTTCCCTTAATTTTACATATCCAATGCCATTTTCCTCAGCCAAACCTAGCACAAATATCCTAAAAAATATCATTAATTCGACTTAGCGGCCTTAATCTGATTATAAAGAAAACTTAAGGATCCCTTTTGAACAAAACAAAAAGAAGAACCCAAATAAGAGGTAATTATTTCACCACCACATTCATAGTTATTTTTATCTTTCACTTACTAATTCTTCGATAAATCCAAACCAAAATAATAAATCCAGTACCATATACATACTGATATATTATTATACATATGGTAAAATCATATTCATTATTATATCCATCCTATGAATGAAAATGTCACCATACAAGCGTATGCATGGCTTACCGTCTCTACGTCATGGTGTAGTTTGTTATTCGATGCTTAATTATATGGATGAGTATAATAATGAGTATAATTGATTTAAATAATAAATATATCATCTTAATTATTATTTATATATGATATTTCATCCATTTACATACAATTTTACCATCAATATAATTATATTGTCGCTCTTGCAAACGTACGGATTACCGTCTTCATGAACGCAATGAGATTCATTCCATCATAACCATTCAAGAATAATTTTCATTTTATGATTTAAAATAACTTTTAAGAACTTTATATCATTATGGATATGAATAAAACACATCCCATCCATAAAAAATATGACTTACATAACAAAACATATAAAGGAAAATGGATAAGTTAACATCTGAAACAATGATACTACAGAAATATTATTAACAAAACAATAATAAAAGATCATATATGATATCATATTATTGAATGTGGTTATTGTATAATTTAATAACAATTATTTAATAGTTATACAGAAGTTTAAAGTAACATAGACTAAGGAAGAGTACATGTTAAGAGTTAATTTTACAATCTCATTATTATCCGAGGTTGTTTTTACGAAAGTATCTACTAGGAGTTATTTTTCATCCACATCCGTGTTTCTAAAGAATGTATTTCAAAACATTTTTACTATTTCCAAGAATATTTTTTAAGTCATTTATAAATTTTTTGACTTTTTATAAAATGTTTTGAATGGAATATTTCTGTCTTTTTTCAAACAAGGTAATTTATGACCTTTTTGACCAATTATGGTAAGAATGTTTTTTAACTTATATGGTGGGTGAGGAAATTTTCTTCTGTTATAACACCTTTGAAGCCTACCATACATTCCCATAAGAATTATTTCAGAATAAATGTTTTCTTTTTTAATTATGTGAATTTAGATGATTTCAAAATAGAAAGAGATATTTATCAAAAATATTTATGATTTCATCCATGTCAACATCCTTTCAGGGATTTTACATTTGTTTGATGTTGATTTATTATGACAAAATATTCTATATTGTATTTATGGTTTTTGTTATGTTTGACCATGTATGTGTTATTTTTATACCATTAAAGGTCTATCATTAAATTATTATCATTTCATATGCTAGATTTAAAACGAATGTTTATCTTATGTTTCATAGTTTCAATATGAGGAATGCATTGGTGCTAGTAGGTAATGGGTGGAGCCTGCTATAGCTCCTAGATGAATTAGAAGGTCTCATGAGAAAAACTGGTTTCTTATAATAAGGCCTTGAAAAAAATCTTATTTGTTGTTTTGGCATGAGTCCGTGACTATGTTGTTATGATGTCTAAAATTATGCATTCCATCATTGTGAAATTATCTCTTGATATTACATGTGGTTATTCGACAAGTAGAATATCAATGTGAATAAGTAAATGAAATTATTTGATTTATATTTTCCATATTATGCCGAAGTTTAAGTTTAAAAATATTTTGTTTTGGTCTTATACATTTCCTTAAATGTTTATGTTTATTTATGATAGTTTCCACGATATTTTTTTCCCTACTGATCAAATGTGCTCACCCCTTTCTTATGTTTTATTTCCTGATAAGTGAAAATATATATTATGATTAACCTGTAGGGATAGAAAAAATGATATGAGTGTGTTCGAAATAGACAAAAAAAATTTATCATTACTTCACAATGTAATGTAAAACAAATGTATGTGTATTGTATGTCCAAGGATACTAAATTTATCATTATTTCAAGATAAGATCTCTTGTGATCATGCCAATGTTTTTTAATAATGCACAAACTCTAGGTAACTAGGGTATGGTCATTACAGTTTGTATCAGAGGAAGTTTAGTACATACCATGGAAACTAGATTTAGATAACATCTGATTAAAGAACATTACCCTAAGATAGACCATGAGTATTAGTATAGAATAACATCCAAAAAATTTGGTAGTGTAAAAATTGTGTGGGTTTTCCAATAAAATAAATCCCTCTCTAGAAACAAACAAGTAGAGGTTTCCCTAGTAGATATGTACCTAGGAGTGAAAACTCAGAGAAGGAGTTTCATGCTTGACCCCAGGTATCCTGGAACATGACAATAGGGCTTGCTACACTCTTGGTATTGAAAATCCTGAGGGATATGCTTAGTTTAATTAATATTTTCTTTAAAAACCATTATGAGGGATTTATGAGTAAATACATCCTTCAAGAAATCATTTTTATGATTATAGATTGTATGAATAAAAAATTCAATTTATGTTAGGTATTTTTCTAGTTTGGAATTTTGTATTGCGATTCATAAAATATTATAGTGTATTCCATTGTTTAAAAATGGTGCCAATTGGAAGGAATGGAAACCATATCAACGCACGTAATCTATGTATGGATTTCCCTCCTACTCATGATAATTATAGTGGATCTGGTGAGGCAACCAGTGATGAATAAATTATAACCATACAGAGAAAATTCACACAGGTTATGAATAATAACCTTACCTGTATGGAGCACCCTAATCCACAACGTGGAGGATCAATGTTAGACCGCTTCATGAGGAAACAACCACCAACATTCAAGTGGACTAAAAATCCATTTGCAGTTGATAAATGGATAAGTTCCTTAGAGAATATATTTCTTACTTTGGGGAGTAGCGAAAGGGAAAAAGTTTTCTTGGAAGTTTATCGCCTCACAGAAGATATAGATCAATGGTGGCCATTGATTCAAAACAAAAAGGAGGATTAATAAGTATCAAATATGGAATGGAGGGAGTTTAAATAAGTAATCATAGAAAAAAACTTTTCTCATGAAAATCAAGTGGATATGGAAAGGAAATTTCTGAGTCTGAGGAAAAAGATACGTGAGAATGTCGTAAAGTATGAGGCTAACTTTACGAGGATAGAAAAGCATGAAACAGATTATATATAAAACCCAAGGAGTAATATTGATTGATTATTTCATGGGTTAAAACAATTTCTCCATAGAGCATTTGTCTCACAATCCTTCTTGTGGTATAATGATACAGTCTCATGTGCTTTCAAGATAGAAAAATAATTCTTTATGTCTTATGAATTTAATGAAAATAATGAGAAAGGAGATATTCTAAACACATTGGAAATAGAGGTAAGGGGAAGAAGGGAAATGTTGATTTTCTATCCTGTAGTAAATGTGGAAAGAAACACCCTGGTACTTTTCTGAAGGGAATGGTAGTCTGTTACAGGGGTGGTGGAAAAGGTCACGAACTCATGATTGCACGAGAAAGAAAGAGTCTGTAAATGTTGAATGTTACAATTGTAGAGAAATAGAAAATTATTCAAATGTATATCCTAAGAGCCAAAGAAAATTTCCTAAGAAAAGGTCAAGGGAACAAGTCCATTATTATGCGATAACTACTACTGAGGTTAAAGCTCCGAATGGAATAGTGGTAGGTAATTTAATGGTTCTCCCAAATTTATTTAATTCATTATTTAATTATAGATCCTTACATTGTTTCATATCTACCCATTTTTTTATGAAAATAAGATATTTACAATTTTGTTTAACAAATGATTTGTCTGTAAAAAATCAAAAGGGAAGTATCATTGCAACAATGTTTGGTGAATCAGTTCTCATTAGGGAATATAAACGTGCTTTATATGCTAATATCATCATCATACCCATGATTTAATTTGATATAATCATCAATATGTATTGGATTTTGGACCATAATGAAAACAATTACATTAAAAATAGGGAGTTTACAATTTTCAATAATTATTTGGAGTACCTTATCATTAAGCAGAATCATCTCTATCTAATTCTTATCTAGATTCACCCCCAACAACTCTACTAAATTCAATTATTGGGGAGGAAGAGAGTGAAATAACTATGGGTGATGAATGGAATGTTCAAATAGAGAAAGTACCTATGATTCAAGAATATGTTTATGTGTTTTCAAAGGATTTACCTCGACATAATCATGAATGAGAAATTGAGTTTCTCATTGATTTAATTCTAGGTTAAAGGCCCATATCTAAGACCCCTTATAGAATTTCCATAGTATAATTTGTGTAACTAAATAAAAAACTAGAGTAATTGAGTAAACATGATTTATTCACCCAAGTGTTTCCCTATGGGGAGCCCTATTTTTTTTGTTAAGAATAAAGATGGATCTTTGAGGTTGTGCATTGAATACATGGAGATCAATGTTATAACAATAAATAACATTGATCCCCCACCTCGAATTGATGATTTATTTGATCAACATCATAAAGCTCAATATTTTTCAAAGATTGACCTTCAATCGGGATATCATCAGTTGTGTGTGAAGTAGGAAGACATTCCTAGGACAACATTTTGTACCACGTATGGGCATTATGAGTTTATAGTAATTCATTTTGAACTGACTATTGCACCCTCTGACTTCATGGATCTAATGAATATGGTTTTCAAAGAATATCTTGATGACTTTGTAGTGGTATTTTTTGATGATATCTTGGTATACTCCAAAATATACAAAGATCATGAAAATTACTTGTGCACTATTATAAATACTCTTAGAAGAAATGAATTATATGGGATGTTTATAATGTGTGAATTCTGGCTTGAAGAGATTTCATTTATTATCCATATTTTCTTTAAAGATGTAATCTCTATTGATCCTTCTATGAAAATAGAAAACAATAATGGTCATCAATGACATGTATAACTGAGGTATGCAATTTTATTGATTTATCAGGTTTTTATCAGAATTTCATCCAGAATCATGCCCAATTGGCAAACCCATTAACCAAGCTCACACGTAATGGGGTTAAATTTGTTTGAAAAGAAGTGTGTGAATAATATTTTGAAGAATTAATGATGATTTTTAGTCAATTATCATATCTTTAATGTACCATATAGGAATGATGGGTTTGTTATTTATAGTGATTCTTCAAATAAATGACATCGTTGTGTCCTTATAAAGAAAGATAGAGTTATTGGTTATGCATCATGATACCTAAAAATTCATGAACAAAACAATCCTACACATGATCTTGAGTTTTCCATTGTAATATTTTCACTGATTATTTGAAGACACTACTTATATAGTGAAAATGTGAGATATAAACCAATCACAAGATTTTGATGTATATATTCTCACCGAAAGAACACAACATGAGGAAAAGAATATGGCTCGAACTACGTAAAGATTATGACTGTACTATACACTGCCACCTGGGGAATTCTTATAAGGTGGAATATGCTTTGATCAGAAAGGATCATGGAGTTTTGGACAAGATGAGAATTGAAAGGGATCCTATGTTCATGGATCTAGTAAAGATGGATATGGAAATAATCGTGGAAGGTGAAACATCAATAATTTTTTAAATGTTTTCCAAACCATCATTACTAGAAATTATTAAATGTTCTCAGGCTGAGGATGAGGTATTTAAAAAAATTAATGTTATGAATGATGGGAGATTGATTAACCTCATATATGATGATATAATTTTAAAATTTGGGAAGAGACTTTGTGTTCCTGACATACCTAATCTAAAAAGGGAAATGTTTGATGATGCTCATAGCTCCAATTTCTCTATTAACCACAGTAGAAATAATATGTATAGAGATATGAAGGAATATTTTTGGTGGGAAAACCTGAAATGGGAGATTTCTAATTAAGAAGTATGGTTTTTCAATAGGTGAAGGTTGGAATTCAACATCCTAGAGGAGTCATGAAACCTATTCCCATACCTGAGTGTAAATGGTATAATATTATGGTGGAAATTGTCATGGGGATACCAAAGACACGTATAATTAATGATGAAATATGGGTCATTGTTGATCGTCTTAACAAGATAGCACATTTTCTTGTTATAATAGAAGATTTACCACTTAAACTTTTAAAAAGACTATATATTAATAAAGTTGTAAGACTTCATGGTGTACCCCTATCAATTTTTTATGATCGTGATCCCCATTTTACATCAGGATTCTGGAAAAGTCTTCAAAAATCCTTAAATACTGATAATCGTTTATGCACTTCCTACCACCCTCAAACTAATGTATAATCAGAAATTACTGTTTAGACATTACAAGACATGTTTAGATCTTGTTCACATGACTTTCATGGTATGTGGGATCAATAATTACCTCGGGTATAATTTTCCTTTAACAATATCTTCCATTCAAGTATTCAGATGTCACCATATGAAGCGTTATATAGAATGATATTTCTCACACCAACTTGACGGGATGATGTTGGTGAAAGAAAAATCATAGACCCAGAACTTGTTAATGAAATAATGGAAAAGGTGAATATTATCCAAACCCACATCAAAGCAGCTCAAAGTAATAAAAAGAGTTATGCTGATAAACGAAGGAAGGACTTCGAATTTCAAGAATGATATCATGTTTTATTGAAGGTATCTTCATAGAAGGGTGTTACATGATTCCGTAAGAAGGGTAAATTAAGTCCAAAGTACATTTTAGGGTTCAAAGTGCCAACTATTAGAGGAACCCATAGTGGGAGTTGGCTACGGGCGAGGAGGAATCCTGTATGGGTTTTGGAGACGATTATGGCTATTATGATGTGTAATGTTGTGTTGTTCTGGTTTGTTTAAGTTTCGTCTATGTATGCATGATGTACATTGGGGTACTGGTCCCCTTTAAACCGGCTTTAGAAAATGAAAAAAATGATTTGCAGTGTTGCTTACAATTTGGAAATGCCTCCACGTTTCTCCAATGTTCATGATGTGTTCCACGAGTCACTATTGAGAAAATACATGCCTAACACGACCCATGTACTCACCTATGAAGAAATAGAAATGGAACAAGATTTGTCTTATTGTGAGGATCTCATCAGTACTCTTTATATTAGAGAACAAGTGTTGAGAAACCGAATGACTGGTCTGGTAAATGTTCTATAGGGAAAGCATAAGATGGAAGTGGCAACGTGGGAACTGAGGAACTTATGATGAAAAACCACTCAAATAATATTTGTAGAAATATTCTATAAATTTTGAGAATGAAATTACATGGAGGAGGGAAGAATTTAAAACCCCAAGCTTCCATGGTATGCTTCTCTTTGAATAATACAATAACATGTGCTAAACCGCAACTTCAAGTTCAAGCACACCATGACTAAAACTAGATTTTATGAATAGTAATACCAACTTTTTAAAATTTTATAAATTTTATTTACCAAAATGGACTTCATTTTTTGATTCAAAATATCAAATTTAACTTAGGATGAAATTTTTTATTTTTCTGAAAAATTTTAATTTTTGATGTATAGTAAAAAACACTATGTTATTGTTTAAAATGTGCATTTTTAAAAGAATTTTTTATTTCATTTAAACATGTTTTAATAAAAAAAAAGATACTTAATATGTATATTAGTTCAATTATAATCATTGGAGTGATTTTTTATAAGATTAGATGTATAAAATTTTATTGAACTTTTTAATGTCTTTAACCCACATTCTAGGCATGTTAGCAAATTTTCCTAAAATGTAATTTTACCACTTCTGTGAATTTAATTTCAAAAATATGAGAGTAATGGTTGAAATAATTAATTAAAATTTGTTTCAATAGGATATTTTTTTTTTTGGTGAATAATAACTTTTCAGTTTTATTTATGACAGTTAAAATTAAATTGGGTAATTAATGGAAAAATGATATTGTAATTACCCTAACACATATACTAATTGTATTGGATAAGTTTATTTAGAACAAAATAAACTATAATAATAATATATGTTCCTCTTTGATCCACTTGAATTATATTAAGACATTTATTATTATTTTATGTAAAGAAGAGTTAAAAGTGCTAAATTCAAATTTTCATAAATAAATTATTTTCAATATAGTGTTATACATAAGATAAACGTGACTTTAAGTATTAATTATAAATATGAAAATATGTCCTACATAATTTTTATTTATTTATAATTTTATGAAATTAAATAATTAAATTTATTTATGACATAGTAATGATTCAATAATTACCTTATTAATGAACGATTAAAATAATGGATACTAAAAATAACCAAATAAATGTTAATTGATAAATTTGATGATTTCCACAAATTTTATTGGTTAATATGACATGTTTGGAATTATTCAGCTTATTTGTTTTGAGGTAATCATTTTTTTGTCTTTCAAAAACAACAAATACTAAATAGTGTCAAAAGCAACAAAAATGAGTTTTTAAAATAAATATAATATTATTAATTGATATAATATTCGTAAAAATACAAGGTTCTACCAAAGGACTTAGATAGGGTTAGATACAAAAATAATGAACTACATGGGGTTATATTTTCATTTTATAGTATATTTATTAACCATTTATTATAAAAATACAAGAATACATGGAAAGAGTAAAAATATTTAACTAAGAGTTAAATCTCAATGATAAGGTTAATATAGTGGCCTAAACATTTCTAAAAACTAATTTTTGATAGTTTTTCTACCCATACCCACCTTATGATGGATCAAACTTCATTTAGAGCCATTATAAACCGAAAATTATTTAATAATAAATTAACATTTCAATCTTTTCCTAAAGTAACCCTCACCTCTCTTATAATAGGGTTATTCCCCTTCCATTAATTTCACTCCTCCAAATCCATTTGGCTTGGCCAAACCATGCTATAATATCCTCCCTACTACCTTCAATTCTTCATAGAGGCCTTAATTTGACCAGAAATCCATCCTATGGAGCCATTTTGATCAAATCAAATGGATGGTCCCCAAGAAGAGGTAATTATATCATCACCCCTTTCAATGTTATTTTCTTATTCCACTTCCTCTTTTTTCTTTGTTAATTACATACCAAAATAATAAATCCAATAAATTCTACATACTGATATGTTATTATAAATATGGTACAAGCATATAAATTATTCTATCCATCTTATAAATGACAAAGTCACCATACGTGCGTACATACGGCTTATCGTCTCCACGTCGTGGTGTATTTTTTTATTAAATGATTAATTATATAGATTTGTTTAATAATGAGTATAATTAAGGTAAATAGTAAATATAACATCTTAATAATTCTGTATATATGATATACCATCCATTTACATACGATTTTACAATTAATAGAATGATATTGTCTCTCATGAGTATGTATGGATTACCGTCTCCACGAACACGATGAGATTCATTACTATCATAAAAATTCAAGAATAATTTTAATTTTATGATTTAAAATAATGGTTAATAACTTAATATAATTCTGAATATGAATAAAATACATAATATACATAACAAACACGACTATCATAGAAATCATATAAAGGAAAACGAATCAGTTAACAACTGAAATAATGATACTACTGAAATATTATTAACATAACAATATTAGAAGATCATATATAATATAATATTTATTTATGTGGTTATTGTATAATTTAATAAAAAATATTAAACCATTATACAAGATGTTAACATACCCTCGACTAAGGTAGAGTACATGGTAAGCGTTAATTTTACAATCTCATTATTATCCTAGGTTGTTTTTATAATGTATCTACTTTGAATTCTTTATCATCCACATCAATTTATCATAAAAATGTATTTTAAAACATTTTTACTATTTACTAGAATATGGGTTAATTCATTTATACCCTTTTTAGAATTTTTATAAATGTTTTTGAAAGGAATATTTCTATTGTTTTCCAAACAAAGGACATTATAGCCTTTTGTAAAAATTAAGCTAAGAATGTGTTTTTAAATTATACGGTGGGTGCAGCTATTTTCCGATGTTATAACACTTTCGAAGTATCCCTTAAAATATTATAATAATTTTTTCAAAATAAATATTTTCTTTTTATAATTATGTGAATTTTAAATTATTTCAATATATAATGAGATATTTTTCACTAATTGTCTTGATTTCATATATGTCAACATCCTTTGATAGATTTTACACTTGTTTGTAGTTGATTTATTATGATACAATCTTCCATATTGTATTGTAGGTTTTTTGATATGTTTTATTATGGATGTTTTATTTTTATACCATTCTTGGTTTATAGATAAAGTATTAAAATTATTTATGCTAGTTTTAATGCGAATTCTGATGTTATGTTTCAACATTTTCATGTAAAGAATGAATTGGACTTAGTAAGTTATAGGTGGAGATTTCTATAGCTCATCAATGAATTGGTTGGTCTCCTGAGAAAAACTATTATCATGGCACAAGGGGTTGAAAAAAATCATATTTTTACTCTTAGCACGAGGACTTGACTATGTGGTTATGATGTTCGACATTATTCATTCCATCATTATAAAATTATCTATTGATATTATATGTGATTATTTCAATGGAATAATATCAATGTGAACAATTAAATGGAATTACTTGATTTATCATTGCCAAAACTTCCAATAGTTTAGGTTTAAAAGTCTTGTGTTTTAGGACTATAGATTTACTTAAATGTTTGTGATTATTTATGATAGTTTCTTATATATTATTATCCTTACTGAGCATATGAGCTCACCCATTTCTAATGTTTTTTTCCAAGGATGTGAAGAAGTATATTAGGATTAACCTACAAGGATGGTACGAAGGATATGAGTGTGTTCAAAGGGGACAGAATGTTGTTTTTCTTTATTTAACGACGTAATGTAAATATTTTGTATATATCAAGTAAATATAATTCTACTAAACTAAGCAGTCATTCGAGACATGATCTATTATGATCATGCCTATGGTATGTACTAAGTCACAGACTCTAGGTAACATGGGTATGGGAATTAAATATATAAAAATATTATTAAAAAAATTTATTGTTTATGTTGGAACATCATGTTTATAATAAAAATTAAGGTGATTTTTATAGGACATGTAAACAAGTGGTGGAGTGTAATAAAAATGAAATAATGGAACAATCAGTTCCTAGAAAATGGAAGTTTCATAATGGGCTCATTAACACATCTGTTACATGATGAGATATAGATATCAAGATGACCCCCACCAAAATAAAGGGCTAATGGTGTTCATAATATGGATGAAGCAATTAGTATTTGTACTATCATTGAATTGACTATATCATAACCCATGTTTGTGTTTCGTTGTGCTCCTATTAGAGGTGAGATAGTTTAAAGAAGTTTTTATCTTTTGGTTGTTGGTTCCATAGGAGTCTGGAGGTAAAAAAGAGTTGGGATTCATACATTTAATAATTCTCAATTATATATGGTATGTAATATTTTTGATAAAATTATATATACTTTTGATGTTGTATTTCTATTATATTTTTATGGGGTTTTATCGACCATATGTTATAGAGTATGATATTTACATGAATATCTGAACTGATACCAATACATTTGATATTTCCAGTGACATAAAATTTTATTTTTTCGTATGTAATTCTTCTAAATTAACATAAAGAAAATATTTTATTATTGCAATTTGAAGTTACATATGAAGGTGACATATAATTATGTGACTTCTCATTCACGATAGAGTATCAATGCGATTGAGGGAGTCTCAACATGAAATTTTGGTTATAATGAATGATACTAGATATGGGTTACCATACATTGTGTTGAGAATGATCCACTGGCCAGTGTCGGTCCCCAATTGATGCTTCCAAATTTTTATGGTACTACTATCATGACATCGGTCAACATAATGGGTGATCATGTAGAGTAAGTGTTAGCTTCATAGTATGATAATAAGATATGATATAATGATTAGATCACATAAATTATTATGAGTGAGAGGGAAGTAAAATATCACTAGTAGGATATTGATCATGAGAAATAACGCTAGTAGTATGATTAGATGTTGATGTTCATTTGAAAAATTTCATACGTTTTATGGATAGTTGTCCCTCTTCCAAAGAGTCTGACTAGTCCCCCTTCCCCAATCTGGTTATAGATATATTGTTTTGATTAACAGATTTTGTGTTAAATTACTATTATATTAATAATGTTATTATATATGTTATTTTATTTTATTTTTTTAGTTATTTTTTATTCTTTTAGTTTTTTTGATATTTTTGATGATCATTGATTTGTGAACCATAAATGTTATTTATTATAGAAATTGAAATCTTTCACATAAACAATTCATGTGGGGAAATATTTATTATTTGAAATATGTTTTTTTAAATTTATTGATCATATTATTTATTGAATATAATTATATAAAAATAGATTTTTTGAACATTAACCTATCAATAATATTATTTATTGAAGTTTAATTATAAATGATGGTGTTTTTTTGATGGGTCCTTATTGAAAATAAACATTTTCAAAGAAATTCCATCAATTGTTTTTGAAAATACCCTAAAATTTTGCAGTTTTGTTACTTATAATTGCCTGATATAACATTCACTATTGATAAATATTGTTAATATTTTCACTCATGGGAATTATTATTTATCAAAAAACCTATGGCATGGTGTATCCTACTCAAAATTAAATGAACCACTAATAATTATTTTTATAGATATTATTTATAAAATAAATATTTATTTTTGATCAACCAATATCGTAAAAATAATACAACCCTACATTGTAAATTTTTTTTATTTCAACTAAAAAGTTAGAATAAAATTAACTAAGATCTCATATACAGTTTTTGGTGACCCTCTATGTATCATTTTTAGTTATACTAGGCATGTAAAAATCTAAACATTTACAAATGAAACTTTCTTTTTTAATTAATTAATTCTTTATCATGTAATTTAGTTATAGAAAAAGCATTCACTAATTTTTTTTATTTTTGGACCATTAAAAGTTATATACTACTTCATTTAGATGAACATTAATCAACATAACCATTAATAATATAGATGTTAAATATTGATCATTTTTTTATTAAATATCTAGGGTTATGATAAAGTCCAATTGATAGAGAAGGAATGAGCTAGGAACCTTACCAATGGGGTTGTTCCAAATGAAGTGTAGTTATTAAAGAAGATGTGGGATATAAAATTATTCAGATTCCACGAAGACCAATCCCAAAGCACAATTAAATTATTAACATATGATTAAAACCATTTATGTGATATGTTCGAGATCTTCGAGATCATTACCCAAAAAATATGTGATGAACCACCCCTAGAAAATCATACCATCACACACCTAACCCTTAGAAAGTTTACTGGTGTAATAAAGGGTTATTCATCAAGAACATAACTGTATGAATTTTTTTATTTTTTATTAAACTAATTGTTATATTTATCCTTTTTTAATTGTGTTAAAATGATTTAATAAAATATTTGATAAAATGTAGATTTTAAGGAGATGAACAAGAAATTCTATTTTTTAAAAAAAATCATTTTATTTAAAAGGCTATCTTTATGAATTTATAAATTTTTAAAAAATGATATTTTAATAAAATATTATTATTAAATAATAATTATTAAATAAAAATTTTAATAAAAAATGATTTAGTCAAATGTAATTTTTATAATGGCAAGGAAACTCTTATTATTAACAAAATAGTATTATTTAATAAACAAGTGATAAAATTGAAATAGTTATATTAAAAAGACCATGAAAAAATATTTGGATAAAATTAAAAATATATTCTAAATTAGTATGTTAAAATTATATAATGGTGAATTTTTCATAAGTTTCAAGGATACTTGATTTTTTTGGGTAAAAATCAAACACGATATATATATATATATTATGTATTATGGCATCATAAAATCAAAAGATTGATGTAATAAATATTGTAAGTGGAATAAATGAACAAAATAATTTTTTCCCATTAAAATATTGTGTCTTTGAAATAATTTTACTAATTTCCTATATCTTGAATGAATCCTCCAAAACCATTTTTATATATTATAGTTCTAAAAATAATTCCTAATAAAATTTATACACTTTTTCATTAAGAAGGGTATTATTTTAAATATTACAATTCATATAAATTTAAAATAATTTAATTCACTTCTATTTTGTAGAAAAATGGGCTAAAATTTTGTTATGGTTTGTTTTTTTCATTAAAATACCACAGAAAGACCAAAACCATTGTTTGGAAATTAACAATATATTATCATCTCTTTTTCTATAACAACCCACCCCACCTCCCATTAATCATCACTAAAAACCCTCGTAGAACGTTTTTTTTCTCCCATTACATATCTATATCCCTCATAAGGTTCTTCCTATTATGAAAATCCATCCAAGATTCTAGAAGTTCCCACTCAAGGTAAGGGACCATCTCTTTCTCATATTTATTCAAGTGCATTTTTTATGTCCTTATTTTCAATTTCAAAATTTTCATGTTTGGATATATTTTTACTCATACCTCTTACTGTCCTAAAGATTAATAAGTTATAAGATACGCCTTTCCCTCTCATTCACCATTCCTATAGGCCTTTATATACACCCATTAGGCTTTCAAATTCATCAAGTGCTTTTCCATGCCAAATTGTTTTTAGGGAATACCAATCCCCATTTCCACTCAAGGGTATTCACCTATTTGTACATAAACATTAATTATTGGTGATTTAAATATATGTAACTTTAACTCCATAGTTGTGTGGTAAAATATGATGAAATAGATACCTATGTTGTATGCTCTTTGTGGAACACATATGAAAATACATAATATGAACGTGATGGGTGAGACCATTATTATATAGTGTTCCAATGAATTTGGTAATAATTTATCTCATGAGATTCCATTTATGGTCTATAGGAGGATATATTTGGCACACTATGTTGTATTTTTTTTATGTTAGCCTTGAATGATGTTTAAGATGCCATGTTTTATGTCACTGAAAAATCAATATATTTCCAATATTATATTATCTTATACATTCCTCACTTTTCAAGGTTATGATTCTCACACCACGTATGTTAAATTTATATTCCTCTTGTATAACATGTACTAATTTACCTAATGATGTTATTTTTTTATTACTTTATTGGGCTTTATAAAACTCCCATTTTTTTGTTAGAATCGGTAATTCAATAGGTGGGTTAATTTAGTATCGAATAAAAACAAATGTTTAGTCTAGTTCAATCAAAATCCCCCAATTTAAAAAAAATCACCCAGTTAATCAGAAGATTAGTTTTAAATAATTTTGACCTTTTAAAATATTCCTAAAATCATGATTACTACATTGTTAAAACAGTTTGAAAATTAATTTATCTTTTGAAATCAATTTTCTCAATCAAATTATTTTATAACTACTTATGATGAATAACTGTCGAAGTACCAATTTTGTTTTTATTTTAACAAAAAATACGTTTTAAATATTTGTAAATAATAAAACAAAAAATAACAAAATGGTCCAGAATAATGGGTTTAGTCTCAATCTAATACTTTATCTCCTCCACATAAAAATCCCCCACTACCACGAAGATTATAAGAATATAATCAGATTCACCACCTAGATCAGGTATACAAAAAATAGTGTACTAGCTATCAAGGACACACAATGGACTATTCCATAATAACTATAGATGATAATAACTCAGTCAACAAACAAAACTATTCCAAAAACCCTATGGGTAAGAATATAAAAAATGGAGTAAAGAGAACATCTAGTATTCTTTAGTTTTAGCACAGTAGTAAGTGTGTGTTGATAAAAAAACGATAATCAAATATTAAAGTAAAAAATAAAAAAATAAATATATAAGATATAGAAAATAATATCTCATATGGTCTAATGTGATATAGATGATTGAGTTTCCTTGGATGTAGATTAATGAGAAGGTTGTTCTATTTCTCTGAATGTAGTAGTAAAATAGAGCACCAAGGCTCAATTTTCATATTAGTGTAGAAAGATGTTGATATTAAATTAGTTTCACACTTTCATAGATTAATGTCTATAGGATTGAATCATTTAATCTCTCAAGTAATGATCCTCAATGTATACAGTATGTTTCCTGCTTGATCATGTTTTCCGCCTCAACTACTACTCAAATATGATGGAGATTTTCCTTAAATATAGTCCACTCAATGAAGGACAATCATTTTTAAGAACAATCACCATGAATTTATGCATCCTCATATTGATCTGAAATATATCATTAGTGATTCTTAAAATATGTAATAATATAATTATAAAATAATTATTTTTATTAATTTCATTAATATAGTATTTTTGATAAATTAATTTTAGTTTATCATAATAGCAATGGTGAAAATAGCTAATAGCGACTCATGTCTGGTGGTGAGTCAGGATGGAGTAGGTCATCTGGGGGTTAGTCACCAAGTGGTGACTCATGGTTAGTGGTGAATAATGTTCAATGGTGACTCAGGTCTATATGTGACCCTTCTAATGGTATGTTATCTTTATTGGTGACTCATACTTAGTGGTTACTATTATGATGGTAGGTCATCTAGTGGTGACTCATTTTTAGCATCCAGTAATTATTTTAGGTGATTCATTTCTGGAGGTGACCCATTCCTAGTAGTGCTTCATTCCTAATACTGAGTCATTCCAGGTGGTGACTCTCTTTGGGCAGCAACATACTTCTATAGGGGAATATTTTTTGGAATTGAGTGTTTTTTGGCAGTAACACTTTTTTGGATTTGAATCTCTTTTGGGGGTGAATAATACCTAGAAGTGAGTCACTTCTGGAGGTAATTAATTTCTATTGGTTGGTAAAGTCTCTAGGTAGGCCTTTTCAACACTTATCCCAAATTTCATGATATATTTTATATTATAAAATTTTATCATAAAACATAGAACTCAATAAAAACACAATTTACAAGATTTTTATCAATAAAACAAGGATGTTCCAACATTATATCTATTTTGATGAGCATAAATCATTTTATTTTACAAATAATGTAGGGAATAATCCTTAAAAAAAATAGATGTATTTTTTTAAAAAAAATCTTATCTTCATAACACATTAGAAAGATAATGTCAGTGTTTGAACAGAAATATTAAAATAGAAGAGAAATAAATATGGTTTCAAAGTGATAAAATGAGAGGATAAATATTATATCAGTGGTATATTATAAAATGATTAAATTAACACAGTCATTTTATCATAATTAAATGGGATAAAATAGAAAATAAATGATGTAATTATTATCCCCCTTTTGGGATTATCAAAAAATGAAGATAAGAAAATGAAAAATAAATGAAGTAAAATATGAAGAATAATAAGATAGATAATATTAAGGGAAAAGTGATTGTATTCCATATAGAAGATAAAATAAAATAAAATTAAGCCTATATCAAAGACAAAGTCCAATATAACATATCTTAAACTAGATACTAGGGAAAGAAGTTTCTTTTCCCATTTCAGAGATAGGGGCACAGAGGTGGAGGATGAGGGAGCTGAAGTAGTTGTAGTTGGAAATAAGGGATCTCTCTAATTATATTTTTTTGAATATGTTTATTTGATTAAAGTGGGAAAAAATGAGATTATTAATCTATAAAGGAAAAGAAACATTTGTATATTATAAAAATTAACCCTTAAAACATTTAGGGACAATTTATAGAGCAGATAAATGATAAGTCATTAGAATGGTCTCATGAGAAACTACTGTAGTACCAGACACATGCAGAAAAGGATTCATCAGATTGATGAAGTTCATATTGATTCTTTCTCTATGCCATGATTCACTATACATGGCATTATATCCCTATAAAAACATATAAATCATGAGTTTACTTCCTTCAAATGGGTGAGTTATTCCTTAAAATCTATTTTAAAAGGTGGAATTAAAAGTTTCTCTTTTAGAAACTAGAAGTGCGAGTTCAGCTCATATATTGTGTAAATCATCTAATGGTAATACATAATTACCTTAGTGATGGTTTCTCTATCATTTATAGAATAAATAAATTAATCTCTCGACATATTATAATCATGATGGCTATTTTTACTAATCTACCATATTTTCTCATGAGGAGTAGCAGAAACATCTCCAATAACACTTTGAATTTCCTCTATGAAAACAGATCGAATCAACTCTATATCAAGAGAATATGTGGCATGTGAATCACAAGAATAATAATCTAATAATTTAATAGTCTCAAATCTATCAAATATGTCAACAAAACTAGTAGAAAAATATTTACCTTGTATCCTCCATCATAATCCTCATAGTCTCCATCTTTGTATCTAGCGACCTATTCTAAATTTGAACCTCCTGGATATGATGTATCATCTTTGACTAAATGTGGTATATAAATAGCTAAATTATTTTTCTAGAAATACACTCAATGATTTGGGTGAATTGAGGTTCTTTACTCCTTAGAATCATACTATAATAAAAAACGAGTCTCGCTATAAAAGATTTCAAATCAGACCAAGAAAAAATATCTATATTCACATAAGAAGAAATATTAGGCATGGGAGCGAAATAAATATTAGTAGTGGCCTCTATTTGATTAGGTCTAGTAGGGATATCTTAAGTAAATATTTTAATCTATATAGTAGACTCAATCAACTCACCCATGAATCCCTTGTGATGTATTTCATCTCAAATTGGGTTAGCATGTCCAACAGTATTTGGTTAAATACTCTCATAATCATCTAAATCAAATTAGTCTAAAACAATTATCATATACCTTGTAATTATTTCACATATATCCAAGTTTGTGATAAACATAATGGAATAAGACACAATTTTAGGTTCAACATGTTCACTATCAACATGATCAAATCGATGAATAAAAAATAATTCACATTCCTCACCCTCAATATAAGACATCATATAATATTTATCAAATGAATATTCATCAAAATCATGAAAAAATCATGCTCTCTACTCATACATAGTAGAAATAGACCCAACTAGAGAATAAGGAAGTGTCTCAATTGTCTCGAGATTATTAGGGCCATCATCATTAGATCCATCATCACTTATATTTATATCATCATCACTTTATTCTTTATCATCTTAATGACATACATCATGTTCTTCATTTTTATTATCTCTATCTTCCTCATACCCATTACTAATATTTTCAAAAAAAACTATTTTCTTATAATACTTATATGAGGAACTAAAAAACATCTGTTATCTTATATTTTTTCCCTCATCATCATCATTTATCATTGAACAATTTCTCTAGTAGGTAGAGACATTGGAGGACTTTCTGTACTAAAAGAGACCACATAGCTCTTAGGTACATTAGGGTCAGATCCCTCTTAAAAAGATATCTCCTCCTCCAATTCAGGTGTATAAAAATCCTCTTATTCATTATTTACATATGATTATCCTACTACCTCTTCTTTTTCTTTGATAGGATCAACATGCTGCTTTCGTCTATAAGGGTGATCAATAGTAATACAACCCTTATATATCTTACAAACACCATCAAAACATTTCCACATCCATGTGTTTCAGTTTACCTTCATTACTTTAAATATGACTTTGGTCTGGTTGAAACCACCACACTTTACCTTATATTCATCATCCTCGTCAACCAATCCTTTAGCATCACGAATGGCCAAAATAAATTTTGGATAAATAAGAGAGTTTTATCGATATGATTTTGGAAACATCTCCATTATATAGACCATCAGATACCTCAAAAAATCAATTATGTATCCCATTTTAATTATTTATTAGAGATACACAAATTGGTATCGAATCATACTAAAATATTCTTTTCTCAATCATAACATGTGTTGTATGAACATAAAAAAGCAATCATCACTCATTATCCAATTTGGTTGCAATAGGTATTCGTAGAGATCCATCTCTAGTATATTTGGATAACGCATTATCATACGTAGAAGAAACACTATCACTGTAAAATGATCCTTCATAATCAGTCTAAACGGATTCTTGAGATACTTTAATACAATTAGCCCATTGTTTTAATATAAGATAACCTCTTGTCCATCTATCAATTATCTAATCCAATATTTTTTCCCCTGACCTAATCATGAAACATTGGTAAAACTCGTGAAGCAAACTAGGATTGAATGAAGACTAATTATTTGAGAACCATTCTATCCATATCTGGTCCTGGATCATTTTTATCACCGATGACATTCATGAAATCAACCATTTGGTATTTACTTTTATATCAGTAATTATTGTTCGATTTTTGAGTTGTCGGTTTCGGGACCCCACTAATAGTATTATAGATTCTAATATATACTTCTTAAATTGGAATAACTCCACAAGAGTTGAAAAATCAACATTCTATACTCTTACCATTGCAACTGAGCAAAGGTTCATGCATGTACGAGTGAAGGAATATAGTTGGGAGGGAATAGATAGTGGAGACGTCCAAATAGAAATAAGTGTAAGGGAGTGTGTGTATTGAGATTAGAATAATGAAATATGTTATATCATTTAGGGATTTTAAAATAAAAAATATAAAAAAATATAAACATTTATTAGAAAGTAAATAAAATAATTAACTAAATGTGAAAAATTAGTAATAATGGATTATTACCAATGGCTAGTCATTACCAATAGTGGGTTATCCAACAGTGGGTAATTTCTAACAGTGGGAAATTTCCAATGGTGGTTAGATTATAATAGTGGCTAATTTGTAATGGTGGGTAATTTAAACATATGGATAATTTCTAAAGGTGCATAATTTCTAATGTTGGGTAACATCCAATAATTGATTATTTCCAAAGGTGGGTTTTATTCAATAGAAGGTAATTCCATGCATTTGTTAATTTTCAATGGTGTCTTCCCGTATTAATGTCTAATCAAAATTTATAATACCAAACTCATGATTAATGTTATCAATTATATTAAAATTTATTATCTTAGTAAAAATATCATCCCAATGATGATTAGATCCTATGAATTCATGAGTTAATCCCCACTTTAAAAAAAATTTCTCAAAATGTGACATTTTTCATCAATGTTCTTTATTATAGAGTAAGACACATTATTCTTAGAGATATTTATAGCACTTTTGTTTTCAAAATTTATAGGTACATGTATGAATTGATATCCATAGTCTATAAAAGTGTGTTTCATCCAAAAAAATTTCACATGACAACTATATATTAATCTTCTATAGTATAAAGTGAAATATAAAATTTACTGTTACTACTACATGATACTATATACCATCCAATATATGTCATATTATAGAGGTTTATTTATAATGTAACCTAAAACAACCAGAAATAACATCTAAATAACATACTAAGTCAAATGATTGTCTTTAATAATATAATAATACTGAAAAGGTTCCCTATTTGATGTATTTGACAATCCTTTTAACGTAAATTAAATGTGATTATTTTTTGTTTTCATAAAAATGATAACACATACACTCACTGATCATTTTATTCGGTCAGAGAGTAGTTATCTATTGAAGGGTTCCATTCAAACAACTATATGTAGCTTGATCCACATATTTCCTAGATTCATCGTGATTTGTCATATAGCTGGTACTCATGGGAGTATCAATACATTTGGTTCTATTAAAACCAAAACATTTTTAAATATATTCAGTTTACTAACATTTATTTAAATTAATAAATTCTTTTCATTGAAAAATATTTAAAACAAGAAATAATTTTAGATTTCCCATTAATCTCAATTAAAATTCATTTTGTATCATTTTTTAAAAATTCTTACGGATTTTTTTTGAAGATCCAAAAATAATATCATCTACATAGAATTGAAAAACTAATACATATTTCGAAATTATTTTTATAAAAATATTAATATCTGATATAACTTTTGAAAAACCTTTAGAAACTAGAAAATAGATAAAACAATCATACAAATCTCTCGGAGATTTTTAAAACCATAAAAATAATTTGTTAAACTAGAAATATGATTTAGAAAATAAGGATATTGAAAATCAGAGGGTTGTTAAAAAAAATCCATTATCATCTATAAAAACATTAAATAATACACATTTTGAAACTATATAATGTTGTTTTATATCCTAATATCCTTTATAGGCAATAATTATTCTAATGAATTCATGTTTGGATATATTTGAAAATGTTTACTCATAGTCTAAACCCTCTTATTTTGTATATACTTGTTCTACTAGTATAGACTTATTTATTAATATTTTACCAAATTCTTCAACCTTGTTTTTAAATGCCCATTTATATCAAATATTCAAGGAATATATTGGTCTATCTAGATATTCCAAAACATTATTTCAAACCATTTGTTAATTTCTTCTTGATTTTTCATTACCCAAAAATTCATCATTAATTGCATCAATAATGTTCATAGTTTCATGAAATGACAATAATGTCTGATGTTAAACCAAATTTCTAGGAGAATATATGGCTTTTGTTCCTATATATAGGTATCAAAATATAGAATCTTGAGGATGGTATTTCAGATTCCTTACAGCTCATGAAAAATATGGACCAACCACCTCATAGGAATCTATAAGTTTAGGTCTTGGTAGTAAAAGTTCCCCAGAACTATTTTATTTTTCTCTTTCTTTCATAGAAGAGTAATAAGTGTTGTCATTGAAATCCATATTTGATATATAATCCACAATATTTTCTAATGGGGTTTTAGACTCAAGTATATTTTTCATAAAAAACATGAGATGAAAAAAATTCTACCACAATCATGGTTATTTTATTAAACACCTTAAATGATTAACTATATATTGAATAACAATGGATAATTACTTTATCAATCTTGTAATAACATTTTAAAATATTATATTTAGAGTTAAGAATAAAGAATTGGAAATAAAAAAACTATAAAGTAAATAAACTTTATGTTTCTATTATTGCATAGTTAATAAGGGGATTTCATTTAGAGTAATATAATTAAAACTCCATTAATTATGTAGTAGGATATATTTATCCCCTCTTCCAAAAATTATATAGCTAAGTTAAATTTTTTAAACATATTCCTATAAATTTCATGAATTATTGTTTTTCTTCCTTCTATAACACCATTCTACTGGGGGTTTTAGGAGAAACAATGTTGTGATAATAGACATTTTGTGATCAAAATGATTCAAAGTATTTTTTTCAAACTCCCTAACATGATAACTTATTATGGTAATTATCATTATTCCACCATTTTTTTACTACAATGTTAGTATACATGGTAATGTAAGAGAGGGAATCACTATTTTGAGCTGCAAATATTACCCAATCATTCCTAAACAATAATCTACGAGTAAATAAAAAAATTATTCCCATTAAAACTAGAAACTATTGATGGTCTAAAAAATTCCATCTGAACCAACTATAGGGGTTTAGAAGTTGAATATTTATTCATTGGTTTAAAATAGATATTGTTTGGTTTCCTTTTTTTATCGGGGTTAAAGAATTTATCATTTTGGAATTAAAGATTAGGTAGATCCTTGACCAAATATTTCCATGTTATCTTTATAATTGAGTAAATATTATAGTGGAATATTCTTCTATGTCAAATAAAATATTCTTTATGAAAGGTAGTTAGATAAGACTTTTTTTGAGAAAAAAATAGTCTAATGTAATAGCATAAAAACATTAATTTCTCAAAACAATAATTACTAAATAATTTCTAAAATTAAAAACATTACAAGAATTATTTTTAAATTTAACATAAAAATTATGATACATAGCTATGATATAATAATGTGATATTACAATAAACAATCTAAGAATAATTATGTAGAAATTAAAACATAATTAAAATTACAATTTTGACTAAGGCCAATTATTTTACATTTTTCATAGTTACAAAAGGTTACATATCCAGCTTCATCCTTGTTCAAGTTCTTAAATATTTAATAATATCCATTTATAAGTCTGGAATATCCATTTTCTTCATACAATATATTTTTTCTCAAGATATGTATAATCATGACCCAAAAAATATGAGATTTTTTGTCGTGCAAATGTTACCTTGGCTTAACATACAAGTAAATTGCATCCCAATATACCAAAAAGTTTAGTAGTCTTGGTAAACTAGATACATATACATGTCAAAATTATAACATAATTTTATTTTCCTTAGAGGATAAATTCATTCAATATAGAATATCATTGCACATATTTCTTAGCATATATATGGGAATCTTGGAGGAAAGGAAATAGAATGAGGGTCATCTCAAATTCTCAGTAATGGTTAATTATTGTTAAATATATAATGAATCAGTGATAATAATAAATATGGTACGGTAAATAATAGAACACACATGCCTTCATGTCAATAAATTGTGAAGGAAGTTCAAAAAAATATTTAATGTTAAATAATAGAAATAACATGTCATTTAAATAATTATATTAGAAAAAATCAATATGGAATTGTATGAGAATAAGAAGACATTGAATTTAATAATGAAATTGAGAATGAAATGTCTCCATAAAATCTTTCATTGTTAAAATATCATGGATAATAAATACCTAATATTAATGTTGGAAAATGTTTATTATTAAGAATTTTGTATCCTAGGCACACTATACCATTACCATCAACACCTATCTCAATATGTTTTAGAAAACTACTATCCAGATCATTCAAAAGAATGTTTAAAACTATAGGTATAAAAAAATATATTTATCTTAATAAAAACATAAAGGTTATGTTTCCAACCATTTTCATCTCATGGAACCACTGACGCATCAAGGGGATTACTTTAAATGGTCCTTAACTTGTTTTCCTGAATTTCAAAACCACTACTCACATTTCTAATAATCAATTTAACTAGAAAACAATGTCCATTATCAAATATCATTATTAAGTAAAAGAAATGAATTTATCAATATATCCATAGTAAATCAAATAACATTCAAATTAAACACCATATGTAATAATATTATATGGTTTAGGTGATGAAAATATCTATGATAAATGATATAAATAATTAGGTGAAATTCAAGGTAAAATGATCATAGAAAATTGAATATTTAATGGGAATAGATAAATCAAGGTAGTGAATGTCAGTAATATCCTTGGTCAATAAAATTAGAAACAGAAAAATGGAATAATAATTATGTCATCAATATTATATTTCCTATACCGTGTAAGGATAAATGTTCATTATCATTGATGAATTGAAATACTATTAATATAACTTTTAAAAAAATATTGGGGAACATTTTGTTTTCATTTTGAAATCATTTTCATTGAAAATAAATTAAAAAACACATTTTTCTTAAATTTTAACCATTTGTACTATCAAAGGATGCCTCAAATAAATGACAATAGATATTTCTGAACATGTAGTAAAAGGTAAAAATAATATTCTTTTTATAAGGTAAAATGTTAGAAAAGAAATTTTTACGAAAAGAGACAATAAGATTAAATTGAAAATATTTGTAAAATAAATAAAGGGTAATAATATAATTAATTAATCACTATGTAATTTTTATAACATTTTTTATTGTTTTTTAGAAATTAGGGTTTTTAGTGGGAAATGTGTTCTCTGACTAAAAGAGAAATAAGTTCGGGTTTTCTTGAAAACATTTTATAAAAACAAATTTGGTACCAAATACTGTAAAATTGGTTATATTACATGAAATGTTCATGAATAACTAGAGGACAAGTAAAATAATGTGTTTATTAAATAATTATAAAACAATTACCTTTAATGAAACTTTATGATTAAATAATCTCAAAGAAAATGAGATTATTAAGTGAACCCTTGAAAATAACAATAATGTTGATGTGAGAATAAATAAAGGAATAGATTATGTGTGTAAAATATAAATAAAAATTAAAAATGTAAATAAAAAAATATATTTTAAAAAAGTTAATAGACACATAATCTTATAATATTAACAATAATTAATAACTAATATAAACGAATGAAAACAGAATCAGGTTATGAAATTATTTAATACTTGGTATCTTCTGATTAAAATAATCATAAAAGAAATTTTCCAAATAGAAACTCCGAAAACCATGATTCTATATAAATTCATGATATAATATATAAATGTTTTCAGTAGATACCCCACATGAAATAATTATGTGTTGTATATGAAATTTATCTCAATGATGTAAAATGTGAGATGCAAATCCCTTTCCTTACATTTCCTTTTATAGTGAGTGTCCTTTAACGTTCTATATAATGGTCTTAGGAATGTAACTAAGTTATTATAGAACCACATTCATATTTATTATATGATTTATTATCTTCTTGTAATATATTAATACCCGTTTCTTAATAATCATTCATTATTTTCACTATTTTTGGTGTTAATTGTCTTATTTTTTTAGCATGTTTTGACTTGTTAGTTGTGTTCCTTTTAATTTGATCATGGTTTTAAAATATAAATAATTTAAAACAATATTTAAATATCATATATATTAATTAATATTTTATTTATAATAATACATAATATTTGGACATAGGGAATGAAATGTACTGTTCATTGAGATGGTAGGTCGTACGTTCGCTTAAATGCTACTTCCATTTCCTTATCGTATTCAAAATAATGAAAAAATTATATAGGTATATATATATTTTAATTATAGTATAATATATATGTATTATATTATATATAGTGTTTTAAAACCATCTTTTATACATTCCTTGTATATAGGGAAAAAACACATAGCTTTGAGGAGGTGATAAACCATATGCCCACCAATGATGTTATCATATTCTCAAAAAATGGAAATATTAAAGATATGAGTTTTATAAAAATTAAATAATAATAAATAAATTATTAATATATATATATATATATCAGATATAAATATATTTTCCATCATAATTCTCACCCATGAGAGGTCGTAAAAGAAAAATAAACGACATCATTTCTTGAGGTTGTAGTTCGCCATATCCGAATAGGTAAGTTAATTACCCATCTGATATATAGGTTTAAGTGGTGGTAAAAATAATAACTTAACAACACATAATTTTATTTTATATAATTATGTAAATATATAATTATGAGATAAAAATAACTTAATGTGTATAAAAGTAAATGAAGGGAAAGTGATCATTGGAAAACATTACCACTTATTCGGGTAACTCCTATTGTTTTGTTCCAAATAAAATCATTGGTATCATTTATGAATATGGGGAGGACTATATAATGAGATAATAGATTTAGGGAGATTTTTTATCATATTTTTTGAAAGAAAAAGGCCTTGATAGGTGTGAATATGTGGGAGGGGTTAATGAGTTTTTATAGTATAGGAGGAGTGACATTCATGTAAATTTTTTAAAAGATAATTCCACCCTAATATTTCAACCCAATTCGATAAAATGGAGTATAAGGTAAAAATATTGATTTTAATTATAATTTAGACAAGTTTATATGTCATTTTGGTCCTAAAAATTAAGGATAGTCTATTGTGAAGATTGTTTTTCTCTTAATTGCTATAATTACTTTTAATTACCCTCACTATTTTTTGGTAAAAAACTAATTTGAACTTATTATAAAATATAAAATATAATTTTTAAAAATAATGACTCGAGTTTTATTAATTATAAAAATAAAATTGGAGGAATTTAATTTAAAATGTATCCCATAGATGGGACGAGAAAACACGTTTTTAACGTAAAAATGTTCAATGTTTGGAATGATTTTGTATCCAATTTAAATGTAAAATTTATTCTAATGTTCTAAATTATATTAATTGTTTTATAAGATATATAATATAAATTAAACCCATTTTAAAATATAATTTATCCTAATAAAAAAATAATAATAAAACATAATTTTGAACTAAAAGTCGGTATTGTTCACTATTCATCTAAATATGGAACCTCATAGAAAAATACCAAAATATTACCCAATGATAATTTTAACATAATTATTCGAAAAAATGAAGTTAATTTTGACATGTAAAATTTATAAATGTGAAATGTTTTAGTTAAATAGGTTTTTCCAATAAAAGACTGTAAAAATGGATTTTAGAAAAATAGTGATTTGTTTGCGAAATACTGAGTTTGTTCTTATATTGTTCTTATCAAATATATTGGATGAAAGTAATAATATCTAATTAAATATAAAATATATATTTAATTTATTTATTTCAGTAATAGTAATTTATTTATATTATTATGAAAAATTGTCATTGTGAGCATAATATAAAAATATTTCCATTTATATTGAATTGGTTTATATATTAGTTTCTAATTAATTTGTAACCATATAGTTTTTTTATATTTGAGTAAACCATTTATTTTCATAATTTAGATAATACTTTAAAAAAACTAATTTGAATAATATTTAATATCTTATTATATTAAATAATAATTCTCTAATAATATATTTTTTCTTATTAAAACCTTGTCTTGCATGTAACCGAAGATATTAAAGATTGTATTTGTTGCGTGTAATGAAAGATAACTGAGTATTAAATGCATTGAATGATTATAACAGACTGATTTTTTTAAAATGGTAAATATTTTGTAAAGACTATATATATTATTTTCTTATATTTTCTTAGTGTTTCATTTCATGCACATTATCAATTACAATGTTCATACTTTAGAATTTTTTGGAATTATAGGATCTTTAAGATTATTCCTTATAAAACATATTTATACCCAAAATAATTTTGTTATCCCAAACAATCTAGGTCAAGAAATTTTAGTAATTAAGGATTTAGGAACACATAATCTCTTTATGGGTTTCTTATAAAAAATAAAAAAATAATAATAAATTTATTATGTCTTTTTGAGTAAAAAGTAGAACCAGATTTTCCATAGTTATATTTAGAAATAAAATTATTCCTAAAAATTATCCTCTATCTAGGATTATACCCTAAGATAATGATATACATTGGTTTTCTATTCTTATAAGTATTTGTGTTGGAGTATCATTACCATTATTGAATCACTCTAAATCCTTCCTCAGTGTCTTATTAGACAATTTAAATTCTGTATTTTCATTCAACAGTTCAATATTTCTCACCTTTTTTATAGTAATTTTAAATTGAGCATTATGAAGAGAATGAATATTTTTTCTTATTTATATTTATTTTTATTTAATTTATATTATATCTCGTCGTAATATTCAAATGTATCCTCATTTGAAATATTTTTTACTACTTTCTTCAATAGAATCATTAGAAATATTTGAATGAGATGTAGGAAAAATATTTTATACCTCATATGTGTTTATCATGAAACACATGTTTTATTTATTTATTTAATAATGGGTTGATTATGAGTTATTAGTGTTTCCTTCATAAACACTCCAAGTTTATTTTATAACTTTCTTGAATTTTATTCAATGTCATCATATTTATTTTTACTCTTTATCTTAGAACATTAAGATTTTACATGAAATTCTTTCTTACAATCATATAATATTATCTGATTATGAGAATCATCACTCTTCCAATATATATATATATATATATATATATAATTTCATATATTTATTTATTTTTCCTTATATATTGGCTTCATAACTAATTTATTCTTCTTATAAAACCTTTTCAACTTTCTCTCGAGATGGTCCATTTCTTCATCTCTATCAGTTGGTGATTCCTCAATACATGAACATTCAACTTAATCTTTATCTTTGTACTTTTAAGAATATTACCTGAAATATATATACTTACTTTTATGTTAATCGTCATCTGAATGGTTAACATTAATATCTTATTCATGATCATTAACTTTATAGTTATCTCTTTAACATATAGTATAATAATAACAAAAGATACCCTCATTGAGAGTAAAGTTCATCTCCATATATATCGTAATAATATTAATAGTGTCATGATTTAATCTTTGATAGAAACTAGAATTCCCAAATAATGGAGGGTATTTATATCTCATTAAACCTAAGATACATGTTAGGAATAATCTCCTCAGATTTCATCTTAAATGAATCATATTTAATCATATAATTATTTAATCCATTTCTTTCATATTAGTTATTCCTTCATGAGAAAAACTAAAGTGTCCTAAATTTCATATGCAGTTTTAAAAGAATATATTCTATAAAATTATTCATCAAAAAAATAAAAATAAAAGGATTTAATGTATTTATTGTTATTATTATAAGTATTTTTAGTATAACAATACAATTCATTGTTATTATTCTTAGGTAATTCATATTTATCTTTAATAACAGTCCATATTTTAAAAACCATTATTTTAATGATAGTTTACATCTTTAATTTACGTTGAGAATAATTATTCCCATTAAAACGGTTGGTTTATTTGTATCAGAATCATATTTCCTATTATCCATCAGAGAACTATATTTAGAACTAAAAAAATAGTATCATTAAACTAAAACTAAAATCACAGTTGATACGATATAAAAACCTTTGATTCAATTTTTTGGTCAGAGTGAGTAACTCAATACATGGATTAATTGAGTTCCAAATAAATATTTTTGTAAACAAAAGTTCAAAAAATCACCTAATTAAAAAAAATCACCAATTTAATTAAAGGACAAGTTTAATATAAATCTGATTTATTAAATACCCAAAAAATATTTATTATTGATTATTTATAACAACATTAAAATTACTTTAACATCTTACATCAATTTACTATATTAAATAACTTTTTAAACACTAGTTAATATTAATTATCAAATTACTATTTTTTTGTTTAATAAAAAATATAGATTGAATTTTGGTAAATAATAAAATAAAACAAAATCACACAGCTGAATAAACAAGGGGTTCATTCTCAAGATGAAATATAATCCCATCTATATGTAGATGACCTTCTTCAATGAAGATTATATAAATATAATCATATACACAACCTAGATCAAGTATGAACACAAAAATTTACAAGATCTCTAGGCCATGTAGGGGTCTCTTCCAAACCAACAACGGGAATAATGAAACTCATTCCACCTAAGAAAATCATCCAAAAACACTATTGGTTAAAAAAAGAGTGAATAGAATAACTATTATTCTCTAGTTACATCACAATAGTCAGTGTATGATTATATATAAAGAAAAAACAGCTTGATTATAAAAGAAAAAATTGAATAAAATATAATAAGTTTTAAAATTTTGATGATTCTTGGTCTGATTTTCTCCAAATACGCGAGTCTAATCATATGTGTCTTAATGAAGAGCTTACGACATTTATCTAAAAGCGGAAAAAAACAGAGCATCACAAGGCTCTATTTTTTTCTACAGTGAAGGATGTTATGCTTCAATACCTTTCTCACTCTCACAAATAAATTTACACATGATTGAAATGTGTAGTCTCTCATGTAATGCGCATTAAAGTGTTCATAAGGGGAACATCTTGATCTCATATTCTGTCTCAGCTGTTAGTCATAAAAGACAGTGATTTTATTTTAATATAAATCACAACATAATTAAGAGTCCATTTTAAGAAAAATCATCATGATCCTTTCATCCTCATAATGTGACCTAACAATGACTTTAATGTTTCCTTAAATAGTTAATGATATAATTATAAAATAACTATTGGAATTAATTGTGTTTATATAGAAATTGATATTATTTAATTATAATATCTTAGGATGAAGATAATGAAGTAGGATGTCTATGACTCATGTATGGAGGTGATTCAAGATAACAAATGGTCATATGTTTGTAGGTTATCTGATGGTGAAACTTTCATAGTAGTGACCCATATTAAGTGGTGAATCATTTTTAATAGTGAATCTTGTTTGGCGGGGACTATTATAAAGGTAGGACATCTTCAGTTGTGAGTCATACTCAGTGGGCACTCGTTCGGTGGTAGGTTATCTGGTGGTAGCTCCCACAATGGTAGGTCATTTGACAGTGACTCATTCTTGGTAGTGAGTCATTCCTAGCAGTTACTCTTTTTTGTTGGGGAATCATTCCTTGCAGTGACTCAGTCCTTAAGGTGACACTTTCTTGTAAATTAATCATTTCTCATGGGAACTCTTTTCTGGTGGTGAGTTTTTTTTGTGATGACTCTTTTCCAATGGTGAGTCTATAATAGAGGTGCCTCATCACTAGAGGTGAATCATTCCTAGTGGTAACTCTTTTCTAGTTGTTGGAAAATTTTGGTGGTAGGTATTTTCAACACATAACTAAATTTTCATCAAATATTCTTATAATTTTAAATGATATCCTTAAACATAAAAAACATTAAAAACATATTTAACATGATTTTTCAGCCTTAAAAAATGGAGTTGATGATACATTTTTTATGTCTAGATCCATGTTATCCCATGTTGTTTTATTATAATCAAGATAATCTATGCTCATGTTATCAAGCATATGTTTATCAATTTATATTAATATTCCAAATTATTAATGATATGTACCTAATTTATAGAAGACACTAGGGAAACCAATCGTATTTGGTTTTATTAAGTGTATCTTTGTATAATAACTCCTAAAATAAATTGTTTTAAAATATGTGTTTCAATCGTTGGTATCCAAAAAAATCCTTGAAAATTTTAAGGATTAGTATTATAAAATTCCAGTGAAATCATTAGGGATAACACATAACAATGGATAAAATCCTTTATTTTTTGTATTGTGTAAAGTATATTGTTTCCAAAAAAAAATCCTTGTCTGGATACTACATGTGCATGTGTGTAATGTCCAAAATAAATAAATAATAATTTTTCCCATATAAATATCTGTTATATTATATTATATAAGTATTATACACATATATAACATAGTAAAATAATAAAAAATATTATTTATTAAGGAAAATAATTACATTAGTTATTTAGTAAACATGTTAAAATTAAAAATATTACAAGTGGAAGAAAAATTGAAAATAGAAAAACTATTATGGGGATATTTTTATGACACTGATTAGGTATAATCATTTGTCTTATTATCAACAATATGTAATAGAGAAAAAATATTAGTAAACCAATAATTTTTTTGATAATTTTAATATAGAACCTTGAGAGAAATAGAGGTGAGTAATTAATTAAGGAATCTATTATTATTTATTGAATTTAATATGACTTTTGGATTAGTAATGTGAATATTGGAAAAGTAATATGATCATTAGAAATAGTAACAGCACCGTTGGGTATAGTAACATGATGGTTAGAATTGAAAGTTGACCTCGAAATGAGAAAATGTGATATAAATAATATTAATGATGAGTAATTTAATTAAATATAAATGTTTAATGCTAAAAAATAATTATCATGATTAAAAATGAAAAAAATATAATTTAATTTTTTAAATAACCTAATTTTAAGTTATTTTGTTTAATATCACATTTCTTACATGAAAATTAAGTAACCAATTTTGGAATAACATTTTCAAAATTAACATTATTTTTGATATTAGGATGCTGGAATTATCCAAGGGTTATGTTTTCGGTAATTTAATGAAATGAATCAATATTTATGTGAATAGTTAGAATACTATTTTCTCTGTAACATGTGTATCTTGAATTAAATCATTCATGAAATATAATTACATAATCATTCCTAGAACTCAAGTATCAAACATTACATATTTATTTTATTAAATAAGTTATAAAAATACAATAAATATGTTTTCAAAACATAAAAATGACTTTCCAAAGAATAAAGTATAATGTATTCATTTTTTTCATTTTCACCATTTTTCATTTAAATAAAATAATTAATTATAATCATAAAGAGGTTTCAAGACATAAAAAATTATATTTTATTCATATATTATCCATAATTTTATAAATATCACTATGACATGGTTTACCTTGGATATAGTATTTTATTCAATTTCTTTTTTTTTCTAAAAACCTGCCTCTCCACACGTATAAACAACCCCTCTCACTCCACTTAGAAAATTAATCAACCCTCACCTACCAAATCATACTATCTGAAAAAAAATGTATGTCTTAATCATTTAGAAACCTTATTGAAATTATTATGTAAACTATCTCTATTCATCAAGAAATTCTATTGTCGTCTAAGATATGAATTTTCGATAAATGAATATGTTTTTATCAACCATTCTCTCATATTATACCTTAATTACATTTTAATAAATATATTTAAAAACCAACGTAATCTAAGACTAGTTAGGAATACTTTTTACATTATATTAATTATCTTATCCAACTATAGACAATTATTTTTTAGACACATTTATATTTTATACCTCATCCATTTTGTGGACAATATTCCTGTTAACTGATGGTTAACCGCCAACAAGGATGTTTCCAAATACTTCCTTATAACCATTCTAATAAATTAAAATAAATAAATATTTATAATATATATATTTACAAATATATTTAATTTATACTTATGGAATAAATTATGATTATTTTTATATTGCATTGAACAAAAATATAAAAATTGAATAAAAAATAGAAAATTTTAAGGAAAATATGATATCAAAATTCATGACATTAACAATATAAATTATCAATTATAATCCATTTTTTGTAAGTGATAAATGGTTCAATTTTTTAATTTTCCTAATTTAATTATTCAGGTGGTGTACAAGTGACTAAAATAAAGCCGAATTTTAGGTAAGGGGATTCCCAAACCAAACTCATTTTATTTGTGTTATCATTATTTTTCATCATTTTTTTAATTTACATTTCCCTAATATTAAATATATGTAATTTCACAATTTTTACCTTTTATTTTGACAAATATATGTTTTCTTCTTTGTAAATATTTTTTTGGAAAGAAATATATAGATTTTTCAAAAAGAATTTTATTTCCAAAACAAATCATTGGCTCATCTGTAGTTTTTTTTAATTCTCTCAATAATAATGATTTTTATTCCAAATTTTTTCTTCCTGATTCATTTTTGAAACAATATGTTTTATTAATGAATTTATGGTTTATTAAACCATTTTTAAATCCATTCAATTCCATAAGTTATTTCTTTACAATGATTATTATATGTTATATGTGGATTGAATGATTATGAGAATTTATGATGTAAAGAGTTAGACAAAAAATATATATCCATCAAATTGATTGGGTAACATGATATATCTCATGAGAATATGTGTATTATGTGAGAATAATTTTCTTTTTTTCATAATTATGATGTTATAATTTCTTCACATATATTATGTATGGACATGATGCTTACTTTATTCACAACTATGTATAGTATTTGACCATTGTGAAATGATGTTTCATTATTATTAATATACCACATTAAATGTCTTTATATAATGGTTTACTCATGATTATTATGATGATAAAGTGTTTATGATATGATAATTATTGTTATTTTTACCCATGTTCAAGTGATTTATGTCCCTTCTTCCACCTCTTACTGGGATTTTCGCTCAACTATTTTATGTTGTATATCCTCAAGTGATTAAATATATGAATGATAGAAAATGATTTTTAAATAATAAATTATAATTATTAATGTAATTTTTTATTTTTTATTATGTATAATTGTATCATGATCCAAAATTTTCCAAGACACTAATCCTTTGGATCAGGGATTTGAAAAACTTTTATGTTGTTTATCTTTAAAATGATATAGTAGTCATGTAATAGAAATATAGGTTTCTATGGAAGGTACCATAAAACTATTTAGTTATTTTTGGAATTTATTTTATAAAAAATTATTCAAATCTATAACTATAAATCTATATATTAAAAAAAACCTAGAAAATCATTTATGAAAGAAATATAAATATAATGATCCCATAAGATATAGATTTTGAATAAATTTCAACCAAATAAAACATTGTTTATTAATTATTTTTTGGCATAGGGTTTGATTAAACCTTTTTTATTTTAAAAATTGTGGGAACCAAGAGAAACTTGACTAAACTCTAGTTTGAGGGAAAATGCAATTATTTTTTTGAATGATATAACCAATACCATGGGAGGAGGAATTCATATATTTTTGGAGATTATCACCTTGTTGAATTTCATAATAAATAAAAACCTAAAAAACATGGAATATCCTCCTTCAACCAAGATAGAATAACTATAAATTGTGTTTTTTTATTTAACATTCATGTTTTTTAGATCTTCCAATCAACATTCCATGGGATAGTGGGTTAACACATTAGATAATATAATTTCAACTCTCGGCTATTCTAAGAAGGATAAGGTGACTCTTAACATATATCATTTAGATTTGGAAGCTGGTCAATGGTGGTCCTTGAAAAATAATACAATATATAAGGAATAAATATACTATATTGAGCGTAGAGACATTAAGAAAATATTTCATAGTAGTTATTTTTCATCAAAGAATATGATAAAATATAAGGAGATAATTCCTAGAGTAAAAGAAAATGGATGATGAATTGGTCATGAATTATGAGGGAAAACTAAAATGTGTTACAAGATATTCCTTGATATTTTTTATATAAGATGATATATAATATATATATTCTTTAGTGGTTTCAATACGTCCTTCCAAAATGCTATAGTTTTCTGAGACTTTGTGAGTTTGAAATAAATAGTTCTATATTATATTTAAGTATAGATAATGTTTTATGAATGGTCACATGGTTATAGAGTTATGAAAATAAGAATGAAATTTCATGATAGTGGTCAAATGAAAAATGTGGAAAGGGAATCATACC
Organism: Viscum album; assembly: GCA_963277665.1. NCBI lineage: Eukaryota > Viridiplantae > Streptophyta > Magnoliopsida > Santalales > Viscaceae > Viscum > Viscum album. The sequence continues at coordinate 155,879,444 of OY728166.1, read as the reverse complement.
ACCAACATGTAAAAATGTTGAAATGTGTATCTAGGAAATTTACTCAATGGTTTGGAGAAATTATTCAGTTGTGAGATATAAGGCCACAGATTTCATGAATATTGACGATTCATATATAATCTAGAAGACATGAGGGGCAAAAGGAAGGCACTTAAAAATTCACCATTCGTAGTACAATGCTTCGACTTTACAGTTAAAGGGAACTATAAAAGAAAGTGCACAAACTATAGGCATTTGAGTGTAATGAACATAAATTACCACTATTTCTAATGAATAAAGGGAATGGTTATTCTATCACTACAACTAATGTGGCCCTAAAAATAATGTCATAAAAGGAACACTTATTATTCAATATATAATGTAATTTTTTAATTTGATTCTATTTATATGAATTACTTTATATATTTTATGTTTTCTAGAACTATTGAATTGAAACCCTAATAACATGAAGTATAGATGTGTGTAAAAACACCTAGTGTAGTGATAATTATAACCAATGATTTCATATCTTTCCATATTATCTTATGTGAGATGATTCATCCATTGAATCTATCAATACCCTAACTCCTTTAATTTTATGTTATACTAGGAATATATTTTATCTAATTATATAGATCACACATCAACTATTAGGAAAAATAATTTTTTATATATTTTTAATTATCCCATTATCTATTAAAAATGATCTAATTTCATGAACCACTATTGATGAATCCATTAGTGTTGTGGGTCATGATATCCTATAGAGAATAATACATTCCAAATGATTGGGTCAAAGGAACGTATCAAAAATGAGGTAATTACCATTGTAACAGAACATATTTATGTATTTTCCAATGAGTAGTCTGAAATTCCACTGCATAATGGGGTAGTATTCTAAATAAAGCTTATACATATATCCACTCTCATATACAATTTTTTTAATAGAATCTTACCTATGGAATTTGAGGATTTAAGGTTGTAGTTTATGTGAATTTGGGTGAAGGGATCATACGACCAAGTACATCACTATGGGGTGTGCTAGTGCTCCTTGGGAAGACAAAGGTTGGATCTATGTAGTTGTGTTTTGATTAATGAATGATAAAAAATATCACAATAAAAAATATTTATCCCCTGGTAAGGATTTGTGACTTATTCAATCAATTATGTGGATTTCAGTGCATATTAAATGGAAGTCATCATTCTAGATATCATCAGGTTAAGGTAACAAATGAATATATTCAGAAGGCATATTTTCATTGAAGGTATGGTATGTATGAGTTCATAGTGATACACTTGGGAATTAATTATTCCCCCATGATCTTCATGGATATAATGAATATTGTATTTTGATACCACCTCAATTTTTTTTAGTTTTCATGGATTATATTCTCATTTAATCAAATTGAAATAATGAACATGAAGAGCATCTAAGAATCATTGTGATGATTCTAAGAAAGGCTAAAATTTATACTATGTCTAGAAAGTGTTCCTTTTTTATAAAATGAGTCACATTATTATGGAACATGATCACAAGTGAATAAATTTATATATATCCATTAATGAAAATAGAAATTTATATATTTTCAAGACACGCTACTATCAAATAAACTCATAGTTTTCTTAGATTAGTTGCATGCCACTGAATTTTTGAGAGAGATTTATAAATATTTTCCATCCCTTTAACTATGTTCAAACGAAAAGGGGTAAATTATGTCAATATTGAATAATGTGATGAAGGCATTAAAGATCTGAATAATAGTCTAATCAATAAACCTATACTAAAATTTAAATAATGTGGAGAGGGTTTTCATATATATAGTGATTCTTTAATGAATATATTTGGTTGTATAGTCATTGTAAATGACTAAGTGATATTGTTCACCTCATTACAATAGTAGATCCTTTATAATAACTTGATGACTCATGATCTAGTGTTATCATTTGTGATCATCACCTTGAATATTTCATAGAACTACCTCTATATACAAAAGTGTGAAATATATAATTATAAAAATAGTATAAATTATATATTCACCCATAATGTGATCAATATGTGAAAATGAATATGGTTAGATATAATCAAGGACTATTATTTCTCTATTCAATACCATCATGGAAAGGCCAACATGGCAGTTGATTCTCTTAGTAGAAAATAACTTACAACTCAATATATGATTTGTATTTATAATTATCCTTCCTTCACGGAAATAAAAATGGTAGATCTAAAAACCATAAGGGAAAAGTTAACATATTTCCTTTACCAAATTATTTACCAACCATATCTCTATGTGAACATAAAGGAGGTTTAAATGGATGATCATGGGGATAAAAAATGGTTGAAAGTTTAAATGTAAGGGAATATTAAACAATTTAATATTGATGATGATTGTTGATTATGTTTTGAACTAGAAATGGTGTTCCATGATCACATGAGATAAATAATGAGCTATTAGTTGATACACATAACTCATATTTCCCCATCCAACAAGGAAGCTAAAAATATACCATGATATTGGAGATCACTTATAGTGGGACAAAATGGAGATGGATATTGTAGGGTACATATCAAGATACTTTTTATGACATCATGTAAAATTAGAGAGATAGAATTCCAAGTGGATGTTGCAAGAAATTCCTATTCCCAAATGGATAATGGAGAACATCACTCATGAATTTTTCACTAATTTCATAAATACATCCAAAGAAAATAATATGATATGGGTTTTAAGGGATTGACTCACCAAGATTGATGACATCATCACAATTTGGGAAGATTTATCTCTTGAACAACTTTCCAATTAATATGGATTAGATGTTGTGAGGCTTCATGGGGTACTAAATTAAATAATATCAGATAATTTTCTAAGGATCAAATCTAAATTCTAGAGAACTATTCAATATCCATTCATACAGAATTGAATTTTAGTATGACCTATCACCCCATCCTGATGTCCAATTTGGAAGAACAATTTAGATGATTGTGGATAAGATTATACCATGATCAGTGGAATTTAAAGGAGGATGATATGAAAATATCACATTAGTTGATTTCTCATGCAAAAACATTTCCATTGTAGTATTAAAATGGCTCCAAATGAATCTTTATATGGGAAGAAATGTTTAACTCCTACATGCTGGGATGGATTTTTTGAATGGAAGCTTCTTCAACCTAATCTTGTAAAATTAAGTCTAGAAAAGGTTTAATACATCAATAAATATATAAAATTTTCCAAGAGTTGGAAACGGGCTATGATATTAACCTTTAAAGGGATATGGGGTTTAAAGTTAGATACATTTTTCCCATTAAAATATCACCATGAAAGAGAGTCATATGGTTTGTAATGAAGGGGATTCTTAACCCTAGGTACATTATCCCATTTGAGATCCTTTATCCCAAAGGAGACGATTCCTATCAGATTTCAATTCTACTAAATATGGATCAAGTTCATGATGTGTTCCAATATATATCATGAGAAAGTACATATTCTTCCCCACAAATATACTGAATCTTGAGGTGGTATAACATGATAAAGACCTCTCATTTGAGGAGATTCAAAAAAAGATCTTGGACCTTATAGAAAATGATTTATGTAGTAAGAAAAATCAGATTTTCAATTTGTGTGGATCAACAATATATATGAAGAGGAATTATGGTAACTAGAGGAAACAATGAAAAATAATTTCCCTCATTTATTATCATCATAGAATTTGAGTTGAAATTTTGGGGAAGATATTTGATTAGGGGGAGGAATATAACAACCCATACATTGGAAATGAAACTTGTTTGAAATATTAATGTGTATTATTATATATTATAAAAGTATTATACACATAGAGTTTATAGATAAAATAATAATTCCTTAAGGATAATAATTAAATTAGACAAAGAATAAACCCCTTAAAATGATAAATATTAGAAGGTAAACAAATGTAAAGTGTATAATGGGATATTTTGGAACTCCCTAATTGGCTATAATCATCACTCCCAAGTAAAAATTTATGCAAGAGAGAAAATATTAGTAAACAAATTGATAATTTAAAAAATTGAAATATAGATCATTGTGAAAAATTTAGAAGAGTAAGGAATAAAATAATTAAGAAGTACATATAGGAGGAAATGTGATCGTTAGAATAATAATTTTACTATTGGAATATTAATTTGAATATTGGGAAAATTTACATGACCATTCGGAATAATTACACAACCATTGGAATAGTAATTTATCATCAATGTTATAAAATCCGAGTTATATAAAATTTAACATTAGTAATTTTAGTATATATAAATATTATAATTCTATATAAAATGATTATCATGAATTAAAAGTCAAATAAAATACAATCACATTTTCTATAATCTATATTTAATGGTATTTCATGAAAAAATCGTATTTTTATATCAAAGTTAAAATAAAACTGTCAAAAAAATTATTTTGATAAAATAAATATTTTTTTTAAAATCAACAGATAAAAATTATCTATGTGTTAATTTATTAATAATTTTACAAAACACAAGAGTTTGTAGTCAAATAGTAAAAATATTGTTTTCCCTCATAAATAGTGTATCTTGAATTACATAATTCATGTTATAATAATTAAAAAACATTTTCTATAACTTTAGGATTTATTAAAAAAAATAATTTCATAAATGATCAATTAAAATATAATTAACATATTTTTCAAACTTAAAAATTACTTTCCAATGTCAAAAGACAAATGTATTCCTTTAAAAAAACAATTTTTCTTTTTTCCACATTCCTTTTCAATAAAGCATTTAATTTATATTAGAAAAAGGATTAATGTTATAAAAATTTATATTTTATTGTAATGTAATCAATAGTTTCATTAATATTACTATTTCAAGGTATACTATGGGTGTATTATTTTATTCAATATTTTATTCTAAAAATACCACTCTTTATAGGAAAAAATTACCCCACTCCCTCCACTTGGAAAGACACTACTCTCTCACTTACGAAAGCTAAATATCTGCCTCAATACACTCTATTAATCTCTTATATTCCATTGTTATGTACTTTAGTAAACCAAATCCATTAACCAAGGATGTCTAGTGTCGTATAAGAGAAGAAACAAAAGAAAATAGTACATTTTTATTAACTCTTCTATCATTTTCCTCATTTCATATCTTGTTCTTAATATATTTCAAAACAAAATCTTCTTATAAAAATAATGAATTATTATATAATATATTAATTATTTTAAAACTCTAAAAATATATTTATTTTTTAATCACATTATTTTATACCTATCATTCTTCTTATCTTGACAATATTACCCTTAATAGTTAGTTAACCACCAATGGGGATGATTCCAAATCTATCTCCATCACTTCCAAAATAGATATTAATAATAAATTATTTATAATATATGATTGTATAAAAATAATAATTGTAATATTAGGGAATAAATTATACTTGTTTATAAATTTCCATGAACAGAAATATCAAAATCAATGAAAAATAAGAAATTTTTAAGGAAAACAAGATATCAATATGTTTTTCTACTAACAATGGAAATTAAGAAATATAATCTAGTTTTTATGTAATAAATAGTGACCTAAATTAACATAAGTAAAAAATTTCCAATTTTTTTATAATCTTTAGTTTATTATTTAGGAGTTGTGAATGTGATGAAATAAAGTAGGATTTATGGTAAGGGTATTCATGAACCCAACTCTTTTTTGTTAAGTTACTAATCATTCTCATCATTTTGAGTATGGATATTCCCCTAATGGTACTTAAAAATTAATTAACTATTATTACCATTTTTAGGGATATACATGTTTTATTCGATTCTAAAATTATTTTTAAGATAAATAAAAATATTTCTAAAAAATAATTTTCTTTCCAAAACACATCCTAGTCTAATGTTTTGTTGTTTATTATTATCTCATGTACGATGAAATTTACTAAAGATATGTTTTCTATTTGTAATTGTTGAACCCAATAGTTTATTCATAAAATTATACATTATTAAATCCTTATGAAACCCATTATTTTCCATGTATCAATTCATGACTATGATTGATATAAATTATATGTGGCATGCATTATTAATAGTATTTATGATGTGATGGGTGGTCCAATAATTATACAAACCTTCAGTGTATCGGGTAATGTGATATATCTCATTATATTCTATGTATTATGTGCAGATATTATGCTATATATTTTCATAAGTATTATGTTATTATTTGTACAGATATGTTATGAGCCTAATTATCTCATATCACTAAAACAATGGATCTGAAAATTTATATCAAAACATTGTTTTAATCTTAAAAATGATGTGATATCCATGTAATGAAAATTTGGGTTTCTTTAGTGTGGATTTGAAATAGATTTACCTAGGTGTAATAACCTCTAAAATTTTTCATTGATTCAGACTCAATCGTCACCTATGGAATACCAACGGGCATTACAAAACACCATGTTTGGGATTGATAGAGGATATAATTTGGTATATTTGAATGTTATTTTCATCCATTTTAAAGAGAAACAATTCCTATATGATTTTATATTTGGAAATAAGTCATGGATAAATTAGATTGAAAACTTGAAAATCATAAGTTATGGAATATATTTCATTTTTGAGTTATGTATTTAATGTTAATGGTTTCCCTTTTATCTGTTCAATTGAATAAAAAAGTCATCTCAATTTTTCCCTGTATTTCTTTTCAAAGGATGGAAATGGGAGGAATCATGTCAATAAAAATGTGAGTGACAATGTGATAATGACCCAAATCAGATTCCACAGGGGATGAGATTAGGAATTTAGATCTTTTTTATAATACATTCTCAATTGACTCAGGTATTTCATAGAATCCTATATAAGTAGGAACACCCAAATCCCATTAAAAAGATAAATTTTTAATTGGAACCTTTATTTAAAAAATTCCTCTAATATTCAGTGGATATATCTATCCATTAATTGATGGAAATAGAACAACTCCATTGAAAATATATTCTCATTTCTTCAAATCTCTGAGTAAGAGAAGGTTATGAAACCTATTTATATTATAGAATGGAAATATGGAAAATATTGGACATGTTTTAAAAATATTAATCTTTAGGATGAGAACAGTGTGATGGAGTTGAAGTAATTATGGAATAATTTTCCACCAAATATTTTACTAGCATTGTGCAACATAAAATTGAGAGGTATTTACATAGCCTCATGAAAATGGATGATGAATTCATCAGTGTCTATGTAAAAAATTGGAAAATACATTAAGGATATGAAAATAAATATATCATCACCCTAAAATGATAATTTGACCACCTTTATATTGGGATAAATCCTTATATATTAAAAGAACTAGTTAATTTATAATTTTACATTTGTGAGGAAATTTTACCATGTACCCCAATGTCAAAATTTATATCCATAAATCTCATGTGTTTCTTGGGTTGAGAGATAAGAAGATGAAAATGTACTTAATTCATGAGGTGTGATGGAAAATTTCAATGTGTTAAATATTTCCACCATACCACATGTTAAAATAGTTGGGGTGAAGCAACACATAAATATACTAAAGGGGAAAAATAAATTCTTTAGGTGAAATATTGAAGGGAAACTCGAGAGTGATTTTCAGTAGGAGAAACCCACTGATGTGATGGAATAAAAGAATTATTAGGTCAACCCATCAATATGTTGTCCAACATGTCAACTATAATGATTAGTGACACTATGAAAATGAATACCCTAAACCAAGTATTTTTTATGATAACAAACAACAATAACCTATAAGGCCAAGACAGAAAGGGTTATCTTGTGGAATCAAAATTGTTGATGTGGTACCTAAATGTTAAATGTTGATAGGTAGAATAGTTATTCATTAATTAATAATGGAAATTCTTTTTCATTATGGTTCTATAAGTTCTTTTATATATGAAACATTATTATAAATATTTAAACAGTATCTCAAAACATGGAAGTTGAGTTATTATTTTAGATATTGAATGGGTTAATTATTGAATTGCAAGAAGATTAACAATCCCCTAACCTATTTTTTTGTGGAATTTCCCAAAAATAACCTTATGATACCCCCTTAGTAGAATTTTATGATATTACAGTCATTAATTGAACTTCTTAGTATAGAGCCGATATAAATTGTTGAGTGAATGAAATTAGCGTCCATAAAACAAATAACCCCCAATTCTATTAATTTTTGAGGATGATAAAGAATCATATATGGTAGGAACATCTCAATCATATATATTATTTTATTGTTGGAAGGAGTTTCTAGAAAAAATTATTGTGAATAATGAAAATATCATCCTTGATGGTATGCCCAATATAGGTGAATTCACTCTTGTGTTTTCTAAGTAATTACCAAGTCTTCATAAAATCTAAGTGGTTGAGTTATCAGTAAAACATATACTAGGAGAATTTACAATATCCCAGTTTCTATATAAAATGAATATTATTGAACTTGATGTTCTAATGAATAAATTATAGAAGAATATAGATAAAGGGATCATATCCCCAAATTCCTAATCATGGAGAGAACTAGTTCTCTTGATCCAATAAAACTCTAAAATTATTATCAGGAGCTCCACATGATCAATGAAACTTAAAAGTATCATCTTTCACAAATTGATGACTTCTTAAATTGACTACATGGATCCCAGTACACCACTATGGAAGATATGAAGTTTAAATATTATGATGTACAATTTAGGACAGAGGAGATCCCAAAGAATTTTATTCATTTAAGGTACAAACCCAACATAGTCATAGATATTCTATTTCTACTAACTAATTCTCCAACAACCTCTATAGATTCAATAAATAGTGTTTGTACGGATTAACATGAAAACATTTTCATAATATTTATGGATTATATTATTATCTAATCCAAAAGAAATATGGAATGTGAGGAGAGTCTAAACACATTAATGGAGACCCTACAGAAAGAAAAATATATATGAAAAGTAAAAAAATGTGAGTTTTTCTTAGAGAAAGAAACATCCATGGGGCATTTTTTCACAACAAAAAATGATATATGTGGTTCCATTAAAAACATATGAAATAAATAGATGTAAAAGTTCATCATATATGATGGAAATATGTAGTCTTATTTGATTAGATCCAAATTACAATCAATTTGTGAGAAAATTATCATGATTTTCATGCAGACTAAATAAGACAACTCATATTTTATTTGAGTTTGTCTGAACGAATGAATGTAACGAATTATTTAATGATATGAAGAAGGGGTTAATCACTACACTTATACTCACATTACCCACAAATGGAGAAGGATTTTTGATATACATGTATGTATCTAATTTTTTTTGGGTTGTGTACTCATCAAAGTTGAAAATGTGATAGCCTATACCTCCCACAAATTAATGATTCAAGAAAAGAACTACCCAAACTATGATCTAGAATTGGATGGGGTGATCCTTTAAATGAATATTCTGTGATGTTTCCTCTATGAAAAAGTGTTCCACATATATTGGTCATAAAATACTAATGTATATATTTACATAAAATGTGCTCAATATTGGAGACAATGGTGGTTAGAGCTGATTAAGGATTATGATTATTCAATCCATTGCAATTCAGGGACGGAAAATAATGTGAAAGATATTATGAATAGAAATGATTCGATAACCCTTCTCATGATGAGGATTTTATTGGATCCATTATTCATCAGCCTAGAAAGGATATAAATTTTAGTAATAAAATGTTCTTCATACTAACATACATAAATAAAAGTTCAACCATCTATTCTTGATTGGATCACGAAGGCCCAAAAATATGACGAGGTGATGCATAAAAAGGTTGATAATATTTTATAGTTCGAAATTACTAATATGGAGTTATATGGTTTATATTATGGATATGATTCCCATCAAAACTAGAAATAAAGAGGGAACTTTTGGATTATGTGAATAGATCACCCTTCTATATTCATCTAGAATCACTATGATTTATATAGATTTTATTATAAAATTATTGTGTGATAACATGAAGAGGGAGATAGTAGAGTTTTTATCTTGGTTATTTTTATGAAAAATGTAAATGAAGAATGATTAAAGTCTAACTAAATAATTACATATTTATTAAAAATGATTTTTAGGGAAGATTAATGGAAAAATTAGTACAAAGCATCGAATAAAGATATAAAAACTAATGTTTAAGATGGTATAAAGTAATAGAGACCAAAGAAGTCTACATAAACATGTCCAAAAAACATGGTAGGGAGGGAACCTATGCTAATAAAGAACATACACAAATTGTACAAAGATCCCCTTGGCGCAAGAAAACAGAACTCTTGATTTCATTCCTTCATGGTATGTAGAAGGGTCACTTTGTTGGGTATGATATTTTCCACCTGTGAATATGATATGTAATAGACTAGGGAGTGGGGTAATTTTCATGCATGTAACAGTCAATGGTGGAGGAATGCATTTTTATTACATACACTTTTATATTTATATTTTTTCAGGCTTCTAGACCATTAAGGAGGACATAACCTTCTTTAGTATTTGAATCACGATATACATAGTGGCTAATAAAGGCAAACAAGGCTGATTCCTGAGTGTCCCAAACCCCAATTATACCACTCAAGTAATCGAGGTGACCTGAAACATACATGTTGTGATTAAGTCTGATGGTAGGAGGAAACCATCTGACCAAGTGTCCTCAGTGACTAGATATAGGGGAGGTTCTACTCAACAATCCGTTGTATGCCTCAAAGAGTAATTGTTCTCCCATTAGTGGACCAGAGAGTCCAATAAATTATCCAAGCATCTGGATCGTACCTTCAAGACAACCATTGAGTTGGGGGTTGCCTCATGATAGATCTTGTTTTTGGAAATCCAAAGGATCCAATAACTAACATCAAAGAGAATGGTTGAATATTTTCTTTCTTGGTTATTGATTCTCACCAATCTATACTAGTTCTGGAAGAAATGATCAATATATGTACCTTGAGGGTTGAGGCCGATGTGATTACCTAACAAAATCTAGATGATAGCATAATATCCTCTCCTGAAGAAGAGTTGATCGGAAGACTCCTCGACCGGACTACTATAGAAAATTCATTCGGAGGCCAACAAAATTAATTTATTATTCACTAACACATCCATATAAATGAATTATTTAAGGATTCTACAAACAAAAAAATGTTGAACATGGATGGGATTTCATTTCACCATGTTAGAGATACCTATCGAGAGGGGTTAATATTACCCTAGAGTGCATAACTGTAGTATTTAGATGAGAATTTTTCTATGGAAGATACAACATAAAAAAGGTATTCATAGTCCTGAGGTAGGTATATCATACTAATGATCTTCAATTTTTTGGATGAGGGTGACCTGGATGAGGGTAGGGTCAGAAATTTCATAGGAAAAGGTGATGTTGGGGTAGGACACCCAGAAAATCCAATATCATCCGATAACTAGTTTTGGAACTAGTAATTAATCTCACCACTTCCTACTATCCACCAAGAGTGTAATTTAAGTCCAATGATGAAGAAAAATAGATAGTTCTAGAGGTTTTACATTTTTCAATTCATGGAGTTGAGGAAGTGACAATATTTCATTTTGAATAATTTTACCCAAAGAGAAATTCCATCCAACCCCTACCATGTGAGTTTGGATTTTTGGATTTTCATAAAATTCTAAATAGAATGAAGGTTGATCCCCACACATGCCATGATTTGTTCCATACATGTCCATGAATAGTTGTGTCATTTTACCTCATTGTGATCATCCTAGATGAATGAGATGAGCCCCTAATCAATATTTATTAGCACTTTGTTCAGGAACCTGGTCATGGATAGATGTGCATGGGAATTGAGGACAAGACTGAGTTCACTATATTGATCCTACTACCAAAATATAGGATGTGATTTTTCTAGTTATTAATATGGATCATGAGATTACCCATCACTCCCTAAATGTGTGACATCTGAAGCCTACTATTTTGTAGTGTAGATCCTAAGTAATCAATGGAGAATGATTTTCTATATTGCCCTCCTGAGAAATTGTTAGAGACTTATATTCCACTTTTCTCAAAGTTGATAAGCATACGACCCTATTTTCAATATTCTCTCATGTCAATATCTAGGGTTATAATATATACTTTACACTCATTGATGAATACAATCATGTCATATAGAAAGGGTATATGATAGATACCACTGAACTACCTTCTATAAGAGTATGGGAAAACGTGACCACTTTTTTAAGATCATGGATAGAATTCTACTATTGGATTCCTAGACAAGAATAAATAGGAATAGGGAAGTTGGAACTCCATGCCTAAGGCCATGTATTGATTTGAAAAATTAATGAATCTTCCTCATTAATGAAATAGAAATACAAGGTGAGATGTAACATTTGAGTAAGAGGTTACAAACCCACACATATAAATTCATACAATTCATGATCTTATTAATATAACCATACACCATTATATAAAATGTTTTTTACATATCAATTTTGATGACTATTTTAGTCAGTTTTTGTTGTCCATATCACTTATCATTTTAATAGCTATGAAAACAGAGGCATGGTCTAATATTACTTTAAATAAAACATGTTATTATTATTAAATCCATTATTTAAGGTAAATGATTGGCCTCATATTGAGGACAAAAGTGAGGATTTGGTACCTGAAATTTCACATGTTGATGGGATAAAGTTGGTAAATAGAGGAGGGATTTTTCACATTCAGTGTGAAAATAAGAGTTATAGTATATACCAAACACAAGAGGTAACATACCTAAAAGTATTCATTGATAGTACGAATAAGTTAATCATTCTGCAGGTTCCATGATTCCACATACAAGGACCCTTGGAAGCCATATGTTCCTGGTAAACAATTCTAATTGAGGGAAGATACAACTTACCAAATCCCGATATCATCTACAGGACTATTGATGTAGTCATTGAGGTGGTTGGAAACAATAGTAGGAATGCCTACAAGTATGTCAGATGGTTCACTAGGGTTCCCTTCAAGCATTCTTGGATTCACATTATCCTGAAGCTCTATGAAGAATGAAATATCCATATCACCTATCCCTACCTGACATGAAGTGTATGATCCTTCATCACTTTAAATATTCATAACCATGCCATATTTAGTTTCATTTATCCAATCATAGAAGAAAATGGTTATCTAATCTTGTTATTTAAGTCAAGTGACTGTATACATTTCCCACAAAAATATTTTCTATTAAAGAAGAAATTCATCCAGAATATTTTCTTATGGAGAGTGTGTCTGAAGAGGATATCATCCTAGACATCCTCAAGTTTGTAATTGATATAGTAGAAGTTTTTTTAAGGGTGTAGAGTCTCTAAATATGGTTGGGATTCACCGTCCACCATGCAAGAAGGTCCCCTTTGACACATCAATGATTATTATGGAAATTAACACATGTGTTTTCTTAAGTGGGTTTTCTCAATTATTTGATAATTACCGAGTGATATTCCATTTCAATGGTCCACTATTTGGAAAATAAGAATCCTTTTTTACCATATTTATATGAACCCAAATCTAGGAAAAGACAGGAGTGATCAGAGATGGACTGATCTAGGTGGGATACCATGGCTGATGGGAAGGGGGAAGTTCCTTAAAGGATGATAGGGAATCAATCAAGGTATCTTCAAAATCCTCCATCTTCATTTATGGTTATTTTACCTCATAAATTGATCTCTAATATATCCAATATCATTGATCCCACTCTGATACGATTAGGAGATGATGTCTTGGATTTCATTCCACAACAAGGATCCACCTAGTTCTTCTCAGATATATCTTTGATGGTGCTGACATATCGCCCCATGAACCAGGGTGAGTTATTATCATTACCCAGAATTATTCAATATAACTCCCCATGACCTTACATAGAACTCCCTATGAACATAAATGAAATAAAACCATTTGGGTGGTATTTAATTGTCTTACCATGTTAGTTCATCTCGTTTCTATTAAGAATGAATTCTATATTGAAATAAAAACCAAGCAACAAATAATAGTTGTGTTAATACTACATGTAGTTCCAATTTCTATTATATTGAAAAAAAATATTCATGTTTAACCTCAAAATTTAAGAAAATACTTCATCAAGAGTTGGATACAAAACTATACTTCAACATTTCTTATCACCCTCAGATGGTTGGTTATTCTAAGAGAACAATTAAAAATACAAATAATATATTGAGATACTGTTAAATGGATTTCCAGGGTTGTTTGGATCAACACCATCCCCAAGTTGAGTTATCATACAAAAAAATGTTCCATTCTATCATTCGGATGGAACCTTCTGAGCACCTTTATAGAAACATAAATCAGACTGTAACATGATGGGATGGATATAAAGAGAGCAAGCTGGTGGGACCTAATCTTATCCAAGAGATTTTACTGATGCTTCAAACTATTCAATGTTATATTAAAAATTTAACAATTTAATAAAAAAACCATGAATACAATCATCAATGCAGAATGAAGTTTCTATATAGTGATAATGTATTCCTTCATATATCACCATGAATGAATCTCATGAGGTTTGGGATAATGTAAATTTTATTCCAAGATAAATATTCTCCTTTTAGGTCCCTAATAAAATTAGAGTGATGTCCTATCAAATATAATTCCCAACTATCCTATATCATGTACATGATGTGTTTAATGTATTCCTCTAGAGTAATTACATACTAAACCACTCACATATACCGAATCTAACGGTGGTACCATTATAGAATTATTTTTCATAAAAGTAACATATGGTAAATATATTAGATCATAGAAAAGCAATTAAAATAAAAAACATAACTATTCAAGTGAAAGTGTTGTGGTAGAACATGAATTGAAAGGTAGAAACATTAGAACTAGAAGAGGTGATGAAATATAAGTATCTTAATATATTTTAGTGTTTAAATAGGAAGTTTATATGGTGATATTTATGATGTGTAGAATAAAATAATGACCCAATATTTTATAAATGAATCTATATTTTTGAAAAAATATATTACTAATTATGAAACATAGTTATAGAAAAAATATTCACTAATTTAATTAGTTTTCTATCTTTATAAGTTATATTCAATCAAATTTAAAAGACCATTAAGAATTATAACTATTTATAGTATTACCATTATATACAGATTGCATGAATAGTATATATTATGTTTAATGAAAAGGTCAAACTAACTCATAAGGAAGAAGTGATAGCATCAAGCAGAATTATTGCACCACATGTTTCCTATTTATTAAATATTGTGACGGAGATAACATCCCAGAGATTTTCTGTAGACCAATAAATGGAATAGATTCAATAACTAATGCATGAGTGAAAATATTTATGGAATAATATCAAGATCATTGAGATAAAATCATAAACCATTTACACCAAACCAACCTAAGAAAATCTTAGCATCACTGACCATACAATGAGGTCTTTTGCAGGTGTAGTAAAGAGTTATGCTTCTAGACCATAATAGTATGAATTTATATGTATTTATTTTAAATTAAATATTTATTATATTTTTCCCTCATATAATTAATTGATAATGTGTAAATAAAAAGTTTGATACAAATTAGATTTTGATGCAATGAATAAAAAAATGATTTTTGTTTTATTCTATAGTTTCCAAAAAGACACACCTTTTGATGAATTCAATATTTTTTAAAATAAATAACATTTTAATAAAATATTGTTATAAAATATTATCTATTAAATATAAATAATAATATAATTTTACAAATTAAAATGTAATTTTTATAATGGTCATTAAACTGTTATGGTAAAAAAGCTAGAATTTTTCAGAAAATGAGGATTTTGATTTATAAGTTTAAATTATATAATTTAAAAAATTATGTGGATAAAATAAATATTATTTATCATATAATGATCCCATCCCCAGTAGCCCAGAGTTGTTTTATTATTTATTATATTGGAATAAAATACAAGTAATCACATGCCAAAGGATTGAATTATTTAGAAATCATAGTAAACAAGATATATTATTGAGTCTTACTATGCATTTGAATAAAAAAATTACAACACAATTTGATTTCCATAATAAAAATATTCCATCTAGAACATATTTTAATATTATTCATAGAAAACATATTGGTTTTCTAATAACGGTAAAAAAAATACGGGTGATCTCAAATACTGAATATGGGTTATTTATAAATTAATATATCATGAATCAATAAACATAGTCAACATGGAAAGGTAAATAACTGAAAAAAAGACCATTAAAATAACTTTACTATAATTGTCAGATAGGAAAGAATCATTATTTTAAGGTAAATAACTAAAATCTCATTCCAAATAATCAATAAAATGAGAATGGCATGATTCCATATACAATATCAAAGAGAAAATCTCATGAATAATAATAACAACAACTGGAATCTCAATGAAGGAAATTATTAATTATAGGACATCATGTTTACATAGAACATGATACAATTAATATCATGATATATCCTAAATAAATTTAAAAAATAATGGGTAGAACCTCTTTATGTATTTTCAACAATACATATACTATCATGATCTATTCTCAAGATAGTTTAAAACTATCAGTTACAGACACGAAGGGTTTCGCCGAATGATTTTATCCCATGAGACTAGTCGATGCATTTAGGGGATATCTGTATTTTTACACATATATATATTCACAGAAAAAATAATTCCACATATACTAAATAATATATTTAATTAATGAAAATGATTCCATATATTGAATTATTTATATTAATTAAAGGATATAGATTATTAAATATTTCCCCAGTTTATCAAAAAACTGTCAAAGTAAAAACCATTTTTATAATGAAATATGGTTTTAGTAATAATAAAATAAAATACATAATATTATTTATATTTATTATAAATTTAATCTATAGTGAAAAATAATTACAAGTAAGTGATTGATTTAAGATAAAGATAACATTCACAAAATAAAGTGAGATTATATAATAACTTTTACCACTTGGTAATTTTTAATTCAATCACAATAGATAAAATAATTGAAAATTGAAACTTAAATAACCATCAATTATTAATTAAATTATATATTACATGAATTGAATTTTTATAGATAAATAAAAGTGAATTGGTGAAGAATAACATATAAGTCTTAACGGAATTTAAATTGTGTTCATATTCCATACCTCATGATTCTTTTTGATTGAACATTATTTAAACTCCTATATAAATGTTTGAGACATTTTATTAAATAAAAACAATTAATATTTCTAACAACATATATGATCCTTTTGAAATATCATATTATCTATTCATTAATAATCTCTCATTATTTTCAATGTTTTGTGTATTAATTTATTTTCTTATTATGTGAGTTTTATCATCATTGATAATATTATTTAACATATTAAACAGTTTAATCATCTAAAAAATAATAATAATGGACTAATGATCTTATTTTTAAATAAATTTTACATTTAAAACCCATCATGTAATATTTTTATGTAAAATGAATCATGTTATTATAATGGAGATGAAAGGCCATATGTTTTCTTAAGTAACACATCAATTTTTGAGAGAACATTATGGAAAGAAGGTATGTAATATATTATATTTAAATAATGATAATAATATTATATATACCATGTTATATACTTATATATATATATATCATATTTATGGCGTGGTGATGAAAATAGATCCACATCACTTCATGAAAGTAGTAGACCACACTTGCACGAATGATGTTAACTTCTTTACATGACTGAAAATGTAAGAACAAAAATGATATATATTATAATTATAGAATTATTCATATGAAATTAATATCACAATATGGTTAGGTATATAACCTATAGTCATTTAATTTAACATTAAAACCATTTATTTTATTAATTAGTGAATGAAAAATCACATCACTTCACGAGGAGGGAGTTAGTCATACACACAAGAAACATTATCGTATCTTCTATGGAATTGAAGTTAAAAAAGATATCTAAGATTTAAATATTACAAAGGTAAAATATGTTATAAATATGTTATATATAATTTATATCCATTGATATAAAAACCAATGAAATTCAGTAATGTAAGAACGAATGACATTGATTCGCAAGGTGGTAGATTTTCATACACACAATCAATGATTTTGTAGCCCAATTGGTGGAATTGTATATGTTTTTAGGTCATGAACTAATTATAAAAACATAAAATTAAATTTAATATACTTATTTTATCATTTCATCATGTTTAATTATAATTTAATTATGTGGACAAATAGATAAAATAATGATTCTCATTGAATAACATTACCCCTTATTGAGGTTTCCCCCTTAGGTTTACACTGAATACATCATAAGATGAATTAATTCCCAATGTAATGCTTCTAAGATTTGGGGGATGGATTTTGGAATGTTATATAGGTATTTATTTGTTGAATTGGAGAGGTTTTAATTTCTCTGTAAGGCAAGCTAAACATAATGTTTGATGTAATGAAAGATAAAATCAGTGTTCCATGTAATGAATAGTAAATTTTGTGTTTCATGTAATGGTATATAAGCATAGTGCTTCATGTAATAAAATATAAACTCACTGTTTTTGTAATGCAATATATTTAAGAAGGTTAATTTATTTAGAAGTAAATATATCATAATGTATCAAGGTGTTTTATCCTCTTCCACTATATGTGTTTATTTTCATAAATGATATCAAAAATGATAATCATATTATAAAATTTTGGGGAATTATATTCTACCCACCGTAAATTAATTGCATCTAGACAATTTCATATTGATTTTAGAAAATCATGGGTTTGATATTTGGATATACCATTGTTGAAAATCCCATATCATAAAAGTTTCAATAAAGCATTATTTTATTTAGAAAGATAGGGGAGTACAATGGTCATATAGAATTACATATCACGGTCTCAATTTTTTAGAAAATTGGGGGATATTATATATGTGGTGATGGAATAAATTTATAAATTGTTATAAAGATTGGTTGAGGGAATTGATCACAAGAAGGTGAATGATCAATAGAAATTTATGGACCTATAAAAAATAAATGTGTGATGATTTAAAAGACTATATGATTTATCTTATATGAATCTAATAGTAATTTTTTGGTTTCAATATCATTTTCTTAAATTTGATGAATTATTTTACTATCTATGAATATAAAGAAACTTACTTACATGATTCATTTCTAATTAATAAGAATAATTTCTCCATTAGTTATGATTCAATAAATCTCCAATTAAATACTTTATCCAAGAAAATAGAAACTAAAAAATAGGTTTTTATTCATGAAGTACAAAAATTCAATTTTAACTTATTGTAAAATCTATAAAATAGTCATAAGTCTGTCCATATATATCCATGTATTTTACCAAACCAATATGATTAGAACATTTTATCTAATATGTATAAATCACTATATAGTGAAGTAATACATTAATCTATAAAAAAACATCCAAATTTCATTATAAACTATTTCATAAATGGTTATCCTTATGGTCCTTACGAAATATTAATGTGGATGAAATTATAAATAAGGACACTAAATTTAAAAAATAAACTCATAATTATTCTATCAAACAAAATGAATTATCTCATAACCATGTAATACCAAATATTTTATTACGGTCATCATGTGTTCTATGAAAACTTGGTAACAAACTATATTACCATAAAACCTTTTTTGAAATATGAATTATTATTTATTCCTTAAATTAAAAATATATTGTTTGATATATTCCCTAAATCCAAAAAATGTGTTAGCTGAATCATTGATATCATAAACTGCTATGCCAAAAAATCTTTATTCATTTACAAGGAAGTTAAACTATCCAAATTAAATTTATCCATATCAATCATTTATTTTTTCCAAAAACCATTACCTCGACATCAGGAACATATTATGGGTTATCTTTCCCTCAATCATGAATTTCCATGAATTAAAACATTACACTAAGTCACTTTTATTGGTAGCATTAAACATAAAAATTAAATTATTCATAGAAAAATCATTACAATCAATCATTATATAATTAATAATTATAATAACTAGTATTTCATTGATAAAATACTCAAATGAAATAATTATTTAATCTAGACATAAGTATATTAGTAATTACCCTACATTTATGGTAGTAGAATTTGTTTTACCTTGATTCATTATCTTATTTTGAGTTATATTCTATTGGAAATTTGGACATTGATTTTTGTTGTTTCTCATGTACATATAGTTGAAGCATTGGTAATTTGAAAACAATTTCCTTCCACAGTAATCACGAGCATAGTGTAATTTCCCTGCACACATGTTGACAAATAACATTCCTTTCATGAAAGTACATCTGTGTTTATTTACAAAATTGTCACTTGTGGGAAAGGTCTTATTTCTCTTAATATCATCATCCATCATTTTCTATACCATAATCGTCTAATATTGCATCAATTAAATTACAAAATAAATAGATAATTCCTTCTATTTCTTGTTAGCACATGAAACTATGTCCTTATGGGATGATAATGTTTGGGAGACTACCTTCTTTTGAAATATTGCTCTAATCCCATTAGGTAAATGACCATTATTGCATTTTGTATTATGTATATTGATTTAATTCCAAAACCTTTTTCTAGACACCATTTATAAATGATCTAATGTACTATGTTAGATCATATAATAAAGAAACACAATGTATAATCCCAAATCATCCAAAATACATAATATAAATTTAATAATTTAAGCATATCTACTCCCATAATCATGAAATTTGGCTTCTGTGAGGATATATTTATTTTATAATCCATTATAATGATTTAAAAATAAAAATTTAATTATCCTAATAATAACCCCTTGTAGTGTTAAACCAGGTGAATAGTAAGGCCCATTTTTATTCACTATGTAATTACGGGTTCAAGCCAAATGCACCCTTTTTGGAGTGATTAACCCTAGGTACATCTATTCCACAACTAGGTCCAATTATCTTATCAAAAAAGAGATTAATTAAATGGAAACACATATTTTAAATTCATTACAAGAACATTAAGACATTCTTCTATACTTATCATCAATTTTTATCATAGGGTTATGATTACATTTCTATTTTATCCTAAATCTAGTTCCCAAGGTTTCAACAAAACATACATTCATACTAACTATAGAGACCCAAACACCAGTTTCCCAAATACAGTTTCTAATTTAATACATTAGAATGAAAAAAAGTAGTCACATACCAAAGTAGAAATTTTTTTGTTGCCTTGGTAAAATAGATACATACTTGATTCTTATATTACATTTGAAAAGAAAAATTACCTCACAACTTTTTTTAGAATATTATTACTATCTATAGATTATCATTTCATATTATTCATTTTACACTTATTGGACTCATAATAAAGGAAACATAATATAAGTGATCTCCAATGATTATTATGGATTATGTAAAATGAAATATATCATGAATCAATAAGCATAATCAACATGGGAAGGTAAATAACTAAACACACATGTCATTTAAATAACCAGAATATCATGGTAAGATAATAAATAATCCATATGGAATGGTATTTAACTGAGAAAAAGTTAATTTTTTAATAAAATGAGAACTAAATGAATCCGTAGATAATATCATAGAGAAAATATCATGGATAATATTAAAAACAATTGAATTCTCAATGAAAGAAATGCTTAATTTTAAAAAGAAATATTTTCAAAGATCATCATACAATAACCATAAAGAAATATCCCCAAAATATTTTAAGACTAATGGGTAAAAACCCATCAGGTTTGACCAACCAAACCTCTAATTTCAATATCTATCCCCAAGATAGTTTGAAATTACTAGTTACGAATGTGTACTGTTTAACAAATTGATTTGGCCTTAAATGACATGAGGATGAAAAAAGGGTATATCTATAATGGATCCACTTATATCTTCATGTAAAACTAATTCTATATATATCGAATAATATATTTATTTCATGAATAATATTCCTTATAATAAAATTTACGTAATGAGTAATGGGTATATATTTACAAAATATATCCCCACATAATAAAATAACTATCAAAGTAAAAACTATTTTTAAAAAGTATTAATATTTATGAAATATTCATATAAAATATAAAATAATATTGATATTTAAGATAAATTTAATGTAAAATGAAAATTATTACATGTAATTTATTATTTTAAGATAACATTAACAATAACAAAAGAAATTGAGATTGTACAATAAATTTTACACTTGGTAATTTTCATGTCAAATGAACATAGATGAAAGAATTAAAATTGAAACATAAAAAACAACACATTTTAAAAGAATCATGACATCTCATTCCATGTGGAATTATATACACATCATAAAATTTAATTGGGTTATAATAACAAAGACTCAATGGAATGTAAACATAGGTGAAATCCTTTACCTCATGCATCCTTTGGAATGGATGTTATTTACACTCAACTACAGTGGTATAAAACATGATATTAAATTACAACATAACCATATTAATATTTATAAATTCATATATTATCCCTTTATAATATATCATTACTCATTAATTAATAATCTTTGGTGATTTTATTTATTTTTAGTGTTAATGGCCTTGTTTTTTATGCGTCTTTTATCATTAATGATATGGTTCTTTCACATAGTACATTGTTTTACCATCATAAGAATAATAATATATACTCAATTATCATATTTTTACATCAATTTAACTTTTAAAACTAGTAATTAAATATGGTTATGAAAAATGAATCATGTTATGATCATGGAGACAATAGGTTGTATATACACAAGAGTAACACTTCCATTTTTTAATGATCTTTATTGAAATAATTTAATTAATATATTAACCATGAATAATGATCATAATATGATCTATACCATATTATATAATTATATATATCATTGATGATGTTTCCTGATTAAAATAGATCTATATCAATTCATGAGGGCAGTTGTCCACACACAAATGAATAGCGTTGTCTTCTATATGGGAGTGAAATAGAAATAAATAAATTCATATATATATTATAATTATATAATGATATATATTTATGTAATATCAAAATTATTTCATTTATATCACATACAATCATAAACGTTAATAATATCACCTTACATTTGTAGAGCTAATGAGAGACGAATTACAACATTTCGTAAGGCAGTAGTCCACTATACCCAAGAGTGAAATCATAATATATACTACATAATATAAGATATATATATATATATTATATAATGTATAAAAATTTATAAAAATGTTATAAATATCATATATATAATTTATTTTAATTATCACACTCAATCATGATTAGTGGCAGTGGAAGAACAAATGTCATCGGTCCACGAGGCGTTAGTCAGTCGTACACACAAAAATGTTTTAAAAAATTATTGGATTGAATTGGATACTATTTTATTTCATTACAATATTATAATTAGATCATAGTATATGTATTATTACATGATTATTCTATCATAATGTCTTAATACTAATTTATTGATATGTGTAAAGAAATATAATAAAAATACTCATTGAAGAAGATCACATATTCTTCAGGTATGATTCTTAGGATTCCACTAAAGCCTTCCTAGGATGGATTTATGACAAAGTTAAGGAATATAGTGAGAATTTAATAATTTGTTAAGTGATTTGGGTAGGTTTTGGGACAATATAACTAGTTTTATAGTGTGAAGAATAGTGGAAAGGGGGTTACGCTCTATAAAAGGGGGAGAAAACACACTTGGTATTTTTTAAAATAAATGAGTTATCCAACATTTTTAATATTTCATAAGGATAAATAAGGTACATTATCCAACATTATAATATTAATGGTCTAAATATGGACATTAAAATGTTTTTAGACAAGATTCTAGGTTTTTCTAACCCGTATAACATAGTTTTTCCCACATATAAATCCAATTTTACATTAACTATGATTATTTACTTTTACTTCAGTGACTATTAATTTTGGTCATAAATAATTTTTACCTTATGATAAAATATAAATAATAATTATTTTAAATATGGAGTTCATTTTGAAAATTTAATTCTAAGAAGTGGAATATTTTAATAAAAAGTTAATCTAGCTAACATGTTGATAGAGATGGTTTTTAAAGTGAAAACGCTCAAAATATTAGAATGTTTTTATATCTAAATTAAATATGAAAATGATTAAAATGATATATATTGTGTTAATTGATATAAAACTAAACTAATTTTATATTATATCTAATTAAAAATATAATTAATCATTATAAATTATTTAAATGAAAAGATAATTTCAATTAAAATTCTATAATTTTAAGTATTCAGAAAAAACATAAACTATGAATTTCATGTAATAGATGATAAAATACGTGTTTCATGTATCACAAGATAAATTTTTATTTTTGTGTGATTTAATGTATTTATGAATTTGAATTTATTTTGAAATAAATATATTATACTGTTTAAGGGTGTTATATTCCCTTATACATCGAGTGTTACATGTCATTCATGATATCGAATATGAAGTTAATATTATATAATTTCAGAGTGTTAAATTTGAAATCATAAAATCAAAATTATCCAATAATAATATTTTCATAATTTATGGAGACTGTCTAATTTTTGGGTAAAAATTATATACGGTATTAATATACAATATGAATGATGACAACATAAAATCCCTAAAGGTTCGTAATAAATACTATAAAGGGTATATCGGGAAGAAAATTATGTTTCCCTTTTAAAATTATATGTTTTTATATCATTTGATTAATTTTATAAAACCTTTATTAATCATCCAAAAACTATATTATATTTTATGTTTCTAAAATCAATTATATATAAACATGAATCACTTCAACATCACCAAGGATATTGTTTTAAAGAAATATGTTCCTAAATTTATAAAATAATTAAAACCACTCATATTTGGAATATACCATTTAAGAAAACTATGGGAATGTTAGTGGTTTTTATTAAATTTTAATATAGAGTCCTAAACCAAAGTGTTTAAATAAATAAATAAATATCCTTCATTTTTTTATAAACCACCCAAACTCCAATTAATTTTCACTAAAAACTATTGGACTGTGGAGTTACACTTCCCTTACCTCTCTATATCCCACCCAAGGTGTATCCATGATCTTAATAAAATTATATAATTCATTTTGAAGCAATCTATCAATGTATTATACCCTCTCATTATCCTCCTCATTAATCCACCATATTTATGTCATGAATTTTGTTTCCAATTTTTCATGTTATGATATGTTTTAATACATCCCTCATATCATTATTATTATTACAAAGTAATGAGATACCCATTTCACTCTCATTCATGACATTTATAAATCATTATATACAACCGTTATGCAATACAAATTATCTTACTATTTTCTATTCCAAGCATTTGTGTAGTGACTACCCAACTCAATTTCAACTCAAGGGTATTCATCTTGGGGTACCTAACATTAATTTATTTGGGATTTACATATGTAGAACCAGAATTTATTAATAATGGGGTAAAAATTGATGAAATACATAATTATGTTGTGTGATATATGTGATGCACATATGCATGAAAATTATTTGATATTCACTAGTTTGCCCAAAATTATATAGCCCACCAATGTGTTTGGTAATACTTTCAACTCGCGAGATTCCATGTATGGTGCATAAGTGGTTATCCTAATGAAAATATGTCATATATTCTAGGTGTTTATCATTGAATTATGTTTATGATGTTATTTTATATTTTGTTAAGCCATTATAATATTTCCCTTATGTTATCATGTTATATCATGACTCATTGCTAAAGATTATGAATATAACCCCTCGAATGTTACCATGAATTCTTTATTGGATAACATGTATTGATTAACTTTGTTCTATGATTTTTTATTCCCATACTATGATTTATGTGTCACCCCATTATTATGTACGTCTCAAGGTTATCCCATTATGTTTTATAAGAATAAATAAAATCATTGGGAAAGTTATGGTGTTTTAGTTTATGTATTTATAATTATTTTTTATGTTTTTCTTCCATTCAACTAATTTCACAAAGACACTTCGCCTCATTGTATTATTAGGTTGTTTTACGTGTATATTATTATAATATTTCATGTAATAGAATGTCTTATAATAAGGGTTTTCATAAGGAAGGCGTTCCAAAAAACTACGATTACTACCTATACATTGGTCAAATATCCCAGAGAAAGAAGTGATATCACAAAAAAACGACATAAGGAATCTCACTTTATAATATAATCTCTTTGTCCCGATATCTCAAATCACGCATGTTACATATTTTGTGTCATGAATATATATAATTGACTACTCTTTCATTGAATTTCAAAAATGAACATGTTTAACACTATGTCTATGAAATTTATCAGATATTGGATTTCAATAAGACATCCCTTGATATCAATTTCCATTAATGAATAAAATGTAAATACACATTCCCATCATATTCATTAATTCATATTGCTCGTGATGAACCAAACATATTCTAACATTACCAAAGAATATATTTTCATGGTTTTAGTAAAAACATCATCTGAATAAATCATTAACTATAATAATAATAATCATAATGTATAACGATCATTAAATTAATTTGTAAACATGAATTTTAATGACATGAAAACATATGTAATTAAAACTGGAAAGTTCATTCTCTCAAAATCACATCTTGGAGATTACCAAATGATAACTACATGGGAAAATGTTTGTTCCACTTTTTTGAAAATAGACATGATATCCAACATAATATGTTTACCATCATATAATTCTATCCAGACCATAAGAATAATATATTTTTTATCATGCCAAGGATATCATCATAGCAGGGAACTATTATACCCTTTTGATGTGACCAATACCATAAGGGTACTTTCATATTAATGTAACACAGATGAATAAATCTCCATGTGAAAAGATATACATTTAATATTCACATCTTGGAATACCTCTGTGTAATAGAATGTATATAGTCTTATGAAATTGGTTCTAAGTAACCAAATATAAATATTTTTCTGTATTGGAACATATTAGTGAGGTTTTTTATTGGTTATTGTATGACCCCGAGACACCCTAAGAGGGGAGGGGTGAATCAGGGTGCCTACTTTTTCTTTTAAAAAGAAGAATCTTGTTCCCATGTTGGTAAGAACTAGTTAAACTTGTATGGTGAAAATGATCAGCAATGAAACATTCACATGCAAAGAGACGACACCACAATTTTTACCTGGATCACCGCTAAGTGATATGTTCAAGGAGCATACACCGAAAAGTTGTTGGTCATACCAAATTTCACTAATCTTCACAAGTTATGGATTACAAAGGTTCGAGAATAGTCACTATGTCACAGGCTCAATCCCTTTACGAAAGTTTAGGGATAGCTCACTACGTCCCTCGGGTCACTCCCGTTGACTCCCCCTGGCTCAATGCCGTTGGTGACGTCCCACTCAGTTTATAGACATGAAGGTCTCTTAATCATTTATCAATGAATGCATCCTCTGCATTATGTGGATGCTTTGTTGAAGTCCGACTATGTAACTGCCCGACCCTAGTTACCCAGAGTCAGTGCATTATTACATAACATTGGCATGATCACAAGATAGATCAAATCTCGAAAGACCGATTGGTTTAGTATCCTTGGAAACACTAGATATATTCATAAGTCTTACATTACATCATAAAATGAAAAACTACTACAACAACATATTGTCTCCATAAACCACACTCATATCCCCACATAATATCCCTGCAGTTCATTCATATTTTACTTCTTCACTTCCTGGGAAAAATAAAACATAGAAAAGGGGTGAGCTCAAACGCCCAGTAAGGATAACAATATACCGAAAACTTTCATACATAAGAATAAACATTTAAGGCTATGTATAACTAAAACAAAAGCCTTTTAAACTTGAACTTCAACATAGTATGGAAAAAGTAAAATGAAATAATTCCATTTACTTATTCACATGGATATTCTACTAATCGAATAATCACATGCAATATCAATAACCACTTTCATAATGTTGGAATGCATAATGCCAGACTATCATAGCCACATTGCCAAGGCCTTGTGCCAAGACTACAAATAAGATTTTTCCAAGGCCTTGTTCCAAGACACTAGTTTGTCTAATGAGACCTACCGATTCATCGAGCAGCTATAGAGGGCTCCACCCGTCACATATTAAGTCCAATGCATTCCCATATGAAAAGGTTTAAACATAACATAAACATTCATATTTAAAATAGCATACGAAATGTCAATAATTTCACCATAAACTATGAATGGTATAAAAATAGCACATCCACAGTCAAATATATCACAAAACCTTCAATACAATATATATGTTTTGTATTATAATAAATCAACTTCAAATAAGCGTAAAATCCATCAAATGATGTTGACATAGATGAAATCAAAACACTTTTTGGAGAAATATCACTTTCTATTTTTGAAATCATTTAAGATCCATATAAAATAAAACATTTCTTGAAAATATTCTTATAAGCTTGTAAGGAAAACTTTGAAGATTTTATAACGGCAGAAAATAACTGCACTCGCCGTATAAGTTAAAAAAACATTCTTACATTAATTCTGTCGAAAAGGTTAAAAAGAACCTTGTTTTGAAAATGATGGAAAGATTCCTCTTATAAAAAGTCAAAAAAGGGTATAAATGACTTTAACCCATATTCTTGTAAATAATAAAAATGTTTTGAAATACATTTTGAAGAAACATGGATGTGGATGATAAAGAGATCCCAGTAGATTATTACATATAAACAACCTCGGATAATGAAGAGATTGTGAAATAACCCTTACCAATTTGGAAACTTATGAAACATACAACCCATGAAAGAGGTATCATACAATGAATATGTAAATACACATAAATTAAAGTGTATTACACAAAGAATATAATTATGGGCAGTACATACACCACACAAAAGGTGATGGTGGCAATATGGCATGAATCTTATGAGAATAAGGAGTGAGATGAAAACCCCTTACCTTGTACTTTTCCTTGGTTGGGGTAGGTTAAACTCTTTTATAATGGTGAAATAATTGTTATTAAATTATAAAAGAATCATATACATTAATATGATATCATATATGATCTTTTAATATTGATTTGATAATAATATCTTATTATTATCGTTGTTTCGGGTGTTTACTTACTTGTTTTCTTTTATATGTTTTGTTACGTAAGACATGTTTGTAAAGGATAGGTTGTATATTATTCATATCCAGAATGATATCAAGTCCTTAAACATCATTTTTTAAATCATCAAATGATAATTATACTTTAATGGATATGATGGAGAATGATTCTCATCGCGTTCGTGGAGACGGTAGTCCGTACGTACGCACGAGCGACAATATCATTCTTTTGATATTAAAATAATATATAAATGGATGGTATATCATATATACAGAATCATTAACATGTTATATTTATTATTTACATGAGTTACATATAATTATCATACCCATCCAAATAATAATATATTGAATAACAATTACACCACGACGTGGAGACGGTAGGCCGTACGTACGCACGTATGGTGACATGTTATTCAAAGGGTGGATAGAATACTGAATATGGTTGTAAAATATTTATAATAACATCACAGTATATATGTGATACTAGAGTTATTATTTTAGAATGGTAACAACAAAGGAAGAAGAAGTGGAAGAAGAAATGAACTTGGAAAAGGGTGGTGAAATCATTACCTCTTTTTCGATTTCTTCCTTTTGATTTGATCAAAAGGGCTCCTTAGGTTGTCGTTCTGATCGAACTAAGGCCTCTAGGTTGTATTGAGGGAAGTTGGGAGAGTATTTGGGCAGAGTTTGGCCGAACCCAAAGGCTTTTAAGGTGTGAAGAAATGAGAAGGAGGAGTGCCCTTTTATAAGAGGGGTGAAGGGCACCTTTGGAAAAGCTAGAGATATTAGTTTATAATAAATTCATATTCGATTTCCAATGGCTCAAAAGTTGAATATTCAAAGGTTAAGGTGGGTATGGGTCTAAAACAACTCAAACAATAGAATTTAGACAGGTTTGGGTACTTATATTAACCTTATCGTTAAGTATTAACTCTAAGTTAATTAGTTTCACTTTTACAATGTCTCTTTGTATTTTTATATAATATGGTTAATAAACTTACTATAAACATCCAAGAGACCCCCAAGTGGTCCATTAATGATGAAACTATCATGATATAAGTCTCTTGGCCGAACATTAGATTTTTAGGAATTTAATATCAATTAATAATATAATATTTGTTTTAATAACTCTTTTATGTCAATTTTGACACTATTCAATAGTTGATTTTTTTGAAACTCATAACATATTTATTACTACAAAAAAAAGTAAATTAAATAAATCCTAATATATCATATTATCCTTGAAAATTAGTTTAATTCATTAAAAGTTTCATATTATATTTATTTGGGTATTTATAATATCAATTAATTTAATTTTTCACAATTTTAGTAATTACTGCATCATCATTGTGTCATAAATAAAATATATTATTTAATGTCTAAAAATTATAAATAAAATATCATTATGTATGAAATATTTTTATCTTTCTAATGAATATTTATAATCTAAAATCCAACATATATAACCCTATGTAATAATTTTTTTTCTAAAAGATATATGCTTGTGTCATTTTTGTATTCATTTTAACTTAATTAAAATAAAGTGTCCCTATCACCTACAAGTGGCACCATGGGGTCCCCAAATCGACCCAAATATTCCTATGGTCGAACATGTATCAACAAATAATCCTAGGACACGTTTTAGGGTAATTTAGTATTATTATAATATTATTTTTTAACCCTTATTTACCAGATTTACCATTAACCATGGTAAATAAAATATTTACCACAGAAATTATTCAAAATGTCTAAAAAAAAGTTATCTATTTACACAATTTGGAAATCCTGATTACAAATATGGAATCCATTTTTCTAAATTCAAAACACAAAAGTGGCAGAAATTAATTTAAAATTAATTCCCGCTGTCAAAACAAAAAGCGTGTTTTTAAGAGATAATAACTATCAAAAGATTGACACTTGTTTATGTTCGGTTTAATTGTAAAATTATGTCCAATAACCAACATTATATTAAATGGTAAAAATATATTCTAAATATACTTTAAAACCACTCAAATTCATAATTTATCACTATTAATTATTTTGATTAAAAAAGTTGTTTTTAATTAAAATTTAGTAATTTTCAATATTCATCAAAATATGAAAGTTATCTGAAAAGTACCAAAATTTCACCTTAGGCTAAATTCGATATTCCGAATCCAGAATTGAAGTCCATTTTAAAATATAAAATATATATAATTTCGAAAAGTAGGTATTACTATTCATAACGGCTAGTTTGATTGGTTATGGTGTGTTAGAACTCAGTGTTGCGTACAACACACGCTATCACATTATTCAAAGAGAAGCGTACCATAGAAGCTTGGGGTGTTACATTATCCTCTCCTTCAAATACTTTCGTACTCGAAATTTATATAATACTACCGCATGAAAAGACTCGGGCGGTTCTTCATCATAAGTTCCTCGGGTTCCCACGTTGCCTCTTCCATCTTATGGTTTCTCCACAAAACTTTTACCAGACGCATTGTCCGGTTTCTCAATACTTGTTCTCTTGTATCAAGAATCCTGACAGGCTCTTCACAATAAGACAGATCGAGTTCTAGTTCTAATTCCTCATAGATGAGTACATGTGTTGGGTCAGGCATGTATTTCCTCAATAGAGATACATGGAACACATCGTGAACTTTGGAGAGACTTGCTGGTATTGCCAATCGTTAAGCTACAACCCCAATTCGTTCTAGAACATTGAAGGGTCCGATGTACCTGGGACTCAATTTACCTTTCTTACCAAAACGTATGACACCCTTCCATGAAGATACCTTCAGGAAAACATGATCACCGACTTGAAATTCCAAATCCTTCCTTCGATTATCAGCATAGCTCTTCTGCCTACTTTGAGCTGCTTTGATGTGATTTTGGATTACCTTCACCTTTTCCACCATTTCCTCCACCAGTTCTGGGCCTATAAGTTTTCTTTCACCAACGTCATCCCAACAAGTTGGTTTACGACATCTCTTTCTGTATAACGCTTCATATGGTGCCATCTGAATACTCGAATGGAAGCTATTGTTATAGGAAAATTCTACCAGTGGTAAATATTGATCCCACATACCCTGAAAGTCAAGTGAGAAAGATCTCAACATGTCTTCTAAGGCCTGAATAGTCCGTTCTGATTGTCCATCTATCTGAGGGTGGTAAGCAGTGCTCAAATGATGTTCAGTATCTAGGGATTTCTAAAGACTTTTCCAAAATCTTGAAGTAAAACGGGGATCACGATCAGAAACAATCGATAGGGGTACTCCATGAAGTCTCACAACTTCATTAATATATAGTCTTGCTACACATTCTAGGGGTAGATCTTCTCTTATAGCATGAAAATGTGCTGACTTGGTAAGACGATCAACAATAACCCATATTGCATCATTCCTTCTAGGAGTCTTTGGTAGCCCCATGACAAAGTCCATCGTAATATTGTCCCATTTCCACTCCGGTATGGGAAGAGGTTGCATGACTCCTCCAGGCTGTTTCCTTCCAGCTTTCACTTGTTGACAAACCATACATCTTGACACAAAATCAGCAATCTCCCTCTTCATATTGTCCCACAAAAAATGTTCCTTCAAATCTCTATACATTTTCGTGCTCCCAGGGTTTATAGAGAAATTTGAACTATGAGCATCATCCAACAATTCACTTTTAGATCAGGTAAATCGGGAACACAAAGCCTCTTCCCAAATTTCAAAATTCCATCTTCATACACAAAGTCTCTCAATCTCACATCATTCACAGCTTTAATCTTCTTTTGAAATTCTTCATCATCGGTCTGAGAACTCTTAATCCTTTCTAGTAAAGATGGGTTGGCAACAATTTGAAAAAGTAATGATGTTTCACCTTCCCTGGTTATTCCCATGTCCATCTTCACTAGATCCATGAAAATTGGATCCCTTTCAATTCTCATATTGTTCAAAACTCCATGGTCTTTTCTACTCAAAGCATCTGCCACCTTGTTTGCTTTCCCCGGGTGGTAGTGTATGGTGCAATCATAATCCTTGAGTAATTCAAGCCACCTCCTTTTCCTCATGTTGAGTTCTTTTTGTGAGAAAATATACTTAAAACTCTTGTGATCAGTATAAATCTCACATTTTCACCATAGAGGTAGTGCCTCCATATCTTCAAAGAAAAGATCACAGCTGCTAACTAGAGATAATGAGTAGGATAGTTTTGTTCATGAATTTTCAACTGTCGTGATGCATAGAAAATAACTCTATCATTCTGCATAAGGACACAACCAAGTCATTTCTTTGATGCATCACTATAAATAACGAACCCATCATTCCCCAATGGTAGAGTCAATATAGGAGCATTGACTAATCTTCTCTTCAGTTCTTCAAAACATTCTTTACACTCTTTTGTCCAAACAAATTTAAACCCTTTACGTGTGAGCTTCGTTAATGGGTTAGCCAATCGGGCAAAATTATGGACGAAACGTCGATTATAACCTGCCAAACCAATAAAACTACGTACCTCAGTTATACTCGTAGGTGATGGAAATTCTTGGATTGCCTTGGTCTTGGAGGGATCAACAGAGATTCCATCTTTAGAGACAATATGGCCAAGAAAAGAAATATCCTGAAGCCAGAATTCACACTTGCTAAACTTCACATATAATTCATGCCTCCTCATAGTCTTCAAGAAAATGCGCAAGTGATTTTCATGATATTCGTAGGTTTTGTATTATACCAAGATATCATCAATAAATACCACCACAAATTCATCGAGATACTCCTTGAAAACTCTATTCATCATATCCATGAATACAGAGGGTGCATTAGTCAATCCAAACGGCATTATGGTAAACTCGTAATGCCCGTACCTAGTTCGAAATGTTGTCTTCGGAATGTATTCCTTCTTCACACACAACTGATGGTATCCAGATCGAAGGCCAGTCTTTGAAAATTATTGAGCTCCATGTAGTTGGTCAAATAAATCATCAATACGAGTTAGGGGATACTTGTTCTTTATCGTTATAGCATTGATCTCCCTGTAGTCGATACATAACCTCATAGATCCATCTTTCTTTTTAATAAAAAGAATAGGGGCTCCCCATGGAGAAACACTAGGGAGAATAAATCCCTTGTTACTCAATTCCTCTAGTTGTTTCTTTAGTTCAACTAATTCTACAGTGGCCATTCTATAAGGGGTCCTCGATATAGGCCTTGATCTAGGAATTAAATCAATAGAAAACTCAACTTCTCATTCTGGAGGATGTCCAGGTAAATATTCCGGAAATACATCAACAAATTCATTCACAACAGGTACATTCTCTATTTGAAAATTCCTTTCCTCACCGACAGTTATTTCATTCTCTTCCTCCCCAATAATTGAATTAAGTTGAGCTACTGGGGGTGGATCTAAATAAGAATTAGGTGGTGACGATTCTGCTCTAAAGATAAGGTGTTCCTTATCATTATCATCAAGAATCGTAACCTCTTTCTTCTTACAATAAATCTTCGCATCATAGTCCGAAAGCCAGTCCATACCGAGGATTATATCAAACTCAATCATAGGTATGACGACGAGATCAGTAGATAAAGAACATTTATGTGCTCTAATGGGGATTGATTCAAAAAAACTTTGTTGCAATGATACTTCCCTTAGGAGTATTAACTGACAATTCCATTATTAAATCAAATTGGAAATATCTAATTTTCTTAGCAAACTGGGAGGATATGAAACAATGCGATGATCCGGAGTCAAATAATGCATTTTCTAAACTTGAGGAAACCATTAAATTACCTGCCACCACGTCTTTCGGAGCTTCTATCTCAGCAGTAGTGATAGCATAAACATGGCCTTGATCCCTTGGCCTTTTCTGAGGTAAGTTCTCCTGATGCTTAGGACATGCAATTGCATAATTCCCCATCTCCCTGCAATTGTAGCACTGAACGTTGGTAGCTTCCTTCTTCCCCTTGCAATCACGAGTTTGGTGGCCTTTTTCACCACACTTGTAACAGACTCCCATTCCCTTCAAGAAAGTACCAGGATGTTTCTTCCCGCATTTACCACAAGATGGATATTCAACCTTTCCCTTCTTCCCCTTATTTTCATTCCCAGATTGATCGGCAGGTCTCTTCTTCTCTTGCTTTGCTTTAAATTCATAAGACTTAGAGAATTCCTTTTCGGTCTTGATAGCACATGAGACAATGTCTTCGTACGACGAAAAGTATTGTGAGACTAATGCTCGAAGGAGAAATGGTTTTAACCCATCAAAGAAACGATCAATCTTACTTCTTGGGTTACGTATATAATCACCAGCATACCTTGCTATCCTTGTAAAGTTAGCCTCATACTTTGTGACATTCTCATCCTCCTTCTGTCTCAGACTTAGAAATTGTATTTCCATATCTGCTCGATGGTCGCGAGGAAAGTATTTTTCTACAAACAGATCTTTGAACTCCCTCCATTTCATATTTGATACTTCAGCATCTTCCTTCATATTTTGAATTAATGACCACCATTGATCAGCATCTCCAGTGAGGCGGTAATGTGCCATGATAACTTTTTCCCTTTCACTGCTCCCCAAAGCCTGAAATATTTTCCCTAGGGAATTTATCCATTGCTCAGCTACTAAGGGATTTGTACTCCCATTGAATGTTGGTGGTTGTTGCCTCATGAATCGATCTAACATTGATCCTCCACGCTGTGGATCAGGGTGCTCCATACGGGTAAGGTTATTATTAATAATCTGAGTAAGTTGTCCCAGTATGGTGATTAGCTGATCGGCACCAGTTGCATAACCAGCTCCACTATAATTATCTTGAGCAGGAGGGCAATCCCTACATGGAGTGCGTGCATTGATACGGTTTCCATTTCTTCCACTAGGCGCCATTTCTAAACAATGGCATAAACTAGATCAGTTTATGAATCAAAATACCTAATCCCATAATTATAAAACACTTAACATAAATTGAACTATTTATGGATATAATCCATAATCATAAAAATGTTTTCATTGAAGAAGTATATACTCATAAACCCTTCATAATGATTTGTAATGAAAATGAGAGTTATCCTAAGAATATCCCCCGGGAGTGTCGTATCCAAGAGTGCAGCAAGGCCCGTTGTCGTGCACCAGTTCCCGTTCGAGTCTAGCTCAAAGCGTTGTTTTCGGGTTTTACCCCTAGGTACATCTGTGCCAGAGCCGCCTCTACCTGCTCCTATCCAGACAGGGATGTATTGCTCGGAAAACTCACAAAATCTCTACAATACCAAAATTCTAGGAAGTTATTCTATACTAATCCTCAAAGTTCATCTTAGGTCTACGTGCTCTAATTAGAGTTTATCTAAATCTAGCATCCAAGGTTTGTACTAAACTTCCTCTGATACCAACTGTAACGCCCCGACCATAGTTACCCAGAGTCGGTGCATTATTATATAACTTTGGCATGATCACAAGAAAGATCAAATCTCGAAAGACCAATTGGTTTAGTAGCCTTGGAAACACTAGATATATTCATAAGACTTACATTACATCATAAAATGAAAAATTACTACAAAAACATATTGTCTCCATAAACCACACTCATATCCCCACATAATATCCCTGAAGGTCATTCATAATTTACTTCTTCACTTCCTGGGAAAAATAAAACATAGAAAAGGGGTGAGCTCAAACGCCCAGTAAGGATAACAATATATCGGAAACTTTCATAAATAAGAACAAACATTTAAGGCTATGTATAACCAAAACAAAAGCCTTTTAAACTTGAACTTCAACATAGTATGGAAAAAGTAAAATGAAATAATTCCATTTACTTGTTCACATGGATATTATACTAATCAAATAATCACATGCAATATCAATAACCACTTTCATAATGTTGGAATGCATAATGCCAGACTATCATAACCACATAGCCAAGGCCTCGTGCCAAGACTACAAATAAGATTTTGCCAAGGCCTTGTGCCAAGACACTAGTTTGTCTCATGAGACCTACCGATGCATCGAGGAGCTATAGCGGGCCCCACCCGTCACATATTAAGTTCAATGCATTCCCATATGAAAAGGTTTAAACATAACATAAACATTCGTATTAAAACTAGCATACGAAATGTAAATAATTTCACCATAAACTATGAATGGTATAAAAATATCACATCCACAGTCAAACATATCACAAAACCTTCAATACAATATAGAAGTTTTGTATCATAATAAATCAACTTCAAATAAGCGTAAGATCCATCAAAGGATGTTGACATAGATGAAATCAAAACACTTTTTGGAGAAATATCTCTTTCTATTTTTGAAATCATTTAAGATCCATATAAAAAAACATTTTCTTGAAAATATTCTTATAAGCTAGTAAGGAAAACTTTGAAGATTTTATAATGGCAGAAAATAACCGCACTCGTCGTATAAGTTAAAAAACATTTTTACCTTAATTCTGTCGAAAAGGTTAAAAAGGACATTGTTTTGAAAACGACGGAAAGATTACTCTTATAAAAAGTCAAACAAGGGTATAAATGACTTTAACCCATATTCTTGGAAATAATAAAAATGTTTTGAAATACATTTTGAAAAAACATGGATGTGGATGATAAAGAGATCCCAGTAGATTATTACATATAAACAACCTCGGATAATGAAGAGATTGTGAAATAACCCTTACCAATTTGGAAACTTATGAAACATACAACCCATGAAAGAGGTATCATACAATGAATATGTAAATACACATAAATTAGAGTGTATTACACAAAGAATATAATTATGGGCAGTACATACACCACACAAAAGGTGATGGTGGAAATATGGCATGAATCTCACGATAATAAGGAGTGAGATGAAAACCCCTTACCTTGTACTTTTCCTTGGTTTGGGTAGGTTAAAATTCTTTATAATGGTGAAATAATTGTTATTAAATTATAAATTAATCATATACATTAATATGATATCATATATGATCTTTTAATATTGATTTGATAATAATATCTTAGTATTATCGTTGTTTCAGGTGTTAACTTACTTGTTTTCTTTTATATGTTTGGTTATGTAAGACATGTTTGTAAAGGATAGGTTGTATATTATTCATATACAGAATGATATCAAGTCCTTAAACATCATTTTTTAAATCATCAAATGATAATTATACTTTAATGGATATGATTGAGAATGAATCTCATCGCGTTCGTGGAGACGGTAGTCCGTACGTATGCACGAGCGACAATATCATTCTTTTGATATTAAAATAATATATAAATGGATGGTATATCATATATAAAGAATCATTAACATGTTATATTTATTATTTACATGAGTTACATATCATTATTATACCCATCCAAATAATAATATATTGAATAACAATTACACCACGACGTGGAGACGGTAAGTCGTACGTACGCACGTATGGTGACATGTTATTCGAAGGGTGGATAGAATACTGAATATGGTTGTACTATATTTATAATAACATCACAGTATATATATGATACTGGAGTTATTATTTTAGAATGGTAACAACAAAGGAAGAAGAAGTGGAAGAAGAAATGAACTTGGAAATGGGTGGTGAAATCATTACCTCTTCTTCGGTTTCTTCCATTTGATTTGATCAAAAGGGCTCCTTAGGTTGGCGTTATGATCAAAATAAGGCCTCTAGGTTGTATAGAGGGAAGTTTTGAGAGTATTTTGGCAGAGTTTGGACGAACCAAAAGTCTTTGAAGGTGTGAAGAAATGAGAAGGAGGAGTGCCCTTTTATAAGAGGGGTGAAGGGCACCTTTGGAAAAGCTAGAGATATTAGTTTATAATAAATTCATATTTGGTTTCCAATGGCTCCAAAGTTGACTATTCAAAGTTTAAGGTGGGGATGGGTGGAAAACAACTCAACCAATAGAATTTAGACAGGTTTGGGTACTTATATTAACCTTATCATTAAGTATTAACTCTAAGTTAATTAGTTTCACTTTTACAATGTCTCTTTGTATTTTTATATAATATGGTTAATAAACATACTATATACATCCAATTGACCCCCATGTGGTCCATTAATGATGAACCTATCATGATATAATTCTCTTGGCCGAACATTAGATTTTTAGGAATTTAATATCAATTAATAATATAATATTTCTTTTAAGAACTCTTTTATGTCAATTTTGACACTATTCAATAGTTGATTTTTTTGAAACTCATAACAGATTGATTACTTCTAAAAAAGTAAATTAAATAAATCCTAATATATCATATTATCCTAGAAAATTAGTTTAAATCATTAAAAGTTTCATATTATATTTATTTGGGTATTTATAATATCAATTAATTTAATTTTTTACTATTTTAGTAATTACTGCATCATCATTGTGTCATAAATAAAATAAATTATTTAATGTCTAAAAATTATAAATAAAATATCATTATGTAGGAAATCTTTTTAGATTTTTAATTAATATTTATAATCTAAAATCCAACATATATAACCCTATTTAATAATTGTTTTTCTAAAAGATATATGCCTGTGTCATTTTTGTATTCATTTTAACTTAATTAAAATAAAGTTTCTCTATCACCTACAAGTGGAACCATGGGGTCCCCAAATCGACCCAAAGATGCCTATGTTCGAACATGTATCAACCAATAAGTCTAGGACACGTTTTAGGGTAATTTATTATTATTATAATATTATTTTTTAACCCTTATTTACCAGATTTACCGTTAACCATGGTAAATAAAATATTTACCACAGTAATTATTCAAAATGTCTAAAAATAAAAGTTAACTATTTAAACAATTTGGAAATCCTGATTACAAATATGGAATTCATTTTTCTAAATTCAAAACACATAAGTGGCAGAAATTAATTTAAAATTAATTCCCGCTGTCAAAACAAAAACCGTGTTTTTAAGAGATAATAAATATCAAAAGATTGACACTTGTTTATTTTTTTTTAGAGTTTTAATTTTTTTTTGGTCAAAGGACCAAAGCAGATTTATTAGCAAAAAGAAAACAAGGATTACAAGAGTCTAAAAGACGGGATCAAATTACAATCTTTAAGATGCAAAGGCATCAGTTTATCTGGGAGCGCCTCCAGCCAAGTTAGATTCTGAGCAATGCCTTTCTTAGCGAGAGAATCCGCAACCATGTTAGCTTCGCGGTAAGTATGAGTTGAAATGAAACTGACATCATGAAGAGAATGAAGACAACTCATCCAGCGCGTAGTGATCGGCCAATCAAGATGAATATCTCCCTTCCAAATGGCTTGAACAACAGTAGTAGAATCACTTTCAATACATAAGTTGTTCCACCCACGTTGAAGAGCAAAAGCAGTGGCATGAATAACACTTAGCATCTCTGCTTCCAGAGAGGTTGCAGTACCACAACCTCCAAAAAAGAATCCCATAACATTACCATGATGATTTATGAAGACAGCTCCACAACCTGCAGGACCTGGATTTCCTTTAGAGGCTCCATCCACATTAATTTTAATCCAGCCTGGAAAGGGAGGTCTCCAAAAAACCTCAAGAGTGCGGAGCGGTTTCGAGAAAATGTCCTCAACTCGAAGACGTCTAAGGATCATAAAATCATCCACCGAATTGTTGTAGGAACCATTCTGAATCAGCGCAGCTTCTCGAATAGCAATAAGAATATGCGTTTTACCTGCATTAATGTTGTGTGAGAAATTATTGTGAAGAATCGAGTTTCTATCATACCATATCACATGTATCAGCTCTGAGACCCCAGCAAGGAAAAAGAAACTGATTTTTTGAGAGTTATCCTTAGCAACACATCGCTTAAGTTGCTCATCAATTGAGTTCTGAACCAGCCATCTGCATTCAAAAGTGTCAAAAATATAGTTCCAAAGAGCGGTGGCAGTAGCACAAGATAGAAATAAGTGGTTAGTATCTTCTCTATGCTGATTGCAAAGGCGACATTTTGAACAAAGTTGGATACCAAAACTATGAAGACAAACATCAGTGGGAACCCTATTGTGGGCGAGACGCCAAATAAGAGTGAATCTAGAAGGTTTGATCCAAGGTTTGTCAAAAAAATTTATCCAATTCATATCATTCTCAGCGTTGTGTAAGGAGTGATTATAAAAGTTTTTGGTATTAAGGATCCCATTATGAGAAGGCTCCAAAATCAAGAAATCACTCGAGGTAGAAAAATGGTGGGAATAAATAATTTGAGTGATGTTTTCGGGGAGGGAATCAAAGTGATAATTAATCACATTATTGACAGTGGAGTTGATGTCAACAGGGATATGGTCAAGGGGAGTCACAGAGATAAGAGGAGCACCAGTCCAATTGTCCAACCAGAATCTCATGGAAGAGTTTCTCGAAACCATCCATCTAGCATTGTGCATAATATTGTCATAAGTGTCTCTAACAGGGGGCCAAATGGAAGAGGTCATGAAACTTCTATTAGATCTTTTCAATCTATCAATGAACCTGTTTTTTATAAAAACAACGGGAGGGAAGTCATTATGAATCAGGTTCCAAGTTAATCTGGCTTGAAGAGCTTCATTGAAGAACTTAATGTTTTTAATACCAAGACCACCCATAGATATAGGCTTACAGCACTTAGCCCAAGGAATAGTCACAAGTTTTCTATCCAAAGTGCTTCCAGACCAGACAAAGTTTTTAATGTGAACATTAAGTTTTTTAAGGAGACTAATAGGCCATTTATAGACCATCATCGAGTAAACATGTTTGGAAACAATCACAGACTTAACAAGGCAAACTCTCCCCGCCATGGAGAGGGATTTTCCTTTCCAAGATGAAAGTTGATGAAGAACCTTGTCAACAATGCTTGAAAAGTAGCAGGCTTTGGGTCTGCCCCAGAAGATGGGAACCCCAAGGTACTTGAAAGGGATAGTACCATCTTTGATACTAAGCTCATTGATAATATTATTTTTTCTAGAAGAAGGGAAGTTTTTTCCAAAGTAAATGAATGATTTATTCCAACGAATGACTATTCCCGAGACCTCCTCGTAGTGATTGATAGCAGCTTTAAGAGTTCTGATGTTTTTAAGATCACCCTTTAGAACTCGGTGTTGCGTAC
This sequence comes from Viscum album, assembly GCA_963277665.1. Classification (NCBI taxonomy): domain Eukaryota; kingdom Viridiplantae; phylum Streptophyta; class Magnoliopsida; order Santalales; family Viscaceae; genus Viscum; species Viscum album. Next base: position 155,837,282 of record OY728166.1, on the reverse strand, counting down.
AACACACGCTATCACATTATTCAAAGAGAAGCGTACCGTAGAAGCTTGGGGTGTTACAAACTATCACCCGTGAACTAACCTTGATCTTTCGTGCAGCACCAAGACAACCAGCAAGCCTTAACAGCACCTGGAGCAGAACTCCAAGGAGGCGCCCAATTTTCATGGACGGTGCGCAAGTTATAACTGTAGAGCAAGTCCACCTTAAACACTTGTGCGATTCAGTATTCATTAAAACCAAACATGTGTGACTCAACTTCTTTTCAACTCAAGCCAATTTTGAAACCAAATGGAAACTTGTCGCACAACTTCAATTCTGGAACGCAAGTATCACCAAATCACTTGCGCGACTACATGACGGGCATCAATCAACTATCACGCTGCTCCACCTTGCATGACCCACCAACACTTGTGTGACTATAACACCTGCACGATGGGAGATCTGAATTTTTTTCAAGTCCAAAGTTTTTTTTTTGAATGAGGAGGGTGGTCCTCTATTTATAGGCATTCAGATACCCTGCACGACGGTGAGCAAGTCCTCCCTCGGCGCGCAAGTCTTGGCACGCAACCCTTTTTTCCTCCTAGACACTTGCGCGACCAAATTCCAATATTGGGAACCCCAATTTACTTTTCTATATTTTGATTATCAAAACATGATTGTCAAACGGCACGCAATTTTCCAATCATCTAAGGTATCGGCTCCCAAGTCCTTTCACGGCGTGCATGTCACTTGCGTGACCTAACCAATACATGTGTGAACCTCTTTCCTTTTCCATATTTTCATGTTCTCATTATGAAAAACATCAGTTGCGCAAGTTTCCAAGCCTCCAAGGCCTCAGTGCGCATGTCTCTTCGCCAAAAACACATTTCTCCATTTGTTGATTTTCAGGCCCAAAAATTTCGCAAACACTGGGGAACGATGCCACCTTCAATATTGTTGTCTGCTTGAACTGTATGATCACTTTGCTGGTACACATTCTGATCTTCCACTGAGGATTGAAAACAAACACAAAACATTCTCCAAATCATGCATAGATGACCATGGTTCTAACAGTTATCACTATACTCATATATTATCAAAATACATGATATTTTTTACACAATAAAAAATTATCATTATCATCAATATAAAATAAAAAAATTGACTTGTACCAAAAAAAATTCTTAAAATATAATTAACCTCTTGGTAAAAATAATTCATTCCAAATGATACTAAATTTTATAAATTTTATGTATAAGGACTATTTATTTTTAACAAATGCATCCATATAAATATTCGTTTATATAAGTAGTACATACAAATAAATATTTTTCCAACATTTAAATGAGTTAAACTATCATAAATATACCATTAATTATTTTACCTATTAATGAATCTATTAGTATTAATTATTATAACAAAAAATGGTTTATTGTTATAAAAATATTTTCCAGTAGATTATTTAATAATATAAAATATTTTACCCAAAAATAACATATATATATATATATATATTGATCTATTGTTACATATATAAATATATGATTATTTTATTAGTAAAAATACAAACAATTTGATGATATTTATTGATAACATTTCTGATGATTGGTTTTTTGTAACATTTCATTAGTGTTTTATCATTGAATATTTAATCTTAATCTATTAGGAATTTTTATTGGGGAGATGTGTATTATTTCCTAAAGCAAGAAACCGCTAGAGTGAATAAGTTTTCTTATGTTTTTATGTGGATATATTAGAAAAATATCTCATTCTTCTATAATTCACTAGAAAATTAGAATATTAACAATATCAGTATTGAAGAGTATATAGAAGTTTGAATTTATAGATTCATATATTTATTGGATCTCCCTAGACATATAAAGGTTTCACTTATTTTATACTTCTTAATTGGGTCGATTTGAAGTGTTTTTATACATATTTTTCTTTCTAAATCACTAATGGAGATTTATTGTGCTCTAGGTACTTCGATAAAAGTCACGACAGGAAAATAACCTATTAGTGGCGGTTTAATCTGCCGTTATATACATTGGAGGATATTGTAGGAAACTTCTGCTAAGTTGCATGTCAAGAAACTATTAGCGGTGGTTATTTTTGTTTCGCGACGGTTTAAATTAATCATTGTAGTTGCCTCATTTCGTGGCGGTTCATGTTTTTTTAGTGGCAGCTTTACACCCAGTGGATCTCTTTTATTCGTGGTGGTTATAACCTCCATGAATAAAAAACACCCCCATGATGGACAATTCTGCTAAAATAATCAAAACCGCCGCAGAATACATACAGATGGTGGGACATATTATCGGCGGTTAAAACTGCCGCTATGAGAAAAATATCTATATATAGTGGTGGTTTTGACTACCGCTCAAAGCTGATCCGGGAAAAAAACAGCTGCTCTGCATCCCCTACACCAGTTCCTTGAAAAAAAAACCATTCTAGGAATATGAATAGTTTAATAGAATACATACTAGTCAATATGAAAAGAGATTCTTAACTAATCACAATCAAATGCATATTTCAGTCAAGGAATGCAGATAAACATATCACATGGCAATTAGACCTTTAAACAAAATTATAAACAAAATTTTTTGTCACATTTTATGAAAACAATTCCTTGCCTAGGTTCAACCTATTCTATCCATATAAGTTCCAACCCTAACATAACAATTCAAATCAACATACATCCCACTTGTAATATATAATGAATTGTGTATGATATTCATAATTTATGGTCATTATCTCATATAATTATTCTGATCTTATGCTTTCATATTATTATCAATTGATATCACTCACATTTACAATTAATGAACATCCGATTTGACACATTATTTTGATTCACTAACCACTAGGTTATAAAGAACTACTACCAAAACTATGAATTAGCATGACACGATCAATCAATTACACTTCACATAAAAATAAATTGTATTTTTTCCATAACTAATTCATTGAAAATAAGTGCATACAAAAATGGACTTATATTCTATAAAAGAGAGTACTAGTAATGAATAGTGTAAAAACAGTGCATACAGTAGTCATGTAACAATTACATTCAATATAAGTGGAAACTAGTGATGTATTCTAGAAAATAACCACATATATGAATATGTATATTGGAAAAATAAAATTAGTAATATATATAGAGAATAAAAAGTGATTCCATGTATAAGAATAAATAACATCCTTTAGTAATATAAATAAAAAAATCACAAAGGGAAACTACAAACATAAACTCATGTATGCATGTATGTTAAGAATTTAATTTTTTGTGATTATAACATCATAAATTATTCAACATCATCTTGGATCTAACTCTATTATGAGAACGCATGAAATGAATTGTTTGGTAACTCTACAATAGGGATTCCCATGACCGGGTATTGATTCTATGATCCTTGTTGGCATGTGAATTTTTCCAATGCCTTCATTATTCTCCAGATATAATCAAGTAATTTAGTTAATCATCATAGCCAACCCATGAAGCTTGATTCCGTCTCATATTTATCATATATCCTATTTACCCTTGTGAATAATAATACCTACCCTATGGTGATGAGAATGACACCATTTGGAAATAAAAAACAATGTAAGCATAGTATGGGAACAACCATCCCATCCCAAGAATGATGTCAAAACAATTATCTCGAGGAAGACAAGGTCCCATATGAGGTGACACCCACTTATATCAAGGTCTACTCCCTACACTAACATAAATTCTCTAATAAAATCCCCAAAAATGATTTGAGTATCATCACTTCATAGGAAAACTGAATGTCGAGCCCAAGGATCTCCACAACATGCACAGATATGATGGAATGAGAAGCACCTATATAAAAAAATTAGATACTAGAGCGGAAGCTACCAAAATAGTACCTCTCACTATAGAAGGTCCAACACTCTGTTCCTCACATATTGGTCTCACATTATACAATTATACTGATCTATGGCTCTAATATATATCCTAGATACCTTGAGAAGGTCCTCTATGATAGTGATGCAAGTCTTGTGTCTGGATGATTTCACCCTAGATGGATCATCCATAAGAAAAATATTCACAAAACCTGAAATCTCATAAAGTGAGTCAAACACTCCATAACAAAAATAGAACCATAATCTAAATTTATAAAATATTTGTCACTTCCAGTCCTCAAATTATATGAAAAAAATACTCATATAAAATGAATCATAAAAAATGAATCATCACAATAAAGAATCAATATATATGGTGCATACCAGACTCGAGAAATCAAGACATAAAAGGAAACATTAGAAATAAATAAAATGAATTAAAGGAAACATGAGAAATTAGGAAAATGTTAGGTCATGAAAATGTTTGTTGGAAACTATGTGCCACACGTGATACATATACAAACCAAATATTCCAATATTTCTCCAACACATCAACAATACAACTACTCACAGTTTGATGAAGAACATGTATCATCACCCTCTCCACCTCCATATCCACTTCATACTGTCACTTGTAAGTACCTTATATTGAAAATTATATAATGTTAAATATTTCTATTTAATATTAAAACCAATAAAAGTATGAATACTAAATGATTCTGATTTTTTGTGATTTACCTGCTTACCACCAGTCGATGCACTACCACTGGGGGCATATCTACTAATCAGCTGATATATATCAGTCATCACATTCTGAAAAGTGGATATCTGAAACCCCTGGCCTTGAACTATGGTTCGTAGAGAAGAAATCTCCCTCTGAGATTCTTCGGGTGAGGACTGACTATAATCATGAGTAGATATATCTGGAATCCTTGGTGGCATGCCAAAGACCTAAGATGGTATGGTTCCGAAACCCATCCCACTCACTCTAACATGATGCGCTTTCCCAAGGACTTTCGCAACCGGGTCTTCCTGGGGGACTAAGTAGGACTGCCCAGGATTGGAATCCCATAGTTCTTTATTTTTTACATATAAATAAAATATCAATATATATTAATAGTGTAAAAACTGATAATAAGTTATTATAATAAATTATTGGTTTCATACACCAACTTCTTTTGCAGGCTCATTAACAAGACTTCCATCCGATTTTTTGTGATCATCCAACCACACTTCAGTTCGGGATGATTCGTGACCTAAACTCTATGACAACATTATGTAAAGGTAAATCAACAAATTAATATTTTAAATGGATAATATTGTCTTATAAATATTAAAACTAATAAAAAGATTACAATATTCATTTGACTTCTATAAAATCTTTTTGACCCCGCAGAGTGACGGATGACTTGCTTAGCCCGTTTTTATGTATGATGTCTTGAGAGATCCTGAAATAAATATACTGAAATTTAATAGTAATGTATTCAATTTCATCTCCTCATCATATACATGTATAAATGTAAAATGAGGATAATATAATAATATATATTTCAATACCATCCGCTTCTCATCACGATTTCTATCAACAAAAACATTCCACTATTATTTCGGTACCCCACTAGGTATCTTCTCATATATTTGTTGCACGATCAACAAAATATCATTAACATTGCACCCAAAATTCAATATGAAGTCTTTCCATTTCATACCATGATTTTTCAATGTCCACATTCGTGCTACCATATCAGAAATTGTAAAGTTGAAGAACATTTGTATAAAGAAATCCATTTTTAACGTATTAGAAACATGACATTAAATTAAACCATAATGTATTAAAATTACCTTTATTTGGGAATCAAAAATAACATTTTTCCTACTTGGAGACATATGTCTCCAATAATCATAATAAATAGGTAGGGAAATGGGCACGGCTGCCAGTTGGCCGAGAATCTGGACAAGTAACCCCACAACGTCATCCTTAGGGACCCTAAATGAATAAAATGGAACAACTATCTTCTCGACATTCATATTCAAAATATATGAGATTTTTATGGTTTTCATTACAGTTTCATTTTTTCATCTAAAATGGAAAAACAATTAGTATAAATAAAATGAAATAAATATATTTATATTAAAATTTATACCTATGAAAATGAGCCTCCGGTATGACTATGATCAAATGGAAGGGGCATGCTTCTGCCCCACTGATGAGGATCCTGAAGGGAGATTCGACGACTTAGCCTCTAATGGGACACCCACAGATGGTGTGAGATATTGCGTAAGGATGTAGGAAGCTGCTGGATCAGATGTCGTGGGGAGGGAGATAGATCGATCGTCATCTATTGTAGTAGTAGATGAAATAGTGTTCCGCTTCCTTCATGAAATTACTATCATTTAATCAAATAAAATTAAGTTCATAATATATATTTCAAAAATAGTATGCAAAAAAATTTAAAATTTATAATATATATCAAGTACTAACAAAAAAAATATACATAACAATGATAACGAATGACTACAAAAATGAAATAATTGCATTCTGAATGAATAAATAATTATACATACAATCATTTTCCCCTTCAATCATGTTAGTTACCTACTCCATTACTTAAAAAACATCATTCATCCTTGCTAAACTAATATTTTTAATATCATGATGGACAAATAATTCTGGTTCTTATTGTTGATGAGATTCAATTTCAGAGGTCAAATATTCCACATCATCAACTAAATCATTCAAATCTCTTTGAAAATGTGTTCCTTTTCTTCGTCACAACGAAATTATGTTGATTTAGACTTCCAACATCACCCTTTGACTATCATCTAGAAGAAGAACATTTTTTGAAATTCTGTCTACTTGAATTCTCTCCCTAACAAAGTATACAATCAGTGGGTGACACATGTATTTTTTTATATTTCAGACAAATCCTGTTAATAACTTTTTTCATATCATAAAATGACTTTGGGGTTTTTACATCACGAAATTCATCACGAATCAATTCCAGTATCATGGACATTGCCTTATTTGTAATTCCACAGAGATATTTGATATGGTACAACTTCAACAGAAAAGAAATCTTTGAATATTTCAAACACCCACTATACAACTCTTTATTTCCATCTTAACTAAATCATGAAACACATTTTCCACAGTGAAGTTTTCTCTTACATTTCTCTCCATAGAATCAAGAATAAAATCCAATGATATGTTACAATCCTGATCTAGTAGTGTTATAGTCTCAAAAACATCACTTGTCACATTAAAATTTGTAGCACCATCATATGGTTGTTCTGTTATGTTTTTATGTTGATAGTGGTGTCTTGCAGTGACGAATGCATCATTTATGAGGTTTTTCATTACATTTTCCATTGTCTATGAAGTTGGGACGTCATTCTGCGGATTAACATCAGTTATCAATCTTTCTATAACGTTCGAATCTCCATGCCAAATCCAACACAAATATTTATCAGGGAATTTCTTGAGTATTAAATGTTCATAAATATCATCTCTCTTCAACCATATTCTAAATTTACATTTAGGACAAGGACATCTTATTCTCCCTTTAAAGGATCGATTAGAAATTGCAAAATCTAAAAACTCCTTCAAACCCTTAACATACTGAGGTGAGTTCCTCGGTAATGTGATCCAGCTTTTATCCATGTATATCACAATGTGCCCACAAAATATTAAAAACAATTAAAGAACATAGTTACTACTAAATAGAGAAATAGATTCATATATACGATTGTGTAAGATTACAGAAACATAATATAATAAAGATGGTCCATTTATCATAAATTAGGAATAATATAATTGTACTTATTTGAGGATAATATTCTCAGGTTTATGTGATATAGTGTAGTGAAATCCGTAAATAGAAGTATGATGATTCATCACCATTAAACATTTTGACATAGTAAAAAGATATTATTATCCACTCAATTGTTAAATTCAATAAAAATTCTTAATTAATCAATTTAGTTCACTAGATCTAGTTGGATTTATTATTTTCCATTACAATTCTTTGATTTCCATCAAATGCTCCTATGATCATTAATCTAATCATCTCATAGTCTCCATTATATTATTAACCAAAATCAATACTCATCCCATGAGTTCAATGTCAATTACATTATCATTTTCATAATCATGGTATTGAATGATCAATCATAAGCTACCACTGTGTGATACACTCAATAGGGCCTACAGAAACTACAACAAGTATTTGGGAACCAAAACAATCATCCATTTGATAATAATAAATCAAATCATTCAATAATGAATAAGAAATATTGGAGTACCCATCTCTAAATTGAAACTTAAAAAACCCATCAAAAATCGTAACACAAAAACCCAACAAACATGATAACAGAACTCTCAACCTGAGGCATCTATTCCTATTAACCATATGACAATAAAAGGAAAAAGTGATCCCATCTCTTAACAAACACCATACAGCAATTTTTTCCATCAAAACCCCAGTCATAAATCATAAAATTCCTCTACCACCCTAGAGAACACATATATATAATAAAAATCATTTTTATCATAAAAAACACAAGGGGAAACTACATCCATAAAAAATTGATAAAATCCTTTTTAAACAAAGAATATTCTCACCTCGCCCCAAATAATTATTTCCATAACCAACCTAATCATTACCAACTTGAATTAATAGATTCAATATGCAATGGTATCATATTACCTTTTTAAACAAGTTTTATATTAATATGTGAAATTTATTTTCGAAATCTTATGTTTCTAAATTATTAATATTTTTTTAATCAGATTATTTGTAAGTAGGTTTTGTAACTCTGATTTATTGGATGACTTATTAGTCTGATACCTATACTCTAATCATTAGACAATATCTGAGTCTGATTACTTTAACAAATGTGGTTTGGGTTTTATGTTTGTTTACTTTTTAAATATAATTTTACCCCCACACTCTTGTTTCTATCATATACTCTTACAATAAAATGTTTTCAACATCGATTAGATTTAAAATTATAGAAAATTAATTTAATTAAACCAAATTAAAAGGAACCAAATCTAAATAAAAAAAATAATATAAAACTGAATGCATTTAAGACTCATTGAATATATCTAAATAATACAAGACTGGATAAATATATAAGCAAAAGAAATGGCTCGAACCATATTTAACATTCCAAATTCAAAATAATTAGAATTGAAAAAAAAATTAATTGAATTTAACGAAAGTGAACACAATTGTCCCACAAAAAACTAAACCAAACAAAACCAAATCAAAATTAATTTAGTCAAAATGAAATACAAGAACCTAGATTGAAAAGTATTGATCCAAAACAATAGATCTAATTCTAAGTATTCAATATTCAGTGTCCCCTCAGACCTATTTTACCAAACTAAAATACAATGACATGTCCAAAAATAGGAAATAAACATGAAATGTTTTTTTATAATTTGATCTAAAAAATATTAAAACCAACCAACCCTAACCTTTACACAATTTCTAAAAAAACTATTTATAACAAGTACACATTTATTTCAAACCATTTTAAATAAAAAAATTAGAAACCCCTTGCGTTTAAGATCATTTTATGGTCAAACCAATCAATTACAAGGGTATTTACTAAAACAACTAATTTTAAGACCATTAAAGATCCACTATTATACCATGATTGCATAAATTTATTCTAATGAGTTGAAATTTAAAAAATCATTTTATATTAAAAACTATTTCATTGGACGAGTTTAACCTAAATCATTACACTTGAATTATTCAATTTTAAAAAATAATCCCTCGTATAAAATTATTAAAACCATTATAAAACATTTAAATTGTCTAATTTTATATCTTATAAGTATTCATATTGACAATCACTACTTTAAAATGTATCACAATTTTTCAAATTAAAGAAAAAAGTGATCAAACCAACCATAAAAATTATGAACCAACCTATCAAGAGTAAAATTATATTAAATCTAAGTGAATACAATCAAACCATAAATGGATTAATGTGTAACAATAGTTATGAAAATAATATGATTCTTATTTTATTTTATTTAACTATAAAAAATTCAAATGAAAAAAATGCATAAAATTTAATTAAAATGATCCAAATCATCTATCTTCAGTATATCCAAACATTATTTTAACTAAAATAGACTAAATAACTATAAATTGAAAAAAATAGACCAACCTAAATTGATCTGAACAAAACTAGATCATACTAAACTAAAATAAACTGTATTTACCCAAGATAAATTAAACTGATATGTTTTATTCACAAATAGTACAAAAATTATGAATTCAATGTAAACATGAAAAATTATCCTAAACAATACTTGCTCATAGTAAACTCACCTGGAGAAGGGGGGTCGCGGGGTCGCCAGGAGAAGGGGGTTCGCAGGGTCGCAGGGTCACATGGGGTCACAGGGTCATGAGGTCACAGGGGGTCATGGGGGAGAAGGGGGGTCACTGGGCAAAGGGGGGTTGCCGGTAGAAGGGGAGTCGCGGGGATTCTCCGGGAGAATGGGGTCGCGATGGGTCGTCGGGGGGGGGGGGGGGGTGGTCACCGGGGGGGTCGCGGGGGGGGGGGGGGGGGGGGTCACCGAGAGAAGGAGGTGATGGGGGTCGGGGGGAGAATTAGGGTCGGGGTCAGGGGGAAGGGTAGGGAGTATAAAAAATATATGGTTTTGTGGTGGTTTATTATAAACCGCAACGAAAAAATTTTCCAAACAGGTTTAGCGGCAGTTTTGTGAACCGCCGCTACAAAACTGCCGCTAAAGTCAATTTATGTTGTAGTGAGTGTTTTATTAAAATTTTATTTAATCAAAGTTGTTTGTTTCTAGGTTATGAATTAAGATGTATCTTGTGTAGTTGATACCATTATTGGTTTGAATTAAAAATGGTAATGAGGTTTTCATCCATTCATTCATATAAACTATTGTTCACTTTTTCTATCTAAAGTGTACATGTGGAAGTCACTCTATGTTTGATTTCTTTCAAGTAAAATATTCTAGTGGACTAGAAAGGCTGACAATTGGTATGAATCTTCATCGATTGATCGTTCTATTTGAATAATCTAAAGTCAAATGTGATATGGACACCCTTAAATGTACATTCAACATTGTAGGGTTTCGAGTGATATGTTAACTTCATGTGCTTTATTGTATCTTATTGGATATAATTAAGATGGTGATTGATGTTTTGTATTTTTTGTGGGAGATGCTAACAAGGTGGGTGGAGGGAATGTTCCTAAAATTCATAAGGTATTTACATTCTCGATTCTATTTCAGGAAAATTTCCTATAGTCATTTTCTTGGAGAATCTAGCTTCTAGGACTGCAATAATTTTGAACATTAATATTACTATAGTTTAATAAAACCAATAAAGTCACGTTGATGGTTTGAACACTAAAATAATAAGTTTAGGGATTTTTTTTATTTTAGAACACGCAATTGGGGAAATATAATAACAAATCATCTCTATCTACTTAAATTACATCTATTATTGGTATTGATTTCCACACAACTAATCGAGAGGTGATTATTTTCTATCATTCTCAGGCATGTTTTTAAGATCAATCTACTTTAGAAGTAAAAAATATTTTAAGAACCAGTTGAGGTTATTGTGGACCCTGGATCATTTTTAGAGATTTTAAAATTGATTCAAAATCAAATTTGTATTATTTGTTAGGGGAAACCAGTCATAGTAAGTTATAATTGGTTGTTTATAAATGTGAAACTAGTACTTGGTCTGATAATAGGATTTATTTTTCAACTCCTTCTTATGTTTATTTGAATAACATTGAACCTATTATTAGATTTTTAAATTAGATCATGCACAAAATTCAAACATGTGTATGACATATTACATGAAAGGATCAGCTATATTCTTTAAAAAAATAATACATTTTTCTACTTTAGTTAAAAAATATGACAATTTACCTTTTCAATTATTTCATATTAGTGACAACAATGTACATGCCATAATGGAACCATAATTCATAGTGGAATAAATTTTCATATCATAATTATATTTATCTCTTTAAACAAATCTATGTATCCGGAAAATAATATGTACTAAATATTAATATATGTGGACTACTTCATTTATATTATATCGTACACTATTATGTGATAAGTTATCACCTAAAATTGAGTCTTTCTTTAAAAAATCATATACATAATTTCTATTTAACAAAATATTTTGTATTTCAATATGTATCAATTCATATCAGATACTTCTATATCAGAATTGATCAACTAAATTTTTAAATTTCCGTAAAAAATTATATTCAATATCATAGTGGTGATACAACCACCCACCACTATATTGATATACATAGAAAATCTCATTTTTCTTATCAGAGTCAATAAAATTTATTGTGATACAACTAGTACGTGATAAACGACTCAATAATAAGACACATTGAAAAGTATACTATAATTTCCTCTTTATTTCATATGAAAAATTAAAATCATGTATTATATAAAATTCATACATACATACTCTATTTTTTTAATATATAGTAGAATCTATGATTCAAATCTAATATTGAGTCCCAATTTACGATCTTTTGAAAAATTCGACAATATGTTTTGTATCTTCAAAAACCTCTACATTTTAAACCCATTTCATATTTCCTATAATAAAATTAGTATCTATATAAATGTTTAATCACACAAAGTTATTGTTTAGTGACATATTTTTAACATTAAAAGGGTATATTTTATTCTAAATATCCAATTCAATAGACACCTTCACATGATGATTGATTATATTCATCCAAATTTTCTAGTTTTTTAGTATGTGTCACTATTTTGGTTAAAACATAATACTGTTAATTAATTTCATTATGTAATATTGGTGATGCTATAGTGAACACAATAATGGCATCATAAATCATAGTGAACTCCTGTTTATAATCATAACTCTAATTATCAATTTAAATAACTCTATCTATATGGAAAATGTAGCGATTCAACCACAGAGATCCTAAGTCCATGTAATGTCCTAGAATTTCCATATAGTATTTTTAATTATATGGAATTATTTAGAGATCAAGAAATCGGACGGTGAGTGATTCCGAGGCCTAGAGTGCCCAGAATGATCCGTTGAAGTTTTGTTACACTTTTATTAGCACATGTTAGCATTTTTCCTGAAAAAGTGGAATAACTCTTAAAAGGTTGACCGGATCAAAAATCTGAGGGCACCGATGTGTTCATAATGGCGGGTTTACCCTAGGCGTGAATTACGATTGGTCGACGCGAGCCTCCTATGAGAAAACCCAAAAATGACATATTAATAAATAAAATAAATAAAATAATTATTTAATATTTCAGATACTTATAACTCACAAATGGTAGCTCAAATTAAAAATTTGAGACCACTACTGAACCCGTGAGGGTAGTATTTTTTTATGTATATACTAACATTGGCCAGCGCAAGCCACCAATGAAAGTTAGTTTTTTGCTGTAAATAAAATAATTAATTGGAAATTATTTTATTGTAAAATCTATAACTTTGACATGGTAACTCAGATTGAAAATCCGAGAGTACTATTGGGTTCTTTGGGGCATTTTTCACTTGGGCAGAGACTAACTTCGACCGGCATGGGTTGAGGGTGATTGTTATTAAATTTCCAAACATTTTTCTAGGTACATTCTATAAATGCGCAAGCGGTGTTTTGTAACATTTGAACCAGTGCTTAAAATTGAAATCATAGTACACTGTTTAACTTTCAACACCAATTTTCACTTAAGGAGAACTACACTTCGACAGCAGTAGGTCTGAAGAAAAATTTATTTTTTTGAAATTATAATAGAATAAATAAAATTAATTTATTATTTTATTTTTATTATATTCCTCCAACGGGTGAGCATTAAGGTTGGACTTGCGATGTTTCAATCCAATAAATGGATTGACCCTCCAATCTGAGTAACAACAATGTTGGGGGGAATTAAAAATCTTCCTAATTAATGAGCCCCATTAACTCTCTACGTCTTTACTTACGCTCCACATATCCTATAAATATGGAGCTACGGAAGGGGTATTGATGAGCTTCACCAAGCAGTTAATTGCTGAAGGAATACAACGATTACAGACCATTAAAATATGAAGCCAACCCAGCGGGAGGTGAAAGAAGACATCGAACAACCAATGGGTGATGTGAGGGTGGCATCTTTGGGAACCCGTTACGGGATCTAAGAACTTGGTCCACCGGCAAGCACGAACGATTATCCGATGTTCAAGGTAGGGGGTTATTTTGTGTGTATATTTTTTTTTCCACCTCCCCATTCTTGAATTTATACAAAGAACGCGGGTCAACTGACTAATGGGTTGACCTGTGATTCGTTCGACATTGTGGGAGGTTGTTGCGGGTTATCTTTTGGTGTTTGATTCTTTAATTTCCTCCCTTAACCATTCCTCACAATTTTTTATGATTCATGAAATAATTGATCCACTTCCTACCGCTCTAATTCGGAGGGTTCCGGCCAAACGAACATGGCCCGACCACTCCGCAAATATTTGTGTAATATTTGATGTGTTTTTCGCGATGGAGGAGGATGGTGATCGGTGCCTGAAATTGGCATCAGTGGAACTCAAGATCAGCGGTCGGCACCATGGTCGGCCGTGAAGGAGGAGGAGACGCGACCACGCCACCGTGGAAGGGAGGCAGCCCATCATCCATGGCGGAGCAAAGGCGGCGGCTAGAGGTGGTAGGCCACACTAAGGGGGGCGGCGCACGTCCGCACCACCCTGCAGAGAAGGGATATGACCCTGTGCCACAGAGGTGAAGGGAGGGTGGCCTTCATTTGGCTGGTCGTGGAACAACGGTGCATGATGCGCTGCCAGGAGGAGAAGTGGCTAGAAATTCTGGCTGGCCGAGCTAGACCAAGGGGGACCCCACGGGTCCAGTGTGTTTCCTGCAGACCGAATGGCCTCACCAGTTTGGTGAGAAGCTGTGGGGGGCGCACGACTCCCCCTCGCATGCAGCCAGGCTGGGCCACCCAGTGAGGGTTGGGCCACCTAGTGCGGGCCAAATTGACCCGAACGGAGTTGGGTCGACCCATGCCGGGTCGGGTCGGTCTGAATGGGTTGGACCGGAACTGGACCAACTTTGACACATAATCACTCTTTTGGCCATAACTTTTGGCACCGAGCATCCATTTTACAAACAATCTATGGTACTAGAAACCATGGAGTGAGATGGTCCTTTTGGTATACCCCACTTGTGATTTGAATATTATTGGGGTAAAGTTGGGCTGGATCGAGCACGAATCTAACTGGGCCCTCACTACTAAAATACTAATAACTTTTAGACTGGGTGTCTGATTGACGCACCGTCTATTGTGTTGATACCCCATTTACATGGTGGTCCTTTGAGATACTTGTTTGTGGGACTTCGTGGTAGTTTTTAGTATCGACTAGAAGCTTGAGGAGAGGAATCTTTAGAGACGAGAAAGATTAGTGTGGGTACCTTGTAGCTGGCTCTGATGATGTACTAAGATCCTCTGTGGGTCTAACGATATACTATGATCATGTGTGGGTCTGAAGATGTACTAGGATCCTTTGTGGGTCTCACGATATACTAGGATCATATGTGGGTATGACGATGTACAATGATCTTATGTGGGTCTGAGGATGTACAATGATCATGTCTGGGATTGATGATGTAATAGGATCCTATGTCGGTCTGACTATGTACTATGATTATGTGTGGGTCTGATGATGTACAAGGACCCTCTATGGGTCTGACAATGTACTATGATCTTGTGTGGGTATAACGATGTACTAGGATCCTCTATGGGTCTAACGATGTACTATGACCATGTGTGGGCCATACGTTGTACTAGGATCTTGTGTGGGTTTGAAGATGTACTAGGATACTATGTGGGTCTGACGATGTACTAGGATCCTGTGTGGTCTTAACGATGTACTAGGATCCTTTGTGGGTCTGAGGATGTACTAGGATCTCGTGTGGGTGTGATGATGTTCTAGGATCCTCTGTGGCTCTGTAATTTGGTATTCTTCATGGGTATGCCTCTTGACAGTGTAAGATGATTCAGTAGTTACATATAATCTTCTGTACTACCGTACCTAAGATATACCTAGTGTGAGCTGAGTTCGTAATTGTATGGTACTTTCATTCATGGTAATACCTTTGTGGTATTCTTTTGTGTGGCGTAGCTATGTGGTACTTACCTTTATGGTATTCCATCCATTATGGATCAGTTGAGCTTTGGGATTTTAGGTTGGACCAAGTGTTTCCTCATGATTGAGATGGGTATACTTGATAACTCAGGTATATGTATGAGCATATACCTATATAGGGTTGTCAGTTGAATTCATGCTTTGTGGTTTATCCTTTGTGGATTTTGTGAGACCTTGAGGGTCTCGGGGTCCCTACTGAGTATCGTTATACTCATCCCTGCACGGGATTTTCCTGCACCTTGTTGTGTTTTGTGCAGATGACAGACAACGATGATTGGGGATATGGTTACCCGGACTAGACGGTGTCTGGAGGTGGACCATATAGAATGTCGGTAATAGAGGAGATGGGAGGACGTGGAGTGCTGAGGATACCGGTGGACATGGAGTGCTGAGGAGGCGATCTGTACCTACCCATCAGGTAGGAACCTCAATGGATGACCCAGTAGCTATCTTTAGCTTTCTTCAGTTTTATTTTATTTCCATTTTTACTTGTACCTTTACTGTTGGGCGTGTATTCCGACCCCTCCTAATTTCAACAATCTTTTTTACTATACAGTTTACTTAGGATCGTATATTGTTGTGTGCTAGGTTGAGTGAGTTTCCAGCATATAAATGAAATGCCTTTCTGGTTTTAGGGGATACTCCTTTTTGTGCTAGTCACGAGCCCCTGCCCTATGGAAGGAAGGCTTGGGTTAGTCACGGCATGGGCCTCAGGGGAAGGTTTATGACAGTCCAGTTTCTATTACCATTACCATGGCATGATTATAAATAATCAAGTCCCAAAGGACCGATCAATTTTGTTGTCTTGCTAAACCATATACACACATGAGTCTAGTATTACAAATGAATACACTAATTAAAACATTTTTTTTCTTTCTAGTAAAACATCATTCCATATAGTATATCCTTTCATTTATTTCTTTGTATATTTGTTGGATTCCTTGAGAAAGAAAACAAAATAAGTGTGAGGTCAAATTTTCTGTTTAGGTAAAGTATAGAGTAATTAATAATTAATCCATGTGAATAATAATTATGGCATTGTTACTAATTGAACACACAAACCATGTGATCAAACAAATGATAATGAATAACATAAACAATATATAAATTTAATAACTTAAAACACATTCCATTCAAATAACAAGATTAATAAAAATAAATATGGAATGGAATGAAACTAAAATGAATTTCATTTAATCAATAAACTAAAATTGAAATGTATCAATTTATATTTGACACAAACTCTCATGGATGAATAATTAATAAAAATAAATGAATGAAAAGTATAATTATTTTATTTCATTATTCCTAGGTACATGGAACCCTTACTGTGAAGACCTTTCAAAAGAAATTATAGTATATTGAGTGAAAACACATATAAGGTGGCTACTTGACTGACTCAACCCATTAGAATACCAATGCATCAAGGGGATATCTATAACTGAGCTCTTACCATGTAATACATTCCCAATTTAATACTCATATATCAAATAATTAATTTAACATTGTTCCTTACAAAATATCCATATAAATTAGAAGATACATATTTATCATTATTTTCACAAATAATCTAAATAACATTCAATGTATAAAATGTTTAGAAAATGAAATATATTTTAGGAAATGAAAATAGCTATGATAAATGGTATGGATAATTAGGGGAAATTCATTGTTCAATTATCATAGGAAATTGAATATTTCAATGGAACCAAAAAAGGAATTTTTATAGGGAATGTGAATATTATCATTTGATAAATCAATCATATACCATCTAGATGAATAATAAGGATGAAATCAATAAATAAGTTGAGTAATAAAAGGGTTGTTTCCATTGATAAATACATATAATATATTATTTTAAAAATATTCATGAATAAAATATAAAATTAATTTTGAAAAAAATATTATTTTAGAGAATATGTTTTTTAGAAGAAAATAGGATATCTGAATTAAAAGAGAAATGAAGTCATGTTTTATTGAAACCATTTCTTACAACATTTTGAGTACCAATGAATTGAAATATGGTACTAATACCTAGAAAATATCATTAATAAAAAAATGAAGAAAATAAATATTTTTACACATTTATCGAATAATTTCCTCATATGTAAATTCAAGAATAAACAATCATAAAAAATGAGATTGTGAAGGAAACCCTTAAAAGATCATGATGTTGAAGTGAGAATCAATCAATGAATAGATTATGTGTATTAGTTGTAAATCCAAACAATAGAAGTCGAAATAAATCAATAGATTGTAAAATTCATTATATGAATACTCAAAACTATTAACGACATTGAGGATGTAATATAGACCAATGAAATAAAATTGGGTTCTCAAATTATTTTCCAATTTATAACTTTTAACATGAATCCATTGAGATGAAATAAATCATATTAAAACTCAAAATGTCCTGAAGAATGAATTAATCATGAAGTTAATAGAAAAAGTGGTAGTATATACACCATATAAAAGAAATTATGTGTAGAAAAATAAAATAATTAATTCAAAATAAATTTAACAATCCCTAAAGGAAGTGATATTCAAATTATATTCATTAAAAACATAATTTAGGATAATATTATTTATACATTCCAAAGTGTCTCATACCACATTAGAACATTTGAATCATAATATCCATAAAGGAATAACAGTAAATGAATCTCATAATATAATGAGAATAATTAGATTCATGATATAATATGTAAAAGGGCTGTATATACACCATATAAAAGAAACTAGGTGCTTATAAAAAATAAGCCTTAATGGAATATAAATTAAGGAAAAATACCTTACCTAGAATTTTATTTTTGAATGAAAATATTTTAACATCATGTATAACAGTTTCAAATATTTTAAAAAATAATACCAGAATCATAGTCATATTTATAATATCATATATTAACTTCTTAAAATATCTTATATGCCATTTTATGAAAATCATTCATTATTTCCACTATTTCAGGTGTTAATGTTCTGGTTTTTTTTGTACGTTTTAACATGTTATTTGTTGGTGATATCATGGTTTAATCATGTCATGAAATTATACCATAATTAAATTATTAAATATATTCATTATATATGTATTTATAAGAATCCATAATATTTTGAGATATGAAATGGAATGAATCGTCCACAGAGATGAAAGATCTTACATAAACTTGAACCTTACTTTCATTTTTTACCATATTAAACGAATGATATGTGTTTGATATATATGTATAATATATTTCCTATTTAAAATATTTTCTTATATTTTAAATAGGTTTATTAAAATAATCTTTTATACATTCCAGGTATAGCGTGAGTGAATCACATCACTTTTAGGGAGAGTTTGTCCACACTTCGACAAATAATGTTATCATATTTCCCCAAAATGGAGTACATAAAGATGTGAATTATAAAATAATAACAAAAATGTAAATAAATTATATATATCGCATATAATATATGTAAAACAAATTATTTTATAATTCCCAACTGTGATAGGTAGTAATGGGAAACCAAACATCTTTGTTTTGTGAGGCAATAGTTCGCCATACACATAAATTATATGTTCATTACCCATTAAATAGAAGTGTGTGTAAGTATATGTAAAACCATTAACATAACAACATATTAGTTTATTGTTGATATTTATATTATTATGTAATCATATAATAAGAATGATATAAATAGTAGGGAATATAAATAATAAAAACATCTTGAGGAAAGATGTTACCTCTTCATCAGGTAACTCTATTTGGATTGCACCAAAAGGATTCCATGGATGGATTTACGACCACGGTGAGGATTATAGATTTAAGGGAGGGATTTTGTAGATCTATTTTGGTATATATATTAATATAAAAATTGTTTGAGTGGTATAGGTAAGTGTAATGAGATGAGGACTTTTGATAGTGGAGGAGGAGTGACACTCTAATAAAATTTGGAAAAAGGAATTCCGCACATCTGTTTCACATTAAATGTTGATCCAATAATGATAAAATAAATATAAAATTGATTATAGGGCCTAATTATTCCTATGAAATGTATTTTTTGAAATTTTATAGGACATTTCATTTATTATGTTTATGGTTTAGTCCCATATTAATCTTAATATCACCTTAACTGTTGAAATTAATTTTAATTTATTTCACTAATATTTTTTGTTGAAAAATAAAGTTGACCATACTATATATTATAAATTATTATTATTTAAAATATTTAGCCTATATTTCTAAATTATAGTCATATAATTTTAAGAAATTAATTTAAATTTAATCCTGTATATGAGATGACAATTGTGGTTTTTAAGGTAAAGATGTCCAAAAGTTTACTATGTTTTTATATCCAATTTCAATGTGAAATTTATTTAAAAATGTATATTGGATTAATTGAAAAAAAATATATCTAATTAATATTTTAAACTAATATATAATATAATTTATCTTTATAAAAAATTACAATATAGAAAAATGTTGACTTAAAATTCAACGTATTTTACTATTGCTTAAAAATTGAAATATATCAAAAATATATTAAAAATTAACCTTAACCTAATTTTTATGTTTATATTTCGAAGGTGAAATTTATTTTGACAAAAAAAATCAATAAAATAGCTAAAATTGGTTTTAAAATATCGTTTCCGTTGAAAAAAATTTAAAAATGCCATAATAAAAATATAAGTTTTTATGTTTAATATTGCGTTGGTTGATATCTTATACCTAAAAAATCTATTGGATGAATATAAAAAATATTTATTGAATATAATACACTCATATATATATATATATTAATTTATATCAATAAATAATTTTAATTAATTTAATTACTTATTATAAAACATATTTATTAATATAATATTAGTTTTATATAAAAATATTCTTTTTTATGTTCAATTGATTATTTTCATCATTTATAATTAATTTTTTATCAATGAATAGATTTTATATTTGTGTAAACCATATATTTAAAATATCTAGTTAATAATTTTTACAAACACTAATTTAATGGCTAGGATATATCTTATAATAATATTTTATAAATATATCATTGTTTAGAAAAACGTAGTCTTGCACGTAACTCATGCCATTTAAGAAAGTTGTTGTTGCATGTGTCATACACTAACTCAGTGTAGTTCTCATTAAAATATATAAATATAATTAATTTATTTAAAATAGTAAATATATAATAAATTCTCATGATATTATATTCACTTACGGGTTTGGTGTTGCGTTTTATACATGCTATATAAAATAATCTTCCAACTTTATATTTTTATGGTGTCTTATTCTCCGCACATTAATTAAATTATTCCTAGAAATTTAAACTAGATATTTTAAAAATATTTCTTTATATTTATTATGATTTAAATCCAACATCATGATAAGGTTTTCTAAAACACTTTCTAGTAAATAGATAATGGGAAGTAAAAAGGTCACATGGAAAAACATATAAATAGGTATCTAATATAGAAAACATTAGTGGAATGTAGAGATACATACATGGAGGAAAATTCTTAAATATTTATAGGGATTTATTGAGGTCATAAATAACTAGTGAATGAAAAATAGAAATTTGAGTGTCTAAAATCAATAAACCTATGATGATTTTGAAGACAATGGGTTTAAAAAAATTGGTTATTATGAAAAAAAATCTAAGATCATTTTCTTCATGTTGAGAAATTCATTTATGCCTATGAATATAATGAAATTTCCTTACCTGATACATTTTTATTTTCAATGAACAATTCCATATTTTGGTTGTCCTTTGATAAAATTATAATGCAGCCCTTTGTTCATGAAATTAATATCTAAAAATTAGCTTTTATGTTTCTATAACCAAAATACAATTATAATGGATCTTAAGGCCCATAAAATAGTAGCAAGTAAAATTATTTGTCTCTAACATTTCTCCAATTCCAATATGGTTAAGATAATAATCTTTATACCTAAAAATATTCACTACTGGTCATCATTAATATTTATTCATCAATTTTTTTTTTCATGACTTGTCCTAGTGGGACCCATGCTGCGACCCCGCAAGCCCCCCTCCAATAAGAAAGGGGATGGGGATTAGAACTGAGTTGGGATATAACTAACATGGGAGGCATTGATAAAGTAATTACACACATGAACATATCTCCAATCCCAAAAATGATGGAATGAAAAAAGACACTATTAAAAAATGAATTCATACAACAAAATGAAACCAAAAAAGTACAAGGTAAAGTAATGTGCGAAAAGTAAACTAGATAGAATATAATCCCTATAACGACACATACTTTACATACATTGTTAATACTTCAAAATTGAAGCATACTTATTACAACATATAACAAAACCACGAAAGGACCGTATAGGTATAGTGTCTTTAGAAACTAGGAAACATAAACAACTGGTTCATAAAGCGTCTACACTGTCTCCCATTTATTTCATCATATCTATAGTCCCTTTTGGCATATCTTACTTAATAACCTTCTTCCTGACCTGGGGAAAGAAAACATACAAAAGGGTGAGCTCAAATGCTCAGTAAGGGTAAACAAAAGAAATATCAATCACATAATATATATAAGCACATCACTTTTGGAAATCTTAACCTGCAAAAGAGATCATAATTTCATAACATGGTATAAATCATGGCAGTGAAATGTAATCACAATAATCATAACATAAAACATGAAACTTTGTGTCATACAGACATAATCATAGAGAATCATTTCTTGTCAGTCAAGACTCATTGCCAAGACTATCTTAGAGGACAAAGTCCATTTCTGAACTGAGTCACCCTCGTTTCAGTCCTGTTTCACTGAACCGGTATAACCTACCGTTCCAGACATGTCTATCTCATGCGATATAAAATCTTTACCCAATGCATTAGAGGGAGATATAGGTCCCACCCATCTCATAATGATACCATTCTTATGTGTTCCACAAAATCATAAATCATACATCATTGCATAACCCATTTAATAAAATGGGATTCTTAAACATCATGCCGTCATAATCCATAAACAATTGATATCATTTCATCATAAGAAAATTGAAACCATTTAAATCATAGAGACATTTTACTTGAAACATACATATCAAATAACGTCATCTTAGATGGAAAATAGTTTTGAATAAAACACTTGATGTGAATTCTTGAGGAAAATATCCTTTCTTCTTTAAAAACATTTTTCCTTTCATAACATGTCATAAAACTTTAAACTAAAATAAGTTGATTAAAAATAAACTTGAAAACATGTAAAGGAAGCTTCATGGAAATAATGTTTTAAAAATCGATTCATGCCATATAGGTTAAAAAAACATTCTTCGTACTTTTTTCAGAAAAGTCAAAAAGTACATCGTACGAAAAACGACAAAAGATTCTTTTCATATCCTTTACTAAAAACTCACCAAAGGGTAAAATTAGATTTAAAAAATTGTAGGTGGATGGAAATAATATTACATATTGAGGGAACACGGATGTGGATTATAAAATACACCCCAGTAAATACCAAAGTATATGAAATCTCAGATAAAAATGAGATTTTGATATTTCCCTTACCTTAGGTCCGACTTGCTTTGTAAGTGTCCAAACCTCCTCTTCTTTGAAGTGCTTCTTTGAGAACATCTTTTAGGGCACTAAAATTGGTCTTCGAGGAAGACCAGAAACTCTAGGATGTTGCTAGGGAAGTGGAGAGAAGAATTGGGCAGGGGTTGGCCGAGCATGAAGGCTCAAAGTTGTGTGAGGAAGAGGGGGAGGATGTGTCCTTTTATAAGGGAGGAGAGGGGCACCTTTGGAATAACTAAAACTATTATTTTATTATAAAGTCATGATCGGTTTTAAATTGCTCCAAATTGATATATTTCGAAGCTAAGGTGGGGATGGGTCGAAATCCTCTTATCCAATAGAATTTAGATAAGTTTAGGTTCTTATTTTAACTTTATCATTTAGATTTAACATTATGTTAAATAATTTTACTTTTACCATGGCTTCTGGTGTCCTTATACTATAAGGTTAATAAACTTACAATAAGCATCCAAAAAAACCCCAAGTTGTTTATTATTAATATATATAACCTTATCTATGTCATTTGGCCGAACCATATATTTTTAGGAATAAAATAACAATTACCAATATAATATTTGTTTTAAAAACTATTTTATGTCAATTTTGACACTATTTAGTAATTGATTTTTGTGAAAATCATAACAGAATTATTAGTTCGAACCAAGTTAATTAAATAAATACTAACATGTCATATTAACCTATAAAATTAGTGTGATTCATAAAAAGTATCAAATTACATTTATTTTGGTGTTTATAACATCAATTATGTCAATATTTCATTAATAAGATAATTACTGCATCATCATTGTGTCATAAATAAATTAACTTATTTAATGACTAAAAATTACAAATAAAATACCATTATGTAGAAAATCTTTTTATCTTTCTAATGAATATTTATAGTCTAATTTATCTTATGTATAACCCCATATTAAAAATTATTTACTTATTAAACTTTGATTTTAACTATTTTAACCCTTCTTT
Organism: Viscum album; assembly: GCA_963277665.1. NCBI lineage: Eukaryota > Viridiplantae > Streptophyta > Magnoliopsida > Santalales > Viscaceae > Viscum > Viscum album. The sequence goes on along the minus strand of OY728166.1, from coordinate 155,812,709 downwards.
AAATAAATTAATAATAAATGTCTTAATCTAATCCAAGTGGGCCTAAATGGTCATATTTTATTCCTAAGTTTGTTTTAGGTCGAATTTCACTTATCAAACAGAATTAGGACATGTGTTAGGGTAATAATATTATCATCTTTACCCTTAATTACCCCATTTACTTTTAACTGTGGTAAAAAAAGTAAAAAGTTACTATTCACCAAACAATTATTTTCATCTCATTGCACCACATTTTAATTACTGACATCAACCGTGTATCTCGGATTTTTGAAATTCCACTCACAGAAGAGGTAAAATTAAGTTTTATGAACAATTCAGTTTTTTTAACTACCACTTAGTGGTTTCACTATTCATCAAAAATTGAAAGTTTTCAGAAAAATACCAAAAATTAGGCCTGAGCTATATTTGATATTATGAACTCAAAAATGATTTCTATTTTACCAAATTCAAAACATATCAGTTGCATTAATTAATTTAAAAATTAATTCCCGTCGTCAAAACAAATAGTGTGTTCTTAAGAGATAATAACTATCAAAAGATTGACACTTGTTTATGTCTGGTTTAAATGTGAAATTACATCCAATGACCATCATTGTATTAAATTGTAAAAATATATTCTAAATATACTTTAAAACCACTCAAATTAATAATTTATCACTATTAATTATTTCGATTGAAAAATTTGTTTTTAATTAAAATTTAGTAATTTTCACTATTCATCAAAATATGAAAGTTATCCGAAAATCACCAAAATTTCACCCTAAGCTAATTTCGATATTACGAATCCAAAAATGAATTCCATTTTGAAAAATAAAAATTCAAAATTTCAAAAAGTGGTTATTACTATTCATAACGGCTAGTTTTAATAATATTTTAATAGCATATTGTTGTTTAGTGAAACTCGTTATTGCGTACTACACACGCTATCGAGGAAGGTCGAAATTGCATGTAATGCAAGGAAAATCAAGGATGCGTGTTGTGAAAGCTTTTTTTGGTGTAGCGTACAACACAAGACATTAGTGAAATTAAACAGAATATTTTTCATAAAATCTTGGGGTGTTACATTCTACCCCCCTTAAAATTATTTTCGCCCTCGAAATTCGTCGGGTTTATAAATGGTTTACTATTCTAAAGTTTATTTAATAGAAACCCACATCGTAAAAAGGAATACCAAAAAAAATCTTTAAAAATGAATGTATGAAACTTAATGGTTACCCAAATAAACTAATCACTGGGTTTCCACATAGGTGAAAATATTGATATGGAAGAGAAATCTAACCATCATGTTCTGATGGAGAGTGGTAGAGAACATGGCTATGGAAAAGCTAGCAATCACAATTCCATAAATTTGTGACAATCTAAGATACCATCTGATTCATCAGATATAAGAGCACTAAGACAACATTTTTGGTTTTCAAGATCATTTCCCTAAAGTTGATGAAATTGGAATTAGAAGAAATACTTTCGTGATTTTGGTATAGTCTCACCGTTTGTCGTTCTTTGGACAATTTCCACTTCATCTCTTAAAGAAATGAAGTTGAATTTGTCATTTGTGATGTGTTAGTAGATCATGTGATAGAATGATGGGTCATTCCATCTCTTTCAAACAAAAGGTTAGCAAACGTTATAAGTCCATCTTATGGTTAATCGTATATGGTTCCAAAAATGAACTTATACTTCATATATCATACCGCTTAATAAAATAAAACTACTTTCTACTAACCAGGGACTTCTTGTAGGCCAGTGGTAGGTGATATAGTCCAGTCGCACTTCGGTTGTGGGTTCGATTCCCACAGCCTTGTCTGACGTGATGGCCTGTCGCCCGTCCTACAGGTTGTCCTTTTTCTAAAACTACATTACTATAACATCCCATCAATAATATCAAAAAAAGTTCTATCCTTAAACAATACTAACTTATGTCCAACATAATCCATTCCAATCTTTAGGCTTATCTAAAATACTTCGGCCCACTCTCATAACATAGTGAAAATGATTACCAGAGATTTAATACCATCGTTGATCCCCATATATCATAAGATATGTTTTGTTAGTCACATTCCAAACATTCAAAGTCCTTAATCATGTATTCTTATGAATACCCATTGAACCTTAGTGAAAACATGAATGTAGTTAAAAGTTAACACCTTCCACATACCAAAATCCTCAAAATTCTATATACTCAAACCATGATATCACATATCCCTTATATCAATCATGAGCTCATGAATACTGTTAAACATTTCATTTTCTCGTTTCCCTTCATTATGCGCATATCATCTTATTAATAATATCTCAATCACTTTGAATACCACATTAGACCAATACATAAATATTCCAATACTCCATGATACAACATTATTTTAGAATCCCATCACATAAACACTCAATCATTCCACCACATCGTTGTCATATTCAACATCACCAATGGTGATCGCATGTGACTTCCCTTTGTCCTTTGCCTTAAGTGGTTGCTCATTTCGATCATCACTGACCCTTGGATTAGGGCATTTATTGGCATAATGTCCCATCTCCTTGCTCTTGAAACATTGAAGTGTTGGTGGTGCGTTCTCTGTAGTGTTTGCTTTGTTCACATCATTAGAAACCCCTTTTCCATTACATCGACACTCAGCTGCTAGATGACCTTATTTTCCACACTTGAAACATTTTCTAGTCCCTTTAAGACAATCTCCACCATGCTTCTTTCCACACATTGAGCATAAGGAAACATTCATTTTCTTTTCACCATTATTCTGAGATTTCTCTTTGAACTCCAAATTTCGTTTCTTTTCAAAACCATGAGATGGATATGTAACACCAACTTCCATTTCTTCTTTCGTAGCACAACGCACAATTTCTTCATAGCTACTGAAGTCTCGTATAGATAATTCCCTTCGAAGACTTGGTTTTAAGCCACTGAAAAATCGATCAACTTTACTTTCATGTTGGATGATAATTCTAGATGCATACCTTGCAAGTCTTGTAAAATTCGCTTCGTATATACCAATAGATTCATCATCCTTCTGCTTCAGCTCAAGAAACTCCTTTTCCATCTTTGTTCGAAGAATACGAGGGAAGTACTTACTGAAAAACACGTTCTTGAACTCGTCCCATTCCATGGAATCAATTTCATCTCTTTGCCTCGTATTCTTGATAATATTCCACCATTGATCAGCTTCACCTTCCAAACGATGTACTGCTAAGATGTCTTTATCATGTTCAGAACATTGAAAAACTGAAAATATTTTTTCAGTAGTACTGATCCATTGTTCACCATCAAGTGGATCAGAAGACCCACTGAAAGAAGGTGGACGTTGCCTCATGAAGGACTCAATAGAATATTGTTCCCTTCTCTGCTCATTCGGAATCCCAGAATGATTCATAGCTTGTGTAAGTATAGCAATAAGATTTTGCACTCCATCTCCCATAACATTTGTTTGTTCGGGAGGGAAATCATTGCATTGTCCATTGCATTGATCAACATGGTTCCTTCGGGTTCCAACCATCGTCTAAAACCCAAAAAGAATATTGTGAGAGGAAAAAATCATGCTAGGGAAAACAACATAATAAAGGGGGAGTGCCTTCAATGTCTAACATCTTAGGTTAAATTCTATGATCGTTACCGTGGTTCTAGGACTGTATCCTATATGTATACTTATCCTTAGGGACATCCCTAGACATATCTTAGAAATATCTCTTGGGATCTCACTAACGTTTTCGCATCCTAGTATCCAAAGGTTGACTAAACCTTTCCTCTGATACCAACTATAACGACCCATACTTTACATACATTGTTAATACTTCAAAATTTAAGCATACTTATTACAACATATAACAAAACCATGAAATGATTGTATAGGTATAGTGTTGTTAGAAACTGGGAAACATAAACAACTGGTTCATAAAGCATCTACACTATCTCCCATTTATTTCATCATATCTATAGTCCCTTTTGGCATATCTTACTTAATAACCTTCTTCCTGACCTGGGGAAAGAAAACATACAAAAGGGTGAGCTCAAATTCTCAGTAAGGGTAAACAAAAGAAATATCAATCACATCATATTCATAAGCACATAACTTTTGGAAATCTTAACCTACAAAAGAGATCATAATTTCATAACATGGGATAAATCATGGTAGTGAAACATAATCACAATAATCATAACTTAAAACATGAAACTTTGTGGCATACACACATAATCATAGAGAATAATTTCTTGTTATTCAAGACTCATTGTCATGACTATCTTAGTGGACAAAGTCCATTTCTGAACCATGTCACCCTCGTTTCAGTCTTGTTTCACTGAACCGGTATAACCTACCGTTCCAGCCATGTCTGTCTCATGAGATATAAAATTTTTACCCAATGCATTGGAGGGAGATATAGGACCCACCCATCTCATAATGATACTATTATTATGTGTTCCACAAAATCATAAATCATACATCATTGCATAACCCATTTAATAAAATGGGATTCTTAAACATTATGCCATCATAATCCATAAACAATTGATATCATTTCATCATAAGAAAATTGAAACCATTTAAATCATAGAGACATTTTACTTGAAACATACATATCAAATAACGTCATCTTAGATGGAAAATAATTTTGAAAAAAACACTTGAAATGAATTCTTGAGGAAAATATCCTTTCTTCTTTAAAAACATTTTTCCTTTCTTAACATGTCATAAAACATTAAACTAAAATAAGTTGATCAAAAATAAACTTGAAAACTTGTAATGGAAGCTTCTTGGAAATAATGTATTAAAAATCCATTCATGCCGTATAAGTTAAAAAAAACATTCTTCGTACTTTTTTCGGAAAAGTCAAAAAGTACCTCTTACGAAAAACGACAAAAGATTCCTTTCATATCCTTTACTAAAAACTCACCGAAGGGTAAAATTGGATTTAAAAAATTGTAGGTGGATGGAAATAATATTACATATTGATGGAACATGGATTTGGATGATAAAATACACCCCAGTAAATACCAATGTATAAGAAATCTCAGATAAAAATGAGATTGTGTTATTTCCCTTACCTTAGGTCCGACTTGCTTTGTAAGTGTCCGAACCTCCTCTTCATTGAAGTGCTTCTTTGAGACCTTCTTTTAGGGCACTAAAATTGGTCTTTGAGGAAGACCAGAACCTCTAAGATGTTTCTAGGTTAGTGGAGAGGAGAATTGGGCAGGGGTTGGCCGAGATTGAAGGCTCAAAGTTGTGTGAGGAAGAGGGGGAGGAGGTGTCCTTTTATAAGGGAGGAGAGGGGCACCTTTGGAATAACTAAAACTATTATTTTATTATAAAGTCAAGTTCGGTTTTAAATAGATCCAAATTGTTATATTTCTATGCTAAGGTGGGTATGGGTCGAAATCCTCTTATCCAATAGAATTTAGACAAGTTTAGGTCCCTATTTTAACCTTATCATTTAGATTTAACATTAAGTTAAATAATTTTACTTTTACCATGTCTTCTTCTGTTCTTTTACTATAAGGTTAATAAAATTACTATACGCAGCCAAACGAACCCCATGTTGTTTATTATTAATATATATAACCTTATCTAAGTCATTTGGTCGAACCTTATATTTTTCGGAATAAAATAACAATTACCAATATAATATTTTTTTAAAAAACTATTTTATGTCAATTTTGACACTATTTAGTAATTGATTTTTGTGAAACTCATAACAGAATTATTAGTTCTAACCAAGTTAATTAAATCAATACTAACATGTCATATTAACATATAAAATTAGTGGTATTCATAAAAAGTCTCAAATTACATTTATTTTGGTGTTTATAACATCAATTATGTCAATAATTCATTAATAAGATAATTACTACATCATCATTGTGTCATAAATAAATTAAATTATTTAATGTCTAAAAATTAAAAATAAAATACCACTATGTAGGAAATAGTTATAGATTTCGAATGAATATTTATAGTCGAATTTATCTTATGTATAACCCCATATTAAAAATTATTTACTTATTAAACATTGATTTTAACTATTTTAACCCTTCTTTAAATAAATTAATAATAAATGTCCTAATCTAATCCAAGTGGGCCTAAATGGTCATATTTTATTCCTATGTTTTTTTTGGTCGAATTTCACTTATCCAATAGAATTAGGACATGTGTTAGGGTAATAATAATATCATCTTTACCCTTAATTACCCTATTTATTTTTAATCGTGGTAAAAAAAGTAAAAAGATTCTATTCACGAAAAAATTATTTTCATCTCATTGAACCACATTTTACTTACTGACATCAACTGTTTCTCTCATTTTTTTTGAAATTCCACTCACAGAAGCTGTAAAATTAAGTTTTATGAACAATTCAGTTTTTTTAACTACCACTTAGTGGCTTCACTATTCATCAAAAATTGAAAGTTTTCAGAAAAATAACAAAAATTAGGCCTGAGCTATATTTGATATTATAAACTAAAAAATGACTTCTATTTTACCAAATTCAAAACCTATCAGTTACATTAAGTAATTCAAAAATTAATTCCCGTCGTCAAAATAAATAGCGTCTTCTTAAGAGATAATAACTATCAAAAGATTGACACTTGTTTATGTCTGGTTTAAATGTGAAATTATATCCAATGACCATCATTGTATTAAATTGTAAAAATATATTCTAAATATACTTTAAAACCACTCAAATTAATAATTTATCACTATTAATTATTCCTTTGAAACTTTGTTTTTAATTAAAATTTAGTAATTTTCACTATTCATCAAAATATGAAAGTTATCCGAAAATCACCAAAATTTCACCCTAAGATAATTTTGATTTTACGAATTCAAAAATGAATTCAATTTTGAAAAATAAATTTACAAAATTTCAAAAAATTGTTATTACTATTCATAATGGCTAGTTTTAATAATATTTTAATATCATATTGTTGTTTAGTGAAACTCGTTATTGCGTACTACACACACTATCGAGGAACGTCGCGATTGCATGTAATGCAAGGCAAATCAAGGATGCGTGTTGTGAAAGCTCCTTTTGGTGTAGCGTACAACACAAGACATTAGTGAAATTAAAAATAATATTTTTCATAAAATCTCGGGGTGTTACAATCCCACTAAAATAAAGAGTATTAAAATTAAAAATTACATCCTGAAATCAGGAAATAGTTACTAAGACTATTGCCCATAGATGTAGGAACACTGTAGCATGTAAAGAAGTTAATAATGATCAGTCTGGTCTTGGTCCACCCTGGACAACATCAAAAGGATGCATGTCTACACAAGACATGACCCATGAGGGAAAAGACTGTGCTGGGGTGAGTTTAAAAATAATCAGTACGAGACCCCAAAAACCACAAATAAATACACAATGTAAAGGTACAATCATATCTATAAAGTATATGTCTACAGAATGTATTAAAAGAGAATAATATCAAGATATAATCGAAACCCAGACTCATATTCTAGGGGTAAGTCACAACATCCTAATACCCACACTAGTGATTTAGTTATAAGATTTCATGAAGCCCCCATCTAGGACAACTCACTCCATGAGTATGATAACTCTGATGAAGTATGTACGAGATTACCTTAAATGAGTAGTTTCATGAGAGAGATGGAAACACTAATAGATATAAAAATTGAACATATACACTCATTCTGATAGAACTCACTCTTGAGTGGAGAAGGATCATGATACATGAATGAGGATCACATCCATGTCCTTGTTTTACACAATGAATCATCCAGATTAACCTTTTAAGTAGAGGATTGAAGTCCAATAGTATTTTTCATGTTGATAGTTGACTTTAAATTGGGCCACGAATGGGTGGATGATCTCGTTGTAGGCCTCTATGAGGGATTCTGAATCTATTCAGAAATTCCTAATCAAGGGATCATAATCATGTTGATGTAAATCTTAATTGAAATTCAATGTAATGATAAAAGGTGGAACTAACCCAAATGAAACTTTCCCAAGGAATGGTGGACAAGGAGATCAATCCATGTATATAAAACTACACGGTGTGTAGAAATGTCACACGTTTTTTCCTATGGCCCAGGGTAATACTCATTTACAATAGCCAGTGTCGAAGATCTTGTCATATAAAAAGATATTTACATGGATTTTAAGAGTAATATGTTGTGTCCTACAATATGTGGGTTGCTCCGTGTACTCTGGTCACGTGCCTGCACACGACTTCAACCCTTGTCTGCCAAACTGTGTACCAGTATACTGGGTTGCCCATGTAACTGGCCTGGTCTGGCTGTGTGGTGGAGTACATGACGTATACTCCACCCTATGTCTATGTATCATCCAAGATACATTCTAAGTCCTATGTATGGACCAACACATGGTGTGATAGTTCTCAAACGCCATGTAATTATTTTGTTCCTTGTGAAACCCTAGCCAAAGGTGAGTCGGCCCCACATGCCATGTTCAACAGAGAACAAGCCATGATCTTTAGGATTTTCCAGAATTGTGGATCCTCCTCCATGAATCTCCTTAGAACTTTTAGTCTTTATTATGAAGTGATATTCTTCACGAATCTAGAGTTTCATGGTTTTCTCAGCATGGCAAAGATGGTTTGGATTGTTTCAGGTGTCTGATCGGATCCAAAAAATGCTTCAATCATATGTTTGAAGAACAATTGAAGAATATTTTCTTCTGAAACATGTCTATTCACCTATTTCCATCATCGTCTCACCTCTATTGGGTTGTCGTGACCTCATATCTCCAATTTGGGGTCATTTCATTGAGAAAAGGATGCATAACAATCTGTTGTTCATAACACTGTGAAGAACACATGGTCCAAAATGGAGAAAAATCCAAATAAATAAATGATAAATGAACCTCCACCATCATCTGTCATGGGGTTGATCCACTCTCATTAAATGGATCCAAAAGAGGAAATAAAAATATAAATCATCTCAAACACAGATCAATTCCCCAAAACAACCGATAAAAGACCCTCATACAAGAACAAATGATCCATGGGTCAACCTGTTCATTGGTTGATCCACATTCATCATTTAAATCCATTAAATGGGAAGAATAAAATTAAAATAACAACCCCTACCTCGATCGAGAGGTGTATTTTCTTCTGTCAACAGTGAGGTCTGATCTTGCTATGCAATGATCCACACATTGTCATTTGTCATTAATTCTTCAAGGCTGGATCTTCTCTAAAGCCCTACAGGATTCTAGGGACTTTTTCATGGTTATGAGCCTAACCCTGGCCTCCAGCTCCTTTAAAACCATAAAACATGTCAATTTATTATTATATCATTTAATTTCATATAAATTATCAATTTATTTTATTTTCTTTGAAATGTCCAAAAATTAACTTTGGAAGTTGATCCACCTCAGTCTATATTAGGCCTCTCAAAAGGTAAATTCATTGATATAAATGTGACAGTGCCCTCATATTTATGATATGGGAAACTATTTAAATATTATTTTAATTTTTATGGGATACCAATCATGTGTGATATTTAAAAGTTTAATTTATTTTAAACATTTAAGTCGGGAACTTGGTTCCATGATATCAAATGTTGTCACAAATCCTAATCACATAATAATTCCATATAATATTAAAAAAATAATACAAAGAAAATAAGCGACATTAAATTACCCCCACCATAGGTCTTCTATGTCCCTTAAAAGAAAAAACAAAAGGATACTCAAATAAAAGTTGGCACTAGGCACTAATATGACCCTCCCACTACAATATGCTCTTATGAAGGTTTCTATGATGCCGCTGGACACACACTAATGGAATTACTCACCCACGAAGGATCCTCTCATACTGTTCCTAGATCTCTACTTGTTACTCTATGAAGTTCTCTCCATCCTCGATTTCCATCTCACCCATATTGATGAAGTGTGATGGGTCAGGAACATACATCCTCAGCTACTCCACAAGGAAGACATCATGTACCTGGTGCAACTTCAAGGGTAGTGGTTGGTGAAATTCTACCTAAAAAAATCATCATAGAATCAGAAAAGGGCCGATGATCCTCAAAGACAACATGCCACCCCATCCAAATCTCCACAACCATTATCCATGTGAGACCTGAAATAAGACATGGTCTCCCTCCTCGAACTCCCGAGGTCTTTGTCTTCTATCACCATAAGACTTTTTCCATCTCTATGCAGTCTTCTTCCCCTCTTGGATGATCTTCACCTTCTGAGTTGTATCTTGCACCAACTCTAGGACCATGACTGCTAACTCAACAGGGTCGGTCCGACAACACGAATACTAGCAGGGTCTCCCATATAAATCCTCAAAAGGTCCCATACCGATGGTGGAGGGGTTCCTATTGTTGTACACAAACTCCACCAGTGGTAGGTGGTCCTACCAACTATCACCAAAGTCCATGATATTGGAGCGAAACATATCCTCTAGAAACTGAATGGTTCTCTTAGTCTGAATATATTTCTGGGTATAGAATACTCTGATCAAGCATAGCTGAGTCCCAAATGCCTCTTGTAATCCCGTCCCCAACTTGACTAAGAATGGATCATCCAGATTTGAGACTATTGTCGAAGGGACACCATGAAGTTGATATATTTTCTATATGTATAGGCATTCCAATATCTCTATAGAGCATTGCTAATTGATAGCTATAAATTGGATTGACATGGTGATTATGTCAACGATCAGAAATATAAATACATGTCCCTTGTACATTCGTGGTAATCCCATCATGAAATCCAATCATATTTCTTCCCACTTACACTCTGACACTTCCATAGGGTGAGATAACCTCACTGGAAGCCAGTGCTTAGCCTTCACCTACTGGCATGTAAGGCATCGAGAAACAAACTCTTATATTACATTCTCTATACCTGTCCACCATAACTGGAACTAGAGGTCTTGGTAAATTTTTCCTTGCCCGGGTTTACCACCAAGGGAGATGTATGAAACTCCCTCATTACCTCCTACTGCAATGTCACTAGAACAACTTTGCATCCTATGAAAAGAACTATGTGCTCTCCAACATGAAAATATCCATGAAGAGAACATCCTATGTATAAATGAGAATATAAAGTCTCAAAATAGACATCCCCTAGTTGTGCCTCCCTGACTCTTCATAAGATTGGGTGTGACAACCATCGATTGGAAATTAAGCTACATCTTCTCAACTCACAAAGGAAAACTATATTAAGGAAAACAATTCTGATACCTTACTCAGTAGCTAGGAACTCAATCTCTTGCTGAGAGAATATACTACAACATTACCCTTCCCATGATTATAGATGATCTCAAAGTCATAATCCTAGCATAACTCCATATATCTCCTCTACCTCAGATTCAGAACCTTCTATGAGAATATGTACTTGAGGATCTTATTCTCATACAACACGATAAACCATTAGACCATCAGATAGAATTTCCTCATCCTCAAGATGAATACTACCACTTTGAACTCAAGATCATGGTTCATGTAGTTCTACATTGGCATACATATCTGGCGTGGACTATAAAAAATCATTTCCTACATTTTCATCAGGACACATCCAAGTCCACTCCCTAACATGTCACAGAAAACTACTTACTCAACACCCTCATCTAAAAAATCTCCTGATCGGCGTTCTCATCAAAATATTCCCCAAATATTATAAAGCATTCTATCAATTATCTATGAAAACTAAAATGATACCCCTTAAATGTCAAGGCTGTCATCAGTGATGATTTCCTGGAGAAATCAAGAATGAATCTTCAGTAATAGCCTCATATCCCATGGAATCTCCTCACATCTGTCACACTCTATGGTGCTTCCATGCTAACACCACCTCAACCTTAGTTGTGTCCACTACTACATAGTATGTTGATATGACATGTCCCACAAAGTGGGCCTCATGTATCCAGAATGAGAACTTTGAGAGCTTCCCATAAATCTAGTGCTCTCAAAGAAAGTCTAGAACTATCTACACATGTCTCGCATGCTCCTCCACAGACGCTGAGTACACAAGGATTTATTCGATGAAGAACACCATGAACTAATCTATATACAGATGGAAGATTCGGTTCATAAGTCCCATTAACACTACATGGGCATTTGTAATTAAAAAAGGCATCACCAAGTAATCGAAGTGACTATAGTGGAATCTCAAAGTTATCTTCAATATATGCTCTTCTCGTACTTGTAACTAGTGGTAACTCTATCGAAGGTCAACCTTTTAGAACCATAGTGCTCCTACCAGCTGATTGAAGAGTTCGTTGATCCTCTAGAGGGGATACATGTTCTTTACCGTTACCAAGTTTAGGCATTGGTAATCCATGAACAACTTCAATCTCTCATTTTCTTTATTGGAAAAAAATTTGGGGAAACCCATGGTAAAACACTAGTTCATTGGAAGCCCCTAATATGTATATCCTTTAACTGTACCCTCAACTAATGTAGTTCTACATGAGCCATATGAAACACCGGTGACGATATCAGTGTCATCCTAGGGTGTAAGTTGATAATGAAGTAAATCTCATGGAGGGGTGTCAATCCTGGAAAATTGTTCAGAAAGACATCCTCATACTTCTCCACTACTATGGGGAACTGAAGGATCACAACATATGCTGCTCCAAGGGTAAGGATAGCAAACCCTTGATTGATTGGATGCAACCTCTTAATAATGAACCCACTCCACTATACCTGGGCTTCATTTTCACTATAAAGGAAATCCTAATTCCATATCTACAAACACACCACACTCTTCACCTAATGTAGTCGATCTGTGTATGGAATAAAGATAACCAATCCATACCAAGAATGACATCATAAGTCATCGACACTGCCACAAAGATGTTCCAACCGAAACTATAACCTCCATGGGTAAGAACAGACTTTCGGAAAATATGTTTGATCGTCATGTATCCTCTCATAGGTGTCTACAAATGTAAGGGTTGAGTCAACAACTCTACCAGAATCTCAAGGTTTCACACAAGACATGTGGTGAGGATATGTTGATTGAAAGATATTTCTATATGTACAGATGCTGATGTAAAAAAGAGAATGAGCATACCTTGAATCATTCCTAGAGTCCCTAGGTCATACAATTTGACTACATATTGCTTCCCTTGCCCCTGTCGCATAGCTCCCTAAGACAGGTGCAATCCTCCTGGGGGTGGTGGTGGAAGTTGGCAAAAGTGTCTTCAAAATCCTGCAACTCTCCCTACTCCTTTTACACATCCTCCACTTGGCGGGTCTACATGCTTCACTCTCTACCTCTTCTTTGGTGGTACATACAGCAACTCCCTTTCCGTAGTTCGATGAGTTAAGAAATTTCCAGCGAGATGTCCCCTTCCATCACATAAGTAGCATCACCTATCTAATGGACGACTTCATCCAGACTGGGGGCACATGGCCATAGATCTCCAATATTGGGCCCTCCTATGTAGTCTCACACAACCTAATATTCATGCCTGATGTCAGATCCTTCATTCCGAGGTCTCTGTACCTGTCTTCCTACTACTAATTTAAACTGGTTGTCTGTGCTCATGCCAAAAGATCTCAACCACCAAAGCAGTCTTGATCACTCCTTCATAAGTCAAAATTCATAGAGTCAGGACACTTGATCGAACTCAATAAAAGGTTCATAGATTTTTTGTACTGATCCCTAACCATATCCATCGAGTACCTGGTGAGGTTGGTGAACCATTATTAGTATTTATCCACCATTAAACTACACTTCTAAAGCATAAGAAGCTCCTATATACGCACTTCACATTACTTAAGTAGAGGGAAATCCTCCCTAAATATTCTCTCTAATTCTATCATCGAATGACTATCCCCGTTGTGGGATTGCATGGTCAAACTCCATCACCGCCCTACCAAAACAAGAAGATGGCTCTCTCTAAGGATCACCATTTTTTCTTCTAGTTCCCTCACTAGATGGAAACCTTTGGTCACTGCCTCAGGCCAGTCTTCTTCCACTTAAGGGTCAGGCTCACCTCAGAACGTATGGGGTCTCTATCTCTAAAACTCATGGATCATACTCGGCATGTGCTCCTCCTCTATTGGTACTGCAGGTATCAAGTGTTTCTCCACTGGTGGAGTTATAGTAGGTGCACCACCTCAGGGTAACGTATGGGAAATCCATTCACGAATCGAAGTCTCATCACTGAGGGGGACATCCTCATGATTGAGCTACTGAATCCTAGATGATATGAAATGCGGAGGCATCCTGTATGGAAAATGAATGTACCATGGTCAAAAATTTCATCTATATTGCTGATAGAAAAGGACATTGAAAAAAAACCAACTCCTATATGATGCATGTACAATTAATTTATTTCCCTAAAACTATTGTTCTCCTGATTCGAGTCTAAAATTAGGATATCAAACTCCTGGTGTATGAATATATCAGCCTCCCACACCAACACTGGTGTCTATTGCCTGAAATAAAAACTCGAAACACTTAACATTGTTACCCCAAAGCAATATCATATAATCTATGTCCATAGGAAGAACTAACCACCAATGATACTACTCTCTCACGACCCGTCCCAGTGGGTCACGTGTCATGTCTCCCCATGCTAGCCTCCAGCAGGCTAGGGGATGGTGACTAGCACTGTGTAGGCATATCACTAACATGAGAGGAATTTCCAACAAAACTATATGAACAGACACATCTCGAAGCCCAGAATTGGTGAAATGAAAAAAAAAACTATGGAACAAAATTAATGCATACAACTAATCCCAACCAACAGAGTAAAATGGAATGTAATGTGAAGAATGTAAAATGGGACATAATACAAGCCCACCAAAATTAATAGTATGAAAAATACAAAGACCGTCCTGTAAGTATGGAATAGGTACTAGGACTACTGCTCATTGTCATAGGAACTCCTCATCCTTCATAGAAGCTCACAAAGCCTGTTCTGGTCTTGGTCCTCTCTAGACTCCATTAAAAGGCTGCTCATCTGCACAAGACATGACATGTGCAGCAAAAGACTGTGAATGGGTGAGTATAAAAATACTCAGTAGGGGAACCTAAAACCACAAATAAATACTCAAATTAAATGTATAGTCAAATCTATATAGTTTATGTCTATAGAAAATATATCAAGAGAAAAATATCTAGATATACTCGAATCTCAGACACGTAGTCTAGAGGAATGTCATAATGACTGCATACCCACATGAGGGATTCAGTTCAAAGTATCCATGAATCTCTCATCTATGAGTACTCACCCTATGATTTTGATAGCTCTGATGTTTTCAGTTTGAGAAATAATTTCATCATCAAATGTCACGAGAGATATGTTCTTACTAATAAATCTTAAGAGAGCACATATACACACATTACTAGAGAACTCATTATTTACTAAGGAAAGATCATGATACACTAATGAGGATCACTACTAGGGCCTTGGAATATTCCGTGACTCATCTGGATTACCTTATAAGTATAGGACCAATATCTAGTGAAATTGTCCATGTTGATACGTGACCCTACATAGGTCCATGAATGGGTAGAGGATCTCGCTCTACGCCTCAAAGAGGGATTCTAATTCCTTCCAAAAAAGCCATGATGAAGGGATCATACTCTTGTGGATGGAAATGATACCTGACATTCAGTGGAATGAGAAAATGAGGAACTAACCCAAAAGAACCTTTTCTAGGAAATGGTGGAAAAGGAGATCAAGCCATGCATAGAAATGTACACAGTATATTGAATGGTTAAGAAACATTTCATATGACCCCAAGTACTACCTTTATACAACAACCAGTGTTCAAGAGAATTTCATATAGAAATAGATATAAACAATTCTTAAGAATAACACATTGTTTACTACTATATGAGGCTCCCTCCATGAACAATGGTTGTGTGTACTTACATGACATCAACCATGTCTTCCAACCTGTGTACCGTTACATGAGGTAACCCATGTAACCAACCTTGTCTGATAGTGTGGTGGAGTACATGTCGTGTACTCCACCCCAGGTCTGTGTATCATCTGAGATACATGCCTAGTCCCACGTAAGTACCCACATGTCTTATGATAGTTTCCACATGCCATGTCCTCGCTTCCTTCATCGTGAATACCTAACAGCCACCGATTTGGCCCCACATGTGGTGTTCTTTGAAGAATAATCCATGTTCATCGAGATTTTCTTGAACTAGTGCTACTCCTATGTGTGCCTCCTTCAATCCTTATATCTTCATGTTGGTGATCTTTTCATCATGAAATTGATGGTTCATCTTCGTCCCACCTTGGAAAAGTTAGTTCGGTAAGTTCTGTACATCTAATCGGCTCCAAAAATTCATTTCAATCATATGTGTGACGAATGTTTGAAAAATATTTTCTTTCTAAATGTGTTGATACACCTATCGCCATCATCATCACACCTCTTTTGTGTCATCAGGATTTTTGATCTCTAATTAGGGATTGTTGGGTTGAGAAACTGATGTGAAACAATATGTTGTTCATAACCCCACAAAAAAATGTGAATAGTGTGGGTTCAAATAGGGAGAACAAATCCAAAAAAATAATTGAGGAATGAACCTCCACCATCATTCTTCACGGAGGTGATCTGCTCCCATTAAAATGACCTAATAGAGAAAATAAAAATATAAATCAAATCAAACACGGATCCAATCCCCAAAAAATTAACCTGATAAAAGAACCTCCATCAAGAATGAATGTTCCTCGAGTCAACCTATTTGTTGGTTGATCCACGTATGGAATTTATATCCATGAATGAGTACTAACAAAATTAAAATAATAACCCCTAACTCAATCATCATTTATTAGTGGACTTTCTAACGTCATCAGTGATATATAATCTTGATGCACAACGATCCATGAATTGTCATTCGTCATGAATTATCCAAGGGTGGATCCTCTCCAATGATCTATAGGTTTCTAATGAGTTTTCCAAGGTTATGAGCATAACCCTTGGCTCCATCTCATTTAAAACCATAAAATATTTCAATTCATCATTAAAACCTTTAAAATAAAATAAATTATTATTTTATTTTATTTATTTAAAACGTTCAAAATTTAAATTTTACATCCAACCCACACCGATCAATGTTGGGCCTCGCCTAAGGTATTATTGCTAATCTGAACACAAATGTACCCTCCGATTTTTGATGCAGGCACCCATTTAAAATTTATTCCACTTTTTTATAAAAACAACTTGTACATGCTATTTAAAAGTTTAATTTATCTAACATTTATTCTAGGCACTTTTGGACTCAAAATCACTCTCCATTCCCAAGCCGTGTCTCATTAGAATTTGATATAATATTTACAAATAATACAAAAAAATACTTGACATTGCATTTTTTAACTAAAAATAGAAACATGTTATCCATGAAATTTCATAGGTTAGTGGTTTGTGTGAAATTCATTTCATCCTTCAGTCATGGGTTCGATACCTGAAGAATTTACATAATAGATTGGCTATCAACATACATATAGTATATCATTTTATAAAACAATACGAATATAATTTTCAAAAATATATTACTAACATCCTTGAAATAAGGTTATTCATTAAAAAAACCTTTTACGTATGGTTTTCAAAACATCCTCAGAACATTAATAAGTCAACTGTTTTATTTCAACATAAATCCTTCCTTGATATATGTTTTATACAAGATTTCTCATTTTAATTTTCTATTCAAATGCTTCTTATTTTTTTTGTAAAGAGAATGACTATTTTCCTATGAATGTCATCTAGGAGTGTGAAACCGGCTTCATAGTAAGGCCTGTTTTTCTTTACTAGGTTATGTCAAGTCAGGCCCGACACACCTTTGCATATTTCATACTTCTATGTATATATATTCTACAAACAAATACAATTGTAGTATCCAAATATAGATTTATCTATAGGAAAACTATATAATCTATATCGAAATGAATATTTGTGATGTTATTTTATACTTAACCTCATATTATACATTAGGGTTATTTTTTCTAATATATGTTTTCATAAATCTAGTTCCCAAAGTTTATAAGAAACCTTTATTTTATATCAACTCTAGGAACTAGACCCTAGAGATCCTAGAGTTGGGGACTTCTACCATTACCTTGACAAGATTTCCAGGAATCAAGTCCTGAAGGATTGATTAGTTTAGTAGTCTTTATTAACCAGATACATACATGGGTCTTGTATTATAAATGAATACCCTAATTACAACATATTCTTTTTCTTTTGAGGATAAATTTATTCTATCTAGCATATCCTGGAATATCATTATTAGTATAATTCTTGGATTCTAGGGGAAAGGAAACAAAATAATTATTAAATCAAATGATCAATAATGGTAAAGTAGAGTCAAATTAATAATATATCAATAATAATAAAAATAATGGCATTGTAAATAATGTAACACACAAACCATGTAATCAAAGTAATGGGAATTTTGTGGATAAATAACATGTAAAGGTAATAACTGAAAGAAAAACATTCCATTCAAATAACAAGTTATGGAAAAATCCATATAGAATGTTATGAAACTTAGAAACATTCCAATTAATCAATAGACTAAAAATGAAATGTATCCATAGACATGTAGATGAAAAATATCATGGATGAGTAATAACCAAAATTCAATGAGTTAAAATTAGTTATTATTAGAAAACATGTTTTCAATGTATGTAGAATCATTATTGTCATAACCATTCAGAATATAGTTTCTCAAATTGGGCAAAAAATCATCGGAGGTGGTTACCCAACTGACTGGTCCCATGAGACTACCGAGCCATCGAGTGGATACCAATAATTAGGCACATCCAGGTCATACATATCTAATAAATTTATTATATATAAAATAATTAATTTAACAATGTGCCTTATCAAATATCAATATGGAGTAGATGATATAGATTTATCAAAATTTCCCCAAATAATTAAATAACATTTAATGTAAACTTTGTATTAAAAATGGTATAATGTTATTGCAATGAACATAACCATGATAATTGATCTAGATAATTAGGGTAAATTCAATGTTAAATGATCATATGAAATTAAAATTTTCAAGTTGACTAAAAAAGGTATCATGGAAGTGAATATGAATACTATATTTTAAAAAATCAATCATAAATCATTCCGAGGAAGAAAGAAGAAATGAATACAAAAGTGGAGTAAAAAATATAATTTTATTTTTTTGATGAATAAAAATAAAATATATTCAAAAAAATTGAGGTAAATATTATTTTCATTTTAAAAATAATTTTGAATATATTTTTTATAAATTATGGTTTTTTGAAAAAAAAGCAGGTTCACTGACTATGAGAGAAGTGATGATAGGTTTTCTAAAAAACATTTTCTAAAACATTTTGAGTACCGAAGAATAAAAAAATGGAACTAATACTTGAAATAAAATATTATGAAACAATATAGAAATAAATGAAAGGGTTTATCATACAATGATAAAATAATTCAGTCCTATGGGAATTAAAGTGTAAAAAATCCCAAAAAAATGAGATTGTGAAGTAAACCCTTGAAATGACCATAACATGGAAATGTCAATGAATAAATGAATTCATTATGTGTATCAACTGTAAATACACATAAAAGAAGGTAAAATACATTAATAGATTTTAAAAGTCATTTTTAAAATAATAATATAATATTAATAAGAACTAGGATGTAATATTACCAAATGAAATGAAATTGGGTTATGAAATTATTTTCCACTTGGTAACATTTAGCTCGGAAAACCTTAGATGAAATAATTAAAATTAAAACTCTAAATATCATGATGAATGAATGAATCATTATATTGTATAAAAAACTAATAATATGGAAGCCATATATAATAAATTAGGTGCACTATAATAAAGTTATTATTTTAAGATAGAGTAAACAATCACAAAATTAAGTGATATTTAAAATATAATCATTAACAGTGTTCTTGAGGAGAATAATCTTTAAACATTCCATTGTGTCGCATACATCTTCAAAACATTTTAATGACAATATAAATGAATAAATAACATTAAATGAAACTTAAAATATCATGATAATTAGGTGATTCATGATATAACATTCCAAATATAATTATATACACCATATAAAAGGAACTAGGTGCATTACAATAAATAAGTCCTAGTGAAATAGAAACTGAGACGAAATCCCTTACATTCATTACATTCTGTTTTTTGGGTGAATGACCTAAGAATTAATTATTATGGTTTAAAACATTTCACTAACTAATAACTGAAATACAATCATATTTATAATATCATATATTATCTTATTACAATATATTATTAAATTTTTTATAATAATATTTCATATTTTTCACTATTTTGGGTATTAATTGCCTAGTTTTTCAAGTATGTTTTAACATGTTATTTGTTATTGATATCAATGATTAATCATATCCATAATTTATACCATGTTGTAATTATAATATATATAAATAATATTTTTATTTATAATTATCCATAATATTTTTAGATAAGAAATGGAATGCACCATTTGTGGAGAATGTAGGATATACATACACATGAATGTTACTTTCATTTATTTTTCATATTAAAATAATGAAAAGTAAACAATATATATGTATATTATATATATAGTATCATATATTTTTCATATATGTTAAATAGGTTTATTGAATTCATCATTTATACATTCCATGTATAGTGTGAACAAATAACAACACTTTGAGGGGGCGGTAGTCCACACTTCAACAATCAATGTTATCGTATTCCCACAAAATTGAGTGCATAAGGGTATGTGTTATAAAATAATTATACAAGATTAACGATACTATAAATATCATATATAAAATATATAAATAGATTTTCCACCATAATTCCCAACCATGATAAGAGGTAATAGAAAAGCAATCAATTTCGTTTCGTGAGGAGGTAGTTCACCATACACATAAACGGTAAGTTTGTTACCCTTTAGATGGAAGTGTGTGTAGGTTTAAGTAGAACCATTAACGTAAAAACATATAAACATATTTCGGATAATATATTTATTATATAATTATGTAATAAATATAATTTAAAGAGTAGATAATGGAAGTAAAACTAAAGAGCATGAATAATGATGTTACCTCTCAATTGAGTAACTCCTTTTGGGATGCACAAAAGGGATTCCATGTATGGATTTATGATAATTTTGAATCTTATATATTTATGAGAGGCATGGTGGGGACCGGTTTGGGATGATATTTTTCAATCCATACTAGCTTTAGAGGTGTGAGGATGTGGGATGTGGGGAGGCCTTTTATAATGGAGGTGTGGAAGTCTTGTAAATTTTGGAAAAGGAAATTAAACCCTCATTTTTTCAATTAAAAGAGGATCCAATAATTAAATAAGTCAATAAATATGAGTTTAGGGACTAAATATGACCATCCAATGTCTTTTAAGAATGTTTATAAGCCATTTTTCCCTTATGTTTAAGGTTTATTCACTTCTTCAGCTTAATCTCACCTTAATCAATATAAATGACTTTAATTACTTTTACTAATATTTTGAGTCGGAAAATAATTTTACCTTATTATATAATTTAAATTAATCATATTATAAATGTGAGATCAATTTTTTCAAATTCAAATATCAAAGGAGGTGTAGATTAATTTAAATCTAATCCTGTAAATGGGATGCCAATATAGGGTTTTAAGGTAAAAATGTCTAAATGTTTACATTGTTTATATATCCAATATCAAAGTTTAATGGACTATAATGACTGTATTAAATTTACTGATAAAAAAGGGATCTAATTAAACTTTAAAACTAGTTTAAATAATAATTTAATATTATAAATAACATAGATGAAAAACATTTTTGAATTAAAATCCATTATTTTTCACCATTAATTAGAGAAAATATTTCATTAAAATATTTCAAATTCAAACTAAAATAATATTTATATATTTATATAATATATATAGTTTATTTTGAAATATATATTAAACAAAATTTATAAAAATTTGATTTAAAATAGGTTCACCATTCAACATCGATAAAACTGCCTTATAGAAATATAGGTTTTTATGTGTAATATTGTCTTTATTCCTGTGTTGTAAATATAAAATCCTTTGTATGAATATTAAAAATTTTAATTGAATATAATATATATATATATATTACATTAATATCAATCACCAGTTATAATTAATTTTTTTCTATTATGATGAAATAACATTGTGAGATATAATATTTTTTTCTATAAAACTATTGTTGTTATATTCAATTACATATTATCTATATTAAGTATTATTTTATATATAATTATTTCATTTTATATTATTGTAAAACATATATTTTAAGATGTTGGATAAAAATATTTATATCACTGATTTAATGGCTGGGTTATACCTCATAGTAATATTTTAATAATTTATTTTTACTTAGAAAAACTATGTCTTGCATGTAACACAAACCTTTGAAGAGACTCATTATTGTGTGTCGCGTATGCCCAGTAAATATCATGTTAATTAAAATGTAATAAAATAAATTGAATTTATTTAAAACAATAAATATATTAAAAATTATTGAGGTATTATATTCCCTTATGTGCTTGGTGTTACATGTTATACATGTTATCAAATAAAGAGTTTCTAGTTTAGATTTTTGAGGCGTTATAGATAATATTTTTTGTTTGGATTAAAATAACCAAACATTCACAGTGAATTAAAATACTATATATTTATAAAGTAATATAAACTAAATTTCCAAAAATATTCTATCATATACATTTAATTATAAATATTAAATTATTTTATCTGTTTTGATGATTATTTTATGGAAACAATCTTCTACATTTATGTACACATATGAATATATTGTCAAAAGAAACACATAGTTCATTGGAACAAAAAAATTTCCCTTTATAAAATAATATTTTAGTAAAATTTATTACATTTATAGAGGTAAGTTATAAAAAACAAATTTTTTTCATTAGTGAATCATTATTGACTATTTAAATCGATAAAATTTTGAATATATAAATATTCAATATAATACCATTATGTGTAAAAAATTATACCACCCTGGTAATTATGAATAAAATATAATCTATAAAAGGTTCTATGAAATTCGAGTTCCATGTAAAAAGAAGGTTTTCTATTCCAGTGAAATTATTTTGTTACAACATGTCACAATCTCCCACTATTACATTCTAAATATTTTACTTCTACATCTTTTCACCATTAGTTTATATTCCATTGAATTCACTTTTTCATCGCATACACATCTTATTTAGTAATGAATGGTATGTATATCTTATAAATTATCATATAGTTTATGATTTTAATTTTATATTTGGTTGACCACTTGATCCTTATGAATATTATAATATAATTTTAATTGACAAAATAATCCCGTCATTTCTATATAATTATTTTGAATTATATAGTTTCCCTTAGAGTTCATATCTTATAGAAAAATTGAATGTATATCTATTATAGTGAACAATATAACTCCCATAAGGTAGAGTGTAAAAAAAATAAAAGGTTCTCACCCTTTTTCAGTCCCTACTAATGAAGGCATCAATAATGGTATTGGGGGTGTTTAAAATACGTTCGTCTCCACATGTTCAGTGTTTGAGCACAATGGATTATACTATATGATGGAGAAGTAGTTTTATCATTTTATTTTGTCTTACATATACATATTTTCCTATAGATTTTCATTCCAAACCGTTTTGACTATTTGTTAAATATTTCACTATTTTCTAAATGAAGTATAATTTAATAAAATATTAGTTTTATTATAATATAGGTTATCTAAATATATAGAATGATTGGGAAAAAAATCACCATTGGATTCTCTTAAAACATGGAAAATTCATATTCTAACTATACATTTAATAATGTTGAAATTGTTATGAAATTGTTCTCAAATTTATTTAATATCTAGCTCCATGGTACTTAATTGACAATATTTTAACCTTTATTTCTATGATTATATCCAAATTTTACAATTATTTAAATGTTACATCACAACTATTTAATGACATGAATGAAAATGATTAATATAAAACATACATGAAAATATTATATAATGTTGTTGACCAAATGTATATAGGGTAAAATGTATACATATTTATAAACATGATGTTATATAAATTTTAATGAACTATGTAATTAATGAGTTTGTATTTCATAAATTTTTTCATATATCAAGAACAATTTTTAGGGGGACAAGAGTTCAAATTCTGAAATGCTGAGGATTTCTTTGAATTCTGGATCAAATTCGTATAATTTTAAGAACAATATTGCAATAGAGAAGCCAATGATTATTATATTTATTATGTTTCATTTATTAATAATACAATTTCAATTATATATATTTTTATTTTATTATAATTTTGATATACCATTTACCTTTTCATTTGATAACACCACGTTACAGGTTCTTTAGTCAGTGTTTTAGGAAGGAATTTTCTTTTACTTATTTTTTTAAAAAAGTATTAATAATTATTTGATTGTTTATCTACTTCACCCTTGCAGTTATTAGAATGTGAACTTGTTATGATGCTTTTAAATCTATCAAACCCCATACAAGGAAATCTTTTATTTGGTAAATAAGGTTTGGTTGGATGGAATATTCATATATTTCATATGTATCCTCCACAATATCCATGTATCAAATTCTCTAATAGAGTATATACTATTTCATTAGATTTTATTAATTCTCAACAATTAATGAAAATTGATTGGGTATTCTTTCACAAACCCAATATCCTGTTAGAATAAAAATAATTTAATTTATTTAGTTAGAGTTAGATTGAATGTTTAATATAATATGTTTTTTACATTTAATCTATTTAGAGTTTTGTATTAAATTTTATAAAACATTTATATTATTATTATGACAAGTGGGTTAAATATAGGTACATTTAAAATTTGGATGATCAACTTCTTGATTTTAATGTGATCCTACTATAGATTATTATCTCAATTTTTTACATTTACCGACCAAGGGGTGAACTACATGCATGAACCACCTCCCTAGTGTGATCCATGACATTAATTGATGATGGGTGGGAGAAATATGCTATAGATAATGTTATATGGAGTAACTTTCAATGTAACTTGGAGGTTGAACATGTTAAAAAATATTTTTAATGTATTTTCTTGGATTTTAAACATGATTTTAAATTATGTTTGAACACGTTTTTTTATGTAAAGTAGATGTTTTTTGAGATTCATATAATAAAATATGATAATTATTATATAATAAATATAATAAATATAATAAATATATTTTAATAAATATTTATAATAAAATTTTATAGAAAAAAATATTTTAATACATATATATATATAATTTTATTTAAAATAAAACTGAAAATTATATTTGATTTTTTGGTATTTTTTATAATAACATGTGAAATAATATGAATAATACTAATGATGGAATGATAAATGTTAGTAATAATATTAATAAAATATAATTCTATCATATGGATATAGTAATAATCATTTTGACTAATATATATATTTATATTGAAATATTATAATAGAAATAGTAATATTCAATCCATCAGAGTAACATTTAGAGGAACATTTTTCACTGGAAAATTTTTGATAGAGAGATATTTTTTGATAAAATGTTTTTACAAAATAAAATACATTGTTACCAACATATAATATTATATAAGAATAATATAAATAATATTTAATATGGGTTATCATGTAATTTTTAGGAGTTATCTGGATGTTGATGATGGTTTAATGTTCGAGGAAAAACCAATTGAGATTCAGGACCTTTATAAAACAGTGATTTGTGAGAATTTTATTCCTTAATTTCGTGTCTTTTGGAAACCCATTGGTTTTGTGGAGTGTACTTGGGAATATAATATTAAAATGAAAACTCAATATCTCATGCTTTATTACAATTTATTTTTTATATGTGTGACCTTTGTTAGATTTATATAAGGATTGATGATTTTTTACCTTATTCTGTTAATATGATGATTTATTTTTTTTTACTATAATTATATTTCTATTTGAGAGGTATTTAATAGGATTTCATATCACCCATTTATATTTTTTTTGGGTTTTGGTTTTCATTCTCAAGGATTAGTATTGTTTGAGAGGTATTTTATGTAAGGGTCGGATTCTCTCGAATACTTAATTTTTCACTTCTCATATGTTGGGGAAATACAAGGGTGTTCCTTGATAGTTATGGGGGTTTAAAATTATTTATGAATATTAAATGTAATTATAATTAATTTTTATGTTTTTTATAAATTTATGACTAAATATAAAATAACCCATTTTAGTTTTAATATATTATATATTATTATACATTTCTTACATATTTGAAATATATAACATATAATAAATTATATTAAATATATTTTATATGAACTGTTACTTTGCCTATGAAAATTAATGAACCTATTCACATGAGATGTAGTATCCATTAATTTAAAATATATTTTAAAAGAAAATAACCATAAAAAGATACAAACAAAATTCAAATAATTATGTATATAAGTGTTTTAAATATGTAGAATCATGTTTCAAATAGTTCATAGTATATAAAATTATATGATTCAATAATTTATTAATGATATTAAGACTTATGTAATATGAAATTACATTGAATGAAAAATCAAATGGAAACAAATAAAATATGATATGTTTATATATACAACACCGTCTTTAAAAGACTACCTCTATATTGATATTGAGATTAAACATTATCTTCATTTGATTCGTGATAAAAATATTAATAAACATTTTACTATTATATATAAATGTAATGCGTAGATTAAAACACGAAAATATAAGAATAAGAAATACAAAAAAAAAATACATAGTGAAAACATATAATAGAAAAAATATGAGAATACGATTTGAAAATAAAAAATAATTGATTATCCTTAATAGATCTTTGAGAATAAGGGGCCCTAATGGATGCATTGTAAAAATAGATGTTGAACTATCATTTCAAGGGATAAAATAATATTAATTCAGTAAATATATAGCCATTATTATATATTTATTAAATTGATGAAGTTTCTTCAATAATAGCTATATTATTACTTCATGTAACATAAAATTAATTTATTTATTCTTATATAAAAACACATAAGGGAAAAAAATAAATTGATAATGGTAAATACCAATAACGTTTTCATGTTATTTTCTTAAATTTTGAATTTCATTAAAATATTAGATGTATTAGATCCATGGAGACTATAGTATAAATTAAAATAATGAAATTTCAAAGTCGTAGAAACAAGTTTTTAAATTCAAAAAAAAGTATTATCATATCTAAAATTGAAATTCAATGGATGAAGTTACTTACTTAACATTCGTATTGTTATTTCAAAAAAATAAAAAATAAATAATGAAATAATTATTTTACACAAACATTTCATAAATAAAAATATATTTGTAATGGATAATAATATGAACATGAATGAAATTATTTTATTATATTGAGTTAACCATTATTAATCTAGAGGTAATTGTTTTAGAAAAAAATTATTTACAATTGATGGTGAGTTGATATCGAATTACATGACATCACTTTTAGTAGTGTGAATATTTTACATATGAACTTAGTTATAACTGGTAGATACAATATTTACACAATAATTTAGACACAATATAAATTTTCAATAAAAAAAGATATTTTAATTCCAATGAAACTTGATACACCTAAAATAAAAAATGTATGATGTATTAAAAAAAATTCATTACATAAATAACAATTATTATTAAACGATATCCAATACTCTTTTGAAACAATATAGAAATAATATACTAATATCTATAAATTAATGAGTAATAATTTTTATTAATTACCTAGAAAATATAATTAAGAATTCTTAACAATTAAAAATAGTACATATTTTATAATATTATAGGATATTCAAAAAATGATTTATATATTAAAAATTTCAGGTAAATAAAAAGTAACATGTCAAATAGATTGGTTTTATCCTAGTGCATAAATGAATCCATATTATATTTTTATAAAAAAACATAATGCATGATTTGAGTAGTCATTAAAGTCAATTTTTAATGAATGAATAAAATGAAATCTAAAAAAATATTAATTACTTTCAAAAAAAGTAAAATAAAGTAATATGAATAATTATAAAAGGATAATATTTATATATTTCAAATGTGTGAGAACATAATTAATCTATTGATATGAAAAAATTAGATAAAAAATGAAAATTAATGGAATGATTAAAAATGTCCATTTTTATTTAGAGAAAAATATTTAAATTATAGTTAGTAATTATTAGTATGAAAAAAATATTATAGTGAAAAACAACCGAATGTATAATGAAAAAGTTATTTTTAAAAACCAATAGGAGGTTTTCAATCTAAAAAATACGGATTTAATTATATATTTCCATGTATTTATCTAATTTTAAATTAATAATTAATATGACATTCATGGGAAAATATTTCATTTAACTGTAGTAAAAAATATAGATTCACATGCATGAATATGAAAAAATGAGCACAAAATTTAAAATAAATAATTGACTATAGTATTTTCTATGACCTAAAAATGGGGAGTAATATTACATAACATTAACTAAAACTTTTAAATTTAATTAATAGTATTATAGTTCATTGTGTTCTTATTACAATATCTTATAGTTTAATAATGGGAGAATTAGTATCACTAATTAAGTATCTATTTATAGAAAATATTTGAAATTTTAAAATACCTTCAATATATGGGTATCAATAATACATTTAATTTGGTAAATGAAAACCCTAATAAAAAATCATTTTAAAAATTAAATAACACAATTATTGTATCCTTATTCTAAAATTAATGCTTTTACCACCAATAAAATCTGGGGGATAAATATATTAACATTAAAGCTAATGAAAATCTAATTTCTAAATGATATAAATTGTGTGGAAACATAATAAATCATGGTAAAACCCTATGAATTTATGATTTTTGATACCCATTAGTTTAAATGAAAAATTATCTTAAACAGTTTAAAAACATAGAAACATTAATTATATATAGCCTGATAAAATATTTATTCAATTTTAGTAGAATTATAAATAAATCATAGAATAAAACATTTTCACATTCATATTTATAAAGATAACATAAAATTATTTGATATTTCAAGGCTTTATCAGACATGATACTATAGTTAACTTATATAATTTCTTGAACATCTGGTATGATTGCCCATAAATTATTTTTAAGAGTTGACATATATTATCCCCTTACTATTGAAGATGGATGAATATCTACTTTATATGTATACAAACAATAATAGTTAATTAGAATCCTGTAATAATTATACAATATATAATACCAATATTTCATTATTTAGTAATGTGAATTGAAATACCAAACCAAAGAATAAATTAACGTTGGATGAAGGGAGAATTCAAAAAAGTATTATATGTTATTTGGGAAATTATGGGAACACAATTGATTTTATTTAAACCTTACCATTATGAAGTAAAAAAATTCATTTAATCATTCATTGAGTTAAATAACATTTTTAAAAAATAGTTACCAAAAATATAAGGATAACCTAATAGAGTATAGCTGACATCAGTTTCTCTAGAGAATTTCATTACTGGTATGAGAAATAAGGTAGGTAAAAAAGTGAAATAAAATGATAGGGGGATGAATTATGGAATAAAAAAAATATGAGGGATAAAATAGTATACAAACTATTGATAATATGTTAATCAAATATAGATTTTTTAAGAATAACATATAGTATTAGAGTTGTGGGAGGCATTGACATGTTGGGAGGTTAAAGATATAATGATAAGAGAGTATTATTGAAGCAAAATGGTATAGGTGCTAGAATGAATGAAAACATGAAAGGGATTTGAGGTAAATACATAACTAATATATTCTGACAAATAAAGGAATGAGAAAAGAGGAATTTGTATTAGGGATTTGAGGAATAACTATGCATAGAGGGAGATAAACATATAAAGGATGGAGGGTAAGTAGTAGTATATTAGAGGGAAGAGATTGGAGGGAATGATTTATTGAATGGAGAGTGTGAAGTGAGGGGATGAAACAAGAGTTAATGTGATGAAACACAAGGATGTAGAAGAATGAAATCATGAGTGGCCACCTTGATGGAGTAGATTGGGATGAATAGTTTTCAATTGGAAGAAAATGTGAATCCTTGATGCAACACATGTTATATAAAATATCCAACATTAATATCAAAGTAGATTACATATCCATTAATATTTTATGTGTGTTTCCATCACTATATTTTCACTGAAAATTATGTAACACGTTGATTAAAAAATTACTTAAAGGATATTAAAATATTCAAAAAAGCATTATCTATCAAACAAATATTGTATAAAAATACTTTTTTATGCATTGAATAATTTATCATGTTAGGGTTTTCAATATCATATGAAAACATATTATATTAAGAAATAAATATATAAATATTTTTTTGTGATATATAAATATTTTATATCATGTATATATATTTGATGCAATTCCCTTTATTGGGTAGAATTACAAATTATTGCATATTTATGATTCTAAAATGAAAAAATTATATTATTGAAATCATGGGAATGTAGTAATATTTATATTAATTAAATATTATTAAATGTAATTAATACATAGTTATGGTAACTCATTCTAGGGGAAGGGATTGTCATGATTTCAAATTTTCATCATCTTAGTTACCCACCATATATGGTGAAGGAAGTTGGGGCATGGGATGATTACTCGTGGAGGATAAGTATGTGACATGTCCTCCCTTATTCCATTCATAGATATCAAAAACATCACCATTCCCCACCTAAAATGGTGGTTGAATTTGGAGTGTGATATGGTGGAATCGTTATCACCTCTAACTAAGCTATCTAACTAGAATATCTAGTATAACACATATAGTACCTTTTCCATCTAAAAAAATTTCCATTTTATTGAAATGGATTAATAAAAGGAGATTTTCAGATATATTTCCAAAATATGGTTATACCCATAGTGGAGTTCAAGTGTGTTAATCATAAAGAAGTATCAAACAATTAATTTAAGATAACCAAATTTAAAAAATATGAAAAAATTATAAACTGATTATATTTAAAGTAAATACATTATATATATATATATATTTAGTGAGGATTTTTTAAAAAATATAAAAATTAAATAACATGTAATTTTACTTTAAAATATATCTTATTATATAATTAAATAAAATGTGTAAAATTATTTTTATGATATAAAAAAATAGTAAATACATTAAGAAACAAATAATTTTTTATTTGAGCATAAAATATATTAATCTACTACAATTGCATACTATTTTTGCAAACATGTAAAAATAATAATACTTATTTTGATATTTGGAAAAATAATTTGAAGAAAAATTCCTAAATAAGAAAAAAAATTTCTTAAAAATAAAAATTTCAATTTATTTAATAAAATTTTTAAAACATTTATCCCTTTGAATAATATTATTTAGATATTTAATAATAATTAATGATATCCAATATCTATAAATAAAATTTTTAAATTTTATTTTAACAATAAAATTCAAATAATAAATATTCTTTAAAATAGAATAACTAGCATAAATTTTTAAAAAAATATTAAAAAAGAAAAAGTTCGTTGAAAATTTCTACACGAAAGTTTAATTCGAAAAGATTATTTAAAAATTATAATATATATATATATATATGAAAATATTTCATAGTAATTTAATCGGATAATGTTCTAATAGAAACAACATCTAAAAAATTGCACTCTAAAATTTTAATGACAAAATTAATGTTCAAAATATTAGTTGAAATTTGTTGTAAATGGTTATTTTAAGCTTTTATCAAAAAATTAACTCGAATGTTTACACTGAAATAAACTACATATGGAACTCCCACTAAATGTTTTAAAATATGACAAAAAATATATAAAACTAAATATTATATTAGTTTTTTAAATAAAATATATATATATAATAAATTAAATGATATTAAACATGTATTATATTTTTTAAATATGTTTTAGATATATAATATAAATAAAATATGTAATTATTGTAACACCCCAAGCTTCCACGGTACGTTTCACTTCGAATAATGCAATAGTGTGTGTTGTACGCAACCTCGAGCTCTAACACACACCACAACGAATTAAACTAGGAGTTGTGAATAGTAATACCTAATTTTTGAAATTTTATAAATTTTATTTATCAAAATGGACTTCATTTTTGAATTCGGAATATCGAAATTAGCCTATGATGAATTTTTGGTATATTTCTGAGAACTTCTATTTTTTATGAATAGTGAAAAATACTTAAAAACAACTTTTTTAATCAAAATAATTTATAGTGATAAATTATACTATTTAGTGGTTTTAAAATATAATTAGAATATATTTTTACCATTTTATCCAATGGTGGTCATTAGAATTAATTTAACATTGAAATTGGACATAAACAAATGCCAATCTTTTGATATAAATTGTTTCTTAAAAACACGCTATTTGTTGTAACAGCGGGAATTAATTATAAAATTAATTAATGAAACTTATATGTTTGGAATTTTGTAAAATAGACATCATTTTTGAATTCGGAATATCAATTATAGCTTAGGGTGAAATTTTGGCCTTATTCTGAAAAACTTCAATTTTTGATGAATAGTGAAACCACTAAGTGGTAGTTAAATAACTGATTTTTTGTTTAAATTAAATATTACCACTTCTGTGATTTGATTTTCAAAAATCCTACATACATGGTTGTCATTAAGAAGTAAAATGTGGTTCAATGAGATTAAAATAATTTTTGGTGAATAGTAACTTTTAAGTTCTTAATCGCGATTAGAGGTAATTAGTGTAGTTTAAGGTAAAAATAATGTTTTAATAATATGAGATGAGCTTGACACTTGTCCTACTCCTATTGGATGAGTCATTACCGACCAAGAAAACCCATGGGTCAACTTGGGGACCCCATGGAGCCAGTTTGGTTGGAAAAATGACATTAATATATATATATTTAATGTTAAAATTAAATTGACACAAACATGAGTTGTTTTACTAAAATAGTTATTAAGTGGGGTTACACAAGTCCAAATTTTGATTATAAATATTAATTATAAATCTAAAAAGATTTCCTACATCATAGTATTTTTTTATAATTTTTAAACAATAAATAAATTAAATTAATTATGACATCATGATGATGCAGCGATGACCTCGTTATTTAACGATTTAAATAAAATGGAAAGATAATGTAAAATCCAAAGCGTACACTTGTCAAAAACCAATTGGTTGAGTAGATTTCGAACCCTTATCATCTTATCCTCGAATTATATAAGTGTGGGACCTCTAAAATCCGAAACTCATTTTATAATAAAGTGACTTTTCTTTACTTTCCAAGAGTGCCCCTCCTCTCCACATATAAAAGGCCCCCACCACTCCCACATCATTTACACTTTCAAGCCATTTGGCTCGGCCAACCTCTACCCAAATACTCTCCCAACTTCCCCCTCTTACTCATAGAAGCCTCACTCTGGGCAGAACTCTTCTCAAGGAAGCCTTTGGCTCAAATAAAAAAGAGTTACCCGATTTTCAGGTTATGTCTTCTCAAATGTTGTTTTGTTTTATTTTTCTTCTCCAACCCCCTAAACTGTTTTTATTCATTTCTTTTGTAACAACCCCAGTATCCTCAATATACTAGGATGTTGTTATAAGAAGGATTCGAGCTACACTTACACACACCTACATCTAATGGTTAAAGAACATACGGTTTCTGTGGATGGCGAATTTCTGCCTCACCAAACGATGATTGTTCAACACTCGTATAACACCTTCAAAGGTGGCCATTAAGATGTCACTATATTTATATATGATATATAAAGTGTTTATGTTTTACTTGTGCTTCTGTATTTCTCATTTATGGCATACTTTATGATTTCCATTATGGGTAAAACGCGATAATTTCATTTTAGGAAGTGCGGACTACCGCCCCCTCAAAGTGATTTGAATCGTTAATGCCATATGTGGGATGTATAAAGGATGGATTAAATGGTATTATAAACTATATTATACTGTAATTATATTATACATTTATATCAATATGATTTCGTTCCACTAAATATGAAATTGAAATGAAAGTAGCGTTCATGCGTACGTACGGCTTACCGTCTCCATGGACGGTGCATTTCATTTCTTACCTCTAAATGTTACGTAATATTATAAATGAATGTATATACTGGATATATAAGATATATATGACATCTAAATCATGAATATAATTCTGGATATAATGGATATTCTACCACATAAACAACTTGTAATTATAAGAAGTTTATTGTTGACTCAAGTACCAAAGATCGACAAAACGACCATTATTAACTTAAATAATTAAATAATGTTCATAACATGGTAATAAGTGATATAAATGGAATAATTAACATGAAAAAGGTTCTTAAGTAAATATAAATTAACTCTATTTTATTATTCAGGAGGTTAAAGAACGGTCGAGTCAGGACAAGATGCAAGGTAAGGGAATTTCTTAACCCAATTTCCATTCTTTGGGTTAATATCCTAATTTCAAATTATGTCATGATATTATTATGTATTATTCTGTATTTTTACTTTATTTATGTGTACCTATAGTGAATACACATAATAGATCTATTTTATTTTAAAAATAATCTTTTTAAGGACTTCGTCTCAATCTCCTTTCATTGAGGCATATTTGGTTTTATACACAACTTTATTTTATACGGTGTATAAACCCCTTTGACTTTTATGTTTATTCAAAAGGAAGCTTTTCTATACGAAGCATTTTGCTAAACGAAAAAAGGGAATGTTTTTCTTTCCGTACTTATGCGGCGACAACGACTTCTCCGCCGCCGTGACCTTTATTTGAGTTTCGGCTTCCTATACAAGCCATCATTTGTTTTAATGAAAAATAAATACAAAGTTTTAACTTTCTTTTATTTTGGTATTGAAAATTGTTTTGAAAGCGTTTTTATTATATCAATGTGTTGTATTGATATCTTGTGATTGAAATGTGGAAATGTTATGTTT
Organism: Viscum album; assembly: GCA_963277665.1. NCBI lineage: Eukaryota > Viridiplantae > Streptophyta > Magnoliopsida > Santalales > Viscaceae > Viscum > Viscum album. Next base: position 155,777,755 of record OY728166.1, on the reverse strand, counting down.
CCTTTATGCATGTTTTATGTGATACGATTATGTTATGGTTTATGATATGTTTAAACCTATTCATATGAGGAATGTATTGGACTTAATAAGTGACGGGGGGAGCCCGCTATAGCTCCTCGATGCATCGGTAGGTCTCATGAGACAACTAGACGTGGAATTGGCCGAGGCCCTTTCCCAATTTTATTTATGGTTTTGGCCGAGGCCTTAATCATTTTAGATGTCTTGGATGAGGCCTTGAAAAAGTGTTTCAGAATGTCTGGCATTATATATTCCCTCATTATGAAAGTGGTTATTGATATTGCATGTGATTATTCGACTAGTAGAATATCCATGTGAAGAAGTGAATGGCATTATCTCCTTTTACTTTTTCCATAGTATGTTGATGTTCAAGTTTAAAAGGCTTTTTTTTAGTCATACATTGTCTTAAATTTTTATGTTTATTTATGAAAGCTACCGCAATATTGTTATCCTTACTGAGCATCTGAGCTCACCCCTTTCAATGTTTTAATATTTTCCAGGATGTGAAGAAGTGTATTATGACTGACTTGCAAGAATAGTCAGTGAGGATATGAGTGTGGACTATGAAGACCATGTTATTGTAGTTTGTTTACTTTTTGATGTAATGAAAGACTTATGAATGTATCTAGTTTTTCCAAGGCTACAAAACTAATCGGTCTTTCGAGACTTGATCTTTTGTGATCATGCCAATGTTACGAAGTAATGCACCGACTCTGGGTAGCTGGGGTCGGGGCGTTACAGTTGGTATCAAAGGCAGTTTAGTACTAACCTTGGAATCTAGATTTAGATAAACTCTGATTAGAGCACGTAGACCTAAGATTAACTTTGAGGATTAGTATAGAAGAACTTCCTCAAAATTTTTGTATTGTAGAGATTTTGTGAGTTTTTTGGAGAAATACATCCCTGTCTAGATACGAGCAGGTAGAGGCGGCTCTGGCACAGATGTACCTAGGGGTAAAACCCCAAAACACCGCTTTGAGCTAGACTCGAATGGGAACTGGTGCACGACAATGGGCCTTGCTGTACTCTTGGTTATGACACTCCCGGGGGATATGCTTAGGATAATTCTCATTTTATTTACAAACCACTACGAAGGGTTATGAGTATATACTTCCTCAAAGAAAACATTTCTTTTTATGATTATGGATTATATCCATAAATAGTTCAATTTATGTAAAGTGTTTTACAAGTATGGAATTATATATTTTGATTCATAAACTAATCTAGTTTATGCCATTGTTTAGAAATGGCGCCTAGTGGACGGAATGGAAACCGTATCAATGCACGAACTCCGTGTAGGGATTTCCCTCCTGCTCAAGATAATTATTGTGGATCTGGAGATACAACTGGTGCTGATCAACTTATTACCATACTGGGACAACTCACTCAGGTTATGAATAATAACCTTACTCGTATGGAGCACCCTGATCCGCAACGTGGAGGATCAATGCTAGACCGTTTCATGAGGCAACAACCACCAACCTTCAATGGGAGTACAAATCCTATAGTAGCTGAGCAATGGATAAATTCCTTAGATAAAATATTCCATGCCTTGGGGAGTAGTGAAAGGGAGAAGGTTGTCATGGCAGTTTACCGCCTCACTAAAGATGCCGATCAATGGTGGTCACTAATTCAAAACACAAAGGAAGATGATGAATTAACAAACATGGAATGGCAGGAGTTCAAAGAGCTGTTCTTAGAAAAATACTTTCCTCGAGACCATCGAGCGGATATGGAAAGGCAATTTCTGAGTCTAAGGCAGAAGGAGGATGAGAATGTCGCAAAGTATGAGGCTTACTTTACAAGGTTAGCAAGGTATTCTGCAGATTACATACGTAACCCAAGGAGTAAGATTGATCGTTTCTTTGATGGGTTAAAACCATTTCTCCGTCGAGCTTTAGTATCACAATCCTTCTCATCATACGAAGATATTGTCTCGTGTGCTATCAAGACAGAAAAGGAATTCTCTAAGTCTTATGACAACAAAGTAAAGTAAGAGAAGAAGAGAACGGTGGAACAAGAGACAGATAAAGGGAAAAAGGGAAAGAAGGATTTTCCATTATGTGATAATTGTGGGAAGAATCACCCTGGTACTTTCCTAAAAGGAATGAGAGTTTGTTATAAATGTGGAGAAAAGGGTCATCAGGCTCGTGATTGCAAGGGAAAGAAAGAGGCTGTCAAAGTTGAATGCTACAATTGTAGGGAAACAGGGCATTATGCAAATGAATGTCCTAAGCGTCAGGGAAACATACCTCAGAAAATGCCAAGGGATCAAGGCCAATCTTATGCTGTGACTACAGTTGAAGCGGAATAATTAATGTATTGGTGCTTTTGGACTCAAGGATTATATTCTGGTTATAAGAATAATGTGATATATATATATGGATTGTACTGCAGTACTTGTTGATTTCAGTAAGGTTTTAATATGATTAAGGTAATCATATTTTTAGTATGTGACAATAAGAGAAACATTTCTTTCTTTGGGGAATCTGATGTAACAATTGATTTTGGAATTTAGAGACCTTTTAGAGAAAGTCTGGACGGAGGTATTTTGGATAACTATTATGGTTGGAATAGATTAAGTTGAACCATGGATAGTATTGTTTAGGGTTAAAGAATTTCTGAAGATTATTTTTGGAAAATTATAATACTATAGTTTTAGGAAAAGGACAACCTTCAGGGTGGGGAATAACCCGTCGCGTCGGACAAAGCTGCAGGAATCGAACCCACAACCATAGTGCGACAAGCCATTATTTCCTACCACTAGCCTACAGGAAGTCCCTGGTTATTACAAAATAGTTTTACTAATCTAAATGGTATGTGTTAACATTTTGAACCTTATACAATTAGGATAAATAGAATATTTTTGAGTTCCGTTACCATTTGGAGTAAAAGATGGGTTTGTGGTAAAAATTTATTAACGAATGAAAGTATACATAACAAGTATGTATATTCCCTTAAGTTCTTAGTAAATCTCCTAAATAAATTCCTCAACATTATAAAAGGTAACTTAAAACAAAAATGTTGTCGATTAACTTTTCCAACTGGGGATTCAATGACCGTTTAACCAATCAAAAGTTTGTGATTTTCTTGTGGTTAAACTTTCTCCTAATCCTTTTTTCTATAACTCTCCATCAGACTTTGATGGTTTGTTTCTCCTCCATATCCATATTTTCATATAATCCTAGAATGGGCTATATTGGGTGACCTTTGTACTTATCCTGCTTTCTTTTAATGTTATATATTTATTAACCTTATTTCCGATGTGGGTTTTGCTCAAAGGTATTTTCTCTTTTCACCCTTTTATTTTCAAAGAAAATTTTCAAATTGCGAGGACGCAATTTATTGAAGGAGGAGAGAATGTAACACCCCAAGCTTCCACAGTACGTTTCACTTCGAATAATGAAATAGTGTGTGTTGTACGCAACCTCGAGCTCTAACACACACCACAACGAATTAAACAAGCCGTTGTGAATAGTAATACCTACTTTTTAAAAATTTATAAATTTTATTTATCAAAGTGGACTTCATTTTTGGATTCGGAATATCGAAATTAGCCTATGTTGAATTTTTTGTATTTTTCTGAGAACTTCTATTTTTTATGAATACTGAAAAATACTTAAAAACAACTTTTTAATCAAAATAATTTATAGTGATAAATTATACTATTTAGTGGTTTTAATGTATAATTAGAATATATTTTTACCATTTTATCCAATGGTGGTCATTATAATTAATTTAACATTGAAATTGGACATAAACAAATGCCAATCTTTTGATATAAATTGTTTCTTAAAAACACGCTATTTGTTGTAACAGCGGGAATTAATTATAAAATTAATTAATGCAACTTATATGTTTGGAATTTTGTAAAATAGACATCATTTTTGAATTCGGAATATCAATTATAGCTTAGGGTGAAATTTTGGCCTTATTCTGAAAAACTTCAATTTTTGATTAATAGTGAAACCACTAAGTGGTAGTTAAATAACTGATTTTTTGTTTAAATGAAATATTACCACTTCTGTGATTTGATTTCCAAAAATCCTACATACATGGTTGTCATTAAGAAGTAAAATGTTGTTCAATGAGATTAAAATAATTTTTGGTGAATAGTAACTTTTAAGTTCTTAATCGCGATTAGAGGTAATTAGTGTAGTTTAAGGTAAAAATAATGTTTTAATAATATGAGATGAGCTTGAAACTTGTCCTACTCCTATTGGATGAGTCATGGCCGACCTAGAAAACCCATGGGTCAACTTGGGGACCCCATGAAGCCACTTTGGTTGGAAAATGACATTAATATATATATATTTAATGTTAAAATTAAATTGACACAAACATGAGTTGTTTTACTAAAACAGTTTTTAAGTGGGGTTACACACGTCCAAATTTTTATTATAAATATTCATTAGAAATCTAAAAAGATTTCCTACATCATAGTATTTTTTTATAATTTTTAAACATTAAATAAATTAAATTAATTATGACATCATGATGATTCAACGATGACCTCGTTATTTAACGATTTAAATAAAATGGAAAGATAATGTAAAATCCAAAGCGTACACTTGTCAAAAACCTATTGGTTGAGTAGATTTCGAACCCTTATCATCTTATCCCCGAATTATATAAGTTTGGGACCTCTAAAATCCGAAACTCATTTTATAATAAAGTGACTCATCTTTACTTTCCAAGAGTGCCCCTCCTCTCCACTTATAAAAGGCCCCCACCTCTCCCACCTCATTTACACTTTCAAGCCATTTGGATCGGACAACCTCTACCCAAATACTCTCTCAACTTCCCCCTATTACTCCTCTAAGCCTCACGTTGGGCAGAAATCTTCTCAAGGAAGCCTTGGGCTCAAATCAAAAAGAGTTACCCGATTTTGAGGTAATGTCTTCTCTAATGTTGTTTTGTATTATTTTTCTTCTCCAACCCCCTAAACTCTTTTTATTCGTTTCTTTTGTAACAACACCAGTATCCTCAATATACTAAGATGTTGTTATAAGAAGGATTCGAGCTACACTTACACAAACCTACATCTAGTGGTTAACGAACATACGGTTTCTATGGATGGCGAATTTCTGCCTCACGAAACGATGATTGCTCAACACTCATATAACACCTTAAAAGGTGTCCATTAAGATGTAACTATATTTATATATGATATATAATGTGTTTATGTTTTACTTATGCTTCTGTATTTCTCATTTATGGAATACTTTATGATTTCCATTATGGGTAAAACGCGATAATTTCATTTTAGGAAGTGCGGACTACCGCCCCCTCAAAGTGATTTGAATCGTTAATGCCATATGTGGGATGTATAAAGGATGGATTAAATGGTATTATACACTATATTATACTGTAATTATATTATACATTTATATCAATATGATTTCGTTCCATTAAATATGAAATTGAAATGAAAGTAGGGTTCATGCGTACGTACGGCTTACCGTCTCCATGAACGGTGCATTTCATTTCTTACCTCTAAATGTTACGTAATATTATAAATGAATGTATATACTGGATGTATAAGATATATATGAAATATAAATCATGAATATAATTCTGGAGATAATGGATATTCTACCACATAAACAACTTGTAATTATAAGAAGTTTCTTGTTGACTCAAGTACCAAAGATCGACAAAACGACCGTTATTAACATAAATAATTAAATAATGTTCATAACATGGTAATAAGTGATATAAATGGAATAATGAACATGAAAAAGGTTCTTAAGTAAATAGAAATTAACTGTAGTTTATTATTCAGGAGGTTAAAGAACGGTCGAGTCAGGACAAGACGCAAGGTAAGGGAATTTCTTAACCCAATTTCCATTCTTTGGGTTAATCTCCTACTTTCAAATTATGTCATGATATTATTATATCTTATTCTGTATTTTTACTTTCTTTATGTGTTCCTATAGTGAATACACATAATAGATCTATTTTATTTTAAAAATAATCTTTTTAAGGACTTCGTCTCAATCTCCTTTCATTGAGGCATATTTGGTTTTATACACAACTTTATTTTATACGGTGTATAAACCCCTTTGAATTTTATGTTTATTCAAAAGGAACCTTTTTTATATGAATCGTTTTGCTAAACGACAAAAGGGAATGTTTTTCTTTCCATACTTATGCGGCGACAACGACTTCTCCGCCACCGTGACCTTTATTTGAGTTTCAGCTTCCTATACAAGCCATCATTTTTTTTAATGAAAAATAAATACAAAGTTTTAACTTTCTTTTATTTTGGTATTGAAAATTGTTTTGAAAGCGTTTTTATTATATCAATGTGTTTAATTGATATCTTGTGATTGAAATGTGGAAATGTTATGTTTCCTTTATGCATGTTTTATGTGATATGATTATGTTATGGTTTATGATATGTTTAAACCTATTCATATGAGGAATGTATTGGACTTAATAAGTGACGGGTGGAGCCCGCTATAGCTCCTCGATGCATCGGTAGGTCTCATGAGACAACTAGAAGTGGAATTGGCCGGGGCCCTTTCCCAATTTTATTTATGGTTTTGGACAAGTCCTTAATCATTTTAGATGTCTTGGACGAGGCCTTGACAAAGTGTTTCAGAATGTCTGGAATTATACATTACCTCATTATGAAAGTGGTTATTGATATTGCATGTGATTATTCGACTAGTAGAATATCCATGTGAAGAAGTGAATTGCATTATCTCCTTTTACTTTTGCCATATTATGTTCATGTTCAAGTTTAAAAGGCTTTTGTTTTAGTTATACATTGTCTTAAATTTTTATGTTTATTTATGAAAGCTACCGCAATATTGTTATCCTTACTGAGCATCTGAGCTCACCCCTTTCAATGTTTTAATATTTTCTAGGATGTGAAGAAGTGTATTGTGACTGACTTGCAAGAATAGTCAGTGAGGATATGAGTGTGGACTATGAAGACCATGTTATTGTAGTTTGTTTACTTTTTTATGTAATGAAAGACTTATGAATGTATCTAGTGTTTCCAAGGCTACTAAACTAATCGGTCTTTCGAGACTTGATCTTTTGTGATCATGCCAATGTTACGAAGTAATGCACCGACTCTGGGTAGCTGGGGTCGGGGCGTTACAATTATATCTTAGAATAAGTCATTAATGAATTAAATTATAATATATACTTAATATTTTTTTTAAAAACATGTACTAATAATAATTATAAATCAATTTACTAAATGTTAGGGTGAATGTTTGAGAAGAATTTCCAAAGGTAGTTTCATGGGGAGTTTCATAATACAAAAAAAATATATATTTATAAAAATAAAAAATATATTATTAAGAATTAAATTTTAATAAATATATTTATAATAAATGTAATGATATAAATTATGAATTATATATGATAAATAAATTTTATGAATATAAAATAATTTACTATTTAAAAAATATTATATAAAATGAATATGTAAATAAAATGTTAAATTACTAATAAAACTGTATTTATAATAAATTAACGTAGAAAATATATTTAATATATTATTTTATAATTTTTTTATTAATAATAATTATTAATTCAATACATGGATGTTTATGTGGAAGTTCAAATGGAATTGTTAAAATATAAAATTATATATTTATAAAACTAAAGAATATATTAATAAAATAAAATTATAATAAATATATTTTTAACAAATGAAATGAAATAAAATATGTATTATATTTCTTACAAAATATATTTTAATATATAATAATTGAATTTGTAATAATATAAATTCTATTTGAGTAAATTATTTGAAAATATATATGAAATTATAAATAAGATAACATTTATAAGAAATTCACATATAAAATATTTTAAAATATTTTTCTTAAAAAATTAATATCAATTATAAATACATTTTGAGGAAGTTAGAGTGGATTTATTAGTAGATATTCTAATCAACGTTTTACAACACAACAAAAAAATATTTTATTAATAAAAAAGAATATATTAATAAATATTAAATTTCATAAATATATTAATATTAAATTCTATGATATAAATTATGAACTATATTTAGTCGATAATTTTTATAAATATAATATAATTTATCGTTTAAAAATGTATATTTTATATGAAAAAAAATATAAATAAAATATGAAATTATAATAAAATCTAAATTTATGGTAAATTCACTTATAAAATATAATTAATATATTTTTTTACAAAATATATAATAAAAAAATTATAAATCCATCCAGTAGATGTTCAAGTGGATGTTATAATATATGTCCTAATGGACGATTCAATTGATGTTCCGATGGATGTTTCACAATAAATTATATGTATATAATTACTATGATAAAAAACATATTAATAAAAATTAAATTTTACATTATATATATATATATATAATAAATTCACTGATAAAAATTTTTTATTTAATTTTTTACATAATTTTGAAAAAATTATTTTAATTTTATATTTATGAATTTATATTCTATTGGAATAAAATGAAAATAAAATATGAAATTATAACAAAAAATGCCTTTATAATAAATGCACTTATAAGATATTTTTTTATTTTTTTATATCTTTTTTGGTAATGATAATTATAAACCCATTAAGTGGAATATTTTATAGAAGATGTTCTAGTGAAAGTAAATGTGGATGATTTATTGGATATTCTAATGGGTGTTACACAATAAAATAATATAATATATCTATAAAGAAAAATAATTTATTACAAAAATAAAATTTTGATAAATATATTTATAATAAATTCAATGATATAAAATGTGTATTAAATTTTTTATATAATACTTATAAATATAATAAAATTTACCATTTATGATTTTATATTTTATTTGAACAAAAACATAAATAAAATATGAAATTATAACAAAAATAAATTTCTAATAATGGAACATAGATTATATATTTAATATAATTTTTAAAAAATCATTATTAAAAGTAATAATAAATTCATTAAGTGGGAGTTCTAATGGATGTTTTAGTGGAAGATTTAGTAGGAGTTTCAGTGGAGTTTCATAATATGAAAAAGTATATTTTTTTAATCAGGATGAATATATTTATAGAAATTAAAATTTCATAAAAATATTTATAATAAATTGAGGGATATAAAATATATATTATGTTTGATACATAATTTTTCTAAATATAAATATTTTTATGATATAAAATTGCATATTTTAAATTAATAAAAATATAAATAAAATATGAAATTATACTTAAAACTAAATTTATAATATATACACTTATAAGATATATTTAATTTAATTTAAAAAAATATACTAATAAAAATATTATATCAATTAAGTGGGTGTTTTAGTAGATGTTCTAGTGGAATTTCTATAATTTTTTTTCATTGGATTTTCTAGTGTAATATTCACAATAGAAAAAAATTACATGTTTTTAAAACTAAATAATATATTTATAAAAAATTAATTTTAATAAATATATTTATTATAAATTCGATTCTATAAAATATATTTTCTGTTTTTTACATTAGATTTATAAACATAATATTCTATAAAATTTTAAAATATATATTCTATATGAATTAAGATATAAATAAAATATGAGATTATAACTAAAAATTAATGTATAATTAATGCACTTTTAAGATATATTTAATATTGTTTTAAAAAATCATTATTAGTAAAGATTATAAATCCATTATGTGGAAGTTTTCCTAGTTGATCTATTATAAGTTCTAATATATGTTCCATAAAACAAAAAAGTATATTTTTACTAGAATATCATGTTTTGCAGAGACAATTCCACAACAAAATATAGTGAAACATCCATATAAAATTTTAGTGAAGTTTTCATTATAAATTCTAGTGAAACTACCACCATAAATTCTATTAAAACATCATACAAAACATTACACTTAAAATTAGTGATTTAAATAAGCTTAAATCCAAAAATTCTATACAAAATTCATGTATAGAACTCAAAATAAGTTTTTCTAGAAAATTTTAATGATTTAAAAATAAATATTTCATTGATGTTTTATAATAAAATTTATCATTCATAATTGGTAGTGTATTTTTCATTGATGTGGTTTTTTAAAGATTTCAATAGTAATTCTGCAGAAACATCGTTCATAATTCATTTCCAAAATATTCCCTTTTAAAATGTTTTATGGATTTTTATTACATTGAAATCAGTTTTTATCCCCTCATATGAACACATTTATTTTAATAAATTTATTCAAATATTATTTATTATGATGAATAAAAAGTTTATAAATTTAAAAAGGAAATTATAGTGATTTTTAAATGAAATAATAATATTTTCGGTTAACAAAAATATCCTCTATAGAAAATAAAAAATTATTTTTTATACATTTGAATAAATTTTATTTTTTAGGATGATTACTAAAATATTAACAATTTAATTTTACTTGAAAAAATCATTCTTATAACTTTTAATAAATCATGTTTACTTAGAAAATAATAAATAAAATATATTAATATTATTTAGATAATTAAAAAATATATATTTTAAACTTAAATTATATTTTCTTTTTTTTAAATGGAGGAAATCCTTTTTTACTATAATATTTCATTTCATTTACCAAAATAATTTCTTTTACAATAAATTAAACTCAATATTGTTTTCTGAAATTAAATATGTTCTGTAATTTTAATGATATCAAAAAAAAATCATTAATTTCCCCATAAAATATTACCAAATACTTTTTTTAAAAATAATTATTTTTAATTATTTTTAAAACACATAATTTTTTTAATAAAATTTATTAATTTAAAAATATAATGTTTTTTAAAATATAATGAACTCGTTAATATTAATCATGTTTTTAAAAAATTGTATTCAATTAAAAATATAAACTAAAATATTTTGATTTTATTCACAAAAACCAAAAATTTAAAATACTATTTATTTGTACAATATTTAGAAATGTATAATATACTATTTTTTCTCATAAAATTATAATTTTATTTAATAATATATATTATTTTAATATATATCACACTTATTCTTATTTTTTAGTATACAATATAAAATTATAAATTGGAGAGAGGTGGTTATGTTGATTGGATAGATATAGAATATATGTGACTACATTTTATTTATAACACCATTATACCCATTATTTAATTCATTTCCTCAATAAAAAAGTGTAATGAATTATAGGTTTCATTATTATAATGGCATTGTTTTTATCATGTATTTATATATGGATTATTTTTGGATCTTGGTGTGGAGATGGTGTGAGATTTCGAGACCTAGTGTACCTGACATTAATTTTTGACATATATTAAATCCATTAAATTAATGGGCACATAGTTTTTTGGAAAAAAAATTGAATAACTTATATATGGGGGATTTAATCATCAATTTGTAGTCATTGTTGAGATCAAAGCATGGGTTTTACCATAATTTCTACATAACTTTTGAGAAAGTCAGGCGTTCTGGTAGGGAATGATTATGGATTGATGTTTAAGTGAATTAATATGATAAATTTAATTAAATAATTAACTACCCCAACTATATTAATTTTATATTTAAATTCTATTACCAAATAATTTACAGGGTTTTTCACATAACCCTTCATATTAAGAGAATGCATTATAGAATGTTTGAGGGGATTCCACTGGAAATAAATGTCTAGATCATGCATCATCGATTGATTTGTGATGGTGCTCGAGGATATCACCAATGATATAAACATGTGAACTTATTTTGCAAGAGATTGACACAAATCGTGGTTGGATGCTAATTTATTTGGATTCATTTTCCATTGTTTATTTATATGAGGAATGTGAATAAATCAAATAATTTATTGTTTTGTAGTTCAATCATATTGTGGATACGGGATTTATATATGGGGTTTATTGGGAGAATTTTTTATTTTTATTTGGATCATTGATCATCATTATAACATAAATTGATCGAGGCTAACTAAACTTGTATGAGTTTCATCTCTCTATTCATTATTATTGTATTTCTCCCACTATTCTTTTGTATTTATCAACATTGTTTGTATTGACTGGTGGTTTGATGAATTTTGATAAATCAATCATTGGGAACCCATTTAATGGTAAAAATAATTGATATCAAAGATGTATGGTTGGATAAATTATGAGATTGAGCTACGATGACGGATAATTGATCAGGTATGGGTTTAAGAATACCGTTCTTAATATCTCTCTTGTGTGGTGATGGATGACATGTGTAATTGTTTTAATTAATGGATTAAAAGTCCATAACATAGTGATAGTTGATGGAAAGGGTTGTTCAAATTTAGTTTCATGTTTTCTGATGAGGTGCATAGCTAGATCGATGTCCAACGGAGTGAGCGAAGATACATAATCTAGATATTCTATTTTGGATGTAGCACAAGGGTTTCATAGAGAGGTAATAATCACACATCATGTGAACCTTTTTTATCATATTAGTGTGTACTTAGAGAGGTACACTAGAACATGTATGGACATCACTACTCATACATTAACAAGTCCATATGGACACATACATTGTTAGGAGTACATGGAATTGAGCATGCCATGTTCTTTGACACTAACACATACACGGTCATAGGCCATGATACGTGGCCAGGACCTTGTGTCGAAGGGAAATAGCATGTACTAATAGTACTAGTTTACTAACCTAATCAAGAAGGCTTATATTTCATGTCTTATTTATCTTAGAAAATTTTTGTTAAGGGGTATTCCCTTGATCCATTACCTAGGGGATAGTATGGAATCACATCATACTCATAGGATGGTGATACATTTAATGGGAATTCTTGGATAGAATTGTTGGAATCCATCCATTAAGACTAGAGTGAGATTATCTATCATTATCTTTAACTAGGTGGGTTTGTTGGTATCATCATGAACCACACTACATGGGTTCCAATCCACTTCCTAGAAGGATAATATAGATTGATTTGTTAGTATAACAAATGGATTTTGGTGTAATCATCTTTTGTGAAGTATTCTATTAATAATTTCTGTGTATACAGGTAATGGTAAGAACTGATTATCAGTACATCATGAATGTATTCCTTTAGTGCTATTTTCCTTGTGGATGGTGTTATCCCAAATGTGTTTTATGAGGATCCTTTATGTAGGATCTCTAGTCTGGTATTACGATTGTGACTTTACCTTGTGACGGCTTTTCTTGTTGAGTATATCTAGATATCCTTGTTAAATTTAGTATATACATATACTTATAATGATATAACAATTATTCTTTTTCTTATATTCTTAGTAATTTTGTGGTGTCTTACTCTCTATTTTCTTACTAACCCTACTACTGTCTTTTCCAATATGTGTCATGACTTAAGCAGTTGATTGACTATTTAACGATGTCCTAGGTGGACCAAGACTAGGTGGAGATAAGTGAATCCATCTAATAGAGGTATATTCTATAATCTACATTAACATCTGTTCCCTTCTATACTTGCATATTGGATGTGTTTTATGTTTCTTTGTGGAGAGGTTTTATTTTGACGTTTTTTACATTCTAAAACATTTTTCATACTCTAATAGTGGGATATAAATGTATGAATTTCTATTTAATCAGTTGTTTTACATTTCAGTATTGTATGTGCAAGGAGATGTGTGTTTTAGTATATTTATGTTAGGACAATGCCCCCCATGTGAGTGATATTCTTACTCGACAGTAGTCGCCATCTCGTGGCCTATTATAGGTGGGATTGTTATATTCTCTACACAAGCCCTGCTTTGATTATAATTGATAATGTGTTATCATAGAAATCAGTTCTACCATAGGATCAGAGTATGTGAGATTTTTTAAGACATTAGTTTTATGTGTTTCATGATTTAGTGTTAGGTCGTGGACTCTAGTGTTAGTGCGGTAGCCGACGTATCCAAACAACAAGACTTTAATCACCTACCTTTCAACTTGGAATATGTGGACAATGGTTACAAGGAAAACATTATTATATGCATGATATAGTAATATGTTGTGGTTTTTATTTCCTCTTGAGTCATATATCCATATATACTAATTGATTGTTGTACATCTTTTCTATTTTAGGTTGCCTCCTTGATGTATTCTTATTAGGAATCAATTGAAGGATCATGAGGATGATCCCATATATGGTGAGAATTTGATATATAGAACAATTTTTAATTTGTTTCCTCCAGGTATTGAATCTGTTGTACCACCGCTTTTCAGTCGAAAAATGGTACACGTTTTACCCATAGGTGAGGTATGTATACTCATCCCATTTCACATGTTTTGGTTATAGTGATCCCTTAGGTTCTAATCTGAGACAAAGAAATCGGTGGATGAGGATTTTCTTGAGGTGGTAACCGTAGTTTTTTGTCTTCATTGGACACAATTAGATCATATGGTGGTCATGTATGTGATCATTCTCATTAGATCATTCAAATGATGGTTGTTTTTAGTGATCCATTCATAATATTAGGATATTCTAACATGGATATTCATCGAGATCCAATTCAGAGAGGAGTTATCTCTATCTTTGATGAGGTATATATGCATCTAAGATCTTATACAACATTATAAGGGTAGTATGATAGTGACCAGGTATTCATCTTGATTCACAAAACTCTCAAGGTAATGAATGGAATTCATTTTTTATTAGTTCATCTGGGCTCGGAATATTTAGAGGACTATATGGATAAAACAAATCTAGTTTTATACCTATATACATTCTAACTTATGTCGGGGTTCTATAGTGTACACTGGTGGTTTATAGTTTCCTCAATGATCACAAATATATAGTTTCAACTAATAGTGGGCACACAAAAGTATATACATCATTAATAGTGAGCCAACATCAGTCTCATTGACCTATCCATTCAATATATTTAAGGAAATGAAACAAAGAAAGTGACATTATGGTTCATGTCTCATAGGATGTTTCTAGTTATCCCAATGAGAGGTTGTGATACTCTTGTGATGGTAGGGGACATATTTGTATGTGATTTTCTGACCTACTATACGGTTGATAGAGAGAAAGTGGATAAACCACCAAAGAAGATTCATCAATAAGAGAAGACATATAAAATGGGTGGAAGATCTAGATAAGGAGATGGTAGAGTAGCTATTGGTGGTAGTATTTTTGGATTATTACCACCACCACCCCTAGTTGTTCCATGCCAGGCTCACGAAGCTAGGGGAAATCGCTGAGGGTACCAGCAATATGTCATTGATTATGTCTTAGAGGTACTATGGATGATACATGGTATAATATATATCTTTTCCACCTCTTTTATAGTATTGATATACACAAGTTTGATTCATTCATCGATTTCCACTTATTTGGTTCGAGACTTATAGATTTTGGTAGTTCCTTGTCTTAGATCATTCCCTTAGAGATTCTAAATGGTTGTGACTCAAAAATCACACAAATCGTTTAATAGATTTACTTGAATCTTGTAGCTGAGAATTTATATGGTTCTCTCTTTTTTGTTGTGATGAGGAATTATTATGTCATATAATGTATGGATTGGTTATCTATAGTTCATTCCATGATAGACTATTTGAGGAATAAGATGTAGTGTGTCTATAGTGATAGAATTTGGCTTTCCTTTGAGGGTGAAAATTAAAGCAATGAATCAGATGATAGACTCATGCACAGGGGGGTACAAAGGATTACACATCTGTTGGCCAAGATGAACCTTAGTACAATAGATGGTATGGGTTTTTAGTTCCCAATAGTAGTAATAGAGATTATAGAGATCTTTCCTAAGTAACTCCCATGCATACCTCCCTACCGAGAGATATACTTATACATTTTATCCCCAGTATTAGACTGGTATCTAGGGAAAAATATCAAATGTCTTCTAAAGATCTTCACAAGTAGAGGGTGTAATTGAAGGACTTGTAGAGTAATGGTTTTGTTAGACACAATGATTAACCATAGGGATCTATATATTTTCTCAACAATAAGGATTCAATGAGATTTAGGTTTGGTGTAGATTAATATCAACTAAACCAAGTGATGATAAATAACATGTATCCACTACTATGGATCTATGAACTCTTTGATTTACTAAGAGAACTATGAATGTTCTTGAATATTGATCTTAGATCAGACTGTCAAATATTGTGAGTAGATGAAGAAAATATACCAAAGTGAATATTTGGATGTCACTACAATCACTATCCTTAATTGGTTATTCCATTTGGAAAAAATAATTCCCTATAATTGTTCATGAGAATCATGAATCATTTATTTCCTCCATTACTAGAAATGTTTATAGTAGTCTTCATCGACAAAATCATAGTGTTCTCATTGTCTGATTATGTGCTTGGAGGACAATTAGGGATGGTTTGTTACATTCTCTATGAGAACCAACATTATGGGAATATCTCGAAGTGCGAGTTCTGGATTTAGTATATCCACATTCTAGGGCATGTTATCTCAGCATACAATGTCGTAGTGTAAATATTTAAGGATATGACAATGTTACATTGGAATCCACCTATGAGAGTGATAGAGGTGCATTACTTCCTTGGGGTAACATGATACTATCGGTGAATCACACCTTAATTCTCCAAGAAATCAGATCCATTGACATATTTGACCCTATAAGGGAATAATTGTTTTTGGATGGAGTGGCCTTATTTGGATTTCATGGTTCTGAGATAATGATTGACAAGTTCTCCCATCATGATATTTCTAGAGGAGGTTGATGAGAACAGAGTGTACTATGATGCATCAGGAACCAGTCTTGGTTGTGAACATATGGAACTGTGGATGGTGATTTTTAATGGCTCACATTAGTTGAGACCACATCAGTAGAACTACATGATCCATGATATTGATCTATTAGTGGTAGTCTTCACACAGAATTTTTGGTGACACTACCTTATGGGTGAGAGGATAATATTAAATTCATTCCGAAAGGGTGTCTAGTATTTATTCTATAATGATAATATTATCTTGAGACCGATTCAATGGATATAGTTACTCCAGTATTATGAAATTTATATTTTCTATACTCTTGGGAAGGGGAATTTGGTATACTGATATTTTTTTGGTAGTATCTAAGTGAGGATTTAGATTGGTTGGCCTCAATGTAAAAATATTTTGTAGATGGGATGAATCATCTTACCTTCATTCAATGGTTGTTACAACTCCTCTTTTATGGTGAGATAGGGAGACACTTTGTGTGGATACTGACTATGAGACCATACATACTCAGATATCCATGAGACATGCTCCATATGGATTTTATGAAGGTGTGGAGCTTGTTCTTTTACCAGAGGAATCATGATGGTACTAGTGAATTTATGGTAAGATGTCCTGAGAGAGTTTTATACATATCCTATGATAGTACATCCAACTGTGTAAAATATGTACCAAGACCTCTATCTTCATTTTTCGCTTCTAGTGATGAAGGAGAGATTTTTAGAGTTTATCTCATGATATCTTACTTGTTTCTAAGTGAAGGTTGAACACCAAGTTTTAATATGTTTAGATCAACCCTTTTAGGTGTATGAGTGGAAGTCAGATGTGATATCCATGTACATCAAGATGGGGTTACCAAATATGTCCATGGGCAAAGATTCCATTTGGGTGATCATATAATAACTAACCAAGTCAGACCACTTCCTTTTTTTTCTGAGTGTAGAGTTTAGTAGGGATCTTGGGATGAGAATATGTGTTGGCGATAGTCAGACTCCAAGGAGTTCCCTCAAAGATCATTTAAGACCATGATTCACGATTCACATCTAAAATATGGAAGGTATTATAGGATGATTTTGGGACAAAGTTTTGGTTAAGAATGGATTTTCAAACCCATACTGTGGGACAGACTAAACAGACCATTTAGGCCATGGATGATATGTTGTAGACATATATGTTAGAATTTCTACCTAACTGGGAGGGTCGTCTATCATTGTCGGAGTCTATATTCTATAACAACTACTATTCGACCATCAATATATCACCCTTTAATGCCCTATATGGGAAACCCAATAGGTCACCCCTATTAGGGTTTGACCTAGGAGATTTAGCTATTAAAAACCTATATTTTCTATGATCTAATACAGAGAAGGTGCAGATCATCCAGGAGTGGATTAGGACATCACAAATCAGTTCAAAGTCATATGATGATTAATAATGTATTTCGTTGAAGTTCATATTGGGAGACCATATGTTCCTACTTATTTCACCTCAACACATATTATAGAGATTTGGATGAGGTTTTAATATATCTCTTAGAATAATTTTCCATTTTTTGATAATTTGTAGATTTAGAGAGGCAGTGTGCCACTTAGCTCTACCGACATAGTGTGACTGGGTACATGACATCTTCCACATGTCACAACTGAGGAGGTATGTGAATGATATTTTTCATGTTATCGACTAGGTTAATATGGATATCTAGGATAGGGATGCAGTTTCTGAGTAACCTATAGAGATCATGTATCAGTTGGAGAGGATCCTTTGGGGGTGATAAATTCACATAGTGCATTATCTATGGGAGAATGAGAATATTCAAGAGAGCACGTGGGATTGGGAGACTTAGATACATGCTCATTACTCAAACCTATTTTCGTATAATTTTTTCTTTTCCATGACATAATGTCTAAAGGTGGGGTAAATGTAAAGAATATAATATTTCAATGTATTATTCTGGAATATAATATGGATTATTTTCAGAGTTAGGCATGGAGAAAACATGATATCATAAGTCTCGGTGTGCCTCTAATTAAATTTTTTATATTAAATATATTAAATGAAAACACACACAGTTTTCCAAGAATACATTTAATGACTTATAAATAGAGTCATAGATCGAAAATTTGAGGCCTACATTTCTTCAAAGCATGGGCTTTACCTTAGTCATGAAATTACCTTGGAGCATGTATGGTATTTGGGTTGGGCATGGTTGTGAGTAGACATTTAAATGAATTAATTTAAAAAATTTGTTTATTTAATTAGTTACCCCAATATAATGAACATTCTATTTAAGCGCTATTATTGAATAATATTCAGGGTTAGCTTCATAGCCCTGTAAATCAAAAGAATCCATTGGAGATCATGGTAGGGGAATCCATTGGTGAGTGATTATTGGATCACGTATCATCATTCTTTGTGCACCAAAGCTCGAGGATCTTTCCAAAAAAATAAACATGTGATCATTCTTCACTAGTAATTGATCCAAACTGTGGTAGGATTTCGATTTATATGTATTTTTTCCACATTTTATTTCTAAAAGGAACACTAATATATCAACCAATAGACTTCTTCAATGATCAGTGATATTTTAGGTATGGGATTTATCTGTGTAGATTATTTAAAGAATTGATTATTTTTATTTGGATCATTATTCATCATTATAATGGAAATTAATTGAGGCCAATCGAACATGGCCTAGGTTTGTTTTCTTCTGATTTTCATTTTTATTTAATTTCTCCCACCATTTTTTCATGTTTATACTTGGTATTATCATTTAATAAAGGTTCTACAAATATCATTAAATAAATCACTATGCACCCATTTCTTGGAATAACAGATTGATATCATAGATCATGGTTTGGGTCAATGATGGGATCGAGCTACAATGGTGGATGATTGATCAGAGATGGGTTTATGAAAACAGTCATTCATATCTTTGTCATACAATTATAGAAGGCATGCATGGATGTTTTTCATAAAATATTTTAAGGATAAATCATGGTGATCGATGATAGCAAGGGATAGAAAATTTTACATGATTATTTTCCAAAAAGGTGCATGCATTAATTGACTTCAGGAAGAGTAGGAGAAGGCACATAACACAAATATCATATAATGAAAAATAGCATATAATATGGCAAGTAATCCTAGATTACCTGGAATGTTGGACCACTGGATATGGATCTAGGGTTTTGTGAAGAGTTAGGTTTCACATGACGCATTACCCTTATCACATGGTGTGTGACCCCTTCATAATAACTCGATTTCTACCAAGGAAGGTAAAAAGACACATGTTCATGCACAACTATCCATTCATTGACATAGCCAATGAAACATAGACATGATCATGAGTACAGAGGCTCAGACACACTATGGACTCTTACTCCGACACAGACATGGGAAGAGTTTGAGATACACTAACAAGACCCAATATCAAAGGGACACATCGTGTACCACTATTAGATGTCATGTAATCCTTTAAAAAAAATTGGGACCTTTTTCAATTCATCTTAGAAATGTTTTTTTAGAGGTTATTCCCATGATACCTTTTCTTGGGGATTGGTTGGAATCACATCCGACTCATGGGATAGTGATAACATCAGTGGGGATTCATGGATAGAGTTGATGGAATCCTTTTAAGATGCCCAAATGGATATCCTCTATCAGTATCATAACCTAGGAGGAGTTATTAGTATCATTGGGACTAACACTACGTTTGCACCAATCCTTTACATAGAGGGTTATTCTAGATTGAGTTTTTTATATACCTGATTCCCATATTTGTGATCATCATTTATGTATCATTCTCTTCCTACTTCTAGTGAATAAAACATATGTTTATTCAAGTTTATATATATGTGTATGCAAATACATGTAATAGTATTTAGATGCATGTAAGTAAATATGTTAATATATCCTTATAATTACTTATATTTTTATATACTTATAAAAATTATTAAACACACACATGTATAAAAATCAATGAATATAAACACATATACATATACATTCACAGAAAAATAAAAATTTATATTTATATATATAAATACATAAATATATATTTACATACAAATTAATATAGCCATATAAAAATATAGATAAATACACATCACTAATTACATTACTATAAGTAGATACATATAGTAGTCTATATTAATATAATTAAATATATATAGATATATTATTCCGTTTTTATGAAAAGATAATTAACTTAATTATTTATAGATATAAGTACAACATTCATAAGTACATACATATATATACATGCATAGAAAACACTAAATATGTGTAATAATATATTTAATACTAGTATATACATACATCTAAATATTAGTATACACACATATATATGTATACATACAACCATATTTATATATCCATAAAATTTTATATAAACATGGATGTATTTATATATATTGATTAAATATGGTAGATTTATGGGGAAAATATAAAAATAGTGTGTGGCTTCTAGGTGATGGGGGCTTAAAAGAATTAATACTTCTTCTCTTGATTTTTTCACATGGTGATATAGAATTAACTAGATCATTAGGACTGACCTTTTAGTAAGAACATCCCATGTGTCTGGTGACAATAGTATTTTTACTTATAAACATGTTTAATAGTCTCCTAACATGAGATTATTTTGAATGAATACTTATTTATTACATACATTGATGTAAGATAAAGACTGTATAATTGATGTTGTAGTAAGATTTGATGTGTTTGGTCTATCATTGATTGTATTGAATTTATTTAATAACATAGATATAATTTGATTATTATAAAAGAAAGAAATATCTCATGACTAGTTCATTAGGTCCGTAGTACCTTCACTAAATCCATTTATATGGTAGAAGAAGGTAATTCAATCATGTAACGTCAACAAACAAAAATTCAAGAAAGGATGATGACATTGAGTATTTTTCAACATTTTGATAAATCTTACAATAGAGAGATTATGTACCAACCCAAACCCCTGTATACATGAGTTGTTGGTCATTTTATTAAAATGGAAGAGATACAAGAGATCACGTCACCAAAGATAGATCATTTTAGTATCCTTTAAGAAACTAAATACATAAATGGTTCTATTATTACATTGTTAATTTAATCATAGTACCTAACAAGATAAAATAAAAAACTTTATTGTAACTTATTCAAAATTATCATCCTCACAACCTGGGTAAGGAAAATAAATAAAATGGTGAGATCAAATGCTCTGTACATGTTACCTATAAAGGAAGCATGAATCAATAATAATTGAATCACAAATAGATAAGCATAATTAATATGGAAATTTTGATAACTGAAAACAAATTATATTAAAAAACTAATAATGGAAATGCATCCATATATTTTTTTCATAGTGAAAACCTCTTGAAAAGTTATAATTGAACAATGAATAAATAAAATTATTATTATTTTTAAATACTGTATCTGGAACATAAACTGGCATATTGTCTAGACAGTTTATGTCTATGGTTGGATACATATCTGTTTCTTTTTGGAAACAAACACCAAGTTTTTGTCCTTAACTTTATTGGGTCATGAGACCTATCGATACATCATGGGGATATAAAAGTCCCCTCTTATCACTATAAGTCCAAATAATTTTTCTTACATAGATTTAATTAAATAATAACATGCCTTTTCAATATCCTTATTGAGTATAGGATATCGATTCATCAATATTTCCCCGGTTAAAACATCATTCAAAATAAACACCAAATGTATAATGGTATACGTCTAACACAATAATCACATCCATGATACTAGAATAAAGATATTTAATTTAAATATAATCTTAAATTAAAACATTTCTCAATTGGGAAGTAGATACATCACATCAGAATTATTAAGTACAAAATACGGATTAAGTCTCAATGAAATGGAAGTTAAGACAATGTCCCTTACCTTATGTCTGAATGTGATCTCAACATGATCTTAATGTTCCAGATAATCAGATTAAATAAAATAATTAATTATTTAAGAGAAATTTATATATTTATTGTATATATTATAATTTTATTATATTTATTTATACCCTTTTTGATAATATATAAAGTAAAATTTTAACATTCTTGAGTTTTCACTTCCTTGGGTTTCATGATTAGTTTACTTGTATATATGTTTGGAAAATCATGTAAAATGAGAATAGTTGACCAGAATTTAAATTATATTCAATTAGTGAAATTAAATAATATTAATTGTTTATATATTTAATTTGGTTATATGGCATGATGTTGAATAATTTATATAAAACATTAGTTATAATCATTTATATTTTTTTTGGAATTTTTTAAATCCTCAAAAACTATTTTTCTCATATGAAATCATTTTTAGTATACATACTAGTTATAAAATCATAAATAATTTATAATACATATTTTATAGTCTTATTATCCATAAAAATGGTTTTATGACCATAATTGAAAGAAAAATTTGAAAATGAACAATCATCATCCATGAAGGTGGTGAAACGACACCACAGGAATGATGTTTTCATTTTTAGTACAAAAGGATAGTGGAAGAGAAATGATGATGGATTATTCCATTAACATAATAAAAATAACGTATATAAGTGATAATGAATTCATAATTAAAATTGGATAAGTGCAAACTATGAGAGAATAAGAAAGGAACTTAAATTGAAAGGAAAATAAAAGAAGGAAAGAGGAATTAAAATCGTGAATTCTCTTCATTGAGAACCTCCGTAAGGAACATGATATTGGAATTTTAATGAGAAAAATATATCTTGGATTTTGGGGAGAGGACTAGTAAGATTATTTGGTTTAACATGGGAAATTATCAATAATTTGAGGGTTTTAGGAGAATAGGTGGCAATGGTTGGTATTTATAGTGGTGGAGAGGTGCGTTTTCTTATTATTTTATTCATTAGTTTATTATTTTGGATAAAGAATACCAAAAGATTAAGAATTATCACTAATTATATTAATATAATGTTGGATGGATCTATATTATGGGCTTACATCATCCATAAATCACCTATGACTCAATAAAACATTTATTTAGCTAATGTCGTAAATTACAGTATGTCACTATTCCCCGAAAATTCTACTATTTTATAAAAATCACAAAAAATCACCCTACCAATTTTTCTAAATTTAGAATTAAGAATTGAACTCTATTTTATGAAATTAGAATTCTAAATATGAAACTTTTAATTTATAATTAAAATATTCATTTACTAAAAAACTACCAATTTAAAAATTATAACTCATTTTATAAGACTTTGGAAAGCTCACAATGGTCTCATAAAATTTCCATATAAATATAAGATATAAAAATATTAATTTATGATTAAATTTTATGAAAATATATTTTCTTTCCAATTAGTATATAAATTATAAAATTTCAAATAAACATTTATGTTTCATAAAAATATCAATACTTAATTAATAATTTCTGAAACTTTTTTTTACTTATACTGTGATATAATTATACCATATTTTCATTTATAAGTTGTATAAATTTTATTTATAATTTCATAGGTTAGGTTACTATTCAATTTGCTAAATTACTATTCATAAGGGTAACAATACTATTCAAAAAGTCAAGTTACTATTTCATTGGTATATATTGTTAATTTCTTGTAAAAGCCTCATATTTCATTAATTATTCATCATAGTGTTTGTTTTGTGTTCTCTATGTGATTTTATATGATATATACTATATGAAATATTTTCTTGTGCAATGAAATCTATTCAATGAATTTAATTTATTTAATAGGATAAATATTTTGAAATCTTTGGGAGTTACATCATTTCCTTCTATATAAATTTCACCCTTAAATGTTAAGTGAATATTTACTTCTAAACAAATGTGGGTGGTTCATATTCATTACATCTACAAGTTCCTATGTTTCGTTTTCCATTTTATGGTTTCTCAAAATAACTTTTTCCAGCTGAGTCATCTAATTTCTCAATATTCTCTCTATAGTGCCAATAATACCGATAGGCTCTCAATTGTAAGATAAATATAGTTCCAGTTATATTTATTCATAGGTGAGTACATGCATTAGGTCTGGCATGTACTTCTCTAACAATGACATGTGTAACACATCATGAACATTGGAAATACATGGTATCATTTTTAAATGGTAAACAAAAACACTAATTCTGTCTAGGATTTTAAATGGTCTGATGTACCTTTGGATCATTTTCCTTTTCTTACCTAACCTTAAGACACCCTTCCATGGAGAGAGTTTCTGAAATACATGATCTACCACTTGCAATTAAAAATACATTATCTAATTCTTAGCATAACTATTTTTTTTATTTGGGATGATTTAATATGAGGGTAATTTTTTTTACCAATTTATTGTCTCTTCAATATGTTTTGGGCATATATGTTTACTCTAACCAACATAATCCCCACAAGTTGGAGTATTACATCTCTTTTTTATATAATTCATAATATGAATCCAGTTCATTACTAGAATGGAAACTATTATTGTAGAAAAATTACACCAATGGTAATTACTGATCCCAAATACCATGAATGTTATGTGAGCATGATATCAACATGTCTTCCAATGACTGAATATTCATTTCAAATTATCAATTAGTTTATGGGTGATAATCAATACTCATATGAAGCTTAATATTGGAATCCTTTTTAAGACTCTTCTAGAATATTGATGTAAAACATGGATCTCATTCACACATAATCGATAGTGGTTCACTATGAAGTCTTAAAAACTTCATTAATCTAGAGTCATGTTAGTCTCTCAAGTGGTAAATATTATCATATATTAATGAAATGTACCATCTTTTCACGTTGATCATCAATTATCGATATTACATGATTCCTTCTAATTATCCATGGTACTCCTATTACAAAGGTCATCATAATGTAATCCCACTTATACATTAGAATAGGTATAAGATTCATGAATCATATAGGATGTTGTCTCTCAACCATCACTTTTTGACAAAGATACATAGACACATAGTCTGCAATTTACAGCTTCATGTCATTCTACCAAAAATGTTCATTATGATCTCTATAAATCTTGGTTGTAAGAACCCGGTTTTTTCTACGAGAGACTTAAGAATATTATTGATAATATTCCAGGGTAGCGCCTTCAGACGGTGTGCGATTCCGAGCCCCGGAGTGGCCGGAATTAAATTTTCAGTGTGTTCACACTGGAAACGCTAAATAAATGAGGTAACTCCTAAACGGAGTTCCGGATCAAATATCCGAGTGTACGGATGGGTCCGGAATGGGATGTTTACCCTAGGAACGACATAAAACATGTCGGTGCGGGATGTTTGGATCCCTCGCCCGCTTCTGGAACGTTAAACGGATTGAATAAACTAATTAATTCGTTTATTGGTGAAACTCGAGTATCTCTTAAACGGTGGCTCAGATTGGAAAACCGAGGGCACTGTTGAGTTTGGAGCATGCTGTTTACCCTAGGAAGGGTATAAGTTTCGCGGGCGCGGGCCGTTTGTGAAAAATGGCTCCAGGGGCGTTTTCGTAATTTAGCGGCATTTGACGTTAAATTTTATAACTTTTGATCGGGGTCTCATATTAAAATTCCGAGACCCCCATTGTGCTCATGAGGTTTTGTTTACCCCTAGCGAGGCTTAACCTCGACCCTGCTGAGGGTTCGGGTTCGGGCCGACGGGCCGGTGGTTAAGCGTTTCTATTTAAACGCTTAAGTCAACACCCCTCTCTCTTCCCCCCCCCACCCCCTCACCTGGACAGCAGCATGGAGGAGATCCTCCCTCTCATCCTCTAGCTCTGGAGAAGCATCTCTGGCAAGGCGCGTGCGGCGGGGGACTCCCGTAAAGCTCCGGCCATTGCCCAAGAGGTAGGAGGATTTTGGTTGCGTTTTAATTTCTGAACCCTATTTCAACCTCAATTATATGCGTCTTTTGTTGGTTGATCCTCTAACAAAGTCAATGTGTGCGTAGTACGTG
The DNA here is from genome assembly GCA_963277665.1 of Viscum album. Taxonomy (NCBI): domain Eukaryota; kingdom Viridiplantae; phylum Streptophyta; class Magnoliopsida; order Santalales; family Viscaceae; genus Viscum; species Viscum album. The sequence continues at coordinate 155,751,142 of OY728166.1, read as the reverse complement.
TTCTAAGATCTCTGACGCATATTTCGGTTTTAGTTTTGTAGTTCTGAGGAACCCGCAATCATTCGCCGAAGATTGCGGGTTTTTGGAGGAGTTCTGGGGTGTTCCGGCAGGTAGGCGCGGCGGCTGGCCATGCCAGACGGCGGCGCGGTGAGCTAGACGGCGGTGGAAACTTCTGGCACGGTGGCTTGCAGGAGTCAGCTTCAGTTCCAGGGGTGGCGTGGCGAGCAGGCAGCGGCACGACGTACGGACGGCGGCGCGGCGCTTCGCGCGGGCGGCAGGTCGTGGTCATCCGGCTGGACAGGGGTCGCGGCGCAACCCCTCGCGAGGAACCGAGACCCGCTTCCAGCGGGTCTCCTCAAAGACTGAAGACTGGCCTTACGGCCGGTCGACTGAAGGGGGAACCGCGAGTGGACCGCGGGTCTGGGGCCGGTCCAGCCGAAAGGTTGTCCCTTCCGGCGTCGAACACCCGTAAAAATAGCTATGGGTGTCCGTTTTACTTGTTGTCTACGGCAGTGTCTTCCTAACGTTGAGGGGAACTTTTTGAGCTAATTTTAGGAATTTTAAATTCCTTAAACGAGGGGCCGCGGAGGCGCGACGTGTTCTTAAGTGGACAAGCGTTTTCCCAGAGAATCTTGTTTTGGACGGCGCGGACGCGTCCGACGTCCGTTTTGAGCGCTGTTAGCGGCGTTGCGACCCCGACACTAAGGTGGAGGTTTCCAGGGTGGTTTCAGGCATTGAGGCCGAAGTTGAGGCATGGGCCCCACGACCCGTCTTTTGAGCTGCCTGCAACCTTTAGCGACTTTTTCCTCATACACCTTTTCGGGGCGTGCGAGTAGTCGATGTTGGGTGTTTTTACGAGGGAATCGCGTTGGCTCAGTCTGCCCGCTATAATTCCGCACGATGGTGTGGGCCCCGTGAGGGCCGTTTTAGGAGTTGATGGTGATTTCCAGCTTTATCACCAGGTGACCGTTTTGGACAAGTGGATAGTCCATTTCGTGTACTTTTTTGAGAGGATCGCAATGGTGCGATCCTTTTGTTGAGTTTCGGGACCATGATGTGGGTCCCACGTGGCACCGCTCATGTGTGGTGCGCCGAGATGCACCTTGTTTTCCGGATATCCGTTGCACTCAAGTGAGTAGTGCTTTTGATGTGTTTTCCTGAGGGGATCGCAATGGTGCGATGCACCCGACTGTTTTTGAGGCCGAGGCTCGGGATCACGGGACGTCATTCCGGCGTGAGGCGGTGTTGGTGACTATTCCGTCAGATACCCATTGGAGGCGAGTAAGTAGACGATCACACATGTTTTTCCATGAGGATTACAACGGTGCGATCCTTTTGGCTGTGCGGAGACTCTTACACGATCTTATTAATAGCAGAAGCATGGAAGGTGCTCCAGTGGTGGTTCTCTCTACCTTGTTTGTAGCGGACCCTTGGCGTGTGATCATGCACTCATGGGAGAGTGATGTAAATGGTTCACAAGTTGTGGTTGTTCATGCCTTGGCCTTTGAGGTGGAGTTGTTACATCATGCCTTCGCGTTGCTGTTGGGATTCGTGTGCATGATAGCCTTCGTGCTGGGATGAGGTATACTATGGGAGTATACGAGAGTGCTTGGAGGTACAGGTGTTTTGTACCTGAGACGTTCGTGCGCTTGGTTGGGGTTGACTTGGGGCCACACGTCGTGTGGGCCCCATGTGCGTGTCGTGTTCTGCTTTGCGTACCTTGACCTATCGCGACATAGAGGGTCCCTCTGTGTGATTGTTTGACCAGCAGGGTGGAGTTTTTCCCCTGGATCTATGGTCGTTTGTTGACCAGCAGGGTTGAGTGTTCTCCCCCTGGTTTTGTTCTCGATGGATCGGCCAGTAGCGGTGCTAGTGGCACCCCGTGAAGGAACAGGCACTGAAACTCTTTTGGGATAGTTGTTCTAGAGTAGGGTGGTTGTGCGATACCCATTCCGTGTTTGGTTGGCCAGTGGTGTACCCTCTGGTAGAGATGGCCATAGCAGTTATGAGTTTTACCCTCTAGCAAGGCTGGGCTGTGGGTCACTCATCGACTTCTTCGGGTTTACCCTCCAGCAGGGCTGGGCAGTGGGGTTCTCACTGAATTTTAGGGTTTACCCTCTAGTAGAGGCTGGGCAGTGGGTCACCCGACTCTTTTAGGGTCTACCCTCCAGCAGAGATTGGGCAGTGGGTCACCCGACACTCTTAGGGTCTACCCTCCAGCAGAGACTGGGCAGTGGGTCACCCGAAGACCTATTAGTGTCTACCCTCCAGTGGGGCTGGGCAGTGGGTCGTCCGTCGTCTAGTTCCGAGTCTACCCTCCAGCACGGCTGGGCAGTGGGTCGCCTGTCGACATATTCCAGGTCTACCCTCCAACGGGGCTGGGTAGTGGGTCTCCTGATGATGTGTTATGGTCTACCCTCCAGCGGGCCTGGGCAGTGGGTCGCCTGATGACGTCTTATGGTTTACCCTCTAGAAGGGCTGGGCAGTGGTTCACCCAGTATCTTATTATGGTCTACCCTCTAGTGGGGCTGGGCAGTGGGTCGCCGGATGATGTATTATTGATTACCCTACAGCAGGGCTGGGCAGTGGGACACCTATTGGCATTCCAGACTCAGTCCTCTCGCTCGGCTAGTCTGTGGCTTACCTCCGTGATTACCAGAGCGGGACCCTTGGTTATACGGTTCAGTTTTGTGACGGTTTGACATTGAGGAGACCTCTCGACTGGAGGGAATTGACGAGGTATGGTTTGACTTTCCCTAGAACTCTCATGTTCGAGGGGCACTTTCCCCACCGAGACATGTTCTTGTGACGCGATCTAAAACCCTGCGGGCGAGTCAGTGCCGCCCAAAGCGGATAGTGTCAAGGTGTGGTGATTGAGCCCCTTGGCTTGCGATTCAGGGCAGACGTGCGGGATGCTGGGCATCAATGATGGTTTACTTCTGGGACTGTTGGAGACTCTTTTCTTGGGCTGAGCTACGGGACGGGGATCCCCTTATGACGTTGTTCTGGTTTTTTTGAACATAAGGATATGTATATACCTTGTTTGAGTACCCACTTCTTGGGCTTGGTTACTCTCCCTCCAGGAGAGGCGAAGACGCGTGGGGTATGCCACATGCTTTCCGTGTCTAGCTTCTCATGGTTGGATGAGTCTACTCTCCTTCTATAGGTAGCGAAGACTCGACGGGAAGTTCATATTCTCACCGTTTCCAGGTCCTTGTGCCTATACAAGTCTACTTCCTTTCTCTTGTTGCGTTGAGCTGGACTCTTTACTACACATTCAGTTGTACTCCTTTACCTTTCCCTGTTCTCTCTACTTCTCACCCTTCGGTACCTCCTTTGTTGCTCCCACGAGCCTTCAGGGTATCCTACTGAGTATTTTTATACTCACCCCTGCTTGGGCTTTGCCCTCACTTGGTGTGCCCTTGCAGACGACGAACAGGTGGAGCGTGACTTCAGTGGAGAGTAGGAGCTTGGGAGCTTGGACCGCGTGCGGTGGTCGTGGCCAGGTTCCAGGTGGGAGACCCGTCAGCTGTTTCCTTTTTGTATACCTGTTGCCAGGTTGTGGCACCTTTTCTGGTTGGGCGCGTGTTTTTCCCCTCTTTCCTTTCAGCACTGTACATTGTACTGTTAGAGGTTGATGCACATTGTGGTTTATTTATAGCAGTTTCCCTTTTATTTTCATTTCTACTCTACACTGTTTCATTGAGTGTGCTGCGTGTGTGTGTATAGGTACTTAGGCAAAGGCCTCCCTGAGTTGTTGTGCTTTAGGCTCTAGTCGCCAGCCCCTGGCCTATGGAGGCGAGCTTGGGGTAGTTGCGGCTCGAGCCCGGGTAGGGTCAGGTCATGCCAAAGTGGTATCAACGATGGTTCGTTCCTTGGGGCGTTGTGCGGATGTCCCTAAAAGAGGAATTGGTTGGGATTTAGGGAAACAGTGTTAATGTGTCTCAAGAGCGGCTCTCAGGCCAGGGAGTGCAGTGATGGTGTGGCTGCCGACGTATCCATTCACCAAGACCTTGATAACCCACTTGTCGACTAGGCATGCTGAGACAATTGTTTCAAGGAAAATTTGTTTGTGCATCACATATGATTTAGTCTTTGACTATCCTTCTTGAGTTAGCTCCCCAACGTTGCTATTGGTATATACATATATGCTCATCTGACCGCGGCATTCCTTGATAATTTTTAGGATGTCTCTGCGAGGACAACCATCTAGGATACTAGCTTTGGTTCATGACGATGACCATGTGAGCTACGAGGCCTCAGTCCAGGTCCCATCATGCGAGCCCCTTTCTCTTGGTGGGCCAGTACCAGCACCCCCACCTGTTGAGCAGCAGGCAGTTTCTGCAGAGCAGGATAAGCTTGAGCGCAGGTTGACCGTGCTCTGTGAGTTCCAGCGGTAGGGACCGTTGAGGTTCAGTGGTGAGCTGGACCCTCAGGGAGCAGAGGATTGGCTCGAGGCATTGGTTCGCTTTTTCAGGCTTGTGCAGACACCGACAGATCAGAGAGTGGCTTTGGCAGCCACCCTTTTTCATGGAGAAGCTCGTCGTTGGTGGAGTCTGGTGAATCAGTTTCTTGACGAGTCGTTGCTTTCGTGGGGAGACTTTAAGTTGTTGTATCGTGAGGAGTTTTTCCCCTCCTTCTTGCGATCCGTTCAGATTCAGGAGCTCCTGCAGTTTCAGCCGGGAGGGATGACGGTGGCTGAGTACGCGACTAGTTTCGCTGACCGTGCACACTTTTAACCGGACATGGTCCATGATGAAAACCTTCGAGCACGGAATTTTGAGCAGGGTCTCCACCGAGTGATTCATGATGTTATAGTACCCTTGGGTATTTCCACATATGTTAGGGTGCTAGAGCAGGCGCTGGTGACAGAGAGATTCCTGTCACGTTCTGGAGTTGGTGGTGGCAACAGGCTCATTGGAGCCGAGACGTCTGCCACAACTAGTGGGCGTCGACAAGCAGAACCACGACGCATGTGGATTACTGACAACCGGACTCAAGGGCATGGCCGTACACCATGGTGGTGCCGGAGGGAACTAGTGCAGCCCAAAGAGAGTCGGTGCTATGCTTGTGACAGGCGAGGTCACTTGGCACGAGACTGCCCGACCCGAGTTGTTGGGAGCTTCGGGCAGGCAGCAGGCGCACCACCACGGCAGAGGCAGCGCCGTGATCGGAGTAGTACCTAGGGAGGTGGTGCTAGCAGAGGAGCGGGAGGAGTTGTTAGTGGGGAACGACTTTACGAGATCTCCCCATCACCACTCGGCGGTCCACGTCTAGCTCCAGGAGCTAACTGTTGGGACCATGGACAACCACGAGTTTTGGATTTCTACAATTCTGCAGAGCATGTGATGGTGAGAGGTACCCCTTGAGACTCTTCTACTTTTTGCAGTAGAATTGTTCGGCTCTATGTGTTAAAGGCTTTCCTCTCTGCTCCTTGTTTGAGGTGTTACCAGGGTGACGTAGGGCGTCGGGTGTAACCCTATGTTGGTAAGGAAAAAGGCGTGAGACCTTTTCCTTTAGTCGATGGTGTTAACTCCTTCGCCTTTTGAGCATGTAAGAGAGCATCGACTGTGGAATTTTGCGTGACCAGATATCCTTGGGTGTTCCACCATATGGATATTCTGAAGGAGGGAATCACTGGGCCTTGTCCCATGCCCATGCGGTGATTCCTGTTGCGGCGTATGACGTAAAGGTTTGGTCAGGGAGGTGAGTTACCCCCGAGGGCCTTTGGGCCATTTGAGACTATGAAAAGGGATGGAGAGGTGCCCTACCACCTTGCCCTAACCCTGAATTCTGGAGTGGGTGCACGCCGTTGGAATGGGCCGACCTCGCATGAAAGGATCAATCCTTTGGTCTGTGTGCGGTGACGCGGAGCTGTGCGTGGGTTCTTCTGAGTATGGGAAATCCAAGTGTGGGTTTAGTACCCTGTTTTGATCACTAGTTTTGCTTTTCGGGGACAAAAAGTTTGAAGGAGGGAATGATGTAAGAAATCAGTTTTTTCTACAGGAGACTTTGGAATATTCCTGATAATATTCCAGGGTAGCGCCTTCAAACGGTGTGCGATTCCGAGCCCCGGAGTGGCCGGAATTAAATTTTCAGTGCGTTCACACTAGAAACGCTAAATAAATGAGGTAACTCCTAAACATAGTCTCGGATCCTAGATCCGAGTGTACGGATGGGTCCGGAATGGGGTGTTTATCCTATGAACGACATAAAACATGTCGACGCGGGATGTTTGGACCCCTCGCCCGCTTCTGGAACGTTATACGGATTAAATAAACTAATTAATTCTTTTAATGGTTAAACTCATGTATATCTTAAACGGTGACTCGGAATGGAAAACCGAGGGAACCGTTGAGTTTGGAGTGTGCCTTTTACTCTAGGAGGGGTATATGTTTCGCGGGCGCGGGTCGTTTGTGAAAAATGGCTCTAGGGGCGTTTTCGTAATTTAGCGGCTTCAGACGTTAAATTTTATAACTTTTGAACGAGGTATTGAATTAAAATTCTGAGACCACTTTTGTTCTCAGGAGATGGTGTTTACCCCAGGGGAGGCTTAACCTCGACCCTGCTGAGGGTTCGGGTTTGAGCTGACGGGCGAGTGGTTAAGCATTTCTATTTAAACGCTTATGTCACCCCCCCTCCCTCTTCCTCTCCCTCACCTGGACGGAAGAAAGGAGGACCTCCTCCCCCTCATCCTCTAGCTCTGGCAAAGCATCTCTGGCAAGGCGTTGCGCAGCGGGGGACTCCCGGGAAGCTCCGGGCATTGCCCAAGAGGTAGGAGGATCTTGGTTGCATTTTAATTTCTGAACCCTATTTCAACCTCAATTATATAAGTCGTTTGTTGGTTGATCCTCAAACAAAGTCCATGTGTGCATAGTACGAATTCTATGCTCTCCGAAGCATCTTTAGGTTTTGGTTTTGGAGTTCTAAGGAACTCGCAATCATTCACCGAAGATTGCGGGTTTTTGGAGGTGTTCGGGGGAGTTCCGGCAGGTAGGCGCGACGGCTGGCCATGCCAGACGGCGGCGCGGTGACCGGACAGCGGTGGAAACCTCCGGCATGGCGGCTTGTAGGCGGCGGCTTCAGTTCCAGGTGGTGGCGCGGCTAGTAGGAAAGGGCGCAGCGTGCAAACGGCGGCGCGTTGCTTCGCACGGGCGACAGAGCGTGGTCGTCTGGCCGGACAGGGGTCGCGGCGCGACCCCTCGCGAGGAACCGAGACCCGCTTCCAGCGGGTCTCCTCGAATACCGAAGACCGGCCTCGCGGCCAGTAGGATGAAGCGGGAACTGCGAGGGGACCTCAGGTCCGTGGCCGGCCCACGCGGCAAAGCAGAGGGCCAGTACAGCAAGCCGGGCCGACCCAAGCCGGGTGGACCGGCCAGCTAGGCCGGTCCAGCCCAAGGGTTGTCCCTTCCAGCTTCAAACACCCGTAAATATAGCTACGGGTGTATGTTTTACTTGTCGTCTATGGTAGTGTCTTCCTGACGTTGAGGGGAACCTTTTGATATAGTTTTGGGAATTTTAAATTCCTGAAATGAGGGGCTGCGGAGGCACGACTTGTTCTTAATTGGACGAGCGTTTTCCCCGAGAATCTTGTTTTGGACAGCGCGGACGCGTCCGACGTCCGTTTTGAGCGCCGTCCATGGCGTTACGACCCTGGAACTGAGGCGTAGGTTTCCAGTGTGGTTTCAGGTGTTGTGGCCGAAGTTGAGGCGCGGGCCCCATGACTCATCTTTTGAGATGCGTGCAGCTTTTAGCGACTTTTTCCTCGGACGTCTGTTCGGGGGGTGCGAGCAGTCGATGTTGGGTGTTTTTCCGAGGGCATCGTGTTGGCGTAGTCTGCCCACCATAATTCCACAGGATGGTGCGGGCCCCGCGAGGGCCGTTTCAGGAGTTGACGGTGATTTTCAGCTTTATCACCGAGTGACCGTTCTGGACAACTGAATAGTCCATTTCGTGTACTTTTTCGAGAGGATCGCAATGGTGCGATCCGTTCATTGAGTTTCGGGACTGGGATGTGGGTCCCACATGGCACCGCTCATGTGCGGTGCCCCGGGATGCACCTTGTTCTCCGGATATTCGTTGCACTCAAGTGAGTAGTGCTTTTGACGTGTTTTCCCGAGGGGATCGCAATGGTGCGATGCAGCTGACTGTTTTCGAGGCCGAGGCTCCGGATCACGGGACGCCGTTCCGGCGTGAGACCGTGTTGGTGACTTTTCCGTCGGATACCCATTGGAGGCGAGTATGTAGACGATCTCATGTGTTTTTTCACGAGGATTACAACGGTGCAATCCATTTGGCTGTGCAGAGCCTCTTGCGCTATCTTATTAACAGCGGAAGCATGGAAGGTGCTCCAGTGGTGGTTCGCCCTACCTTGTTTGTAGCGGACCCTTGGCGTGTGATCGCGCAGTAATGGGAGAGTGATGTAAATTGTTCACAAGTTGTGGTTTTCCGTGCTTGGGCCTTTGAGATGTAGTTGTTACATCACGACATCGCTTTGATGTTGGGTGCCGTGTGCACGATAGCCTTTGGGCTGGGACGAGGTATACTCTGGGAGTATACGAGAGCTCTTGGAGGTACGTCTGGTTTGTACCTGATACGTTCTTGCGCTTGGTTGGGGTTTACTTGGGGCCACGCGTCATGTAGGCCCCATGTGCGTGTTGTGTTCTGAATTGCGTACTTTGACCTATCGCGATGTAGAGTGCCCCTCTATGTGATTGTTTGACCAGCATGGTGGATTTGTTCCCTGGGCTCTGTGCTCGTTTGTTGACCAGCAGGGTTGAGTGGTCTCCCCTGGGTTCGTTCACGATGGATTGGCCAGTAGCGGTGCTAGTGGCAGCCCGTGATGGAACAGGCGCTGAAACTCTTTTGGGAGAGTTGTTCTGGAGTTGGGTGGTTGCGCGATACCTATTCTGTGTCCTGTTGGCCAGTGGTGTACCCTCCGGTAGAGATGGCCAGAGTAGTTATGAGTTTTACTGATTATCCAATAAAAACATATATTTTAATTACATTTTAATGGTATTAAATGTTCATTTTTGATCTTATGGGTCTGTGTTAGTGTATTTTCATTATGAACATACATTCTCATCAATTGTGCACTTCATGCCTAATATACACCAATTTAGGCCCAATAAGGCATCTGATTCTAAGGAATTTAATTATCAATATTTTGAATTTGATATTTTGGGAACTGTATCTACACTTAAATTTGAACATTTTTTATTCAGAGATCAATGGAGAATTCATGGAAGAATATGGTGATATTTTTTGATGAAAGGAAGAAATTCTAAAGAAGGCAGATTGTACACCATCCCACTGATGAGACTGTGGGGCCTAACATACTGGCCTAATTAATCCCAACATTTGTGGGATTCTAGATGCCATGTATAGGAACAAATAATGATTCACGAGATAATGCTAATTAGTCCTCCATTGTGGTCATTTAGGCGGCCCAGGTTAGAGATAAAATTCTGGGCTAGATTCTGTGGCCCAGAAAAACAGCCCACTAAGTTAATCATATATCCGAATCCAAAACTCCAAATGGGCCCACATTTTACAGGATGTTAGAAGACATCCGGGTCTCCATTTTCTTCTTTTATTTTCCACTCTGATTCGGCAATATAAAAGGTCATCCAAACAAATCTGTTCGGTGGATGAAATCTGGCTGCCACCTCGGGTCAAATGTGGAAAACTCCAAATTCCACAAGATTTCCACCACCTATGGCCTTCCAAAATTAATTGAGATGCTTTGTACTGTTAGAGGCTCGAACCAAGGGCTCAAAAATTCCTATTTAATGCAGTGGTGTTGGAGGATTTAGGAATATTTGAGCTTCCTTTCATTGTAATGTTATGATGCGGTTTTGTTGCCTCAAATTTATCTTCCACGTGTAAGTTGTTTTAAATCATCCTTGTTTCTTAATAAAAGTTCTTATTCTCTTATTATTCTGTTCTAGTTTTTATAACATTGATACCATTGGTTCAGGGTGTGAACTTTTTCATACCAAACCTTGTGAGATTATCACACAACGGTGGAGTGATTTTTATTTTATTGCATTTTTTTACTTTTCCATTTCCTCCCTTATGAGTCTACTTTCCGCTTCCATTGAAACAATGGGATCAATGGAGGGCTAACCCACTTATGGGTTGATCCAAGGGAGTAGAAAGGGGCTGGATTGGATGTTATTTATCACCTCATTAATGTATAATCACTTCTTTAATTGAGATTTTTATTTGATGGTTTTTAAACTCCATCATCCTTGTTGAATTTAATGCCACACACTTCAAATGCTAATAAAAACCATTACATTGAAGTGCTCAAAACCTTTACCCTTCAAGTGTATAGGTGATTAGCATTAAAGGGTTTAGGAATTAAACCAGTAAGTGATGATGTTGTTTTTTCTCCTTAAATGAACCCATCTCAAATTTATGAAATTGAAATCATTTAAAAGAAAATATGTCCAATCCACCCCGAGCGATAAACTAGGATCAACTCATTATTTTAATTTGAATTCACTTAAGTCTCTTAGAGTTCACTTAAACCCATCTAAAATCAACCCAAAGTTGGCCACTTCATAGCCAAAAAATCCTTAGAATGTCCATGTCTACAGGTTACTTCTTAGGTCTCTGTGGATTCGATAACCCAAGCTAGACTACAAGGACTATTCTACCTTCATATCTTGGGTAAAATTGAGCGAGAATCAAATTTTGGCACCGTTTCCGGAGACCCGAGTAAGTCATATAAACACCCATTCTATTCTCCCCCATTTCTTCTTTTCTCATCCAAATTCTCTTATCTTGTCCCTTTCTTGTTTTTTTTCTTTTGGCGCATGTCCGCCTACACCTGCGATCAATCAAACCATCTAGTTAGGGTTGATAGTACTGGGGTTGGGGAGTCAAGTACACCAAGGGCACTCATTCCATTAGATCCTAATCTTCCTAATACTCTAGAGTCCAAAATTGAGCCAGTTTCAGTGGAATTTTTTCAATGAAACCAACTCATAAACCCGGGTGGGAACCAAAATGGAAACCCAAATGAGGCAACCCCAAACTTGGGGAATGCAATTGATCAAACCATGAATGTCTACCTCACACCTTCCTGGAACAATGCCCCCTCATGCATTAGAAACAATTCCCTAGGAGATTCCAACTACATCTTTAAACCCCATGTCCTAAAACACCTTCCCACATTCCATGGAATGGAGTCCGAGATGCCATACCTTCACATTAAGTAGTTCAATGACATTGTAGAAACCATGTGTCCCCCACATCAACTAGAATCAGCTAAGATGAGGCTATTTCCTTTTTCGTTAAAGGATCGAGCTAAAAATTGGCTAAACAATTTGAGACCATCATCCATCAACACGTGGGACCAACTACAAAGAGAATTCTACAAAAAATACTTTCCCCACCACAAAACAATCGCACTTAAAAAGAGTATCCAAAACATTTTTGAAAAAGAGGGAGAGCCATTCTATGAAACATGGGAGAGGTTCAAAGACACTCTAAACATGGTTCCACACTATGGTTTTTCTATTCTTGAACAATTAAGAATTTTCTATGAAGGATTGGGTCCAGGGAACAAACAATTCATTGACATGATGTGTAATGGAACCTTTAAAAACAAATCCCCAAATGATGCTTATGAGTATTTAGAAAGCCTTTCTAAACAAAACCAAACATGGGGAACTTCACCTTATTCTGAAAAGCCATAAAGAACTACTGTAATTCATACACTTATAGAAGAGGAAAGCCTTAGGGCTAAACTCGCAGCACTCTCTAGGAAGGTTGAAGAGATAGACCTTAGGAAGGTCCATTAAATCCAAACTGTTGACCCTGTTTGCACAATTTGTGACAAACATGACCATAAGAAAGACAACTGCCCAACCATTCCATCCATCAAGGATGTTCTCTAAGGAGTACCCCCAGTGGAAGTAAATTCTTTGAACTTTCACAAGCCTCAATACCAAAACACCTTCAACCCAAGGTATAACGACCACCCAGGCTTCTACTGGAAAGATAACCAACAACCTAGCCAACCACAGGGACAAAATCCTTACCCCCATTAGAACTACCAAACCCATGACCAGTTCCAAACCCAACTTATCCAATACCAACAGCCACCGGTCCATTTTCAACAAACCATCCCACTTCCAAAATATCCCCCTGGGATAAACCAATCTTCTCAAGCACAAACCCAAACTGTTCCACAAAGCCTACTAGAACAGTTGTGAAAACAAATGGAAAGGATGAACTCAGAAGTCTCTTCCCTAAAAGAACAACTTCAAACCATCAAAACTAGAAAGGTACCCATCCCTACTCAGGCGGTGTCATCCTCAACTTCAAGGAGAGAGTCAAGTTGTGATCAAACAACTCATGAACTACTAAAGGCTATGACTATTTTAAGAAGTGGGAAATCAATTGAGAAACCTGAACAACTAATTCAGAACCCACCTGAAGATTCAAACTTGGATGAAAATTCAAATGAACCACAAGATCAAACTGAGGAACCTGATAACATTTTCAAGGAAACAACTCTTCAACAAACAACCCCACAACCTGCACCATTTCCTCAACGCGTGAGGGGGAAACCGAAGCCTGAACTGAGTGAAACATTGAGGGAAATATTCTCACAAGTCAAGTTAAACATTCCTCTTCTCGATGTAATCCAAACCATACCTTCCTAATCATAGTACCTTAAGGACTTGTTCACTTTTAAAAGAAAAATTTCACATAAAAACCAAGTCCTTTTGGCTGCTAATGTGAGTACCACCATTCAAGGGACCATTCCTCCTAAGTTGAAAGACCCAGGTTGCCCTTACATCAATGTTGAACTAGGAGAGAGAAATGTTGTCATGTCCTTGTGTGACCTAGGTGCTAGTGTCAATCTCATCCCATATGCTGTGTACTGCCAGTTAGGCCTAGAAGAGCTCCAACCCACATTTGTCACAGTTCAACTTGCTGATCGTAGCATTAGGGTTCAAAAGGGGATTTTAAAGGACGTTCTGGTAAAGGTTGAAAACTTCATCTACCCTGCTGACTTCATTGTCCTTGACAACCATCCAAACTTAGTAAATAAGGAACAAACCCCAACCATACTTGGTCGTCATTTTATTGAAACAATCAAATCTGTTATCCGAGTAAGAAATGGGAACATGACCATCACCTTTGGGAACATGAGTCTAGACTTGAACATCTATAATGCAAGATCACAAATAGGGGATGATGAGGACATTCATGAAGTAAACATGATTGGAAGCATTGAAAATGAATCCACGGAACATCGAGTAATATTTAATGAATGTTTATGTCAGGATGAGATTGATTTCCTTTGTTCATATAAAGGAAGTTTATCTCCTTGGCTTGAATCATTTTCAAATTGCTCTTATCATAAAATCTTAGGTCCAACAATCAGGTAAACCTTTCAAGAAACCACTTTCATAGAGACCCCTCTAAATTCATTCCCTAAATATGATCAAGCCAATCTAGTAGCTGAAACATCTACATGTGAGGAATCAATCCTATCTGAAACTCTAAAAAAAGAAATTTATCTTGATCCAATGTCCCAATCTTCTGCTAAAATTCTGAAGCAACATGATCTTGAATTGAAGGAACTTCCTGCTAAACTCAAGTATGCTTTCCTAGGGGACAATCAAACACATCCTATTGTCATTTTTTCTTCTCTTGAAGCAAATCATGAGAGGATGCTTCTAGATATCCTTCGGAAGCATAAGAAATCCATTGGTTGGACCCTTTCTGATATTCTAGGGATTAGCCCACTTGTTGGGACTCATAGGATTGTTATGGAATCTGATTCAAAGCCATGTCGTCAACCTCAACGACGACTCAATCCTAATCTCATGGAGGTAGTAAGGAAAGAACATATGAAATTGTTGAAAGCTGGTATCATATATCCCATAGCTGAGAGTGAATGGGTGAGCCCAATCCATGTGATTCCAAAAAAGGCTGGAATCATAGTGATAACCAATGAGGATAGAGAGATTCTTCCAACAAGGGTGAGTAGTGGATGGAGGGTCTGTATTGACTATAGGAAACTAAACTCATTCACTAAGAAGGACCATTTCCCCTTACCATTCATTGAACAAGCCCTTGAGAGAGTGGCAGGTCATGCATTCTACTATTTCATAGATGGGTACTCAGGGTACAATCAAATTGAGGTCTCCCCAGAGGATCAAGGGAAGACTAAATTCACATGTCCTTTCAGTACCTTTGCCTACAAACACATGCCCTTCGGTTTATGAAATGCCCCTAGAACCTTCCAGCGGTGCATGATGGGAATCTTCTCATACATGGTAGGGGATTTTCTAGAGGTCTTCATGGATGACTTCTCTGTGTTTGGGGATACTTTTGAGGGATGTCTGCAGAATGTGGAGAGAGTCTTGTCAAGATGTGAAGAAAATAATCTGGTCCTAAACTGGGAAAAATGCCATTTTATGGTTAAATAGGGACTACTTTTAGGCCATCTGATCTCAGGTCGTGGAATTGAATTGGATAAATCCAAGGTTGACATAATTCATCACCTTCCATCACCCAAAACTGTCAAGGAAGTGAGGTATTTCTTAGGACATGCTGGTTTCTATAGAAAATTCATCAAGGACATTAGTTCAATCTCTCGTCCCCTTTGTGCTCTCCTAGTGAAGGATGCTTCATTTGTTTGGACAGAAAGCTGTGAGGGTTTATTCTCAACACTAAAATCCTCTCTCACCACTCCTCCCATTATGAAATCTCTAAATTGGAACCTTCCTTTTGAACTTATGTGTGATGCTAGTGACTTTGTTGTAGGAGCTGTGTTAGGACAACGTTGTGATAAAACTCCTTATGTCATTGCTTATCCAAGAAAATCCTTAAATGATGCCCAAATAAACTACACCACCACTGAAAAGGAGTTACTTGCTATTGTGTTTGCCTTAGAGATGTTTAGGTCCTACCTCTTAGGATCCCCCATCTCTGTCTTCACTGACCATTCTACACTAAAATACCTCTTCCAAAAACAAGATTCTATGGCTAGACTGATTAGGTGGGTCCTTCTCATACAAGAATTTGACCTCACAATCAAGGATTAAAAGGGAGTTGAAAATGTTGTAGTTGATCACCTCTCTAGGATGGAATTCAAAGACAACTCAAATCACCTTTCTGTGTCTAATTCGTTTCGTGACGAACACCTATACTCTGTAAGTGACTGCCCTTGGTATGCTGACATAGAAAATTTCATAGTGATAAGAGTCATTCCAAAATTCTTAGGGACTCAAGCTCAAAGGAAATTTCTTTCTGATGTTAGAAACTATGTGTTTGATGATCCATACCTCTATATGTTCTGCCCTGACCAAGTCATTAGGAGGTGTGTTCCAGAATCTGAACAAGAGTCCATCTTTAAATTCAGTCACAGTGAGGCATGTGGAGGTCAATTTTCCTCTAAGAAAACATCTGCTAAGATTCTTCAATGTGGTCTTTTATCGACCACCCTCTCAAGGGACTCCTACAGATTTTGTCAAAGCTGTCCTAGGTGTTAACAAGTAGGGTCCATTACAAAAAAGAATCCAATGCCACTCACTCCCATCTTAGTGGTTGAAATATTTGACTATTGGGGAATTGATTTCATGGGTGCCTTCCCAAACTCTCGGGTATACCTCTACATACTCTTAGATATTGATTATGTCTCAAAATGGGTTGAGGCCATTCCCACTAAGTCTAATGATCATCAAGTTGTGATTCTATTTCTAAAAGAGAACATATTTTCAAGATTTGGAATTCCTAGGGCTATAATCAGTGATCGAGGAACCCATTTCTGCAATTTCCCATTCTCTTCACTCATGTCTACGTATGGTATTTCTCATAAAGTGTCCAGTGCATACCATCCTCAGAACAATGGTCAAGTTGAGTTTGCGAATAGAGAGATTAAGCAAATTCTTGAAAAAACTGTCAACCCCTCTAGGAAAGATTGGTCTGAGAAAATCTTAGATGCTCTTTGGGCCTATAGAACTGCATATAAAACCATTTTAGGAATGTCCCCATATAGGTTGGTTTATGGTAAAGCATGCCATTTGCCAGTGGAGATTGAACATAAGGCCTTTTGGGAAATTAAGAAAATGGATTATGACCTCTCATTGGCCAGAAAAAAAAGGAAATTAGATCTCAATGAACTGGAGGAACAAAGGATGGAGGCTTATGAAAATTCAAGGATCAATAAAGATAGAGTTCAAGCCTACTAATCTAGGAATATCAAGGTCAAACATTTTGAACCGAGTGAACTTTTTCTCTTGTATAGTTCAAAACTCCATTTACACCCAGGAATGTTAAGGTCTAGATGGTCAGGACCTTTTATAGTGCATTGTGTGTACCCCCACGGGGCAGTAGAAATTCAAGATCCCACAAGTGGTTACATTTTCAAGGTCAATGGTCAAAGGATAAAACCATTCATTGAATCATTCAATAAACAGGAAATAGAGGTTGAGTTAACTGAGCCAACCTATGAACCAGGAATAAATTAATAGAGTTAGGGTCCATGTCGGGCTAATGACGTTAAACAAAGCACTGAATGGGAGGCAACCCATGGTATTCAAGTTTCCAATAATTTCGTTGTTTTAATCAACTATATATTTTAAATAGAGTTAATGATACATTTTGATATTTCAAAAAAAAAATTGTTGACCTGTTCTTCTATAATGAGTATGGATGGGTACGAAAGGGGAGAACCATATTCATCTATGTCACGTGGTGTGATCCTTGAGTAACACCTTACCCAGAAATTTAAAAAGATGGTAATGTATCATCAGTTTGTTTTTTTGATGTGTTTTTACGTTAAATAAAATAAATAAAAATAAATAAATAAAAATATAATAATAAAAAAAATTCCACGCCATAGGCCGTGGGGAAAACCCCGTCACAATCGGCGCAGCCGTGGGGACTCGAACCCGGGACCGAAGGGAGACAGGGGCGCACACTTACCACTGACCTACGGATTCTTGTGCTTCTTTATTTTATATTTTTTATATATATTCTTATATTTTACTTCTTTTATTATATAAATATATAAATATATATATATATATAAATATTTTATTTTTATTTTTTTTCACTAGGGAACTTTGCAAGCGACATTGATATCAAAGGAATAATTAGAGTGGCAAGAACTTGAAACTTCAACCACCAGGTGACTTCATTCCTTGATCCTCATATTTCAATTTCCTTATTGAACTCCCCTTTTTATTCCTCTACCCCATTCTAAATTTTATTTTTATGAAACTAGGGACAGTTTCATTCTAAGTTGGGGGGTGTGGAAACAAAATGTTTGTTTAAAAAATACAATGATAAAAAAGAAGTAAAATTCCTTTATCATTCATATAATAACATATTTTCTCACATTAAAACTACATATCAAATAACTTTTATTTCCTTGACTCTTAATTTAATTCATGATTACGTTTAAAAGCATTGATTTTGGAAGTTTGGTTGTCCAATGAGAATTTTCATCATTTTTATTTTCATCCATTAAATCAAAATGCCACAATGCACATCCTCTAGACTGTGGGGTACTAATTTGAATTTTTGGGGTCCCATAATAAATAGCATAGGCTGGTTTTATTTTTATTAATAATATGATTATTCAAAAAAAAATTAATTTAAAAAAAATAAAAAAAAAATTTGCGTGTAGAGATATGGATTGACAAAATGCGAGTCTTTCGGCACTTGGGGATCGTGACCCCAGAGTTGTCTAGCCCTGAGTTTTTCAATCTATCTCTATTTATGGTAATATTACTTTGTTTTTGATTAATTTAACTTGAGACAATGCCCGAGTATGTGGGCTTCACTTGGTTCCCTAAGGCCTTTGAGTCTGAGAGTCATCGGCAAAGTCTTTCTACATGGGTTAATTTGATTAACTACAATCTCAATTACTATTGAAATATTGAAAAAAAAAATCCAAAAAAATGAATGAAAAATACTCATATTAGGATTAAATGTGATTCCACCTAGCGCTTCCATGATTTTTCCCTTGAATGAAAATGAACCCCCATATCTATTGTAATTCACAACACATCATTACACCTAATTGAGTTGGATGAAGTATGACGATGGATTTGATCAATGGAATGGTCTTGGGATTGGGATCTGCTTTTAAATTGATCTTGTTTTAAATTATCTTGATAGGTTATACAAATATATTTGTGTGCAGTTTACATTGTGAGCACTGTTTGTTATAATATGTTTGAAGAAAGGAATTCAAATAAAATCATCGAATTATTTTCTCGGGACTAGCAAATCTCAAGTTGGGGGTGTGATTATCCAATAAAAACATATATTTTAATTACATTTTAATGGTATTAAATGTTCATTTTTGATCTTATGGGCCTGAGTTAGTGCATTTTCATTATAAACATCCATTCTCATCATTTGTGCACTTCATGCCTAATATACACCAATTTAGGCCCAATGAGTCATCTGATTCTAAGGAATGTAATTATCAATATTTTAGTTTGATATTTTCTTAACTGTATCTAAACTTAAATTTGAAGATTTTTCATTCAGGGATCAATGGAGAATTAATGGAAGAATATGGTGATATTTTGTGATTAAAGGATGCAATTCTAGAGAAGGCAGATTGGACACCATCCCACTGATGAGCCTGTGGGGCCCAACATATAGTCCCAATTAATACCAAACTTTGTGTGATTCTCGAAGCCATGCATAGGAACAAATAACTCTCAGGAGATAATGATAATTCGGCCTCCATGGTGGTCATTTATGCGGCCCAGGTTAGAGATAAAATTCTGGGCCAGATTCCGTGGCCCAGAAACAGTTCCCACTAATGTGATCATATCGCTGAATCCACAACTCCATATGGGACAATATTTTACAGGAGGTTAGAAGACATCCGGAGCGCCATTTTCTTCTTCTATGTCCCACTCTGATTCGGCCATCTAGAAGGCCATCCAAACGCGTCTGTTCGGTGGATGAAAGATGGCTGCCACCTCGGGTCAAATGTGGAAAAGTCCAAATTCCACAAGCTTTCCACCACCTATGGCCCACCAAAATTAATTGAGATGCTTTGTACTGTTGGAGGCTCGACCCAAGGGCTCAAAAATTCCTATTTAAGGCAGTGTTGTTGGAGGATTTAGGAATCTTTGAGCTTCATTTTATTGTAATGTTATGCTGCGGTTTTGTTGTCTCAAATTTTTCTTCCACGTGTAAGTTGTTTTAAATCATCCTTGTTTCTTAATAAAAGTTCTTATTCTCTTATTATTCTGTAATTCTACTTATCACTTTGATACCGTTGGTTCAAGGTGTGAACTTGTTCATACCAAACCTTGTGATATTATCACACAATGGTGGAGTGATTGTTATTTTATTGTGTTTTTTTACTTTTCCATTTCCTCCCTCATGAGTCTACTTTCCATTTCCATTGAAACCATGGGATAAATGGAGGGCTAACCCACTTATGGGTTGATCCAAGGGAGTAGCAAGGGGCTGGATTGGATGTTATTTATCACCTCAGTAATGTATAATCACTTCTTTAATTGAGATTTTTATTTGATTGTTTTTAAACTTCATCATACTTGTTGAATTTAAGGCCACACACTTCAAATGCTAATACGAACCTTTACCTTGAAGTTCTCAAAACCATGATCCTACAAGTGTATAGGTGATTAGTATTAAAGGGTTTACGCACTAAACCAGTAAGTGATGTTGTTGTTTTATCTCCTTAAATGAACCCATCTCAAATTTAAGAAATTGAAATCATTAAAAAGAAAATACGTCCAATCCACCCCGAGTGACAACCTAGGATCAACTCATTATTTTAATTTGAATTCACTTAAGTATCTTAGATTTCTCTTAAACCCATCTAAAATAAACCCAAAGATGGCCACTTAATTTCCAAAAACAATCCTTATAATGTGCATGTCTATAGGTTACATCTTAGGTCTTTGTGGATTCGATAACCCAAGCTAGACTAGAAGGACTGTTCTACCTTCATCTCTTTGGTAAATTTGATCGATAATCATTTACCCTCCAGTGAGGCTGGGAAGTGGGTTACTCATCCACTTCTTTGGGTTTACCCTCCAGCGGGGCTGGGCAGTGGGTTGCTCACTGAATTTTAGGGTTTACCCTCCAGTAGAGACTGGGAAGTGGGTCACCCGACTCTTTTAGGGTCTACCCTCTAGCAGAGACTGGGCAGTGGGTCACCCGACACTCTTAGGGTCTACCCTCCAGCAGAGACTGAGAAGTGGGTCACCCGACGACCTCTTAGGGTCTACCCTCCAACGGGGCTGGGTAGTGGGTAGCCCGTCGTCTAGTTCCAGGTCTACCCTCCAGCACGACAGGGAAGTGGGTCGCCTGTCGACCTATTCCAGATCTACCCTCCAGCAGGGCTGGGAAGTGGGTCAACTGATGATGTGTTATGGTCTCCGTCCAGTGGGGCTGGGCAGTGGGTCGCCTGATGACTTCTTATGGTTTACCCTCCAGCAGGGCTGGGCAGTGGGTCACCGAGTATCTTATTATGGTCTACCATCCAACGGGGCTGGGCAGTGGGTCACCAGATGATGTATTATGGATTACCCTCCAGCAGGGCTGGGTAGTGGGACACCTGTTGGCATTCCAGACTCAGTCCTCTCGGCTAGGATAGTCTGTGGATTACCTCCGTGATTACCAGAGCGGGACCCTTGGTTATACGGGTCAGTGTTGTGACAGCTTGACTTTGAGGAGACCTCTCGACTACAGGGCAGTAATGAGGTGTGGTTTGACTTTCCCTATAACTCTCAAGTTCGAGGGGCACATTCCCCACCGAGACGCGTTCTTGTGATGTGATCTAAAACCGGGAGGGCGAGTCAGTACCACCCAAAGAAGATAGTGTCAAGGTGCGGTGATTGAACCCCTTGGCTTGCAGTTCAGGGAAGACGTGCGGGATGCCGGGCATCAATGATGTTTTACTTCTGGGACTATTGGGGACTCTTTTTCTTGGGATGAGATACAGGACGGAGATCCCCTTATGACGTTGTTCGGGTTTCTTATTGAGCATAAGGATATGTATATACCTTGTTCGAGTACCCACTTCTTGGGATTGGTTACTCTCCCTACAGGAGAGGTGAAGACGCGCGGGGTATGCCACGTGTTTTCCGTGTCTAGATTCTAATTGTTGGATGAGTCTACTCTCCTGCTATAGGTAGTGAAGACTCGACAGGAAGTTCATCTTCTCACCGTTTCCAGCCCCTTGTTCCTGGACGAGTCTACTTCCTTTCTCTTGATGGGTTGAGCTGGACTCTTTACTGCACTTTCAGTTGTACTTCTTTACCTTTCCCTGTTCTCTCTACTGCTCACCCTTCAGTACCTCCTTTGTTGCACCCTCGAGTCTTCGGGGTATCCTACTGTGTATTTTTATACTCACCCCTTCTTGGGATTTTCCCTCACTTGGTGTGCCCTAGAAGAAGACGGACAGGTCGAGCGTGACTTCGGTGGAGCGTAGGAGCTTGAGAGCTTGGACCACGTGCGGTGGTCGTGGCCAGGTTCCTGGTGGGAGACCCATCAGCTGTTTCCTTTTTGATTACCTGTTGCTGGGTTGTGGCACCTTTTCTGATTGGGCGTGTGTTTTTCCCCTCTTTCCTTTCAGCAGTGTACTTTTTACTTGTAGAGACCCGAAGCTTGACGTACATGGACATTACATTACTTTTGCGGAATAATTAGTACATAACAAAAACACACACAGAAGGACCATAATAGTTTAGTGTCTTTGGAAACTCGGAATATAATTTTCTAATCATGGCGAAAGATCTTCAACATCTCCTATAATGATCTTCCTTTTTTTTACCTAAAACCTTTCTTTATATCCTGGGGAAAATAAAACATAAAAAGGCTGAGCTCAAATGCTCAGTAAGGGTAAACAAAAGAAATATCAATAACATCATATTCATAAGAACATATCTTTTGGAAATCTTAACCTACAAAAGAGATCATAATTTCATAACATGAGAGAAATCATAGTAGTGAAATGTAATCCCAATAATCATAACATAAAACATGAAACTTGGTGGCATACACACATAATCATAGAGAATCATATCTTATTAGTCAAGACTCATTTCCAAGACTATCTTAGTGGACAAAGTCCATTTCTAAACCGAGTCACCCTCGTTTCAGTCATGTTTCACTGAACCGGTATAAACTACCATTCCAGCCATATCTATCTCATAAGATATAAAATCTTTACCCAATTAATTGGAGGGAGATATTGGTCCCACCCATCTCATAATGATACCATTCTTATGTGTGCCACAAAATTATAAATCATACATCATTGCATAACCCATGTAATAAAAATGGGATTCTTAAACAACATGACACAAAAAAACCATTCATAAAAGATAAAGGAATTCATAAAAATAATTCCATCACAACATAATCAAATCAATGTAATAATAGGGATAAAAAATAGAACCCTTTATTATCTTAGATGGAAAATAATTTTGATAAAACACTTGAACTCCATTCTTGAGGAAAATATCCTTTCTACTTCAAAATCACTTTTCGTTTCATAACATGTCATACAATTCTAAACTAAAAGAAGTTGATTAAAAATAAACTTGAAAACTTGTAAAGGAATCTTCTTGGAAATAATGTTTTAAAAATCCATTCATGTCGTATATGTGAAAAAAACATTCTTCTCGAACTTTTGTCGGAAATGTCAAAAAGTACCTCGTACGACAAACGAAAAAATATTCCTTTCATATCCTTTACTAAAAACTCACCGAAGGGTAAAATTAGATTTAAAAAATTGTAGGTGGATGAAAATAATATTACATATTGAAGAAACATGGATGTGGATGATAAAATACACCCCAGTAAATACCAAAGTATAAACAATCTCGGATAAAAATGAGATTGTGATATTTCCCTTACCTTAGGTCCATTTTGCTTCGTAAGTGTCCGAACCTCCTGTATAATGATTTAAATAATGTTATTGACTTATTCCAAAATCATAATTATTTTTATGATATCATATATGGTCATTTGTTTAGCTTCTTAGTAGTAATATTTCATTGCTACTTGTTATTCGGGTGTTTATAACTTTTTGTTCTTCTGCGTGTTTTGTCTAATAAATTCTTATTCGTATCTTTAGGTTTTAGATACCTAATTTACAGAATGGTATTACTGTAATATATATTATATTCATTCATTCAATTCATTTATATAATCATTATTAAATGAAGATCATGTAGAACGAGTCGCATCACATCGTGGAGACGGTATTCCGTACGTATGCACGAGTGATGATATCATTCCTATGATTGTGAAATTGTGTTGGAGTGTATGTATACTATTTCAGAATCAGTACCACATTATTATAGTCATATATAGTCATTATTTACACCATTATACCGATCCAAGTAAGGTGGTGGTGGAAAATAGATTACACCACGGCATGGAGACGGTATTTCGTACGTACGCATGCGCGGTGATTTCTTTTTCTATAGGATGGATAGATGGTGAAATAGGGTTGTTTCATACTTATAATAAAATATAAGTATATGAGTGATACTGATGTTATTACTTTGTAATGAAACAACTAAAGAAGATGAAGTGGAAGAATAAATAAAGGTGAAAGAATCGGTAACGGACATTACCTCTTCTTTGAAGTGCTTCTTTGAGACCTTCTTTTAGGGCACTAAAATTGGTCTTTGAAGAAGAAAAGGACCTCTAGGATGTCTCTAGGGAAGTGGATAGGAGGAATTGGCAGGGTTTGGGTGAGCTTGAAGGCTCAAAGTTGTGTGAGGAAGAGAGGGAGGAGGTTCCCTTTTATAAGGGAGGAGAGGGGCACCTTTGAAATCACTAAAAATATTATTTTATTATAAAGTCATGTTCGTTTTTAAATGGCTCCAAATTGATTTATTTAGAGGATAAGGTGGAGATGGGTCGAAACCCTCTCATCCAATAGAATTTAGACAAGTTTAGGTTCCTATTTTGACCTTATCATTTAGATTTAACATTAAGTTGAATATTTTTACTTTTACCGTGTCTTCTTGTGTTCTTACAATATAAGGTTAATAAACATACTATAAGAAGCCAAACGAAACCCAAGTTGTTTATTATTAATATATATAACCTTATCTAAGTCATTTGGCCGAACCATAGATTTTTAGGAATAAAATAACAATTAATAATATAATATTTTGTTTAAAACTATTTTATGTCAATTTTGACACTATTTAGTAATTGATTTTTGTGAAAATCATAACAGAATGATAAGTTCTAAAAAAGTTAATTAGATCAATAATAACATGTCATATTTACCTAGAAAATTAGTGGAATTCATAAAAAGTCTCAAATTATATTTATTTGGGTATTTATAACATCAATTATGTCAATATTTCATTAATAAGATAATTATTTCATCATCGTTGTGTCATAAATAAATTAAATTATTTAATGTCTAAAAATTACAAATAAAATACCATTATGTAGGAAATATTTTTATCTTTCTAATTAATATTTATAGTCGATTCTATCTTATGTATAAACTCATATTAAAAATGTTTTAGTAAATAAACTTTGATTTTAACTCTTTTAACCATTCTTTAAATAAATTAATAATAAATGTCCTAATCTAATCCAAGTGGGCCTAAATGGTCATATTTTATTCCTAAGTTTGTTTTTGGTCGCATTACACTTGTCAAATAGAATTATGACTTGTTTTAGGGTAATAATAATATCATTTATACCCTTAATTACCCTATTTACTTTTAACCATGGCAAAAAAAAGTAAAAAGTTACTATTCACCAAAAAATTATTTTCATCTCATTGAACCATATTTTACTTAATGACATAAACCGTGTATCTCGTATTTTTTAAATTCCATTCACAGAAGCGGTAAAATTATGTTTTATGAAAAATTCAGTTTTTTAACTACCACTTAGTGGTTTCACTATTCATCAAAAATTGAAAGCTTTCAGAAAAATGCCAAAAATTAGGCCTAAGCTATATTTGATATTATGAACTCAAAAATGATTTCTATTTTACCAAATTAAAAACATATCAGTTTCATTAATTAATTTAAAAATTAATTCCCGTCATCAATACAAAAGGCGTGTTTTTAAGAGATAATAACTATCAAAAGAT
This sequence comes from Viscum album, assembly GCA_963277665.1. Lineage (NCBI taxonomy): Eukaryota > Viridiplantae > Streptophyta > Magnoliopsida > Santalales > Viscaceae > Viscum > Viscum album. The sequence goes on along the minus strand of OY728166.1, from coordinate 155,726,025 downwards.
TGACACTTTTTTATAACTTGTTTAAATGTGAAATTACTTCCAATGACCAACATTGTATTAAATTGTAAAAATGTATTCTAAATATAATTTAAAACCACTGAAATTAATAATTTATCACTATTAATTATTTCGATTGAAAAAGTTGTTTTTAATTAAAATTTAGTAATTTTCACTATTCATCAAAATATGAAAGTTATCCTAAAATTACCAAAATTTCACCCTAATCTAATTTCGATATTCTGGATCCAAAAATGAAGTCCATTTTGAAAAATAAAATTTACAAAATTTCAAAAAGTGGTTATTATTATTCATAACGGCTAATTTTAATAATATTTTAATAGCATATCGTTGTTTAGTGAAACTCGGTATTGCGTACTACACACGCTATCAAGGAAGGTCGCGATTGCATGTAATGAAAGGCAAGTCAAGGATGCATGTTTTGCAAGCTCCTTTTGGTGTAGTGTAAAACACAAGACATTAGTGAAATTAAAAAGAATATTTTTCATAAAATCTCGGGCTGTTACATTCTACCCCCCTTAAAATGAATTTTGCCCTCGAAATTCGTCGGGGTTATAAATGGTTTACTATTCGAAAGTTTCTTTAATCGAAACCCACATCATAAAGAGGAATACCAAAACCAATTTTTAAAAACAAATGTATGAAACATAATTGTTACCCAAATAAACGAATCACTAGGTTTCCACATTGGTGAAAATATGGATATAGAAGAGAAATCTAACCATTATGTTCTGATGGAGAGTGGTAGAGAACATGGCTATAGAAAAGCTAGAAATCACAAAGCCATAAATTTGTGATGATCTAAGGTACTATCTGATTCATCAGATATAAGAGCATTAAGACAACATTTTTTGTTTTCAAGATCATTCCCCTAAAGTTGATAAAATTGGAATTAGAAGAAATACTTTCGTGATTTTGGTATAGTCTCACCATTTTTCGTTCTTTGGACAATTTCCACTTCATCTCTTAAAGAAATGAAGTTTAATTTGTCATGCGTGATGTGTTAGTAGATCATGTGATATAATGATGGGTCATTCCATCTCTTTCAAACAAAAGGTTAGCAAAGGTTATAAGTCCATCTTATGGTTAGTCGTATATGGTTCCAAAAATGAACTTATACTTCATATATCATAGCGCTTAATAAAATAAAACTAGTTTCTACTAACCAGGGACTTCATGTAGGCCAGTGGTAGGTGATAAAGGCCAGTCGCACTTCAGTTGTGGGTTCGATTCCCACATCCTTGTCCGACGCGATGGGCTGTCGCCCGTCCTGTAGGTTGTCCTTTTCCTAAAACTATATTACTATAACATCCCATCAATAATATCGAAAAAACTTCTATCCTTAAACAATACTAACTTATGTCCAACATAATCCATTCAAACCTTTAGGCTTATCCATAATACCACAGTCCACTCTCATATCATAGTGAAAATGATTACCAGAGATTTAATACCATCGTTGATCCCCATATATCATAAGATATGTTTTGTTGGTCACATTCCAAACATTCAAAGTCCTTAATCATGTATTCTCTTGAATACCCATTGAACATTAGTGAAAACATGAATGCAGTTAAAAGTTAACACTTTCCACATACCAAAATCCTCAAAATTCTATATACCCAAACCATGATATCACTTAGTCCTTATATCAATCATGAGCTCATGAATACTGTCAAACATTTCATTTTCTCCTTATCCCTTCATTATGGGCATATCATCTGCTTTCCAAAATATTTGAATCACTTTTCATGGTTACCAGTATCTTAAAATTATTGAAAACCACAATAATACAAAAATATTCTAATATACAATAAAAGTACCTCAACAACATTATTCTTGAATACCAATATGTAAACACTTCAATCCATCTTCTTCAATTATTGACCTGGAATAAGTCCTTCCTTGATTTAGAAGTAACTTTTTAGGTCAGGGCATTGAGTTGGGTAATGCCCTTGTTCTCCACAAATAATACATTGAACTCCATAACTGTCTGTCACTCTATGACCCTTTTCTCCACACAGATAACATCAGTCCCTCCATTTGAGGTATTCCTCAAGGTTCTTCTTCCCTTCTTTAGAAATCTCAATCTTCCTTTCTTTATGCTCCCCATCATGCGAACATGCATAATAGTCTATCTTCCTCTTCATTGATGAATTAGGTATACCACTAAATTTCACCTTATTAATCATATATCGCGATGACTGATTCGGCATAATCACAATATCTTTCTCTCTAGGCATTACATAATTTTATTGCTCATAGTCACCAATTTGTCCATTCGATTCAATGTTAACCAAATTCCTTCTGGTTCCCTCCATTAACTAAAACACAAAAAGAATTCTCTGATAGGAAAAAATAATGCTAGAGAAAACAACATAGTAAAGGGGGAGGACCTTCAATATCTAACATCTTAGGTTTAATTATATGATTGTTAGCGTAATTCTAAGACTATGACCTATACGTATACTTAACCTTAGAGGCATCCCTACACATACCTTAGAAATATCTCTAGGGACCTCAGTAAAGTTCTCGCATCCTAGTTTCCAAAGGTTGACTAAACTTTTCCTCTGATACCAACTGTAGAGACCCGAAGCTTGACGTACATGGACATTACATTACTTTTTCGGAATACTTAGTACATAAAAAAACACACACACAAGGACCGTAATAGTTTAGTGTCTTTGGAAACTCGGAATATAATCTTCTAATCGTGGCGAAAGATCTTCAACATCTCCCATAAAGATCTTCCTTTTTTTACCTAAAACCTTTGTTTATATCCTGGGGAAAATAAAACATAAAAAGGGTGAGCTCAAATGCTCAGTAAGGGTAGACAAAAAAAATATCAATCACATAATATTCATAAGAACATATCTTTTGGAAATCTTAACCTGAAAAAGAGATAATAATTTCATAACATGGGATAAATCATAATAGTGAAATGTAATCCCAATAATCATAACTTAAAACATGAAACTTTGTGGTATACACACATAATCATAGAGAATCATATATTATTAATCAAGGCACATTGCCAAGACTATCTTAGTGGACAAAGTCCATTTCTGAACCGAGTCACCCTCGTTTTAGTCCTGTTTCACTGAACCAGTATAACCTACCATTCCAGCCATGTCTATATCATGAGATATAAAATCTTTACCCAATGCATTGGAGGGAGATATAGGTCCCACCCATCTCATAATGATACCATTCTTATGTGTGCCACAAAATCATAAATCATACATCATTGCATAACCCATGGAATAAAAATGAGATTCATAAACAACATGACATAAAAAAACAATTCATATAATATAAAGTAATTCATAAAAATAATTCCATCCCAACATAATCCAATCAATGTAATAATAGGGATAAAAAAACAGAACCCTTTATTATCTTAAATGGAAAATAATTTTGATAAAACACTTGAACTCCATTCTTGAGGAAAATATCCTTTCTACTTCAAAATCACTTTCCGTTACCATTATATGAGTGATACTAATGTTATTACTTCATAATTAAACAACTAAAGAAGAATAAGTGGAAGAAGAAATAAAGATGAAAGAATCGGTAACAGACATTACCTCTTCTTTGAAGTGCTTCTTTGAGACCTTCTTTTAGGGCACTAAAATTGGTCTTTGAAGAAGACAAGGACCTCTAGGATGTCTCTAGGGGAGTGGAGAGGAGGAATTTTCAGTGGTTGGCCGAGATTGAAGGCTCAAAGTTGTGTGGGGAAGAGAGGGAGGAGGTGCCCTTTTATAAGGGAGGAGAAGGGCACCTTTGGAATCACTAAAAATATTATTTATTTAAAAAGTCATGTTCGTTTTTAAATGCCTCCAAATTGATTTATTTCGAGGCTAAGGTGGGGATGGGTCGAATCCCTCTCATCCAATAGAATTTAAACATGTTTAGGTTCCTATTTTAACCTTATCATTTATATTTAACATTAAATTAAATAATTTTACTTTTACCGTGTCTTCTTGTGTTCTTACACTATAAGGTTAATAAACTTACTATAAGAAGACAAACGAACCCCAAGTTGTTTATTATTAATATATATAACATTATCTAAGTCATTTGGCCGAACCTTATATTTTTAGTAATAAAATAAAAATTAATAATATAATATTTATTTTAAAAACTATTTTATGTCGATTTTGACACTATTTAGTAATTGATTTTTGTGAAAAGCATAACAGAATGATAAGTTCGAAAAAAGTTAATTAAATCAATACTAACATGCCATATTAACCTAGAAAATTAGTGTAATTCATAAAAAGTCTCAAATTATATTTATTTGGGTATTTATAACATCAATTATGTCATTATTTCATTAATAATATAATTATTGCATCATCGTTGTGTCATAAATAAATTAACTTATTTAATGTCTAAAAATTACATATAAAATACCATTGTGTAGGAAATCTTTTTAGATTTATAATTATTATTTATAGTCGAATTTATCTTATGTATAACCTCATATTCAAAATGTTTTAGTAAATAAACTTCGATTTTAACTTTTTTAACCATTCTTTAAATAAATTAATAATAAATGTCCTAATCTAATCCAGGTGGGCCTAAATGGTCATATTTTATTAGTAAGTTTGTTTTTGGTCTAATTACATTTGTCCAATAGAATTAGGACATGTGTTAGGGTAATAATAATATCATTTCTACCCTTAATTACCCTATTTACTTTTAACTGTGGTAAAAAAAGTAAAAAGTTACTATTCAAAAAAAATTATTTTCATCTCATTGAACCACATTTTACTTACTGACATCAACCGTGTCTCTTTGATTTTTGAAATTCCACTCACAGAAGTGGTAAAATTATGTTTTATGAAAAATTCAGTTTTTTAACTACCACTTAGTGGTTTCACTATTCATCAAAAATTGAAAGTTTTCAGAAGGATGCCAAAAATTAGGCCTAAGCTATATTTGATATTATGAACTCAAAAATGATTTCTATTTTACCAAATTCAAAACATATCAGTTGCATTAATTAATTTAAAAATTAATTCCCGTCATCAAAACAAAAGGCGTGTTTTTGAGAGATAATAACTATCAAAAGATTGTCACTTGTTTATAACTGGTTTAAATGTGAAATTACATCCAATGACCAAAATTGTATTAAATTGTAAAAATATATTCTAAATATAATTTAATATCACTCAATTTAATAATTTATCACTATTTATTATTTCGATTGAAAAAGTTGTTTTTAATTAAAATTTAGTAATTTTCACTATTCATCAAAATATGAAAGTTATCCGAAAATTACCAAAATTTCACCCTAAGCTAATTTCGATATTCCGGATCCAAAAATGAAGTCCATTTTGAAAAATAAAATTTACAAAATTTCAAAAAGTGGTTATTACTATTCATAACGGCTAATTTTAATAATATTTTAATTGGATATCGTTGTTTAGTGAAACTCGGTATTGCGTACTACACACGCTATCAAGGAAGTTCGTGATTGTGTGTAATGAAAGGAAAGTCATGGATGCGTGTTGTGAAGGCTTCTTTTGGTGTAGCGTACAACACAAGACATTAGTGAAATTAAAAGGAATATTTTCCATAAAATCTTGGGCTGTTACATTACTGTTAGAGGTCGATGCACATTGTGGTTTATTTATTGCAGTTTCCCTTTGCTTTTCCTTTCTACTTTGCACTATTGCATTGAGTGTGCTTCGTGTGTGTGTACAGGTACTTAGACAAAGGCCTCCCCAAGTTGTTGTGCCTTCGGTGCTAGTCGCCAGCCCCTGGCCTATGGAGGCGGGCTTGGGGTAGTTGCGGCTCGAGCCCGGGTAGGGTCGGGTTAGGACATTGGTACTACCTTGGTGTATAGATAAAGTTTGGTCGATGAGATTCATCTAGTAGTTTTCTTTTTCTATCATATATTGATGGTACACATAAAATCTGGCAAAATTTTAGAACTCCACCCTCATACATAAAGTCTTCCAGTATTCCATTATTAGCAACTTTAAATTTATTTTGATTATTCTCATCATTAGATTAAGAGATTTTTATACTCTCAGGTAATGATGGTTTAGAAATCATTTGAACAAGGAATATTGTTTCCCCTTATTTAAAAATTCTTATATACATATTTTCTAGATCTATGAACAGAAGATATTTCTCAACACTCATTTTGGATAGAAGTCTATAATCTATGAATAAATGTATTTAAAACTCTTTTAATATGTATATTTGTCACATTTTTCACAATAGGGAAAATCTATCCCTATTTTCAGAGAAAAAGTTACAACTGCTAACTCATGATCTTGAGTTTGGAAATTTTTTCAGGTGCCTTCAACTTCCTTGATGCATAAGTAATAACATTATTAGTTTTTTAGGATAGAAACCAACCCTTTCATTTATGATTGACTATATATAAAAAATCTATCATTTCTAGTTAGATGATTAAATGCTGGACCATTGATCAATATTCTCTTCAATTCATCAATCCATCATGTTCATTGTTTTTTCTATATGAATATAACCCCTTTACATGAGATCTTGGTAAGTGGGTTATCCAATCGGGAATTTTTTTCGAAAAAAATGTCGATAGTGCCCTTCTAAGACAACAATAAAATGTACTTAAGTTATGTTCATTATCTTAGGCCATTCTTGGGTTCCCTTTTTCTTCGTAGGATCAACTGAGATTTCATTCATAGAAAAAATATGTCAAATAAGAGACACAATTTGATGATAGACTTCTCACATACTAAACATCCCATATAACTCATTTCATCTAATATTCTCTAAAAAAACATTCATGTTTTTCCCTGGTTCCTCATATATTTTAGAAAATATCAAAATATTATAAATAAATACCACAAAAAATCATCAATATATTCCATTAAAAGTGTATTCATTTTTCCATTTTTTTTTAAATTTTCAATAGCCACTTCTAGGTTGCGTATTATCCATACTGATACATACCGATTTCAAAATTCAAAACATGGAACACTGCTAAATTCATACATAAAAAACAAAAAGGATATTAAGATGAGCTTTCAAACACATGATCCTCAATCCTAGAGCCAACTATCCTGAGTAGACATCGGATTTTAAATTAAACCACATAATCCATCACTGGAAATAGGTCAGAAGACACAACTGATCACCGTAAACCCCATGAAGATGAATCCAACATTGTCATGATTAGCATCTTGAAAAAAAAACAACACACAAAACTGAAATTTTCATCATCATTATGGGATAAACATAACACCATCACTAATCCAAGTATTCAAACACAGTATAAAAAACACCATCTTACTACAATTGAAAACCACGCCAGATCTAGAAGAAACTATCCATCATGAACTGAATAACAACATACAAATCAACAACACTGATCCCATCAAGGAAACCAAAGATAGAGTTGAAGATAGACCCATACTGAAACACCATAATCCACTCGAACTCACTTCCAAATACACCATTAAATACCAATGTACAATTCCAACTTGGAGATGAATAGTGTAATCCTTGAGAAAGAGAAGAGTAAGGAGTTGTATGGAGCTTCATCCACCATCGTGGGCACTGAACTCTGCCATTAGATCCACCGTGAAGTGATCAACAACCAACAGATGTAAACTATATATAGGACCAGAAATCCCAGAAGACAATATCTTCATCATGAAGGAAACACCAAAACCATCTATCGATAGGACACCACCATCGCCATCCAAAATCTGATACAATGACATAACAAAATTAATGCCACCCAACCGAAAAAAAAATCATGAGGATCCAAAATAAAAAAAAATGAAAGAGAATCAAGAAGAAAAATTTTATAAAATGAAAGAGGAAGCAATAAAAATTAGATCCAATAAAATGGAAAAATAAACTGGTAAACAAGAGGATGTTTCGCCAGATACCACCACACAAAAAACCCCTTATCGCCAGAGTTTCATTGAGGTAAACCAATATGGGGTTTATTTTCAGTGGTTCTAACGATAAGAGTGAAGGTCATAGTGGGCATGGTTCTGGAGGAAGATAGGGGGATGTTAATGGGAGAAGGATAATCTTTCAAGAGAAAAGCCTCTCACTGCGAGGGGGATAATGTGAGCGGGGAAGCGGTGGAGCTGGGAAAGAACCCAAGTCTAAGGAGAGGGTGGAATCCCAAAGTGTGGAGTTCCATTAGGTTCTAAATTATAAATACTCTATTCATTAAATCCATGAATATAGAGAGTGTATTATTCTTTCCAAATAGAATTACATAAGACTCATAATGTTTATACCAAGTTCAAAATTTTTTCTTTGGGATATATTTATTCCTCGCATGAAATTGATGATATTAAGATTGAAGGTCAACATTCAAAAAATATTGACCTCCAAATATTTGATCAAATAAATCATCAATGTGATGTAGGGGATAACGTTTCATTATTTTAATATCAATTATTTCTCTATAATTAATGCTCATCCTCAAGGATCCATCCTTCATCTTTAGAAAGAGAACATTGGATCCACATAAAGAATAACTTGGGAGAATAAATCTCATTTCACTCAATTCTTATAGTTTTTTCATTAGCTCCATTGATTATAGAGTAGAAATTTAATATGGAGTCTTTAATATCAGTCATGCAATATGAATTAAGTCAACATGGAACTCAACTTCCATCTCTGGAGGATGTCTAAAAATATTCAATGGAAATACATCTCTATATTCTTGCATAGTCAGTTCGTCCTTAATTTCACAATTTCTTTCCTCATCTATATATGTTTTTTCACATCCACGCCACATATTTAATTTAGTAGAGCTACTGAAGGTGGATATGGATAAGAACCAGATGATAAAATTTATTCTCTATAGATAAGGGATTCTACAACTTCTTCAAAAAGTTAAACATCCTTATTCAAGCAATAAATTATCATAACATATTTTTAAATTCAGTCCATACTAATTATAATATCAAACTAAACCCTAGGTATTATGATAAGGGTTGAAACTAAAGAATGTTTATGTGTCACAAAGGGGGCCGACATATACATATTTGTTATAATGAAACATTCCTGAGGGGTTTTTACTGGAAACCCCATTATTAAATCAAAATATATATGTATAATTTTCTTGGAAAACATGGAAGATAAACAAGAATGTGAGGATCCAGAGTCAAATAAATAATTGTATAAGTTTGAATAAATTATAGATGTACTTTCCACCATATTAGTAGGATCATCAACCTCCGCAGTAGTTATCATTTAATCATAGACATATCCCATTCTCATCTACTATGGTATATTACCCTATTTTGTCTGAAATTGAATAAAAAAGTTTCCTGTTTAATTATATTTGATCCATTAAACATCATTGATTTATTTATTTCCCTTGTATTCATTATATGGATAATGTTTTTCTCCACACTTATAGAAAAGTCTCATGACTTTTTAGCATTTCCCAAGATGATTCCTTCCACCGTTTTGACATAATATAAATTACTTCATTCCCATATTCTTTTTTTTGATGCCTCATCTTTTCCATGGTTATCATAATAAATATTATTCTCTTTATTTCCCTTGACCATATGGGAACTAGAATGTTCCTTCTGCATTTTTATGAAACTTAATAATATTTCATCATAGGATTAAAATGTATATCATGCTAGTTCCCTTAAGAAAAATTCCTTAATACCTTTAAAGAAATTATCAATATTGTTTTCGGAATCATGTATGTAATCTATTGTATACCTAGATATTCTTGTAAATTTATCCTCATACTATGTAACACCCTCTTATTCAATTTTCCTTATGATGAGGAAATTTTTATTCATTTTAGCTTGTTTCTCATGAGGGATGTATTTTTCAAAGAATAATTACTTAAAATATGTCCATTCCATGCCTTCAATTTCTTCCACCCCCTTAGTATTCTAGATCAAACACCACCATTGATCCACATCACCCTTGAAAAAATATACTAGCATTACAACCTTTCTATTTTCATTTCTTCTCAATGATAGAAATATATCATCAACGGGACCTAATCCACTACTCTGGTACCACTGGATTAGTAGTCCCAAAAATAGATGGGGGATTATTCCACATGAAACAATCCATAATATTTGTAGTATGATTCTTCTTAATAACTTGATTAATCCATCCAAATTTGGTCATGATGTACTCAGTTGAAGCACTAACTGTGTTGACTTGATCAGTGGGAAACTACCCACATTGTCTATGGGTATTTCTTCCTTTCATTTAAGAAAACTACATCAATACACTATTGATTGCAATAACGATGATTATGAATCATGATGAAAAATTTCTAACTATAAAAATAATTAACATAAATCGAAATTTTATTCCTATCTAATATCATAATCATAAAATGGTTTCATTAGGGGAATAATTACATTTAAAACCTTTATAATGGTATGTGAAGAAAATTTGAATTATTTTAAGAACATCCCCAGGGATATTCAAACCAAGTGCACCGAAATGCACATTTTTATTTTCTAGGTTACCCTGAGTTAGGCCTGGTATACATTGTCAGAGTTATCTAACTAAGGTACATCTGTTCTAGAACCAGATCCACTTATAGTATCAATATAAGGATGTATTTCTATGAAACCCACATAAACTCTACCATAATAAAATTCTAGGATGTCATTATATACTTATCCACAATGTATATCATAGGGTTATGTTCCCAATATATGTTTTCTGAATCTTGTTCCCAAGGTTTCTAAGAAACGTACTCTGATACCAAGGGTTACAACCCCCACCCTAGTAGCCAAGAGTCAGTGGTTATTTTATTAAAATGGAATATATATGAGAGATAACATCACCAAGGAATGATCTGTTTAGTAGTCCTAAATAAACAAGATATATACATGGTTCCCTTTTTTAAATTTTCTTCTTAACATATTAAATAAAACATTAAAGAAAACTACTTCCCTATCATTTATTCAAAATTATCATCTACAAAACATGGGGAAGGAAAAAAAAGGTTTCTGCTAAAAATCTCAGTAAGTGTTTCATATAGAGGTATCATGAATAAATAATATATGAATCACAAAAAATAATAATTACATAATATATTATGGTGAATAATAGAAAAAGACTTGCCTCCAATAAATAGAGAATGAAAATGCTTCCATACATTTTGTCATAGTGAAAACGTAATGAAATGTAATAACTGATTACTGATTAAAAAAATTCTCATTATTTGGACATCATCTGTCGGTCACATGAACCATCATACCATCCAGTTAGATTATGTTTTTGGGTAGATACCCATCTGATTCCATTTGGAAACAAACGCAAAGGGGTTGTCACCAACATTTTTGTCTCATGAGATCTGTTGATGCATTGAGGGGATATAACGGGCACCTCAATTAACTAAAAGTCCAAATAATTATTCATAAATATATTTAATTGAAGAAAAATATTCCTTTTCAATATTCATATTGAGCATACGATACAAATTCATCAACATTTCCTCAATTAAAACAACATTAAAAACAAACACCACATGTAAAATGGTATATGGCTAATAAAATAATCATATCCATGATACATAAAATATTGATATTTGATAGAACTGTAATTTAAAATAAAAATTTATCTGAAATGGGTGCATATAAACCACATAATAATGATTAGTTTCACAATACCATGTAATTATAAATGAAATGGAAATTGATACAAATCCCCTTACCATATTAAGAATGATATTCTTCACTGGATATCACTGTCCTTGATAATAAGATTAAACCCATAAATAAATTAGTCATAAATAATTTATAAATTTATTTGATTTATTAGAGTTTTACTAGTTTCATTTATGGCCATATGATGAGTCATATAGTAAAATTTTATCATTTTTGAGAATTAATTTACTTGGATTTAAAGATTAGTTTACTTGTATATATGTATGGAAAATTATATAAAATTATAATAGTCATCCATAATTGATAGTAAATTTTACTAATTATTTTAAAGAAAATTTAATGTTTATAGTTTTCCATATGTTATATGGTATGATTATGAATCATTATTATGAAATTTTATGGATAATCATTTAGATTATGTTGGCATTTTTTAATCATCATGGACTGGTTTTATCATATGAATTATTTCTACATATATATAATAGTTAAAGAATCCTAAATAAGTTATAATAAATATAATATAGTATTTATTATCTATAAAATATATTTTTGGGCTAGCCATGGTGGTGAAATTAGAAAATGAACCATCATCATCGATGAAGGTGGTGAATCGACACCACAGAGATAATGCATTAATTTTTAGTACAAATGTTGAGGGGGGGGGGGGAAATGATGACAGATTATTACATTAACCTAATAAAAATTCACTCTATATATGACAACGATGGCATCATTCCACTGGAATAAGAGTATATGAGGATAAAAAAAAGAAAAGAAATGAAATTCAATGGAAAATAAAATAAATAGGAATTTATCTCATGAATTCTTATACTTGGAAACTACATCAATGAACTTGGTATTGGCCTTTTGGTGAGACCAAAGGCTCTTGGATGTTAAGGATAGGACTAGGAAGATTATTTGGGAGAAAATGTACAAGTATAAATGCTTGGAAGGTGCGAGGAGAATATATAGTGAGGGGTGGTTTTTATAGTGGAGAACATGGGTGTTTTCTAATTATTTTACTCAATAGTTTATTATTTTGGCTCAAAATTATTTTTATTTTGAGATTTATCACCAAATTTTTTGAAATATTAAATTATTTTACTATATTATGGGTTAAATAATACACATATCACTTATGATTCAATAATACATTTACATAGCTTGTACCATAAATTAATGTATTTCACTATTCAAAAAAATTCAAATATAATAAAAAATCCCAATACACAACAAGAAAATATATCAATGTCTAAGATTAAATAATAAACTCTATTTTATGATATTAATTTTATATATATGAGAAATGTATTATTAAATTAACATCATTATTTACTTGGAAAATACCGATTTAAAACTTTTATCTGATTTTATAACACTTTGAAAAATTAACTGAGGTCTAATAAAATTATCTTATAATCATAATACAAAAGAATATTAATTTATGAATTTATTTTTTAGAAATAAAATTTCTTTTTAATAGTTATATAAATTATAAAATTTTAGACATGAATTTATGTTTTTAAAACATATCACTACTTAATTAATAATTTATAAAACATTTATTTGCATATAATATGATATAATTATATCATATTACCATTTATATTATTCATACATTATATTTTTACATTCATAGGTGTGGTTAGTATTCCATTTTATGGATTACCACTCATAATAGTAAGATAGATATTCCAAAATTCATGTTACTATTTCATTGGTACATGTTCGGTATTTTTAGAAAGAGACCCTATTTGATTCATTATTCAGAATAGAGTTTGTTTAATGTTCTCTATGTAATTTTATATAATTTTTACTATATGAAATAATTTCACATGAAATTTAAGATATTGCATTATTTTAATTTATTTATGAAGTTACATAACGTTAAATATTGGTGTGTTATAGATTATATTACATGGTGTGTGTGCATCAGAAAGGTTGTCATTGATTTTACTTTTCCTCATATCATTAAATTCCCTGATGGGTTTTTTGACTCCACTCCTGGTCTATGAATATGATTCCTTACTATCTAGATAAGGGCCCAATGGTTCACACACATAGCTTATTTAGAAGTATGGAGTATTATAATCAGTAGCAGTACAGTACATAGTGAGCCTTACCATGGGGTTGGAGAATAAATAAACCCTATTGAATTAATAATTTCATTATTATTTCTTTAAAGAATAATTAGAGATGATTTTATTTATTAAAATTATTCACAATGTTTAATGTCAATTCATTTGAAAATATTATATGAATGAATATTATTTTAAAACTCATGTTTGATTTTTTATTTGTTGGAATTATGAGTTGAGTTAATGACTGGCCATTGTCATATAATATATTTATTATATATTATATATATGCAATAAGAATATGAATTATGTTTATGACACGATATGTTATTCCTAACATGTTGTTATGGATTATTTATTGATCATTTTTAATACAAGGGATGGGGAACCCTTTATTTGTGTTTAACCTCTAGTATATAATAATAACGGATCTCTCTTATGAGGGACTATTAATCAAATTGATTTTAAGAGATCCTTTGTCCTCTTTCCCACATCCTAGGGAAATAAGTTACCATTACAATTATTGATCCAAGATATCATTCATGGATCGAACAATGAATGACATGGTGATTTTTGGTGGATCAATGGATTCATTGTACCTCTAATCCAGCACCCATATTTCGAAAATCAACATTCTTCCAGACTATCAAATCATATGTGGATGATATATAGGGATTTGAACTGGAATCCTTCAACCAAAGGTCACTAGTGATGAGCGATTTTTATATGCACAATCAAATTGGAATAGTTAATGTTTCTTTTAATTTTTGTGCTTAAATTAATTCACCTAAGATTCATGTCCTTTTTTAGAGGATCAAATCGACTGACATGATGTAGTTATATTGATCTAGAGATGAATATTTTAAATACATGATGCATATTCTTCTACTCTATTCCCCAATACCAATAATTGGTATCATAGGGAATGTATTAATTTTCTAATCCATCAAAAAATAAAATTTACATAAATATGTATATAGGTAATCTAATCAATTTTAATGTAAAAGGATGCACTTCGATCGGATCTCAGGTGAACAAGTTACGACTATCAAATTTTTTAATTTGGATCAAAAACATTATTTTACAATTATAAAATTAATGATATATATACATATATATTACCAAGAGGTTATTATTGATGGAAATTTCTTACGGCATCCCATTTTATGACAGGGTTCTAGCTAGATTCAAATGGCTAGAAACATTCTGGCCAGGGGCATTGATTGAACATGATTATTGAAATTAAAAAAATTAATACTTAGAATTTATTGAAAATAGAAAATGGAATAGTTGGGGGTCCCCAATTCATAAAAATAAACAATTTTTAAAATAAATTTGAATAAAATGGGAAGCTTCCTTTGGAATGTAGTCTAAAAAATAATATTTTAAAAAGTTATTTCAATTTTAAAAGGTGTTATAGTCGCACCACCAAACTATAACTAATCATCACCCCATTAGTGAAATTCACCCCTACCATATAGTATGCACCACAACAGGCTCCCATTACACCTATTTTCATGGTTTATCCATGATTTTTTCCAACGTTTTCTTGGTCAGCCTCCCCAACTCTTTCTAGTACCGCCGTACTGGTTTGTCTCCCCAGCACTTACCTGGACACCACCTTCCAAAACCACTTCTCTCATTGTTTCCACATTATATCTCTACTTCCCACCTAGCCTTCCTACCATTGTAATTAGATTTCATTTCATTCCCATTGGTTACAACACCTGGTTCATGACACACCAAAGACCTCCTTCAATGATCCTCATGTAACCTCCAATTGATCAACTGACTCCCGAACCTGTTGGGTCATCTCAACATAGAATGTGGTGGACTTTGTCTATCCCAAACCAAGATAGGTTTTTGAATACTCTCATAGCCCTATCTAGGATTGGAAGAAATCTGAAACCTTTCTTAGGGGTTTTCATGTCAATTGGGGTCGATTAGTATTTTAAAATATAAATAAAAGAATGTAACTATTTTGAGTTTAGAAATAATAATAAAAATTATTTTCCATCAAGACCAAATATATTAGTAGAATTTAAATAAATCATACAATTCATTTAATCGGCCAATTTCACTCAACATGAATTCAACACATTTTAATTTTTTATTTCACAATTAATAATTCTATCAACTATGATTGAGGCTCGACTGATCAATGTTTTCTAGTTTTATAGTTAATTAATTAATTACTACATCAACATGTAATGAATACAACAATTAATTCTCCTTGAATTTTTGTTTGTCACCATTCTTATCTTAATATCTATAAGGGCATGAAAATAAAGAAGTATAATTATTTATGTATTTTGGGGTTTTTGATACCCCCTTACAATTGTTCTAGTATTTATATATTATTATAGTGATTTTATATGATGTGTAAAAATCTGAAAAAATGCGGTGTTCCATTAGTGACATGGAAACATTAGGCATGGGTTCAAGCTATGATTCACATCACATCTGACTCTAGTACTTTATCCCTTAGGTCTCAATTGATCTATTTGGAAAAAATTGATCAAAAAAATGAAATTATCATGATCATCATTGTAGTTTATTTAATTTACACATGGATTATTAATTCTGCGGGTTTTCATGATTATATAAACATATAAAATAATAAGCTAAAATTAAATGTTTAAAGATGCTATGGATGTTTTCTATTAATGTATTATTCAATTGGGGTCATGATCACATCGTTTGAATAAATCAAAGAGAAAATTAATTCACCCATTGAGTAAAAATAAAAACACTGAAATTAATAGTTATTCATAATGCATCATGTCGCTTATGTTTCAAAAAAACTGGGTGTACGTGGTGCTCTTCACCCATAGATGATGGTGCCTCTTACTAAAAGGTAGTTTTTATAAGTGTTACATGTTGAATTATCAAATTATGGTAGAAAATAATTTTTCCTTAAATTTATTACTTCCACCATAGAGGAAATGTGTTGAAGGAATCAAGGTTTTAATTCCATGTAGTTTATACTTTAATTAACAATACAAAGACCCACTTGCCAATGTGGATGTATGGATTTGAGACGACCTTTAAAATCTATGAGTAGCGGTACATATATTTATTAGTCTATAAAGAGATGTTATAGGGATATTTTCAACTAGAATACTAATGTGACTATTTATGTTGAATATAATAGTGATGGTTACTAGGGTTACATAAAAATTTGTGAGACATTTAGTGAGTTAATGAATATGTAATATCTAATAAGTAATCATAATAAATTACTAATTATTACGTTTATTTTTTGTAGATAAAATGGATATCACCACCAATTTTACATTATCAGTACGGTCTATTATATGTATATAAAATAGGCTGACTAGATACAACTTCTAGGAGTGGAATATGCTACTGTGCATACTACTACACCAAGAAAGGAATACTTATTTGTTGATGTCCTCACTTACTATTGAGCTCCATCATGGAATAATATAGGAAGGAAAAGAAAAATATGAATACCATGTATATAATTCATTTGACGTTCAATGAATCATGTGTCCATTGAAGTCCATCCAACTACGTATAATGAATAATAATGATTATTTCTACAAGATGCTAACTCTTCCTTAAGAGTTATATTAGGATCGAGTAAGGAATGAAAAATATTTGATATAATGTGCATTGTATATGTGAAATATAATATGTGATAATCAGGCATGACCTCAGATACTAAATAGGATTTGGTATATCAAGAGACTAGAGTCCCTTGGGTTCAAACTGAACTGATAGATATCAATTGATCTCATTATTTCCTCTTCACTGCTAAACTTCTCAACATACATTTTTAATTACAACATGAATAACATGAAAACGTGTCTCATAAGCATATTTTATTTAGTTTTCTTCTATGATAAGTATATTAATAATACAAATTATTCGGTATTTATAGAGAATAATAGGTGGAAAAGAAGAACTAATTATTAAAATGATAAACCTATGATAGAGATGTCAATTATTCCCCATCTATAGAATAAGAATATATGGCAGGTGGTAAATGAGAAGAAGGTTGTCTAATTTTTAGGTATAATTTAATGACACTATAAGAAGAATTTAGATGTAATGAAAAGAAAGTACGGAAATGCTTCTACCCCCATTTTTTTTTACGTTGAATTCAATCTTTAATTATCATGTAGTTGTGTCATTGATGTAGAATATGGATCATACATTTTATTCATATTTATAAACCAGGTATATTCTAGAATATGAAAAAAATAGGTGGATCTCTATGACACAAAATGTTTGAGACTAGAATCCTTGGTAGTGAGAGATTATCATCTAACATTGCATTGTGGTTTGGTTCTTATTTTAATAAATAGTTATTATCTTCTTTAATTTACCAGATGAAAAATCTTAGTTTTTAGTTTATATACCATGGAATTTTGTTCCATGTTTGGAAATAAGTTCTCTCTATTTTATAAGGTTATAAAATGTTATGGTATGGTGTATCTTTATAATGTTATGTATAAATATTGAATCAAAAAACATGTAATATAAATCAATGAAAATATAATTAATAAGACTCATATAACACTTTACTATGAACTTCCAAATTGTTCATGTTAATGGAAATTATTTTAAAAAATCCATAAGGTAGTGTATTTTGGCACTATTAAGATAAAAACCACAGATTTATGATGTTCTTGTTTACAAGGGAAAATAAACAAAGAAGCCTTCACTATGTAAGTTATTAGAAATGCTACATTACTAGAATTGATTCATACTTTTGTGTGTGATCTATTTACAGTAGACTAAAGTTGGGTGATTTCATACATAATTACTTTTAATAATTACCATAATAGATATGGATATATCTACATAATGTGGCATAAGTCAGATTCCATTTAGATATTTAAGTAATTTCAATATGAAGTAGAAAACCAACTTAATTAGAAGATTACGAACACCACTTGGACTAAGGTAGAGAGTATATTAACAATGATTTTATTGACTACATAATATATTGTGGGATAGTATCTCAAATTACACTTCCATATATATAATAGTAAAATAGTGTTAGTTAATGGATTATTTAGATATTTCTTAACATGTTCCGATTAATGATGAGTCAGTTTACTCTTCCATTACCATTTAAGGACACACATAGAAAATCAATCAATATACCATTAACTGAGTAATAAACAATTATAACGATTAAATTCTATATGAGTTGTGGTATGAATAGACACCCAGTTTGGAAAACATACGTGTGTGGGGATGTGCTTTTTTTTCAAGAATACACCTAGTAATAAATTATCATCATTAATCATGATGTTTATCTTTATATGTTATTCTAAATAAAAAATGTATAATGCGAATATAGCCCATCAGATAGAGAATTTATTCTGGTAATACCTATAATTTTTTCAGAAAGGAAAATAATTTCCAATGGAAATTGTAAGAAAGACATTGAATTTTATGAAATTGATTATCCAGAAGAACAATAGATGGTACAAGAACAATCTCCACAACAGACAGTGGAAAATTAACATGTACCCAAGAGATAAGTATTTTGTAGGTCTAGTAAAGAGGTAAGAGAAGAAAAATGAAATTTTTTTCCTATCACTTAGTGAAGTGATAGGTTACTTTGAGAAAATTATAAACCTATAAACTAAAAGGATGCTATATATGGTCATGCAACTGCTAAATTGAAAAAATCCAGGCATTTTGAGATGATGTTTGTTTATCAAAATCATGTTTGGATTCTAGTGGACCCTCCAACAAATGGAAATCTAATTGGATTCCATTGTTTATTAAATAAAAATATATACATTGATGGGAATGTAAATACATATAATGAATGATTTCTAGGAAATTAATTTGGGAAACATCAATGTATCGACTATGATGAAACCTTATCACTTGTTAAAATGTTGAAATCCACCAAAATATTACTTCTAATCGGAACCTTCCATTACTATTAAGTTTGTAAAATGGATTTCAAAACAACTTTTCTATATGGTAAGTTAGGTTAAGTGTTATATATGACTCAACTAGAAGGGTTCATTATGTCAAATAGTTCTTATAATGTATAGAAGATGAATAGATCCATTTATGGGATAAAAGGGGCACCATGATCCTGGAATTATCCTTTTGATATAGCTATAATAGAATTTGGATTCATCAATAATGAAAGTGATCCTGGTGTCTATAATAAGCATAGTGGAAATTCCATTATTTTCTTTGTATTATATGTTGGTTCCATATTAATTATGGTAAATGAATTGTAAATATTAAAATCAATTAAGAATTGGTTAAATTAACTATGTTTAATGAATAAATTTGGTGAATAATCCTACATACTAGGGATCATGATTTATTGAGATATATCTTAGAGGCTTATTGGGAAAATTCAATATATATATATTGACAATATACACAATATCTATAATATGGAACAATACAAGATAGGGTTGTTTCAAATGTCACATGTTATTATTATTCAATAGTAAGATATATCATGAATGTCAAGATATATACAAGGTATGATGGATCCAATGATTGAAGAATATTGGAATGATATCTATCTAATCCATGATAAATGTATATGTCTATTATAAAAACTATCATGAAGTAATTGAGTTGTTTAAAAGGAATATTTGTAATGTATGGGGGAGGCATGGAATTAATAGTCAGGGGTTACCCAAAGGATTGATTCCAAATAGATCTTGATTATACAAAATTATAGTTAGAATATGTCTTTTACCATAATGAAAATTCAATGAAATGGAAAATAAGGATGTATCCTATTGTCATAGAAACTATAGAATAATATGAGTATATAATGTATTTTGATGATTTAGATAAGCATATATTTTGGATACCCAATATTTTACAAATTATAGGTGTTGTGACTAGAATTTCAAAACCCATTCCAGTTTATTATTATAAAACCACAGTCGTGGTTCATGCCATGGTCCTTAGATCACTCTAGAGGATAAATCACATACTTTAAAATTATAATATCATGATGAATTTTTATCAAAGATTTGATGTTTTGGGAAGGTATCCAAATATTATAACATGGAAGACCCTTGACTATATTCATATCTTAACAGAAACATGATTATCATGTGAGAGATAGTATGTAGAGACTTTTTAGTAGTTTTCCCTATTAAAAGTTGGTGTTTTGTAAGTTGTAACCCTAGGAATAACTCATATATGTACATTGATTATAATTACACATATACTATATGATTTATACATGTCTTTACATTACCATATTATTTTTTATACCTCAAAATCCAAAATATTTCTGGTAATGACCTAATTATATGTGGTATAAAATTCTTATTATACTTCCTATGAAATAATTAGATGCTAGAGATACCATGTTAGTAATCTTAAACTAATTTCCTATGGTCCAGATACATCATGTTGACCGTACATAAATAGCGTATGACTATTATGTGATGGGGGATCATAATCATTGATAATTCTTCTCATTAAGTTAACTTTGGATAATCTTGAATGGATGAGATCATGAGAACTAAACCGCCAATGGGTACACCTCCTGTTTTATGTATCATCAGTATTTCCTATCTGAAAACAATTTTAATGGTATCCTAACATAATATTATTATCATTGTATACTATTTCATTATATTCTCTGTGATAGGATAATAACCAAATAAATTATGATAGAGTGAGGTAACATGTTTTTGGTGTGTCATTCGTGGTATGAGACTGATTGAATAATAAAGATATAAATTCATACATTATAAAGGAAGTAATATATTGGGGCTAGTGGATCAAGATGGTAGTACCTTGGGTAAATCCATGGGAATCATTGCATAAGGCATGTCTTCACAATTGGGTCAACAAATAATAAATCAAGAAAGCATGATAACATATATCATTCTTCCATCTTTATGAGACATCTTATTATGAATTTATTATATTACATGAAATGTGTTTATAGTAAAGGTTTTAATTTCTATGACTTTTCCTTATCAATTTACGAGTATTGAGGGGTTTCTAGAATATGCTCCAAGTCAGTGAAAAGTATTCACTACTATCAAGATAATTTCCTAGATGGTCACATGTATATCTTTTCCATAAGTTTATAATATTCCAATGAATAGTAGTATATGAATTTGAAGGGCCCATAACGTTGTCCAAGAGGATACTTATATTAATCAATCCCTAATTAATAAATAAAAGCATTGGTAATATACTATAGAATAATTAGATATGTATTTATTTGTTAAAGGTATTCATAATGTATTAATTGAAGACAATGAAAAATATTATGTGATCAAATATTATTTTATTATTCAATGTTATTTTAATATTTGTATGAATTTTGGGTTATGTTAATTAAACTATTTTATCACGTAATAAATATAATATATATATTAAAAGTAAGTAATAATAATATAAATTATGTTTATCACATAGTTAGTTGTTCATAACGTGTTGTTTATAAACTATTCAGGGGAAATTCTTTATTTGGTGTTTGGGGTGAACTTTATAAGTGTTTAACCTCGACTATATAAGAAAGGGGGTTATATTTTTTAAGGGTCTATTCATCCACTCGAATTTGAGAAATCATCTATCCTTATTCGAACTTACTTGAGAGAGAAGTGCACATTCCCGATGTTTGATCCAAGATCTCCTTCACATATCAAAGGATCATCATCATGGTGAGCATTAGAACATTGAACGCTTCATCAGATCTTTGTGCTAGCACCTATATTTTGATGATCTGTGTTCCTGATCATTCACGAGGCATGTTTGGATGATTTAGAGTTATTTGGCCTTGGATGCATCAATCAATGGCCCCCGATGATGATAAATTATTTAATTTAATATCAAATAATATGAGGGAATTTTTTTTATATATTTTCTGATTAAATTAATTCACACAAGAACCTGTGTCTTTTTTAGGAGCTCGATTCACTACACACGGTGGAGTTATGAAGATCTAGCAATGAATATTTTAAATCCCCAGCCAATCCACATCTGTTTTTCACCAGATTATAACACTATGTATCTTTGTATATATATATATATATATATATATATATATTAGAATATATATTACATATTAGTAATGAAAATATCTACTTGGATATTTTTAGATCCAATATCTAATGGGAAATAAATAGGGTTAATATCTTATGGGATATTTGTTTAAAAAATCTATACTGGTAGATTAATAGGGTCAATCTCTAATGGGACATTCATGGGGTAAATCTCCCCAATGATATTTTTCTGTGTCCTATGTATGTTTGTATATACATATAATTATATATATATATAGTACATTAAAATATACACACACACACACAAACACACACATATAAATATAAATATATTAAATATACAAATAATTACATTAATAATATTCATGCATGCATTTTGGTACTTATACATATATGTGTGTATTTTTTATGTGTGTGTTTGTGTACACTTATAAATAAATATGTACATATAGATGTAAAAAATATTATGAATATAATTATATATATTTTTATAATTACAATAATATATATGAAATCATGTATACATGTATATACTGATATTTTTTTATGTATGATTGTATGTGTATGTATGTATATATGTATGATAATAACTAGACAAATGTGTTTACATAAACTAAAATATACCTAAAAATACTTGCAGCTATATATAACTGTGTGTGTGTGTCTGTCTACATATGCATATAATCATTAGTATCATTATGTATTTATGTTAATTATATTTTCATATATATGTAATGATATATAATTATTTACTTATATGATTATATATTTTTGTATTTTTGTTCTTATGTACTTTTTTTGAAAGGGAAATAACATATATAAGGTTTATGGATATTAATGTTTATATAATTACACTGTTATACAAAATTATTTATGAATTCATTATATATATATACATTGTCTTTGATATATATGTTTATTTGTGTACATGATAAATAATTTTTTGATATATTTATTGATATGTTGGTATAAATATCTTAATTACTAAATAAAGTGTATACAAAAAAAATAAATTCAAAATTTAATACAACTTAACTTATATTTTCTGTGTAATTATATATATTATTATGTTTACATACATATGTTCATCTGATATGTGTGTGAAAGTGTGTATATATATATATTTATAAATACCTGTAAATAATTATATTGATAAATACGTTTTTATTTGTATGGGTGCATACATGTTTACAAACGTAGTTTCATGTACACATAAAACCTATAAATACAACTACAAACACACATACAAATATTAAGATATGTTAATTAAATTATTTACAAACATATATTAATATATATATATATATATATATATAATAGGTATAAAAATTCATAAGTAGAAACAAATGTAAAAATTATATGTTATAAGTTAGGTATATTAAAAATAAACATTAAAATGTTCACATAAATGTTTGTATTATAATATTGTTATATAAATGTATAATTGTAAATAATTGAACAAAAATATTAATATGTATGCATGTTTATATCTATCTATCATTATATTCATATAATAATATTTAGATAAATGTATGTAAATGTATTGAAATATCCTTATAAATAATTATATTTGTATATACGTATAATGTTTGTTTAGAACACACATATATAAAAGATAGTGATAATATATATACACATACATACAAAAATATTTCCTTACATATAAACACAAACATAAATTCATATTTATAAAAATTAATATAACTACAAATATAGTTACAAACATATCTTTATGTTCATGTACATACATACATATATACAAAAATATATATAAATATAAATACATAAATATATATAATTGAAATTATATGAAAATATAATTAGTGAAATTATTTATAGATATAAGTACATCCATGCATATGTATATACATTTACATACAGGCACATTATATTTTGATATATATATATATACTCACAAAAACATATGCATTCAAGCATATTTACAAATAAATACCTGTATATGCATACATGGATTCATTTTTATATATTAATTTATTAAGGGAGAATTTTAGAGAAAATAAATAATTGGAGATATGAAGGAGAAATCTCAATTGGGTAGATTTGTATTGGTAATTTCACATATATTATGAAAAAATTAAAATTACTAATAATATATCATATATGTGTCTAGAATTATTGGCAGAGATGTAATAGTCATATTTGTGGTGATCAATTCAAATTGTGACACCAATTGAATATAATTTAACTGATTAAATATTAAAAATGGAGAAAAATTAATGGATGATAGTGAATGTCAATTCGGGTTAGAGATAATCCATGGATTCTCATCATCATAGTTACCGAGTTGAAATGTGGGGGGAAGATAAGGTGTGGGATGTTGATGGATGGGGGAGAAGTAGGGTCCAAGATATACTATATCCAAACATCTTTTTTCAAATGTTAATATTGTTAATAACCTAAATACCATATGCATAACACTAACCCAATTGATATAGTCTCTCTTCCACTAATTTTTTCCACCAAAATTTTTTTGTTTAATTTATACTTTACAAATGGTATTGGAATTTCATTCGTACACCACCAATGTGAATGGTACATATATACGAAAAATTATAGACCCATATATGTTTCATTAATTTGAATTTTGTATTTATTCTAATACACAAGACATTATCAATAAAAATATCTCACCGGAGATTTCTCCAGTGAATATCTCATTGGTTATTTCCCCAATTAATATCACATATCACATTAATATATATAAATTAATTCATGTATGTATATAATTGTATTTATATTTTTATGTATGTATGTATATATACTTTAGGATATGTATTTAACTATGTAAGTATATGGATATATTTATTTGTATATATAACTGTTTTTATATTGTTATATATAAATATATTAATATATATATATATATATATATATTTGTATATATTTTTTTTTTATATATTCATTAGTTTTTATATATGTGTTTGATGAATAATTTTTATAGGTATATACAAATATATGCTTTTAGAAGGATATTTTTATACATGTACAAACATGCATGTAAATATTATTACATGAAAATACACCAACATAGATATAAACATTCATAGGTAAAACTATTTTAGTATAATTATTTAAAATTATACATTTATATAACTATACACTAATATGAATATTTATAAGTATATTCTAAAGATTATTTTTTATATAGTTATTATAAAACATAATCTATACATTTCTTTCGATGTATGCTTGTTTATAGCGATTCTTATGAGTATTTCTATTTATATATGTTTGTAACTAATTAAATTAATGTATATATATGAATATAGGTATGTATATATGAATTTATATTTATAGGTATGTTCGTGTATATGAAACTACATGAATGCACATGTGTGTACCCATGAAAATGAGAATATTTTTAAAAATATATGTATTTGTATGTATATATAAATAGAAATATATACCCACTTACATACATATATCACACGCACACACACATATATATATAAATATACACATAGAATAAATTCTCATTTTTAAAATATAGAATGTATTTTTTTTGTACACTTTATGTAGTATTAAATTATTTATACCAAAAAATCAATAAATATATCTAAAAACTAAAAATCACACACAAAAACATATATATAAATTAATGAATATATATACAAAAATATAATTTATTATTACATAATTATATATAAGCTGTGTGAATATATATAAATATATATGTGAACATTATTTAAGTCATTTCACTTTCAAGAATGTGCACATGTACAAACACACATGAATTGATATTAATAAATGTATATAAATATATATTATTATCTATATATGTAAATATAATTAGCATTATTACTTGCTAATATAAGTTCATGAATTCATATATAGACACATAAACACATATAGGTATATTCAATGGAAAGTATTTGACGGTATATTTTAATATATATATATATACACAGATGCGTCTAGATTTTACCATATATAAACACATACATAAAAATAAAATCATAAATACCTATAAATATCAGTATATACATACATTCTTGCATGCATATATTTTAATATAATTATTTAAAAATAAATATAAGTTCATTTATAATTTTATATACATGAGTACGGATAAATATATTGAATGGAAAAGGAAAATTAATTATAATATTGAAGATTATGAAACACAATAGAGTTCAACTAAATGGAAAAATCATCAAAAAATATAGTTGAATCACCCAAAAGTATATGAGCTACCGAAATATATGCTACCATGATCCAATAAATTTTGATGAACGAGAAAGATGAAGTAGAAATGTGGTGAAATAAATCGTGAATATCCCCCAATAAAATATCAACTGGTTGAAGGCCACTCTTTGATTATAAGATATCATTGAAAATAATAAGGATGTGTGACTCTAGAATGATTGAACTCCACCTGCTACCAACAATGAAATCCATACCAACAATAATGGATTGGGACTCATCCACCAGTAAAATCTAGTTTGTATAAGGTTATTTATGAAAAGGAATCATAACTGTTCTGATTGAGTCTAAGACGAGCATTTCTGCTATAGAATAACCCTCATCCAATAAAGAATAATCTATGTTAATATTCATCACATTTTTTAGAGGTGGTATAAAAGAGCCTAAACAAAGTTGTACTCTTGAAAAATCATGATTCATGTCATTACAGTTCCATGTTTCAACTAATAAATGGATGAGATTTCCTGTAAATAACTAGGTCTAACCATATGATAAAAGATGATGTCATTTATTATAACTCATTCTTTCCATTCCATAGTACATAATATTCATGTTTTCTTTGGAGGAATTAATGAGTATCACATCACTAGAAACCCTAAAACTTGATTTTAACTCTAAGATATTATTAGAATTTCTATTCCATGAATGTTATACATCTCTAAATATAAGGAATAAAAGGTATCATGTAAGGAGAATTCCGATCATGACATGTAAAAAGGTTATATCAGATCATCAGAAGTGTGGTAGAGAGTGAGAAGATATTTATTTCGGAAGGATTCCAGAATCTTTTTCCACTTGTAGTTGAGAACCTTGGGTGTAATTTAGGGGCCCCAATGGATTTTACAAAACCCAATATCTTCTATGTTCCTCAAATATAATCATAGATTATATTAAGAGTTTACTGTATATTTACCAAAGAAGTTCTTACTCTAGAAATTATGATTTTCATCCATATCCCTTAAACATGGAATTCTCATAATAATATTTCTTTCCCTCTTATAGAACAAAGTGTTCAGATTTTCATCAAACCATATACTTCACACATCATTAAAAAAAGAGAGTAACATTTCATTTTCCAAACCAATGACCATAGGAAATGTTTTATAGAGGCCATTTCAATTGAAAATCCATGGATCCATTTCAATTTGAACTCTATCACTATCACCAATCATCTAGTAAAAACTTTTATTGAGCTTCTCGTTTGACCACAACATAGTTCTCCAAAAAAATTTGTTTGAGGTTCAAAATAGGACATAAAATGTCATAGTGTAAGAAATATTTTTTAAAAATGACTTGAGGAAATAAAGATGTTGGATGATCAATAATATAAAAAAGTGATTACAAATAATTCATTCATTAATGTGATATTGATCTCATAAACCCCTACCCACACATGATTTAGGGAGGAAAAGAATGGCTGAGAAAATCCAATGGATTTTGTTCCTCCCATTATTGATGCCCAATAAAAACTTTTCATGTAGGAGAGAAGTTGGTCAATAATAAAATCGAGGATCTTCAAAATGTTCATAGACTATGTTGGTATTTACTGGTACATAACCAAAATTAGGATGCATCTTTCAATATTAGAATCCCTTATGCTAATCCAGTTATGATTATTTTTTAGAAAACCGTTTCAAAACACTAGAGTGGAATTCATTTTTAGATTTCCCAAAAATAGTGGGGATCCCATGATATTTATGGTGCTTCCCAACTACTTGAATTCTAGATTCATGGTTTATGTTGTCATTCCACCTTAGAGTAACACCTATGTTACTTTAAATTTATGATTTTGAGAGATAAACCAGCTACCCTGATTCCATCTCATTCCATTCTATATGGTGAAAAATAATACCACGTTATTCATAGAAGAACCTAGAAAAAATTTAACAGACATTAGTAAATACTAAGTACAAATATGAGGACCTCATGGATGAATCTTTTTAAAAGGAACCACATTTTATCTATATTCCAGTAAAAAAATATTGGAGAAAATGTCATTAGTCATGATAATGATGAAAGGGGAGAGATGACCCCACTAGAGAATCCCTCTGGATGGCAGAAAACATTGAGTAAGGCCCCCATTAATATGAAACTTGAAATATTCTAGATTAAAACATAGAAAATAAATTTCAATCTATTTAGAGTTAAAATATAGTTTACTCATCACAAATTTAAGGAAAGGGTATTACACTATATCATAGGTTTTTTCCATGTCTAATTTTTATTCCCTAACCCCTCTATTAGTTACAGAACACATTTTTATGGGATAAAAAATTTCAATAGAGATAATATTATTATTAAAGCTAATACTCTTGGGAACAAACAAAAATTTTTTCTTATAAATAATAGAAGGAATCATCCTATGAAATAGTTTGAAAAAAGTACTTGTACATATAATATAAGTGACATTTCATAAACTAATAGCATTGATTTATGAATGTAAGAAAAAAAATTAATGATAGTAATATAGGTAATAAGGGGTTAATTTAAATAAATAATTTTCACTTACCCATCTATAAGTATTTCATGAGATCATATATATTTTACTCGATGATGTGATATAAATTTTTAAATAATAATACATGGAAACCGTCAGACTTAACACCTTTTTTGATTGGATTTGTTTCATGGGAATAATAATTTCATAATTTTACATATCATAATATAGATGGTGGTTCATCATTTTTTCAATCACTTGAGTAATTTAGGATTTGATATTCATAGATATAGTATACTCTCAAATCAAATATAACTCCTAAAATGTGTAGATTGACATCCTGGGTTTCCATATAATTTAAGGAATACATTTATTAAAGTGTAGTGATTCCTTAAATAAAATATTTATAATACATGGAATTTGCCTTTTTATGAATGTATAAAATATTAGAGTCACTAAATTTCATTCCATCCTCATAAACATTCATGCAACAAAATCATTATTAGATCTAAGATTAGTATCCAAGTCACCTTTAAGGGTCAATATTAGGGATAGAATCATGTGTGTGGAGGGGTGGGAGTAATTATCATCCATCATTATATTAATATCATAAAACGGAATTTTAGGCTAGAAAAATTAATTATCTCTTCATAACATCAATTTAGAGGCCACCTGATGAATTTTACTTTGATAATCAAGCTCTCTAACCATCCAACCTGATTAGACCCACTCTTTTCCATCCTTATCCCTATTATAAAATCTATCAAACCTATATATCATATTATTAGTATGTCTAATTTATTATTTTGATAAGTTAATGAGGATTAGGTAGGGATATGAAATTGAAGGAACAAGGTGTGTCACCTAAAATAACTTGATGAAATTAAGACATTAGATCAAACTGAAAACCCTATCTAGTCACTGAAAAATGTGAGTAATTCTTAATATATAATGACACCATTTAAAATGGTTTCTTGAATTATAAAAAGAATAATAGTATATAAAATATGATTCCTACAAAAAAATATATCATCAAAGAACATGGTTTATTATGTCTACCCCACTTCTCATGTCAAAACATCATTTCATCAAAATCCTCACTTATTAATTGAGGAAATGAGATTATATCCTCCCGAGATTTTCAGATCTCCCATGACCCCCACTTATACCTCTAAGATAAGAACACATATAAACCCAAAAATTTCCATGTGGGATTATTTGGTTATGGAATATGGGTTTTCATATGATATGATGAGATGTTCTTTATTCTGACATCAATATGCTACTTTTAGAGAAGGAAAAGGCCTATGGAGTGACCTTATCATGAAACTAAGAGACATCCATGAAAACCAGTTATGTTTCCATAGAAATCATTTCCTTTTTATCCATTATAGTTTCATCAAGGAAAAATATGTCAGCGAAAAGTTTAGTTCTCTATCATTGGAACATTCGAACTATGCATGGGTTTCCAAGATCATGACTATTCAAACATAGAATTTTCATTAGGGAAGGTGGGGATGGTTTCTTCTCAACTCTAGCTATGAGAAATCAACATTGGAATCATATCTATATGTCTTAAACCTTTTTTAATATCACTCATTCACTTATAAAACCTCCAGAACTCTTTTGAAGTATATGGATTCCATGAAAAAAGATCTACACAATTATCTCCTTTTTTAATTCCTCCTCCACATGGAATGCATTGATGGTCGAACAATCATATTTTGAAAAATATCCTCTCATGAAATAGGGGAATTCATGTAATGATATGAGCTCAAGGGAATCTCAATGATGTTGGATATGATTTTTTTGGATGGGGTGATGTATAAGGATAGACTTAGCGGTTCATGGAGTGTACGTGGGAGGGATGGATTTCAACATGGAAAAAGTAGTCTGAGTACCAACAGTCTTCTAGGGATCCTCAAGGTTAAATTTAGTATCATTTATCTATAAGTCCACTATCCACATACGATTATAGTAGTCTATGACTAAATTTGGTGACCCCAACATGATGTCCTTATTATGATCCGAAGTGGATTGTACACACATTACCTTGTCATGTTTTTTATTCTCCCTTCAACATTCTTATTTTGGAAAAATTTACATCCCAATATATCTTTATCACAATCAAAGACTAAATCTTATAATGTTTCTACCTTCACTATATATGAAAACATATATTTTAAAACAATATAATTCATGATTTATTGTATGAATATTCACACAATACCAAAAAAACATAATTATAGCCCTAGTTTCATGGGAAAATTAGGTATATATCATAATTACATGAAACATGCATAAAACAATATTATTTATAAAATCCAAAATATGCCACTATATTTCATCGATCTTCTGAAAATTTATAGGATAACTTTGGGACATACATAAGAAAGGCGTGTGATATGATATTCAATAATGGAATAATAATAAAATAAAAGTGTAAAGGTAATATATGTGAGTCAATAAGTATATTAATGTGACATAAAATCATTGATAATAATAAACTTATGCATTGAAGGATTATATAATATGATAACATCAAGGAAACATAAGAATGTAAGAAAACAATAAAAAATGGCATCATATACATAATCCAAGTATAGATTCCAATTCATCTTAATATAGTACAGTTTGGATAACCTCTCATTAACCATACATGGTATCTCATGATATAGAAAACATTACCCAATGTATTGGAGTTATATATAATTATAGACCAATCCATCTCATTCATATCAGGTACATTCATATTTGTTCCACATAGATCATAAAACATAAGATAATAGTTCATTAATTTTAACCACATGGTAATAATTTCAGGTTACATATGTGGAAATCCTCAATCAATGAAGGATATTTTCATCTAGTTGAATACATTTGTGTGGAAATGATTATGATTATTCACAATAAAAATGTTTATCATGGAGAATCAGAGGATAATTTCGACAACATAATGGAATTACATAATGATTCATGGGATTTTTTAATGAGTGTGACAGGGAGTATCTCATTACATTAAAATCATAAGTACACTATGAAGGATGTGTAAAAACATATTACAACTCAAAAAAATTAAAAACTCAAATGCATAATACATTGAATGTTCTTGGATAAGTTCCAGGATATAATCCATTTTCTTAATATGGTTCTTCAAAAAGAGTTGGCGGACCTTCTTAAGATCCTGGTGGAACCATTGGAGGGATCCATAGATGGAATGGTAGAGTAAATATATTCTTTAATTGTTCAGAGTGTATATTAATGGGATTTTGGGTGGGCTTTATATATAAATACGAGATATTCCTTTATTTATTTATAAACATAGGTTCAAGTCTCTATATAATAAAATAATCACAACCACATACCTTCACATGATTATTCTAATGATTTATAACCAATATGAGTGATTTGAAATATCTTATTATTACTTATAACCTAACTCATTAAATTAATACCGTTGATGATGTGGAAGTGAGTCATGTTTATAAATAATTAAATTTCAATGAATAAATTATAATATAAGTTTTGGGGGATTCATTATGGGATTATAAAATTAATCAAATAAATTCTAATACACATTAATTTAATTATGAAACATAATTTTGGGCATGGATACATTTTATAATATTTATTAGAATTTTTTTATCTATTATGATTTCATAATAGAGACCATATATTTAGACTGTATTTATTTTTTACCCAACAAGATTTATCATCCCTAAAAATTATGAAAAAAATCACTATTAGATAATTTTTACATGGTAATTTAAAAAATTATATTTATTTTATTAAAATAATTTTCTAAATATAAAAATCTTTATTTACTAAAAATATGTTTTTATTGACGATTGATGTTTTCTGACCCTAATAGAAATTTTATTTGACTTTATAAAATTATATTATCATTTATATTTATATAAATAATATTTAAGATTAATATTTTAATAAAATAATATTGATTTCAAAAAAAAAATCAATTCAATGAAAATTGTTCCATCATTTAAACTACATATTTCCAAAAAAGAAAAAAAATAATCATAACAAAATATAGTTTTTATAATATTTTTTTTAATTGTTTATAAAGTAATATTAAAAAGGATAATTATAATAATTTGTTTAAAAAATAATATACTCTTTCTTTTTAGGGAATTGATTAGACACTAGGATATTATTCTTTTATATATATTAATTTTTATGTTTCCTAATGTCCATAAACATCAGTTTTAAGGATTATACAATTAGAACATCATTTATCTTGATATGTAAACTTCAAGTTTGAAATGATAACTTCAGCCCACTCGATCAACTATTTGTGGATAAAATTATATTATTTATTTGAATTTTATATTTTGGAATATTATTTATTTGAATTTTATATTTTGGAATATTATTTATTAATTTTTTTAGATATTTTTATATTTTATTATCTATGGAAGAATCCCAATGGAAATGGATATTTTTGTTAATAAGAATAGAAATTTTGAACATAGCATAATGGGCCTAAGACCCATCAAACAAATGAGCATCCCAAAATCCAATCCCAATTAATATAAAATATTAAATAAAGAAAAATAATATTTTGGGGATCATTTAATTATACTATTACTATAGATAATTATAATTTTTTCAAAGAGATTCAGGGAGCTGAAGTTGACATTTAAATTATGGGCCATATCTGGAGGCCCATAGAATCAATTCACTATTTCGATCATAACATCTTAAAGGATGATAAAATTGGCACTAAATTTTGATATATTATATATGAAACATGAATGAAGATATTTTTCTTATATGATCTCTCCATATTCATCTATATTCAATTACAATGTCACATGTAAAAAACTGGATTGAATATGGACGAATTTATAAGTAAACATTGAAAAGTCCAATTTTCTTTTGATTTATCACCATCTTTTTAACTCTCCTAATTTATGGGGAATGGATTTATTGAAGTTGGTTCGACCATTTTATCATAATATTTCTTTATAAGGGTATTTTTTTCAAAGTATTAGGTTTTTCATGTATTTTCCTTCATTTGTAATTTCACGTATTCAGTTTGTAATTGCATCATCAATTTATCTCATGTAATTTAGTCATTCACCATATTTAGTTATTATAAGTTATTATTATTCTCTTTTTATATTATTTTTTATATCACATTGATATCTTTTTATTAAGGAGTGATGATATAGACAACATATTTTGTGATATTCCTCACACATTGGGGGAGTGATATTGTAGTATTTTTTTTCTTCTTCAATTACACCTTTATAAGTATACTTCCACCCTCAATTGAGAGACTTGATTCAATGGAAGGATAACCCTTTTGTGGTTTTCTTATAGATAGTTTCCCTATGTTGGATTAGATGATATTTTATGTTATCAAATTCTAAAATTATTTTTACGGTTAGAGAGTTCAATTCGTTGACTTATTTTCATCTTTGTCTTCACTGACATTAACAACAACAAATTTTGGGTGCTAGAATGATCCAATTACATTGATTGATCAAGAATGTGATCCTCAAGGTAAATTTTATATTATCCTTGAAATATTTTATAGAATATTCATGAGAATTATATAGGGGAGTTATCTGATTTATTGGATACCTCTCGAACTAGTGGACGAAAAATCCAATTAAAAACAATTACATCCATTATATATCTAATAAAAACACAAGATGGACCTGTCAAGATTTATTAATTTCATTAAAATCATTTCGTGTTTAATTAATTAATTTAAAAAAAGTGTCATATGATAATTATTATTTTAGTTTCACAATTGCAAACAACAACATATTTGGTAACTTCATATACAATTATTCTTTATAATATAGCACTCTATAGGTTTCATCTTCCATACTTGTTAGTTAGATATCTAATTTTAATTCAATGACTTATTATAGAAGAATATTAGATTTGGGTATAAATATATTCGAAACCATTTCCAATGACCCAAGTAAGTAACTTAAAACTCACCTTTTTTTCTCAACCCAAATTCTCAATTCTCAAATATATTTCTCTTTTATCTTCCCCTTAATATTTATGTGCATCCTAAAAATCCCAAATCCAAATATAAATCTACATTTATGGAATTCTTTAAAAAATAACCATATGTAATCTAATTTTAGAATAAAATTGAAAAATCAATATTAGAAATCAATAAAATTAGGGAATATATTTTTATCAACCCATGAATGATTACTACACAGAAGTTGGCATTTACAATCATTTTGATGATAAATATTTAATGGGAAAACAATCAAACCTCTCATAGATGGTAAAAGAGATCAATAATAGGGATTTACATGATGTTAAAACTCTTATACAGACAATTCCATGCCAATTAATTGAATAATTTAGTTAAAAATGGAGAAAATGAATTTGGATGTTTTATTTTTGAGATCAGAACTAAAAAAATTGAAATTATTACCGAAACCATTCCCACTAAGGGTTCCCTTCATTAACATTTATAGAAAAATATTCATACAAAAAGACCTTGGATGAATTTATTGAATAAATAACATTAGTAAATTTGATATTTGAAGAGGATCAGGTAATTTTTAACGGGACTTTAAACCAGGAGGAAATTGTTTTTAATTCAAAAGAGTGAAATTTGTCATCATGGATTGAATATTATGAATATCCCACCATTGATGTTTTTAAAACCACTAATCATTGAAAATTTGGGAGAAAAAACAAAAATATATTCCATAACCATTAATAAAATTCAACTGGAGAATTCTTGGGTTGAATCATATTTTAATAACGAACCAATTCTTTCTAAATTTCATGGAGAAGAACTATTTAGTTTCAAATTTCCTATGTTCTTTCAGAAATTTCAATGAACCCAAATTACAAATTTTTATCATTATATCCCCCCTAGTGAATATCTTCATATGGGATAAAAAGGACCATTTAGTTTTCATTCAACTTTCTCTTGAAACTCACCAAGGATGACTAATCAATGATATCTTAGGAAAGACCACTGATGAAACAATATCAACAAATTTTAATATTAATTTTATTTTACTTTTCATTATGGAAAAAAAGATTTTACGTGTCCGACATTCTAAACATGGAATTAATCTCAATCATGTATAATTGGAGAAAAATGGGTTCCATAAAATATTGAATGTTGGTATTAGATAAGTTGGGGGGATCAAGTCGAGCTAACGCCTTAAAATTAAGTGATCCTCGAGAGGTAATCCAGTATCGACCTTTTTATATTTTTGTGTGTTTTTGTTGTTAAGGGGACCCCCTTGGGGTTTCTATTGTGATCTATTATCTCATTGGTATGATATTTAGTAGCTAAAGCATTCAGTATTTTCAAATAAACTCCATATTTATGATGTTCAAACCTAAACATCTATTATCCCCAGGCACTAGGACAAAACCGACATTTAATATTGGTGGTATTTTTCAGTGATGGAAAAAAGCACTGATAAATGGAATATTTATCAGTGCTAATGAAATCGCTGATAAATTTTGCCCGTTATCAGCATTTTCTTTTCAACACACATAAAGGATTCATTTATTATCTCTTTTTATCATTGTTAAACATATGAATAAATTAAATAAGATAATTAAAGAACTGAGAAATAAAAAATGAGTTTATTAAAAAAATATTGAACATTTTATTAATTAAATAAATATTGATAATAATGAATTAAGTGATTATAATATTTATAAATTATAAAAAAATAAAAAATAATATGTATTAAATATATAAATATGAAAAATAAAAATTAAACAAATTAAAATTAAAAAGAGTAAATTGAGAAAAATATTCAACATTTAATTAATCATAATATTATTGATAATGTAAATAAATAGTATATATTAAATATATATATATATTAGTGTATATAAATAAGATTTATACATTACAAAATATTTATGCGCTTTACATGAAATAGTCATATATTTAGTGAATAGTGGTTTATAATTAAAAAATTAATACGAATAAAAAGTACTACCAAATTGCATTTAGTAATGGACATAAATTTGAATGTAGTTTTATTTTTAAATTTAAATTATATCAAAGACATGTTATATTTATTTCATATATGCGTAATTGATGCATTTTTATATACAACACACACACCCAATAACTTTTCCATTTTTTCAATATTAAAAAGTGTACTTATTTTTAAATTTATTAAATTTAACTCATTTTTACATGCATAACCTTAAATTTAGATATTCATTAATAATGATAAATCAATATTTTTTAAAAATATCAATACAAAATTATTATTTTTTAAAGTATTTATAGATATAAATATTTAAAAATGTACAAAATATATTTAAAAAATTATATACATATAATTATTTATAAATAATTATTTTTTAAAAAGTATTTATATAATTATATATATTTATATAATTAATAATTTTTTCATAATTATACATAAAAATGAATATATTTGTTATATTTATATTTATATATATTTTTTCAATAAATAAAAAAATAAAAATATATATATATATATAATGATATAAATATTATTTTTAAAAAATATTTATATAATTATGAACAATTAGTTATATATTTTAATAATTATAACTTTATAATAAATATAATTAAATAAGGACTCTATTTAATATATATAATGATTATGTATATATACATACAATTTTTTATTTATAACTATAACTATAAATCCTTTATCAGCCCTTAGATAACAAGCAGTGAAAAAAAATATGTACCATCGCCTTCTTTAGAATTGATAAAGATGATTCTTTATCAGCACTAAAAAAGCATTGATAAAGGTCATATTTATCATTTCTAAAACTTTATAACTGATAAATATGGATTTTATTATTGCTTTTTTAGAGTTGATAAATTCATACCTTTATAAATAGTAAAAAAGAACTGATAAATATGTCTTTTATCATTGATTAAATAATCAGAGTTGATAAAATGACTATTTATCATCACATTTTTAATAACCACTATAAAAAGTGTCATTATCTAATTATAAAAACCTAACCTGTTGTGAAACCATTGCGATATCAGCAGATTTCCATCGAATCCACCCACTTTCGGTGCTCCTCCCTAGTGAATGAAATATCGAATCATCCAAACACAATCGAATAGCACAAAACCATTTCCTCTAGTTTCTCATACATCGATCATAATACGATGTTTAGTTGCAATTATGATTTCTAAAGAAAACGTCGAGATATGGATCTGAGGGTCTTTTATTTTCATCAACCTAAAAAAGGAAGCTTTTGTTTTCCTTTACAGGTTCAAATTTTATTTCTATATTAACTATTTTGATATTGGGATTTGAGGATTTCCAATTTTCATGTGTGGGTTCTGATTTTCTTTATGTATTTGTGTTGTAGTTGTTGAATAATATTTTTCTTTTGTTTATTATCCATTGTTTTCTTGAATACAATTTTGATATACTATTTTAGTCTTTTTAAAATTTTGTTTTGAATCAATTTTCTTCACAAACTACATCTATACCTCATCACACTCCACAAGTGTAATTTTTTTGATGATTTGAAATCTATGGACACCACCTATAGTCCGTAGATAAAGATATTAAATAATAATTTATTGCACTATATAAAAAATGGAATTTTTTGATATAGTAACCTTAAATTAATGATTAAATTCATTTACAAATCTAATACTCAGTTTGGGGATGGTGTGAAGTAGCAACAAAATCTGATTTTATGAAATTTATGTATGAGAATTTATTTATTTAAATGCTATATTAATATTATTTTGTAATGGGTATTCCATAAAAATTAATTTTCTTAAAATTATTGTGCCTTATTTTAAGAAAATATTAGTAAATGTGATACCATATTTTTTTATTATCAATGGATCCAAATTTTCAAAATTATCATGGTTTTGTATTTATTTTACTATGTTGTGATATTCTACTATAGGGGATACATATATTGCTCAGAATTATGTAGTTTTATTTCTATATTCCAACTTCTTTATTAACCTCCCTAAAATCTCAAGGATGGGTCAATGTGTATTAGATGTACTCCCTATAATCCTTTGGATGCTTTATAACTTATTCCAAAAAATAGAACCGATCTTATAAAATTCAATTTATTTGAAATTATTTTCAAATATTCATTATTTTAATTATATGTATTTGGGTAAATATATACATTTAATTAAAAATAAAATAATATATACTTAAATAACCCCTAAAATATTTTAAACTCATGTTAATTTCAATATAATAAAAGTAGGTAACTATATACTATTATTTTGGAAATAATTAAACTTTAAAAAATTTAAATATATGTATTATATAAACAATTACCTAGAATAATAATTATTTATAATTAATATAAATTAAAAGTTATTTTTATCATAATTTTTTATATTCATTTGAAACAACATGTATTATATAAATATCGAATAATATATTGTATATTTAAATAAATTTAAATATTATAAATAATATACACATAAAAATATAATTCTATTAAAATTATGTCACTAAAATAATACATATATGTATATATATAACATATATATATATAATATTTAGGTAGATTCAATTTATTTATCAATGTATTGAATGAGGAATGACCTACATTTTATAGTTTTTGATGGTGGAAGGCATGAGCCCCATTTAGGTTAATTTCCTACCTTGGTAAGTGTGAACAATGTACACACTTCCTTCGAACACTTTTTCCAATCCTATAAAACCCAATCATTTTGTAAATACAACAAAACCTATTAAAAATCATGTTTTATGGAAAAAAATTATAGAAAAATCTTCAACCAATTATTTTATTAATGTTCTTTTTCAGATCCTTTTGGATAAATTCAATGATAAAAATAAAATTAATTTATCATTAACTCTTACTCCTTGTCAAAACAAATAAATTATGTTCAGTTACATACAATCATCATATGAAATTACACTATAGAAACACATGACCCACCGGGTTTTAATCACTGCAGTTGTGTATTCTGATTCCTCCATCTCCAACCTCTTCATTTCATTGTCACCCTTCACTCTATCATCTATTTGGTTGTGTGGAGATTTTATCTTTAATGAGCTGGTGGAATGGAGGCATTGAGTTGAAAACTTGTTCCAATGGTTTAATTCAAAAAAATTGGAAGCATTACCCTCTTTTAATGAATACAGTGATGTACAATAGTCATCCTCATCAACATCATCACCTGAATAGTTATTATTACATTTTGTTTCACTAAGACTAACCCCATCTATTTTATTTTTATTTTACTACTATGAGAATTATTCATCCCATTGATTACTACTACCGTGAGAATTTCAAGCAACATAGGTGAATTTCCACAAGAGATGGTGGATGTGTGTCAAACAAAAAAATGAAATGATAAATATTTTGGAGATGAGCAGATATGGACAATAATTTTCTATAACATTAAATATTGAATGAATTCATAGGATAACATCGACCCTGGGGGGAAAATTATCCACATACTCCTTAATCATTGATTTATTTTTTTAGCAAGATCTATTTTCATTTTTTTTAATCATTCTTTCTTTACCGTCAGTATATTCTTGTGGTCAAAAATGTTTTCACAGTAAAATAATTATCCATAAAATTAGTTTATTATTTCATATATATATATATATAACTGCTTAATTTTCAGTATTACTTATAATTTGTTTCCTATACAAGTGGATTCTTTTCATAGAGATTATATCTTTGATATTAAAAAATAATTAAAATCATCATGAATTAGTACAACCATTAGAAAAAAGGTAAAATTATTAATCTTATTTCATTATTTTGTCATAATTTTATCAACTATTTGAAAGTTACTTACTTAAATATTTTTTTCTAACTATTATTTAGATTTTTTTCACAGATCTTTTGGGAAGTCATATTTTACCTTCAACTATATACAACAAGCTAAAAAAGAGGTAAAATGTTTCTTTCTACCAATGTATCCATGATTTCTATTTTTATTTCCACTTTTTGGACCATAAAAACTGAATATTGATTGGATATTATTACCTGAGAGACCTTTCGAATTTTGGAATTCCACTTATTTTCTAACATTAAACAATGAGAAAGGGTTTTCAGCAACATATATTGAGTCAATATACAATGTTGTTAGTTTACCTAGAAAGACAATTTAAACATTGTAACATTGGTAGTTAGGATTTTATTGAGACATTAGGACGTGTTGGAATCAACTAGACCTCAATCCAACACACAGTGTGATTGGTATGACTCTAAGTTCTTCTTTTTATTTAAAATAGACACTAATTTTAGTAAAAGGTACAAATGAAATAATCAAAGCCAAAAAAATACATTCTTGTTGTTTTTATACGTTAGGTAAATTATCCATAATCCATTTGAGATGTGTAGAAATCTGATACACCACAATTCAATTCACCGTATGACGGCCATGACTCAATTTTTCCATTATCAGTTTTAAATTAATAGTTTAGTTCCGAAAATGACATTGAATAAAAATAAAGAGAACACACTCATATGTTTTTAATCATTTAGTACATTGATTCATAAGACTTTTGGGACATTTATGAATTGGTATAATGTCAAACCAATACACAATGTGATCAATATAGGTCAAAGTGTGTGTTTTCTATTTAAAATGAAATTTTAGTAAAAAACATGTGGCCTACTCAAAAAATGAAGAAATAAATCCATATTATTTTGTTAATTTAGTTAAATGATCTATAAGTCATTTGAGACATTTAAGAACCAACCATTCCTCAATCCGATGAAAAGTATGACAGGTCTGACTCTTAGTTCATATTTTTTTTAAATGACATCATTTATAATAAAAAAAAAACTGGCCTACTCAAAACTGAGAACATGAATTGATATTGTATTTGAAAAATATTTAAATTATCCATATGTCATTTGTGTCATATAAGAATCATTTTTACCACAATATGATGAACGGTGTGCCCAACATTTCTTATTATGTCTGTTATTAGTTTAAAATTGACAATTTAGTTAAAAAATGGAAGTCACTAAAAATCAAGAAAATGTCTTTAGATATTATTTATAATTTAGGAAATTGATATGGAATTCATTTCTATTGTGAAGGAATAATTCTCACATCAAATTGATACATTGTTTGGTCTCTATGATTTAATGTGTGTGTCTCCAATTTAAAATTTAATTTTATTAAAAAACACACGTTACATGCTAAAAACCAATTAAATGAATTCATACTATTTTTATATATTATAAAAATGATGTTAATGACATTTAGGATTTGTAAGAATTAGCTTCACCTCAATTTGACACATAGTGTGATATATATGACTCTAAGTGTTTTTTTCTATAAAATTGGTATCAATTTTAGTAAAAAAGAAAAATCACATAATCAAAACCAAGAAAACACATTCATATTGTATTGATACTTTGGAAAAAAGATCTAAAGTCATTTTTGACATGTAGGAACCAACTGGACCTCAATCCAATACACAATGTGTCTCGTATGACTCAATGTGTCCGTTATCATTTTTAAATCAATATTTTATTTGAAAAAGTTTCACTCATTGAAAATCACAAAAATATTCTCATATTATTGTTACTATTTTGGAAAAAATTTCATATGTAATTTTTGAAGTGTAGGAAAAAATATGACATCAGTTTGACACATAATATGACCAGTATGACCTAAAGTGTGTGATTCTAGTTTAAAAAAAATGTACGAAAGACAAGCAACATACCCAAAATTAAGTAAACACCTTAGGATTGTTTTGATATTTTAGGAAAATGATCCATTAGCCATTTTAGTTGTTTAAAAATCTGTCTCACCTAAATATAATACATGGTATGAAAAATATGACTCAATGTGTGTTTTTTCATAATCTAAGTATCATATTACTTTAAGACACACATCACACCGCCCAAACTAAGAAAATGACACTAGATGGTTTTCTATTCATTTAAATTCTATATTAAAAATATATTGGCTTAATATCATGGTGTTATTGCTCTATGGTCTAACTTGATGGTACAATCCACTAGTGGAGTTGTGTGACTAAGTATCACAATATATTATTCCCATTTTTCATCAATTTTATAAGAACTGATAAAGGAGTCCTTTATCAATGCTTTAAATGTCACATATAATGGTTTCTATTTTCAACAATAGTAGAAGCACTAATAAAATTGATTTTTAGTAATATTAAATGTCTATTTTTTAGTATTTATGGAGTTGACATGAAACAAGAAACATAATTTATCAATTTCATATTGAAGAACATCAACATAAAACAAGGTTATTTTGTACCATGATTTCATTTCAAATGAAATACATCCCTCTTTTTCCCAATTCTAATATATCTATTCTATTATCTTTCAATATTGAAGGTAGTTTCATTCTAAATTTGGGGGAATCAAAATATATTATTTTTTAAAAAAATGGGATTTTATGGTTAAAATTCAATTCAATATAAAATCAATCTATTTTAATCTTTGGTATTAATGTACATTGGAAATTATGAAAACTGAATGTAAAATTATTTTGAATTCCTTTATTATGATTTTAATATAGGTTTATGTTCATTATCATATTTTTTGAAATTTTTAGTTTTCTAAAGAGGGTTTTCATTACTAAAATTTTCATCTTTTTAATCAAAATTCCACAAAGCATGACTTTTATATAATGGGTGTATATTTTCATTCTTGGGTACCTTTTATCATAGCATCGTGTTTTGGGTCAATTTTAGTTTAACTTCAGTATCAAAAAAACTGAAAAAAGAAGACCATGTAGAGCAATGTTTCATGTAAATGTGTGGTGTCTCGCACTTGGGGATTGTTACCCGATAGTTTTAATTCCAATAGTTTGGAATTATACCTCTATTGTTGATCCTAAAATTGGAAAAAAAATTTGTTTCCAACACATTTGGATCATGACTCCATAGTTTTATTACATAATATTTGTCTTTTAATATATATTTTGGTTCAATAAAAACTAAAAAAACAAACAAAAACATCAAAAAATAAAATAAAAAAAATTAGATACTCACCATAATGTTTAATGTTATATCAACCTAGCACTTCCATTTATTTTCCCTTGAACAAGAAGATGAGCCCTAAGTCTTTTTATATACACTGCACATCACTATGATTAATTGAAATTGGAAGACATGTGGTGATGAATTTGAAAAAAGTAACGATCTTGGGGTTGGGATTTGATTGTGAGCATAGAATATGTGAAATTATTTTGAAAGGCTTCCTTTTTTTTGAATGATGTCTTATAGTGATCATTTTGAGTTAAAATGATTTTTAAAAAGGGATTTCAATTTATTTTTTTTGATGCATTTCCCTCCGAACATAAAAAACACATGTTGGGGTGTGTAATTAGCAACTAAAATAGGATAATATTCATTTTTTATTGATTAATATTCATGTGTTTCAATGTCCATTCACATCAACTTAAGTGAAATATATAAATTGA
Source organism: Viscum album (assembly GCA_963277665.1). Lineage (NCBI taxonomy): Eukaryota > Viridiplantae > Streptophyta > Magnoliopsida > Santalales > Viscaceae > Viscum > Viscum album. Next base: position 155,681,209 of record OY728166.1, on the reverse strand, counting down.
AGTTCATTTCTCATCACAAGTGAAAGTCATGTTCAAAAAAACTTTGTGCCCTATAAATAATCTTATTTTTCTAGAAAATTATATTAATTTTTTTAATTTGATATTTTTGGATTTGATTTATCACTTTTTTTGAATCATTTTATCTATTATAATCAATAGATAAATACCAAGGGAATATAGTAAATTTTGTAAATGAATGCCAAAATTTATGGACAAATCATATTGGGATTAAGGCCCATTAAACAAAATTGGGTCTCAAAATCCAAGGTTAATGAAGCTAAATTTTGAACTGTAGAAATAGAAAAATATTGGGATCAATTCATTCAACTATGTAAAGTGTTAATTCTGATTTTTTTAAGGAGAATCAGGGAGCTAAAGATAAAAAATTAAATTATAGGCTAGATCTTAATTTCCATAAAATCCACCCACCATTTCGAGCATTACATTCAAAAAAATTATCCAATGGCATGAAATTTTGAATGATTTTAGAGAAAATCTATATTAATATATATTTTTCTTTTATAACCCCATTATATTTTTCCATATTTAGTTACAAATTTACATTTACACAAGGGTAATTAATTTGGATGGTTTTATTTTAAAATTTGAATAATTGATAGAGCGCTCTCGTGGGCGCCCTCAAATGATTAGTGATTTTGGGGTACTTAGGTGCAACAGAGTGGCTGACCAAGGTCTTCTCTCAAAGGTGGAAGTAGATTTAAAACAACTTTTTAATGGTATTATAAAAATACAATAAAATAGAATAAAAACACTACCTGAAAGGATGGGGTTGGTTATATTTTATGAATCTAGAAGAAGTTTTCTAGAAGAAGATTGTTTTTTTTGTTTTTAGTTTTGAAATGATGTTCGATTAAAATGACACAACAAAAAGACATTTTTTAGAAAATATTTTAAAAGGAGTAATCAATATAAATCTACCTCTTCATTCAATTATTAATAATTATAATTTAAATCAATTTCCACTTAATTATGATCCCCTAATTTGTTATCCCTCGAACCCTACAAGAGTTAACTTAACCACAAATATAAAATTACTAAAACCCTTGACTAGCTTCGGAACACGCAATCACAGCACCCTGCATTGATTGTTGTTCTAAGGTTAGATTATGGTCAGTGGTTAATTAGGGCACATTTTCATTCTGTAAATGAGGATGAATTGTGTTTATAGATTATATTTGAACTCTACAAATTTATTCTGTATGGTCTTGTTTTACCGATTAAGATTGTGCTGTCACAATTTACACAATTCTCAACCTCGCGTGTTTTGTGTTAATTTTTCAATTTCTTGATTAGTTTATTATAATTTAAAAACACAATTCATGGATTATATTAAGTTAATTACAGTATATCAATGATTCAAAATAATAAAATGGAGAAGGATAGAGGTCGATCGATTACTAAAAAGAACTACTCTTCAATGGGCGGTGTAGTCATCGTGAAGACGTTTTTCATAAGCAAAGGACTGAAAGGTTAGAACCCAATGTTGTATCAACTCTTGATTCCAACCCAATTAATAATATTAATAGAATATGTAAAGGTAAGAACACAGAATAATATTTGAAGAAGAATTCAAGAAATAAACATGAAATAAAAGAAATACAAAAAAGAGGTGGGAGAGGAGAGACTTTTTGGAAGAGAGGTTTTCACAAATTCTTAGTTATTCCAAGAGTATTTAGGGGCTACCAAGAAACACACATTCGGACACACCTTCCCAAATCCTATAACAGACCTCCCAAAGTGTTAAAAACCCCTTTAAATAGAGTTTCTGAGGGCTGGGGTTACATAACTTTTTAAGTGTGAAATGAAAAACTTGTCCAAATATTTTATTCCATGCTTCACCGCCTAGATGACCTCCACAACACGTGTTTTTACCGGCCTTAAAAAGGGATTATTTGTGTCAACTCTTGTCCCCGAGCTTTCATCAAAATTTGGGCTCAATCCAAGCGCGGATGAAGAAGATATGGCCCAAATACAAAACTCATGTCCATTCTTCCGAGTCCAGCCCACCATTGGATTAATTGCTCATTTACTCCATCCAAATGCACTTTTTAGATCTTATGTCCTGAATACATGTTGTACAAAACTAAATTAGGAACACTGTTACAAAATTTAAAATTCAAATAATAAATATAAAAATATTTATCTTCGAAATACTACAGTGTACTATAAAGGGTAAAACTGAAATTTTCTCCAAATTTTCAACTGAATGATCAAATCCCAAATATTTTATAAATAAACATATTTAACATAATGTGAGGAAATTATATCATTTATTGTCAATATAATATTCAACAAAATTGTGTTTTATCAACTCCCCCACACTTACCCTTTTGCACTCCTGGGAAAAACCGCGTGTCAAGTAAACATCAATATCAAATCAAAACCAATTTTAAAACACATATCCTTGAGATCAAACAATTATACACCAAGAAACAAAATATATCATGCCTCATAAAAAACCATTATTTCAAGTTCATCAATTACATTATTCAACATATTTCTACTTCATTTATACTATTATGCACAAAACACTTAACTCGCTTGAATTTTCTCTCATCACACAAATATCAATTTTTTTGCAATGTATTTCTTATCCAAACTCATACAATGGTCACCATAGGCTTGATAGATTCCTACATCGCTACCCGGTGTGATTCAAGGACATATGTTTATCATGAGGACTTTTCAGTGTTGTTCTGTGGCTTTCGGTTGGTAGGATTTAGATGTGAAAAATTATGAGGCTGAATGAGGAGGGCTTGACTCTTTTTGATGAAAAATTGCATTAATCTAATTTTCACTTAAATATGGTCTTCTCTTCAATCCCCATAGCATCAATTCGGCTCCATCATCATGAAAAGTCATGGAAATATTACACCATTCATCATTTCAGTATAAAAAATTTCAATCTTCTCAAACATGATTTTCTTGAAAGCTCCAGATGGGCACAACTTTCCACCTCAATTAGAAGCTCCAGAAAAGGCAAAGCATCACTTGTCATGAAAGCTCCAGAAAAGGCACAACGTTCAATATAATGACTTTCTTCAATAGAAAACACATCTTTTCAGAATATAATTTTCCACCAAAACTGTCATAGAATGTGGTAGAACAACACAACATAGCTTCCCCCACAGTTAAGCTCAACAAGATTATGCAATTTCACTTCAAGAGTTGGTTGGATTGGGAAAATTGGCTTGTAATGTGGCTAACCTAAAATGATATGCATGTCTTATAAGGGATAAAAAGATTAAATGTTCAAGGTAGGAAATTATAAAAAAAGGATTCTTTGAAGTATGGGTTTTAATATCAAACAAATGCCTCAATAATTTAAACATAAGTACATCAAACCCTCAAGTTTTGATAGGAATAAACCAAATTCTGGTTAAATCAAGCATGGTTTGGTTCTCTCAAAAAGTGAGGTGAATGTAAAGAATATGAAAATAATGGTTTAGAAGCCTCACAGGGAAGTGATTTCAAATATAAAGATAGTGAGATGTGGCATGGGAATCAAAATTCAGCGTACTTTTCATGAAATTACTAAATATTTGAATTTGAAACAAAGTCATTTATACATTCATTTAAGCTTAGTTTAAATGGGTAAATTGTTTCACTTATTGTTATGGATTTAAAAATGGTGATGAGAATAATTTTAGCTCAAAAGTTTCAAAAAACACTGAAAATTATAAAATAAACACACAAAATTTGAAAAACACAAAAAAATTAGTTTTTTATAACATGAAAACAATTGAAATTACTAAACTAAATGGTTCCCTCCCCCACACTTAAAATATTGAATTGTCCTCAATGTGAACCCATGAGATGATATATTCACATGAAATGCAGAATTTTTAAATTGGACAAATAATATAAAAGTGAAAGGGTTATGAACACCCTGATGTGCTCAAGTGATGATGGGGTTATGCAGTGTGATATAATGCACTGGATCAGTAGGATGTCCCTCAATGTATCTCTTCAAATGATGCCCATTGACTGTAAAGCTCCTTCCAGTGTCCTCTTGTGTGATCTCCACTGCACCATAAGGAAAAACATTAGATACAATATAAGGACATAACCATCTGGAACGCAACTTACCAGGCATCAGCTTCAGTCGTGAACTATAGAAAAGGACATTATCTCCAACATTAAACTCCCTTTGTTGGATCATTTTGTCATGAGCTACTTTTGATCTTACCTTGTAGATACTTGAGTTCTCATATGATGACAATCTAATCTCCTCAAGATCTTGAATTTGCATCTTCCTTTGGATTCCATCATGGGCCAAATGCATGGTGCCTTTATTTGTAGCCCAATAACCCCGATGCTCAACTTCCACGGGAAGATGATACGCTTTCCCAAAAACAATCCGAAATGGGGACATACCAATGCATGTCTTGTATGCTGTCCTATAATCCCACAATGCATCATCAAAGCGCTTACTCTAATCCTTCCTATTTGGCTGCACAGTTTTCTCCAAAATTTGTTTCAACTCACGATTTGAAACCTTAGCCTGTCCATTTGTTTGGGGGTGGTATGGTGTTGATGTTTTGTGTGTCACCACATTCTTTCTAAGGAGGGAAGAGAAATTACTATTGCAAAATTGTGTCCCTTGGACACTGATGATGGCCTTTGGTACTCCAAACCTGCAAAAAATCAGTGCTTTGACAATGTCCAGAACAACATGGGAATCATCAATCCTAGTGGCCATAACCTCCACACATTTACTCACATAATCAATAACAACCAAAATGTACAAAAAACCAAAGGAACTAGGAAAAGGGCCCATAAAATCAATTCCAAAAACATCAAAAATCTCATAAAATAAAATGGGTTGTTTGGGAATCTCATGTATCCTTGAAATATTTCCAGTGTGTTGGCAACGAGAGCATGAATTACAAAACACAAGGGAATCATTGAATAAGCTAGGAAAATATAATCCAGAGTCTAAAACTTTTCTAGTTATCTATTGGGGTCCAAAGTGTCCACCACATGCAAGTGTATGAGAGAATTACAAAACAGACTCAAACTCATGGTCAGGAACACACCTCCTAATAACTTGGTCACTACACATGCGCCATAAGTATAGATCATCCCAACCATAAAATCTTGACTCACTCTTTAATTTTTGGACTTGATGTTTCTTTAAATGTGCAGGGATTTCAAAGGCCACAAGTTAGTTAACTAAATCAGCATACCAAGGATGCGTACCTGAGATTGTATAGAGATGCCCATCGGGGAAAGTGTCCTGAAGTGGTACCTCATCCAAGGTTTCATACTCTAGTGTGTGAGTAAGCCTACTCATGTGGTCCGCCACCAAGTTTTCTGACCCCTTTTTTTCCTTTATCTCGATGTCAAACTCTTGAAGAAGGAGTATCCAACGTATAAGTCATGGCTTTGCATCTGGCTTCTTCAAGAGGTACCTCAGAGCTGCTTGGTCAGAAAAAACAACTACTTTAGAGCCCAATAAATATGAATAGAATTTATCTAAAGAAAATATGACAGTAAGAAACTCCTTTTCTGTGGTAGTGTATTTTGATTATGCTGAATCCAATGTCCTTGATTCATAGGCAATCACATGTGAACGTCCATCCACCCTCTGAGATAAGACATCTCCAACTTCGAAGTTGGAGGCGTCACACATAAGCTCAAAATGAATCTTCCACCGCGGGGGCTGTATGATCGGTGGAGTGGTCAGAAACTTCATTAGCTCATCAAATGATACCCTGCATGAATCATCAAAATTGAAGTCAATATCTTTTTAAAGAAATCGAGATAAGGGTAGAGTGATCTTACTAAAATCTCTGATGAAGCGTCAATAAAATGCAGCATGTCCAAGGAATGATCGAACATCACACACATATGTAGGATATGGGGGGGATGAAATAAAGTTTACCTTAGATTTATCAACTTCACTGCCACGTTGTGAGACTATATGACCTAAGACAATTACCTTTTAGACCATGAAATGACATTTTTCAAAATTTAAGACCAGATTCTTCTCAATACAACGATGCAACAAATCACCCAAACTAGAGAGACATTCATCAAGTGAGGATCCACAAAATATAAAAGGATCCATAAATACCTCCATGCAGGTCTCAATGAAATCAGAAAAAATACTCACCATGCATCTCTGGAAGGTACTTGGGGTGTTGAAAAGTCCAAATGGCGTCATTTGGTAGGAAAATGTGCCAAAGGGACAGGTGAATGTAGTCTTCTCCTGATCCTCTGGAGCTATAGGAACCTAAAAATATCCATAAAATCGATCCAAGAAACAATAGTGTGTCTTCTCGGCCAGTCTCTCAAGCATCTGATCAATAAATGGGAGGGGAAATGGTCCTTGCAAGTGGACTGATTTAGTTTCCTATAATCAATACACACACGCCAACTATTTTGCACCCTCATTGGAACTAACTCATATTTCTAATTTTTAATAATAGTAACACCACTTTTCTTAGGCACAACCAGAATAGGACTTAACCACTGAGAATCTGAAATGGGAAAGATTATACCTGCCTCGAGAAATTTCTCAACATATTTTTTAACAACTTCCAGGAGGGTGGGATTGTGTCTCCTTTGTGGTTGTCTCACCTGTTTAGCCCCATCATCCATGAGAATCCTATGCATGCAAATGGAGGGGCTAATACCTGATATGCCAGCCAAGGTCCACCCAATCGCACTGATGTTCTCCATCAAAATATTCAAAATCTTTTCTTCATGTTGAAAAGGGATATTGTTAGCAATGATAATAGGTAATCTCTCACCACTCAACAAGTATGAGTATTTCAGATTTGGTGGAAATGGCTTGAGTTCTAATGAAGGAGGGTGTAGTATGGATGGAGACATTGAAGGAACCGAAATATGTTCACAAAGAGAATCGGTATCAGAATATACATCATCAAAATCAGAGAATAAAGCATCAAATCCATAAGCATACTCTATAGCCATGTCATAATCAGAGTTCACATGATCAAAATCAAAATATGATTCCATTTCATTATCAAATCTTAGAGAGTCTTGTTCCTTAGAAACAGGTGTGGAAGTACTTTCAGACATCAAACTAGAACCAATACTCATAATCTCCCTAAGCATAGGACAATCCAATTCCATGGTGTTTTTACTTGGTGGTTCAAAATGGGAGATAAAAAATGCTGAATGTTCCTTTGAGGGGTACTTCATGGAATCCATAACATTAAATATCACAACTTTATCCCCAAATTACATTGAAAGTGGACCCTCATTAACATTTATGATAGTTTATGTAGTTTTGAGGAAGGGCCTACCTATGATAATTGGGGAATGAGAACACACCTGATCATCCTCCATGTTAAGAACATAGAAATCCGCTGGAAAGATCAGGTCTCTTACCCGGACAAGTTCCTCAAGAACTCCTGCTGGATATGTCGTAGCTCTATTCGCCTACTGAACCACTACTCTTGTCGGATTCAACTCACCAACCTGTAAAGAATAGAATACAGAGTGAGGAATCACATTTATTGAAGCTCCTAAATCACAAAGTGCATCAGAGAAGGGCAACTCCCCTATGGTCCATGGGATAGTGAATGTCCCTGGATCCTTGCACTTTGTTGGAATTTCAAGAGTTTGGTGTAATGAGTGCTGACACATTCCTTCCAAGATTTATCCTCTCATTTCCCTTGAGCCCTCTTCGATTGGTGTAGAGTTCTTTTAAGAATTTGTCATATCTTGGAATTTTCTTAATGGATTCATGTAGAGGAATGTTGATCTCCACACACTTGAATGTGTCCAAAACCTCCTTTTTCATTGCTTATTCAGCCATATTCTTGGTTTGAACAACCCTTTTGGGAAAATAAGGGGTTTAGGAGGAACATCATCAATCTTTTTCTTACCTTTATCTTTCTCCTTGGATTGCTCATCAGTTGGTTTGGAATGCGGCTGCTCTGGAGTTGAGGTGAATCCCGGTGGAATGGTAGGTATAGATGTATCGTTAATTTGCTTCCCACATCTCAATGTGATGGAACTAACATTCCCCATTGGATTTAGAGTGGGTTGGGAAGGTAGATTTCCGGAATTCTTACATACAAGTTCATGGAGGGCGGTGGAAATCTGGCTCATTTGAGTCTTCAACTCCCTCAACTCCGAACCTTGACTCTTCAGTTCATTCTATTGATTAAGAACAATTTTCTTCAAAAGAAAATCAGTGTTTGAATATACCATAGGCGGGGGATTCCCTTGTTGTTGGATTGATGATGTTTGAGCTTCAATCTTCTTTGGGGTTGTTGGAAACCCTGCTGGTAAGGCGGAGGCTGCTGGAAGTTTTGTTGAAAAGGGGGCCTTTGTTGTTGTCCAGATCCATACCTCATGTTTGATTGATCCTTCCACCCTTGGTTATATGTTGGAGCAAATGAATCAAACTTCTTTTGGGGATATGGTTATTGCTGCTGCTGAAATGGTCTCCCAGGGAATACTGCTACACAATCCTCTGTCTCTTGTAGTTGTGGGCAACAGTCAGTTGGATGTCTTGTCTCAGTGCAACTGCCACAAGGCCTTGAAGGAATGGTTTGGGATTTCATTTAATCCAAATAAATCTTCCCCACCATATTTATCAATTCTTCCAACGTTGTATCAATCAAATGACTTTCATGAGAAGAAGGACTTACCAGGTGTACTCCTCTGAGATGTGGTGTACCTTTATCGCCAAATTTGTTGGGAGTTTTGGGCCATTTTGTCGATCAATGCTTGTGAAGTTACTGTTGTCTTGTCCACCACTTCTCCTCCAGCTACAACATCCACCATGCTTCTCTCCATAGGTGTGAGTCCTTCATAAAATTACTGAATGAGTAATTGCTCACTGATTTGGTGATGTGGACAGCTTGCACACAACTTCATGAATCGATCCCAATACTCATACATTGACTCCCCTTGTGCTTTCTTGATCCCTGATATCTCCTTTCAAATGGATGTGGTCCTTGATGCTAGAAAAAATCATTGCAATAAAAGACGTTTCAAATCATTCCAACATGTTACATCTTCAGGTTGCAAATAATACATCCAATCTTTTGCAGCTCCATCAAGTGATAATGGGAATGCTCTTAATTTGATTTGATCTTCAGAAACATTTCTTGGTATTAAAGATGAGAAAACCACCTTATATTCTGTAAGGTGATTGTTGGGATCCTCACCAGATATGCCATGAAACTTTGGAAGAAGGAGAATTAATCCAGATTTTAACTCAAAGTCTGATTCGAGATTCGGGTGTGCAATACAATTCGGTTGATAGTTAATATCAGGTGCAGCCAATTATCGAATGGTTCTATTAAGATCACTTCCATTATTTCCAGCCATTGGTTCTTCTTTTATGTTTGAATTTGAATAACTTCCAATTCCAATTTTTCTAGAAGAGAGGAATTCACCAACTGGTTGAATATTGAAACTTCTCGTAGACTGAGAGTGTCTGATCTGTGCCCTAAGGTTGCATTCAATCTTAGGGTCAAGATCTAAGAGGACTTAGGGATTAGTTCGTGTCATAAATCAATGAGAGATGAAAAGAAGTAAAGCGGACCATAGTAAAATAAAAAATTAGAAGATTGAGTTGATAGTCCAAAAATAAGTAGATGAAAATAAAAGAAAAAGAAGAAAAATCTGATTGGGTAAAGAAGGATCAAAGAAGAGAGGAAGAGAATAAAATGTAAAATAAAATAAATACCTCTAATTGGTTGAAATAATTACTTGCCTCCCCAGAAATAGCGCCAATTTGAAAGAGCGCTGTCGTGGGCGCCCTCAAATGATTAGTGATTTTGGGGTACTTAGATGTAGTAGAGTGGCTAACCAAGGTCGTCTCTCAAAGGAGGAAGTAGATTTAAAACAAAATTTTAAAGGTATTATAAAAATAAAATAAAATAGAATAAAAACACTACCTGAAATGATTGAGGTTGGTTATATTTTATGAATCTAGAAGAAGTTTTATAGAAGAATATTATATTTTTTTTATGTTTTGAAATGAAGTTTGATTAAAATGACACAAAAAAAGATGTTTTTTTAAAAAATATTTTAAAAGGCGTAATCGATATAAATCTACATCTTCATTCACTTATTAATCATTATCATTTAAATTAATATCCACTTAATTATGATCCCCTAATTTGTTTTCCCTCGAACCCTACGAGAGTTAACTTAACCACAAAGATGAAATTACTTAAACCCTAGGCTAGCTTCAGAACAAGCAATCGCAACACCCTGGTTTGATTTTTGTTCTAACATTAGCTTATGGTCAGTGGTTAATTAGGGCACATAACCATTCTGGAAATGAGGATGAATTGTGTTTAGGTATTATATTTGAACTCTACAAATTTATCCCGTATGGTCTTGTATTACCGATTAAGATCACGCTCTCACAATTTACACAATTCCCGACCTCGCGTGTTTTCTGTTAATTGTTCAATTTCATGTATTGTTTCTTACAATTGAAAAAAAATTCATGGATTATATTTAGTGAATTATAGTAGATCAATTATTCAAAATAATTAAATGAAGAAGGATAGAGGTCGATCGATTACTAAAAAGAACTACTCTTTCATGGGCGGTGCAGTCATCGTGAAGACGTTTTGCATAAGAAAAGGATTGATAGGGTAGAACCCAATCTTGTATCCACTATTGATTCCAACCCAATTAATAAGATTAAGAGAAGAATAAAAGAGACGAACACAGAAGATTATTTGACGAAGAATTCAAGAAACAAATGATGAAATAAAAGAAATACAAAAAAGAGGTGGGAGAGGAGAGCCTTTTTGGAAGAGAGGTTTGCACAAATGCTTACCTCTTCCAAGAGTTGTTACAGGCTCCCAAGAGACACCCTTTCGGCCACACCTTCCCAAATCCTTGACCTACCCTCCCAAATAGTTAAAACCCCCTTTAAGTAGATTTTGTGAGGGCTAGGGTTAAATAACTTTTTAAGTGTGAAATGAAAAACTCGGAAAAATATTTTATTCCAAGGTGCACTGCCTCGTTGACCTCCAAAACGCGTGAATTGACCAGCTTTCCAGTTGGATGATTTGTGAAAAATCATGTCCCCGATATTTTCTCAAAATATGGGCTCAATCAAATTCCGGATGAAGATGATATGTCCCAAATATAGAACCCATGTACATTCTGGTGAGTCCAGCCCACCATTGGATTAATGGCTCATTTAATCCATCCAAATACACTTTTTAGCTCTAGTGTCCTGAATGAAAGTTGTATAACATTAAGTTAGGAACACTGTTTAAAAATTTGAAATTAAAAAAAATATAAAAATATTTATCTTCGAAATACTATAGTGCACTATAAAGGGTAAAACTGGAATTTTTCCAAATTTTCAAATGAATGATCAAATACCAAATATTTTATAAATAAACATATTTAACACAGTTTGAGGAAATTATATCATTAATTATCAATAAAATATTCAAAAAATAGTGTTTTATCAATAATCCAATTTCCTTTGATATATCACCCTCTTTTTGACCCTACAAATTTATGGAGAAGAAATATATTTATATATAAGATCAATCATATACTAATTATATTTTTATATAAGGAGTTGGTGGTGGTGGTATTAGGTGTGCATGTCTTTTCCATCATTTGTAATTTCACGATTTCATTTTGTAATCGCACATTCAATTTTTCTCATATAAGTTTATCATAAACCTTTTTTTATTAATAAATGATGATATTAGAATTTTATATTATTGTTAAAATCATGTTGATTCCATTTACCAAGGTATTGATGTTATTTAGAACATCATTTTTAAATTATCCGACAATTAATGAGTGATCATTATATCCTTGTTTTCTTCTTCAATTCAACATTAATAAGTCAACTTCCACCCTCCATTGAGATCATTACATCAATAGAAGGATAATCCTTTTTAGTTTGTTTCTGTGGAGTTTCTTTACATTGTATTGGATTTCATTTGATGTTCACAAATTCTTAAATTTATCCTATGGTTTTAGAGAGCCATTATTTGACATATTTTCATCCGTGTCTCCACTAACATTAATAATGAAGCATTTTGAGTGATAGTATGATCCAATTCCTTGGAGTGATCATGAATTTTACCATCTATGTGTCTTTGTGATTATAATTGAAATTTTTTATGGATTACATCAAAGAATGATATTGGGGATTTTTCTTGTATATTGGATACCTCATGAACTAGTGAATAGAAGATCCCAAGAAAAACGATTTCATCCATTATAGCACTAATAAAAAAACCAGGATCAACCCTTATCCATTAATTATTTGAATTGAAATTATTAGGTGTATAATTCCTAAATTTGAAACCATTATGTTATGACCAATAGTATTTTAGATTCAAAATTACCAAAAGCACCATAGTTGGAAACTCAATATCCAATTCTTCATTCAAATATAAATGTTTCTAGGTTTTTTCTTCAATCACTATGGATTCGATATCCAAATGTACTTCAATGACCACTTATACCAGTATAGTAAAATCAGGCACAAAAAGGACAGGATATATAACCTATTATCATGTCAATTTATAACCAATTTTTAAGCTGTTTGATGGTGACAATTTTTTGGTGTAGCTTAGAGAAAATAATTTGACTCTTGATATTGATAAGATTAATGTTAACTCATAAATGGTTTTGCTCATGATTTAGTTGATGAATATTATCATGAGGTTGGAGAATGGAAAATTCAAATGATAACATATCCCTTAAAATCTTCAATAAAAGGGCTTTTTATGGTACAATACAACTACAAAAAGACATCCCTTTTTTCTATGTAAATTGTATGAATCATAACAATTAATATATACTGATTAGAAAAATCATTGTACAATATCCATATTATCAATGGTTATGAAACATAAGGGTATTTAAAATCCAAAAGGATATTACATATGGTGGTTGATATTAACCTAAGTAGTGCATGTGTTTTCTATAATTTCATTTCTTAATAATGAAATAAATAAATTTAAATAAAATCATTTATAAAAAAATGGTTTAATATATATATATATATTATGTGACATATAAATATTCCTTAATATGAACATGTATATTTAACACATTATTTTAATTTGTGTAATTCAAAATTATTATATATTTATGATTTAAAAATTGTAAAATTAAATAATTCAAATCATAAGAATGTAATGATATTTATTTTAATTTAATATTATTTAATATAATTTCTTCATTTGGAGAGTGTTTACAATTAAGGGATGGTATAGTATCATGATTAATGGGATTTTGATAAAATATCCAAATTTAAATGTGATATGGGAAATATAATGGGCCAATAGAAAAGTAATATTGGTTTTTTGAGATGATGAATAATATAAATAACTAATGAAGGAAAAAAAATTATTGAAGATTAATGTTAATTTGGAAAAAAAATATTGGTGGTATTTATTACTATAGGAAAGAAGAATTAGAGAAAGGTTGGGTATGATTTCTATGTATTGTAACTAGAGTCATGATTGACAGTGTAAGGGAGGGAATGAAACTAGATTGAACGTCTATTCATTATCCTTTTATGTCTCCATGAATTGGATCTATGAATTTAATTGTCCTAGATAATCTAAAAATATTTATAATTATTAATTATTTTAACTAATTATCATATATGAACAACTAATAATTTCAGTATTTTTGTAAATAAAATTCAAGTAAAAAATTAATCATCCAATAATAATAATACTGCAAAATATTAATTATATTAACTAACAATAATATATATATTTGATAATTTTTAAAATATATAACATTGATCCCCATTAAGAATTTATAGACATGAAATGTATCTCTTTGGTCGTCATCATTGTCTTGGATGGTCATCTATTCCACCAACTGGTGTATAGACAATACTTCCATGTCGTTTCAGTAAATGTGTATGATCTATGGTTTCCACCTCTTATATAGCATCATTTATAGCTACCTCCACATTATCTCATGTGACTTGTGGCAGATCAAAATTCACATATACCATACCTTATCATGATGAAATAAAAGTGTTTTTGGCTAGAACCTTATCCAAAATAAGAAGAATATGGTTTTTCTGTAATGGGTGTCTCCGAACTGGGGAAACCTTTTGAACGAATGACACTACAATAATTATTATGGATTATATAATATTGTTAAATGTAAGGGATGGTGAATAATAAAAAATATAATATATGATAGATACCTCTCTATAGATAGAATGTGGTTGTGGATTTCTACAATAAGAAGTATAAGAGATTCTAATTGATCATGTTAGTTATAGTCCTCAGGTTACATATCATCAAGCTTCTCATCCATAATAAAACCACCAACATATGGTATATCAATATATGGATCATCACCCTCATCATCTGCAAAAAAATCAATGAAAATCACATGAAAAATCTCATCCATGTAATGAATTATCTCTTTTACTTCTCCATGAAAATAGGTACGCTGAAATGAACATCCCTGTGAAGCATCAAATATGTTAATTTGGTGTGCAATATGAGTACCATGTACAAAGATTAATGAGGTTAACAAAGTTTAAATAATAATTATATTAAATGCGTAATTAAAAATTATTACCAACCGATGATATCTTCCTTAGTGTCATATAAGATATATCAATGTGGTAATGTTCTACCAGTGCCCAAAATCCAAATTATTTGATATATTCATTCTTATCGTGGTTATCCATGATAATTGGAACTCAAGACGTTTATCTCACAAATAAATCAATCATGAATAACATCACATTAAATATAACTATTTATTCCTTGACATCTTGAGGGAATGAAGTAACAGAAATAGATTGGTTGGTTCTAGGACGGGATGATGGAGGTCAAAATACCTCATAAATCTATTGATGTGGTTCCACTCAACAATTTAAAAATGAATAAGTTGTATAAAACATATGTTGATAGAAATAATCACTATACAGTATGGTGGGTGACCATAAAAAATAGGTCGATCATATAATTTTCATGAAAAGAAGAATATAAAAATTTTAATATTTAATTAATAAATAATATAATGTACAACACACAATTATAATATTAGTATATGATTAACAATCATGTACATTATCAGGTTGACAACTATCCATCCTAATTTTGTATGTGTGTAATTCATGTCTCTTGGAATCTAAATGTTGATGGTCTTAGACCCACCTATAAATTAAATTTTTCTATTTATAATTATATAATCAAAATTAATACATTGTATTTTCAAATAGGAATAACATAACATCATCAACATGTGACACCTTGTAAAATTTTAATTGTAAATGGTCCTCTTGCATGTGGAGTCAAGTGAGGGATGTTCTCTCATACACATTATTATGTAAGAATAAATAATAAAATATTCAAAATATTTTGAATGTTACAGGCATTGTATAACACATATTATGTATAAGAATGATTGTAATACCCCTAATAATACCAAACTATCTGGTCTATGTCCTTATGTAATGGTAAAAAATCAATTGGAAAAAATAGTCGAATGATCACATACGATCATTCCACCATGATAACTCACAATATATGTCAATGAAAATATTTGTACAATTATAAAATCATCTCCATAAACTAAATATTTGATGTGAACCTCTATCCATGGAATGTGTATTCAAATTCAAATGATAGACCTACCATCATCATAGGCCACACTATTTTTTAGTTGATACCTAAGAACCAAATTTTCTATAATTTGTGATTAATTGTATTTGGTGTTTATAATATGAAAAATATACATCTCACATTGTAACATCTCGACCCAGGTGCCACACACTGGTGTCCTATGCTAGATTGTGATGTGACCATAGATGCACCTCTCCATACAACAGAGGATACTAACTAGTAGTGAAGGAAAATATCAATCACAGGGAGACTATACCGTCTTTATCAAAGTAGAACAACTGTGGAAATAAATACGAATAACCAAAAACCAACCTAAATAGAATCACATGATAACCAAAATAAGAAATACAAGATCCACAATAGAATATTATATATAATATTCCAATATGTGTCAAGTACTAATATGAAAAACCCAAAATAAATAAATGATACTGACAACTGCCACACAGGTCATGAACCATGTTTGGTTCCCTCATCCATGCTCTATACTGACCCAACCATCTAACAAGGGGCCTTTTCACTTAACCTATCCTACAATGTTGAAATTTATTATAGTACCAACCAGGAAGCATGATTAGGGTGTGAGTATAAGTCAGCATGCTACCACCAACGACATCCAAAATAATATAATGTCAAAACAGTGTATGCAGTTGTATAAATAATAAATAAAATCAATAATGTAAATAATTTACATTTATTCAATGTCTCTATATTCAACCACATAAACTCTCAATTCCCTTATGAATCTCATTATTACCATTCATCATTTCAGTTCACATATGAATGCCACTATTCCCATTCATCATTTCACGTCACACATGAATACCATTTTTTCTATTGATAATTTCAAGTCACACATGAATTCCACTAGTACTATTCATCATTCCAAGTCACACGTTAATTCCATTGTTACCATTCATCATATCAAGTCACACATGAATGACATTATTAACATTAATCATTTTTAGTCTCACATGATTTTCTTTGTCACCATTCATCATTTCATGTCACACATGACTGAAATTACCAGCATTCATCACTTCAAGTCACACATGAATTCCATTTTTACCATTCATCATTTCATTAATTAATTTAAGAATTAGTTTTCCATATATTTCTCATTAATTAATTCAATAATTATTTAATCCAATTATTCCCAATAAATATTTAAATAATTAATTAATCACATCATTTCCATTAACTAATTCAAAAATTAATTAATAACATCAATTATATTAATTATTTTAACAAATAATTAACCATATCATTCAATTTAATAAACATCACAATATATAGTAATTAATTAAACCATTAATTATTTCAAAAAAATAAATTTCAAAATCCAAAATATTCTCATTTATTAACTCAATAATAAATTAATCAAGATTAACAATCTCAATAACTCCATAATTAAATCAATAATTAATTATTCCAATTCCCCATCTCAATATTTCCAATTTCATAGTTCCCTAAATTAATTAATTAAATATAACTTACTCAAATTCTAATAATCTAAAGGAAATTATTCAATTTAATATACATAATTAAAATCAATACATTGGGTTTTGAATAATGGAACACCAAACTCCAAATTGATGAAGAGAGATCACTAATGGATATCCCCAAATTGAAGCAGGTCAATATAGAATATGATGATGAACTCTATCTAATATGAAACATAGATCCCTAATTAAATATATCAAGATACAACAAACCTAATTCTAGTTCTAGAATAAACATTAGATAAACATCCCGATTTCATCTTGGAAGAGTAGTGGGGGAGAGATATATAACAAAATTAGAAGAACTCACATACCCGAGAAGGTAAAAATCTCAAATACTCCCTTTGATTTGAAAATAATGGTGTTATTAAGAAATTTTAATGAATATGGGAACCTCTAAAATGGATAAAAAATGAGTTAGTCTGAGTGGGGGTCAATTTGGGGTTAATATATGGGTTCATGTATTTTAAAAACTAACTTTTAGATTAATTAACACTGTGTGTATGGTTTGCTTGGAAGAGACACTATTTTTAAAATCATGTACCTTAACCATGTGAATATTCTATTTTGGGGGAGGTGCATGGGTTTTCCATTTAGGTAACCCAGTTAGAAAATGTGTGCACTAATTGTATAAATCCTGACTTCTTGGGTTTAAACTGTTTCCTGGGCTGGCGTAGAAGGATTGAAAAAATAGTGTTCCAACTGTGCACTTCCCCACTTCTGAAAAAAACTAATAATTTTCACCCAAAGGCACCCCACGGTAAAAACTAAATGATAATTACATAAACAATGAAAAAGAAAACCTATAAATGTACCCGATACATTTCTAGAAAGTGTAAGGATATTACAATCTCCACACCTTATAAAAGCTCATCCCCAAGCTTTACAAAGAAGCATATTTAAGATTCCAAGTAAATAATATTAGGCCACTAAACCCTAATATATTCATCTATCCCCAATATTTTCTCCTAAACATGCATATATTGCCACAATATATGAAAAATTGGGACATTATTTCTACATACCACCTTCTCCCCGTGATGAAATATATGTATCAGATGCTTTTTAAGGGACAGATTAGTCTCAAGATCAACATCATCCTCCTTGGTCACATGATAAGGGTCTGGGTGATACTGTTAATTTTTTGACACATAAAAACATCATTTATAG
The DNA here is from genome assembly GCA_963277665.1 of Viscum album. Classification (NCBI taxonomy): domain Eukaryota; kingdom Viridiplantae; phylum Streptophyta; class Magnoliopsida; order Santalales; family Viscaceae; genus Viscum; species Viscum album. The sequence goes on along the minus strand of OY728166.1, from coordinate 155,662,914 downwards.
TGCTTTATTTATATGGGAGAGACAATCTTATTCAATTTTCATGATTCTCTCCTTAACCTCAAACAGTCTATCATACATGGGAACCAACATTCATTGACTTTGTATCCTATATGAACCATGTCTAATTTAAATCATGAGGAATACATTATCACCCTCTATAAACACTAGGGGTCTTCGATATATATCAACATATAAATTTTGTCTAATATGATTCATATCCATATGTTTTCAAATCAGCCGCACATGCTCCTTTGTCTCATTCACATTAGATGGTCCAAATAGTTCTAACTCAATTAAATCTATATTACATATAGTTGATTTGAATGAAATACCATAAAGTTACTTATATGGTTCTATCTTTATAGTTTCCTAATAAATATTGTTATAAGTGAACTCCAACAATGCTAGGTGATTCCTCTAGGATCCAAAAAATCATAAAAATCATGCTCTTAGCATAACCTCAAGAACCTATATATTACATTCCGACTACCTACCTATCTGTGAGTGTAAAGTCATTCTCAACTAGAATTGTTTATCAAGCACATTCTGTAAACCCTACTAGGAGAATGAAGTAAAACACATTTCTTGATTTGAAACTATAGTCCATAATACCCCATAGAGATGGAATATCCTCTAAATTTATAACTATTCTAAATTCTCTACTAATAAATTTTTCCACATTTATAAGAAATGTGAAACCTTTATTAGTTAGTTCATAATAACCCAAATAGTGTCATTCTTCTAAGGAATCTATGGGATAACCACCCCAAAATCCATAGTCAAATCATACCACTTCTATTATATAATGGACAATGGCTATATTAATCCTCTAGGAAGTTTATCCATCTCCTTCACACGATGATAGGTTTAACATGGAATCATGAACCCTGGTATCTACTTTTTCACTCTCAATAATCCAAACAGTTTTCATAGGTCATGGTACATTTTGGTCACACATGGATGTACCACCCACTATAAGGCATGAAACTCACACATCGACTCCCCATGGATGCCCGTTAGCACAACAACCTTATTTCTGACATAGTTGATCTTATCCTGTACTATCATCCAATCTGAAGGTGTCTCCCCACATTTAAGGATTGTCCTCAAGGATAAACAATATAGATCATCATACTACCTTTATCTAATTTGACTCAAAACTATATACTCCACTGAAACTGATATGAGATTCTTCTTCTCATGACACTCTTGAACCATGAAATCCATCTCACCTAATAAATTCATAATCATTCACTCATCATTATACTCATAAACTTCATCTGTCTAAAGTTTCATAGTAATGTCATCAGAAACACTATTTATTTTTTTTGGAATATATTATACCTCAATATCTAATTGATACATTTACTCAACCCATATCCACATTCAATGATTCAAATATCATTCTAACAATATATAATTTAACCTCTATTGATCCTTATACAAAGTAAATTTTTTTCCCAACTATGAATTCCACCAACATATCAAATAATAAACCACTAAATTTCACTTCAGGTCATGTGTTGGGTAGTTTCATTCATGTGGCCTCAACTACTGACACCCATACACCCCAAATTTATCTCCCTACATCAACACTCCTCCATGACAGATCCTATAAGGATCACAAAACTGTGTATACTCCTCAATTGGATAAGATAAGATCAATATTGGTGCTGATGTCACGTACTTATTCAACTCCTATAAGGGATTATTATAATATTTCATTTGTTTATACTATATTCCATTCTTGAATAATATATAATGTTGTGATTTTAATTTGTAAAAGTCCTAGATAAACTCCCATTAATATCCATCTTAATCTAGAATGCTACAAATATCAAAAAAATTATTGGCATGCTCCTAAGATATAACATAAGGAGCCTCCTCTTGGTCTACGAACACACCATCCAGTGAGATGATCTGACCCAAGAAGTTCATAAAATCAATCTAATACTGTCACATAGATAGATCGATGAATATCCAATTCTCTCTTAGTTTACTAAAAAAGATTTCAAGATGACGGTCATGATCATCTTGAATTTTTTGTGTACACAATGTTATCATCCATGAACACAATGAAAAATGATATAGGTACTGATGGCAGAATCATTTCATCATGGCCATACACTCTACAGGTGCAATCATCAACCCAATAATCATTAGAACCTAATCATATATGCTATACATGTTTCAAAATGTCATCCTCAATATGCCAATAGTTTAACCTCCCAACTAATGGTACCATGATCTCAAGTCGATCATGGAGAATACAAACACTCCCAAAAACTAGTCTATTTAATCATCAATTCAAACAATAGGATTCATGTTCTTCACATTCATCCAATTCAAGCATTAGGTAATCAATAAAAAAGTGAAAACTCCCATTATCCTTCATAGAAATGAACACTGGAGAACCCCAAGTTCACGTAATCGGGTGGATGAACCCATTATCCAACAACTCTTCCAGATGAGTCTTGATCTCTTGTTTCTCCATAATTTCCATTCTATATTTTGGAGTAAAAACTGAAACATCCCCAAGATAGTGAGAAAGTGTAAATTCTATGTCTCTCTTAGGTGGAAACCCTAGGAATTCACCAGGAAGCACATCCAAAAACTACTCCACTACTGGTGTAATGAAATGATACATTACATCTCCATCATCTATCAACAAATATTCAACCTAGGTGGGAATATACCCCACTTGTTGGTGAACTATCCCTGATCAGTCGACCTTGATATCCCACTCTCCCTGATGAGTATACTTTTCACCCCCAGGAAACAAAATTTCCACCCACCTCTGGTAACAATATATGTGGGATTTGTTTGCAAAAACATATTCCATAACCATATTATTTAAAAGAAAAATGTTTCATGAATATAGGGACCCCATAGAAAATGATACTTCCTCTCCTTGAGAGAATATTACATAAAAAAGAACATGTTTATAGACTTTAATCCCAATAGAATATCTATCGTCAATACCCCACGTAATAAATGTACTGCCAAGAGAAAACGGTTCACACACTTTTAGGAAATAAAATAATGAGAAGAACCAATATCATATAAGACACTATCTATTTTACAATATATAAGAATAATTCCTATCATTTTTGATGGTCCAGCTTTGCTATCCACAATATTGGGCTAAATAGAAAGTAACTTCCCTAACCCCTTTCTTATGGGGCTGTCTAGATCTCCTGAACTAGACAACCCTACTTATACATGCACTCTTTCCAAAAACCACCTAACCCACTTCCTCTACCACATCTTCTAGTAGAACACTACCTTTCATATTAATATGGTGGAGAAGATCCCCTTCATACACCCTGGTTATTTCAATTAGCTCCATCAAAACACGTCTCTCATGGGTTCGAGTAGAATTTCTGTAGATATCCCATATTTATGAAATATCATCACTCCATTGGTGATTTCGAACAGTTTCTAAAATAGTGGTCCTACCATCTACACTAGTGGAAGACAATCCGTGTAAAATATTTTGTGACTAAACCTCCCCCTTTATCACTTTTCCTACTATCCCCCTGGATAACATTATCCTTGTGATGCTTCCTCCTATCAGAATACATTACCCTTGATCATCCATTAGAAAAACATTGTCCTACACATGAATCCTTTATGAGGTTCTCCTAATCTATGAGAGCTCAATCCATATCCTAATAAATCATATTTAACCAAAAAAAGGTTAATATGGGACTTAATGTCACCTTTAAGTCCACTCAAGAAATGCCTTATAGTATTTTTATAATCCCCTACCAAGAATGGATCAATGCACTTCATGTCTATAAATTTCCTAACATAATCCATATAATCATACTTCCCTAAGTAAGCCTAAAGAACTCCGCATATCACTCATTCCTCAACATATATTCATATAAGTAATCTAATAACATATCCAATATATCCTTCCATAACAATCCACCGTCCTTTCCAGTCTGAGCCTTGAATGTCCCACTATTTCTTCACGGATACTCATATCATATAATCATCCAACATGACCCTCTTTCTAGTAGGATTATAAAAATGGTCAAGTATATTTTGGAAAGAATCAATACAGAACTCATCTCCCCTAGGTCCACCCTCTCCGGTAAATATTATAGGCTGCTACAATAGAAACTCACACGTCAATTCAGACATACTCTTCACATCTCGATCTGGGTATCTTTCCATAATCTACATGAATCGAGTAGAGTTCACTCATAACTGCTCCAATGCTTCCTTGCATAGAACTATCGGTGCCTTGGGTTTCACTAACGGTAGATCATCAATTTCCATATCCTTCTGTAATGTTCTAAACAAGCGTCATCGGGCATTCATATATCTATATTCACAAACACATGTCTTAGAACAAATAACATCACTTTAACACATTTATGTAAGAGGATAAATATAATAATCCACAATAAGGATTTCCCCAAACCCCTCTATATGGTAAAAAAATGAGGTAGTATCACTACATATAACATCCTACATTGAGGACATGGTTAACAAGGGTAAACACCTTCTCATATTCAATTATCACTTTAGACACTCATTTTTTCCCATTTTGAATCGCTATAAAATTTTCAATTTCATATTTGGAACCTTTTCATTATAATTTCTGATCAAATGGAATATAGCTCATGTTCAATATCTTACTGAGAAAATGTTTTCCCATGCTTTCATAAAATGAGGCATGTCAAAAAATATTCACGATGACTAGAATTATTCATGCATACACAACTCTCATGAAATTCTAGTCCATGAGTCTAATGAAATAATTTCTTAAAACAGCAATCACATTACATAAAAATAGAGTCACTTGAGGTGAAATAACATGAACTATAGAGACACATATCCATAATTATTAATCACTAAGAGTACCTGGCTTTTACCCTCGTACATTGGTTAGATAATCCCATGAATGAGATATTAACCATGAACTGACTCATCCTATTATCCTATCTAATTTTCCCAAATATTGAGAGCAAATAAAATAAAATAAACCCCCTTTGAAACATCTTGGTAACATCCCGACCTGAGTTCCACACACCAGTGCCCCGAGCTAGACCACCATGTGATCACATGTGTGACTCATCATACACAAGAGGCTAATGACTCACAGTGAGGGTCAATATAAATCATGGGGAGACTATACCCTCTTTATTAATTTAGCACAATAATGAAGACAAATAATAATAACCAAAAACCAACCAGACGAGAATCACATGATAAATAAATAGGAAATGCAAGATCCAAATCTAAATAGTATATATGTAATTCCAATACATGTCAAGTATCAATGAGAAAAAACCAAAATAATATAAAGATACTAAGAAATCATAGTGTATTCCTGAACCATGTCAAGTTCCCTCTTCTATGATCCATACCAACTCAACCATATTGCATAGGGTTATTTCCCAAAACTTGTCCTAAAACCATGAAATCTATTCATGTATTGATCTGAAAAACTTAGTACGGTGTGATAAAAACTCATTAGAACACTACCAATGACATCTAAAAGAATATATTATTAGATAATTTGACATGGTTATATAAAAAATAAATAAATGATCTAAAGTAAATAATTTTCATTTATTGAATTAAACTTTATTTAACCACATAAAGTCTTAATTCCCATATGAATGTTGTTATTACCATTCATCATTTCAGTTCACATATGATATCCACTGTCAGAATTCATCATTTCAAGTCACACATGAATTTCATTCATAATATTTATCATTTCATGTCACACATGAATTCCATTGTAACCATTCCTCATATCAATTCAAACATTAATCCCAATGTTACCATTCATCATTTTAGGTCACATATGAACTCCATTGTTACTATTCATCATTTCAAGTAACACTTGAGTTTCATTACTACTAATCACCATTTTAAGTCACACATGAATAATTTTTTTACTAATAATCCTATAAAGTCACACATATGAATTAAATTGTTTCCATTCATCATTTACAGTCACACATTAATTCTATAATTATCATTCATAATTTTAAGTCACACATGAATTTCATTATTATCATTCATGATTTTTTTAATTTGGTATACAATTAATTGTTCACATACATATAATTAATATATAAAATAATTACCAACAATTAATGAAATATAAAATTAATAAGATCAGTTCCATTAATTATTCCCAAAAATTACATAATAATTCATAAATTAGTTAACCTTCTTAATCAATTTCATAATCATCGCAATATCTAAAAAATAATTAGACCATTAATTATTTAAAATCAATCAATATCATATTCTAAACCATTCCCATTAATTATGTAGACATGTTCAGTAATATTAATAACTCTAACTAATTCAGAAATTAATTATTCCAGTTCACATTCCCAATAATGCTAATATTACTACTCCCTCATTTAACAAATAAAAAAATTAATTAATTCAATCTTTGAAAATATATATTTTATAATCTAATCTAAATTATTCAATTACATACATGTAATTAAAATCAATACTATTGTATTCTAATAATAGAACTGTGACCTAAATATTGATGATGAAAACCGACCAAAAGATATACCAAAATTGAAGCAGATAAATCAGCAACATGTTGAAGAATATGATCTAGATCGAAAACCAAGATCCACAATTAAAAAAATTAAGATCTAAAAAACCTAGATCTTGATCTAAAATTGGAAAAATTGTATCTTTTATCCTAGAAGAGGATCATAAGAGAGAGATCAAAATTAGAAGAGATCATGTACCTGGGAAGGTGTATCTCTTCAATACACCCTTTGATTCTCCAAGAACAGAGGTCGGGAAGGATTGAAATGTGGCTAGGAACCTCTAAAAATGGGATAAAACTAGTTGGTCTGAGTGGGGGTTGATATTTTGTCAACATAAGAGTTCAGGTAATTTAAAAAATAAATTTCAGAATAATTAATACCTGGCACACTGTTTGTTGGGTAGTGGAACAGGGTTTTCCGAACTATTTTCCTTAACATTTCACCTCTTCTAGGAGTGGTGAAATAGTTCCTCCTTTTAGGGACCACCGTTTCAAAAATATATACGCCAGCCATGGAAATCCTTTCTTCTTAGATTCACACATTTTGTAGGCCTAGGGTGCACAGTTTGGGAAAACCATGTACCAACCATGCACTTTACCACTACCTTCTAAAATTGGTAATTTTTACCTAAATACCCCCATGTTAAAACCCCAAAAAATACTCAATAGTAGGAAAAATGGTACCTACAAATAATTTTAAGACATTTTGTAGAAAAGATATAGATTTTACATACTTCCTCATTATTAATCTATGTGACGTTTTATGTGATAACTTCTTATGACTAACTATCACACTGAATGGTTATAGAAGTTCCCCACTGAGATGTAAACCAAGATATTCCTTGATAATAATCATAAAAATATGTTATATATCTATATGAAATAATTTTAGGGACATAAATGATATAGGTTATCCATATTAGGGACACATAATACATTAAGTTGCCTTCTCATGTTCTAAGCCTATGGTGATTTTCAATGTTTGTGATTATGAAAATTATCCCCACTAGTGGGAAATCCAAATGTATCTACATAATTATATTTTCCATTATTAAGTCATTTGTATTAATCATTATACTTTAATATTATTACTAATTATTAATATGAGCCATGTAACATCACCTACTGATGAAAATCATGATGGCATATGTTCGTAGTGAAAAAGGATACATTGAGTGTGTCGCACGATTTATGTCATTAATGAATAGTGTGAGAAAAGATTTTTACATACTATTCTTTAAATGAAGTTGATATTTCAGGTCCATTGATTTAAATTATTCAAACTAAATAAATCTTTTGTCACAATTTTATATAGGTTTGATAAATTTATAGAATGTCAAAGAAAGAGAAATCGAGCATCGAGGTTGGTGGATCCATCATGAAACTTTATTGATTAGAGATATCATGATAAATGGATTGTATTGGGAAAAAAAGTGTCCATATGAGGTTTTATGTCAGTATAAAATCATTTTATTTTTTCTATGGGTACCTTGGTGTCTTTCTTGAACCAAACATTGTGCTTTGGACTACTTTGTTGAATACCAATGAGAAAGTGGGTTAGAGGGTGACAGATTAAGTGTATCAAGAATAGTAGTTAAATAATAACATTATTCATTATTTAAAAAATTGAATAAATATTATTCCCAATTGTGGTTTCATAATTATTAAAGTTTTATTGATCAAATATCTTCCATCAAGTGTCATTATAGAGAATATTTTGTTTGCAGAATATATAGTAATTATCTAATTTCAATTTAGTGAACATAATATTTATTTATTTATTATAAAAAAATGTAGTGATATTTATTTATTAAATAAATAGTCATTAGTTATGGTTTGATATATTTTGTAGTGGAATGGTTGGTTGAGTTTAATGGTACAATGAGTAAAAATATTTATGTTGAATATTATTTGAATAAATAATATTTATTTTAATTTCCATGATTTATGTAAGTCATGTGTAACACCACAAAATCTCTAATAGAAACATTTTATTTGATAGTATGTGTCACACACATCACCAAGCATTTAAAACAATATTACATCTTGAGTATTTAAAATAAATTTACTATTTTAAATAAATTCATTATATTTTGTAGCATGAAATTCTTGAGACACTATGTTATCATATATCACAATCAAATTTTTTTTCATTGATGGTTTTCATTATAGGAAAGACTGAGCTTTAGTAAACAACAATGTATTATTAAAATATTATTATTTAATATAATAAGTTATATGCTAGACATTAAATTAGTAGTTGTGAATATTATTAAATAAATTCTAAAAATATATGGGGTACATAAATGTGAAATGTATTAATTGGTTAATAATTAATTAGAAATGAATACAAGAACCAATTTATGATAAAAATGGAATTTTTATAGGAAAGTATTTTTATTCTAAAAAGATGTTTTATCCTAATAAATTAAATTAATTAAAACTTTCTTGTAATATTAATTTAATATATTGGCGCACACCTATAATAGGTTGTGGAAAAAGAAAATTATTTTAATAATGCAGCACAATGACGGACCAGGTTCGTCTCAGAAGAGGATCTTTCTCAGATGTTCACTCACTTAATCTATATCACCTCAACTAATTCTTTTTTGTTTTTTTATTTAATTTTGGGAGGTTTCGGCATTTAAATGAAAGAAAATATTAATCTAACATGAAATAAAAAAATGTAATTAATGAAGAATGAACATAGCCATCATGGGTAGGTTTTTGGATCCCATCATTCAACTTGTTTGTGGTTATTAAATTTTTGAGATCTCATGGATGAATTAATATATTTTTATTTAATGGTGTGAAATAATGAATGAATTTACTAATCATAACTTCCCCTCCATTAATAATCAAGGATGACGCCACACCTCGATCAAGGGTGTGACATCCCTCAAGACCTAGCTCCATCACATGCCATTTCAACCACTAAATTGATCATCTACATCATATAAAAATATTGTGTATAATAGAATGGGATAAAAAATTTAATTAAAGAATATAAATGATTTTGAGATCAGTGAAATGGTGGATGACAACCACGCCCATTAAAATCACTATTTTTCATAAAAAGCATAATAATACATTGAAATTTAAGCACATCATAAATGAAATTTTCACATAACTCCCCCAAGCGTAGCCTTGGTTTACCCCATCATATTTGAGTGTAAGAGGTCATAATGGATAAGATGATAAAAAGAAAAGAAGAAATGAATGAGAAAAATGGAGAATAAAGTAAGGTGGTTGGGTGGAAGAAAATCCAAAAGTAACAACCATGCATTAATTTAATAGAAATGTAAATTACTAATGAAAAACAAAACAAAATAATGAAGAATAAAATCGGAGGATTTGCAGCTAACATCCCTTGGTGGAGATCTTCTTCTTGGATCCTCAAATTTAATCTAATGGAATGTGGGATTCTTAGAGAGGTAGGATCTCCACTCCTTTTATTGGCACAATTTGTCCTCCAAAAGCTTACACATTATAGCCCCAATTGATGATATAATCACACGGTGAATCCTTCATAAAGGTTCTTCAAAATCGTGTTTCGCATACACGATCTAAATTTTAGTTTAATTTTCCATGGGATATTAGAGTTACATTTTTTATTGACTATTACTCTGTTGGAATTAATGTATTAGGCATCTTCTTTCAAAATATTTCATTTCAAGGCCACCTTTCTGAGCTCAGAACCCAAAGAAATTTATTCGAAAAATGAACCTGGGAGCCTTTGTTCCATTATCGGTATAATAACATCAATATGATGAGTTAATAATGATTTGTGCTTCCTTCACGGTGGTGGGGTCCACATGATTTGCCTAAAACATTTCTCAAATTTGGTGCATTTTTTGTGCCTCTTGATGCTCATATCTACCCTTGGTCTAGAAGATAAATTTGAAGGAAATAAATAAACGATTTTAACAAAAAAAATAATCATTGAAATTTGAGTTATATTTTTTATGAAATGATAAAAATAAACTTGTGGTAAAAATATCTCAAAAATCCATAATTAATCACTTTTCACAATTTCTCTCAAAACACATCATAAATAGAAAATTGATCCATATAAGCTCCAATTTATAAATTAGAAGGATTAAAACAATTGAAATGAATTTAAAAAATCCATAATATATTATCTCTATCAACTACCCCACACTTAACCATGATTTCTCTAAATTAGAAAATCTAAAAATTATATTTCAAGGGCACAGATGATACTAATATAAATATTAAAATACAATAAAATCAAACAATTTTTAATGAAAAATAAAAAATTAAAAAATCCACATAAAATATCAATTTAATTTCTCAATTTTAAAAGAAATAATAAATTCATGTGTTTTACTTTTCACTTTTGAAAAATGTTGAAACTTTTCCTTTAATTCATTCATGTTCTTTAATTCATTATTATTAAGCATATCACATCATGATTTACCTCACCTTTGAATTGTTTCTCTCATATCTCATGATAAAAATCAAGTAGAGTTATGCTCACATCATGAAAACATGTTATTACCTATAGGCTTGTAAATGATATAATTTCACCACATTGTAATGAAAAATGGCATATAAAATAATTAGGATTTTTCAAAAAAGGTGAAAATAACATTGAGTCCTAAGGTTTGTAGGATTTCATGCTTCAAAAATTAATGCCCAAGGAAGAGGATTATCTCTTAAGTATAATGTGTCGTATAAAAAAATTTAATGAATTTGTCTACTTCTATGTAGAATCTAACACTTCCCCATGATCATTGTAAGCTCATTGTAATGGCCCAATCCAGCCCACACTCATGTTTTTGTTTTTCCCTGGGTTCTGGACCTCAGGAACCCCCCCAAGAAAAAGGCCTCATGATGGGAGAGGTATCAACACAACGTTATAAAGGGGTTATTCATGATCCTAATCCTTTTTTGTGGGATTTCCATAACTCACTCCCCATAGTAGGGACCAACATCCTCGCTGGCACATCAAATGGATACCAGTTTCAGAAGCCAACCAGAGGTTCCCTGTACCTAGTTGATCGCATGGAATCACGCGCATTTACCCGAACTCCAGAGGCTGCCGGCTATCAGTGAGGGAATTAGGTGTGATGGTGGGAAAATTATGCCCTCATTGGAAGAGTACACAATGAAAGTAAACAAATACATACAAGAGAGGAAGCAGAAATAATGACATACAGAAGAAATGAAAGAAAACTGAAAGTATAAACTGGAGAACATATATATAATGATGCATGAGACATATGTCTAGGAAAATAGCCAAACAAGTCACAATGCTGGAATACAACAGTGCTAAAAAAAATTGAAAAAGGAAGCAGATAAACGCTTCAGTATCGCAAGCCATAACTTGGTCCCATTCTCTCCGACTCCACATCAAATCAATTACCTTTAGTATAAGGGTGCATTCCCTTGTCTATACCTGCAACAATATAATCTGTTTCGGCCCAAAAGCATGGCCCAAACATGGTGTGAGAATAAATACCAGTAGGAAACCACCCCAAGATATTTGCCTAATAGCCAAAGAGTATGTGGCAGGTAAAAGTACATGAATAGTAAATAGGAAAGTACTCAATAGTAAACAATCCACATTTTCAATATCTTGAAATATCTAACCAAGAAGATAAACACAAACAGGTAACCCTCTGGGAAGTACCCAAATTCTATCCCATCTTGTCCTACCAATAAAGTAAAATCAACCCGCGGGCTAGTACACTCAGTCTAACCCCTCTGTTTCAGCTTAAGCATAGACTCTCTAAGGAAGAACTCACCATCAATTCCTCATATAGTCTCATAACGGTACTAAAGTCACTCTGGGGAACAAATCAGTGTCTCATTCCCCCTATGGCATGTTTCAAGGAACTACAAACACTCTGATAAAGCACTCATTGTAAATTCCCCTTGTGGTATCACATCGTAAATAAAACAAACACTCTGTAGAAGCCCTAAACGTCTATTCCCCCTATGTACTATACAATAGGTTTTCACAGCCCTGTGTATGTCAAGAAAGTGTATCAGCACATATCATCCAAGGAAAACATCAAGAACTACTTGGCGAGAATTCTATAGCATAACAGTATAATAGAACAACAATCACACCATCCTAAAATACTAGGCATGGGAAAGTAAACAGCTGCCTATCAGAAAAACTAGAGCCAAAGGTCTATATAGGAAAAACAATGAATGTGATACATATTAAAAGCATATGAATTCACTCCAATCATAGTCAATTACCATCTACTCAAGCATAAAATCATAGCAGGAAATCAATAGGGCTAAAACGGTAAACACGCAATACCCTGTTTATGGGTATTGGGCAATTATTCACATAAAACTCACAGAATTTCAATAGAAAGGTACAAAAAACATTCCTCAACATTAATAGATCTCGATATGTGAATCTCAAGTTTTTAATCACCTTAGAACACTAAATATCTACAAGAACTCCTAAAACGTTCAATGGAGGATAACTTGAGGAAGAAGTGGAATCAGAAAATGATGCTCTAAGAGAAGGAAGAGATTACTGAGGTGATCCCAACACAATCAAATGTGGTTGAATTGAAGATTAGATGAAGGATCTGTGGATTGGAGAAGGATCACATATGTACAAGAGCTCTCAGCTGAACGAGATGAAGCAGAAGATAGTTCTGGTGATTAGACATGACCCTAGTGCATTTAATGTGAGAAAGAAAATACACGGTGTGTTCTTTTGATTTATACAACATGTAATTTCGTTTTTTTACTCCACTTTAGGCGGCCTCCAATTCACCCCCACATGGTAGGGTGCATGGATGCTACACGGACAGCACAAGGCTACCTATAGTAACCAAGTACATAGCATGTAATCATAATGTACTCATCGTGTACTTCGAAAATTTCAAAAAATTATTTTTTTTTTCTAAAAAATGACAAGAAATGAAAAAAATACCTGAATATAATATCCAGGTTCATAGAATCTTCCACCCTTAATGAAATTTGTCCCAGAATTTTCCTAGCGTGGCGTAGAAGAAGAAACTCTGAACAACTCTGACCATTATGCTCGTACATCGTCTTCCCTCTCCCAAGTCTCATCCTATATCCGCTCGTGCTGCCATAACACTCGTACCAGAGGAATAGACAGACCACAAAAATCCATTGTATTGTGATCAATAATCTGGATAGGATGCTCCTCAAATGATTCATCCCCTTCCAAATCAACCTTCTCCGGGTGGAAGATGTGAGATGGGTTTGAGAAGTAACGTCCAAGATGAGAAACGTGGTAGATTTTGTGAATAGCCCAATACCTTTGAGGTAACTGCAACCAATAGGGATCCAAACCAACTCTCCCCAACACCTCAAATGGCCCAAAGTTCCTCAGAAAAATCTTACCATACCTCATAAACATCTTGTGTCCCAACAACATTGTGACACGCAAGAAAACATGATCCCCAACCTCGAACTCCAGAGGTCATCCCCGCTGATCATCATAAGACTTCTGTCGAGACTGCGTAGTAGCCATCCTTTTCTGAATCAACTCTATATACTCTGTGGTCTCTTAAACAAGACAAGGTCCCAAAAAAGCTTCCTCTCTTGCCTCCATCAAACATAAGGGTGATCGACATGGCCTATCATACAAAGCCTCCTAAGGTGCCATCTGAATAGTTTCTTGAAAACTATTGTTTTAGGAAAACTCCACAAGAGGTATATTCTTCTCCCAAGAACCACCAATAATCAAGAATGTATGCTCGTAGCATGTCCTCAAGCACCTGAATCCAACATTCAAACTGGCCATCTGTCTGAGGATGGTAGGCTATACTCAAAAGTAATTGTATACCCAATTCCTTCTAAAGTGCTTGCTAGAACCGAGAAATAAAATGTGCATCACTGTCTAAAACGATGGAGTGTGGGACTCCATGAAGACATACAATCTCACGGATGTACAACCATCCTAGATCATCAACACTAATGGTATCATTGATCGAAAAGAAGTGATTAACATTCATGAGTATGTCAATGACAATCCATATTGCATCATTCCCTGGAGGAGACCTCATCAACCCTGTTACGAAATCCATCACGACATCATTCCACTTCTACTCCGTAATGGGTAACTGCTACAATAGCCCTGTTGGTTTTTGATGCTCCGCCTTCACCTGCTGATAGGTGGAACACCTCCTGAAAAAACTAGAAATATCTCTATTCATACCAGGCCACCAATACTGATGGTGTAGATCACGATACATCTTGGTGACACCAGGATGAATTGACTAAACTATGGAATGAATGTCCCACATCAGCTTCTTACGTATGTCTATTGGCACCCCTATGGGAACATGGAAATGCAAGATCTCATCCTCGCCTATGGTCCATCCAAGAATAGGATCCTATCCTGACACACTTTCCCATAGTACTAGGCCTTCCAAATCTGATAGCTCCCTTATTTGCACTCGATTAATAAGAGTAGAGGTAAGAGCCACAGAAGAAGGAAAATTTTGTCTATGTCTTTTTTGCACCTCCCAATGCATCTCAGAGAAAAAATCCATAAGACTCCACTCACTACCAGCCTCCTAAACTATCTGTATTTGAGTCCTTCTACTCAACGCATCAGCAACTACATTTCCCTTACCAGTCATGTAGGCAAGCTCAAATTCAAAGAACTATAGGTACTCAACCCACCTACGTTGTCAGAAATTCAGATCACATTGAGTGAAGATGTACTTGAGAATCTTTTTGTCGGTGAAAACCACAAAATTCTCTCCCGACAGATAATGTCTCTAAAAACGTAAAGCATGAACAATAGCATCCAACTTGAGATCATGTGTCTTGTAATTCATCTCATGTGGTTACAACTATCGAGACCCATACGCAACGAATCCTTCACCCTTCATAAGCATAGATCCCGACCCAATACCTAAAGCATAAAAATACACAATATAGATCTTGTATGACTCTGGGAAGACTAGTATCAGTGTTGTAGTCAACCTCCCCTTCAGCTCCTAAAAGGCTTACTCACAAGAATCTGACCACTAGAACTTCACACCTTTTTTCATCAGACTCGTCAGTGGTGCTTCTAAGCATGAAAGGTCATATATGAAACATTTTTAGTATCTATCCAGCCCTTGAATATTTTTACCTCAAAGATGTTCTTGATCTTCTCCCATGACACTACTGCTCTCACTTTCTCTAGGTCTATTGACACTCTTGCCTCTGAGATAACATGACCCAAGAAGTGAATCTGAACCATACAAAAGTCGCATTTTGAGGGCTTAGAATATAACTGATGCTCTCTTAGTGTACTCAAAATGATATCAATATGGGTTGCATGATCGTTTCAAGTGTGAGATTACACCAAGATATCATCCATGAAGACAACCGTGAAAGAATACAAGTATGGATGGAACACTCAGTTCATCAGTTCCATGAAAACTTCTGGTGTGTTCATGAGACTGAACAACATAACCATATACTTCTATAGACCATACCTTATTTGAAAGGACTTAATAGGTATATCTGATTGTCCAACGCACAACTGATGATAACCTAATCTCAAGTAAATCTTTGAGAATAACCGGCCTCCTTGAATCTGAAAAAATATATCATCAATCCTTGGTAAAGGATAACGGTTCTTGACCGTCAACTGGTTCAACTTTTGATAATCCACAAAAATCCTGAGGGTTATGTCTACCTTCTTTGCAAACAGGAAAGACGAACCCTAAGGAGAAGTACTGGGTCGAATGAAGCCCTTTTCCCAGAACTCCTCCAATTGCTTCTTGAGCTCCGGTAACTCTGGTGTAGCCATCCTATAAGGAGGAATGGACACTAGTGTCACTCCTAGAATGATCTCAATATAAAATCCACCTCTCGCTCTGGAAGAAAACATGAAAAGACCTCTAGAAAGACGTCCCTGAAACGGTCCACCACTGATATAAATTATAACTTTGAAGTCCTCTGATCATCCAGATATAAACAAGAAATATTGGTTGTAACTCATCCTAACTCAAGATGCTCTGTACCCACTCTGCTCACTTGGACATCCCACTCTCCCTTATAAAGAAATGATCCACCCTCTGGTGATATGAAACTCACCCTACGGTGATAACAGTCAACAAATACCTATAAAGGAACTAACTAGTACAATTTGAGAATGAAATCATAGTGAGTCATATTTAGGACATAGAGGTCCCATAGTAAGTGACACCCACCAAACTCTAGAGGGAGCTCCCAGCACTGACATAATCTAGTCGTTCTAGTCCTCAACGGAGTGTCTAGTGTCAAGAAGTCTGTAGAAGAGAGGATGCAGATCCCAAGGCTCTTCACGATCGCAACACATATAAAGATATTGGAAGCCCCTATATTGAAAAGAAAAGAAGATAAAACTGAAGAAACTAAGATCTTACCTCGAACTGTAGAAGGTCCTGGATCCTTCTCCTACTGGGTCTGCTCCACTGCAATAGTCTGGCCTACTCCACAGCCCTGTGACCTTTCCTGACCACTCTGTGCTGATCCAATCTGATGTTGATGAATGACTGGTGACTGAGCACCACTTACACAACCTCCACCTCAGCCTGAACGGCCAAAAGAACTCAAATTCCCTGACTAGTGAGAAACTATTGGTTTTGCTCCAAAAAATGGAGTCATTGAAGAACCCATGTCACCAGCTGCTAGTGAAAATATCTGGCAGAAGCACTAAAGGTGACCCATCTTACCACAAGATCGGCACACCACGGGGAATTTCGAGCAGTGTGGCCTCATATGCCCTCTCTTACCACACTGGTAACACACCACCTAGATTCTAGAAGAAGTTTCTCATCTCCTTGGATCACCACATGAAGACTCCCTACGACGCTTCCTACTATCAGTATGATGGATGCTATCTACAAATGTCGAGCCGAACTGGCTCACAACTCCATAATATCCCATATTACGCTCTGTGATCAGTGCCTGGTTGATGATAGAAGTGATAGAAGTCAACCAGAAGATTTTCATCTGTGGTCGGATTTCATGCCATAGACCATCCCTGAACTTCCTTGCCATGGAAAATTGATCACCTCTTGAAATAGGCGTGAAGCACTGAATCTCGGTAATGTGGGAGGAATACTCCATATCAGAAAGATTACCCTACTCCAAACTCATTAACCCCCTTGCTCGACTGGCCCTCAGGGTATCCCGATAGATGAAATCGTAGAAGATACGCTGAAACTCATCCCACGCAAAAACCTGCTAGCGTCCCGCCTGTGAGATCACATCCCACCACCTATTGGAGGATTCCCAATGCATATAGGTAGAGATATTGACACCTCTCTCTGGAGACATATCTAGATTCTCAATGATCACAAGCATGGATTATATCCATGACTCTATATCTTGGGGCCCTCCATCCCCTGAGAAAGTGGGAGGATGCTGCTGCTGGAAAACCCGCGTCAAATATACCATCGATGGGGAATGAGGTGGTGATCCCTAAAAAGACTACATCATCCTCATGAAGCCTTCCCTGAATTGTGACTCAGCACCTGTATCTGGTATATCTGCTGGTGCCAAGACAGGCACAACATGAGGATCTATGGGAAGTCCCAGATCAGCCATATCCGACGTCTGATCATTGCCCCGTAACTGGTGGACAACCAGTAGAAATCTTGGTATCATGACTCTGCAAGGTCAAATGCACACCTTAGATAAAAATTATTATGTACTAAAAACTAGAAGCACAAGAAGGGAACAAGAGAAAAAAATTATTCAGGTTTTACAAAACATGACTACACGACATGTATAAACTGCACACTATGCATTCCCTTAATTCATTCACATGGGCGAGTACCTCTTCTATCACTAGTCGAGTTACACCCAAACCACACGGCGTGTTGTCCCAACACACTGTGTGTACTTGAATCCTCTTCCCCTACCTGAGTCCTTCTACACAGTTAATCCACACATCACTTCCAAGACATGACTACACAGTGTGTTCACTGTAGACATGGTGTGTACTGAACAAGGTTCATGTAGCCCGTGTTGTTAGCGACACGGCCTAAGACACGTCTCACACTACACGATGTGTTCCTGATGGACATGGCGTGTTTGAGAAAGGATTACACCAGCTCATTTTGTTCGTGACATGGCCAGGTACCTGTGTTAGAATACACGACATGTTTAGATGGAACATAATGTGTATTAGATAAGACTCAGCCAACCTGTGTTGTTAGTGACATGGGTGGGCACATGGTCAACAAAACACGAAGTGTATTTATGGTACACAACATGTTCACTCCAGGTTTTCCCTATCCCGTGTCCTTTCCCACATGGCCTAAGACATGGATAGAGACTACATGGCGTGTACGTACGGTACATGGCGTGTACTTAATAAAAACAGTTTCTTCCGAAACCGAAGAACACATGGCGTGTAGTCAAAACTACACGGCGTGTATTATGGGTTTTTCCAGACAGTAAGACTCAGAAACTACTCCAGTGCCTAGAAAAACACTCAACCGAACATTGAAAGTGCCAAATTCTGATCTTTGTAGGGCCATACACCCCGCGAATCAATGTTTTTCATCTTATACATCTTATAAACTAGGTAAACCAGGAAATGATCCACCAAATTACATTCCATAAGGGTCCATAACACCTCAAGAACCAAATTTTGACGTCCATAAAATAAAAATCTTACACAAAACAATACCTTATCAAACAGTAGGTATTTTTATCAAGGCATATATCACAACGACATGCATATCTAGCACAAAATCTATCGCAACAACATGCAATTTCTAATGCACCCTAGATCACATAGAAAGAATGCTTGACACGTGATTTATAGAAATTTCCTATATGATTCATGGTATGGCATAACCTCATCTCATCAGGTTGCGATGGAAATAGAACCTCAATAGCATCAAAAATAACTGAACAAATAATGTGAATCACTCAAGTTGAAATCAAATCAACAATAATAATTGAAAAACCATAAAAATTACAAATAAACGAGGTAAATTTGCTTTTCCCGGTACACGGGTCAGATACATTTGGGAACAAATTATTACTAAGTACCTATTCCATCCTATCACTAACTATAGGCTCAAAATCGTAAGTAAAGAGAAAAGAACTCCTCTGATACCACTTTGGATTGTCCCGGTTTCAGAAGCCACCTAGACTCACCTAGTAACGGGTTGGTCACATGGCCTCAAGACCATCTCCTTGAATTCCAGAGGCTTCCGACTAGTAGTGAGGGCCTTGGGTGTGATAGTGGGGAACCTATTCCCTCATTGGAAGAGTACATAGTGGAAGTAAACAAATACATACAAGAGAGAAAGTAGAAATAATGAAATATAGTAGTAATAGAATAAAACTGAATGTATAAACTGAAGGAAAAATTTAAAATGATTCATGATACAAATGTCTAGAAAATCAGTGAAACAGGTCATAATGATGAAATACGAAAGTGATAAACTAATGTTCAAAAAAGGCATATAAACTCTTCAGCATTACAAGTCATAGCTTGGTCCCATGATCTCCATCTCCACAAAAAATCATGTACCATAAGTAGAATGGTGCTTTCCTTTTTCTATACCAGCAACAATATAATATGTTTGGGACCAAAAGAATGTCCAACACAGGGTGTGAGACTAAATCCCAGTAGGCAACCACCACGAGATCTGTGCCAAATAGTCAAAGAGTATATGGTAGGTAAAATTATAAGAACAGTAAACAAGAAAGTACTCAACAGTAAAAAATCCATAGTTTCAATATCAGGAAATATCTAACCAAACAAATAAACACAAACATGTAACCCTATGAGAAGTACCCACATCCAATCCCCTCTAGTCCTAACAATCAAATAAAAGAAACTCTCTGGGAAGTACAATCAGTCTAACTCCTCTAGTTCACCTTATGTATAGACTCTCTGAGGATGCACTCATTGTAAATTCCCCTTATAGTCTCGTAACGGTACTAAAGGAACACTGGGGAAGCACACAACGTCTCATTCCCCCTGTGGCCCACATCGAGGAACTACATACACTTGGAAAAAGAAATCATCATCAATTCCCCCTGTGGTCTCACATTGTAAATAAAACAGACACTCTGGAGAATCCCTCAATGTCCATTGTCCCTGTGGACTTTACACCTGGTTCTCACAGCCCTGTATAAGTCAAGAAAGTGTTGTAGCGCGTATCAGCCAAGGTAAACCTCAACAACTACTTGGCTAGCATTCTACAACATAACAGCATAACAGAACAGTAGTCACACTATCCTAAAATACTAGGCATGGGAATATAAAAAACCACCTATCAGGAAAACAAGACCTAAAGGTCATAACTGAAAAAACATGCATGGGAAACATACACAAAGCATATAAATTCACCCTAATCCATATCAATTAACTTCTACTCAAGCATACAAGCATAGAAGGAAATCAATAGGGATAAAATGGTAAACACACAATACCCCGTTCATGGGTATTGGGCAATGTTGCACATAAAACTCAAGGACATTAAATAGAAAGGCACAAACCACCTACCTCGACATTATGAGATGGATATATGTGAATATTAAGACTTGAATCACCTTATAATTCCAAATATCATTATGAATTCACAAAACATTCTATGGAGGATAACTTAAGGAATAAGAGGAATCGGAAAATGATGATCTAGGAGAAGGAAGAGATTACTGAGGTGATCCCAACGCAATCAACGATAGTTGAATCAGAGATCAGATGGAGGCTCGGGGACTCGGTGAAGGATTATAGCCTTACGTGAGCTCTCGGCCGAATGCGACCTAGAAGAAGATCGTTCATGCGATTAGACGGGACCTCCGTGCATTTAATAATAAAAATAACATACACTGCATGTACTTTTGAAGTACAAGGTGTGTACATGAATTTTCTGTACTCTTATTTTGGCTACCTCCTGGTCACCCCCCATGGTTTAGTGCATGGCCACTACATTACCAACACAAGGCTACCTGCTGTATCCGAGTACACGACATGTACTCATAAATTACATAGCGTATAATTTGAAAATTTCCAGAAATTCATCTTTTTTCTCAAAAACGACCATAAAAGGAATACATACCTGAAAAAAGATCCGGTTTCTTACACTCATGACCAAATTTGGAATAATGAACTAATTGTGTGCCATCTTCATTTTTGTTGAAATATATATTTTTTCATTTTTTTCCTTTTTTTTAAATTTATGCTTGAAAAAACCTTACAACTACCACATAACTATATATGATAAAAATAATATTATTAGAAATGGAGAATTTTGTTTTTTCCCAAATCATAACCTATTTTTTCATTTTTTTTATTTTTTTGTTCAATAGGGGCATAATAGTAATGAGTAAAATGAATGAATCAAATGACCTTATAAAATTCCCACAATAGCACCAACACACGTTTTCCTTACAATTTTAATCATCCCTTACACCATGACTCCATTCACCCTACACATCAACATTAAAATATCATGAAAATACCAAGATTAGGATCGGAATGGATAAAAATGGTTTGAAACATGGATCATACTTATAAAGGTAATTCATGATCTCTATTGGATAAAAGATGGATTGATGTAAAGGTGGTATTTTATGGATAAGGTATTATAAAATGATTCCTCAATAATTCTAAATTTGTGTTTGAAAATTCATAGCTTTGACAAGTTCAAATGCATGTTCTGGTCGGTGACATGTCTAAAGATCACTCAAGAAACATTATCATGAATAAATAGGAACTACACAGTCATAAAATCTTCTCAAGAATAGGAATATAATATTTGAAAATCAATCAATTCATGATTAATAATAAAAAATAAATTCTCATGAATTTTATAAATTCAAATCATAAAAAATGGATAGAAATTTTCATTAACATGAATCAATAAATTCTCCCAAATCATGGGTCAACAATTCAATATCCATTAAAACCATTAAAAATAATATTTTCAATTTTACTCATTCAATCTCCTTAACATTGAAATCTAAAACAGGAAATCACATGATTTCTTATAATCTCATGTCTCTTGGATAGGTTATGTCAATCATAAATTCAAGTATGGGAATATAATATCCAATTGAAAGATCAAAACATGATTTTTAAAAAAATGTACGTATTCAAAAAGACAGACAATAAAAATAAACACACATTTCCATGAATCATAGTATTTCTCTTCCATTATTTGAGGCTTCCTTCATCCATCATGATTCCATAAAAAAATTGAATCATTTAAGCACAAGGATCATGTCATTCAAGCTAAAAAAATATAATAGGGATGATGTTGAATCCTAGAGTTATTACTAAGACTAAATTTCAAATCTAAATTCCAAATATTTAAAATTAAATTATTAGAAATAATGTAGGGGAAAAATCAAGGTATGATCCCCCATGTTGTCCCTGGATTCATTTACTACCTCTAGATATATTTACCAGCTTTTATCCATAATATGTTTGTGGTTGGATTTTCATGGATTTGAACCACCACATGTGGTCCCTTCTAGGTTGGACTTCTTCTTCTATATTGAGGAGGAATCCATGGATAGACTACACCAGATCATCCCCCTTTGCAATGTTTTATAGCTTTCATGGTTGGGTTAGAATGTATTATGCATCATCCACTTTTTTGGTTTCAACCTGTGAAACCGTCTACTTTTTTTCAAGTGCTCACTCAGTATGGGATTTATGAATTGAATGGTCAGAGCGAAAGTAAGAAGTTGATTTTTATTGAATAAAATTTAATTTTGAATTAGAAAAAAATTTCCCATTTTCAAAATGACCAGCCTTTATCTTAATTTCCTCAAAGTAAGCTTCTTTTACCTCTTCATGGCCTTCCTCAAATCTATGTTCAATAATTTTAGGGATCTCCAAGTGTTCCTTAATAGGTGGGGGTGTTTTTAATCCCAATTCATCTAATAAAAAGTAAAAATTTACCATATCTAAAAATTCAGAACCATATGTAGTGATACTCAGGTAAGATTGAATGAATTAAGAAAATATATTGTTCAGGAAAGGATCAACTCCCTGAATTGGGATTGGTTCAATAACTTCATCGGTGATAAGTTCCTCTATAATGAGAGCATCAGTTGAAAAAAGTATGTAGTCAGGCTCTATGATCCATTATTCAAATTTAATCACTGTTCTGGCTTCATCTGCATTCATGGATAGTGTGACATGAAATGATACTAGCTCTACTACTTAATTGGAATTAGGGAGCTCATTTTTTAATTCATACTCTTTATAGACTTTATCCAGATCATGTTGATATCCCACATGTATCTCAACTGGAAAGTATTCTCCATCCTGAATCCACTATAGAACATCTTGTTCATCTTGAATATGGTTCCTAAAATTTTTGGGCTATTGATATTCCTCAATTTTGGCATGATCATCTTGGATGTATTTAGGGAAATTGGGTAAAAGTAGTGGCACTTCTTTCTCGGACTTGAATCTTTGTATCTCAATTCAGAGCTCATCTTCTACTACCATCAAATTTTCAAGTGAGATCAATGTTTTCATACCTCTTTTCTTCTTCTTGAACATTATCATAAGAGCATCATCCCTTCTTTGGAGGGCCTCCTCAGTTTAATTTTTTCTTGTTCCTCTACATATGAAGAATTGTTCCATGTATTGAATGAATTATCATTGAATAATATCATAGAAGAAGAAAGAAATTTATAGTTTCTATAGAAAACAATAAATACTATATAATATGTGAAAGTATAAAAAATAAAGTTAAAAGAAAATTGGATACCCAAAAAAGACATCAATTTTGGTTCACACCTTTTATAGGGCATAGAAAAAGAAATTTTTTTCCTAATGCAACACAATGGATAACCAGGGTTGTATCCCTTGAGGAGCTTTCTTATCTGTTCAGTCACATAATCTAATTCACCTAAAGTAATTATATTTTTGTTTTTTATTTAATTTAGGATTCGTATGAAATGTATATAAATTAAAAGATAAAACTAACATAAAATGAAAAAAATGTAATTAATGATGAAATAACATGTCATTTATGGGTTGGTTTGTTTGTTCCATCATTCTCCATGTTTGTGTTTAAATAAATATTGATAATTAAATTCTATTATATCATGCATGAATTAATATTCTTTTATTTAATGATTGGAAATCAATTATTCATTTAGAAATATTAGTTTCAACTCCTCCTATAATCAAGGTTTAGGGCACACCACAATTGAGAGTGTGACATCAACAATGACCTAGATCTATCATATGAAATTTCACCCACAGAATGGCTAAAATACATCATATGAAGATATTGTATACAATATAAGGGAGGAAAAGATTTAAAAATAGAATAGAAATAAATTTAAGACCACTGTCATGGCGAATGATTACGTAACCCATTCACATATCTTTTTATCATCACCATCTTAACAAAACATTAGAATTAAATCACAAAATAAATGAAATTACCACATACATCCACCGACCAATGCCTTGGGTTTTCCCATAATATTAGAGCACAAGAGGTCTTAGAGGCTATTATGAGAATAAGAAAAGATGAAAATAATGAGAAAATATAGAGAATAAAGAAGGGTGGTTGGGTGAAAGAAAACACAAAAATAGAAACCATGCATTAATATATTAGAAATTAAAATTAAAAATGAAAACTAAAATAAAATAAAATAATAAATTTCAAATAAAAGGGAAATATTTTTGATCTTCATCCCTTGGTGGAGACCCCCTCAATGGTTCCTCATGTGGAATGGAATGGAATGTTGGATGCTTTGTGAGATAGAAGCTCTCCTCCATTTATCGGTAGACTTTTTCCTATCAAATTATGCATGTTGTATCACTAATTAGTGATATAATGACATAAAAAATCCTTCATAAAGGGTTTATTAAAACAATTTGAATATACACCCAAAACAATTCAATTTAATTGACCACCAGATGTAGGAGTAATGGATTTTTTATTGACTGTTACTTTCTCTGGATGAGGGTTCCATGAATCTTTCTTAAAAATATTTCATTTAAAGGCCACATATATGAGGTCATATGTCCATAAAATTTATTGGAAACATGAAACAATGAGTCCTAATTCTATTCCAAGTGTAATTATATCAATTGGAACTATGTATTTTAATTTTTTCTTCCATTACTCTAGTGGTGTATATGATATCTGCCTGAGAATTTTCCCACATCCAATGAATTTCTCAGGCCTCTAGATACTCAAATCAACTCCATGACCATAAGATTAAATTGAAAGAAATAAAATCAGGATTAAAAGAAAATAAATTTTGACATATATTTTTAAGGAAATTAAAAAAATAACCTTGTCGTAAAAATCATTTAAAAATTCAGATTTATGCATATTTCACAATTCTGCTCAAAACATATCAAAAATCCAAAATTATTCCATAGAAGCTCAAATTGATAAATTGCGAGGATTAATAAAATTTAGATTCATATAAAAATGAATAAAATATTTTATATATAATATATATAATATATATTAAGTTATATATTTTTTATTTTCATTCAATAGATTAAAAAACATAAGATAAGGACAGACCAATTTTTTTGCATAAAAGTATATATTTTTATTAAGGTACATTTAACACATTTTAAAGGATAAACTAATTTCAAAAAAAAAATTATAAAAATTATAAATATTATATGTGAAAATAATATTAATCATTGAAAGAGATACAAGAAAAATATTTTATGGTGAATATTTGGTAGTTTCCTTTGAAGTATCAGTTTTAATGAATAATGAAAACAATTGAATTTTAATATAGAAATACTATTTCATGGAATTTTTTTATAAGGATAAATCATATTTTTATTTTCCATTAATTTTTAATTAAATTATTTTTTATCAATTAATCGAATTTGTGTCATTTGAATCAATTTCTATTTGAAATTGATTATTAAAACATAGAAATATTTTGACGGTTTTACTTTAAAACCCCTCATTGTCATCTCGTCTATATAATGAAATTAAAATTAACTTATACCACTTCTTTAATTGAAATTCTGAAAAATGAATTCCATATTACGAATAAGAGTAATTTATAAATTTTTATAAGTTAAAATTTGTTTTATTACCATAAATTAGAGTGAAAGTGATTAAAATTAAATACAATGATTAAACAAAAATTATGTTTAACAAGGGACTAAAACATAATCATAAGGTCCCAAATGACATATATGAAATTATAAAATCCATTATATGGACATATTTATACCATATACTCCATTTTATTTACTTTTTTAAACAATTTTATTCACTTTTATTTTGAAAAATATTCCTGGAAATACCTTTTCCAAAATTAACAAGAGTGTGACTCCTCCTCCACTATAGAAAGGCCTCCCCTCCTCCCACATTGGATCGAACAATATCTTCCAAAATAGACCCCCAAAATCACTCCCCTCATCCTATAATTATATACATTGGAATAAATACCTCCTAAGAGTCTTGATGGACAAAACCAAAAGGATTTACCTAAAGAAGATGTAACATCATTCCTCAGTCTCTTTAGTTTTATTTCCTTTAATAATCTCCTAAACAGTTCTTATATAATGATTATATAAAAAATATGTATCCTAAATATACTAGGATATTTTTATTCTAATTTATACACCTAATCATTCAAAAACATCAATGTAATGTGTAACAAACTTATAGTTTTTGTTTACGTTGAATTACCACCTCATGAAATGAAGTTATTTGTTTTCCTCTACCACCTTTTAGGGTTGGAAAGTATCACAGAAAATATATTTATATAAGTTATATATGATATTTACAATCTATTTATACTTATTTAATATTTTACAACACATACCATTATAATTTTATTTTTGAGTAAATATGATAACATCATTTGTGGATGTATGGACTACCACCTCTTAAAAGCGATGTGATTCGAGCACACGATTCATGGTATGTATAAAGAATAGATTTAACTAAAATAATGTTAATTTAAAAAAATATATGATATAAATGATATAATAACCCTATTGGAAATAATATATATATATATATATATATATAATTTTCTTTATTACACTTTCAAACACTAAAAAGTGACAACATGTTTCATAGACATGTGGACTACCGCCTCCTTAACATGATGTGATTCCTTTTCTATAAAAATAATTTTATATATAAATATATATTATTTTAAAATATTTTATTTATGATATAATTACCATTCTGGAATGACAAGTGTGACATAGCTTCCATCAATAATGATCATTGAAAAATTTGAACGTTACTAATGCGTATGTACAACCTATTATCTCCATGATTGTAATGTTGGTACTTTTTTCAAAAACCATATTTAATTATTAGTTTTAAAAAAATAATTTAATTTTAAATATGGTTATAATATCATGTTTATTATACTGGAGATGTTATGTAATGACCCCTTTTACCATATTTGACCTACAAATGTTTTTTTGACACAGAAATCGAATTTGGTTGAAACAACCAAGGTAAACATAATTGATTATGTAATTTTGTACAAAATGGTAATATAAGAAATAAAATATATGATAAAATATAAAATATTATCTATAATATAAATAATAAGAAAATAGTTTTTTACTCATGAATATTAATACACATGAGACAAGTCAGAGGCAAGGTAAGGGATTTAAATTTCACTTTTTACATCTGTGAGATAAAAGAAATATTCACCACTTAATAATTTTCTGTGGTGTATCTAATTTCCCAATTATATTTTATATAATTAATGATTTTAAGATAATGGTTTTTAAAAAAATTAATTTTTTTCATTCATGAGGCTTATTATTTAAAATGTTTCAATGTTGTATGGGACACATTATAATATTTAATGATTATTTTTCCCAAGAATAATTTTAACATTGTTTAATTTCCATTCAAGTAAATTATATGACCATTGTTCAATAAAGACTTTAATATTTGTTTCATATGGTTATTAATGAGAAATTTCAACTATTAGTAACATTTTTTCACTTTTTGTACTTAATATGTTTTAGAAAATATTAATAAGAAAACCTAAATTATTTTTTCTCTTTTTTCATAGAACCAATTTTATTTTAAAAACTATGCCTTATTAAAATTTTTTTACTCTTTATGTAACATCCCATGTAAGTAATGAATAATAGATATTTTTATCTATGTCTATAAATGATTAAGATAGTGTTTTAGAGGCTTAAAATTAAAATAAATCCAATCTTAAGCATGGAATACACTAATATTCTTAAAAGATTGTTTTACTGCCTTATGATGGAAAACCCTTCCTAAATCTATCTTTTGACAATTTTATAAACTATGTTTGTCAAAAATAAACTTATTCTTTATGATTGGGACATCAAAATTTACTTTGTGTGAATTTTGGGTATTTTTCGGACAATGTTCATTTTTAATGAATAGTGAAAAATACTGCATTTTACATCAAAATTGCTTTTTAATCTAATTTATTTATATGATTAGATTATCTTTTTAATTGGTCTTAATGTGTAATATGAATATATTTTTACCATTTAATCCAATGGTGGTCATTGGAATCAATTTCAATTTGAAATTGGACTTAAACTAGTGTCAATCTTTTGATACTTATTGTTTCATAAAAACACGCTATTTGCTCTGACAGCGGGAATTAATTATTAAATTAATTAATTTGAATTATATGTTTTGAATTTTGTAAAATAGACTTCATTTTTGAATTCGTAATATCAAATATAGCTTAGGGTGAATTTTTGGTAATTTTCTGAAAAACATCAATTTTTGATGAATAGTGAAACCACTAAGTGGTACTTATAAAGACCGATTTTCCGTTTAAATGAAATTTTGCCATCATTGTGTTTTGAATTTCAAGAATCCAACATACATGGTTGTCATTAAGAAGTAAAATGTGGTTCAATGAGATTATAATAATTTTATGGTGAATAGTAACTTATTAAGTTCTTAATCGCGATTAGTGGTAATTAGGGTAGTTTAAGGTATAAATACTGCTTTAATAATATGAAATGACCTAGACACATGTCCCAACCATATTGGTTGTGTCATGGCAGACCACGAAAAGCCATGGGTCAACTTGGGGACCCCATGTAGACACTTTGGTTGGGAAATGACATAAATAACTTTTTATTTAATGTAAAAGTAAAAATGACACAAACATAATATGTTGTACGAAAACAATTTTTACATGGGGTTATAATGATCCGATTTTTGATTATAAATATTAATTGGAAATCTAAAAAGATTTTCTACATCATAGTATTTCTCTTATAATTTTTAGGCATTAAATAAATTTGATTATTTATGACATAATAATGATGTAGCGATGACATCATTATTTGACGATTTAAATAAAATGGAAAGATAATGTAAAATCTATGAACTACAAATGTCCAAAACCCATTGGATGAGTGAATTTCGAACCCTTATCACCTTATCCACTAATTATATCAATGTGGGACTTTTTAAAACCGAAACACATTTTCAAATAAAGTAATATTTCATTACTTTCCAAAAGTGCCCCTCCACTCCTCTCATAAAAGGCCCCCACCTCTACCTCATTTCACACACTTCGCAAGCCTTTTGCTCGGCCAAACCCTGCCCATTTACTCTCTCCACATACCTCTCCTCATCCTAGAGGATTCACTTTGGGAATAATCCTTTCAAAGGAATCCTTTAGGCTCAAATCAAAAGGAGTTACACTTTTAAAGGTAATTCATTCTCTCATGCTCATTTGTTTTATTTTGCTTCTCCAACCCCCTAAACTCTTTTTATTTACTTATTTTGTACCATAAACAGTATCATAAATATACTAGGATGTTGTTATAAGATTTATTTGAGCTACACTCTCACACAACCACATCAAATGGTTAAAGAACATACGGTTTCCGTGGATGGAGAAATTCTGCCTCCCGAAACGATGATTGTTCAATACTCATTTAACACCTTCAAAGGTGGCCATTATGATGTAACTATTTTTATATATGATATATAATATGTTTATGTTTTCCTTAAGCTTCTGTTTTTTTTTCATTTTGGGCATACCTTTATGGCTTCCATTATGGGTAAACACGATATCTTAATTTTAGGAAGTGCGGACTACCGCCCCCTCAAAGTGATTTGATTCGTTAATACCATATGTGGGATGTGTAAAGGATAATGTTAATGATATTATATATTTTATTATACTGGAATTATAATAGACTCTTATATCATTATGATTCCATTCCAGAAAATACGAAATAGAAATGGAAGTAGCGTTCATGCGTACGTACGACTTACCGTCTCCATGAACGGTGCATTTCATTTCTTACCTCTAAATGTGATGTAATATTATAAATACATGTATATGATGAATATATATGATATATATGTTATCCAAATAATTAATATCATTCTGGATATAATGAACCTTTGACCAAATTAACAACATGTAAGTGTAAGAAGTCTATTTTTGACTTAAGAACCAAATACCGAAAAAATGAACATTATTAACTTAAATGATTACATGATGTTCATACCATGGTATAAAAGGAATAATGAACTTGAAAAAGGATCATAAGAAAGTAGAGATTACTCAAGTTTATTATTCAGGAGATTAAAGAACGGTCGGGTCAAGTCGGATACGAGGTATGGGACTTCGTCTCAATCTCCCTTCGTTGAGGCATATTTTATTTTATACAAAACTTTATTTTATACGGTGTATAATCTGCTTTGACTTTTATGTTTATTCAAAAGGAATTTTTTTTATACTAAGCGTTTACTAAATGACAAAAGGGAATGTTTTTGTCATACGTATGCGGCGACAACGACTTCTCCGCCGTCATGACCGTTATTTGAGTTTCGTCTTCCTCTACAAGCCATACCTTCTTTTTAAAAGAAAAATAAATACCATGTTTTACTTTTCTTTTATTTTTGTATTGAAAATGGTTTTCACAATGTTTTTTTTGTAGTATTGATATCTTGTGATTGAAATGTAGAAATGTTATGTTTCCTTTATGCATCTTTTATGTGATACGATTTTGTTATGGTTCTTGGTCATTATTATGAAGACGGGTGGTTCCGTGATAAACTAAGGGCGGGTGAGACCGATATAGCTCTCCAATCCATTGGTTAACGCGAAGGAGTGAAACATTAAGGTTTCTCCGAGAGATTTTAGGGAATATACTATGATGGGTATTCCAAACGTAACCAAAAGGGTTACTCCCTACGTAAGAATGTTATGAATGCCTCAAGTTACCTTTATGTCTTATGATTTCTTTGATTTATTCATGATTTTATGAGGTATGTTAAAGTGCCTATGTTTTATGGGTAAAGTATGATTTCATTATTATTTATATATGAACTCATGTTTCCTATCCATGTTTTTATAACCCATACTGAGCTTTTTATGCTCATCCCAACTTTTTTTTGAAATGTTTTTCACAGGTCAAGGGAAAGGTACATGATATGATGATAGTGTCAAGGAAGTGTCAAGAAATAATCCATGTTTTATTTTAAATGTGATTCCATTGATGGGAATGAAGAATACTATATTTATGTAACCACTTTGTTTATATGTGGAATGTAATGAAAGTTTTATGATCTAATTCTCTAAAACACTAAACCCGAAAATATCCTCAATGTGTAATCTTGTAATAACTCAAGATTAAGTAAGCTTTAAGGCTGGGGCCTTATAGTTGGTATCAGAGATCGGTATAGATAACTTTAGGAGTTATAATTATATTAAATGATTATCCAAAAAAAATTCTTTGAAATGATATAACATTTCAGGATTACCATGTTGCTTCATCTAAGACATGTTTGTTCAGAATGGTTTTCCGCAGAGGAAACATGGAAGTAGTGCTAGGAAGGCATACAGAAGTACATAACCTTCCGAATCAGCATCCTGAGATGGTCTTAATTGGAACATAATAGTTTGTTGCAGTAATGGCGCAGTTGAATCAGGCTATAAATGGTGGTGGTATCCATTCACGAGATCAGCCAGATCAACCGCAGAGGAACATGTCAGTGGTGGAACATTTAATGAGGCAACATCCACCATCATTCAGAGGATCATCTGACCATGTGCTAGCTGAAGGATGGATTAAAGCACTGGAGAAGATTTTTGATGTCATGGGGTGTTCAGACAATCAATAGGTTAGTCTTGCTATTTACCGTTTGGAGGGTGAAGCAGATCAGTGGTGGTCTATGGTTAAAAATATTAGGGACGCCGATGAGATTGATGCTCTTGACTGGGATGAATTAGAAGGTATGTTTCTTGAGAAGTATTTTCCTAAGGTTGTTCGACTTAGGATGGAAAAGCAATTCTTGGAATTGAAGCAATAAGAAGACTCAGTGGCTGCCTATGAAGAAAGGTTCACTCGATTGGCAAGGTATGCTCCAAATTTTATCCGAGACCTTGATAGTAAAATCAATCGTTTTTCCTCAGGATTAAAGCCAAAATATCGATGGGCATTAGCTTCTCGTGAGTTTAAAAGTTATGAAAAGCTTTTTCCATGTGCTGATAAGGTGGAAATGGAGTTTGTCAATGACCAAGTGTTCTATAACGACCAGTAGAAGAAGAGACCGAGGTGGCAGGGGAAAGGTAAGAATTCTTCAAAAAAGGCTTATGGTAAGAGAACTAGGTTTCCAGTTTGTGATAAATGTGGCAAAAGGCATGCTGGGGAATGTCTTCTGAATTCTGGAAAGTGCTACCGATGTGGTAAGATGGGACATAAGGCTCGTGATTACACTGAAAAAGATCAAGGTGAAGGTAATAACAAATTTGTTTTATAGTTAGTGAAATGTTATAAGTGCAATGAGATGGTTCACTATGCAAACGAGTGTCCGGAAAAAAGCTTGATTGATGGGAAGCAGTTAGACTACAAGCAGAAAGGGGTGGTGAAATCCTTTGCAACTACTTCAGCAGATGTCGGGCCATCAAATGAAGTTGTATCAGCTCCAGGGAGCTCAGTTTTTTTCAAAGACTGACCTGAGATCGGGGTACCATCAGCTGATGGTAAAGGAGGAAGATATTCTGAAGACCGCATTACGCACGAGATATGGCCATTATGAATTTTTAGTAATTCCTTTTGGCTAACCAATGCACCTATTGTATTCATGGACTTAATGAATAGAATTTTCCACGAGTTCTTGGATAAGTTTGTGGTGGTTTTCATTGATGATATTTTGGTGTTTTCTAAAAGTAAAGAGGAGCATGAAAGACATTTAAGGGTTATCTTGATAACCTTAAAAGAAAAGAAACTGTATGGGAAATTCAGCATGTGCGAGTTTTTGTTGCAACAAATTTCTTTCCTTGGGTACATTGTCTCTAAAGATGGAATAACTGTTGATCCTGCAAAAAAAAGTTTGTGGAAGAATGGCCAAGACCCACAAATGTAACCGAGATTCGTAGATTCCTTGGTTTGGCGGGCTATTACCGAAGGTTTGTTAGAGATTTTTCACGGTTATCTAGTCCAATGACTAAGCTAACTCGAAAGGGTGTTAAGTTTATCTGGACAAAAGAATGTGATGATTGTTTTCAGTAATTGAAAAGAAGATTGGTGAATGCTCCAGTTTTGGCACTACCTTCCAGGAATGGTGAGTTTTTTATATACAGTGATGCTTCATTGAAAGGACTTGGTTGCGTCCTAATGCAGAATGATCAGGTAATTGCTTATGCTTCACGATAGTTGAAAACTCATGAGTTAAATTACCCTACACATGATTTGGAATTAGCTGCTGTTGTTTTTGCTTTAAAAATTTGGAGGCATCATTTGTATGGACTAAAGTGTGAAATATATACCGATCACAAAAGTTTAAAGTATATATTCACTCAGAAAGAGTTAAACATGAGACAGAGGAGATGGCTAGAATTAATCAAGGATTATGATTGTACAATTCATTACCATCCGGGAAAATCAAATAAAGTGGCTGATGCTTTGAGTCGAAAAAGTAATGCTTCATTAACAATGTTGCATTGGGAATGTGATCCTTTGGTTAAGGATTTGATGAACTTTGGCATAGAATTTGTTGGTGCAGGAAGTCCTTCTGTTTTGTTTCAGGTATCAGTGAGATCTTCTCTATCAGATAAAATCAAGCAAGCACAGAAGCAAGACAGTGAGTTGCAGAAAAAGGTAGAGCTGGTTCAGAAAGGTAAGTTGCCTGAATTCAACATTGATAATGATTGTGTGTTGAGATTTGGGAAGAGATTGTGTGTGCCTTGTGATTCACAGTTGAAGAGAGAGTTGTTGTGTGAAGATCATAGTTCTCCGTTTTCAGTTCATCCGGGCAGTACTAATATGTATAGAGATCTGTGGAAGTATTACTGGTGGGATGGAATGAAAAGAGACATTTCTGATTTTACTGTGAAGTGTTTGACATGTCAACAAGTTAAAGCAGAGCGGCAGTTACCGAAAGGGATGCTTCAGCCTTTACCAGTGCCAGAGTGGAAATGGGAGAATATATCCATGGACATTGTTGTGGGATTACCGAAGACATCTCAAGGTAATAATGCAATCTGGGTTATTATTGATCACTTGACCAAATCTACTCATTTCCTTGCTATACGAGATACTTTCTCTCTTGATCAACTTTCCTGTTTGTATCTTAAAGAAATAGTAAGGTTACATGGAGTTCCTCTCTCCATTGTATCGGATCGTGATCCTAGGTTTACTTCTTACTTTTGGAAAGGACTTCAGAAGTGGTTGGGTACTGAATTAAATTTTAGTACAGCTTTTCATCCTCAATTAGATGGGCAGTCAGAACGAACAATTCAGACATTGGAGGATATGCTACGAGCTTGTTCTATGGATTATCAGGGATGTTGGGACCAACATATTTCTTTGGTTGAATTTTCATATAATAACAGTTTTCATTCCAGTATACAGATGGCACCATTTCAGGCATTATATGGGAAGCGGTGTCGAACTCCAGATTTCTGGGATGAAGTGGCTGAAAGGAAGTTGATGGGACCAGAATTGGTAGAAGAAATGGCAGAAAAAGTTCAGCTGATTCAGAAACACATGAGAACAGCTCAGAGAAGGCAGAAGAGTTATGCGGATAACCGGAGGAAGGATCTATCTTTCGAGGTAGGTGATCATGTTTTTCTCAAGGTTTCTCCTTGGAAAAGTGTGATGAGATTTGGTAAGAAAGAAAAGTTGAGTCCAAGGTTCGTTGGACCATACGAAATTATGGAGAGAGTTGGATCAGTTGCATACCGAGCGGCTTTACCTCTGAGTTTATCTCAGGTACACAATGTTTTTCACGTTTCGATGTTGAGAAAGTATATGCCACATTCATATCATGTTTTGAGCCCAAAGGTAATTCAGCTGGAAGAGAATCTATCTTATGAGGAAAAATCGGTCCATATTCTTGACCACAGGGAGCAAGTGTTGCGGAATAAGGTGATTCACCAGGTAAAGGTTTTGTGGAAAAATCACATGATTGAAGAGGCAACATGGGAATCTGAAAATGCAATGAGGGATAAGTACCCCCATTTATTTGATAAGTAAATAAATTACGGGGATGAAATTTTCTAAAGGGGGGAAGGATGTAAAAACTCAATTAAGTAATGAATAATAAATATTTTTATCTATGTCTATTAATGATTAAGATAGTGTTTTAGAGGCTTAAAATGAAAATAAATCCAATCTTAAGCATGGAATACACTAATATTCTTAAAAGATTGTTTTACTACCTTATGATGGAAAACCCTTTCTAAATCTATCTTTTGACAATTTTATAAACTATGTTTGTCAAAATAAACATATTCTTTATGATTGGGACATCAAAATTTACTTTGTGTGAATTTTGGGTATTTTTCTGACAATGTTCATTTTTTAATGAATAGTGAAAAATACTGCATTTTACATCAAAACTGCTTTTTAATCTAATTTATTTATATGATTAGATTATCTTTTGAATTGGTCTTAATGTGTAATATGAATATATTTTTACCATTTAATCCAATGGTGGTAATTGGAATCAATTTCACTTTGAAATTGGACTTAAACTAGTGTCAATCTGTTGATACTTATTGTTTCATAAAAACACGCTATTTGCTCTGACAGTGGGAATTAATTAGTAAATTAATTAATGTGACTTATATGTTTTGAATTTTTTAAAATAGACTTAATTTTTGAATTCGTAATATCAAATATAGCTTTCGGTGAATTTTTGGTAATTTTCTGAAAAACTTCAATTTTTGATGAATAGTGAAACCACTAAGTGGTACTTATAAAGACTGATTTTCCGTTTAAATGAAATTTTGCCATCATTGTGTTTTGAATTTCAAAAATCCTTCATACATGGTTGTCATTATGAAGTAAAATGTGGTTCAATGAGATTATAATAATTTTTTGGTGAATAGTAACTTATTAAGTTCTTAATCGCGATTAGTGGTAATTAGGGTAGTTTAAGGTATAAATACTGCTTTAATAATATGAAATGACCTAGAAACATGTCCCAACCTTATTGGTTGTGTCATGGGCGACCAATACAAGCCATGGGTCAACTTGGGGACCCCATGGAGACACTTTGGTTGGGAAATGACATAATTAACTTTTTATTTAATGTAAAAGTAAAAATGACACAAACATAATATGTTCTAAAATTTTTTTTTACATGGGGTTATAAAGATCATATTTTTGATTATAAATAGTCATTGGAAAGATAAAAATATTTCCTACATCATATTATTTGTTTTATAATTTTTAGACATTAAATAAATTAAATTATTTATGACATAATAATGATGCAGCGAGGACATCATTATTTGACGATTTAAATAAAATGGAAAGATAATGTAAAATCTAGGAACTACACATGTCCAAAACCAATTTTATGAGTGGATTTCGAACCCTTATCACCTTATCCACGAATTATATCAATGTGGGTCCTTTTAAAACCGAAACACATTTTAAATAAAGTAATATTTATTTACATTCCAAAAGTGCCCCTCCTCTCCTCTTATAAAAGGCCCCCACCTCTACCTCATTTCACACACTCCTCAAGCCTTTTGCTCGGCCAACCCCTGCACATTTACTCTCTCCACATCCCTCTCCTCATCCTAGAGGATTCCCTTTGGGTATAATCCTTTCAAAGGAAGCCTTTAGGCTGAAATCAAAAGGAGTTACACTTTTAAAGGTAATTCATTCTCTCATGTTCATTTATTTTATTTTGCTTCTCCAACCCCCTAAACTATTTTTATTTACATCTTTTGTAACAACACCAGTATATTCAATATAATATGATGTTTTTATAAGATTTATTTGAGCTACACTCTCACACAACCACATCAAATGGTTAAAGAACAAACAGTTTCCGTGGATGGCGAAATTCTGCCTCCCGAAACGATGATTGTTCAATACTCATTTAACACCTTAAAAGGTGGAAATTATGATGTCAGTATTTTTATATATGATATATAATATGTTTATGTTTTCCTTGAGCTTCTGTTTTTTTTTCATTTTGGGCATACCTTTATGGTTTCCATTATGGGTAAACACGATATCTTCATTTTAGGAAGTGCGGACTACCGCCCCTGAAAGTGATTTGATTCGTTAATACCATATGTGGGATGTGTAAAGGATAAAGTTAATGATAATATATATGTTATTATACTGGAATTATAATATACTCTTATATCATTATGATTCCATTCCAGAAAATAAGAAATAGAAATGGAAGTAGCGTTCATGCGTACGTACGGCTTACCATCTCCATGAACAGTGCATTTCATTTCTTGCCTCTAAATGTGATGTAATATTATAAATACATGTATATGATGAATATATACGATATATATGTTATCCAAATCATTAATATCATTCTGGATATAATGAACCTTTGACCAAATTAACAACATGTAAGTATAAGAAGTCTATTTTTGACTTAAGAACCAAATACCGACAAAATGAACATTATAAACTTAAATGATTACATGATGTTCATAACATGGTATAAAAAGAATAATGAACATGAAAAAGGTTAATAATAAAGTAGAGATTAACTCAAGTTTATTATTTAGGAGATTAAAGAACGGCCGGGTCATGTCGGATACGAGGTATGGGACTTCGTCTCAATCTCCTTTCGTTGAGGCATATTTTATTTTATACACAACTTTCTTTTATACGGTGTATAAACCGATTTGACTTTTACGTTTATTCAAAAGGAATTTTTTTATACGAAGCGTTTACTAAACGACAAAAGGGAATGTTTTTGTCGTACATATGCGGCGACAACAACTTCTCCGCCGTCGTGACCGTTATTTGAGTTTCAGCTTCCTCTACAAGCCATAACTTCTTTTTAAAAGAAAAATAAATATCATGTTTTACTTTTCTTTTATTTTGGTATTGAAAATGGTTTTCACAATGTTTTTTGTGTTGTATTGATATCTTGTGATTGAAATGTGGAAATGTTATGTTTCCTTTATGAATCTTTTATGTGATACGATTATGTTATGGTTCTTGGGCATTATTATGAAGACGGGTGGTTCCGTGATAAACTAAGGGCGGGTGAGCCCGATATAGCTCTCCAATTCATTGGGTAACGCGAAGGAGTGAAACGTTAAGGTTTCTCCAAAGAGATTTTAGGTAATATACTGTGATGGGTATTCCAAACGTAACCAAGAGGGTTACTCCCTACGTAAGAATGTTATGAGTGTCTCATGTTACCATTATGTATTATGATTTCTATGATTTATTCATGATTTTATGAGGTATGTTAAAGTGCCTATGTTTTATGGGTAAAGTATGATTTCATTCATATGTATATATGAACTCATCTTTCCTTTCCATGTTTTTATAACCCATACTGAGCTTTTTATGCTCATCCCAAGTTTTTTTTTGAAATGATTTTCACAGGTCAAGGGAAAGGTACATGATATGATGATAGTGTCAAGGAAGTGTCAAGAAATAATCCATGTTTTATTTTAAATGTGTTTCCATTGATGGGAATGAGGAATACTATATTTTTGTAACCACTTTGTTTATATGTGGAATGTAATGCAAGTGTTATGATCTAATTCTCTAAAACTCTAAACCATAAAAGATCCTCAATGTGTAATCTTGTAATAACTCAAGATTAAGTAATGTTTAAGGCTGGGGCCTTATACTTTATTTCTTTTTCAATTTTTTTAAAAACAATCATCTTATATCTTTGTTAATAATTAGTCTTTCTATCATTTTTACCATATAAATGTAATTTTCTTTTTACGTCTTATGACATGTATATTTTTACCATCCATAATTTCATATAAGCTTCCTTTGTAGGGTTAAAGGATTAAATTTTAATCAAAATGATTTCAATAATGATTTTGAAATAAAATTATTTTCAAAATGAATTAAAAAAAAGGATATTTTCCTCATGAATGTTCGTAATGTCCATCATTGAAATATCACTTCATTTTGGTGATATATACACTATATATTGAATCAATAAATCTATTATAATCAAGTTTAATTGTAAATATCCTTGTATATCCATATTCTAATACAATGGATGTTATTATTTTGTTTAACGTAAAGTTTTTTACATATGGTGATCACATTGAAATTTATTTAATCCTCTTTTAAATATTGATAAATAGGTATCTTATACTCCATACAAATATTTCATAAGGCACATTATTAAATCTATTATAAAATACAGGAAATTCTTTCGATAGGTATGAAAAACGTGGGCCTAGTTATTAATATCCCCTTGAGGCATTAGTATTATTGTGAGATGAATTATTTATTCAACAAAGACGAAGTTCTTGCCAATATGCTAAACCATATTATAAAAGGTCAT
The DNA here is from genome assembly GCA_963277665.1 of Viscum album. NCBI lineage: Eukaryota > Viridiplantae > Streptophyta > Magnoliopsida > Santalales > Viscaceae > Viscum > Viscum album. Next base: position 155,622,651 of record OY728166.1, on the reverse strand, counting down.
GGTGGTAATAGTTCCACATATATAGGAAACATGGAATCCAATAATTAAGAATTTATAACAATTATTTTTAGTTATTATCAATCGATGAGATTTTATCTTGACATATATATAGATACATTTCATTTTTTGTTCATTGGTTAAATATCATGTGTTCTAGTATCTTACCTTGCCATTTTTATTTGTCTATATTGAGTAATTTGAATTCCATGTGTATCCAGTTATTACCTTGGCCATTTTTATACACTTCCTTAATTGTTTTTCGATTTCATAGTATGTGTATTAATTTATTTACTATCCAATGATTATTATTATAATTGATTCATTTTTTGCTTCTTCTAAACATTAAACTTACAGAGGATTTGATCCAAAAAATAATTTTTTTCATTACCCAAGTATCCATTTAGATTACTATGAAATACAAGCAGTTATATACATGATGGAAAAAATTTCTCTGCAAATATATTTATTTGGATAAATTTATATTGTAATTAGTTTATTGATTTGTAATAAAAGACACATGTATGTATCTGGTTTACCAATATTACAAAACTCTTATTCCTTTGATATTTAATTCCTTGTAATCATTCTAATGTAATTGATAATAGAAACCGGTTTCATGATTTCTATGGTTGGTCCACTACAGTTGGTTTCTATGGGTTTTTAGAAGAATCATTGGGAGATAGATTTAGGAAAACATAGAATAATGAACATAACCCTAAGTCATAATTTTATTATAATAATAGAACAACATCATAATGTTTCATTTAGATAGATATTATGTGGGTTTTCAAGAAATACATCCCTATATAAATATTAAAAGTGGACATTGTTTTAGAACATTTGTACCTAGGAGTAATAAATCTTTCACAGTGTGTCAGGCCTTACACTACATAAGATGGTACACAAAAATGGGCCTTACTTCGCACCTAGTTTGACATTCCTTGATGATATAGATAGGATAATACCCATGTTATTTACAAAACATTATAAAAGATTTTGACAATGAATGAGATAGTTTACTCCTAATGAATTTTCAATTTATTAAAAGGATCCTTGATTTTTAATTATTATAAACAATAGTATGGATAAACCCTAAAAAATGGAGGACATATGTGGAAATAAATGGATGAAGTATTTATGCCTTACAGTTTTATTGAAATTTTTTACTAAAAGGCTATTTAGTGATTAATCTTATTTCAAGGATGCCTATTTATTAATTAATGAATTCATATTAATATGGTTTTAGAAAATCAAAAAATTGTATACTGGGTTACAACCAATAAATTTTATAATGGTTACGGGTCTTTAACCCATGAATAAAATATGATTAAGGTTTCACGCCAATCCCTGACCTATGTAATGTCCTGGTTAAAAATTCATTGTTTTTTAGTTAAACAATTTGCTGAATAAATATTATTGATGAATGAGTTTTGTTACTTTTAGGATTATGTATTATTATATTATCCATATTGATCTTTGATAATTGTTATAGACAAATGGAAATACATGGAATAATTTTATGGGCCTTTGAATCCATTGAAATTCGATTTGAGTTTTTCAAGCATCAATGTTATTTTTTGGATCTTAATTTCATAAAGCAAGGTGTTTAAATGGAAATTGATCTATGGAAAACCAAACGAATTAATTTTTATGATGAAATAGAAATATATCAAGTAGGTATATTTCCATGTATTCTTAGGAAGAATAATAATTACTCCAAAATAGAAAACTGATAAAAAATATTTTCCTAATACCTTATTTTTTGTTGAACCAATGGTCTTTTAAATCATCACTGATTTTTGGATTTCAGCCCCTCAACTTTATTTTGATCATTCACTTGTTTGTGATTTATGTACTCCATCACACCATATAATTATTTACACATTTCATATATATAGGTATCTTTACATTCCAATAATGTTATCCTATATAGGGACCTAGTAATACTTTATTCAATGTGACATTTGTACTTACCATTCAATATTTTCTTGAGTGTTATTTATGAACCCTTCTTATGATGTGGGATTTAAACATGGGAAAAATAAAAAATATATATTACCAAGATAATATTTAAATTGCAAGGATTTAATTTAATTAATACCGGGAGAATGTAAGGCCCCAAAAATCTAAAATAAGAACATTTTTTTGATAGAGTGTATCACACACATAACCAAGCACGTAAGAGAACATAAAATCTTATGAATTTATAATATGTTTACTATTTTAAATAAATTAAATATAGTTTATAGCTTTAAATTCACATGAAACTAATTTAGTGTATGTACCATACAACAACGAGTTTCTTTTATGGCTTCTGTTATATAGAAGACCGAGTTTTACCAAAATTCAATATATTAATAAAATATTAGTATTTATTATAATAAGATATACCATAGTAGTTAAATTAGAAGATATTAATAATATTAAATATAATATGATAATAGATGGTCTACATAAATATAAGAAGAATTGATTTTTAACAAATTAATTAGAAATTAATATAACAACCAATTTAATATTAAAAGAGTATTTTTTGTATAAAATAATTTTTTTTTCTCAGAGTGATATTTTATCATAATAAATTAATTTAATTACAATTATTGGGTTATATTAATTTAATATATTCAATAAAATATTTTTATATTCATCCAATAGATTCTGTAGACATATGACAAGAAAAAATCAAATTTTTTGCATAAAAACTATATTTTTATTAAGGCATTTTTATCACCTTTTAATAACGAACCAAATTTAAATACACGTTTTGGATCTTTTGTATAAAATATATGTGAAAAACAAAATCTTTTATAGTGAAACATAAAAATTAGTCTAGGGTTAATTTTTTCTTTTTTTATGTGATGTTTCATTTATTTATGAATAATGAAAAAGACCGAATTTTAATTCAAAAATACATTCTCATCTAATTTATTTTTAATATTAAATCACATTTTAAATTGATTATAAATTTTAATTAGATTATTTTTTATCAATGATTCCAATTTTGGTCTTTGGATTCAATTTCACTTTTTAATTTAATATCAAAACATACAAAACATTTGAATGTTTTTTCTTTAAAAACCCACATTGTTGTCCCATTTGCATGATTAAATGTAAAATAATTTATGCCAATTCTATGATTTGAATTTGAAATATGGATTCTATATTTGGAATCATAATATTTAATAATTTATAATAATATGAACTTATTTAAAAAAATAGTGAAGTGATTAAAATTAATTATAATGATTAATGAACAATTATGCTTAACTAATGACTCAACCTTAATAATAAGTGCCAAATGACCTATAAAATTATCATATTTCCATTATATATAAATATTTAGACCCTATAATACATTTTATAAAAAATTTTCCAATATTTTATCCTTGTTAAATTGGAAAAACAAGGGTGGGATTTTCTTTTCTAAAATATACAAGAGTTCCCATCCTCCTCCACTATAAAAATGTATCCCCTCCTCCCACTTCCTCAAACATATCAATACACATTGTAATGATCAATATTTATCAATATATATACTCAAAATACCTCACATAATCATATAATGCTCCATTTGGGCAGAAATCCTTCCAAGGAAGCCATTGGGTGATAACAAAAAGGTGTTACCCAAAGAAGAGGTAACAACTTTCCTCAAGTTATTTAGTTTTATTGCATTTATTTGCCGTCTAAAATATTTTTATGCCACTAATATATTAAAAAAAATATAATGAATATAGAAGGATTTGATTATGTAAAGGGTTAGAAAAAACATACACACACTTCCATTTAATGGGTATCAAACTTACTATTTATGTTTATGGTGAATTACCGCCTCGTGAAATGAAGCTTTTTTCCTTTACAACCATTCAGGGTTAGTGATTATAATTTAAAATATATTTATATATGTTATATATTATATTTAAAAAATCATTATTAATATTTAATTATTTTATAAAACATACCCTAATTCAATCCATTTTGTGTAAATACGATAACATCATTTGTGGAAGTGTAGACTGCCACCACCTAAATGTGACATGATTCGATCACATGATAAATGAAATGTATGAAATATGGTTTTAATTAAATATATTTGACATAAAAACATATATTTGATATTAATAAAATAATTACTCATTTGGAGGTATATTATATATACCATTTTTTATTACCCTTTCACACACTAAAAAGTGATTATGATTATCATAGATGTGTGGACTACTGCCTCTTCAACCTCATGTGATTACTTGTACATAAAAATAAGTATATAAATTAATATATATGATTATATTGCATGGTTTTTTATATAATTATATTTATAGAACGTTATTGTGTTTCGTTCTTTCTTTCTATAATGATAAATGAAAAAATGGGAATGTTACACATGAGTACGTAAGAACTACCGTCACCATGATTTTAATATTGGTTAATTTTTCATAACAACATATAAGTATTAGTTTTAAAAGTATAATTGATTTATAAATATGATATTTATTTCATGGTTCTTATTATGTATATGATATATAATAACCCCTTGGACCATATTCGACCTAAAAAAATTGTTTTTGACATATAAAATGATTTTGGTCAAAAAAAATAACATAAACTTAGTTGATTATGTTGTTTCATAGTACATGTTTATAACTGAAATAAAAGTTATTATAAACATGAAAATTTTTATAAATAAAGTAAATAATTATCATAATTTTTCTATTTGGGATTACAAATAGACACGAGGAAAATGAGATATAAGGTAAGGGATTTTCATCTCACTTTTTACATATGTGAGATAAATGTCATATACTCCACATACTTATTTTGTGTGTTGTATCAGCTAACCATTTGAAATATTATATAATTTATCATAATATTATTAAAGCCTTTAAAACTTTAATCTAATGTTTTACCATCATGGGGATTATGATTTAAAATGTTTCAAAGTACCATGGGACACTTTGAAATGTTTAAAGACTATTATACTCAAGATTAATTTCAATGACCATTGATTGAAGTTTTAATAATTATACAAAAATTGTTAAATAAACTATTTCATTTTAAAATATCCTAGTTATTCATGACCTTTTTCATGTATTAGTACTATTTTCCCACTATTTTCTACTCATGGTGTCTTAGAAAAATCTTTTAAGAAAACATGACTTCAATTCACTCTTTAGTCAGAGAACATATTTTCTTTTAAAAACCACACTTTATAAAAATGTTTTAAAAAAATATATTAATATATTTGGAAATTAATTTTTATATTTTTATATTTTATGAGTATTTTTAAAAGAAACATCTTGTCTCCTTCCAAACAAGGAATTTTTCTAACCTATTTACCATGAAAAAGGAATATTCTTTTTACCACGTATGACATGTATGAATTTACCAACAACCATTTCATAAAATCATCTATTATTTGTTTAAAAATTTAATTTTTGAAGAAATTTTATTTAATGGTTATTTAAAATGAAAATTATTATATATTTTTTTAAAATTAAATATATTTCCCTAAAAATCGTTCTTAATCACTATCTTTGCAATCTCACTTCTTTTTTGTGATTTTTAACTTTCCCTTGAAACAAGAACAATATTGTAATAATTTTTCCTTTTAATTATCCTTATATACCTATATTATCATAAAATGGATATTATTATTTCCTAAACTGTATATATTGTTTAAATATGGTGTTTAATTTGAATTTAATTTGATCCTTTTGGGAAATATTGATGAATCTCTATGTTCTACTCAATACATATATTTGATAAGGCACATTGTTAAATATATTATTATATATGAGTAATGATTTTGATAGGTACGACACTGTCGGGGACCAGTTATAGATATGCCCTTGATGCATTGGTAGTCTTATGAGATGAATTATTTGAACAAGTTAGAGAGGTTTATACTTGGTTTGATAAACCATATTGTAAAATATATTCTTGGAAATGGTTCCATTTACCTATAAATCATGGAATAAAATAAATAAGAATTTTCCTCATTTATTTGTAATTATTTTTCATCCATGAGACTTTTCATTGACATATATTTTGATACATTTAATTTTCAGTTCACTAGTTAAATGTAATGTTTTTTAGTTTATTACCTTAACATTTTGATTTTTATTTATCTAGTTATTCAAATAGATATTGTATCTGATTATTTCCTTTCCATATTGTTTACATACTTCCTTCCTAGTTTTTTGGTCACATGTTATGTTTGTTATGTTATTTACCATGCCATTATTATTATTCTAATTGATTCTTTATTGTATCCTCTATACTTTACCCATAACACTAATTTGATCTCAAACTTATTTGTGTTCCTTTCCCCAATAATCTGAGATGTATACTAGGAATGATATGCATGGATATTCTAGATTAGAAGAAGTTTTTTGTGAAGGAATTCATTTATAAAAATATATTTTTTAATTAGTGTATTAAATTAAATATATAAGAATCGTGTATGTATCTGGTTTACCAAGACAACTAAACTCTCGGTCCTTCTAGATTTTATTCCTCATAATCCTGCCAATGTAATTGATAGCAGACACTAACTCCAGGGTTTATAGGTTTGGGTCTCTACATCATGATACAATATTATTATTATTATTATTATTATTATTATTGGAAATGAGTTCACCATATATTAAAAAAAATAAAGTAACATGTGCAATTATTATAATGTAACCCTAGTTATATATAAAATCTATTATATTATTTCTTAGAGGTGTTTTCATTTGAATTTTTGCATACAACAATATTCAGAGAATCCTATCAAGGTTATGGATAGCTCCCTTCATAGATAATGTTGTCAAGAATGAAGAAAGATCCTCATCACCCAAACTCTTTTTTGTTAGTTATCCAAAAAATATCCTAAAGTTATTCTACAAGTAATTAATTTATAACAATGAAATAAATAAAATCCATCATTATATCGCCCCGAGATTGCTATGGTGATATTTAGTGGTTCATGTAGCACGTGTGGATGAAGGCTAGAGGGATTGAACTCTTGATTACCAAAACATAATGATGGTATGATATTGATTTTTTTTAGAATCATCAATGAAGAATGAATTAAATTTCTAGGTAATTCATTAAATTTTAAATCTAATTACAAATAATATTTGATTATATTCTGTTTTGGACCACACATTGAATTATTAATTAATATTTTATATAATTCTATTGGTCACAGAAATTATCATCGATGTACTTATAATATTAATCTTGTATCATGAGAAGAATTTGTATTGGGTATACTCTATCTGGTACATCCACTACACATATTACCTTTATGAGGTATTAGATAATTTTTGTGTAATTATTCATAATTACATAATGATCATTGATTGATGTTTTAATTTATTGTTATTTTTTAAGTCTTATATATTCATTCATTAATCGTATTCATAAGCTCATCCCTTATTCATCTATGTTCTAATAAATATAATCAAAATAGATTAATTTCATTAATGAATATTAGTTAAATAAGTCATCTAGATGTGTAGATGAATCTGACTTGATATAACAAGATAACCTTTTGTGTAACATGTTGGTATACATATTGTACTAATGTTAAATGAACCATGAAATAATTTTTAATTAATTTGTGCCATGTAATTTTTTTTCATGTGGTTTGTATTTATATACACCATGTTTTCACTAGGCTAGGTAGGTGCATGGTCAGACATACTGCATGACATGTAACATGAACACATTATGTGCAATCGTTTAGTCAATGATGGATAATATATTTATTTACACATCCTATATGAGCGGTGACTACATAAATCATATACCAAGGACCTTATAGGACATGTTTGTGTTGGTTAATACATTATTTTATATTATATTATTTGATGTCGAGTCCCTAGGGGTGTTCCATATATAGATGTTGATAAATTTTATATGTCGTATAGATGGATTCTATACATCATGTATATTACAAAATTGAATAGACTAAAAAATTAATTTATTATACTAAAAAAACATATCAACATGTTTTCCAATTTTCATTTAGTTTACTATGTAAAGACCATTTGATAGGTTATATATATATATATTAAATATATACTTATTTTCAATGTGATGTTTAGAACTACATATTTTTTATAAGATGTTATACTATTATTACTCTATGTGAATTTAAACTTAACATTAAATACACATACCATGTCTTCTATGTGTCATTTATTTTTACAATGTACATGCCACAAAATATCATGTTAATTTTTTATACCCTTCCAATACTTATGATTAAATCAGACCATATTTCAATGTTCTTAGCTATACCAAGTTAGGTTGATTTCAATTATTTTTGGAGTTATAAATTTATGTCTTGGGTTGACCTCACATAGTTCACATGATGGGTTTAAGAAAAAATAATGACTTATTTTTAATAAGATATAAATTTTGAAGAAATCTAATTTAATAATTATTGGATTGGGATTCTACTCTACAAATCAATAAATTGTGATTTAATGTAGTTGGCCATAGAATTCATACCTAAACACTTAAAATAACTAATACGGTGCCTATTTTAGGAATGATAAGGATAACATGGATCCTTTCAACTAAAATATACAATAAACAAGAAATTATAATTCCAATGATGGGGGAGAATGGGTTTTGATAAAATAGTGGGGGAATAATTATTTGTATAAGATAAAGTACTAGAATTATTATCTTTTTATATGTATAAATAACAAAAAAATTGAATTCAATCAGATCATTGGGATAAATTATTGATGAAGATAAATATCTCATAGGCACTAATGAACTATATTGTAAAAATGGAATTACTCATTATTCTATTCCACAAAATGAAATTGTTTGTTCTGGAAGAACCTATTCGTAAAGAGATTGGTGAAGTGGTGATTGAGGAAGAGATGTCTCTCTAGGAGAAAATTTTTAATGATGAAAAAAATGTTGAATTTTTTATTCCATCATCCATGAAAAGTTTTCTTCTAAAGAAACATGTTGAAATTAATGTGTATATCATGATGTCATGCCTTTAGGATCTCATGAAGATAATATGAGAAAATAGAGTAAGAGATATCCAATAATTTTTTTATATATATTCATGGATAGTTAGAGTGATTTGAGACTCATTTAATTAATATTATTAGATAAAATAAACAATTAGACAACATGTGGATTAAATTCATATATGAGTTCAACATGGATCTCATACACTATTCACTACCTCATTACTTCTATATTTTTTTTAAATTAAAATATGAGAAATATTTTCATGTGTCATCTATAACTTTATTGTTTTATTTTTTATGTTGACAAAGATAGGGGTGTGAAAAACCCATGGTCCTTATGGTGAATAAGAAATTGAAGAAAATGGAAAATGGGATCATGGATTATAAAAAGTATAGATATCCTAAGCACTGTCTTTTTAAGGAGACGAAGATCTAAAGGTAGGGAAAGGAAAAGGAAGCAGTGTGTTTTGCATATAGAATTAAGGGCCACTAGAGGAGGAAATGCATCCAAAACAAGGGGATTTTAATGGGTTTTCCCTTATCGAGTGTAATCTTCCAATATTTAAAAATTGGTTATTATATATAGCCTGTCGTTCTTAGATATGTATCCAAATGAAATAACCACATATATTTTAAAATATGTCTAGAGGATAGGTGGATTTTTATATTTCCAAAAGTGTTAGGCTGGCCACTCAAGCCATTAGAGACTACCACCTTTTGTTTCCAACAGGAATGTTATTTATTTTAAGAGATTTTTATTATGTATTTACTATTAACAAAAAAATAATTTATTTATCCTTTTATGATATAGATTATTTTATTTCCATGATTTGAAATATTGGCAATGTATTTTTTAATTACAGCATATTTTTCATATCACACATTAAAAAGGGGGGTCATTATTTAATAAATTATGAAAACAAGCTATGAGAAATTGATAATGAATCATTTTTCCCAAATCCATTTAATAATGAGCTGTGGAATTACTCTTTTGGTCATATAAATGAGAATAATTTGATATAGATTTATAAATATGTATGTTTAACCTCTTTTTTGATAAAACCACTTGAAAGCTATCGTGATTGTTTACAAAGAAACATTACCAAAACACTATTCAGTGGAATGTGTCCAATGCTTATTGAGATTATATGATTTTTACACACTAATAATTATGGACTATATCCATTAAAATCAAGAGATGTGTATTCTTAATTCATAATTTTTACTAATGAATTGATTATAAATGGTTATGAATACTTGATGAGGTGTAAGTCTGAGTCATTTACGAAATTCAATGAATTAATGAATAATATATAGAATCAACATGGAAATAAGAGAAATATTATTATATATAATCTAGGTTGTTAATATCTTAACAAATCATTTATCAACATTCTATGAGATTTCTGGATTCATTCTAAAATTAATCCAGTATACCCACCACAGATGAATGTTGTTAATTAAAGTAGGAATCATACCTTTCAATGAATTTTATAGTTAATGATGAGTCCTAAATATTTTCTGTTTTCCTTTTTAGGATATTAATTATAAACTATTATATACACACTAAACTAGTGACCTACACATTCAAAAAATATAATTATTTTCAAGTTGATGATTGGAATAAAATGTTTTATCACATGGAAATGTATGGGGTTATGAGGTGCTTGTTAAGGACATTTTAGGAAAAACAATAGAGTACATGGGAATAAATTTATCATTATTGGGTATCCTAAGGTAAAAAAGGTATACTATGAAAACAAACCTGAAAGAATTTTTTTATCTATTTCAAGAAAATAGTTATTTCATAAGAGGGATCACATCTTTCATATGGATAGTGAGAGAATGATTGATTTTATTAAAAAATATACTGAAGATACATAAGAGTTTGTGAAGGAATAGATTCCCTAGGTACCCATGGAAGATGTTTTCCTTGACAAAAAGTACTATGTTGAAGCACATGTGTGTTAAGTGAACTAAATGTATATATTTTTCTAGTTACTAAATATGGTTACTCATTATTGGTTGATTATTATTAAACACTATCCTAAAAGAGGAACTTAAGAGATCAGAAGATACAAGATGGGTAAAATCTAAGATTTCTAAAATTAATTCTATGTATAAAAAATGTTTGGGTTTTAGTTAATATGATAATTAATGTAAACTATGTTGGGTGAAAATGCATGTTCAATAGAAAACTGGATATAGAAGGTAATGTAAATACATAAAAAATAAGGCTCATTGCTAAAGGGTTTAAACAGTGTCAAGAAACTGACTATGATAATTTTTTTTCTAGTTTCCATTTTTAAATAAAAAATAAATCTAAATACTATGTTAGGTTAACAGAACTTTGAAATTGAGAGTAAGTATGTAAAAATAGATTTCATTAATTGGAACCGTTATGAAAATACCTATTTGAAATTACTAGAAGGTTTTCTGACTCTTGGCAATGATAAAAATATATGAATGTTTCCGAGATCCTTTTGGGGATTGAATTAAGCCTCATGGGTAGGGAAAAAATTATTTAATGATTCTATAAAGAACTTCCGAATTATTAATAATATATGTGAGAAATTTTTTAACTATATTTTTGTGGGAATGTTTTTTCCAAGTAATCTATTTTTATGATATATTACTAATTAGAAGAGATGTAAATGTCATATATTCTATTGATGATAGGTTAAAATATTGTTTCTATATGATGGAATTAGGTGAATCAACCTATATTATAGGGATCAAGATCCTTGATGATAGATCTGAGAGGATAATTTGACTAAGTCAAAGAATATATAGTAACTAAAAGCTAATGTAAATTTTTATGGAATAATCTAAGACTGGATATGTTGAAATGTCTCATGGTCTACATATTTCCAAGAAAATCTCTCCACATACCCAATAAGAGATGGAGATAATGAGTAAGATCACCCACTCTTTAGTGACAATATCAATATCGTATTACATGATATGTACATGAATTGGTGTTTCTTATACCTGGATCATTATTGTAATTTATCCAGATGATCCTAGTGAACAACATTGTTATATTTTTATTAAAATATTCAATTATTTGAGAAGAACTAAGTAAATTTTCATGATGTATAGAGGGGATTAATATCTTTTCTTTAGGGTTTATTTTTATTCTAGCTATCAATCTAATTAAAATGGTATAAAATTATAGTTAGGATATGTTTTGAGTCTCAATAGAGGTGTTGGGAGATAGAAGATATCAAAAAATCCATTTTTCATCAACTCTTTAGTCGAGTACATGTATATAGAAGCTTCTAATGCATCCAAAGAGGTCATTCGAGGACAAAAAATTATCAAAGTCATTGATGTTGTACCTATTAGTAAATACCACATCACATTAGAGTGTGATAATACAACATCAGTGGCTCTTGAAAAAGTACCAAGGACACACTAATGAAAGAAGAACATTCTAAATAATGTTATATGAGGAGTTTTTTTTCTTATAGGGGTGAAGGTGGGGTAAGAAGAGTATCCATACAGGAAGACATGACAAACCCCGTGACTAAATAATTATTACTGAAAAAGTATGATTATAATGTGAGAGATAGAGATGATTGAATTTTATTAGTAGTTTGATCTAGTGGAAGATAAATTTTGTGGGCTTTGGTTCCCTAAATACAAATTCCATATTCATTATTATTAGCTACATTCATAGTATTTAATGTTAATAAATTACATATCATGCCATGATTAATATTATATGTGATATTGTATATGTCAATTTCATAAGGGTAACTATTAGACTGAAAGGTTATAGTTCTTCCCCACTATGATGAGAACCCAGAAGATCAATTATAGTATTCATGAATATATGTTATATAGCTATATTAAATCATTTCGGGGTAAAAAATGATACATTATATAATGGGTGGAGACTAATAGTACTTTGATTCACCTTATCATTGTGCAAGCCCATGGTAATTTCCATTTTAGAATATAAGGATAATGACACCCTCCATATGGAAATCCATATTTATATATGCCATTTGATGTTCCAATATGTGGATGTGTTTATTGATCCTCAAAGTTTAATATTAACATTAATGGAAACAATGATTTCCATACTTCAGTGTATTGATGAATATATATTGACATATGTTCATAAATAATTATGATATATTTTGTGTGTTTCCAAAAATATATCATTATTTAATAATGTAATAAAGGATGTGTCCCTTATATTAATTTATAGATGATGATATCTCATGAACATTGATGGAAATAATACAACCTAATTAAATCTATATACATGGTGTTTTTAGGAAAGTTAAATTTTTGGACAGCTATAGAATTAGATATCCAGCACGTGGGTTGATTGTAACATCGCTCCCCTCACCCATTAGCATGGGAAGTGGTGGTGGGTGTTACTATCCATAGATGACATCCCCAATATAAGAAAGGATGGAAATAAATTCCAAGGGTTTAAAAAAAATTAGGGGATAATTTTATATTTGAAGATAAAACAACAAAACCAAGATAACCATAATAATGAAACCTCTATATAATTGATGAGTATAAAAATTCAAGCCAATAAAAAACCAAAACCAAAATACAATATTAGAGTATAAGCGAAAACAACATGAAAAACAGAAAAGAATCAAAAGATGAAAAAACCCAATGATATTAAAAAAAATTCCTAAAACTAACCAAGATCCAAATCCAAAAACCCAACCTAAGGTATGATGATGCATAACTAAATAACTGGTTTACCTATCAATTACATGTGTCTCAAGATATAACATTTACAAATGATCTATAGATCACATTTGACGGGTGAGTATGGAAACAATTAGGATGTCCCCAATGGATTCCCAAGACATGACAGTAGGATAAATCTTCTAATGAATTTTATAAAAAAAATTGAAGAGTAATTTAATAAATATTATATAAAAACAATTTTACATGGAATGAAATAAAACATTCCTTTAAAACCATTTCTCAAATTCCATTTGGAATACCCATTACATTATTTCACACACACACATACTCAAAAATTCATGCCCATGGTATAGTAACAAACCCATTAGTATTTTCATTTTGATCTACCAAGATATCACATGGAAACCAATACTATGTTCCCAAATTAGACACACCCCTTACATAGGTTCACGTCAAATGAAAGTGAAATCATACAGACCATGAATTCCAAATCTATTCCAAACCATTCCATATAAATAATTTTTTATTATTTCAATAATTCGAACAATTATTTTTCATTTCTAAAAACCAAATAACCATTTTAAATCATAAACTAGAAAATATTTCTATAAAAGCAACCAATTTTGACAATTTTGAGAAGAAACATCAGTACAAAGGTTTTCATCATACCAAGACAGTGTTTTATAATAATTTCAATATAATAAAAACAATTTAAAGATAAGTAATTTTGTTCTAATCAAGAGAAGTTGAGAGGTAATAGTTATACCTCTAAATATTTGATGAAAACATCAATAGTATAACAACTTCAACAACCTAGAATAGATATTCTAAATATGACGTTAAAACTTGATTCCTTCAACCAATTATATAGGATCTCAATAAGAAAATAAAAAAATGAACATGGATCAATCCTTAATATACTAAAGTTAATGTTTTGAGAGAGAGAGAGAGAGGAGGGTAAGGGATATATGGAAAACAATGAAGAATGAGAACTTACCCGAGAAGCTATATCACTAACTCATAGTGATCCTCTTAATAATTTCTTACATATCCAAAGGAATTGTCTATCTATATTTTTGAGTAAATGGAAATTGTGTTATGGATAGTTTAGGGGGAAATGAGTGACTAAAAAGGTAAAGTGAATTAGATCCAAAATTTCTAGATATAAAATTTCATTGTATATGGTTAGGGTTTACAATTAGAAAATTAATTAACTAACCATGAACAAGATACTATCTCAATGAAAACCTCACATGACTGAAATTCATGGTTAGAGAATGCATGTTCCAACCATGTGTTTCCATACTTTCTAAAAGTTAATGTTTTGTCTTATAAATATTCATGGTTTGGTAAAAATGTGTACGTTCCTAGTGCTCAATGTTTCCTATTTCATGGTTCCTAGAGGGGTTGTATGATTTATAATAAATGTTCTCAAATCATACACCTCTATAAAAGTCTCCAAAAAGTTCCAAAACCCGTTTAAACCACATGAAACATAACCCAATCCTTATGTAAACATATAATACAAGTACATAAAATCTAGGGTTATAAATTCTCCCTAAAATATCTATTCCTTTATTATAATGTTGAAAAATATAGTTATATTTAAAATGTTTTGGACATCGTTATATCATTTACTTCTTATGATCCCAAATTTCATCAAAAATCCGTCCATGGTTCCACAAAACCCTTACAAATTGGTTTTTTCATGAGTATTTTATCATTCTTAAAAAATATCTGAATAGGCACATCAACCAATATAGAATTTCTATCTAGTTAAATGTTATCCCATAGAATCAGATGGTTAAGAATAGGTTGAAACTTTTTCAATAGATATACTTTAAAAAAATTATGCACTGAAGTAAACCTTGGGGGAAATGTAAATAGATATTCCACCTCACAAACACATTAAAGTATCTCAAAAGGGTCTGTGTATCGAGGAGATAACATGAAATACTTCCAAAAATGACGATTCCTAATTCCTGGAGAGATTCTATAAAACAATTTATCACTAACCTCAAATTATAATATCCATTGATGATGATACATATATTTTTGATGATGAATTAGTACCATCTCCATTCTCATTCTTATCAACTGAATATTTTCTATTCTCTCTTGTAGAAGGCTCAGTCCAACCAATAAAGGCTCTTCTATTTACACCCAAAAAAAGTATATAATGACATAGATTATAATAAAAAAATTCAAAATTATCCATAGGTAACAAGTCCAAATAAACTTTGGTGTATGAGAACTCCTATAATAGTATGTTCTCCCCCCATGAGCAACCAAAATCTACGACACAAGACAGAATCATCCCCAAAAACCCCTGGATCATTTAATTATAGTTTCCATTTGTTTGATGATGATAAACCATGAATATAGTCAACTAAGTCCCAATGAAATTCTATAATGTCTTCCAAAAATTAGATGTAAAAAAGGGTTACTATCTAATATAATCAATATTAGAATACCATGTATAAATATAAATTCTAAGATTTATAATTTTTATAATCCATCCACAATATGGGATTCATGAATAGGGATAAAATGATCCAAATTCATGAGTCAATCCACAATTACACATATGTAATTGTGATTCCTAACCATTTTTTGTAAACCTACAACAAAAATCATAATCTAACTACAACAACTTCATCATGGGAATTGATAAGGAATACAACATGTGTAATGGTCGTTGGTGCTCCACATTTACTTTCTAACAAATGGGATATTTTGAAACAAAATCAACTACGTCCCAATCCATTACAACTCACCATAACTATTATTTCCTTTCTTTATACATATTTTCAATGCATAGATAAAAATTATATTTCAAATAGTGTAAGTATTAAGAATTTGTTCACGGTAATCCAGAGGTACCATGATCAAATCCCTTAACCCAGAAACCAAAATATCATCCAACTTTCGTTCCCAAATAGTCTCCTTACCATTGAGTTATGACCTCATAGTCATAGATTCAGAATCAGATATTTAAGCCTCATTTTCATGCTAAACCAAATGAAGAGAAAATAAGACTAGAAATAAAACTACAACATCACTTTGGTCAGTAAAATCTAGTTGTTTTATCTCTGAAAAACATCATCTACTACTAATGTAAATCTTCTTTATCCAAATAATTATACAACTTCCTTCCTAATACATCTTCCATTGAATTTATTTTACCCAGTGTATAGATCATGTAGAAGTTGAACAATTGAATATATTTCATCATTATTTTTTTGACTTATATTTCATTTATATTTGTGATAAATGTGTTTTGATATTTTATCGTCTACAAAGAGCGTTGTGTTCTCAACAAAAAGACAATGATTTCATGTATTCAAATCGTCGACTAAAATAGCCTGTTAAAATTCATATGTTGGCCAGTTCTTCTCATGTAACCATAATGTCCATAATCCATAAGCAATAATATGATCTCACTATACGAGAACACATCACAAAATTGATCTTGATTAATCAAAATAGACTACATAACCATGTCCATGTTGTAGAAAGTTAAGAATAAGCGTGGATGTATTTCTAACCCTAAGTTCCTAAAATAATTTCTAACATTCCTTGTGAAATTGGAATAGAGTACCCTTCCTCATCAAAAATTCTGCTAGTGATTCCACGTATGGAAGTCAAATAAAAAATATTTGTTCTATCCCACCAATCTAAGGAAAGTATATATATCAAAGACATTCATCAGTGGATTCTAATAGATAATGGATTATATATATTTACGATATACAATATTGAATTTTTTAGAAATCAAAAGTCTTGGAAACAAACCTATTCTATCCCAAAATAAAACATTATTAACTTAGAATATAGGTGACGGACCCAAAAGATACCCAAAAACTATAACCAGGTGTTTCTCAGGATCCACCTTTTCCATTAAATGCACCTGTATATCACCCATAAAAACCACCAAAAAGGAATCTAGATACCTTTGAAATATTTGATTCAAAAATTCCATAAATATGGATGGTTTATTTGTAAGACCAAAATGCAATAATGACACAATCATTATAGAAATACATTTTTCTGAAAGATGTATTTATAATTTCATACTTATGAACCCACAACTAGTATTATCCAAATCATAAATCAGTTTTCTAGAACACTAAGGATCCCCTTAATTGATCAAGGAGATCATCAATGCATGAAAGAGGATTCTGATTCTTTATCATAGATGGGTTTACATTAAGGTATTATACATAAATTCTATGTGTTCCATCCACAATATTCATAGAATGAAGTTTATTGTCCCTATAGATGTACTCGATCAGATGAACCCTTTACTTTCCGACTCTTCCAAATAATCTTTCAATTATAGAAATTTTATTTATTAAATCAGATAAGATGAATTTTAGACAATACAAGTCCTTGTTATGAGATCAATAATTAACTCCATTACTCTTTTAGGTTGAAGCCTTGAGAATGTTTCCAGAAAAACATCAAGACATTGGTCCACTATGGTTGGAAAATATCCAGTCCTGGTCACATCTACCAATTCAAGATTAACAAGTGTCAAATATTAATATATTGTTCTAACCATAGCTACCATAGATCCTTATTTTCTTTCATCCACTACCCAATCTCCTTTATATGTATATCTAAAACCACTAGATGTTTTTAAACACACCTGTCATGTATAATAATTAATATTTACATCAAATCTTGTCATCCAATCCATTCCGAGAATCAAGTCATAGATATCCATATATATTGTAGATATTTACCATACCAACTAAGTCCCATTAAATTTTATCAAACTCACTACACAATCTAAGGATCAAAATTCACATTATACCAATGGTGATTGGAGTTTCGAATCAGAAGGGATTATCTCCACATATCACCCCATCAGATACACAAAAAAAAGACGTAAAAAATTAATTTTACATGCTATTATTGAACAAATCTTCCACAAGGGTGGATTTTAATAGGATTTTAACAATCACCATAGAAGTTCTGGTTTGATCATCCATAATCGCGTATTTGGTCCATAAAATTCCATACTCACTACACCTTTCACTTTATTAACCTATTTAGATTTCATTAGATGAGGATTCATGGTATTATAATAATAACCATGGATTGATAGATTATGCTAATGAGAGTTATGTTGTTTCACTCATCTCATTTCAACATAGGATTCACGAAAAGCATTATATGTGTCCCTAGAACCTGATTGTAGAGTATTGAAATAATAGTGTTAAAGTCCAACCATCTATTTATAATTGGGGAAATATCTAGGTGATTTCATATAATATATCTTCATATGCACAAAATATCAAAATTACCAACATAAAAACATTCTCTTAGGTCGAGGAGGTGATTTTTCTGATCCCAAAATCAGATTATGAGGTATTAAACCCCCTTAAAATTAGGTGTCCCTCCACCTCTTGTTTCTAGAATTTTATTTCCCACTTGGTACTAAAGGAATAAATATATATCCAACCAATATGTATTAAATATATCTATTTCTTCTATGATCACTCTATTGAATATAATCCATTATAAAAATTATGGTATTTTTTAGTGATGTTCATGTTTCATCCTGGAAAAAAATGTGTTCCGTAAAGGATAATCTTGTGGGAAATTCCTGTGAAAAGTAGACTAAATTCATAAGTATTTCTGTATACACTCTTATTAATGGATTCCATTTATTCAAACTAAAGAAGTTTTTTGTGACTATATAATTTTTATTGAAACTTTATTCAACATATACAAATGAAATTACTAGTTATGATATATCCTGAAATATAAAATCCCACAATAGGCATGATAGATCATCCATAATATGCCTTTTCAATATCATATTTAGCTCAGTTAGTGTGCCATGTATATCAATTATTTGATTCATCCTATTCATTTACACATTTTCTATTTACGAATATAAATCACTCAGAATGATCGGTGGGTTATACTTTTGGAATTGAACTAAATGATCAAATTTCCTTGGGTTATCCCTTCTGTTTCCTATATCAATTTCTTAATAATACTTAATAATACTTCCAACTAAGTATTTTTCACCTATGGATTAGATGAAAAAACATTCTTAGAAACATCTTCCAGTAGGTTTCTATAGTGCCAAAATGGTTCCATTCTCTATAACTATAACAAACTCTATTTAGCCTAACTATATAGTAACTAAAGGCCTATTAATTTAAAATTTATGACATCACACATTTCACAATAAGGATTTCCAAAATTTAACAATTTTATTTTTCAAACATTTTTTTGAAAATTCAATCGTTCTTTTTGAAAATCAAACCATTTTCAACTAGTTCAAGGATCATCTATTTTCACCCGATAATAAATCATTACTCAAAAAAATTATGCACTCCTTTTGAGAATTCATTACTATCAATTCATGTTATTGTATTATCATTATAAAAACACTTGATGATGAGGTTAAAACATTCAGAAGAGTCTAAAAACTCTTATATACCTAATCTCCCTGAAACATGATGATTGAAAAAAATAAGTTATCTATAACTTTTTATGAACTACATTTCATTTTATAAAATTAATAGTTATTTTTAACATCCCAATAATATAATAACAATATTCTAAATTCAAGGATCAAATAATTTGATACCATTTGAAACATCCCTCCCCTCACTCATTGTCTTAGAAATATTCGATGAGTGTTACTAACCATAGATGACATCTCCAACACACCAAAGAATGGAAATAATTGCCAAGGGCATCATTAAAATGTGTGGATGATTTTAAATTTTAAGACAAAACTACCAAACCAAGATAACCATGAAAATAAAACCTCTATATGATTCATGAGTACAAATATAAAAGCCAATACAAACCCAAAACCATAAGATAATATCAAAGTACAAGTTGAAATAAATTGACATAACCAGAGGAACTAAAAGACAAAAAAACACAAAGATAACAGATTGAAACTTCCAAATTTATTTAAGATACAAAACCACATTACCTTCCCAAGGAAACAAGAAACCACACTAAAGAACATGGATAATTTTCCTTTATCTATGTATTGATATATAACAACTGTAGACAAAGTATAGTTCCCAAAAAGGGGGTGTGTATAAAACTTAGTATGATTTCTCCATGGCATCCCATCTCACACCACTATGATAAAACATGTTATCACATTTATACAAAACAACTTAAATGAAACATAAAAAAGTTTATTTCTAACCAAAATAGTTCTCCATTGAATGAAATCAATCAAGACTAATAATCCACTTCTCAAATTCCATTTTTCATAACCATTCTATGACTCCAAACATCATAACATCCACAAATGCTTTCCCAGGTTAAATTTTCATACATATGAGAAGTACCTCATCAACCTTTCATGTCTTTAAAAGGTAACCAATACCAAGTTCACTATGGTAAAGAACCCATCCAAAAGGTAATGTATAATATAAAATAACTCATTCAAAGAATCTATTCTAAAACTATGATAAACCATTTCACATAAAAAAATTTATATAAAACATTTCAGAAACCAAATTACTTTTAAAAAACCAATTCACTATGTTCAATCCATAATTTTAAAATCATGAAAAAAATCACCTTCTAGAAAATAGAGAAATTTACACTATTTCCAAAAAAACATCCTTAAAGAGGCATCCATAAAATAACACATGTCTTCCAAAAAAATTTTAATAAAATGAAAATATTTTAATACCATTCCATGATGTTATAATCAAGAAGATTCATGATAGAATTGTCCCAACTCTAAAACATTGGTGGAAACGAATAATTGTACAAAAAATTGAAAAACTTTCATATATAATCTAGATAAGACCCTGAATCTTATTACCTTCAACCTATTAAATGAGATGTCAAAAAAACCAATAAATTACAGGGATATATCCCCAATGATTATATATATTGTTTTAAGATATTTAAGTATAAGAGATCAATGAAAAATGATAAAAAATAGCACTTACTATTGGATTTATATTTCTAATGAACAATGATTCACATAGGAATCACTCTTAGATCGAAATGGATTTTCCCTCCAACCGTGGGAGAAAAATGAATTAAAGTTATAGATAGATTATGTGAAAAAGCGTTTTTAAAAGATTTAAAATTAATTAGATACACAATTTTTGGATATTAAATTTTAGGGTTCATTTTTAGGGAACTTTGTTAAAAAACCATGCAATAACTATGAAAAATCTATTATCATGAAACACACATCACATCGTTAGATCAAATGGTTTGGAAAACCATGCACCAACCATGTGATTACCCAATTCCTTATAGATCTTCATTTATTCTAGGTATCAATATAGTTTGGCCAAATAGTGTTCCAAACATGAGTCTACTCAATTCTAAATGTTTCCCCTTACACAGTTTTGAAGAGGGGTTGTATATTTCTGATGAACACACTTAAACCATGAACATCAATAAAAACCTATAACACATTCCAAAACCCCTAAGAACCACTCAAAATATATCCCAATAATTATTTTACCTTATAACATATAAATAAATTGTCATGTACTACAAACTAGGTGTTCTATATTGATTTTAAAATCATGTTACCAACATTACTAGAGATACCATCACAAAGTTATTATATTAAAAATTACACATCTGTATAATTTTTTATGTCGTTGCAACATTACCTTACTCCTATATGGGTTCTTTATTGTTTTTATAGAAGATAACCTCATACGTTTGGTCTACCTCACCTACTTCCACATATAAATAGGTCTAGAGAGTCACACAATAAGTGTATCGACAAAACTATATAAATAATTTTATTATCTACTGTTTTACATGATGAATAAATATTATTCTCACATGTAGTCTAATAATAATTTATGTTTTATTGATGAAAAATATGTCATCACTAGTTATTTGAGAGAATATTTTTTCAGCGGAATATTTAAAAAATAATTATTTCCTATTTATTCAATATAATATTTAATAATTTATTAGTAATGAATTTAGTGAAATTTATTTAATAAATAAATATTTGTGATTCCTGGTACAAAAAACATTGTGGCTGAATGAAATACTATGTTTTATGGTCTAGTTATAAATGAAAAATATGTTTATTATTGTAAAAAAATTATAGTTAATTAAATTATCTGAATTCATGTATGTCAGGAAACAACAAAAATATTTTTATTATAATAGAAAAGAGGGTCGGTAGGGTTTATGGAAAATACGAAAGGAATATGTACAATTTTTTTCTAACCCTATCATTGTATAAAAATAAGTATTTATTTTTTAAAGGTGCTTCCATTTGTTTTGTTGTGAAAAAAATTATAGAATCTTCTTATGGTTTTAGAAAGCTCCCTTAAACAAAATATCTCTCAAAAACACAGAGAGATCCTCATCTACCACCACTTACGACTCTAGAGAGATCATATAGAATTATTCATTAAGTAATTCTCTGAGAGTTCAAAGGAGGATAATGCTGGCATTAGGGCCTATGATTGTAGTAGCTGAATATTTCGATGGGAATTATTTTTGTTTCATATAGCACATGTGGATCACTACTAGAGGGAATCTATACTTTATTCCTATAATACAATCAATGTATTACATATAGATGTTGTTAGATTCATCATTTAATTAATAAATCATCACAAGTTTATTATTTAATTGTTTAAATTAACTATAAAAATTGTTTGATGATCCTTTATTTTGGTTTTATTATTAAGTCATCAATCAATGTTGGATTCAATTACATTGGTCATAGATTTTAACTTTGAGGTAAATCATTGTTTAATCATTGATTATAATAGAAATATGAGTTGGTAATTCCCCATATAGTGCGTCTAATATTACCGGAACCTTCATATTCCTACTAGTCTTTGAAATAAATAAAACAAATCAACAAAAACATAGTCTGTCATAGACACACACTTAATATGTATGCTCAATATAAATGAGTCATTTCTAAGGTTGATCGTTATCTCTCCCTCTAGTACATGGAAAATATTTGTCATTAGTCACTATCTCACTGTAGGGTCTCTAATGAGTTGGTGACTAATGGAGGTGAAATTGGATATAGTTCCTCTATAGTGAAGAAGATATATTCCCAAAATCCTTATATATATGTGTGATGTATATTATTATCTATATAATATTTTGATCTCCATGTATGGTATTATATATATTTATATTTTATTCATCCAATATTGATAGTATTGGTTAGTTAATCGATCAATCCTGCACCATGGATATCATTAAATGATACATTTAATAAGATGAAATGTGTTGGAGTTAAATGAATTCATGAATATGTTGTAGCTGAGTCATTAATACATTCATTATAAACTCATGAATTAATGCACACACCACCACGGTGAATCCTCCAGTTATATTAAACCATAATATCATACAATGGAATTATAGGTATGGTTTTACGATCCCCATATTTATGAATTTATGGCCAACATATTTCATTCATTCATCTTAATCCTTTAAAAATAGGGGTATTATCATACCATAGAGAAATAGTTAATCCCGTTTGATTTTTTGATGATTATGTTCTACTAGTGGATACCAATAGATGTGGGTTGTCATTTGGTATTTAATTTTTCATATTTATAAAGTATTTTTGAATATATTTGAAGGTGGATGAGATTATTTCATGTTAATTTGTTGCATCGTACACCCAATTTAATGTATTTATTCATTTAATTTGTATATAGGTTTCATTTATCATATTTGGTAGATTCTTAGATTTGGTTTCAAATTTATTTTTTTGTGTCTACTAACTATTATTACGTTAAAAAAAACTAATAGTGGTATCATACAAAACACATGATTTAATTTTGGAAATCATGTTTGTAAATTAAGAGTAAAACAAAAAAGATCATCAAATTTCACTTTTTAGAAAAATAATGAAAAAATATATATCATTTCAAAGAAAAGTTTCATAAAGGTAACTAATTCCTTACCCTTAAATAATTGAGTTAGATAAGGTTATCCATGATATTACCCATAAATTATTGATCAAATAAATGTAATTCTTTTCGTTCCATAATGCATAGGGGTCTCGGTAAGCGTAAACAGTGGTTTCCTAAGGCTGTGTAAATTTAAGGTTTTATCTTTTGTAAGGGTTATTATGACAAACATTTACAAAAATGGCTATAATTATTAATGTAATGGTAACCATGATATTGTAAATCTATCATAAGGGTAAATGGATTTTTCATAATGGTCCACCATATTACATTCACATGACTTAATGATATTCCAGGATATATTAACACAAAAGATATAGGTAAAGATAGCCTTAAAATTACATTTTCATAATGAATGAAATCACATGTATACCTTTTTGGGGAATTTCTAGTTAAATGTTACTAACCTCACTACACTTAACCAACAATTATATAAATATCACATAAAGGTAAAAGTGTTTACCATTAATAATTTAATCTATTATCTGTAGGTGTAAGAAGATATTTTGTTTAAATATGTTTTTGACATATTAAATTAATTTAATGGTCTATAAAATATATATTAATTATTTTAAAAATATTTTTTGGATATTTCATAATAAAAAGGGGTTTTATTAATGAAATATTCATAATTGGTTCATAATTAATTAATAATCATTTATGAAAGATTTACTATTAAAATGTCCTTATATTTTAACTGTTAATAATTAAAATAAATTTTATATAACTATATGAAAATTATTATGATATGGAAATAAAAGTATTTATTGAGAAATCATAATAAATAATATATATTTCATATAAATAATGAAATAAGTAAAAAATTTAATATTTAAAATTTTAAATTATGAATTGCTTGTAATTAATTATTTTACACTATTTATAATAAAATGGGGCCTTTATGGGATATTATTTAAGACACCTCAAAACTATTTTGGTAATTTACATGATCAAATATCAAGTAATGATTAATTATAATGTATAAATATTATATAAAATAGTTATGTAATAAAAATTGGATTATAAATAGTTTATAATTCATATAATATCAAATATTGAAAATTGAAATGGCATAAATGGTAAATATGAAAGAGTTCATATTTGAAACTTTTTAATATTTCTATAATAAAAATTATGGCATTTTAATAATGTTAATGCTAATAAGTATCCAATTTTATTACTAGATTTTATTTATAAATAGTTTATAACTACTTATTTCATGTTTAAAATATTTCAATTTTCAAGTTATTTAAAATTTATTCCATATTTTATTCATAGTTTTAAATTGTTTATATATTGAAAGGTGTATGTGTTAGTTTATTTTTTAAAATGATTCTAAATAGATCCTTACATGAAATTCTACGTATGATAAATTATTTATTTTTATATATATGTTGAAATAATTTTATAATTAATGTTATTAGCTTGAATTTATTTTTTTATATTGTCTGTGCATATTAGGTATTAGTGTTAAAATGAATTGAATTCTATCATGAATTATGATTTCCTGCGTAAAGGGGCCATGGGATAGACTACCAACCTACCATGAGGAATACTCCTTGTCTAGGATCGGGAATTGGATGGGCTATCTTCCACTTTGGACATACTCGTGTGAATATTGTCAATCTGATATAATTATAAATCATTACATGAATTGTTCTTGTACCTTCTGCATTTGATTTATTTAGATTTTTACGCATATGTTTGTATTATTATTTTTTATTTACACAAAAATATGTGTTCTGTAATGGGTTATAGATCAATATGGTCTAAACTTTTTAATTAGGTTGAGGGAATAAAAATACACAAAAAAAATAGAAGGATGAATATCCAATGTAAATAAATTGAGATAAATTAGTGAGTTTAAATCCCCTTTTAATACAGTGTGCCATATTTTTTCCAACGTGAGCATTTCGAGACGTTCATTTTCCAACTAGGTAAATTCATTCCAAATCGAGGTGATATTGGATTATCTTGTATGTGAAAAGAATTTAATGAGTGATATTGGAACAACCTTGGATAGTTTCATGCTAAAGAGGGGTTCCCTTGGTTTTTCTTATGATTAACACATTTATGATATTTTATTTGGGTTTTTGTATCTTGGGAAACCCAGTGATTGGGATACCAGAGGAATAATGTACAGTTTATCCATTTTAACGATTGGATAGAGTATTTTAAATCAATTATCCAAGAGTCTTAATTGAAATTATTTTGATGATTCCCAATCTAAACCACTAAGTAGGTCCATTTATATAATAAAATATTGATCTTGGCCTACTAATGGATATAATTTTTTTTAAAATGATATATAATTTTTGTGGGATATAATTTAATAAATTTCATTATTAAATGGATAATAATACGTGAAAATCATCTGGTAAAATATTTTTATTAGATAATTATCATGATCATTATCAAGAAAAACATTGTAAATATTCCTTGAATGGAAAAACATAATATAAGATAATCCTATGATTGGTAAATTAAATATTTAATTAATATATATTGGAAATTTAAGGAATATTATTAATGAAAAATATATGTTACAAAAAAATTTCTTCCTTATAAACCAAGTGTTTAAAGTTTTTAATTGGTAATTCTAGATTCTAATGGAATCACATAGTGAACAATTTTATATTTTGAAGGAATTAGATGATAAATTGTCATTGGAAACCTATTCTCCACTCAATATGATTAGGTACATCATATTTTGGTCTTCTATACTCAATATTATTTGGAATTCCAATTAATATTCAATGTGATTTAATATATTGTTAACACAATGAGAATAATGGTTTCCTTAAAGCTTTATTGGTTATAGAAATCAATTATTTTATTCTGATAGATATGTGATATCAAATATATTTTTTATTAAGTATTATAAATATACAAAAAGTCAGAAGATGAAAATATTATAATATTGAATTATTTTTCATGTAAGGGTGAAAAGGAGTTGATACAATGATAACATATATTATTATGGTTTGGGAAAACACATCACAATATTTGTTTTTTATCTCTATTATCTCCTGTGAATCCCATGAAAAAATTTCCATTTCAATAAAATGATATATGATTATATATGTATATATATATATAGTTATCAATTATTCTTGTCTATAACATTATTTAATTTGATTCTAAGTTTTTATTTATTTGGTTATCAAATTTCACCTAGTTTTATATATGGAAATTTTACCCTAATATGATAGAATCAAAATATATTTTACACAATATTTTCAAGGGGTACATAATATATTTGTACATAGAATTTATTTTTTATGTTATAATATAATGTATGGAAAATATAATTAGGTAAAAGTTCAATCATGAAAAAATAAATTTTTATTTGAAAATTTCAAGAGGGTTTCTTCAGGAAGAAAATAAATGTTCAAGAAGGAATTTTAATGAATTAATATGATTGGATTACACATGACATACTATAAAGGGTTTATGATTTATCATGGAATGTCAATGTCATTTATGGGTGTTATATAAATTATTTTTTCAAATATGAAAAGTGTATGATACCAAATGTATATTTTAAAATGTGTTGAAAATAAATTGGAGATTAAAAAAAAGGAAGGATTGATTGAATTTTTAGAATATATTCTTGAGATGTAGTAAATATTTACTACCTTGAAGATTTGAATTTAATGTGTTTTATCATTGTAACATGATTTTTAGTAAAATATGTGCATATTTTTCTCATTTAAATTATGTGATAATAGAATTTATTTGATTACAAAGTGTTTTTTTGAACACGTATGAGATGATTAATTGCATATACATGGTTTATGATTCAAACATTTATAAATTTTTTTCTAATTATAAGATATGGATTAATGTATTCTATATTGGATAAAATGTTTATCAAACTATTTGTTATAATATATTGGATGGTGTTACAACCACCTAATGGTGGTATATTTTAATAAAGAATTATTTTCAAATAAAAATTGGTCTAGATTCATATATTACCATATGTTATATATTTTATTTTTTTATCTTCCTAATAAAAGGAAATAAATTTAATTTATTTATAGAAAATGGTTTTTGAATCATACAATAATATTTTATAGAGAGTATAATGTCTTTTATACTGGAAGAAGTATGTTTAGATATAATTAATTTGAATTTTAACATATAAATAATTACAGAAAATTTCATTTAATGTGAATTTTACTTAATAAGAGATTTATGATGTATTAAAAGAATAATGTAATTATTTTTATTATTTAAAAGGAAAAATTGATGGAATGGTTTTCCAAATATGAGTATGATAAACATATAAACAGTTTTAATTCGACAAAAAAGTTGAAATATAAATTTTTGACGCTATGAAGTTAAGAATTTTTAATCTGTTTAAAGAGTTGAAAAATTAGGAATAGGATTCTAAAGTATAATAATTACTCAATCTAGAATACATGCTAAATGTTTCTTAATAAATGGTCTAGTAGTAGAGTTTATTCATATGGAAACAGATATATGTGGTGAGGATTACATCTGATATAACGTGTCAAAAAATACCCAGAAATATAGCATGCCTAAGGCTGATCTAGTAGTTTATCATATATGATATGAAAAATATATTTTTAGGTCAGTTTCCATAAGCATTATTATATATTTTTTGAATATACAAATATATCATAATAATGTGATACTCTATTTTATCATTTTTCATGTTTTCTAAATAAATGAATATATTGATATACATATTATGAAATGAAATGATAATTAACCACACAAGGTAAAACATTGTGTTGGGTATAACCTATTTTTATTGTGGAGTATTATTGGTTGTTAAAAATGATATCATTTACACAATATGATTATTCTCTAGAGATATAGAATAGTCTCATGATAAAAAAATGATTATTTGTGTGTGTTGGATATCCTTATGAGTATACCACATGAATTTTTATGCATATTACTCTGGTATACATGAGGTTCATGGATAATATTTTAGTCCTCGCTAACTATTGTTGGAGTGATAGTTATCATGGGAACATTTTTTCTATGATACACTTCACACACAAGTATACTTAATGACTTAGATAATATGGGGTGGTTGGGTATGCTTTTAAACAATTCATCAATTAGAGATGAACCAAGATAAGAATTTTCCACTCATATGATGAGTATTACATTAGGGACCTCGATTGAGATAGTATTTGGTAGTTTTCTACTCCACCTATATATTGTATATCTTTTTGGATAAGTGACTTGGGATGTTATTATCTATAACAATGAATGACATATTATATATTCATTGATCAGATCAGGAAACACTAAGATGGTCAATAACATATGAGTTGGATATATGTGAATGACATGCTATAAACCCCATTGTCAATCGATGTCTTAGAGAGTGGGAAAATATGAAAATTAATATTATCATATGATAGAGACTGGTGGACCAAGTTATTAAGAGGCCTCTGTTTGATGGATATCAAGTTGAGTCCCTTTATAGCTTGTCTGGAATTGATTATTTTATAAAGTATATTGTTTTCATACATATATGGGTCTGGTGATTCTTATTTTTTTGACGCTGTAAGTGATCGAGTGGTAACACAATTTGGACGAATAAATGGAGATTGAGTTTAAACCATAGAGTTAATATAATTGTGTTTTAGAGTTACTCCAAAAGTTTTTCTTGTTATGTATTCAAAAGGTATTGTAAAATATGGAATATGAGGTGATGTTAAAAATGAGTTTCCAAAAGTATTTTGGAAGATATCCAAATCGATTTTTGGATATGGTTTCACAAGTTGTTTTATATGATACAATATATGGTGAAATTGAATAATGTATTATAGTATTTAGTGATAATGGGAGATTAATATAGGTATATTCTCAAATTCCTTATTTATATATATGTATATTTGATATATATGTATTTTATGGCATGAGTTAAATTTGTTATTTTCTTGAATAATGGGATATATATATATATATATATATATATTATACATACTATATTGGTAAAATTATATGGACATCCATTTAATCATCCACCTTAGCTATCAGGAAAATATATATTTTATAATATGAAATGTATGGGATTTAAATGAATTCATTCATATTAAGTATCCCAAGATTTAATACAACTTGTATAAACGAATGAAATAATTTGTACACCACCCATGAGTTCCCTTGGGTAATATCTAAACCCTTCTTTTTCATTATGGAATTTTATTTGTGAATTTTAAATCCCCATGATTGGATTAAGCTACATGAACCATTTCTATCTTTCATCTCACTCTTTTGAATATTTAAGTACTTTCATACCATAGAGAAAAGGTAAATCCCATCTAAACGTTATGTGATTTTCTTTATCATGTGGATACTTTTAGAGGTGGGAATTCATTTAGGTAAAACTTTTTAAAAATTATGAAGAACAATCAAAAAATTATTATTAGTGAAGGAGATTATGAAATGGAATTTCGATGTTTTTTATTCCATATTTTTATTATTTAATCATTTTTTAAATGAATTTCATTTATCTTGGACGGGAGATCCTAATATTTGGTTTCAAACTTTATCTAATGTTCCTAATCACTATTATCATATTTATATAAAACCTATCACATAGAAACCTACATAAAAAAGGATTTAGATGATTGATGGTGGCATTGAAACATGATTGATGTCATGTGACCTCTGTAAGATCAGATCTAGAATATGATAATTATTGAAGACAATATGTGAAACGTATCCTTTGTGTAATGTAATAAAATGATCACACACTATATATATATATATCTGTTTTCTAGAGTCATTAATATTTATACATAGTGTAATTTATTTTGTGAAATACCTTTTTAGAAATTAAAATTAAAAAAGTAATACACATTATTAGCATTAATAGTAAAACATGAGGAAATAAAATTATCATACAAAAAATGGGTAGTAAAATGATTTATTTTATATAATAAATCTAGTAATTGATCTGATGATACTATGTTTTTTTTTAATTTTTATAAACTTTATCACATAATGTATGTTCATGAGATTCATGATATGGAATAGGTACTATTTTCTAATTAATAAAATGTTTTTTTTGTATTTTTGAGAATAATATAAAAAGTACAAAGTCCACTCTATGTGGTATTTCTTAACTAATTTATTACTGAACATTTTGTTTAAAATTATTGTCCAAAATAAATGTTATTACCAATTTTAGCTCATGTGATACCTTAAATTCATGGTAATTCAGTTCTTGGTGTAATGAAATCCCAATTAAACTCATATTCATGTGACATTCCCTCCACCAAGGAAGAAAATAATTGAGGATGGTTACCACTCACTAGTTCATTCCTATCTATCAATGGATCCTTAGATGATTCATTGGCTGCATTTTATTTGACCATATCATATTTCATTACATAATCATATACTTACTCATTATATAATGCCCCATTAATTAAATTAGGAGTAACAATAAGGATGAATTTTATAGTTCTATTCATATTCTAATCATTTCATTAAAAATTAGTTTATTTTTCTAGATTCCTATGTAAAGACAATAAAAGATAATTTTATGAAGGATGAATTGATTATATTCCATACAAAATCTTATTACTCTTATAAAATGTATATTTTAAACCTTTTTAGGGGTTTTTTTATCTAGGTAGGTCAAACAAGATATTTGGAGGATATCTATAATACTGATGTAAAATATTTGTTGAAATGTTAGAATAAATACCTTCTTGTTCTAAATTATTATGGGGATTTACACTCCATGAAATATTTTCACACATCATTTGAGTCCTAATGATAGTAAATCCAAATTTCATCAAGATGTTATGGGCTTTCCAAATAATTATATATTTTTCAGTTTCACAACATGTGATTGGGTTACACGTTGTAAAAAGACTAATTTAGTGTTATTTTAACATGAATCCTAAATAATTTCTATTTTACCCTTTTTAGTTTTCTTTTAACTTGACCTAAGATCCATTCCCATACAATTTTGGATCACTCAAACCCTTATGTGTCATCTTGATTAGTGATTAATCATTGTTTCGGTAAATATGCGAATTTCTGGGTAATCATTCCCTATATTTATTTTTCTTTTTTTCTTTCTCTCCATGGAGTATTACATATCATATTTGGATTGATGAATCTAACCCACTAATTTATTTAATCTTGTTTCTGTGATGAGTTCCTATATCTTCTTCACCTTCTTTCAAGTTATTGGTTTCAGTTGTAGGTGTTGTGTTTCTATGAAATCTTGGAAGTTCCGTTATGATGGCCAAATTAGATTTAACCTAAATTGATTGATTTTAATTTCATCTCTTTGATTAAAATTCATTTTCTTGAAACTTATTTTAATTTGTTTGTCAAAAACCCATTTCCAATGAGTTCGGGATTTTTTTTAGAAATTTGGTTTTGGAAAACAATTATGGAAAGCCCCCAATTTTAGTGAATTGTTCTGTGACTAAGAAATTGATGGAAAATAGTGGATTTTAAAATTTTCTTTTTAAATTGTGAAATATGTTTGATAGAAAACTGTCTAAATCAATGTGATAAAAATGAATTAAAATTTTATATAATAAAAATTTCTTCAAATGGTTTCGATAGGATCCTTTGGGTTCTATCATGGAAAAAGTGAATGTTTTTTTATTAAAAACCCATGTTTTGGTTTTTGAATAAAAATAAGAATATTTGAAATAGAGAATTGGATGAATTTTTTTTAATGTTTTTAAAAACAATTTCTATCATTGTTTTTGTCCAAGATTTCATGCAAGCCTTAGGTATTTAGTGACTAATTTGGATATAAAATTGCGATTTAAAACATTAAAAAATATAAATGAAGCACAAAACATCCCTTATGTAGTGGTGAGAAGTCCATTTTAGCAATTATTAAAAGTAGAATAAGTACATATTGGTGTGCCACCTTGACTGTGGGTTCTCTATAGCCTGAAACTATTGTAACATGTTAGTCATATGAGCTTATTTCCCATTGGTTTGTATTACAAATGAAAATATATCATTATTGTAAACTACATTACTTTACATCAGATGTATATAAACTATTTTATATATGATTTCTCTTTTTAATAATTTTTTTATGTATTTAACTAATTTGAAATGTATTTCTACAATTTGAAATGTATTCCATCTTTCGAAATGTAAATAATGATTTTCTGAATAATGATTTTGAAATTCCAAACCATTTTATTGGAATATTTAATGCGATTTATTTAGTTAAAAATATGTTAGAATGTATTATGGAATCCTTGGTTATACTGTACTAGGCTTTTATCTCTCACCCTACCTATACCTTTAGTTGTTTTTAGATTATCTCCTTCTATGTTCGATCAATTGTAAAGCACCACTTAGAGGTGGTTTTAACTATTGATTCTTAGACATGGACAGTTTTTTCTACTGGGACTTGGGATGATTTCCTTCATCCTTTATGGTACTTTTCTATCGTAACTTTAGTTATATTCTACATAGTTGAGTATTGGTACACTACTCACAATGAGATTTATTTTTTATGCATACTATCTGTTTTTTTCACTTATATTTTTTTAGGAAAAAGTATCCCCACTCTAATTTTGTATGATTCCATGTGGAAGTCATGAAACCCAAGGGATCAAGAATTCCATTCAGGATATGTTTGAAATTGATCTATTATTGGGTTACCATGATACCTATATTGGTTTGGGGAAAAGTTGTATTAGTTCTCTAGGATCAGCTTATTGTCTTGAAGTCAATATAAATTTGTGTATTCTTTTGAGACATACGATGTTTTTTTGAGTGAGTGACCAGCCATCTCTCACAAAAATGAGCCTCAAGTCACGAGGGGTGGTTTGGGAAAGACATCAAGAGGATTAGTTCTAGTTTATTCCGTTCTCTTGATTTGGGTATGTTTAAATCCAAATATATTTTTTCTATATGTTGGGATTAATTTCATGATTTATCTATTTGACTATTAATATAATGTATTCCATTTTTTCTTTTGATGTACATTCCCAGCTCTAGGACATGCAACACCATCGATTCATGTTTAGGATCCATCTTT
Organism: Viscum album; assembly: GCA_963277665.1. Lineage (NCBI taxonomy): Eukaryota > Viridiplantae > Streptophyta > Magnoliopsida > Santalales > Viscaceae > Viscum > Viscum album. The sequence goes on along the minus strand of OY728166.1, from coordinate 155,588,008 downwards.
ATAACACCAAAGGGATGATCCATAGAATCATTATCAAGAGTTTCTTCACAATAATATAGTATGGTTAATTTGGAGAAATGATACTCAAGAGGATGAGGAATTGTTGAATAGGATCAAGTGTATTTTTTTGGGTTCATGGAGTCACCTGACAGAATCAATTTTAAGTGTTCCACCTTCATTTTGGAAGGAACAAGGATGATATAGTGGGACACAATGGTGGAAATGAAGAAATGATAGCGATTGGAATGGATTTCAAAGAAATTTTCACTGACCAGTTCTATCCATAATCTATGGTGAAGGATAAGGCAACAATGTTTTTCAAACATGTGTTGTCTGACAGTATCCTGATAGTGTTTGTGAATAATTTTTTAGATATATTTTAGATTGATCCTATGGTATCATCTAATGAGAAGATTAATACTTGAAGGTTCCAGTTTGGAAATCAATCGGATATTCATTACCATGTTTTTTTCCAAAATATTTATTATTATGTTGATGTTTTATGTAGAGCACTAGTAGTTGAAATGGATCTAGCTGGTATGCCAAGGTTTTGGGGAGTTACCTTCTCTCCTAGTGGAATAAAGTGGTATTTTAATAGAAATTTGGAGCATGATGATTCTTATTGTGGTTCTAAATATTATTCATTCCAATCCTCCTGTTGTTCCTATTAGAGATCATATGATTTTATATGACAACCCTGCTTTTATTACATACATAAACATGATATATTACATAAAACATCACTTGATTCAACAAAGAAGATCGAGAGGTTTAGTTTCATTGGGGCTTAGGATCATTACATAAAAACTTATAACATGAAATACAACATCTTTATTGAAAACTTCCTTTACATGACCACTACATTCCCTCGTACTTAGCATTACATGGGATAACTTGAGGACATGCATAAGAAAAGGGTGAGATATAATGCCCAGTAAGGGAGTACATATTGAATAACATGAGGATTAAAATACATTTTAAACAATAGGCATATCAATAGAGCATATAAGAGACATTAACATAAAGTCATGATAAAGCATGATGATCATAACATGGAAATGTGGAAACAACACTTAACATGGAATTAGCGTGAGCCAAGGCTCATTGCACATGGAGCATGAGTAAATCCTCATTGCACATAAAGCATGAGTAAACCCTTGTGGCACTTGAATTAGCATGAGTCAACACTCATTGCACATGACATATCATGATACTATTCTTTACCCAATGCATTGGAGCGCTATAAGGGCGCACCCTTCTTAAACATTTTATTTCATGCATAAGTGTGCCACATGGATCATAAAACATGGATTCATAAAACATAATAATTTATTCCACGATAAAGGAATGTGGAATTCATAAATGAATCTTTTTAATCAATAAGTAAAGTTTCATAATGTGGATACCCTTGATGGAGAAACAGGCATGGTATCCACTACACAGTGGCATTGGCAGAGAAAATCAGTGCGATTTCGACAGCGTAACGACATGACATAAGAATTCATAAAAAATGGTTGATGAGAGAGAAAGGGGTTCCTCATCATATTTACATTTAATGGACAGTAAGGAGGACATATAGATACATGTACCAACAATTTTAATGGAATTTAGATTTATGATACAAAATTGTTGCTTGAATGTAAAAGAAGAGAGAGAAGTTCCTTTTGGAATTTCGGCATAGTAACGGGTGTACATGGGAGGAAATTAATGAGAGAGAAAGGGGTATCCCATAATTCAAGAAATAAGAGTACAGTATGGGGGAGGTTTGAAACCATACCCCAACATTCATAATTGAAATTAAAAGGATAATACAACTTAAAGAAAATTGACAAAAATGTGAAAGGAAGAAAAAAACCTTTACATGGAAGTGTGCTTCCAAAGGCTAGATAGAGGCTTGTGAGAGGCTTCTTGGGAGCTTGGGGTACCTTTTTGAGGATTATAGAGAGAGTAAGGCAGAGGCTGGACGAACTCCAAAGGCTTTTAGTGAGGAGGAAGTGCGAGCATGGGCGGGTTTATATAAGAAAGGTGAAGGAATTCTTTATTATTTAGGTTTGGGACCCCTTATATTAAATTAATCCAAACCAAAAACCATACCATGATTTTTTGCCCATAGTTTTTGTAAAATGGAATTGGAAAACAATATTTTATATGGCCAAAGTCCAAAATTCTTAAAATATTAGGGTTGCTTATGTGGAGGTGAGTCACACTCCCATGGAAATTAATTTAAAAAGGCAAGGTGTTGAATAAGTTTTGAGGGGTCCATTAATGCTTTGAAAAGTAAGTTGAACAAACCCAAAATCACATTTTTTTAATTTTAAAACATATATTGGCCGAAAATAAAGATTATAGTACTTTATTACATCACTATTGGGTCCTTATGATGTCATAAAACACATTATATATTTAAACGGTATTTAATTTTTAATCAAAAATTTGACTGTCTCAGAAAATTATGAAAAATTCACTGTTGGATAATTTTGATGTCCTGATTCCAAAAATAAGATTTATTTTATCTAAATAATTTTCTATATATGTTAATTTTAACTTTTAAAATAAATACCGACATTTATCGAAAATTCAGAGGTTTGAACAAAAATGGTTTTCAAACCATAATAAAAATTATAATTGCATTCATAAAATTTTAAGATCATTTATATTTAATAAAAAATTAATTTAATAATAATAATAATATTTTATTAAAATATTATTTATTTCAAAAATCCTTTAAATAAATAAAATATAATGATTAGTTAAATAATAACAAAAAACACTATTTTTGACTTTAAAAACTATTTAGAATGTATCAAAATGACTAGAAAATATATTCATTATTATATACAAAAAAAATAAGGTACATGAACACAGTACTACTAATTTGTTACATAACCCCATAAAACAGCTGCATAAGACCTAAGGGTAAGGTGTGCGATGGTGACAGACTCTTGGGGTGGCATAGATAGCATCGCTCGAGTGGTAATTTCAATCAACTTCCACTTTTTCCGTAGATGGTCACGTTAGAGCTTGACAAGATTAAGCTCAGCTTGGGATTGGTCAAGGTCGAATCCCAAAGATGCCACCCCTTTTCCGAGCTCCGACAAATGGGCTTTGTATGGAGCAATTCTACTGGACGAGGCTATCACTTCTTTTGTCTAAGTAAAATTGGATGTGTTAAAGCCCTATATTTATACTAATCATGTGATCACTGTTCAATGGATATATTTGCAATGGTCAAAATTCTTAACATAAAACCAATGAAGTTGACATTTTATATAAACATAATGAGACATTTAATTAGATCAAGAGGGAATTACATTAATGAATCTTTGGGTTGTTACAATATTCCCCCCTTAAAAAATTTCAGCCTCAAAATTTTCCTTTTCGCACACTAAAACAAATGTGGGTAACTAAGCTTCATCATATCCTCCGATTCCCAAGTCGCTTCTTCAAACTTGTGGATTCTCCACAACAACTTTACAAGGGGCATTGTCTTATTTCGTAGAACTTTTTCTCTACGATCTATGATCTTCACTGGTTTCTCCTCATAAGAAAGATCATATTCCAATTGTACCACCTCAGAAGAGAGTACATGTGAAGGGTCCAGTATGTACTTTCTTAAGAGGGATACATGAAAGAAATCAAGTACTTTGGCCATAGTAGGTGGAAGTGCTAGTCGATAGGCCACATCCCCGACACGATCAAGAATCTCGAAGGGGCCGATGTACCTTAGGCTTAACCTCCATTTCTTTCCAGACCTCATGACCTTCTTCCATGGAGATATGCATAGAAAAACCGTGTCTCCAACTTTAAGCTCAAGGTCTCGTTGACGGTAATCTGCATAACTCTTCTGTCGACTCTGAGCTGCCTTGATATACTGCTGAATGGTTTTCACCTTCTCTACCATTTCCTCGACCATTTCTGGTCCAAGCAGCTTACGTTCACCGACCTAATCCCAACATTCCAGTGTTATGCACCTTTTCCCATACAGGGCTTCATGTGGTGCCATTTGGATGCTTGAGTGGAAACTATTATTATAAGAGAACTCAACAAGAGGAAGATGTTGATCCCATCCTCCTTTAATGTCCACTGAGCAGGCTCTCAACATATCCTCAAGTGTTTGGATAGTCCGCTCGCATTGGCCATCAGTTTGAGGATGATAGGCCATACTAGAGTTTAGTTCAATATTCAAAACATGTTGAAGACTCTTCCAAAACGTAGAGGTGAATCTTGGATCTCGATCAAACACAATAGATAGTGGTACTCCATGCAACCTTACCACTTCCCTAATATATATCCGTGCCAGTTGATCCAATGAGAAATCCTGCCAAATAGCAATGAAGTGTGCAGTCTTTGTAGGACGATCCACAATAACCCAGTTTGCATTTTTTCCTTTGGATGTCCTTGGATGTCTGGTGACAAAGTCCATGGTGATGTTCTCCCATTTCCATTATGGTATGGGCAATGGTTGCATCATCCCCTTAGACTTATTCCTCTCTGCCTTCACATGCTGACACACCAGGCACATTGATGTATATTCAGCGATCTCCTACTTCATATTATCCCACCAAAAGTTTTCTCAGAGATCTCGATACATCTTTGTGCTCCCTTGGTGAATAGAGAAATTTGAACTATGTGCATCATCCAAAAGTTCTTTCTTTATCTCCGGACATGATGATACATATAGTCTTTTCCCAAACCGCACAATTCGTTCTTCATTAACATTAAAATCTGAGGATTTCCCCTTTTTTATAGCTTCCACTTTTTGCTGAATTCACAGATCATCCTTTTGAGAATCCTTTAACCATTCCAAAAGAGATGGTTGAGAAATAATTTGTTAAAGGATTGATGATGGCCCCTTCTCTATGATTACCATGTCCATCTTCATCAAGTATAAGAATATTGGATCCTTCTCAATTCTCATCATTGATAGAATCGCTGGATCCTTTCTACTTAGAGAGTATGCCACCTTGTTCACTTTCCCAGGGTGGTAATGTATTGAACAGTCATAATCCTTGATGAGCTCTTTCAATCTTCTTTGGCACATATTATACTCCTCATACGTGAATATATATTTAAGACTCTTGTGGTCAGTTTATATCTCACATTTCTCTCCATAGAGATGATGTCGTCAGATTTTCAAGGCAAAGATCAGAGCCGCCAACTCCAGATCATGTGTTGGATAGTTTTTCTCATAGATTTTCAACTACCTTGAGGCATAGGATATCACTTTATCATTCTGCATCAGCACACTGCCTAAGAACTTCTTTGAAGCATCACTGAATACCACAAAAAGTTCCCCACTTGTGGGTAATGTGAGCATGCGCACAGTGATAAGCCACCTTTTCAACTCCTTGAAGAATTCTTTGCATTCATCACTCCAAGGAAACTATACTCCCTTCCGAGTTAGCATGGTAAGAGGGTTGGACAATCATGATAAATTTCTCACAAATCATCAATAATATCCAGCTTACCCCAAGAAGATATGGATATCCATTACCGATGTTGGCCTCGGTCATCCCTGAATTGCATCTATTTTGGAGGGATCCACAGATATCCCATTTCTTATGATGATATGGCCCATGAATGAGACTTCCTTCAACCAGAACTCACACTTGATATACTTTGCATACAGCTTCTCCTTGCGCAAAGTCTCCAGTACAGTTCTTAAATGCTCCTTATAATCCTCCATAGTTTTGGAGTATATTAGAATATCATCTATAAATACTACAACAAATTTGTCTAGGTAATATCTAAAGACTCTATTCATTAAGTCCATCAATATTTCTGGAGCATTGGTGAGTCTTAAAGGAATTACTATGAATTCATATTGCCTGTATCTTGTACGAAAAGCAGTCTTGGGGACATCTTCCTTCTTCACCCATACTTGATAATATCCGGACCACAAGTCCACCATAGAGAAGTATTGTGCTGCACGTAGATGATCAAACATGTAATTGATTCTTGGGATAGTACACTTGTTCTTTATCATGATTTTGTTAAGTTCACGATAATCGATGCAGAGACTCATTGACCCATCCTTCTTCTTGACGAAGAGGACTAGTGCACCCCATGGTGAAGCACTTGGCATATAAACCCTTTATCCAGATTCTCTTATAGTTTTTTCTTCAGCTCTTCAAGATCAACAACCGCCATTCAATATGGTGTCTTGGATATTGGTAGCACCCTAGGTATAAGTTCAATTGAGAACTCAACATCTCTTTTTGGAGGAAGACCATAAAGTTTCTCAGGAAACACTTTAGCAAATTCCCTCACAATAGGCGTTTCTTCAAGGATGGTTTTTTCTTTGGACTCAATCATATGAGCTAGATATGCATGCTCATAGGGCAGTAATATCCATGCTTGAGATGATGGAGATAAAGGAGATTCATCTTCCTTCTGACGCTTATAATGAATCGGGGGTCGATCCTCCATATGGAGTGTGATTTCCCTCTCCCGACACTTTATGTTGGCTCTGTATAAGGAAAGGCAATCCATGCCAAGAATTACATCAAATTCCACCAGAGGGAGTATGAATAGGTCCGCCGGGAAATTCAATCCACATATTATAATAGGGGAAGACTTATATTCATGGGATGAAATGATTTCCCCATTTTCCGTACTCACCGACATCTTTACATCCATGATTTGTGGTGGTTCTGGGATTGTTCTACTAAACATTAGAGATATAAAATAATGCGTAGAACCTGAATCAAAAAGTAAGTTCACTATTCTTGAATGAATAACTAGCGTACCTGTCACCACTTCATTGTTGGGGTTCACTTCAGTAGAAGTGATGGAAAAATCTCTTCCTTGCTATCTTGGAGGTTTTTGGTTGCCTCCTATAACCCTTGGATTAGGGAACTGATCTGTAAAATGACCTGGTTCTTTGCATTTGTATCACTGAACAATGCATTGAGGTTCGAACGGAGCATTCCTCTCCTCTGTCACAGCCGCAGGTCCTTCTTGCCGACAGTTAACAGCTAGGTTCCCTTCTCTTCCATAGCTGAAGCATTTTCTCATCCCCTTAAGCAAATTTCTAGGGTGCTTCTTTCTACACTTTTGGAAAGTGGGGTGCTGGATCATCTTAGAACCGTTGGATTTATCCATCGGACCACCAGCATTGAAGTCCACCTTATTCTTCTTGTCCCCATGATACCCATGTGATTCCCCGATCTCCATTTCGACCTTGAGGGCACATCGGACAATTTCATCATAGCTGTTGAAGTCACAGATAACTAATGCTTTCCGCAGGCTAGGCTTCAGCCCACCAAAGAAGCGATCAACCTTGCATTCGGGGGTAACGACAAAGCCAGAAGTGTATCGTGCAAGCCTTGTGATGTTTTCCTCATACGATCCAATAGATTATTCATCTTTTTTCTTGAGGGAAAGGAAGTCCCTTTCCATCTTAAGTCGGAAGGTGCGTGGAAAATATTTATCGAAAAACATCTTCCGAAAATCCTTCCATTCCAATTCCTCGATCTTCTTCTCAAACTTCGTATTTTTGATCAATGTCCACCATTGATCAGCTTCACCCTCCATACGATAAGCTGCCAGGAGAACCTTCTCTTGTTCAGAACAATGGAGGATGGAGAATATATTTTCAATAGAGTTTATCCATTGTTCAGTGATCGTGGGATCATATGATCCACTAAAAGTAAGAGGCCATTGCATCATCAAGCTCTCGATAGTGTCTTGTTCTTTCTTAGGGTGGTTTGGATGTTCCTCTTGACCCGTGTTTCTATTCAAAACATGAGTTATCTTCGAGAGAATCATGACAAAGTTCTTGATTCCCTCTCCCATTGGACTGGGCATCTCATTAGTAAAGTCGTCACAGTGATCTTCACAACATTTGTTATCCTGAGTCCTACTATTTCCAGCCATTGGATGGAATAAAAGGAAAGTTAGGGGTAACACATAAAGGGTAATACAAAGACAAAAGTGGATGACTTGTAAATAAACTTTCATTTCCTTAACTCATGAGTCTATAGGCTTCAATCTAGGCTTTTCATGATCTAATTTCTAACATATATTCTTAGGGGAATTTTTTTTAATTCCCTTAATAAGGGTTCATACTAAGCTTTTAAATTTATCAAAACATATCCCCCGAGAGTGTCGTAACCAAGAGTGCAGCAAGCCTCGTTGTCATGCACCAGTTCCAGTTCGCGTCTAGCACAAAGAGGTGTTTTCAGGTTTTACCCCTAGGATACATCTATGCCAGAGCCACCTCTACCTGCTCGTATCCATACAGGGATGTATTTGTTTGATAAACCACTTACTTGGTAATTACCAAAACGTAGAGATGTTTTTATTATACTTAGTCTTCTATCTAAAGCTTTACTAGGGTTTCCTAATCCCAAAAATAACTAAACCTATCCTCTGATACCAACTATGACAACCCTACTTTTATTACAAACTTAAACATGATTTATTACATCAAACTCCACTTGATACAACAAATAATATCGAGAGGTTTAGTGTCTTTGGGGCTTAGGACAATTACATAAAAACTTATAACATTAAATACAACATCTTTATTGAAAACATCCTTTACATGACCACTAAATTCCCTTGTACCTAGCATTGCATGGGATAACCTGAGGACATGCATAAGAAAAGTGTGATCTATAAATCCCAATAAGGGAGTACACATGGAATAACATGAGGAGTACAATACATGTTAGACAATAGGTATATCAATAGAGAATATAAGAAATATGAACATAAAGTCATGATAATGCATGATAATCATAACTTGGAAATTTGGCAACAACACTTAACATGGAATTAGCATGAGCCAAGGCTCCTTGCACATGGAGAATTAGTAAATCCTCACCGCACATAAATCACGAGTAAACCCTTGTTGTAGTTGAATTATCATGATTCAACACTCATTGCACATGACTTATCATGATACAATACTTTACGCAATGCATTGGAGCGCTATAAGGGTGCACCGTTCTTAAACATTTCATTTCATGCATAAGTGTGCCACATGGATCATAAAACATGGATTCATAAAATGTAATAATTTATTCCACGATAAAGTAATGTGGAATTCATAAATGAAACTTAGTAATAAATAAGTAAAGGTGCATAATGTTGGATACCCTTGATGAAGAAATGGAGATGGTATTCACTACACTATGGCATTGGCATAGAAAATCGGTGTGATTTCTGTAGCGTAATGACATGACTTAAGAATTCATAAAAAATGGTTGATAAGAGAGAAAGAGGTTCATCATCATATTTACATGTAATGTACAGTAAAAAGGTCATATAGATACATCTCCCAACAATTGTAATGGAATTTAGATTCATGATACAAAATTATTGCTTGAATGTAAAAGAATATAGAGAAGTTCCTTTGGGAATTTTGGCATAGTAACAGGTGTACATTGGAGGAATTTAATGAAAGATAAATGGGTATCCCATCATTAAAACAATAAGAAAGAAATATGGGGGAGGTGAGAAACCATACCCCAACATTCATAATTGAAATTAAAAGGGTAATATAGCTTAAAAAAATTGACAAAAATGAGAAAGGAAGAAAAAAACCCTTACTTGGAAGTGTGCTTCCCAAGGCTAGAGAGAGGCTTGTGAGAGGCTTCTTGGGAGCTTGGGGCACATTTGGGAGGATTCTAGACAGATTAGGGCAGATGTTGGACGAACTACAAAGGCATTGAGTGAGGAGGATGTGGGATCATGGGTGGGTTTATATAGGAAAGTTGAGGGAATTCATTATTATTTAGGTTTGGGACCCCTTATATAAAATTAATCCAAACCACAAACCATACCATGGTTTTTTGCCGATATTTTTAGGAAATGGGAAGAGGAAAAAAATATTTTATAAGTCCAAAGTCCGAAATTTTAAAATATTAGAGTTTCTTATGTGGAGGTGAGTTACACTCCCATGGAAATTAATTTAAAAAGGCAGGGGGTTGAATAAGTCTTGAGGGGTCCATTAATGCTTTGAAAAGTAAGTTAAACAATCCCAAAATCGCATTAGTTTAATTTTAAAACATATATTGGCCGAAAATAAAGATTATAGTATTTTATTACATCACTATTGGGTCATTATGATGTCATAAAACACCTTATATATTTAAACGGTATTTAATTTTTACTCAAAAATTTGACTGTCTTAGAAAATTATGGAAAATTCACCATTGGATAATTTTGACATCCTGATTCCAAAAATAACATTTATTTTATCTAAATAATTTTCTAAATATGTTAATTTTCACTTTTAAAATAAAAACCGACATTTATAAAAAATTCACAGGTTTGGACAAAAATGGCTTTCAAACCTTAATAAAAATTATAATTACATTCATAAAATTTTAGGATCATTTATATTTAATAAAAATTAATTTAATAATAATAATATTATTTTGTTAAAATATTATTTAATTCAAAAATCCCTTAATTTTATAAAATATAATTCTTAGTTAAATAATAACAAAAAACACTATTTGTACTTTAAAAACTATTTACAATGTATCAAAAATGACTAGATATTATATTAATTATGATATACAAAAAAATATTGTACATGAACATAGTACTACTTATTTGATGCATAACCCCTTAAAACAGCTACATTAGACCTTATGGTAAGGTGTGCGATGGTGACAGATTCTTGGGGTGGCTCGGATAGCATCGCTCGAGTGGTAATTTCAATAAAATTCCACTTTTCCCGTAGACGGTCATGTTCGAGCTTGAAAAGATGAAGCTCAGCTTGGGATTGGTCAAGGGCGAAGCCCAAATATGCCACCTCTTTTCCGAGCTCCGAAAAATGGGATTTGTACGGATCAATTCTACTGGACGAGGCCATCATTTCTTTTGTCTAAGTAAAATTGGATGTGTTAAAGACCTATATTTATACTAATCATGTGATCAATGATCAATGGATATATTAGAAACGGTGAAAATTTTAACATAAAACCTATGAACTTGACATTTTATATAAACATAAAGAGTCATTTAATTAGATCAAGAGGGATTTCCATTAATGAAACTTTGGGTCGCTACATTTTATACGACTATAGTAATATATGGAATTGAAAGAAGGTTTCCAATGAGTCAAAAAATAATTATAGCTCATGTGGATGTTCGGGTAACATATATTGGTTATACCATATTATTTACACTATGTGTAGTGGTATAATTTCATTATCTCCTTCTAAAATTGTGGGGGAATCATATGATTCATGTAAAAAAAATCCCAACAACAAGAATCGGGAATGATGTTTATTTACATAGTGGAAGAGTCTCGAGAGGAAGAGGATAGGGGTCCAACAATAGTGAGAGGATCCACTACTATAGCTTCACATTTAGTGACTACATTATTTGATACTAGTTCATCTCATTAGTTATTTTATACAATATTGTTAATCTAAAAAAATCATCTGGTGGATATTTTATCTTGTGAAATGCATATTACTACACACCATGTTATAAATAGAGGGAATGGCCGATATTTCCCCTCTTGTTTATTCTATGTATCAGATGATTATCTTACTTATAGTTTTCTATTTTTCAACATGACACCGGTTGATGTTATATTTGGGATGGATTAGATCGTTGTCAGTAAAGCACTAATTGATTTCTATCTTCGATGCATATCATTTTCTACACCCAGTGTTGTGTTCCATGTCTTCTAATGAAAATGTATCCCAAGTTCAAAAAGAACCATACCATATTATATAGATTAGAGGAAAGTGAAACATGTTTATTCTTTTGTTCTAGGGAAAGAATCTTTCAGATGTGATCTCCCTCTAATGGTCATCATGTTTCCCAATCTGTTTCCATCTGACTTCTCTAGTTTTCCACTAGTATGGGATGTAGAGTTTAATATTGACCTAATTTCAGGTACTCAACAATTTTATATCACCTCTTACCAAATGGATCTAAATGAAATGAAAGAGGTGAAGACTCGGTTTTATGATCTTTTAAATAAAATCTTTATATGAACGATTGTGTCACCTCAGGCAATGCCAGTTCGATTTGTGAAGAAGTATTATGGCTCACGTCTCCTTTGTGTTTATTACCAAAATTTCATTCAAGTTAGAGTAAATAAATAGTAGATAATTATAAATATAGATGATCGATTTTATTATTCGAGAGGAAAAAATTGGTTCTTGAAGATTTATCTTCTATCTGGTTACCAGTAGTTGAGGAAAAAATCTACATCCAAAAAACCTCATTTCAGAGTAGGTATAACCATTAGAAGTTCCTTGTTATGCCCTTTTTTATGAACAATGATATTTTAGTGTTTATGGTATTAATAAATATTATTTACCATGAGTATCTTGATACATTAGTGGTAGTCTCTATGTATGAAATCTTTGTTACACTAAGTATGATGAGGATCATGTGCATCATCTTAGAACAATTACGGGTTTTTTGAGAAATCACTAATAATATTCCAAGCTTCTAAAATGTAATTTCTATATTCAATAACATTAATTTTTCGGAAATATGGTTTCAAAAAAAGGATATCAAATTTTCCTAAGAAGGTAAAATCTGTTATAATATGGGAACAACCATGAAATGTTTTCATGATTTAGAGCCTATTGGTTTAATCTAGGCTTTATCATTGGTTTGTGATAGAATTCACAATTTTGGATTATCCATTTACTTCTCTAAATAGAATGGGAGTAATGTTATTTTTGGATGAAATATTTCAGAGAAACACTGTTGAGTTGAATCATCTTTTCACTAAGGATTCAGTGTTTATTCATTAAAATGTCGTGTATGGATATGTGGTCTTCTATGATGTATTAGGTTCATGTTTGGGTTTTATTATTTTTCAAGATGACCAAGTTGTTTCTTAGGGGTTTCATTTTATTAGGACACATGAGAATCATTATCTGACCCATGAACTTGAAAATAATTTGTGATGAATTCATTTGGAAGTTGGATGAATTGGTTATATGGAGAAATGATTACCATGAATTTATACCACAAGAGGTTGAGCTATATCTTCTCTAAAAAATACATAATTCTCCACCATAAACATTGGGTGGAATTCCATTAGACATTTTATTTTGAAATAGACTAAACCACGTGGAAAGTAATCATAATTGTAGATTATATATGTATGAAACTTCCATATTGGGAAGTGATGGAATCATTATAATAGTAGAACGTGATGGATATTTTTGCACAGTTGTATATTGGGGGCTAGGAACCAGGGGCTGAGGTTTTTTTATCTAGTTTTCAGTATAGATCTTCTCTTCATGAATTGATTATTTAGGGATAAATTCTTGATTATGAGTTCTATATAATTATATACTCACATAATGATGGGGAGACCATTCGTGGTTGGTCACCCTCCAAAGTGGTAATTTTGTGACATTGAATCATTTTTTTCATACGACCTTCAATAAATAAAGTTGTCATGGGGTATTTACCAAGTTCTAAGTGGGAAGTGCAACCATTGTCCAATAATATGTTCTACAGAATGTGGTGGATGTTCTTGTGGCTTGGTATTAGATGGGTAATTGCTTAATTTGTATCTAATTTTTATACATGCCAACAGGTCTGATCCAAGCACTAGAATCCTTTTGGTTTCCTTAATCCATTTCTTATCCTTATATAGAAGTGGGATGAGATATCTATGGAATTTTTGGTAGGGTTTCCACTTAAAAAAAGGAAGAATATGATATGGTTTTTGATTGACCAGATAACAAAATCAGAACACCATATAACAATTCATGGTTCAATAAAATTTGAGTAGGGAAATATCATTGTGAAGGAGATAGTTCATCTACATAGAGTTCTATATTCTCTAGTTTTTGAATGATATCATAAATTAAATTCACATTTTCTGATATGAATTAGTTAGGCACTAGGATATCATGTTTTTTTGAGTATGAAGTACCATTCATGGTCATATGGTAAGATAGAATGATCTATAAAATTTCATGAGGATATTCTTCATGCTTTTTTTATTGTATTAGTGGAGCTTGAGATGACCATTTTGGTCTAGTTGAGTACTCTTACAACAACATTTACAAGTTTTTGATTAGAATGGATCCTTTTTAGGCCTTGTATAATAGAATTAGAAGATCATTGAGGGGTTGGATAGAGAAATTTGAAATTTCATAGGTGGACCAATTGTGGTTCAAGAGATGACCACAATGATTCTGTTTATTTGTTAGATAATGTTGACAACACAAAAAGAATGTATAATTCATACACTGATCATCACCATAGACCATTGGAATTATCAATTGGTGACCATGTTTTTTTAAATGTTTCACCTTGGTTGGGTTTTTGATGGATTTGAAGTTAAGGTAATATTTCTCCTATCATTTTGGGACCTTTTGAGGTTGTTGAGAAATTGAAAAAAGATTCATACCATTTAGTATTCTAATATAGTTGAATTAAATACATAATGTGTTCCATGTATCTTAGCTAGTATGAATATATTAGATCCCACACATGTACTGAGCTGGAGTGATCTTGAGGATCCAGCAGATTAATCTTTTTCTAAAAGAACTGTCAGGATTGTTGATTATGAAATTATGGTGCTTTATTGGAGTTTAATACCTTTTCTTTGGGGTGATATGTCATCATAGTTTTGATTCTCAAGATATATGGGAAAAAGATTCACTAATGAGAGAGCTGTGGACATAACTTTTCGATATGGAAGCTTCATGACCAGATTTTTCAGGATATGTTGTTTTTTAATGTGGAGGGTGTAAGATCCCATTACTCTTCTGAGATGTACATTTTAATCATTATCGTTTCTTTATTCTATTTTTGTCTATGTATGTCCAAGAAGGAATTGGGAGGATACCTCTAAATGTGAAGTCATATATTTGATAGAATCCAAAAATTAAAAACTTATAACACCTTAGTATTTCTGGGATTTATATGCTATGAAATATGGTTACATGATGTGTGAGTCCTAATGAAAATAATTCTGATATTTATCAAGAGGTTATAGTTTTGTTTAGATAATCTGGGATGTTTTAATTTCACAATGTGTAATTGGTTTACACGGTGTGTAAAGTCCATACTACTGTTTTTATAAGGATCATGGTTGATTCCTCCTTTTTCCATATCAATATTTCAATTATCTTAACCCAAGATCCATTTTTAAGTGATATTAGATCATTCAAATCATTCTGATTCATCTCAATCAGTGACTTATCATTTTTGTGATTGTGGTGTGACATTTTTGGTAACTGTTCTCTCTCTCTTTCACGTCAACTCTTTCTATTTATCTCATTATTGATTGAATGATCATATTAGGGTTGATGGATCTAAGCCTCATTTTGTTGAATCTTATTTCTAGGCTTATATCCTTGATCTTCTATACCTTTAAATTTTGTGATTTCTATTACGGGTCTTATGTTCTCCTGAAAGGTAGGGGTTCCATTATGATGGAAAAGTTTTATTTAACCTGAGTTTCATGATTTAATTTCAATACCATGATTTAAATCCATTTTATTGAATCCAATTTCAATTTTATTATTAAAAACCAAATTCCTTTGAATTGTGGAATTTGGGTTTGGCGCAAAATTTGGAAAACCCCCAATTACAAGAGAATTTGTGTGTGTTTTAGAAATTGATAGAAATTTCATAAATTTAAATTATGAAATTGGTCTGATGGAAAATTATATAAATTAATGTGAGGAAATTGGTTTCAAATATTTTTTATAAAAATGGATAAAATGGTTTTGTAAAGTATCTTTGGGTTCTATTTTGGAAAAAGTGCATATTTTTAAATAAAAACCCTTGTTATGGTTTTTGAATAGAAATTTGAATATTTGAAATAGGGAATGGGATGAATATTATTTTAATGATTTTTAAAATAAATTTCACATCACTGTTATTGTACAATATAACATGAATGACTTTGGTAGTTTTTGAGTTATTTGGATGGAACTTTATGATTTACATTGTTCCAAGACATAAATGAATCACGTCACATTCCTTATTTGATGGTGAGGAGTCCTATTTTTCCTATGTTCAAATGGGAGTATGTACGTAATGTTAGGTCACCGTGAGTTTGGGTTTGATATATCCAGAAACTACAATACATTCATAGGTGTATGACCATGTTTCTCGATTGTTTTTAATTTAAAATAGTATATTCAACTGTTGTGAGCTACATTACATGCCTTCGGATATATATAAAATATTTTATATAAGAGGTGTTAATTTATGTCAGTTTTTAATTTATTTACATCATTTGAAATTTATTTCCATCTCATGAAATGTATTATATATTTTGAAATGTAAGTCGTTATTTTTAAAATATTATTTCAAAATTAAAAACATGTTTATTTGAAAATTGAAATCTTTTTTTTGTTAAATTAAATGGTGGAGTATATTATGAAATACATGGTGAGAGCCTAATGGGATTTTAACTCACACCCACCATATTACTTATTGGTTTTCATATTATTTTATTCCATGTTTGACGGAGTCTAAATCACCACATGCAGGTGGTTCAAGCTATTGATATGTGGACTTGAAGTGTTGTGTCTGTTGAGACTTGGGGATACATTATTTCCTGATTTTCGGTACATTTCTACAGTATGTTGGGTTGATTAATACATTTTTTACATCTGTTATAGTACTCCCAATGGAGTTTAATTTTTATGCATATAGTATAATTTATTTTCCTTACACAATGTTTGTGGAAAAATAATTCCCATATCATTTTGCATGATTTCAGGTTCCAGTAATCGACCCATGGGGATTGATAATTCCCTTTGATAAATGTCGGGATTGGGTCAGTTATGAGGTTAACAGGGTAGCTGGGGAAGTTCATAACATTCCCTATAACATGGTTCAATATTAGTATGTATTAGTAAATCAATTGCAGAATATAAATTTACAATTCCATTTGAAAATTACTTCATTATTTTTTTATCAATGATGATTCTTCCTCCAAATCATTATTATCAAGTAATTAATGCTCAGTGTTCTATGAAATATCATCATATTGATGATTTTGATATGTAATTGAATTAATTAATTTATGAAACCTAGATTTTAAGAGACAATTAATTTTTCTATGAAGTTTTTTCAATTCCACACATTCATTTAGTAGGTTGAAAACTTCACCTAATTACAATATCATTATAAATTACTTCACTATTGTAGTATATAAACAATAAAATGATTACCTAGAATTAAAATATTGCAAATCAGTATATATATCTCTAGTTCATGATGATGTGATTTTTTTTAAAATCATATAGTGTTTAAAAACAAATTAATTGATCTTGATAATTTATCAATGGATTGGTTTATAATGAATTGATGAACTATCCAAAAAATAGGGGGAATCCTTGAGAATTTATTTTTCTTATGATGCAGTTGTTATAGATATCATATCAGAAATGGTGTATAATTTCAATATCAACCATCAACACGTCCTGTAGAACAACATTTTAAAACAAGAACACTCACATGCATGTGGGAAGATATATGTTATTTTGACACAAAATATTTTACTATGGAAAATTATTAACATAAATTCTTATAGAGAGGGATAAAATGAAGCCACCAATGAAAAACCAAAATGAAATTATAAAAATTTATATAACCACATAAAAAATAATTACTCAATAAATTACAATCATACATTGGTTTGTCAACACAATATCAATTGTCACCCAATATTTTACCATTATTATTTTGGGATGGTTGTTACGTTTTGCATAAAGTAAATATTTTGTTATAAATTTTTTATATATAAATTTATATATTCTAATAAAATTAATAAATTAAAAAAATATATTAAATAAAAATATTACCATTTTAATAATAATAATAATCATCATATAAACAAGTATCTATCTACTGATTTAAATATCCAATAAGAAATATTATACATTTAATTAACGATTATAATAATATATTTTAAATTTAATTTTATGATAATATATATGTTGATATTTTTATTAAACAGTGACTTGATCTTGAACCTTTTTCTATGTATTCGATTATCATTAATCCACAAACCAACCAAAACCTAGTGGGAAACATATAGAGCCTACATTATCTTATATTTCAATAGCTACCAGTCCAATTTATTCATGTTGTATAATTACTACATTTATCATGAATATCCCCTTGGAAGTATCCTTTTATTACAGTATTACTCACATGAAATTGAGGGGTTATAAGGGATTTGAATTCAAAATTTTTTTGGGACATCAATCCGCATTCATTTTTAGGGAAAGGGATAACATTCATGTCATCCATGAAAAAAGAAAATTTAATTATTAATATTTCTATATCCAAATAAAAAAAAATTATAACACAAAAATTTAATCACACATTGGTCAATAATATCAAGATCAGTTACCAATCAAAATTCTTCCCAAGTGTTTTTAGGATATTTCTTATGTATTATATGTATTAAATATATAATATTTTTTTAAATAATTTAAATATTACGAAGTGGATAACCAACTAATGAGATATATATATATATATTCCATTAACAATAATAATTTATATATTAAAAATATTAATTGTTTATGTGTAACCTTTTCAATTTAGGATAATCATTTATATTGTAAATATATAATAATAATTTTTTTAAAATATTTAGATATCTTACTAAACAATTATAAAATTAATATTATATATTTATTATTCAATTAAAGACCTATTTTAAATATAAACACTATTAATTATATAATTTTTATATAATCATATTCATAAAAATCTAATGGTATTTAAAAAATTATTAATAATATATATTTTAAAAATATTTATTTATAATCATTTTAGTAATATATGTATCAAATAATATATTATAAATTTAAATATATCAAATCATCTTTAATAATATAATATATATAGGTATAATCAAATTTATTTCAAGTATAATGAGAATAGTGAGTTTAGTGAACCAAATATGTGGTATGAAACATTTTTAAAGAAAACATAAAGGTATAATATAGGATAGGTTAGTAATCAATATATTTCCCAAAAACAACACACCATAAAGGATTCATTGGTTTTTGTGAAAATTTCGTCTCTTGTGAGATCCACCTCCACTCCTCAAGTTTATACATCTCCTGTATTGATTTGGTGACTATAATTGGAATGGTTTCCCATCCTTTGATGACTCCTCCATACTGTTAAATGAGTTAAGAGAATAACCCACATCAATACCTTCAATAGTTTCCAAAAATTATAGGTCTAAAATCATTTTGAACATATTACCTAGGTTTCCCCACCACCTAAGTTATAATTTATGATGAAAGCCTTAGAGTCATCATACAAACATTCCTCTGCAGTCTCTTAGGGTAGATATCAATCTGATATTGATTTCAATGATAGAATAGTCCCAAAGTCCCCAAATAAGGGTGGGAGTTTATTTACTACATCAAAAGTATCTTTATTAAGAGTAACAATAATATTTTTTGTTTTATACCATTCCATACTAAAAATATAGAATATCCCAAAATCAAGAGAACAAATAGAGTTAATAATTTAAAAAAATAGAAAAAATATTTTTTCCAGTTCTTGAAATAGGTTCCTGAGAATTATTATCCATCTTGTTCATGACTGATTCCTTAGGAAATATCTGAGTATAAATGTTTTCCTAGGATTTATCATCCCTCTTCTCAATAATTTGTTCGACAAAATTTCCATCTATAGGGACAATATCATTGTCCCTTGGAGCAGACACATCAGGAATGTCTGCACCAACACCCCACACACTATTTATTTAAAAAAATAATTCCACTATAATTTAATTTAAATATAATATATATAGATATATGCACTTTTTTATAAGTAATTATTTTTTAAAAAATATATATATTTTCATTTTATAAAAAACTTCACATAATAATTTTTATTTATAACTAATATTTTTTAAAATATGTTATTAATTTTTATTTTTATTTTCATTGATTTTAATAATGTAAGATATATATATATATATCAAATAAACTATTTAAAATTTAATTAAATTTAAATATGATAAATAATATTCCATATATATATATACTTATATTCACATAAATAGAATAATATTTTTTTTCTAAATAATATGAGTGAAATATTATTAAAAATATATTAATATAGAATAAATTAATTTATTAGAAAAATATTTTGAATTTATTTTAATTTAAATATAATTTAATGTATTATAATTATATTTAAATATATTAAAATTTAATTGTTAATACACTTAATTATAATTATACAAATACATTTTTATAATCCATTATATTTTCTTATATATAAATAATGTTATGTCACACCTATTTACTCTACATAATTTAACTTATCACACCATCATGTATAAAATTTCTAAATCATTATATATAATCTAAATCATATAAAAAACAAATAAAGTAAATCAAATATTAATAAAATCCTACAAATTTTCTAAATAAATCATGAAAAAACTATTATAAAACTTTGATTTAAAAACAATTTACATTCCTGAAGGCAATAAAAAAATATTGAGAATGAATAAAACCAATTATAAAAATATTAACTATAATTTTGGAGGAGGGGGAATGGTATAACATATATGGGTGTCCTTCTTAAGATAATTTCACTAGGAATCATGAATTGTGTTCAAGCCTATAGATTTCAAGATTCCCATGAAGCATGAAATGGGTTCACACTTCTATTCAAGTGGAAGAATAATCATGAAAATAATCCATGATTCATCATCTTGGAGAAGAAAGGCATGTTTTATCTTGAACATCTAATATGAAAATCCATTAATTTTAACTTCAAGTTCAATAAATGTTGTAATCCACAAGCAGTTCCTGACAACATAATTCAAAACTACTAGATCTCCCCAATCAATATTAGATAACAATAATTAAGATGTCATATATCTCCCTAATAACCACTTAAAATAAAAATTATTCCCACAAGAAGTAATTACAAAAAGAGTAAGAAAGAAACTAGTTTATACATGGTTTATATTTTCATCCAACATCCATGGAATAACACTTCTAATCATTTTGTCTTACTTGGAGTAAAATTATTTCAAACAGTGTAGCTTAGCAAGAAAGAGTAATAATTTTTTTTAACTTTTATAGTATTTTAAATCATTTAGCTCACCATAAATTTCCACATATTTTATTGAGGTTGATTTTCAGTCACAAATGTGACACCAAACATAATTATTTTCGATCAACCATATGTTGACTTCTTCATTTTTTTGAGGCATCCACTCACTCAACTGACCCAATTAATACACTATTAACCACATATAAAGACCAATATGCACAATATACATCCAATTTTTTAAAATTCTATTTATTTTACTTGTATTCTAAAGGTTCTACTTTCCACTATTTTAAATAGGCAAAAGTGTGATACTGGAGAATGAATATCCAATAAGTGATCTCCAAAGATTAAACATATGATGATTTTAATAAAATAACACGGTCCAAATAATCTCTTACTAGATTATTTCTTCATGTAACCTCAATTATATCCTCAAACACTCTAGGAAATCCAACTCCTTATATTTTTTTTATTTTTTTTCATCCTTCTCAAGTTTAGATGGAGTCCCATATGCAATAATTCCTTGTCCGGATATCATGGACCAATAACTTTATGAAAAATTACATTAGATTTTACATCCATGTGATATTATGATACTCAACCACATCGTCCTCCAATTATTCTTTATAAAATGGAATTCCAGGTCAATGTATTTCATTAATAAATGAAATATCGGATTCTTTGTAAGGCAGATAACACAATAACTATCACAAATTAAAATCCCTCCTCCCAGTGATTTCCCATGTTTCTTCAGAAAAAAATGTAATGTCCCAGAATCCCATGCAATTGATTTTAAATTATATGGGATTATTTCGAGACCAGATTCATTGATGGACCCTGATTTTGTTGCCCGGTGATCCCGGAATATAATTTCAAACTTTTTTAGTTTATTTAAAAAAACATGAGAGCGTGTTTTTCTATATTTTCAATCGTTTCTCGGATAAACAATCTGAGGGCGCCATTAAACTCAGGACATCAAGATTCACTTAGAATATAACTGACATTGCCCGGTGAGGGTCGAGTTGAAATGATAATTTTCATACCCTTTGGAGGAGAAATGAAATAAATTAAAAAGTTATTTTATTTATTTTCTCCTCACCATTGTGTGGTGGCACATCATCATGACATTGTGGAAATGAGGAAAAAATGAACCCCCTTTAATGAGGCTCTTTAATTGAATCATAACAAAAATTCCTTTCCATAAACAAAACAGTATAACGATGCGATGACATGGGTAACAGAAACACTATGACACATTTCTCTTATAATGAGATAATGTGTTGGAGAAACTATTGGAGATCAGAGAATTACTATGGTGAATCTATATTGATAAATCCTCTATAATGACGAATGATGAATTCCCCCTTCTTCCACCATTAGAATGATTTTTAGCATTGTGGGTGGTGGATCAAGAATATAGAACAAAGGAGAGTGTCCTTACTCTTCCTCGTCCAAAGAATATATCCTAGGTAGGGGTTACATTTTTATTTTAGTAGTTATTATTCTTTCTAAACAACGAACACAGACCAACCCATGAACATGATGACATGTGTATTGTTGTTCTTTCAGGAGTTTTCTCTCTATTGTGGTTTTTAATTTGAATTGAACTTTGATAAATCCTTAAAACCCACCCCTTGTTATAAAAGCTCTAACACGAAGGGTGCGGGACGACACGAACAAGGCTTGAACCCCTTTTCCTTTCTCTATTCTAGTGAATTATTTAGTGTTGCACCTTTTAAATTGAATAAAAGTAGTTTTGAGGCCATATTAGGGATGATAGATATCCGAGAAGTCCTCCGGCATAGACAGTTCATGAAATAGTCCACTAGTGTTATTCTAGTGGTCCGTAGACGGTTCCGCCAGTGGAGACCCGTGGAAGTGACCACCGGCGGGTGGTGGCGTGCCACAATAGTGCAACTTAGATGATATAGCCATAACCAGCATAGACTGCAGTGGTAATGCATGAGGCACTGAAACTCGGGCAGATGGCTGTTAGGGATAGAACACAACCAACCGGCCACGTCGGGTTGAGTAGACTGCACTACGCGATCTGCGGCTCCTTGCTGGCACGCAGATGGGTGAACGCATGTGGGACCTATTACAGTGGCCAACTCCTACCGGACAGATTAAGATGAACTAAATGTCAAGTGGACGTTTGTGTTGGATAAGACCGTCCCGCCTTAGGGGTCGGGCCATGGGGCGCCAAACTGGGCCCCCTCTTTGAATCCGTGCTAGAGGAGGCCGGCTCGCTCTGCGGCTTGGGCAAGAATAAACTGGTATGCTGTTACAAGGGGCCTAGATGGATATTTCCAGTCCATTGGGAGTTATATGAGGGAAATGAAAACTAGATTTCTAGTGCGGGTCGGGGCGGATAAATTTGGGTCGCTGTGTGACTTGGCGGGTTGGACCCACGGCTGAACGAGACCGGGATTAGCAAGGACCAATGCGCCTTGCGCACTGGCTAGGTCGGACAGAGCCAACCCAGACCCAAACTAGGTCTATTTTGGTTTTTCCAATTCAGATGGGTCATGTGAGACCCCCGGTCTAGGTTGGTCGGATCAGTCTAACCAAATCTGACTGGGCCGAGACACAACTGTCCCTTATTTACTAATATGTCAATATCATTCAGACCGGACATCGGATTGATGCGCTGTCAATGACATTGTGACCCTTGAAATGAGGCAGTCCATTGGGAAAACTCTAACTGAGATTTTGTTGAATTATATATTTGACATATAGATATAGGATTAGATTCTCCTGGAATCAAGTGTGTTATGTGAGGGAATCCTACGACTGGGTGAGACTCGAAGATAAGAGATCCTTTGTTTATCAACTCCTAGAGACCCTTTCTGGATTATATCCTAGTGAACCTATGTGGATATACTCCTATATACCGTATGTGGATCATCTCCTAGAGACCCTGTGGGGATCGGCTTGTAGGGATCCCATGTGGATCAACTCTTAGCGACCTTGTTGGGATTAACTCCTAGCGACCTTGTGTTGTTCATTTCCATGTGACCCTCTATGGATCAGCTCCTAGAGAACCTATTTGGATCAGCTCCTAGTGACCCTATGTTGATCAAATCCTAGAGAAACAGTGTGGATCCATGATAAGTGTCACTTTCTGACTCTGTAGACCCATTTTACTCATCTGGGATGAGTTCCTCAATAATCCAAGGTGTTCAGTGTTTCGACAAACAGTCTAGCTTTCCGTGTTTTATATTATCACATTGTGAGTTGTATTGCTTTTTGATCATGCTTCATGGTTTTCATTGTGAATTTCATTATTGTATTTTATTTATGTTTGTGTTTCCTACTATGTATTTTTTTACTCACCCATGCATGATATTTTCCTACAGATGGTTTTTCTGGTGCAGACAACTATCGACTTGATGGAGGTCTTGGTGGCCTAAGACCAGGTGGTCTCTAGGGAGATAAAGAAGGAAGGACATTCTTTTATGTCTTTTAGTAGATACTATATACTTACCCATAATGTGGGGTTTATTGTGGATATCTTTCCTTCGATTTTGTACTTACTCTTGTTGTAGATTTAGTTTCTTCGGTTTTTATTCTAGCATATTTACTTTCAGTTTCTACTTTTAAAATCAGTGGTTGTTTAGTAGAATTCTTTTTATCTTTTCAAAATGTCCTGGGATTTTGTTGTGTTTACATTCATACAGGTACACATAAAAATTCCTCCCACTTTTAGGTTGACGTCTTTGGTGCTAGACTCCAACCCCGGTCCTTTGAGAGGCGGGGTTGGGGTCGTCATGAAATGGGCCAAAGGGGACAAGTCATGAACAAGTGATATCTGAGGAGGTAAGTTTTCTAAATGACCTTAGACAGTTGTTTTGTTATTGGGAAACATTATTAAATGTTTTGAGTTAAAATTTCCGATTCGGGGAGTCCAGTGTTGGTGAAAAAGTCGATATATATATATACCAGGGCCTTGAATTCTTCTTTTCAGATTTATACATAAAACACTCATTGCATGATTCATATAGGGATTCAGTGTTTAATAATGTTATTTTTTTATCTGATTCATCTATCCATGTATAACCTACTTAATTTGGTACATCTTGATCTATTTTAGGATGCCTTCACACATAAAACAAGGATGGATTATGATATGTGACTACGAGGACATCCCACCTAGCGATGAGGCATCAGTTCAGGGACCAGTGCTAGAGAAGGACCCACTGGGTGGTGCGCCTGTGTTACAACCACCCATTGATATGAATATACAACCAACACTACTAGTAGTTTACTCGTGCAGACTCAGTGCCACGTATTATTTTTAGAGACAGATACCTCCCCGATTCAAGGGAGAGACTAATCCCTAGGCCGCTGAGGACTGGCTGGAGGTGGTGTGGCGGTTCTTCTTCTTAGTAAGGATGCCACATAACCAGGTGAAAATAATAGCTATGAGACTTTTTTAGAGATTAATAGGGAGATAATATAGAATGATTATTTAGACATATGATGAACCGACCCTCTCATGTGATTAATTTGAGCGACTTTTCTGGGAGGAGTTCTTCCCTGTGACTTTGCACTCTATGTACATATAGAAGCAACATTATCCAAAGCAGGGTAGCAAGTAAGTGGTTGTGTACTCTATGAGGTTCACAGACCACTCCAACTACTCTAAATATATGATAAATGAATCTTTATTTAAGGCTTTTACCTTTAAAAAGGGTCTTCGAATGGAGATTAGGGTGTCGATGATTTCTCTTAGCATCCCCACTAAAGATTTAGTTCTAGAGTGAGCTTTACTGTTAGAGAGAATCCTCGCCGAGAAGAAATCGACAATGGGATATTCCACTAGGCAACATGTGATCGAATAATCCATGGAATGTAGCTGGAGGATGAAAAATATATACATGCAGGACAAAACATCCAAAGGGGGACCCCAAGACATAGGATCAGTGGTGTGAGGAAACCAAGGTAGCGGGGGTTAGCAGAGGAGTATGGAATGCTACACGTGCGGTGGACAGGGACTAATGGATTGTGACTGCCTGAACTACTGCAGAAATGATCATTAGATGGTCAGGGGGATCACCGATGAAGAGGAAGAGATTCAAGTGAGGATGTCCAAAGGGAAGTGGATGTAGTAGAGGAGTAGTCTGGGAAACAAGCGGTGGTTGATGGTTCGAGGTACTACCACCACCACCCCTAGGATGTCCACCACGGCTTTAGAGAGCATGTGGACTAGGAGATCACAGCTTCAGGTAGTAAACGCCTATGAACCCGGTGCTCCGAAGATGATTATATGTATGACATGTGTCTTCTCCACCTTAGCTATAGTTTTAATAGACCTAGGTTCCATTCACTCTTTCCATTCCATGGACCTCATTCTAGGGTCGGATATTTCGATAGAGTCGTTGGCTTGATACTTATGATTAAAGACTCCTACGGGAGGGTATTTGGTGATTACACGCTAGTGTTGACAATGTGAACTTACTCATTGAAGTGAGGGATTCAGTTGGGATCTCCTAGTAGCGGTTTTGATGCCTTACTATGTCATATTGTGTATGTATTGTTTACCCATAGGTCGTTCTTAGATCTATAGTCTTAGTCATTGAGTGTAGTGTCCCCGTGAGGATGGGACCATGTTTTCCTTCACCAGCAAGAAGGTAACTCTTACAGAACAAGATGGACTTTCACAGAGGAGTGTGCTGTCGATCACTCACCATTTGTCCCAGATCACCCTCAGTGTAGTGGATGAGACGAGTCTAACCATTCCAATAGTGGTGGACGAGTATGAGGATGTCTTTCTTTAGGATGTTTAGAGACTACCTCCTTCCAGGGAGGTAGAATTTGGAATCGACCTGAACCCTATGATGAAAACAATATCCTCCCTTCCATATCAGATGGATTTTCCAAAACATTGTGAGTTGAGGATTAAGCTAGAGTACTTAAAATAGAAGGACTTCATGTGGCCCAAAAATTTACCATGGGCAGCCCTAGTGTTGTTTTCCAAGAGGGAAGATGGGATCTTGAGGGTATGTGTGTACATTTAGCGCCTCAACCAGGTGATTGTGAGGAAAAAATATCCACTTCCAATAATTGAAGACCTATTCGACCTACTAAAGGGAGTGAGGTGGTTCTTGAGGATATACATCAGGTCAGGCTATCACAAGCTTCAGGTACGAGATTAGGATGTACCAAAGATAACCTTCAAATACTGATATGTATACAATGAGTTCTTGGTGATGCGTTTAGGCATGAAAAATTCCCCAGTTGTGTTCATGGGACACATGAATAGGATATTTCACCTTACCTCAAACATTTTATAGTGGTCCCGATTGCATACATCATGGTGTACATGGCATCAGAGGAGGAGCGCACTACACATCTATGGATAGTCTTGGATACACATCATGAACACCTAATTTATGAGAATCTCTAGATGTTCCAAATATGGATTAGAGAGTTCCTATTTCAAGGATAGGCCACCTCAGGGGATGGAGTTGCAGTGGATTCGACGAGGATTGAGGCAATACTTGGTTGGGAGCCACCCAAAAGCATGACTTAGGTGAGAAGTTTCATGGCGTTGGCCGGATAATACCAGAGTATTGTGCATGACCTTTCTAGATTAGAAACCCTATTATCGACATTGACAGAGAATGAAAAACATTTCGTGTGGATGAAAAATATTCATCGGAGTTTCCAGGAGGTGAGGCGGAGATTGAAAAGTTCCCCATCTTGAGACTATTAAAGGAGGGTAATGGGAATTTTGTTTCTGTGACACATCAGGGATCAGATTGAATTGTGTCCTGATGTAGGAACGAGTATTTATTGCCTAATTTTCATGGAATTTTAGGTATCATGAGAATAAATTTGTGACCCATTACCTAGAGTTGGAAAGAATGGTCTTTTCGTCGAAGATGTGGCAACACTACATGATGGGTGAACAGTTTACTATCTACATGGAACACAAGAGTCTCCGGTATATATTATCCCAGAGTGACTGGAAATTGAGGTATCAGAGATGGATAGAGTTCCTCTAGGACTATGAATTCAAGATATTATATACTCCTAAGAAGGAAAAAGTAGTGGCAGGCACACCCAATAAGAGGCCCAACTTTCTGCTGTTTAGTGAGGCGACAGAGGAGCTAGTTGTGATACAGATATCCTTAATGGATGATGATGGAGAAGTTTACCTTCATTAGATGAATTTAACTCCAACACTATTACAATGATATGGGTAGGCAATTCTTGTAGATGTTGATTTCGAGGCCTAACATGTTATGTTATCCTCAATATAGGCTTCTGATGGATTATTGATAGGTGGAGAGAATGTCATTATTTCTAGCATAGAGGTGATCTGCAAATCCACTCATAAAAAGCCTATGGTGTTCAAGGAGGGAGACCCTATAGAGATAGTGGATCAATATGAGAGGGCCCTTTAGGGATGTTTTATTCCTCAATTGTGTGTTCAGTGGTTGAACAAGAATCTCTATGATTGTACCTGTGAGTAGGAGGCTCAGATTTGTGCTCATTACCCTCATTTGTTTGTTTAGCTTTGTTTTGGATTTCGAGGACATAAAGCCATAAAGGTTGGGGTTATGTAATGTCCTAAAAGTTCCATGTAAATTTTTTATAAATAAAATGGGTTTATTTCAAGACAAGACACTTGGACGGAACTTGATTTTGATTCCCTATGAGCCCGAAATAGAATTTTTAGATTTTTTACTTATTTTCAATTATCATGCATGCATGTTTTTATAACATTTAAATTGGTTCTTGAATTGAAAATTCAAAGGCACCATAGAACTCATAACGCCCAGTTTCACCTCGAAAAAAATAACATCAACTGAAGAACATTGACCAAAAAAGATAATTTTCTTAACTTTCAGAGGAGAAATATATTAAATTAAAAAGTTATTTTATTTTGTTTATCCTCACTGTTCAGTAGGAGTATTTTTTCATTGAGGTGTGGTGATGAGATAAAAATGAACCCCCTTTAATAAGGCTCTTTAAATGAATCATAAAAAATTATTTTTTATAAATTAAATATCATAATAGAAATGTTGCAACGCATTTACCTTTTAATGAGATAATGGGTTGGAGAAACTGTTGGAGAGGGGAGAATTACTATAATGTATCTATGTTGAGAAGGCCTCTCTAATGATGAATGGTGAATTCCCTATCCTTACACCCTTGGAAATATTTCTAAATACATGGGTGTCAGATCATGAATGGAGAACTAAGGCGAGTGAGCCAGATCTTCCTCGACAAATGATTCTATCCAATGTAACAATCCAATAATTTACAAATAGATTTAATATAGAATGCATGAAACAATTTTTATCTTCAAAACAACACTTTTTTATAACCTACCCACGTAAACATAATTTTCTACCTCTGTGATTTGAATTTTGAAAAAATGATAGACATGGTTGCATTCAGTAAGATATTTAGAGTCTGATAACACAAACATAATTTGTAGTGGATAACAAAATACCCTTAAGAATAGAAACAAAACCATATAAACAGAGTATAATATCAATGAGTAGTAAATCGAAAAAAATAATATCTTCACCCATGAATTTATAAATACAATTTCGACATCTTAAAAGTGAAAAAACAATCATAGTGAAAGTATTTATATTTTTGTTTGTCATAATTATTTTAATTAAAGTTTTATAATTAATATAATAATTTAAAATGGAAATTTATTTTCATAAAATTTAGTCCTACATATTTATTTTATTGTCTTATGGTTATAAGATAATTTTGTGGGACCTTGAATAATTTTCAAGGTGTAATAAAATGAGTTATAGTTTTAATGTTGTTTTTTCCATATAAATTACGATTTTATTTAAAAAATAAATTAAAAATATTAAGAACTTTATTTTCCAAAATGCAGTTTATTTTTGAATTATACACATCAAAAAATGGTTAGGGTTATTTTTTTAGAATTTTCCAAAAATACTTGAATATTTTGTGATTAGTGAAATTTGATAATTTACAAAATATGATAAATAAGTGAATTTCTGCATAATTCTTGAGTCATGGATGATGTAAATTACCATTTTTTTGAACTCAAATTACCATATTACTTTTTTTTCTCATGCATCAAACACTATTTCTTGTATTGTAAAAAATTATTAAATAATGAATTAAATATTCAAAATTCACTGATCTCCTGCACTATAAAAACCCCCACTCACTCCCTCTTCTCATCACTCATCTTAATCCTTTTTCCATTTTATTAATTCTGATCAAATATCCTACCAAGATCCTCCCCCACTTCCAGCATCCCTTAGTCTCATAAAAAGATCAAAATCTCGCCCCTAAAGAGGCTCTCACGGAAGATTACTTCAAGAGGTAAATTTCTCTTTTCGTTTCATTTATTTCATGTTCTCTTTTATGTTTTATTTATTTAATTTTTTCATAACATTTTTTTTCATTTTATGCTACCCCACTACTATTTTAAGAGTCTTTTATGAATGGATTACCGATGTCACCTCACTTTTTAATGTTTTCTAATACCATGTTGCATAGTCGTTATGTTGGAGAATTTTCATCTCAAAATATTTTTTTTAAACACACTTATTATTTTATTATATTTTAATTTCAATTATCATATACTGGTATATGTCATTAGATATCCCTCCTTACTATCCATTTTTGTGTCAATAATGTTTCCTTATGACTTTTCCATTTCTCTTTTATTTTCAAATCACAAACACTTTATCTCAAAGAAAATTGTTTTTCATTAAGCATTATTTTCATAAGGAATATTTCCCTTCTCAATGGAAATTTTTATCCTTAACTAGGATTTCATTGTTCATTTTATATTCTATAAAAATCCAACACATTTCATTAGGAAGTAAAAAAATCACATCTAAAACCTTATAATAATATAAGTACTTAGATATGGAGTATTCTGTTTTTTGACTCAGAATTCTCTAAAATTCAGACTCCAAATTCCATGAAATTCTAATTCCAAATTCTATGAAATTCAAACTCCTAATTCCCTCAAATTAAGATTTTTAATTCTCTAAAATTCTGACTCCGAATTCCATGAAATTCAGATTCTGAATTCTCTAAAATTTAGACTCTAAATTCTTCAAAATTCATTCTCTAAATTACAGAGAATTAAGACTCTTAATTCCTCTGAATTCAGATTATGAATACATTGGAATTCAGACTCCAAAATCTATAGAATATTGGTCCCAAATTCATTGTATAACAGAATATAAATATCAATGTTTTATGGACTCCGAATGTTCATTTGGTTTGATTCTGAATTCTATTTTTCCTAAGACTCTGAAAAATAGATTTGAATATATAACACCCTTTTTTATACACATATTATGAAATGATATCGTACAACCTATTTCTAACTAACCATTATTTGAGTGAGACACATATAGGTCCCTCCGAGATTCAAGGTACAATATGAGCATTGGAGGAGGGAGACAGATCTTGGAGAAGTTACTATAAATATGAGCACATTTGAACGAGTTCTATACTGTTCCATCACTCTAGATATTACATGTTGTTAAAGTGATTTCCAGAGAGAGATAGAGACTCATTCTTTGTGCGTACGGAACATCTTTTTCATCTTACTTCGTGCGGCTCCAATTGTTTCTTAGTACAATCGATGTATTTTATGGATTTGAAGACGGAGGATCTGACTACGTTAATGATTGAGGGCTTGCAGGGATAACAAGATATATCCTGATATTCCTATTGAGATCTTCCCATGGTGTGGGTAAAACTTATTTTCATAAAATTATAAATCATGGGACCATTATCCCAGTTTGTTGGATACTTTACTCTTTGGGTTAAAATATTTCATACTTGTTACTTGTTTTGTTTCATCTTTATTTCTACATTAATTTGATAAAATAAGAAAGTATAACCTTCTTATACATTCTTGTACTTTTGTACACCCTTGTATGTAAGAATCTATATTTTTTAAGGTAGAATCCATTCTTTGTAAAGATTATTTATGTTTTTTTTATGGAACTATATTTCTAGAACCTAAAAAAGTTTTTAGTAGAAATAAATGAGGTCTTGTGAATTTACCTTTACATATTTTTCATTAAGAAAAAAAACGAATGTTTTTAAATTTACAAATTACCCACTCTTGTAATTGAGCATCTATGTGTACTATTTTGATCATACAATTGGTATTAGAGGAGGTTCTTTGAATTACTAATATTCACATATGCTCAATATTTCCTTGTTCTAATTTTTTTTCTTAAATTTTCGTACATAAGTTTTACTAAGAGATTTTTTATGTTTTTTTACAAACATTTTCAATTAACATGTTTTTGTGGAATGTTATTTTCATATAGAATGAT
This sequence comes from Viscum album, assembly GCA_963277665.1. Lineage (NCBI taxonomy): Eukaryota > Viridiplantae > Streptophyta > Magnoliopsida > Santalales > Viscaceae > Viscum > Viscum album. The sequence continues at coordinate 155,555,666 of OY728166.1, read as the reverse complement.
AAGAATCAATGTCTGTTCGATTGATAATCTAAATCCTACTAGACCACCTATAATTTATGGTAATGATTATGAGTACTGGAGAGATCTAATGAATAAATTTGATATAAATATTGTAGTGGACAACATTCTCATTCTTACTAGAGATTTCAAAATTCAGGACAAGGAAGTCAAAACCCTCACAAACCAATAAAAGTTTGAATATCAACTAAATTTCAAGGTATACAATACTCATTTTTGTTCTATGACCAGTAATATATATAGTCAAATTTATTCTTGTGGATCTACTAACATCATCTAGATGAATTTAGTAGTTTCACATTTTGGTACATCTAAATATATATTGACTAGAAGGGATTTTCATAGAGAAGAATATCAGGGATTTATATTCCCCAATGGAGAACCACTTGGCAAAGTACAACAAAAATTTATGACTATTTTCAACTGTTCAAAAACTATGGGATAGAATGTTATTTATGATAATGCTCTTGTATACAAGATTATTGATATTAAGCCTAATGAGTGAGAGCCTAAGAGAAAAACTATTTATGAGAATAGAAAAGTATCTCAAATCACCATTGATGAGATTTTTGGAACCCTTCTTCAATATCAGACAATAATTAAAAGAGATTTTGATATGAATAAGAAGAAGAACGGCAATGGATGTGTAGCCTTCACTACTACTATATCCAAGAATCCTGAAAGGATTACCATATCAAAGTCAAAGAAAGTTACTGTTTTATCTAAATCTAGTGAATGATAACATTCTAAGAATGAGCTAGTAAATCTTCCACGAAGGATGAATAATATAGTTGTAAAGAAACACTTTCTGTATATATATAATATGAAATGAAGAAAAGACATGAATGTCTCAGAAGTCACTTTCTATGAATGAAAAAGAGCTGGGAATATAAGTCCAGATTGTCCTATGCTTAAGAAAATTGATAGAATGGAAAATCATTATGAGAGGCAAAGAAAGAAGTACTAAAAGTCTAATGTGAAGAATGCTTTTAAAGATAATGACACCTAGAGTGCCAAAGGTGGTGACTCATATGATGGATCATTAGAGAATGAATCATCTGAACAGAAGAATATTGTTCTTCTAGCCAAACTACCCATTGAAAATCAATGACTAATGGAAGTGGTACACAATTCCAAATATATTAATTTGTTATCATTGAATATAAATTATACTGATTATAAATACTATGAATATTCAGACAATGAGTCCTCCTCATTAGAAGATAATACATTACCTTCTTATGAAGAAGTTCCTAGGTTTGCAAAAAATCTTGAGAATGAAAATTCATAACTCTAGAAAAATCTTGATAATGAATATTCTAGATTATCTATTTTAACCAATGAAGTATCAGATCATTCTAAAGACCATGATAAAAAACTTTTTCTTTTAATATTATTTCCAAAAATCTTAAGTAATTTAACTCTAATAAGGATAAACATTCTACTGATATTGAAAATGTAATTTCAACGAAAAATATTCTAGAGGAAAACACTAGTGCTAAAATTAATGTTTTTGAGGATAAAAATATGGTTATTAAACTAATTTTAGAAATATTTTTCTTAAGAAAATGTTTGTCAAATTTTACCCTAGGTAAAGAAAATGTTGACAAGTTGTAATCCGAAATTTTACCTTTAAAAAACAGTTCTGGATTTGGTTATACTCATTCTAAAACAGTTTTTAGTAATGACTACTTTGTTCCCAAAACTGCCCCATTTTTCACTAAATTTCAGCATGGTGGAAATTTGGTGAAAAAATATTCTTTAAACAAAACATTGTTTTTAGGTTTTTATAATGATTATTTTTCTAAGAAAATGCAGATTCTTAAAAATTTTCTTTCCGGAGATTCTGGATCCAAGAACGTTGAGATAATGAATGTTTAACTCTTTTATTTTCAGGAAAACAAAGAAACTACGAAAAACAAGACTTAGTTCACAGACAGTTGATGTTCCCATCATATGACAATTAACAAAATTTTCTTTGAAAAGATTATCACGATGATAGGAGAAAATGTAACTTTTGAAGATAATTCTCAGTGGTAAATTATTGGTATATGTAACATTTTTCTTCTTAGAAAATCATTAATTTCAATTGATTTATTTTTTAAGGGCCTTAAGCACAACCTCATTAGAATAATTCAATTATTTGATGATGGTTACCCTGTGGATTATAGGAATGATAAATTCTTAGATCAGAATTCCATGGAAGAGTTTATTATTTCTTCCCACATGCAAGAGAATGTATACACACTAAACATAGAAGATCTTAAGAGTCAATATCTACCTTTCCATAGTGAAATAGAACATCAATCATTGTTATGGAATAGAAGGTTAGGACACTATATCTTTATGAACCTATGAAAACTCTAAAATGAAAGTATAGTTAAGGATCTACTGGATCATATGTTTGATTCTTCAAAAGTTTGTAACCCTTGTAAATATGGAAAGAAACATAATCATATTTTAAATAAATATGTGAAGTCTCAAATTCTGATGTATTACAATAAGTGAATTTGGATTTTTCTGTTCCAACACAAATTAGAAGCATTGGAGGAAAATATTATGTATTTCTCTTAGTTAATGATTACACTATATTTATGTTAGTCTATTTTCTTGAAATGAAGTATACATATTTTTCATATTTCAAAATCTTTATAGCACATGTTTAAAATGAGAAATACCTTCCATTGATAACTATTTATAGTGATCATGGAGGAGAATATCAAAATTCATATTTTGAAACTTTTTGTAGTAGAAAAGGTATTACTCGTAACTTCTTATCCCCAAGAACCACTCAACAGAATGGTATAGTTAATAGAATAAAAATAATTACTCAAGAAATAAATAGAACCATTTTGAGTTAATATTCTATATCTAATCACTTTTAGGATGAGGTAGTAATTACGTATTGTTATACTATAAATCGAGTTTTGATTAGAACATTTCATAACAAAACTCTTTACTGATTGTGAAATGGTTGAAAACATAGACTATCCCACTTCAAAGTATTTGGTTTAAAAGATTTCATTCGGAATATAAAAGATAATTTACATAAATTCACACCCAATCTGATGAAGGAATTTTCATAGGCTACACCACAACATCTAAGGCATGTAGATATTTTAATAAAAACACGTGTATTGTTGAAAAAACAGTACATGTTAAATTTGATGAAACTGACCCTTTTGTTTTTAAACAACCTCAAACTACATCTTCAGATGTTTTTTCCAAAAAATGATTTTCAACTCATGATAGAATATTCGTCTGATAAGGAAAATGTTCCAGAAAATATTTATGAAGCATTTACCCTAGAATATTTCCAACCATATGTTGATGAACAGGTTTTACAAAACCCAAATCAGTTGTTTCTTAAGAATCATCCCTATGATAATATAATTTTGGATGTAAATCAACCTGTAAAGACTAGAAGTTTTTTAATAAATGAAGTAGGATATCAAGCAATATTTTCATAATTAGAACAAAAAAACACTAATTATTATTTTAGTGATGATGATTGGATTAAATTCATACAAGACGAGCTAAATAAATTCAAAAAGAACAATGTCTGGACCTTGGTTGAAAGGCCTAAGGAAAATTCTGTTATTGGTGTAAAATGGGTCTTTTGAAATAAGTGTGATGAAAATGGAATCATTTTCAGAAATAAAGCTAGATTAATTTATGAAAGCTATAATCAACAAGAAGTAATAGACTATGAGGAATCATATTATCTAGTAGCTAGACTTGAATCTATTTGTATTTTACATGCCTTTTCAGCATTCTTTAATTTCAATATTTTTTAAATAGATGTAAAATGTTCTTTACATAATAGATATGCCAAGAGGATTTTTATGACGAAAAACCTCCTAGTTTTGAAGACCAAAAACATCCTATACATGTTTTCAAACATACGAAATATTTATATGGACTTAAAAAAGCCCCTAGAGACTAGTATGATATACTTACATGTTTTTTGTTATAATAAAATTATGTTAATAGAGCTGTTGATCCAACCCTTTAAAAAAATAAGAAAAATGTTTTAATTATTAAAATTTATGTTTATGACATTATATTTGGTTCAACTCAGAAATATTTAATTAATTAGTTTGGGAATATAATTAAATATGAGTTTGAAATGAGTATGATGGGTATATAATAATTTTTCATAGGTTTTCAAATTTATCAAAAACCAGAAAGAACATATATAACAGCATAAGTATATTTAATATCTTCTTAAAATTTTTGGATATAACCAAACTAAGAGTATAAGAACTCACATTGGTATCTCTAATGCACATTATCTTGATGAAGTTGAGAAACTAGAAGATCAAACAATATTTGGAGGTATGATAGAATGTTTACTATAATTTATAGCTAGTCATCCAAATAAAATTTTTTCAGTATTCTTATGTGGTAGATATCAATCCAATCATAAGGAATATCATGTAAAAGCAGTGAAAATAATTTTTCATTATGGGGAGTTCGGAGTCTGAATTTTGTTTAATTTAAATTCTAAATTTCAAATAATTCAGAATATGAATTTCTGGGAATTCAGAGTCTGAATTTCAAAGAATTTAGAATCTGAAATTATGGTAATTCACAGTCTGAATTTTAGATAACTTGGTGTTTGAAAATAGAATACTTTATATCTAAAAATATATATGATTATGTGGTTTTAGATGTGAAATGTCCTTTTTCCTTAGTAATAAAATTAGTTGTATTTATAGAGGCTATAAAATGAATAATGAAAACATTGGTAAGGATAGAAAATTCCTTAGGGAAGGGAAAATTTCCTTATGAAATAATCCTTATGGAAAAACGTTTTCCTTGAGATAAAGTATTTGTGATTTTCCAAACATAGAGTTATGAAAAAGTCATAAAGAAACCTTATTTACTCAATATTCTTCCCAATTTTGGAAAGCAGAAACATCTTTACAAAAAAGAATATAAGAACTTAGAATATTTTTTTATGAACATAAAAAAACTTATCTCCCTTTACATATAGAAAATGGGGAATACGACTAACACCCCCTTAGGTTTTGAAATCTTGAAATATCGTATTATTGAATTCCTTAATGAAATTTTTCTTTTCCACGCACAATGAAATTTTATCTAACAAAATCCCCCTTAAATAAGATCCCCATTACTTAGGGAATTATATTCTTTACATAGAATCCATTTTATCATTTCTTTCTCCCCCTTTGTGATTTTAAAAAATAAATAGAGAGAATGGAAAAAATATTTTACCTAAAATGTTAGTACTATACAAAAAAACACATATAGAACAACCTTTTTTTATTGTGATTGGAAAAAAATAGTCCATGGAAAGTAAAAAAATATCAGATTGCAAAAAAAAATCATCCTTCTTTGTTATGGGGTATTGACTTCTTCATGAAGGTTTTCCACTTCTTGTTCTCTTTATTATCTTCATTAAAGAGCTTGAGTAGGTATTCCTGATCCTTATTTTTCTTCTATAGAGCTTTGATCTTTTCATCTAGAGTCTTTAGGATTTTGGCCTGAGAAATCAAAAAATCTTTTTGCTTTCAGATATTTCCCTCAAACTATTTTCTGAAATTTGTTTCCCTCTTCAAATTCATAGAAACTAAATTGAGATTCCCAATCATATCATTTACTTATTACATCCATAGTTCTTGATTTAGGTTTAACTTTTCTGAAAAACTTTTCTTAATATCGGTCAAATTTTCATCTGTTATTTAAAAGGCATCGTTATCAAAATCTTGAATTCATCAGGAATTTTCAGATTTTACTTGTATTCTTGGACCACTTAGTGACTTTCGTACAAGACCTTCTATGAGATTCATATTCGATAGGAAAGGTTTTTAAAATCTGACTCAAGTATAATGAATTTCTCTATGAGAATATTTACAGAATTTGTTTTTCGATTTAATAAATTTTGAAGCAACTGGAATCTAGAATCAATGCTAGGAAAGAGAAGAAGGGGGTTTACTAACATTTTTAAAGAATGAACCATGAAATCATTACCCATGGAAGATGATTCTGAATGATATTCCCTTTTTAGAGATGATTCTTTTTCTATCTCAATATCTTTTCTTTTGGATGATCCTACAATATCCTTATTAGCTACCACATCATTCTGAGGTGTATCATATCTCAACAATTTTCCATTATTAGCTCTAGAAATGGCCTCCATGGATTTTGGGGATTTATTCTCACTATATAATCCTTGAATAAATTTTTCCCCATCATCTTTTTCCTTCTCAGCATCTACCACAAGATCTTCTGGTTGAATGAAGTCATGGTTGCTGCTCTCATTATCATAATGTTTATTAACTTCTTCTTAATCTTCATCCTCTATTCTTTGAGAAATAATTTTTGTTGATTCAGCTTGATAATTAAAGAATGATAATTTTTTTGAAGGACTTATCTTATCATGGTATTCTTCAACTTGTATTATCATATCATCACTACAATAACTTCCTTCATATTCTTCTCCTTCTACTTCCTCTCCCTAGAAAATCTTTTCCTCTTCATCAGGTTCCGAAATGACCACTTTCTTTCTCGAAGTCACATGATGTGATTTTTTTAAAAAATAATTCTTGGACCTTGATATTCTCAGAATATTTCTTAGTAGCCTTGAGAAGAGATTGAACAATATTAGCTTTATAAATTTTCTTCTTATACTTCTTCTCTTATTCTAACTTCACAAATTCCTCAGAATCATTAATGTTTAATGTTATTGCCTCAACAGGATCCTAGCCAAAGCTAGGATCTCCATCCTTCTTGTTCTTTTTATCTTCTATCCACTTAGAAAAAACTTCATCTAGATAGGCCATTTTTTGATTTTGATGGTGCTAATTGGGTTTTCTAAACAATAGGATGTTTTTACTCAGCATTCGGTCACTTCATCTTTCCCTCCTTTCCACCCTTCTTGGATGTCTCAGCTACATCTGAATTTTTGGATAAGGCTTCGATCTTACTTTCAGACAAGTTATAAAATTATCTGAATTTTTCATTAAAATGGACCATCATCCTCATAAAAAGTATCATCACTGATAAAAATGACATTGAAAGATCTAGAGTTTGAACAACAATGGATTTTGAACTATTCTAGGAGTAAGGAAATGATCATGGATATGATTCCTAGATAAAAAATGATCTACTATTTCAGGGTGACATTTTTGATATTTTCAATAGTCATTAAGATAAACTCCACTGTATTTATCTTTCTCAGGTTGACCAGAAAATCCAAATAATAGATTTAAATTTTCCATAAAGAGTCCCTATCTCCTTTTCTTGGAATGCGAATTCCATGAACCCATAAAGATAACATTCTATAGTTGGTATATAGATGGTTGGTCTTTAGAGTTTTCACTGCATTGAGTCGGAGGCACTCTATATATTTTTCTTTATCTAAACTTCCTACTTTACCAGGTAATTTTTGGCTACATAAAATGGAATCTCCTTCATCATGTATTACAATGATACTAGCTACCTTCCTATAAGAAATAGAACAAGTTTTTCAAAAACATTTGAATGAGAAATTATCTCTCTGAACATCATTAAAGACATATAGATTGAAATAACTCAAAAAAAACTCTGGATAAATGAAATCTAGTCCTTTCAGTTTTTCTACACACATGCTTTCCCAACCATGCAACATGATATACATTGAAATGAGAGAATCATACTTTTAATATAACTTATAATCAAATAACATTTCCATGTAGACTTTCCATTAAAAAATTTCCTCAGTTGACGAAATATTATTCTGTGGGGATGCTTCCAAATACATTTGGAGTTGAGAAGATCAAAAATATGGAACAACACTTAAAAATAGTGGAAGATATTTGGAATTATAGGGCTTGAACACTGATATGAGATAATAATTTGGAGGGGTCATTATATATACGTTGATGTGACAGTTCATATTTCCTAATTGATACAACGGTTGAAACTTTCTTGATATGATCTGATGGTTGACATTAAATATGAAGATGATTTTGGAAGGTTTTGAGGTTTTGAGGTTTTTAAGATAAAACTTCATATTTAAGGAAACTGAATCTGAAAAAGTTTCTTCAAATAAGAGGAAAGTACAAACAAGTAAATTTTGATTTCAAAAATTTACGTAAGGAAAGATTCATTCCAGAATCCTTGGAAATAACGAAAATTTAGTAGGAAGTTTAGATAAAGAAAAATCTATAGAGTGCCTATGACTCAATGGAGTGAAAACTCTAAAGACCAACCATCTCTATACCAACTATAGAATGTTATCTTTATTGGTTCATGGAATTCCCATTCCAAGAAAAGGAGATAGGGACTCTTTATGGAAAATTTAAATCTATTATTTGGATTTTCTGGTCAACCTGAGAAAGATAAATATAGTGGAGTTTATCTTGATGACTATTGAAAATATAAAAAATGTCACCCTGAAATAGTAGATCATTTTGTATCTAGGAATCATATCCAATATCATTGCCTTACTCCTAGAATAGTTCAAAATCCATTTTTGTTCAAACTCTAGATCTTTCAATGTCATTTTTATCACTGATGATACTTTTTATGAGGACGATGGTCCATTTCAATGAAAAATTCAGATAATTTTATAACTTGTCTGAAAGTAAGATCGAAGCATTATCCAAAAATTCGGATGTAGTTGAGACATCCAAGAAGGGTGGAAAGGAGGGAATGATGAAGTGACCGAATGCTGAGTAAAAACATCCTATAGTTTAGAAAACTCTATTAGCATCATCAAAATCAAAAAATGGCCTATCTAGATGAAGTTGTATCTAAGTGGATAGAAGATAAAAAGAACAAGAAGGAAGGAGATCCTAGCATTGGCATGGATCCTGTTGACGCAATAACATTAAAGATTAATGATTCTGAGGAATTTGTGAAGTTAGAATAAGAGAAGAAGTATAAGAAGAAAATTTATAAAGCTAATATTGTTCAATCTCTTCTCAAGGCTACTAAGAAATATTCTGAGAAGATCAAGGTCCCAAAATTATTTTTAAAAAAAATCACATCATGTGACTTTGAGAAAGAAAGTGGTCATTTTGGATCCTGATGAAGAGGAAAAGATTTTCTAGGGAGAGGAAGTAGAAAGAGAATAATATGAAGGAAGTGATTGTAGTGATGATATGATAAGACAAGTTGAAGAATACCATGATAAGAGAAGTCCTTCAAAAAAATTATCATTCATTAATTATCAAGCTGAATCAACAAAAATTATTTCTCAAAGAATAGAGGATGAATATTAAGAAGATGTTAATAAACCTTATGATAATGAGAGCAGCAACCATGACTTCATTCAACTAGAAGATCTTGTGGTAGATTCTGAGAAGGAAATAGATGATGGGGAAAAATTTATTCAAGGATCATATAGTGAGAATGAATCCCCAAAATCTATGGAGGCCATTTCTAGAGCTAATAATGGAAAATTAGTGAGATATGATACACCTCAGAATGATGTGGTATCTAATAAGGATATTATAGGATCATCCAAAAGAAAAGATATTGAGATAGAAAAAGAATCATCTCTAAAAAGGGAATATCATTCAGAATCATCTTCCATGGGTAATGATTTCATGGTTCATTCTTTGAAAATGTTAGTAAACCCCCTTCTTCTATTTCCTAGCATTGATTCTAGATTCCAGTTGCTTCAAAATTTATTAAATCAAAAACAAATTCTGTAAATATTCTCATAGAAAAATTCATTATACTTGAGTTAGATTTCAAAAACCTTTCCTATCGAATATGACTCTCATAGAAGGTCTTATACGAAAGTCACTAAGTGGTCCAATAATACAAGTAAAATCTAAGAATTCCTGATGAATTCAAGATTTTGATAACGATGCCTTTGAAATAACAGATGTAAAGTTGACCGAGCTTAAGAAATGTTTTCCAGAAAAGTTAAACCTAGATCAAGCACTATGGATGTAATAAGTAAATGATATGATTGGGAATCTCAATTTAGTTTCTATGAATTTGAAGAGGGAAACAAATTTCCGCAAATAGTTTGAGGGAAATATCTGAAAGCAAAATGATTTTTTGATTTCTCAGGCCAAAATCCTAAAGTCTCTAGATGAAAAGATCAAAGCTCCATAGAAGAAAAATAAGGATCAGGAATACCTACTCAAGATCTTTAATGAAGATCATAAAGAGAACAATAAGTGGAAAAACTTCATGAAGAAGTCAATACCCCATAAGAAATAAGGATGATTTTTTTTGCAATATGATATTTTTTTACTTTCCATGGACTATTTTTTTCCAATCACAATAAAAAAAGGTTGTTCTATATGTGTTTTTTTGAATAGTAATAAAATTTTAGGCAAAATATTTTTTCTAATCTCTCTATTTATTTTTTAAAATCACAAAGGGGGAGAAAGAAATGATAAAATGGATTCTATGTAAAGAATATAATTCCCTAAGTAATGGGGATCTTATATAAGGGGGATATTGTTAGATAAAATTTCATTGTGCATGGAAAAGAAAAATTTCATTAAGGAAGTCAAGAATACGATATTTCAAGATTTCAAAACCTAAGGGGGAGTTAGTCGTATTCCCTATTATTTATATGTAAAGGGAGAGAAGTTTTTTTATGTTCATAAAAAAATATTCTAAGTTCATATATTCTTTTTCATAAAGATGTTTCTGCTTTCCAAAATTGTGGAGAATATTGAGTAAATAAGGTTTCTTTATGACTTTTTCATAACTCTATGTTTGGAAAATCACAAAAACTTTATCTCAAGGAAAATGTTTTTCCCAAAAGGATTATTTCATAAGGAAATTTTCCCTTCTCTAAGGAATTTTCTATCCTTACCTATGTTTTCATTACTCATTTTATAGCCTCTATAAATACAACTAATATTATTACTAAGTAAAAAATTAATTTCACATCTAAAACCACATAATCATATATATTTTTAGATATAGAGTATTCTATTTTCAAACACCAAGTTATCTAAATTTCAGACTGTCAATTACCTAAATTTCAGATTCTAAATTCTTTGAAATTCAGACTCTATATTCCCTTAAATTCATATTCTGAATTATTTGAAATTTAGACTCTGAATTAAACAAAATTCAGACTCTGAACTCCTCATGATTCAGAATCATAATTCCTCAGAATTTAGATTCTGAAGTCATTTTAACTCAGACTAAAAAATCTATAGAATTATGGTTCCAAATTATTTGCAAAACTGTATCCAAATATATATGATTTATAGACTCTGAATACCAATTTGGTTTGATTTTGAATTTTATTTTTCCATAGACTCTAAAATATAGATTTGGTTTTGTAACTCCATTTTCCTTTCCCAGGTTATGAAATAATGTCATACAATCTGTATCTAACTAACCATTGTTTTAGTGAAACGGGTATAGGTTCCTCTGAGATTCAAGGGAATATATGACCATTAGAGGAGGGAGCTGGCCATTAGAGAAGTGCCTATAAATAGGATCCCATTTTAACAAGCACTATACTATTCCATAACCCTATAGATTACATGTTGTTAAAGACATTTATAGGGATAGAGAGACATTCATGATTTTTTATTGCTAAAAATCGTATTCATCTTTTTTTTTTGCAACTCTGATTTTTGCTGAGTACAATTGAGGATATCCAAGGATTGGAAGACAGAGGTTCCGACTACCTTAATTTTCGATGGCTTGCGAGTATAGCAAGACAGATTCCGATATTCCTATCAAGGACTTTCCCTAGTGTGGGTAAGACATACTTTCTGGAATGTATAAATCAAGGGACCTTTATCCAAGGTTTTTGGATACCCTAATCTTTAGGTTAAAATATTTCATACTTGTTACTTTATTTATTTCATGTTTATTTCCACTGTAAATTTATAAAAGAAAAAATTATAAACTTCTTATACTTTCTTGCAATTTTTTAAACTCCGATGAGTAAGATAATATAATATTTAATGTGGAATCATTCCCTTGTAAACATTCCTTATGTTTCATTTTCGGAACCATTTTTCTTTAACCTAAATTTTTTTTAGTATAACTAGAAGAGGTCTTTTGAATATACCTTAATATATTTTTCATTAAGGTTAAAAATGAAAGTTTTTAAATTTACTATTCAACACCTCTGGTAATTGAGAGTCTATATATACTATTTTGATCCTACATCCTCACTATGTAATAATGATGAGATACCCTTTTTCTCTAATCAAAATATATTATGATTTTTTAAGTGACACCATTAGTCTTCCCAATTTTCATTACATATTTTTCAACTTTTCTTTTATTTCGAGTTCCATTATTTTTTATTTTCTCTCCTCACATACATTTATAAATATGTTTTGATAACTCAGGTACCTTATATTTACTAGAATGTTGTTGTGAAAATTTATTAATTCATCATCATATCTATTTTTCCATTATATTATACAAAAAAACTAAAACACCATCCAAGATATGTAAATTTATCACATTCAAGGATGACAGGTTTTCAATTTTTATTATAATCATAAATTATTGTCATGGAACCATTTTTATTGTTGAACCATACTATAATATATATATATAAATATTATAACATATTCAAGGTTGTTTAATCTTTTGTACATGTGATATTAATTTATAAATCAAAATGGGTACGTTGTGATAAAAACCGACCAATCAACCTAAACAATTATCATTAAAGTTTTATATAATGATTCATCATCACTCCCAATAATAAAATGAATATTATAATAATATAATATTATGGTTATTCACTAATAACATAAAACATCTTTTCTGGATATCCATTCTCATTCTACATGTTTATTCTATCGTAAATAGAAGTAAGCTGATCAGGAAACCCAAGGAAAAAAACACTCCCAAACAATGAAATTGGAAATCTAAACCCATCAAGAAGGCCAGTAATGAACTTATAAAGGTTATAAAAAATAAATTACAAAGTATTAGGCTCTATAAATATTAATTAATGAATTTAATTTCATTATCCAGGACACTATGATCAAGTGAAGAACAACATCGAACTTAGGGTAATGGTTTCTTCATCTCACTTCCATTTTTTTGAGATATTTCATATTCCCTACTATTACATGTGTATGGTTTGTGTATATTACCCATGGTTGTTTCATATGAATAATCTCTTTATTTTCATGAAATTATATGTATCATTTGATGATTATTAATTTTTGGGAATACGATTCAATTTATTACAATGATGTAAGTATTTTTTACCCGGACCTTCATTTTCATTCAGGTGCCTACTATTCTATACCCACATTAATTAAATGATTATTTTTTCTTATTTACACCTCATAAATTATATTTTAATGTTTTATATATGTTTTCCAGTCAGAATACTTTTTTATTTTACGTGTACTTCCATGTTTTAAAAGAATGTTTCAAAACATCTTCTGAAATGCAAGCCTGGTTCAAGGAACTTCTTGAATTATTACCTATTTTCAAGGACACTCTATAATATGTTATTGGAAACTATTATTTTTATAAAATCAGACATTATAATATGAAAAATATATTTTGGTTAATTTATGGTTTTAGGATAGAATATGTGCCTTTACTCATTAAAATCCTTTAATGTTTTCCTTAAACCTCACTAAAATGTTTTATTTCTAAATCTTATTTAAAAATTATTTTCAAATTATTTAACCTCAATATGACTTTATTTAAGTCTATAATATAATAATCACGAACTTATATTTTATTTTTTTGGGATATATTGGTTTACAATCTCATTTCATGAAAAATAAAAATGATTTTCTAAAAGAACACTCATTTCCAAAGCAGAAAATATTTCTCTTACCTCACATTAACTTTTATGACATATATGCCTTCTCCACCACATATTTACTTCTTTTGGTGTATGTAATTCCCTTTGGTATATTACATAAATATTATATTTATTATAATGATATTATAAGGGAATATTATTTGAATTTTTCAAAGTGGTATGTGACACATTGGAATATTTAAGGATTATTTCCGGAACAATTTGTTAGTGGTATCATTTAAAAATATCTTCTTCCATATCAATATACTTTGTGGAATATTGTAATTTTTTGAATTTTATATATTATTATATCAGCTAAAATATGTTTTTAAGGGTGTCTAATTATTTTTACTTTTTATGGGCTATCTTGATACCATTCACCATATTATTTCAAATGATTGGTGTTTATTTTCAATGCTTTGGGAAAGTTATTTACATTTCATATGTTAGTTTCAATATGAATGTATATGTATGTTATGTTCACCTATATTATATAAGGAATTCATGGGACTTAATATGTCTTGTGTGGGGCCCTATAGAGCCTTTCAATGCCTTGGTAGATCTCATGAGACAAATGGACAAAGACTGGGCTAAGGCCTTGCCCTTTTTGTGATATTGGTATGGACGAGGCCTTAATAATTTTTTAGATGTCATGGCCAAGGCCATGATGGTTAGTTTTAGAATGTCCGGAATATATATTTCCATCATTATAAATCTATAAAATCATAGTTTATGTGGTTATTAAACTAGTAGAAAACCCAAGAAATAGTTTTATTATGGAAATATTTACTCATGTCATATTCCTTCCATATTATGATCAAGTCTTTTTTAAAAGTCATGTGTTTTTAGTTATTTACCATTCCAAATATTTATGTTTTTCGTATCATCTATTATATTTCATACCCTTACTGAGAATCTATGCTCACCCATTTCTTTGGTTCCATTTTCCCAGGACATGATGAAGTATATTAAGACTGACTTATGGGGATAAATTTGGATTGGTGGATGTTCCAAATAAAAAATATATGTTGTATTTATTTTCATGTTATAGTATTGATATTATGTATGTATTTTTTTAAAAAAAATAATAACCTAATTATTCCATCGGGATTAGACTCCTTATAATCATGGCAATGTATTAAAATAATGCACCGTATTCAAGCTTCTAGGGACGAAGTGTTACAGTTGGTATCAATGGAATTTTTGTATAAAACATAGAAAGTAGATATAGAAAAATTATATTAGTAAAAAAAACCCAAGATATAAATTGGGGATAATAATATAAGGATATCCTATAATTTTGTTAAGGAATAGATTATGTGGTTTTTCAAAAGTATACATCCTTCTTCTGGATACGAACAAGAATAACTTGCTCAATCACATATGTATCATGGTGTAAAATACGAAAACAACCCTTTGAGCTAGACATGAATGGGAACTGGTTCCTGATAATGTTCCTTGTTTCATTCTTGGTTAGATACTCCCTAGGGATATGAATTGGTAAATTCATAAGCTTATTATAAAAAATTATGCCGGATTTAAGACACAAAAGTAAACAAATTATATAGTTCTACGATTTATGATGCATAAATTTATGTTGTATGATATTCCTTGTTTAGAGATATAGAGAGTAAATAATTTTATGATATAATATATAATATGGAATTGATTTGAAATGGAACCTAGAATAAGGTTGAAAACATAACCAATGCACACAATGTGATGGGTATGAATGATCATATATCTAATTGTCTTAAACAATCATTTCAATGGAAGATTGTATCATATGTATCCTCATCTTATGGGGAAATAGTATCATGTGTTAACAAGGTATGTAAAGAAAAAGTGGATGAAGTTGGCAGAGAAAATAGAGATAAAGGGATAATGGGAAAGATGTATTTTCCCAAATGTGATAATTGTGGATGGAAACACCTTGGTATATGGTTAAGAGGAAAATGAGTTTTCTTAATGTGTGGATAAAAATGTCACCATACTCATAATTTCAAAACAAGTATAGAATATTCCTATATTCAATGCATCAACAATAAGGATATGGGGCACTACACAGATGAATGTCCCAAGAGTCAAGGAAATATAGCTCTGAAAAAGGAAAGGGATCAAGGTCAGTATTATGATTTTACTACGTTTTAAGAAGAATATATAATGTATTTATGTTCTTATATTCAAGAACTATGTTATGATATTATTGTTATTATAATTATGAGATATATAATGATTATATTGAAGTACTGTTTCATTAAGGATTTGTGGTTGTATGGTGAATGGTGAAAAGGAAAAGTGATTTAGTAAAATATATAATATTTAGAAAAAATAAGATTGAGGTAAATACAACCCTTAATATATATTTGATGTTGAGATAATAATAAAGAAATTATTTATTTGATAAGTATTGAATACCATTGAACTGATTATTTATATGTTGATAAGTGGTCAATGCAATCATAGATGGAGTTTACAACACTTTTTGATTTAATTAATATATCCAATAACATGTATCTTGCTAATTGAATATTGAAGAATGCATGTTTCCAATATGCTTTTTATGATAATTTAGGTTTTTACCATATTTCAAGGGGATACATGAAGATGTTATTCTCATTATTGGAATATGAATATTAGATTTCATTCTTGTTGATTAAGGGTTGATGATATGTTCATATTCAAAATTTAATGACCTTCATTATAATGTTTTTAATTAATATATTTTTTAATTTTTAACCATTTATGAAATGTTTTAAGATGATCATTATATGGGGTTTTGGAGTTTAATGTCACTACATGATGGTTGGATTATTCTTCCACGACCATGTTGTCCAATTAGAATTTATTGTTTTATAGTAATCCATGCATTTATCATTCCTATTATTAATAAGATATATTAACCATATTCTTGATGTGAGTTTATGATAGGGAAGTTTCTTGTATCAACCATTAACATTCGACGTTCAATTTCAAATTTTGTTGTTGAAATATTTATATAGAGTGGATAATGTAACACCCTAAGAATTTATAAATATAGTTAATATAGAATACAAGAAACACTCAGTCTCTACAAAAAACCACTTTGTTATATCCTATCCAAAGAAACAAATTTTTCCACCTCTGTGACATGAATTTCGAGAAACTGACTTACACGGTTGTGTTCAGTAAGATATTTAGAGTCTAATAAGATGAACAGATTTTTGGGTGAATATTAACATACACTTTTGAATAGTGACATACACTTATGAATAGTAATGAATAGTAATAAATAGTAAATTGGCCAGAATAAAAGAAATATCATCCATGAATGTATAAATACAATTTAGACATCATAAAAGTGAGAAATGATCATAATATAAGTATTGGTAGTTTTGTATGTCATAAATATTTTAATTACAATTTTATGGTTAATTTAATAATTTAAAAGGTAAATTTATTTTCATAAATTTTAATCCTAAATTTGTATTTTTATTTCTTATGGTTATAAGATAATTTTATGGAACCTTGATTAATTTTTTATAGTGTTATAAAATGGGTAGTAATTTTAATGTTGTTTTTTACAAATAAATAATGATTTTATATAAAAATTAAATTAAAAATATTTAGAAATTAATTTTCAAAAAATGATGTTAATTTTTGAATTATAAACTTCAAAAATGGTCAGGGTAATTTCTTTATATTTTTCTAACATACAGGATTTTTTTGTGAATAATAAAATTTTATAATTTAAAAAATATGATAAATAAGTGAATTTCTGCATCATTTGTGACTCATGGATGATGTAAATGATCATTTGATCAAACTAAAGTTCACATATTACTATTTATGGTCATAATAAACAAAAAAATTCTTTTCTTGAGAAAATTAATTAGATAATGAATTAAATATTCACAATTCACTCTTATTCTCTACAATAAAAACCCTCACCCACTCCCTCTTCCCTTCACTCCTATCGAGACACGTGACTTGTAAAAATTCTACTAAAATATATTCCTAATATATTTTTCCATGTCCATCATCCAGTGGTCTCACAAAAATTCAAACACCTCTCCCCTAAAGAGGCTCTCAAGGAAGATAACTTCTAGTGGTAAATTCCTCTTTCCATTTCTTTTATTTCAAGATATCTTTTATGTGGTATGTATTTCAAGTACTCATACAATGTTATTATTTTACTTTATATTATGTACCACTACTATTTTATTAGTCTTTTATGAATTTTTGACTCATGTAACCTCTATTTTTAATGTTTTCTAAAACCATGTTGCATAGTCGTTATTATAACAATTTTTTTTCTCAAAATCGCTCTTTTATTCAAGCACTCTTATTATGTTATTATCTTTTAATTTCAATAATAATAAGTAGTTATATGTCACTAAATATCCCAATTACCGTACATATTATTTATTAATTATCATATACCCTTTTTATCTCATCATAATATTTTATGAATTTTTAAGCGATGTCGTTAGGATGCTGAATTTTCATAAGAGACTTCTCAACTTTTCATTTATTTCTAGTTCCTTTCTTTTCAATTTTCATTACTCACTTCCTTCATTAAAATTTTATGATAACCCCAATACCCTAAATGTATTGGAATTTTTTTTGTGAAAATGGATAATTAATAATCTTCTCTCGTTTCCCATTCATTTATAATAAAAATGAAAACACCATCCAAGAGGTGAAAATTTATCACATTCAAGGACGATGGGTTTTCAATTTTTATTACCATGTTAAATTATGTTAATTAATCCATTTTTAATTTTTTCAAATACAACAATAAATATATTATAACTTATTTACGGTTTTGTAATCTTTTTTAATTGGGATATTAATTTATAAATTATAATGTGTTCATTGTGATCAAAAACCACCGATTAACCCCAAAAATTATCATTAATGTTTTATATAATGAATCATCTTCACTCCCAAAAACAAAAATAATTTTATAAAAAGGTAATATTCTAGTTGTTCACTAATAACATACAACTTATAATCTTAACAACTAATCACATTCTTCAGGTTTATCTATACATAAATAAAAGTGAGACGATCATTAAAACCAAAGAAGAAAACACTCCCCAACTATGAATTTGGATCTCTAAACACATCTAGAAGGCCATGAATGAAATTATTAAGGTTATAATAAATCAATTATATAAATTATTTTTTATATAAATATTAATTATTGAATTTAATTTGGTAATCCAGTACACTAAGAACAAGTGTTGAACACCATCAGACTTAAGCTAATGGTTTCCTCATATCACTTCCATTTTTGTGAGATATTCTGTATTCACCACTATTAATTGTATTTGGGGTATGTATACTAACCATTGGTGTTTAATATCATTACTCTCTATATTTTGATGATATTATATGTTTCATTTTATCATTATTAATTTTTGGGAATACGATTCAATTGATTATATATTTGTAAGTAGTTTCTACCTGAACCTCCATTTTCATTCGGGTTTCTCTTATTCTCTACTCACCTAAATGAAATAATTATTTATTCTTATTTAATCCTAATAAATTATTTTTTAATGTTATATATATGTTTACTAATCTGAATCCTTCATTATTTAATTGGTGGTAAAAAAATTTGAGTGGATTTTTTTCCAATTTTCATCTGAAATGCAAGCCTGATTCAAAGATATTCTCAAAAACCTACCTATTTTAAAGGGAAATATATAATATATTTTTAGAAATAACTATTTTCATAAAATCATAAATATTAACATTATAAATAAATTTTTTTAGTTTCTGGTTTTATTTAATAAAACATGCATTTGTGCATTAAAATTCTTTTAATATTTTCTTTAAACTGCACACAAATGTTTTATTTCTAAAGCTTCATTAAAAACATTGTTAAACGATTTAACCTCAATAATAATTTATTTAAGCCTATAATATAATTTAAATGAAATGATATTTTATTTTCTTGGATATACATTTTTACAATCTGATTACAAGAAAAATACAAATGGTTTTCCAAAAGAACTCTTATTTCCAAAGTAAAAATGGGTTTCTCTCATTCCACATTAAAATATATGAGATATATGACTTGTTCACCCCCTATTTATTTCTTTTGGTGAAAGTACTACCCTTTGGTATATCATATCAAGAATCTATTTATTCTCATGATATTTGAATGGATTATTATTTGAATGTTTCAAAGCGGTATGGGAAACTTTATAATGTTTAAGGATTATTTCCTCAAAAATTTGTTATCAAACTCATTAAATATTATATCATAATCTATATAAATATCACTCGTGGAATATTGTAATTAATTTAGTTTTATCTGTTATGATGTCATCTAAAATATATTGTTGAATTGTTTCTCATTTCTTTGGCTATGTATGTGCTATCATTATACCATTCACAATATTTTTCCAAATACTTAGTGTTTATTTTAAAAGAATATGGAATGTTATTTACATTTCATATGTTAGTTTCAATATGAATTAATATGTTAATTATTTTGACACATTTTGTATGAGAAATAAATTAGACATAGTATGTGATGGGTGGGGCTTGCTATAGCCTCTCATTGAATCGGTAGGTTTCATGAGACAAATAGACGTGGACTTGGCTGAGGCCTTGCCCATTTTTAGATATGGTTTTGACCGAGGCCTTAATAATTTTTTAGATGTCTTGGATGAGGCCAAGATGATTTTTTTAGGACATTTGACATATTCATTTCTCCCATTATAAATTTGATATTCATAGTTCATATGGTTATTCAACTACTAGAACACCCATTACTATGTTTTATTATAGATATATTTCCTCATCTCATTTTCCTACCATACTATGTTCAAATTTACTTATAAAGGAATCCATTTTTAGTTATTCCCCATGCCTAATGTTTATGTTTATGATATCATATTTTGTATTTATTAGAATTATTGGTCATCTAAGATCACCCCTTTCTTATGTTTCATTTTCCCAGGACATGAAGATGTTTATTAAGACTGATATGTAGGGATAAGAATGATGTAGTGGATGTTCTATGTAACACATATATGTTGTATTTCATTTCATGTTGTAATATTGAACCTATGTAGGTACCTGGTTTCCAAAAAGTACTAAACTACTTGGTCCTTCATGATTTGATTCCATGTAATAATACCAATGTATTAAAAAAATGCACTAAATTTGGGCTTTTGGGGACAAGGAATTATATACCAGGTACGGGTAACCTTTTTGATTTGAATGGTCATTCATCATTATAAATAAAAATTCAGACCAACCCATGAACAAGTTGATTCTAGGATCATTGTTCTTATGGGAGTGTACTCTCTATTTGTGTTTTTTTATAGGGATAGAACCTTGATAATGCCTCAAAACATTCCTCTTATTTTAAAACCTCTAACACGGAGGGTACGGATAGAAACGTACAGGGCCTGAACCCTTCCGCCTTTCTATGTTCTTCTGTATTCTTCATCGATGCACATTCTAAATGGAGGTAATGAGATTTAGGGGCTATAACAGGGGAGTTAGAGACATGATAAGACCACTGGAATAGACGGTTCGTGAAACCGACATCCAAAGCAGACACTGTGGTTTGTGGAATGAGCCGCTGGCGACCAGCAGCAGCAGCTGTAGGCAGGTAATGGTCTACCACTATGGAGCATCGTAGTGGATAGAGATACTTCCAGTTTGGGCAATGATGGTGTAATAGAATATTCTGGCACTCAAGCCGACAGTTGGTGGGGACAGGAAATGGCCAACTGGACGCATCAGGTAGGGCTGTCCATACCGCGCGGGTTGCGGCTCCTATCCAACATGCAGTCCACCAACTGTGTGTAGGATAAGGTGGGCCCATAGGCTCTTGTTGACCATGTGTGGATGAACTAGATTCCCAATAGGAATCGGGGCTAGAGGAGGTTGGTCCACTATGTAGGCTACTTGACTGCCTGGTTCTAAGTAAACTGGCCCAATATTGCGAGTGGGGCTGGTAGGATAAATCTAAGACATTTGGTGCCCTCGTAGGGGAAAGAAAACCATCCCTCCAGTGTTGGCTGGGCGAGAATAATTCTAGTCGTTGGGTGACCCGATGGGATGGGCCCACAATAGAACTAGGTCGGGTCCAGTAAAGGCCCAATTGTCCTGTCCCACTTCCTAGGTCGGACCGGGTCGGCCCAGACATGAAATATGTCTAGTCGTGATAGTCAAATCAAGATGGGTCACGTAGTACCCCCATTTTGGATTGGCAGGTCGGTCTGACCATTTTAGGCTCGGTTCGGACACAACCGGCTCCTGTTTACTGAAATACAAATATCTTTCAGACCAGGCTTCTGATTGACACTTCGTTTTTCGTGTTTTTACACTTGGGACAATATGGTCCAATAGGGATTATCTATGTAAGTTTTCATGGTAGTTGAGATATGTCAGATGACTTTAGGAGTTTATTCTCCTAGAATCAAGTGTGTTACATGTTGGCATCATGCGGTTGGTAGAGACCCGATGAGAAGTGACCATGTGTGGGTTGGCTCTTAGTGACCCTGTGTGGATCTTCTCCTAGAGAGACTATGGGTATAATATCCTAGAGACCCTATTTGGATCATCTCAAATATGCCTTATGTGGTTCATCTTCTATTGACCATGTATGGATCAGTTCCAAGGGACCCTATGAGGATCGGCTCCTAGCGACCCTATGTGTATCCATTCCTAGTGACCCTATGTGAATCAGCTCTGAGTGAACCTTTGTGGATCTACAACAACAGACACTATGTGACCTAGTAGACCCACGATACACTTTTGGGATGAGTACCTCAATAGTCCAATGTGTTTAGTATAACAAATAATTGCATTTCTTTTCGTTCTTTGGATTATACCTATCTGAGCTATCTTATTCTGTGATAATGATTCATGGTTATCATTGTGGATTTCATTCAGGTCTTTCCTTTTGGTTAGGGTCCCTATTGAGTATTTTTTTACTCACCCCTGTATAGGAATTCTCCACATGTGTTGTGTCTGGTGCATATGACCCACAACTTGCTGGAGGACATGGTGGCGTAGAACCAGGCAGTGCCCAGTGAGATCGAGTAGTACGGGTATGCTTCTATGGCTTCATTTAGATACTCTATACTTACTCATCAAGTGGGTTTTCTAGCAGATGGTATGTATTTGTTATCATACATTATCCTTGTGCAGTTTTGTTTTTTTTTTGGTTTTTATTCTGTCCTATTTACCTTTAGTTGGTACTGTTATACTATGTGTTTTTTTAGTAGCATGCATGTTCTCCTTTCTAGTTTTCAAGGGATGTGGTTGTGTGTGCATGTGTAAAGGTACTCAAGAATATTCCACCCACATTTAGGTTAACTCCTTAGGCACTAGTCATCCACCCCTGGACTTTTGGAGGCCAGTATGGGAGAGTCACAATATCGGCCCCAAGGGAAGGTTTAGGACAAGAACATTAACAAAATCAATTCCTTCAATGATTAAATATATTTAACACACTCAAATTATATTGTATAAAATATTCTATTGGATACAGTCAGAAAATCTAGGTTATTTCAATTCCACAAAAGGATAACCCAAAAAATATTCTCACCTACGATGTATCAGAATCAATGGAAAAATATTCATCAATACATATTTATAGAGTACTGTCTTCCCCAAAGTACAATGTTATTGTTTGATATCCTTTAATGCATCAGATAATCCAACTAACAAATCCCCAATGCTCTGTTATATGATTATACATGATATTACATACAACTCCCACTAAAAAGGTGATTTCAAGATTTGTAGAAACCATTGTATGCATCATGATTCCAACAACTAGAGAATAAAATACTTCTTCCATCTTTTTTAACTCATCTTACGTGGATAGTAAATTTTCAATAGAAAAAATTAATATTCTTAAGAATGAATCTTTAAAATATTTTAATTCATTCATTTGAAACCATTAAATGATATTATAGATGTATTATTTCATGTATAACAATATAGTACATCATTAATGATCCATTTATTTCCTCATCCCCGCGATATTATAATCTTGAGCATGATCATTCACTTAAAATCTTCTTGAAAACAAACTCTTTAGCTTCTCAGTACACTGAATATATAGTTTTTCTAGGAATATGTCATATATATAAAGTAAGAAAAATATATATGATCCATCATTCCATGAATTTTGATAATAACAGTGATTACAGTTACACCAAATGAAACCTTCCCCATTTATAAAAGTATGACCTTCCATTTGAACTCTTTAGGGAACAATTTTAAGCCATAGATTCATTAATTCAGTTTGAATGTAATGACCTCTATGTGATAGTCTTCATACCCATTTTGTTACATCATATAGATCTCATCCCCCATATCTCCATGGTGAAAGGGAACCTTTAAATCACTAAAAGTCACTTTTTTTTACTACAAATGAATTTTGATCATGATGAAATCATTCACATGATCTTTTGTTGATCGACCTTATGATACCCTCATTATAAAAAATTTAGGGTGTCTAAGAAATATATTTGTGTGTTTCAAAAATATGAAATCATGTATATGCATGATTTTTTAAAAATTATAATTAATGATAAAATATATTAATATTTATTTAATAATATAATTAAAACTTATAATTGTTAATTTCATTACAAATATTTATATTTAGGATAATGAGGTTTATTATTATATATTTTTTAAATATGTTATAATACATTATTGTATTTTTTGTGGATTATTTTAATGTTCGTTATAATTGTGGAAAATATCAAGAAATTCTTATTATGGTCAATCTGATACATTAATTTTCATATGATATAAATATTATGATAAATTATTTATAATTTTACTCAACATAAAAAACTATTCACAAACTTTTCATCTCAAATGTATTTATTGTGAAGTCTTTTTCTTTAATTTATCATCTCTAGTTCTTGAAAAAGTTTCTATAATAAAACATAAAAAATGGCATTACTATGATTAGTATTTCTTAAATAAATCTAAATTGATATATATATTTATAAAAAATTTACTAAAAAATTATACTTAAAGCAACCCTTATTTAGTAGAATATATTGTACCTAATGGAAAATCATAGAAATTAAAATAGTTGTGTTTTATATGTGAGAATAAAATTTAAAAAAAAATTATTTTTAATAAATTATAATAATAATAAATTGTTAAAATGACAATAAAATATTAATAATTTATTAAATTTGTTAGTTTTTAATTTTAAAATTAAATTTTTTTAGTAAGAATAGAAAATAGTTTTTTTAGTTTTTTCTTATTTCATAAATAATTGTACTATCATTATTTTTCTAAATAATATTTTCATCTAAAATATGTATTCCTTAAAACCAATGGAATAATTTAAATTCCCAAATTTCGTGGAGTATAGACTCCATACAATGCATGAATTAAGAAATATTTTATAATAAAAATGTCACGTTTATAATATTAATTAATTTTTTTAGAGGGGCTAAATATTATCCAAACATAGTTGAAAAAATAAAAAAAATTAACTCCAAAAAAATTATTCCATTCATATTATATTGAATAAATAAATGAATATTGGTACACCTTTCCATTATCTATCTTAATCTTTCCAAGAACATCCACACATGAATTATAATAGTCACTGAGAAGAACCCAATAGAAACCTTCCACTAAGGGAATCCTTATGATGTGAATATCTACCATTTCTTGTGAATGAATTTCAATTCTTTAGATTTTTCAAAAATAATATTTTTAATGAAAAAGAGAATTAGCGTGTGGTGTCTAAAACATAGAGGATTTTCTACACACTAATCACAGTGTCACACACCCATAAAAAACTAAGAACCTCCAATTTTGGGGGTTTTAAAATCTTTTTTCTTGGAAAATTTATTACAATATGTGTAGTAAATATATTTTTATGTTGGTTATTTAAATATATGTTAAAATAATTATTTAAAAAAAGAAATAATTTTGGTCTATTTTTTATTAAAATACATCGAATCTACTTTGCAACTACATTTATAAAAAAAATCGTATATTTCATTCAAACATTGATTGTAAGAAAACCAAGATCAAATTTATTGAATTTTTATGTATATATAAATGATGATTATATCCAGAGATAAATATGATATGATGAAAAATATAAAATTTTAGAAACAAAAAGAAATCATGGAAACAATTCATAAATATTTTACATAATTTCTATCCTTTTTTGGTTTCCATAAAAATTAATTTATTTAGAGGAATGATTTCAAGAAGTATTTGAATCAATGACATATAAGGAATTTTTAAATACCAAATTAGACTCTCATTTAAAAGAATTTATTTTTTAATTGGTCCATGTAATTTTTCATCATCATATAAAAACAAACCCATAAAATGTATATTTATTAAGAAAATAATAATAAATATATAAAATAATTGAATTCTTAATGTAAATTAAATGGATAAATCCATGTTGACGAACACGTGGCTAGGATATGTGAACAAAATAATGTATAGATAATATTTTAGAAAATATTCATTATGAAACATACCTATGTAAAAGTATTCTATATTATTATAAAATTTTAGGACAATTTTAAAATAGAAAAGAGTGTTATAAAAAATTGGATGCTTCATTTTTGCCCATATTAAAATGTTAATTTTAAATATTTTTATGTTAATAACTTATATTGAAATTCTTTGTCATAATGGTGTTAAAGTTTTTTTGATTACTAATAAATTTTAATATACAGAAACTGCCTTATACATTACATAATCATAAATTAATATAACAATTCACATTAAGGATAATTTTAGGTTTACAGTCTTAGAGAATATGACCATAACAATTACATTACTTCTCAGAAATTACAATGTAAAAACTTCAACTCAGTTTACATTTTTTCCTAAAATAAAAACTCTTGAAAAACTGATTCATTCCTAGTTCCATGATTTAGAAAGCATGAATTTTCCTTGATCCCATCTGTGATCTAATTTATCTTTAAGTCCTTTGAATTTTTTTTCAAAACATGGGATGAGCATAAAAAGATCAGTAAGGGTTATAAATAATTAAAGGAAACATTAAGCCAACATTAATTAAAAATCAATGAAACCTTGCTTTTCAATCATAACATACCTCCTGAAATAATAAAATTTATGAATAACACGTCGAAATCATAAATCATAAAGGTAATATATGTCATTAATAACATACTTTCATTGTATCATTGAAAGCTACATTGGGAGTTACATTTAAAATAACCTTCATAGTATATTCCCTAAGTCTCTTAGGAGAAACATTAATGTTTACCTCTGTCACATTACCCAATACATTGGAGAACTATCTCGGGCTCACCCGCCCTATGTTTATCACAGAACCACTTATATACATAAATAATGCACAATAAGAATAACATATTCATAACATATAAAACAATCATAAATGAAAATATAATATTTCCACATTTTTATCAAAATATATCATTTCAAGATACTTCCATAATCAACTCTTTATCAAACCATTTTCAAATCCATTTAAAACATTTAACAAAGGAATTTCTGAATCAATGTGTCCCATACCACTTTGAATCTTTTGAAATAAATTTTGATTTTAAAAAATTACGGTCCATAAAAATAAATCCATGAAACCATTTTTAAAACAAAGACATTAATGAGAATGATTTAGAAGAATAAATCATTAAAACATTTATAACGATATTTTAGTTATAGAGTTACTAACCAAATGAGAGATGCTAGAATAAAAATAATTGAGAAATAACATTAATAAAATATTATAATATCATAAGAATAAGCTGATTCATAATATAAAATTTCAAAGGGTAGTATATAAACCATCTAAAACTGAACTAGGTTCATAACAACAAATAAGTCTCAATGGAGTGTTAATTGAGACAAAATCCCTTACAAAGATTGTACCATTAGATTGAGGATAAATCAATGACATATTTATGTGTGAAAAATATAAATACACAAAATATAAGTGGTTATTAAGTGTAAAACTGTCAGAGGTCATTCAAACATATTTATATCATGACATAATCAAGAAGTAGAAGTTCAACTCAATGAACGAAAATTGGGTGAAGAATTTCCCTTACAGAAATTCGACAGCCTAACGATGTCACATTAAAATTCAAAAAATGAGTTTATGAGAGAGAAAATGCTCACTTATAATAGGGAAATAAAACTTACAGCAATAAGGATATAAAATAAAACATCCCAACATACAGAAATGGAAATTTAAATGATATATCAAAAAAAACATTGACTAAAAGAGGAGGCGGAAAGGTTCCCTTACTGATTTGGTAACTTACAAAACATACACCCCAAGAAAGAAGGATCATGCAATTAAGATGTAAATACCATTAAATTAAATTATATTACACAAATAATATAATCATTGGTAGTATATACACCACAAAATGTTAATAGTGGCAAAAATAGCATTAACCTCATTATTTTAAAAAGTGAGATGAAAACCCCTTACCTCATGTCTGACTTGACGCGTTTGTTCCTTATTCTTCCTGAATAATAAACATAAGGTAATTTAATTACTTTCATTAGAACATTTTAAATTTTTATTATTCCTTTTATATCACTTATAACCTTTCAATTACTAATATTTATTTATTAGAGTTCATATCGGGCATTTTGTCGATGTTTGGAATATGAGTTCAAAATGAACTTGTTAAAATTACTATTTTCCCATGCGGTAAAAAGTATATAATCTCCATAATTATATTAATGATTTTGATACAATATATATCATATATATTTGGTACATAAGTATTCAATATAGTCCATAACATTTTTACATAAGAACTGAAATGCACCGTTCATGGAGATTGTAAGTCGTACGTACGCATGAATGCTACTTTCATTTGTTTTTTTCAATTAAAAGAAATGAAAACATACTGATACATTGGTAAGTTATTACTAAAGTATAATGTAAAATTTTATACACATTACACAATTTCATTATCACCATCATTTATACATTCCATGTATGTTATGATCGAGTCATATGACATAAAGTGGGCGGTAGTTCACACTTTCTCAAATGAAATTATCGTAATTATAAAACATGAAAAACATAAATGTATGTAATAAATGAGAATTAAATAATTAAAATGGTAAAATAAAACAAAATAAATATCATATATAATTACAATATCATCATAATTGCCACCATGAAAGGCGGGTGGATATATTTGAACAATCATCGAATCGTGAGGCAGTAGTTCTCCATCCATAGAAACAATATGTTTGTATCCATTAAATGGAGGTGTGTGGAACTGTAGTTAGAATACTTATCATTACAACAACATAGTATATTTAGGATACTGGTGTTATTATAACATAAAGGAAGAAATAGAGTTAAGGGAGTTTGAGAAGTAAAATAAAAGAAAAGGACATAAGAGAAGACATTACCTTTAAATCGAGTATCTCCTTTTGGTTTGAAGCAAAAGGTTTACATGAATTTCCTTCTTCCTATGGTAAAGATTATATTAGGAGGATAGTTATGTAGAGATCTTAATTGGGCAGATTGTGGATAAGCCATGGGACATGAGAAGTTTGAGTAATGGATTAGAGGTGGTGTCCTTTTATAATGGGAAGGATATGCTCTTTAAGAATGTTTGAACAAATTATTTTATTATATAATTATTTTCAATTCAAAAAGGTCCAAAACTCACTAAATTTGAAGATAAGATGAATCTTTTTCTAAATAAAATCACATAATACGAATGTGACAGGTTTTGGATATATTTTTAAATTTTATAATCTCATTTATTTAAATCATTCATTAATAAGGTAATCACTACATCATCATTGTACCATAAAAAATATTATTTATTTGATGTATAAAAATTATAAATAAAATTCCATGATCTATAAAATTGTTTTCTATTTAAAATGAATTTTTATAGTGTAAGATATAACTTATATAACTCCATTTTAATATTTATTTACTATAATATATATGTTTATTCCATTTTTGTCTTTACTTTAAATTAATTAATATAAAGTGTCATTATCACTCATATGTGGATCCATGGGGTCCCAAAATCATCCCAAGGATGACCATGTTCCTAAGTTTATCAAGAAATAGTATTAGGACACTTTTTATGGTAATTTGATAATATTATTTTAATATTTTTTTACCTAGATTTTCCTTTTAACCATGGTAAATAAAATATTTACTGAAGTAAATATTCATAATGTATAAAAATAAAAATTTCCTATTTAAAAAATTTGGACCTCCGGTTTCAAAAATTTTAAAAAATATTAATGAATTCGAAACAAATAAGTAGAAGTAATTAATTTAAAATTAATTCCCATTGTCAAAACAAAAACCATGTTTTTATGAAATAATATCTACCAAAAGATTGACACTTGTTTCTGTAAAATTTCAAAGTGAAATTACATCCAATGAAAAAAATTTGATGAAATGGTAAAAATAAAATCAAATTATAATTTAAAACATGTTAAAAAGATAATATGACAAAAAAATAAATTATATTTAACCGCAGTTTTGAATTAAAATACTGTATTTTTAACTATACATTAAAAAATGAATATTATCAGAAAAATACCAAAATTTCATCCAAAGTAAAATTTTATGTCCAAATTATAAAGAAGAAAATTATTTTGACAAATATATCATATAAAAGTGAAAAATACTATATTTAAAATGGTTCTCCATCAAAATGTGGAAAATCGGTCCTTTAAAGAATATTAGAGTATTTATACTTAAAATTTGATTCTTTCTTATTATAAGCCTGTAAAATTTATTGCATAAATGTAAAAACATTTAACAAACATGTATAATCATATTTTAGTTAGTTCTGTTCATTCCCTCCATTACAATGGCAATGCGTTAAATACAATTTAAAATTATAATAGTGTTATATTATTTTTTGGTATTACTCAACATTGTGTGAAACATAAGATTTTATAGAAATCCATTGTTGCGTGTTGAGTATTCTATTAGACATAGAATCCTCTTTAATATTAAATAAATATTTAATTCATAAATATTAATAAATATGAAAATGTCATATTTTTCATTCACCTAGGATGTTACATCCTTCCCCCTTTTGGGAATTTGATCCTCACGATTTTTAAATTGGGCTTTGAAACGTCATTAAAAGTCCCACATTGGAAAAATAGTCAATAAAACTATCACTTTAAAAGAAATTATGAAAAGTATAAAGGTTGCTAGATATAACCCATACTAGGATTCCATGAAAACAGAGATATGTAAGAGAAAACTAACCATCAAGTTCTGATAGAGAGTGTTAGAAAACATGATTAGGAGAATGTTAACAACTAGAAAACCACAAACATGTTATGGGTTAAACAGTAATTGGTTTTCCAGTAGGAAACGTAAACAGAAAAAAAAATTTATATTAAGATCCATTTCATATATTTGTACAATTTATTTATGATATTGTCTAAGGAAAAAATGAAATATACATACATTTCAACAAGAGTTTTATTCTTTAGTAAGTTTCTACCAAAAACTCATCTTTTCTCCAAACAATGAGTATTCAAGATGACTTGGTGACACATGAAGTTCTTGAAAGAACTTTTATTGAATCAAGAAATCTAAAAAAGATGAACCATATATTTCCCCTATCTTTATACATTAAAAAAACCAAAATAGTTAGTAAAAGATTAGATAATCCTCAAAAAGGATGATGTTTTATAAAAAAGAAATACTATTCATAATTTCCAAAAATGAATAAAAAATACCCAAATATAAAAAATAGAAATTCAATACACAAATGTTCTTAAAATTCATTAAAATAATCAAAAATATGTGTAAAACCCAAAATTTAGAAAGATTTTATCACAAAGTATTCCATAGTAAATCTTTACATTTATCTCCAAATAACATCGACTACTCTTAAAGTCTCATAATGAAGTGTAATTAACCAAATCACATATTCTCTATGGTAGGTTAATAATTTACATAAACAGCCCAAATTTCTATATGTCCATAATAAAAACATATATTATTCCAAACTAAAATTCCACCATTTCTCTTCAACTGAAATCCCAATGTATTATTTTTTCATTAGGCATATAGTTTCCCAAAAAGAGAAAACATCTTCCAAAATAACCTTTATCACTTAATCACCAAATCATTTTCTAGTACTAAGGATATCAATTTGATAAGACATAAGATCCCAAATCAACATATTATTGATGAATAAAATCATTTAACTAAAAATAATAAGTCATAATAACCATGGAATTTACGTAGTCCATTTGTAGGCGATAAATCCCAATCACACTTTGGTTATGGGTTTGATTCCCATAGCTTTGTTCGACGCTGAGGGTTTTCAAATGGTTTATGTGTTTTTATTTTTCTAAAACAATATAATTTTATATCATTCCAAAAAAATTATACATACACCTCAAAAATAACCATAACATGATTTAACCTCAATAGTTGTCTTATGCCTCTCATTTTTCATCCCTAATCATAATGATCTAAATATCTTAATTCATGAAGTCATATATATATTGAATTTTTTCTTCCATAAAATACCACAATTCACAAAGAAATAACATCATACCTTGATCATGGTGTCCACCTAGTTTTAACATCATCTTGTTCACGTAGATAGATGGTTCATGCATTGAAAAAATGATTTATAGATCCTTCAAAATCAACTGCATCCTTTATCCAAAGACACCTCGTACAACTCTGGTGATATGGGGGATCATAGAAATTATTTTTCGGAAAATAATCATGTAGGAAATATAATTTCAAAACATCAAATAAAACATGCTTTATATAAAATAGTCTGACTAAGTTTGAGTAGAAACATTCAATCAATGGTCCTTTTAAAATACCATAAGTATATAAAGAAAAGATATAATTTAAAAGGAAATATAAATAGGGTGTGTAATGGTGTCCTTCTTCATCACCTTTTTTAAAATCATAATATGAATCAAAATCATGTGATTAGGTAAAATATTTGAAAAGGATTTGAAAATATTTACCTTTCTTGAAAATATGTGAATATTGAGAAAACTGTATTTGATTAAATACAACCAATGATCCATGAGGGTGTTGAGGTACAGTGGAAGTGTTTGATATCACAAACAATTGTGTGCAAGTGATTTATATGTTAAAAAATGTTTTAGAGTCATCTAGACATGGAATCACAGTAATTATTGCAAACAAGTCATCAGGAAGAGATAGGAATTTCGTATGAGCTCCCCCTCCTTCCATTTGTACCAAACATTCCATGATTTATAAAAGTTATAAAATAAGGATCTAACATAATGAATAGATCTAGAGACTATCTATGGGATTAACGAAACACATACTCCCTAATGTTTTCTAAAACGACATCTGATAACAACTATAAGTACCCGACCTTAAACGTTACATAATCATGAATTAAGTTAATAATTTACATTAATGATCTTTTCAGGTTTATAGTTTTTGAAAATTAGGCCATAACTATTACATTACATCTCAAAAATTACAAACAAGAAACTTCTACTCAATTTACATTTTTTTCATAAAATATAAACTCTTGATAAAATATTAATGTCTAGTTACATGTTCTAGACAGCATGACATATCATTGATCCCATCCTTGACCCTATTCAACTTTAGGTCCTGTGAAAAACATCTCAAAACATGATATTAGCATAAAAATCACAGTAAGGGTTATAAAAAAATAAAAGGAAACCTTAAACCATCAATAAATACAAATCAATTCAACCATACTTTTCAATCACAACATACCTCATGAAATCATTAGATTTATTAATAACAAACATAAATAATAAATCATAAAGGAAACTTATGGAATTCATAACATATTTACATTGTAGCATTCACAGGTACATATGGTGTTACATTTGGTATCCCCATCATCATATATTCTCTAAATCTCTTAAGATAAATATTAACATTTACCTCTGTCATGTTACCCAATGCAGTGGAGAGCTATCTAGGGCTCACCCATCCTAGGTTTATCATAGAACAACCCATATAAGTAAATAATGCGCAATAACTATTACATATTAATAACACATAAAACAAATCATAAATAAAAGATAACATTTACACATTTCAATCAACATATATCATTTCAATATATTTACATAATCAATCCTTTATCAAACCATTATCAAAAGCATTTAAAACATTTAATAATGTGATTTTTGAATCAAAGTGTCCCATACCACTTTGATGATTTTAAATGAAATTTTGATTTTAAAAAATTCATGTCCATATATATTAATCCTTAAAACCATTTTAAAACATGGACACTAATGAGAACTATTTAGAAGAATAAATCATTAAAAATTTTAAAACGATATTTTAGTTAAAGGGTTTCTAACCAAATAAGGGACACTTGAATACAAATACTAAGGGGATAAAATTAATAAATGATTAAAATATCATGAGAATAAGGAGATTTGTGATATAATATTTTAAATTGTAGTATATACGCCATCTAAAAGTGAATTTGGTTCATAAAAAAATAAGTCTCAATAGAATGTAAATTGAGGGGAAATCCCTTACAAAGATCATACCATTGGATTAATGATAAATAAATGAAATAATTAAGTGTGAAAAATATAAATACACCCAGTATAAGTGGATATTATGTTTAAAATATCATAGTTAATTCATACATATTTATATCATGACATAATCAATAATTATAAGTTCAAATGAATGAATGGAAATTGGGTGATGAATTTCCCTTACAGAAACTTGACAGCCTAACGTCGTCAATTTAAAATTCATAAACTGAGTTAATGAGAGAGAAAAGTGTATCTCATCACATATAAAATTAAATAAATATTGATATAGATTAAAATATCCCAACGTAATAAAATTTCAATTTAAAAGACATATCAAAAAATAATTCATTGACTAAAAGAAGAGGGTAAAAGGTTCCCTTACCGATTTGGTAACATACGAAACATACACCCCATGAAAGAAGGATCATATAATGAAAAAGTAAATGCTCATATATTATAATACATTAAACAAAAAATACATTCATGGGTATTATATGAAACACAAAAAAGGAAATAGTGGGAAAAATAGCATGAATCACACATTAATAAAAAGTGAGATGAAAAACCCTTACCACGTGTCTGACTTGACATGCTTGTTCCTTGTTATTCCTAAATAATAATCATAAGTTAATTTATACATTATTATTAAAAATTTTCTATTTTATTATTTATTATATATAAATTATTTCCTTTAAATAACAATTAGTTAATTATTTTAGTCCATATTGAACATTTTTTCGATGTTCGGAATTTGAGTTAAAAAAGAACGTGTGATAATTACTGTTTGTCTATGTAGTCAAAATTAAATTATCTCTAGAATTGTATTAATGATTTAGATATCCTATATATAATATATATATCCATTCTATAAGTATTTATAATAGTCCATAACATTTGGTCACAAGAAATGAAATGAACCATTCATGGAGACGGTAAGTCATACGTACGCTTGAACGCTACTTTCATTTCTTTTTATCATTTTTAATGAAATGAAAAAATAATGATACATTAGTATATTATAATTAAAGTATAATATAATATTTTATATACATTAAATAATTCCATTAACATAATAATTTATATGTTCTATGTAAGATATGAACGAGTCATATCACTTTGAGGGGGTGGCAGTCCGCACTTCCTCAAATGAAATTATGATATTTATACAACATGAAAAGTGTAAATGTTTGTTTTAAATGAGAATTAAAAAAGCGTATTGAAAAACTAAAATAAAATATATATCATATATAATTACATTTTCCCCATAATGGCCACTGTGAGAGGCGGTTTGATATTTTTTAACAATCTTCGTTTGGTGAGACAATAGTTCACCATCCACAGAAACAATATGTTCGTTTCAATTAGATGGAGGTGTGTGGAATTGTTGTTTGAAAACATATAAAAATGAAAATACCTATTATATTGAGGATACTATGATTTATATAAAATAAATCAATAAAGGTAGTTTAGGGGTTTGGCAAAGTAAATTAAAAGAAAATGACATAAGGGAAGTCGTTACCTTTAAATCGGGTATCCCCGTTTGGTTTGAACCAAAATATTTAATTTTATTTCCTTCTTCATATTGGAAGGATTATAGGAGAAACATATGGATGTATGGATCTTAATTGTGCATAGGTTGGATGAGCCAATGGGCTTGAGAGGGGGTGTCCTTTTATAAGGGTGAGGAAGGACTCCTTAAGAATGTTTAGAAATATTATTTTTTTATATTATTTTTTTCAGTTTCAAAAGTTCCAAAACTCATTAGAATAGATGATAAGATGACTCTTCTTAGAGATAATATCTTCCTATAACTATTGGACTGGTTTTGGATATTTTTTTACATTTTATAATCTTATTTATTTAAATCATTCATTAATAAGGTAATCACTGCATCATCATTGGGTCATAAATAATTTTATTAATTTGATGTCTAAAAATTATATATAAAATACCATTATTTATTAAATAGTTTTATCATTAAAATGAATATTTATAATCTAAGAGTTATCTTATATAACCCCATGTAAAAATTTATTTACTAAAATATATATGTTTATGTCATTTTTGCCTTTACTTTTAATTAATTAATATAAAGTGTCATTATCAATCTTATGTGGATCCATGGGGTCCCAAAATCAACCCAAGGATGCCAATGGTCAGAAATGAAAAAAAATATATTAAGAAACATTTTATTGTAATTTAATATTATTATAATAATATTTGTTTACCCTTATTTATCATATTTACCCTTTAACCATGGTAAATAAAATATTTACTAATGTAAATATTAATAATTTATAAAAATAAAAGTTTACTATTTAAAAAATATGGACCTCTGGATTTCAAATATGGAATCCATTTTTCCAAATTCAAAACATAGAGTTTACATAAATTAATCTAATATTAATTTCTATTTAAAATCCAAAAAGGTGTTTTTAAGAAATAATAACTATCAAAAGATTGACACTTTTTTATATCCAATTTTAAAGTGAAATTACATCCAATTACCAACATTGGATTTAATGGTAAAAATATAATTTAATTAAACATTAAAACCAATTTAAAATATAATTTAACCATATAAATAAATTATATTAAATGTTAGTTTTGAATTAAAATACAATATTTTCCACAATTCATCAAAAAATGAACATTGTCAAAAAAATACAAAAACTTCATCCAATATAAATATCTATGTCCCTATTCTAAATAAGAATATTATTTTTTCAAATATAACATAAAAATGTGAAAAAAAACTAGATTTAAAAATGGTACGCCATTAAAAGGCCGTAAATCAGTCCTTTAAATAATATTAGAGTATTTATACTTAAAATTGGATTCTTTCTTATTTTAAGCATGTAAAATTTATTGGATAAATTTCAAAACATTTTAAAACAAGTATAATCATATGGTAGGTATTTCCGTTTATTATTTCCATTACAATGGTTAGGCTTTAACTACTATTTAAATTAATAATATTATTGTATTATTGTTCGTTATAACACAACATTGTGTGCAACGTAAGATTTAGGAGAAATCTGTTATTTCATGTTATATATGCTATCCTATATGGAATCACCTTTAAAGTAAAATTAAAATTTAATTCACAAATACTTATAAATATGAAAATGTCATATTCTTTATTCACATGGGATGTTATAGTTAAACTATGGTTTTTATGACTAGTTATTGAATAATAGATGTGAAATCTTCCCCTAAAAAAGTTTCTAATGTGGGTTATTGAAATAATCAATGTGAATAAAATTATTATCAGATATTTAAAAACTTAAATTATAAATCTTAAGAGAAATGAATTTTTTCTAGTAGTGGTAGACCACCATTTATGATTAATTTTTTATCTTTTACACAATTACATTGGTTGTTTTTACTCCTTAGATTATAGTCTTATGACGAAATAACCAAAAATAATAGATTAAAATAAAAATATATAGTGAGAGAGGTTGTATCATGAATTTTCACCAAAAATGTATACTTATGATTTGGTCTAAACTTCCAAGCTAGGGTCTTGAGTGTAGTGTAAATATCAAATAATCTCTCACTTTTACTAATGCATCATAGTATTATCCAATATTCACATTATGTAACAACATATGTAACAACTTAGGAAATAATATACAAAAATAATTTTAAATATCATTAAAAGTATACTTTAAAAGGTATCATTTACGTTCAACACATGTTATATCCTGTGTGACAATCAATAAAGACCCATAGAAGTCATATTTCAAATATCCTCTGTATTTTTTGGGAAATATCTTGATGTTTCACGCATGAAATTTGTAGCAGAACATATTCCACATTTACACATTCACAAAATGTAAACCGATAGGATATATTAGCATTTAAACAATTATGAATTCCCTAGTTCACAAATATAACAAAAGATTTATGTCTATCAAAGTATATGCAACAACTCCAACTCTAGCTAGCTAGAACCAGTAGTCATTTTATTACATTTTCAAATTCCAAAATCTAATGTTTAGTAGTCCAAGGGGAATAGAAGAATATTTTATTATTAAAATACATTATAATATAAAATAAATTATAAATACACATAATGATTTATTTTTCCACTATTTATTATCCATATATTATATAATGTATTTTTAAGGTTTCTTAGGGAAAATTTGAAACAAAATAATGGGTGGTATCTGACGCTTAATAAGGGGTTGCATATAATGGAATATTACATGACATAAATAATAAGTAATTAATTTATAATTTATTCGATGTAAATGATGAAATGAGGATAAAATATCCATAGATGTTGTTGATATGAGAATAAAATAATCACATGGATAACAATAATAAAAATTATAATAAATGAATCAAAAATGTCATACATCATAAACATACATATGAGTCCATGTGATGAGACATATTACATAAATGGGTAGGCATAAACCAAATACTAAAACTAGATTGTCTCGTGATACATATATATGCTTCAAGAGGCTGTATAATTCAACACCACAGTCATTATATAATAAGTCTCACATATTCATTGTAATATAGGAATTAATACACAATAAAACACATAATTTCTATAAATATCATCTTATATCAACATGACTAAGTAACAAATAATTATTCATATTGAAATAATAGGTATACAAAGATTAAATATTTATCAAGTAAAATAAAAGATTTAATTTTCTAGGTAAACATAATTGATTTTTTATTATAAAATATAGGGTATTAAAACCTTATATAGTAAATGATATAATATATAGTAAAAATACTAAAAAACATAGAAATAGGATAAAATTTATAAAATACACATAGGAGATGAAGAAAATGTTCATGGAAGAAGAAAAAAATTTCTTGAAAATGCGAGGTCCTTATTGAACGAATGTCACACTTTCATGGAAGAAGAAGTCATTATAAACCTAGTACCCTGTTCTTAAGGATTTTAAACCAGATCCATGCATAATAAAATGATGTAATAAATAATTTATACCTTATAATATTGATTCTAATACACTATATTTAATCAGTTATCATGATAAAGGTCGACAAGAAGAAATCAAAAGACTATTGTTTCTATAGTTTAACATTTTGTCGATTCTATAACACCCCATTAAATTTTTTTGACTCTCATTAATAAAAAATATTAGTGGATCACATTATAAATGATGAAAGAAAAATAGAACATTGTAGGTGGTAGTGGACTAGCTAGGAACACACACTCACAAAATCTCATGGAAGTCTCTCCATTATATAAGATTTAAGGACACTCCACAAGTGCAAGAAATTTTTTATTTCATTATAATGAATGGATTTTTGGAACCATGACTAATCACTATTGTAAATGATGTATCATTTTTTTTTATTTGACAATCGTCACATAGAATATTAGGGAGATTTCAAGGAATGGGTACTTACAGTTCAAGAAGACAACAGTTTTGAGCATGGAATCATTTCCTACTGTTTTCCAAATTTTTGTGTCAAAAAATTATAGAAAGGAGAAAATTTTTTTTGGACAAGGGAGTTTCCTACAAGATTGATGGTGTTTTGTAAACATTCACACAAGATATTTTTTGGGATCATATCATCAAAATATGTAAAGGTGAAAAAGTGTATGAAAGGGTTAAATGTGCCTAAAATAAGAGATTGTGTGGTCTAGAATTTTGCCCCTAATGCAACATCAAAAGTGATTTTCAGTGCTCAAAAAGAATCTTATGAATAATTTCATTGATTTTAATAAATAGGTGGCTACCCCAATAAATAATAATATCTTTTCCAATGATGATCAGGTTCCTATTCCATTAAAAAGAGTTTAATTTGGAAGTGTTTTAGAAAGTAAATCATTCTCACAAAGTGTTCCATTTATCTGAGAAGACCATGTGAATGTAATGGAGTAGCTGCATGAAATATAAGAGGTGTGAAAAAAATAATGGTTGTAGGAAATCCAACATACATGACAATCCCAAATCTTGCATTCGAGGGAAGGTTTTGTGTGCAACAACCAGTGTTTGCTTCTATAATGTTTAGATTGTTTTGTCTGTTTAACTAGGGATTTCAAGTGCATCAATTTAGTACATTGATTATAGTAGTGTCTCATGTTGGACAGAGACAAATACTGCAATGAAAATATATTGAACATACCATCATGTTGATAAACTGAGAGAGACATCAACCAAGGCAGTGAGTAAAGGGGGTTCGATGGAAGTGCTACGAGGGATGTAGTGTTCTATCCCAAAAATATTGGAAAGGTTATGTATGGGTATATAGTGTCTATGTCTGAACTTAATTTATCCAAAACTAGTGAATAATATTATAATTTTATATGACTGACCCATTTTTGGTGAATGTTCCTTGGACTAGAACTATTGGGTGAACCATGTAAAATTTTTGTGTCATCTCTTTTCATGTGACTGTTTATTTTCCACACATTCTCTTTTGTAAGGATTAATATGTTTCTACCAACATGTGAACATGGTTAATCATTTTAAATGAAAAATTTTACACCCTGATTCCACCCTCCCCTCTCAGGCTATTATGAGTTCCATTATGAATAAATGGAGTAAATGTTTTATCTAATCATTTTATGAATGCATCATTTAAAATGTCCAATAGTTATAAATTACATAATATTGTAAATTATATTAGAATTCTCATTATTACATTCCCAAAAATCATTTTAGTTTAGTGTTTTAGAAAATTATGACATAATTCATGCATAATAACCCATAAGTATACAAAGTGGATACTACTAAGGCATTGCTCATTTAATACATAATAAAGATTTTTTCAATAAAAAGTAAATTCATTTCAAGAATTTTTTTCACAAAATTTTACTTTGCATATTATTTTTTACTAAACTTCTAATATCTCCTTGAAAAATTTATTGAAAACAAGGATGAGAACACAAAAGATCAGAAATGGACATAAAATAATGAAAGAAACTGTTAGTCCATGAATACTTATAAACCTAAGAAAGAACATTTACAAAGATATACTTCTCATCATTAAATTAGCATATTCTTACATTGTTTTTCTATGAAGGTGGTTCCTGGGCAGAACAAAAAGGCAAAAGTATTATAAAGAAAGGGGCTACAAGATCCTACAAGATGGAAACATATTACAATAATTGTAATGAAAGGTGATTAGATCAGTAAGAAGATCATCAATATAGGTAATATCCTGATTAACACCATTATTCTCAAGGACATCAAAAAACATGATAGATTCCCGATAAATATAACATATGATGTAGTTGATGTTGAGAATAGTGCAGATGCAACCCATACAGTGGGTGGTGATCGACTACACAAGATGTATCATGCCATTCCAAATTACTTCCACAATGGTGGTCGAGTCACCCTCAATCCAATGGTTGATCAAAAAATGTTGTTTGAAAAAACAAACGACATGAATAATACTCATCATTTCAGCTAAATGTTAGAAGGCAATGCCACAGCTACCATAAAAGCATCCAAGGATCTGACCAGCATGATTCCTAAAGATTTCACCACAGCCCGTAGGGCCCGTATTGCCTTTGGAAGTTCCACCCACATTAACTTTAAACCAACCAGTGAGAGGGGAACGCCAAAAGACTATGAAATTGTGATGGGGAAGGTATTAATTTCCATCAATATGAAGACATAATAGAATTTCAATGTCATGCACCGTGTTATTTCAGTGTCCCTTTTGGATCGAAGAACATTCACGTATGGAAATGAGAATCCGTATTCACCTTGTGTCATGACATAATGAGACTTTATTATTAATAAGAGTTTTTCTATCATACCATATAAAATGGTTAAGCTCCATGATATCATCAAGGAAAATATTATTAATCTGCTGAGAATTATCCATATTCTCCCATCACATTAATTGAGATTTGATAGACTCGTGTATCAAACACCTATAATCAAAAATGTCAAAAATATAATTCAAAAGCAGAGAAGTAGTGGCACAAGAAAGAAACAGATGATTGTAATCATTTCTCGGTTTGTTATAGAGACATCATTTTGAATAGATATGAATACCATATAATTCAAGGCGATAATCGGTGGGGTTCCTATTGTGATAAAGTTTCTAGATGAGGGTAAATCCTGATGGTTTTAACCAAGGTATGTCAAAGTGATTTATCCACACCTAATCACTTTCAGAGTTACATAAATAGTGGTTTTAATAGTTTTTTTAACAATGAATTCCATTATGAGAAGGTTTCCAGACTAAGAAGTCATAGATTATGGAGAATGTATAGGTATCAATGAAATTCATGATAGTTCCAAGAAGATGATCATTTCTGGGGCAGCAGATATCCTTGATAGAGAGGTTGGTGTTCTCAGGACATTGGTCAAGATAAATTCCGAAGATTAAATGATATCCAATATGCTTATCCAATTAAAAATTCCTTAAGGAGTCTTTAGAGACAATCCACATGGAATTATTCAAAATGGAGAAAAAATACTTTTTTATAGAAGTCTAGAGAGAGGAAGAAATATAAGTTGAGTTTCCTTTCAAGAGTTTTTCATGAAATCTATTTTTAAGGAAGATATTTTAATTAGAATTATTATGCAGGAGATATCATGTGAGCTTAGCTTAAAGAGCCTCATTATTGTTTTTGATATTTTTAATGCCAATGACCCCTCTATCAATGAGTTTTCAAAAATATAACCATTGTATGGTTATAAGTTTCTTTTCCACCATGCTTCCAGTTCAAACAATTTTTTTTTAGAGGTGCTTATTTTTTTAACAAGATCAACATGCCACATATAGACCATCACAGATTAAACCATTTTAGAGACAATAGTATATTTAACAATATAGAGTCTACCATACATAGAGAGAGATTTTCCCGTCCAAGAAGAATGAATATTTATAACCCGATTGGAAATTTTAGAGAATTCAAAGATTTATGTCATCCCTAGAAGTTGTGGACACCTAGGTATTTAAAAGGAGGTGATCCATTTTTTATACCTTTGTCACATATAATGCTTCATTTTCTATTAGGTGGAAATTTTTTATAAAAATATGGAAAATTTGTTCAAGCTAATCAATTGTCCAAAAATCTACTCATAATGAGCATGTTCTTTTTGGGGGTTCAGATGTTTCTTTTATAATATTGAAGAAAAATAATGATATCATAAGCATAAAATTGGTGAGTGGGAGGATTAAAATATCACAACACATGAATGGGATTGAGTTTGTTTTGATCAACAAAAAAAGTGAGCAAACATCTTAGATAATCCTCCACAATGAAGAAATGGATAGCAGAGAGGGGGTTCCTCTGTCTTATACCTTTAGTGAATTTGAAATATCTTCACGAAGAACTATTGACAATAATAGAAATAGACGCTGAATTGAAAATGTTTTTGATAGGAGATACAAAGGCATTACTAAAACCAATAGAGTTATGCACTTTAAAAATAAAACTCAAATCCCTTGAATCAAAATATTTTCTATTGTAATGTTTAATGGAAATATTACCTCATTTTTGGACTTTGATTAAATTGTTAAAACACTTTGAAGAAAAACGAATTCAGTTTTGGATGGATTTAACCATGATAAACCCAAACTGACTCCAGGAGACTATTTTGTCAGTGATTATTGAAATCTTATTGGAAATTATTTTCCTGATGATTTTATAGAGGGTGTTGATGAGAGAAATAGAACTAAATAATTGGATCTCAGAAGAATTATCAACGTTGAGGATTATAGAAAGTAGTTTTGAATTTTTACCATAAAAAAGAACACCATTGGTGAAAAAATATTTGAAAATATTTCTAGCATTAAATTAGATGATATCCCAATAGTGCTGGAAGAATACATTATTAAAACCATCAGGTCATGGAGCTCTATCAAGATTTATTCTAAATATTATATATTTATTTTCATGATCTAGAGTAGTGTTATGAAGAAAGGTATTATCTTCATCATTGACCACCATTGGAATGATCTCAGGTAAGAGGCCCTTCTTCTAGATAGGTCCATTAAAGGTAGATTCAAAGTAAGAAATAATGTGATTAGTAATGTACTTTTAATTGTCTAAGATTTTCTCCCCAACTTTTAACAAGGAACGAGGCCTATACGATTTGTGAGCTATTTGTAGGGAATTATAGAACTTTTTATATCTTTCACCATCATAAATCCAATTA
Organism: Viscum album; assembly: GCA_963277665.1. Lineage (NCBI taxonomy): Eukaryota > Viridiplantae > Streptophyta > Magnoliopsida > Santalales > Viscaceae > Viscum > Viscum album. The sequence continues at coordinate 155,511,251 of OY728166.1, read as the reverse complement.
ACTTTGAAGGACTGTTTCCTCATGTTTTCCTTAAATGTGAGTAGAGAATTGATCTTTATCAAAGTGTTGATTTTTTTATTTGAATCAATGCTAAAATTAGATATAGTGTTTTGGATTTGGAGTTGATTTAGCTCATTCTCAAAGAGGAGGATATCCTTGTTGATTTTTTTGTATGCAAGCTACACCATCCATTAAGAATCTTTTTAAGAGACTTTAGATTGATAGAGCAAGAAATGGCATTACTACAATGTATCATGGAATGTCCAATGGTTTTAATGATGTCAGTACATTCAGTATTATTTAATCAATCATTATTAAATCTAAAAGAAAGAGGAAGTTTTACATTGTCAGTGGAGATAATGACCAAAATAGGATGGTGATCAGACTAGAGCTTAGAAAGTGTGGTGCTAGTGATGGAGTTCTGATAATCTAGATATGGAACATTCGTGAATTCCCTGTCCAGTTTTGAGGAAACCATCATATTGTAATAATTACTATACCATGTGTATTTGGCACCTTTAATATTTATTTCAATGATATTGTTTTCTTCAATAGTGGATTTGAATTATCTCGTGGAGATCGTCGCCTGTGAAGGACCCATTTTTTCATTTGAGTTGAGGATTGCATTGAAATCTACAATAACTAACCAAGGTGTGTGGGTGTTCATACCTAGATTAGTAAGATCATACCAGAGGGGCCTTCTATCATGTTATCATTTATTGGCATAAATAAACGAACAAAAAATAGAAACACCCAAAAAATAACATATGAAGGATTTCTCCGATATGTTAAAAATATTGACATTCTAAATAGAATAGCGCAAAAATATACATAGAGAATCAACCAAGGATGAGTTTTTTTTTTCACCAGTAAAAGATTATCCATGATGACATAATTAGTGAAAAATGGATGAGAAATTTATTTTTGGTTCAATAATAGAGAATAACATAGGGAAATGGGTATTAACCTTTCTTTATAGCATAGAAAGGGTGTCACAGTTCAAAATACCTTGAAAATTAAAGAAAATAATCTTCATTTGAACTTATGTTTGGAGTTATAACTCCCTTTATTTCGTATCTCAAACCATTATGTCTAGAAGATCTTCGGATCTGCTTAGTAGTATTTTGGATCTTGTTCTTTTCCTAACAGATTTTAGAGGCATTGTGTGTGATGTTTGAAATATTATTTTTAATGTTACCCTTCACAAATGAATCAATAGTTCGTTTATTTTTTGAATTATTTCCATCATCAGGATGACTCTTCAAATTCAAATCATTTGTAGTAAAAACACTAGAAACATTTATTTGAGAAATATCTACTAATTTATTGTTAAAGTGAAAAGAAGGCATACCTAAAACAGTTTCAACAGAAAAATCATGTTTATAGGTACGTGAGGATTTATCATGTTTCTGTTCAGCACCTAAAGGCAGTGTTGGTTTTCCCTCTAGGTTCTTGTTCAGTAGAAAGGACAACTTAATTGAATCACCATTTGTTTTCTCTTGCATACCAGATTCATCCAGTTCCAAGGGTCCGTCCAGGGGTGGGGAATGTGTTGCAACATCCAGAGGAAGGGTAATTCCCATTCCAAATGACGTTTATGCACTGCAACTTAACTTACCACGTCCCATGTCTGAACTGATTATGGGTTTTCATTAACTCTAATCAGAATCATTTATAGAGGACAGCTTGGAAACAAGGAATAGAATAACCTGTTTTCACCAGAATCTTTAGAAGAGACTTAAGGATAAAATTCTATAGTTTGTGTTGGTATTTCATTGACCAATGGGATGTGAGGACCACCAGATGGAACAATTTTAGTGGAACTTCGATCCTTTCCTAGACTTGGGAGCAGGTGGAAGCAAGATGGGGTCTCATTTTGGTGTTCTGTTCTTGCATTATTTTATACACTAACAATATTCCCTGTATCATTGCAATTTTTTTTACCTTTATACAAAATATAGGTTTTGTTTAAGGTAGTTTCACCTGATTCAGAAGGATTAGAAGTTACAATACCAATGGGGTGTGAGGGTACCTCACAAATTTCATTATTTCCATGATCAATTTCTTTCTTTTTTACATACCACCATCATAATAGAATCTAGTTCATTAAAGATGTGTTGATCATTATTTTATTCCTCTTCTTCAAGATCAGATAATTATGTATTCAAGATGATCATTGTATTTATTGGTTTATATGTCTTCATCACCCATATCTAATTATTCATTTTTATGTTTCTAGATTATCCATGATGGATGTATTAACTTTTTTATTCTTTTTCATTTCCTTCCATTCATTCTCCAGTGGTTGGATTACATGTTTCCTAATCACCTAACAGTTTTCTATGGTATGGAAAATAAGTTTACAAATTTCATTGTATGGTGTCCTTTTTATATTCTATCTTGATTTATATTTTATATTCCATGGAATTAAATATTATTGAATTAGTAATAGGGGTAGATAGATTTACCTCTACAATTACTCTTTCAATGATGCCCAATGCAACATTTAGATTTATTTGGTCAATTTTCAGGGGAAATCTAATAAAAAACAATGTCATATAAGATTTTATGGTGCCAAAAATACCAGTTTAATCCATGAAATCAAAACCATACTTGGGTAATTGTATTTCTATGGGTGTGTGGATTAAATATAAATTCCCATTTACAAATACTAAGCAATCCATGATTATGTTGGATGTTACCTATTTTCCATACTCTGTTAAGGTCATTTTGATAATTGAATAGAATGTGAAAGTAACCAGAACCTATGGGAACATTTTTCTAATTAATTGTGCCCCAATATTGATAAATTCTACTTTTTAAATCTATTAGAGTCCATGGGTGTTCACCTTTCACGTATGAGATGAATCCTAGGATAATGAATTTGAAAATCAATCCACGTTGTTGAAGTGCTTCTGGATCTTCTTCAATAGAGTAACCAGCATTGTCCAGCTTTATGAAAAGAATAGGCCTTGTTGATAAAATATTGGTGTTCCTGTCATGTCCTTTGAGTGCATCCAAGAAATAAATACCTTTAGTTCTACCAGAAATTGAATGGTTTATAACACCATCATTGGATTTTCCTTTGTTGTTCACAGCAACGGATCCTCGCCACTCATGTTTAGGATTCCAAAAAATATGGGATTTGAATATCCTAAGCGTAAAAAAAATCATCCATGGGGAAAGGTGTGCAATGAATTATATAAACATGGTTGCTCACAATTTCAGAGAGATATGGTCTCCCATATCTGTATCGAAGTATCTTTTTTTCTAGATATACATAAATTGTGATAACATGATATTTTCATAAAACATAGAAAAAAATAATATATTTAGGTAACATGGGGAATTACATAATATTTTAACCCTCACAGATACCATATAATTTGTAACCCTTGTAGATTGATTACAATGTAACCCTCACAGATACCTTTTCGTTTAATTGTCACAACTACCTTATGGTGTAACCATCATAGTTACACTTGGAATAACCGTCACCATCAACTTCAAATATAAGCATACAACAATGCATTGGAGGGATATTATTATCTCTCCGTTCATCATAAAAACTTACCAATAATTATCACGTACTCATAAAACATGAATAATTCCAAGATAAAAATATTCCTTTTGAAATTATTAACAAGAAACATTAAAAATGATTTTTGACTGAAAAATCCCTTACCATAGGTTTATCAAAATTAAATTGTGTTCAAAATTCTTGTATAATGGGTTGAAGAGTGTTGTTAATATATTAAAGAACTATATTTAAATTTATAATACCATATATGATTATTTTATAACATCTTTCCACCTATTTGTTTATAATATTTTGTTATTATATTTTTGTTCTGGGGGCGTCTACTTCATGGTTTCCATGGTTGGTTCCTTATGAGTTCTCAGGTTGAATGAATGAAAAATTTCAAAAGTGTAATTAAACATTATTAATATTATTATAGATTTTTAAGTGATCACATATATAATTTTTTTGATATGATGATTATTTATTAGATAAATCATAATGACAAATATTTAATTTATTTTGGCGGTTTTATTGACCCCAATGAACATATATAATTTTATTTAATATTGTGTTCATATATTGGTTATAGAACATTATATAAATTATAATATGTATAATAAAATCTTATTTAACCAAAATAATGGTTTTATGACTATCCATGAATGCAATAATGGAAAATTTTAAACTCATCATCTACGAAGTCAAGGAATAGACATGTCATTGGAAATGATTTCATTTTCTTAAATAAGAATAGAAGATGAAATTTTTTATGGTTTATATTCCATTAACACAATAAAATTCCATTATATTTAAGATAATTGAGTTTTCATTCCACATGGGTGTGGGTATTTTGTGTGGTAATAAGATATGAAAATAAATTGAAATTAAAGTAAGATAAAATGAAAGTGGATTTAACATCTTGAAATCTCCTCCTTGATAATCTCCTTGGGGAAATTAGATTTGGTATTTTGTTAAGAAAAAGGGCTGATAGACATGGGGTGGGGGAAAACTACTGGGCTGAATTTGGATAAGCATCATTGAGTTGGAGATGTGAGAAGAAGAGGTGGCGAGAATGGATATTTATAGTGGAGGGGAGGTGTGTTTTCTTAATATTTTATTCAATAGTTTATTATTTTAGGTAAAGAAAATGAATTGTTTTAGAATTATATATAAATATAATAAAATAGTGAAGGGTTGGGGTGAATATTATGTTGATTTCATCATCAATGACTCAGTTAATAGTTTATTTAAAATATATATTGGATATATACCATAAATTATCCTATATTATTACTCACAAAAAATGTTAGTAATTTAGAAAAAAACCCAAAAATACACCCTAAACATAAATCAAAATCTATAGTTATATTATGAACTCCATTTTATGAAAATTAATTTATAAATTTAAAAATTTTAATTTTTAATTAAATCACCATTTATTTGAAAAATACTAATTTTGAAATTATAAATGATTTTATGACAATTTAAAAAATTAATTAAGGTATCATAAAGATATATTATAAACATATAAAAATATTAATTTATGAATAAATTTTATATAGGTAACTATTATTTTAATTAATTATATTTTTTATAAAATTGTAAATAATCATTTCTGTTTTAAAAAAATTCAAATACTTAATATATCATTTATTTTCATTATGAAATGATATAAATATATCATATTTCCCATTATAATATATATGCATTTTATTTATAATATCATAGTTATGGTTTATATTCTATTTTTACTTATTCCTCAATTTTTATAAACACAACTTATTTCATTTTATATATACAACGAACTTAATTATTTAATTCTAGATTTAAAAATTTTTATTGTATATATAATTGGGTTGTTACAATCTACCCACGTTATGTAAATTGTGTTTGAATAAATTTTCATTGTATAAGAAACAACGAATAATACATGTCCCTCATAGAATTATCAGACTTCCATGTATCTTCTTCAACCATCTTGTTTCTCTGCAAAACCTTACCCTAGTAAATTAACTTATTCCGCAATACATGCTCTCTATGATCAATAAAATGAATTGTATTTTACTCATTAGAACGTTTCACTTAAGGCTGAATTACTTTTGGGATCAAAACATGAGAAAAATATGAGGTATATATTCTTGACATCATAACGGGAGAAACATTATGTACCTAGAAAAAACATGATGTAAAATCCAATCATTATGCACCTTATCCAACTATCTATTTGATTTTATTGGGAAACAACCCATCTAGGTAACATTGCTTCATTTTTGGGTTGCTTTTTTTATTGATAATGCATGTTTCCTTGGTGAATTGTCGAGTTCTAGATATTTTATTGAAAATCCACATTGACAATGAACCGGGACAAAGGAATTTACAATATGGAGGTGGTAGAAAAGAACAGATACAAGGTTTCACCGTTTTCTAGTGTTTGAAAAAATTTTGGGGTCCAAAATATGGAGTTTGGTAAGCATCGCAAAAAGTGATTATCCTTGAAGTCTTCATCAAAATATGGTAGAGTCATGAATTTAGCGAAGATAGGATTAATGGATTGGATTTCATGAAGACATGAATAATGATGACAATGACTCTTCATGATTATGATGAGATTTGTGAATGGAAGCATTTAATATAATTACGGAAGTGACGGGAATTGTGAGTGGAGCTTCACGTTGAAGTCATGAAGGTATTGATGGAACACTTCATGATTAAGACGAGCTCTGCGATCTGAAAATTTTTGTGGTGTTTTGTGAAATAGAGTGAATTTCAGCGGACATTTCAGAGAATCGGGATTTGAGATGATGTGGTATAGACTTCACACGGAAGGTTCAAGTGTTGGTGGAATCTCTAATAAATAGGCCTAAACCCCCTTGAGAGATGTAGAGTGTTTTTTAAGAAAATATTTTTCTCTCGAATCGCAAAGGTGGTTCACAAAGGTAGTGTGCTTCGCAAAAGTAATGAGCTTCGTAGTGGCTAATAAAGCTCCACGAAACAGGCATGCTCCGCATTAGCTCTATGAGCTTTACGAAGGAAGTTTCTCTATGATGAATTAAGCTCTGCTATGGCTTGAGCCCTACAATGGTGTGTTCTTCATGAAAAGGTAGAAGCTTCACTAATCCCAGTTTGAGCTTCATGAAATTGGGATCTTTGCCAAGTAGGGTTCTTTGTGATAGTTATTCACAAAGGTTGTTACCCAGTGGTTAGGGGAAAAGGGTTATTCATTAGTGAATGAAATTTGGACATCAATAGATATCACACATATAGTGTAGATGCATTCATTAGTGGTTATGAAGATACCTACAGGACTATAAACTTTGAGTGCATCTTTTAAATAAGCAATGAGCTCACTTTAGTTGAGGGATTAGTGTTTTCTCAAATTGTGAATGGTTGTGAACCAAGAGTGACAGTGAGTCTGCTTCCAACTTGTAAATAGCAGTGTGCCTATAGTGTAATTGTTACATCGGTACACTGCTGGTGTATTCCCCATGAACATAGCCCAATGAGGGTGATCCAAGTAAAAATTGTTGTGTCGTGTGCTTGATTTAAGATTTATTCATACTCTAAAATTGGAAATAGATAGAAGATGGTTTCATCTAATAGAAAAAAAAAAGATTAAATGGGGAAGTTGTTTTAATCTATCATACCATGAATCAGCCCCCCTCTTAGGTTACCTAGCCTAGTGGACCTAACAGATTTGATAGGGTCCAATGATCTATGGGCTCGTATTTCTTTTATTTCCATCATGGGTCAAACATTTCAATAGAGAAACATTGAGAAATACAAGATCACGTACCTTGGAAGAAAACTATTACCACATATTATCGGAATAAATTTTCATCTTGTTCTGAGCTATCATCATGTGTTTCTAGACCATCTTCACTTTCATATCCACATCTGATGCTAATTCTAGTCCCATGAACATCCTTTCCCTAACTTCATCCAAAAATGATGTAGTTCAACACCACTTTATATTGAATGACTCAAAATTTTCCATCTGTATACTGGAATGAAAATTGTTATTACAAGAAAACATGATTAACAAAATATATTAATAAAAACAACCCATGAAATTCATTGAACTATCTTGAACCATGTATTCCATGGTATGAATTGTTCACTCAATCTTTCCATCATATTAGTGACAAAAGGATATGTTGAAATTTTATTCATTTCCCAATGGACTTTGTAGGCCGTCCTAAATTTTATATATGAGTCTTGGATCACGTTATGATACAATAGAGAGAGGAACCCCATTAACTAGAAAATCACATTTAGGTAGAGTCCAGAATGCTGATCTATAGAAAGTGTGTCTCGGATGGGAAGGAAATGTTAATATTTATTATATTGATAAATAATAACCCATATCGTGTTTTTACCTTGAGATGTCTTTTGTAGTCCCACTATGAAATCAAATGATATATTTTCCCATTTCCACTCTGGAAATGGAAAATGATGATGTATCCCCGTTGGTAGTTATTTCTATGCTTGAACATGTTCATAATTAAAAAAACTTCATTGTAAAATCAGCAATATCTCTTTTTATTCCATTCCACTAGTAAAACTCACAATATTATATCTATGACATAGAGGTACTGGGATGAACTTGAAATGGATAACTATGAGCTTCACTTTATAATTCTTTCTTCACCTAAGAATCACAAGGAAAACAAAAATTCATTCCAAATCTAAAAAAAATAACCTTTATCAATAATAGATTCATTAAAATTACCTTTATTAACAAATTATTCCATTTTACTATAACTCAAGGTCTTCCTTTTGTACATTCTTCGTTGTGATAGAGGCAACTTCACTGAAACCTGAAACAATATAGAGTAATTTCCTCCTCCAACAACATCCAAACCAAGATTCGTTAAATCATAAACCAAGGGCTCATATTCCAAACATAACAATGTTAATGTATCATGTTGTTTTCATCTCAAGTCATCCACCAACATGTTCACTTTTCTAGGATAGTAATTAATTTCAAAATAATAATCCTTTCTGAGTTTCAGCCATCTTATATGCCTCATGTTCAATTCCATCAACGTATATATATACAAAAATCATTTGTTGTCAGTATATATTTCTCAATTTGATCTATATAAATGATGTATCAAAATTTTTAAATTGAAATCCATTATTACTAATTCATAATAATGTGATGGATAATGTAACACATGATGATTTAGTTGTCTTGAAGTATAATCATTTACCCGGTTGTTGAACACCAGAACAAAACAACGTCCCATCAAAAAAGCATCATTATAGATGAAAAAATCAACATTTTTGGAAGGCAAGTTCAAAACTAGAGAGTTCAACCATATTCTTATCAATTACAGAAGACAAACATAGCCTTCTATCAAAATAAAGTTATCCCCTCTTCGTATTAACTTACTTAGTGGGCCAAATAAGCATGAAATATTTTAAATAAACCATCAGTAATAGAATGATAATACAAGAAAACTATAAATGTAAGTAACATTTGAATGTCATGTTCATTCATCAACAACTTCTGTTTTGGAGGGATCATCTATTATTCCACATTTATTTAAAATGTTCCCTTGAAAAGAAATATTTTTCAACCAAAAATGAAATTTTCTAAATTTCCCATATAAATTTTTTACTAAAATGGTTTGAAGAACAGTCCATTGATGTTATTCATGATCCTCATAAATTTTTTAAAACAACATAATATCAACAATGAATACAATAATATGTTTATAACAAATTTTCATAGAATATTCAACTCAAAAGATCCTTTAATAACGGAGGTGAATTTTTAGGCCAATGAGAATAACAAAATACTCATAATTCACATATATAGTACAAAATTATTTTTTCATAATTTCATTCACATTAATAATAAAAAAATAATACTTGAATCTCAAGTCATTCTTTAAAAAATACTGAGTTCACTAGAGTTGGTCAATCAATTCATCAATATGAGGCAATGGATACTTAGTTTTTACAATAATGTGATTCAACTATCATTAATAAATTTAAATAATAAGGGAAATATATTTTATTTTAGCAAAAAAATAAGAGAACCACATGGTGAAGTGTTAGGATGAATGAATCCATTATCAAGAAACTCATAAAACTGAATTTTCAACACTAAAATTTCAACATGAGCCATTTGTAAGGGAGTTTTGAAATTATCAAAGAATCAAGAACTTTTTAAATGGTAAATTCTATTTCCCAATTATGTATAACACTTAGAAACTCATCAAAAAAACGTTTAGGTATCCATTTACCATTGGAACAAGATTAATCTGAACCATTCTCATGTCATCAATAATATGTTCACGATAACATTAATTTCCATATTTTAATATTTACTCAACATCTTTATATTTTATCAAAGGTATGAGTTCATTATTGTATAAAAAATAAAACTCTTTCTAAAGTATAATTTATTTCTATCTATTATCAATAATAGACCTAAATTAAATCCATACACAGAAAAACAACATAAAATAATAAGGGAAAACAATAATGTTTTTATGTAAAATATATCCAAATATAATAAGAGGTAGATTATTTTAATTCTTTTTCATTAATATTCCCATCATTTGTTTTAACTATAATAAATTTATTTTATTTTATGAGGTGATATTTCCACTTCACTAGGAAATTCTTCATAAATAATGGAATGTGTAGACCCTATAACAAAAAAAACATTTTAAAAATATGAGTGAATAATAAGTGTTCCGGATAGAACTTTGTTGTATGTCCCAAAATATAACGATATAATCCCAAAGGATTTCACTGCACCTTTCTACTTATAATAAAGATTATATACATCATTCATATCTATATTTTGGGAGATATATATATAATTACTCATCTCACCACATGTAAAACAAATTATAGTGTGCTTATCAGAATTATACATAAGATCATTTTCATTGTAATATCATGCCATTTTTCTAAACATACCACATTGAATACACATCCTAGGGTTGTTAAATCATTCCCCATGGAAATTTTTACCACACATTTCAAAAACTAGAAAGAATATTTTCATACATTCAGATTTAATTTATTTATTATTACCCATTTATTTTTATTTAGAACATTTCTTCTGATTGGATTCAATGTACACGTGATCATTAGAAAACTCCATTTCAAACCTTTTATAACATCAGACAAGATTCCCATAACATTTTCATTCCTATGGTTCAATGAATATTGATATCATGACATGAATAGAGAGTAAAAATGATTTATTTTACTAGGAAGATCCCAAATAATATTTTGATCATACCTTTCCAATTTATTGAATCATTATTCATACACGTTAACTGAATTTTTATTATTTTCATTCAAATAAGAGAATTTATTTTCTATTATAAGTCAAACAACCTATGGAAAATATTTTTCAAAGAACAAATTCTTATATTTATCCCATTCAAAGGCATCAATCTCATCATTATCTGTAATGACCCAGGCTTGGAATAGATGGAGATTGCATTTATTATTCATAATAATTAATACATTACATTAACTGATTCCCAAAGACTGTAATGGTTTCGCCCCACTATAAACTTGGAAAACATTATTATAATTGGTGAAAAATCTTCAACATCTTCCCTAAAGATATTCCTCATTTATTTTCCTACATAAAACATATATTTATATAATGGTAAAAAAACATATGAAAAGGGTGAGATTAAATGATTAGTTTGGGTAAAAAAATAAAATATAAAACAAAACCTAAACATAAGAATGTAAAAACATGGACATAACTTTTTAAAATCTTACCATTTATAACATATATCAAAATCATGAGTCAAGAAATAAATATTGGTAGTTATTAAGACTTAAATTATAAAGGAACATAAGTCATGAGAAAATAACATTAACATAATACATGGAATTTTTTGGAACAACTGAGCATAGAAAATAATTTACATATTATACAAGGCTCATTTATAATACTATCATAGTGAACAATGTCCTTTATAGAACTGAGTAGACTCTCCATTATATATCTGTTTTACTGAACCAGATTTACTTCCCATTCTAGTCCTATTTATTTCATGAGATATAAATCTTTACCCAATTTATTGGAGGTTGATATAGGTCCCACCCATCACATAATGAAAACTATACATATGTGCTCTATAAGATCCTAATTAATTCAACAAAACATAACCAAAAAATAAAATTGGTTTCTTAAACATCATTCCATCATAACATGATCTAGAAAAAACAAATAGCTTTCATAAATAGAATTAACTAAAAAACCATAAGAATAATATAGATAGTATACTGGAATCACATTCTTATTAAATAATCTCAAGTTAGATGGAAAATGTTTTTTATAAAACACAATAAAATAATTCATCAGTAAAATATCCTTTATGCTTTAAAAAATATTTATTTTATCAATTTATAAAAAATATAAAAATAAAATAATTTCATTGAAAATAATAATGTTATCATGTAGAAGATGTCTAATGAAATTTTTGTGTTATGAATGTGAAAAAAAATTCATGTCCATGAAGATAAAATAAAACACACTTCTCATACTTTTTTCATAAAGTCAAAAATTACATCATATCCAAAGCTACAAAAAACCATTTATACCATTTTTTAAAATTAACCAATGGGTAAAATATAATTTAAGAAACATAAAAATTATATGAAGAATATACATAAAATTTAGACATGGATGACAAATATACCCTAGTAAATACTTACATATTAAAAATATCACATAAAAATGAGATTTCAAAATTATCTCACACTATAGGTCTAGGTTCCTTCATACATATACGAAACTCCTATATGATGGATTATGTAATGTTATTAACTTATGCCAAAATCATATTAATTTTGTATAATATAATTAGTGATCAAATTATTACCCATTTTTTAATAACATGATTACACATCTATCAGGTAAGAATGGTTTTATTCTTTAACACATGTTTCTTCAGATAATATATTGTTCCTCTTTTTATATAATTGTTATATCATTAAATGAATAATTTTTTATAATATATATCATATTTTTTCATCCAATACATTTTTATAGTCATGATTTAATCGATATCATGTTGAATAAATCACATCGCATCATGGAGACAATGGGCTATATGTACACATGAGCGACAATATTATTACCATAATTGTTAAATAGTATGGAAGTGGATGAAATATATTTTGTTTAAGAATCAATATCATTTTATAATAATCATATATTGTTATTTTTACATCATTATCAAAGGCCATATAATATTGTGGTGAAGAGGAGATTACACCACGGTGCGGAGGCAATAAGTCATATGTACGCACGCATGGTGATTTCATTTTTCAATGGATTGATAGAAGGTAGAATATGGTTTCTACGTATTTATAATAAAAACTCGGTATATAAGTGATATTTGAGTTATTAATTTATAATGGGAACAACTCATTATGAGGAAGAAGAGTAATAAATAAATTTTTATGAATCAGTAGAGGCGATTACCTCTTCTTTAACATGCTCCATCTAGATCTCCACTTAAAAGCTCTAGAGTTGTATTTTTGAGAATAATAAAACCTATATAATGTAACTAGTAAAGTTTCTAATTTAAATTATCTGAATATAAACGAGTTTTAAATCTTAAAGTGAAGTGAAGAGCTATGGGAGGAGGTGACTTTTTTTAATTGATGTGAGGGACACTTTTGGAAACTCCAAAAAAATAATTTATAACAAACTCAAACCGCATCCAAAAATCTAAAAAACGTGCTTATATAAAATATGAGATATGGTAGGGTTATAATGGCATCCAAAAATAATTTTTAGCCATGTTTTTGTCTTATTTTAAACCATATCATTTTTACCCATAATTATTCTATTTAAATTTTAACTATGGTAACAAACTACTCAATATTAAAATAGTGTAATTTTTAATTTTTTGTTGTCAATTAAATCATAGATGAACAATTGTAAAAATTTAAGATTAAAAAATAATTATTTTTTATTTTTAAAAATATTTTATTATTTTTAAATAATTTAATAAAATTTTATTTTGGAAAAATATAAATAGTATCAATTTTGACACTATTATTTAATGAATTTTTAAAGATATTAAGATACGATGTTAACCTCGAGCCAAATATTTTATTACATTGATTAGGGGTAAACGTAATATATAATGGTTTATGGTATATTAATTATATCAAATTATTTTTATTTTAGTATTTTTAGTAACATTAATTTGATAATTCTATTAATAAAATAATTACTACATAATATTTTTTAATTATCTAATATATTTATTTTTTTTTTGTAAAAAATAAAAATAAAATACAATGATGAAGATAAATACTCTAGATTTCATAATAATACTTAATGTAGAATATATGTCTTAGAAAACCCTACATTAAAAATGGTATATTTATTAAAATACGAATGTGACAACTTTAAAATCACTTCAAATAAAATATTATACGTGTCATAATCATTTCCATATGGATCCAAATGGTCAATAACTCAAAACATGGATGATTATATATAATATATAGTCTACCAAATATATTGTTTCATGTGTTTTGGTTTTCATTGGGTATTATCATTTTAATAAATATTTTTTTGAATTTCCATTAATTATATAATTTCTCCATCATCAATGTGTAATCCTTTAGAGTAATTATTTATTTTCTAAAATTTAAAAACAAATTATTGGGATATAGAAAAAAATTATCATTCATGTTAGTATTTATAGTCAAATTTATCTTTCGAATAGCATTATTTTAAAAATGATTTTGTTATTAAAATATACATAAGATGTATTGAACTTTTCATTAAATAAAATCGATTAAATGTCTGATTCTCATCCATGTGGCTTCAAAAGGGTATCATTTAGACCTAATAATAGTTTAGGTTGAAAATAAACCATCCAATAATATTAGGACAAGTGTTAAGATAATTTTATAATACTATATTTACCCTTAATTACTTTATTTACATTTTTACTATATTAATAATCATTAATAAGTTACTATTCATAATGCAAAAAAAAATCTATTTACATAATTTGTACATACTAAATAAAAACATTGAATGCATTTTTAAAATTCAAAACCCAAACGTTTCAGTAATTAATTTAAAATTAATCCCATTGTCGGATTGGAAAATTGGTTTTTTAATGTTAATTTTTTTGGAAAGATTTAAATGGTTTTACGTCAAAAATAATGGTAAAATTAATGACAATGAACAAAATTGAATTAAATGATAAAAATATATTATATTTTAAATTTAAAACCATCTAATAATATAATTTATTCCCATATATTAATTTGATGAAAATTATGTTTTCAATTAAAATAATGTATATTTTAATTATTCATAAAAACATAAAAAAATGTGAAAAATATCACATATTCATGCAAGGTGTATTTTTATATAATGAATACAAATAAAATGTTTATATTGTGATATATATTATATAAAAGTGTCAAAAGTAGATTTAAAATCGGTGAACCATCATAAGGCAACAAACTATATTTAAAAAAAATCATATTTTATCTGTAAAATTGAATTAGTTCATATGTCTTATCTATAAATCATATAAAATTGATTTAAAACATTAGAATGAATATATTACATATATTTTTCATTTATAAAATACATAAAAACTGATTTATTATTTTATAAACTGTCTTTTTTTTCATTTAAATGGGTTTTCATAAGGAAGTTAATACTTTTCATACTAGCCATTATAATGAATAGGTTATAAGGTATCATAATAATATTTAGTTATTCATATAAACCTGGTATCACGTGAAATGAAATATACAAAAAGATCTTGAATTTATGTAAAACACAAGACACTCATAGTGTTTCATACATCACAAGAAAATTCAGTGTTCCGTATAGTGTAAGCACATCTTGGTGGATTATACAAAACTTGACATAAAAGAAATCAAAATAATCTATCTTCTAAACATATTGTGGTGTTACACTATCCTTGATATTATTGAGCATTTACCACCACAATTCATCTTGTCCTTATAAATGATAAATATAAAGTCTAAATTTTTGGTTATTTGAACCCCCCATGACATTAAATATATTTTCAAGGGAATTAAACCCCTTTCAGCTACCACTAGGTCAGATGATCCACTGAAATAAATAAGGTGTTTCCTTATAAAATGATCTACTCTCATCATGTTTCTTTATGATAGTTTAGTTCTTCTCTCACCTTGGCACCAACACTTTTTAAATCCTACGTGAACTGATTCATTACTATCACGAACTGCTCGGTACCAACTCCCACAATTCTATGTTATAGATTTGGAAATATTTCAACCTCTCAAATCCATCCAAAAACATCATCCTTGTTTCTTCTATGGAAAACCATTTTGAACAGCCATATCTTACATGAATCAACATGGTGATCACTAAATAACATATTATTTCTACGTAAATATAAGGTAAAAATTATTTCTGGTATTCTATTTACATTGTAATAACAACTAAATTAATCTGAACCATTCTCTAATACAAACTATAATGACCCATATTTATACATTACATAATACAATAAATTATTTTATAATTTAGTTTCTTACATTACAAAAGATCATTTTCATTTAATGTTTTAGAAAATTAATAAATTAATCATACCTAAAAACCCATTAGCATACACAGTGGATACTAATATAATATTATCCATTTCATCCATAATATAATTTATTTTAATAAAATTTAAATTCTTCTCATGAATATTCTTCACGACATTCATCCTGGCTTCTTCTTTTCCAGCTCCCATAGTTTTTTTTAAACATGGGATTTGAAAAACAGCACCAGTAAGGGACATAAAAAAATGAAACCGTTAGTCCATGAATACTTATTATCAAATGAAATCATTTTTACAATGATATACTTACCTCTAATAATGTATCATATACATTATTTATGAAAAGAGAAGATTTCCATAAAACATAGAGAGAATAAATAATCTATTTCGATAACATGAGGAATTAAATAAATATGACTGTTACCCTCATGAATACTATATGATTTTTAACCCCCACAACTACCATACAATGTATCCCTCTTGGATACCTTATAATGTAATCCTCACAACTACCTTATGGCGTAACCATCACAATTACACTTGGAATAAACATTACAATAAAAATCCAGCGTAAACATGACCAATGCATTAGAGGGAGATATAGGTACCAACCTTAATCACAAAAAATTCTCAAGAACCAAAACATAATCATAAAACATGAATATTTCCACAATAAAAATATCCATGTGAGCTTTTGTAAAAAGAGACATTAAAGGGAATTTTTAAAAGGGAAATCCATTACCTCGAGATTATCTTACTTAAAATGTGTTAAAATATAATATTTAATTTTTTTAGAGGGTTTATTAATATATTTCATATATTTATTATTTTTTATAATTGTTTATATTTTTTTAAAAAAATCTTTTCACCAATTTATTGGTAACATTTTGTTCTTTTTATTTCTTGAGGTTTTTTTATTTCATGGATTCCATAGATGGATTATTATAGGGTTTTATTTTGAATGGAAAAAAATATTATATGTTAAATGAAATGGTATTAATATTCTTCCATATTTTTTGGTCATACTATATACAATTTGGTTTTCTGATATGATGATTATTTATTAGATAAAACATTAATGAAAATGATTAAATTAATTTTGCTAGTTTTTTCAACCATCACGAATTTGTATAATTTTATTTAATATCATGTTTATAAATTGGTTCCAAAAACATTATATTATTTATAATATGTTTAATAAAATTTTATTTATCCATAATAAAGGTTAAATTAAAATCAATTAAGGTGTTAATGGAAAATGAAAACGCATCAACCCTGAAGGCAATGAATCAACTGGACATGGAGGATTATTTGATTCTCTATAACATGAGAAGAATATAAGAGAAATAATAGTGTATATTTCATTAACATAAAAATATTAATGTATAAATATGATACTGGATTTATCATTCCACTTGTATGAGGGTAAGTGAGGTGATAATAAGAAAATAAAATAAATGAAAATGAATGATGATATTACTTGTTAAATTATCCTCCTTGAGAATCTTATTAGGGAAAATGAATTTGGAAGTTTTTTGAGGCCAAATATCCATTATGTGGTTAAGAGGTTTGGGAAGTGAATTTGGAAAAATTTTGAATCATTTCATGTAACACCCCAAGCTTTCACAATACGCTTCTCTTTCAATAATGCAATAGCTTTCATTGTACGCAAGTTCGAGATTCTAACACACTTCGACCAATAAATGTAGCCGTTATGAATACTAATACCTACTTTTTAAATTTATTTAGATTTTATATTTCAAAATGGAATTCATTTTTGTATTCGGAATGTCGAAAGTATCCTAAGTTGATCTTTTTAGAATTTTCCGAGAACTTCCAAATTTTTATGAATAGTGAAAAATACTTAAAAACAAATTTTTTAATCAAAATAATTTATAGTGATAAATTATACCATTGAGTGGTTTTAATGTATAATTCAAATATATTTTTACCATTTTCTCTAATGGTGGTCATTATAAATAATTTCACTTTGAAATTGGACATAAAGAATTGTCAATCTTTTGATTGATATTATTTCTTAAAAACACGCTATTTGTTTTGACAACAGGAATTAGTTATAAAATTAATTAATGCAACTTATATGTTTGGAATTGTTTAAAATATAAATCACTTCTGAATTCATAATATAAATTATATCTTAGGGTGAATATTTGGTATTTTTCTGAAAAACATCAATTTTTAATGAATATTGAAACCACTAAGTGGTAGTTTAAAAACTAATTTTTTGTGTAAATGTAACATTACCACTTCTGTGAATTGATTTTAAAAAATATGACATACATGGTTGTCATTAGGAAGGAAAATTTTTTTCAATGGGATTAAAATAATTTTTTTGTGAATAGTAACTTTTAAGTTTTATTAATCACGATTAAAGGTAATTAGTGAAATTTAAGGTAAAAATGATATTATAAAAATATGAAAATATATTTAAACTTGTCCTACCCTTATTGGAAGAGTCATGGACGACCAAGACAGTCTATGGGTCAACTAGGGGACCCCATGGAGCAACATAGTTAAGAAATTGACATTAATAACTATTTATTTAAAGTAAAAAATAAAATTGCCACAAACATGTGTTGTTTAACTAAAAAAATTATTACATGGTGATATATAGGTTATATTTTCGACTATAAATATTCATTGGAAAGATAAAACGATTTACTACATCATGGTAATTTTTTTATAATTTTTAGACATTAAATAAATTAAATTTTTTACGACACCATGATGATGAAGCGATTACCTAATTAAATATCGATTTTAAGAAAATAGAAGGGAAATGTAAAATATAAGACATAAACTGGTCAAAAACCTATTATATCAGTATATATGGAACCCTTATCACCTTATAATCAAAATATATCATTTTGGGACCTTTAAAATCCGAAAATAAGTTCATAATAATGTAACATTTCATTACTTTCCAAGAGTGCCCCTCCTCTCCTCTTATAAAAGGCCCCCACCTCTACCACCTTATTCACTCTATAAAAGACATTTGGATCGGCCAAACACTGCCCAAATACTCTCTCAACTTCCATATCTTACTCCTTGAATCCTCCCTTTGGTCATAAGTCATCCCAAGTAATCCTTCGGCTCAAATCAAAAAGAATTACCCGATTTTAATGTAATGTCTTCTCTTATATTCTTTTGTTTTATTTTTCTTCTCCAACTACTTAAAATCTTTTTATTATTTTCTTTTGTAACAAAACCAGTATCTTCAATATAATAGGATTTTTTTATGAGAAGTAATTTATTTACACATACACACACCTTCGTCTAATGGTTAAAGTACATACTGTTTCTGTGGGTGGCGAATTATTGCCTCACGAAACGATGATTGTTCAATCTTCTTTTAACACCTCTAATGGTGGCCATTATGATGACACTATTTTTATATATGATATATATTATGTTTATATATTCATTATTCTTCTATATTTTTCATTTATTTCATACCTTTATGACTTCCATTATGGGTAAACGCGATAATTTCATTTTAGGAAGTGCGGACTACCGCCCCCTCAAAGTGATTTCAATCGTTAATGCCATATGAGGGATGTATAAAGGATGGAGGAAATGATATTATATATGATATTATAATGAAATTATAATATACCTTTATATAATTATTATTTCATTCCATTAAATACGAATTAGAAATGAAAGTAGCGTTCATGCGTACGTACGGCTTACCGTCTCCATGAACGGTGCATTTCATTTCTTACCTCTAAATGTTATGTATTATAATAAATTCATGTATATACTGGATTTATATGATATATATGATATCTAAATCATGAATATAATTCTGGATATAATTTATATTTTACAACTTGAACAACTTGTAATTATAAGAAGTTTATTTTTGACTAAAGTACCAAAGATCGAAAAAACAACCATTATTAACTTAAATAATTACATAATGTTCATAACATGGAAATAAGTGATATAAAAGGAATAATTAACTTGAAAAATGTTATTAAGAAATTATATATTAACTCTAGTTTATTATTCATGAGATTAAAGAATGATCGAGTTAATTCGGACACAAGGCAAGCAAACTTTTTAACCCAATTTTTGTTCTTTGGGTTATTCTACTACTTTCAAATTATGTCATAATTTTAATATGTCCTATCTGGTATTTGTACTTTATTTATGTTTACATATAGTGAATACACATAATATATCTATTTTATTTAAAAAAATTATCTTTGTAAGGGACTTCGTCTCAATCTTCTTTCATTGAGGCATATTTTGTTTTAATACAAAACTTTCTTTTATACGGTGTATAAACCCCTTTGACTTTGACTTTTATTCAAAAGGAATCTTTTTATATGAAATGTTTTACTAAACGTCAAAAGGGAATGTTTTTTTGTCGTACGTATGCGGCGACAACGACTTCTCTACCACTATGACCATTATTTGAGTTTCGGCTTCCTCTACAAGCCATAACTTTTTTTTAAATGAAAAATAAATACCATGTTTTACTTTTATTTTATTTTGGTATTGAAAATGTTTTTGATAATGTTTTTGTTATATCAATGTGTTGTATTGATATCTTATGATTGAAATGTGGGAATGTTATGTTTCCTTTATTCATGTTTTATGTGATACGATTATGTTATGGTTTATGATATGTTTAAACCTTTTCATATAAGGAATGCATTAGACATAATAAGTGATGTGTGGAGCCCGCTAAAGCTCCTCGATGCATCAGTAGGTCTCATGGGACAAACTAGTGTCTTGGAACGAGGCCTTGACAAAATCTTATTTGTAGTCTTGGAATGAGGCCTTGTCTACGTGGTTATGATAGTCTGGCATTATGCATTCCATCATTATGAAAGTGGTTATTGATATTGAATGTGATTATTCAACTAGTAGAATACCCATGTGAATAAGTAAATGGAATTATTTCATTTTATTTTTTCCATATTATGATAAAGTTCAAGTTTAAAAGGCTTTTGTTTTAGTTATACATTGCCATAAATGTTTGTGTTTATTTATGAATGTTTCTGTTGTATTGTTATCCTTACTGAGCATCTGATCTCACCCCTTTAAATGTATTAATTTTTCTAGGATGTGATGAAGTATATTATGAATGACATGTCGGGATAGTATGAGGGGATAGGAATACATGATGTTTTTTTAGTTTTGTTTTACTTGATGAGGTAATGTAAGACTTATGAATGTATCTAGTGTTTCCAAGGCTACTAATCTAATCGGTCTTTCGAGACTTGATCTATTATGATCATGAAAATGTTACGCAATAATGCACCGACTCTGGGAAACTGGGTTCGGGGCGTTACATTTCAAGGATTATTATGTGTCATAAGAAGAGGTGGTGAGGGGTGGTATTTATAGTGGAGGAGAGGGGTGTTTTTTGAATATTTTATTCAAATGTTTATTATTTTATATTAAGACTTTGAATAGTTTGAGCATTATCACTAAATATATTAAAATAATTAAGATTATTTTGATATTATGGTGATTACATCAGTAATGAATCATGGAATTGTGTATTTAACATATAATGTATCTATACCTTAAATTATCATAATCCATTATTCAATAAAAATCTACGTATTTTAGAAAAATCCCAAAAAATCACCCAAACATTTATTTAATGAGTTGAATTCAAAAAATAACACCATTTTCGGAAAATATTTTTCAAAATAAGAAAATGTGATTGTTAATTAAAATCATAATTTATTCAGAAAATTAATATTTCAAAATTATTATTGATTTTATGACACTTTGGAAAATTAACTAAGGCCTCATAAAATTATCATATAATTATAATAGAACAAATGATTAATTTATGAATAGATATTACAATGATAAATTCTATTCTAATTAATTATACTAATTAAAAAATTGTAAATAAACACATATGTTTTACAAAAATAAAAAACTTTAATTTATCATTTATTTATTCTTCCATGATATAAATATATCATAATTTCACATATAGGAAACAAAAATTTTATTTTAACTCTCATGGGAATGTTTAACATTATATTATTATAAATTCATTAAATTATATAATACCACTTATTTAATTATACAATTATATTGAATTTATCTATTTAATTCCAAAATGAAAAAAAAATTATTTTATAAGTACTTGGGTTGGTATATCATTCCACCTAGGCATTAAAAATTCTAAAAAAGAGTCTTATAATTATGGGCATTGGTGGAATAAATATGAATGTTATTACTTGAAACATTTTATTACAATGTCATGAATGAAATATGATATCTCCATATCATATTAAATGATATTCCCAAACCAAGAAATATCACATATTTTGTTTAGGTATGTCATATCATACTACATATCAATATAATATACTATGGTATTTAAATATATACATCATCATTGTATATATTATTGGAATTAGTGTTCGAATCTTTCAATATCCCACATAAATAAATTCCCCATAGACATGTTGTTGATTTACCTTATAGTGCATCATAAATAATAACATGTGAAATAATATCCAAAATTTACCTTTTAATTTAATTTAAATCCCTTTTAGGACGCTGCTATCATATTAAAATTCTATCAGATGACATGAAATTCCTAGTGGATACTGATTTGAGAATCATTTTGGATAAGCACTGAATCATTTTAGAGATGTTACCTGATTCAATATCTACTCACATTCATTAAGCCAAAAATGGTTCCCCTAATATCTTTTATAGCATTGAAAACAAAGATGAATTCTCTGAAATCGTATATGTATTCAAATAGATAACCATAACGAAGCCTCAATTTTACTCATTCGACAGTGGGATCTCCAATCAAACACGTGTATCCCAAAACCTATTCCCCCTACCACATCATATATAAGAATAAACATTTTATTATCCCTTATCCAATGTATCAAGTGACCAATGGTCAAGAATCAATTTAATCCAATATTGAAAACCCATTATTGGTGCCAAAATGATGGAAGAGATGAAAGAAGAGAAAGAGGCCCCAAGGTCGGCTTCGCAAAGCCACTTCGCGGAGACCCCCAAGAAATGTGGCCATCGGATATCCAAGAAGGAAGTACCCTCATCGAATTATGTTGACGTTCGGGCACCCACCGCGAAGCCAAGGAGGTGGTACCCTCAGCGAAGAGTCATGATGTTTGCGAGCCCGCTGCGAAGCCAAGGAGGCGGTACCCTCCGCGAATGCCCGTAACGTTCACGAGCCCGCCGGAAAGCCAAAGAGGTGGTACCCTCCACGAACTCCCCTGACGTTTGCGACCCGCCGTGAAGCAGCCCAATCCCTCTTCACGCTGCATAAGATATGCTTCGCGACACCACTTTCCTATAAATACCGAGTTCCCCTGAGCCCTCTAGATGAAAAATCCACCCTTTTTCCTTCTGAGCTCCCAAATCATGAAGCGCCCTTCGCTATGCGAACCATGAGCTATGTGAGGTATTTTTGCTTCGTGAGGTGCCTCTGCATTGTCTCGTTTTGATCCCCTAATCCATGATGGATTCCTTTCGTGAAGCCTAAGGTATTTCGGGAAGGAAGGGGATCCCAAAGGGGACCCGGGTCATCACGGATCATTTATGATTCGTGAAACACCCCTCACGTACACGTGATCAACATGCAAAGGTAGGATCATTGTACTTCGCAAAGCACCTTGCTTCACGACACACTACTTCGCGAAGCACCTATGCTCCGTGAGGCAGTGCTCTTCAAATGCCTTTCCACATCGCGAAGCACCTCTCATTTTCACCTCTGCCCCATGCGAAGGGTAAGTCACCCCACTTCGCGAAGCACATCTCCTCGCAAGATCCCTTCACCACGCAAGGAAATCGAGCTCCACAAGGCCCCTGCCTATGGACCACTCTGCTTGGCAATTCCTTTTCCCGTGCGACTCTCCAGGTTTGCATGATGTGACAACAAATTCCCCTGGTCAATACTTCCCATAGCGTTGCTTCACCTAATGCTTCTTCGCATAGGCATGCTAACAACTATTTCTTATTCTCATAGCCATGCTAATGTGGACCCCTCAATGGTTTTCTCTGTGACCCCCCTTCACCATGACAGTACCGGTACCTTCCTTCCCACAAGGAGCAGAGGGTACCGGTTATGTAAGTCATAGGGGTGCGGAGTAAACCCACCTTGTCTGAGCTACATGACTTTAAACTACCAACCACCCTCATCCTCAACACACGGCGTTAAATTGTGACGTCACCCCATGCCTCTCACGCGGGGTGCCCCTACCTTGGACATTCTCCACACCCCTTGGTCTCCACAGGGGATGATATCCTCCTTCTGGGAGTGGCATTTGTCCACGGGGAAGGGCAGAGTAACGACCCAATGTTTTTCAATGGAAAATTCCCTTCTTATATTTATGTCATAAAATTACATTAAAGAACAAAATAATGAACTAATAAGTGATAAGTGGCCATTAAATATAAGTTGGTCACCTCTGTGATAGGAATTTTGAAAATTTGACATACACAGTTGTGTTTAAGATGATTTTTGGAGTCTAATGAAACAAAAATAATTTTTGGGGAATAGTGACCTACCCTTATGAATAGTAACATACCCTTATGAATAGTAATATGACCCTTATTAATAGTTAATCATCCAACATAAGAGTAACATTACCTATGAATAATTAAATAAAATTTTGACATCTTAGAAAGTGACAATTTGACCTTAGTAAATGTTTTGATATTTTGTAAGTCATAAATAATTATTTATAAATAATTAATTAATTTAAAAGAATATTTATTTATATAGATGTATTCATAAATTATTGAATACATGTCTTATAGATTTTAGATAATTTTATAATACCCTATGTAATTTTTGAAAGCACTATAAAATCAGTTTTAATTTTAAAAAACTGTTTTTTAAAGTAATTTATGATTTTAATTAGATATTAAATTAATAATATATAGAAAAATATTTTTGAAAAATGGACTTTATTTTTGTATTCTACACGTCAAAAAATGGTTGGGTTAATTTTTTGGGATTTTTCTGAGATACTTGAATTTTTTATGAATAGTTGAATCTGATAATTCACAATAAATTCTAAATAATGTATTAATTGAGTCATAGATGATTTTCTGCTGATATAAGCCCACCTTGTTTGGTATAAAATTATAAAATTACTATTATTGGTCACCAAGACTCACTATTCTTTGTCTTAGGGGATATTAATAAACTAATGAATTTTATATTAAGGAAACCCCTCTCCCCTCCACTATAAAATCCACCCTTCACCCCCTCATTTCCTCACACCTATCAAGCTCCGAGACTTCTATAAACTCTTCCAAAACACCTTACCTATCCCCTACCCCACTTTCAAAAGCTTCTGGCCTCATTAAAATACCAAGACTATCTTCCTTAAGGAGGACCTCAAGAGGATGATTTATGAGGTAATTTCTCTTCCTCTTCTCCTTTATTTTTTTCCTTTCAAGTTCTAGTTCCTTTCTTGATCTCTCCCAACCTATATTCATCCAAATTGTTTTGTAACTCCATTATAATACATATAATACAATTTTAGGATTATAATGGGATATTTTATCACCCCAGACCCTTTCCCTCTTCCTTTTATTTTATTAAAGAGAACGTTGTTCATGAGGTGCTCATTTATCACCTTCAAAAATGACATGCTCTCTTCTTCCATTTCTACCTTCAGATCTGGTCATGAAACCATTTTTATGGTTGAACCAGAATATTTCATATGTATTATGTTCTATTTTATGTTCTTGAAATAATCTATTTCCACATTACTAAGGGAAAAGTTAAAACATGTTCATTTTGATCCAAAAAACACTCAAATTAACACAAATAATCATCATTTAATTATTATCTAATTATTCACCCACATGGATCTAATATAATTCATTATAAAATCATTCAAGATCCTGTAATATCACTAATAACATGTAATATCATTTCTGGATGGTTATCCATGATCTACCGGAACTTGAATTTAGGAATACAAGTGAACCACCCAAGAAAAACCATAAAAACGAACATCCCCGAACAATGTTTTTAAACTCTATAAGTCATCAAAAGGAACATAATATGACATAATTAAATCATAATGAACCATTTTAATGTATAAAATGTTCTGTATTTTCTAATTAATGAATATAATTTCATTATACAGGACATTAAAGAGAAGGAGGCATTCGGGTACAAGCTATGTGGGAAATTCTCAAACCCAACTTTCATCCTTTGGGTTCTACCTCTTTCACTCCATTTTTGATAAGTTCACTCCATAAAGATCATTTGTTAATAATTATCTTTCTTTTTATGGGATATAAATGTTTTATAATGATGTTTATATCAATACAAATGTTTTCCAAAAGAAATCTTCTCTTAAGAACTCAACTTTTACCTCTCATTCAAGGTTGATGGTTCTTGTATCAAGTATGTTGTTCCCTCATTCTTTTTTGGAACCAAAAGTTTATGAATGTGTTCTTATGAGATGAACCCAATTCCCTTAAATGGGTTAGTTATGTTCATTTATGTTATATTTTCATTGTGGCATGCATGAAAAATGAAAATGTTATGATGTGACGGGTGCGCCCGGAATTATATATTGCAATATGAATGTTTAAATGTGACGGGTGCGCCCAGAATTATATAGAGCTCCAATGAATTGGGTAAAGTGATAAATCTCATGAGTAAATGTGAAATTTTGTGTAACAAATATTCTAGCTTGGTTCACAAGTATGTGTGGTAGTTAACCACTAAGACATGATGTTTCATTTTTATGCATTGCCACATTTCAAGTCTATTATTTATGCTCCTCTCATGTTCATGTTATTTTGCCTATGCTATGATTATTCTCAGACCAAGATATATTGTTCTTATATATCATCTTACGGGGCTTCTAGCTCACCCCTTTTTATGTATATCCTCAGGTGGATACATGTACTAAGGAGAGGATAAGTGACAATAAGAAGCTATAGAAGAAGAAATTAAATGAATGTTTATGCTTGATGTTGTATTTGTTATGTATGGTCCTAGTTCTCCCAAGAAACTAAACCAATAGATCCTCTATGTGTAATACTATTATGTTTTTTATCTTTGAAGAGATGTAATAGTAATGTATGAAAAGGCAGGGTCGCTGCAGTTGGTATCAGAGGCAAGGATTAGTTAATTTGGGTATTAAGATTAGTGAACCCTAGAGAAAACCAGAAGTATGATACTAAGTAAGAATATTCACATAAGAATATTTACCTAGGGATCCCATATGTTATGTTTTTTGTATAATTGTTTAAATTAATAAGTTATTCATGACTTGTTTAGTTACGTTTTATTCTATCCTTTTCTATTCTAGAATAATTGTGGGAACTAGGAGAAATCAAGACAACAACTCATGCGAGGGCCAATGCAACGATTGCCCGAACGACATCCCCAATGATTTAGGGGGTGGAGTTAAAAACTTCATGGAAATGCTTACCCAGTTATCTCAAGTTATGAAAAATAACCATAATAATGGTGAAATTCCTCCTTGACCAAAGAAGGAGAAACTGGCTACTGAATGTTTTATGTGGAAACGACCACCGACATTTTGTGGATCTTCCGATCCATTAGTTGCGGAACAGTGGGTCAACTCCATGGAGATGATCTTTTCTGTGCTTCACTGATCTGAGACAGAGAAGGCGACTCTAGCTATTTATCGTCTAGATGGATAAGCCTATCAATGGTGGGATTTGATTAAGAACCCCAAGCCAAAGGAGGAAATTGAAGAGATGGAATGGGAACACTTTAAGATATTGTTTCTTAATAAGTATTTCCCATGAAATCTTCACACTAATATGGAGAGAGAATTCATAGAACTCAAAAAAAAAGAAGGAGAATCTTTCACAACCTATGAAGCGAATTTCACAAGGATTTCAAGGTATGCATCAGGTTTTGTTATCAACAATGATAGAAAAATTTATAGATTATTTAGTGGATTAAAATCAAACCATTGAAAGGCTCTTGCAATTCGTGACTCTGGGAGTTATGAAGGAGTTTTTTGTTATTCTCTCAAAGTGGAGATGGGGTTTGGAGAATAGTCCCATGGCAATGGTGATAAGAAAAGAAAGATGGATTTTCAAGATGGTGGATCTAATGAAAAAGGTGGGAAGAAAAATCAATGACCCAAATGCCAAAAATGTGGGAAGTTGCAAAATGGGAACTGCCTCAAAGGGATGAGGAAATGATTAAAGTGTGGGAACGAAGGACACCATGCTCAAGAGTACCGAAAAATACACAAAAAGGAAGGAGAATGTAGCTGATGAAAGGAGAGAACCACTCATGGTTCAATACTACAACTGTAAGGAGCTAGGGCACTATGAAAAATAGTGCACTAAACCTCGAGATCTCGAGGGTAATCAGCGTCACCAGCCACCAAAGCCAAAGGAACAAGGGAAGTCTTATGCCATCACTACTACGGGGGTGGAGCATGATAATGAAGTCATACAAGGTACACTTCCTATTCACTCAATAATGTAAAAAGTATTATTTGATTTTGTTCTACACATTCTTTTATATCTTTCAAGTTTGATAGAACTATAGAATCGAAGCCCAAACACCTTGAAGTATAGATATCTGTAAAAACACCAAGTGGTGTAATCATTGCAACCCAAGTGTTTGACTCTTCTCCTATTGACTTATGTGGGAAGATTCTTCTAGAAAATCTCATAATACTTCCCTTGGTGGAATTCGATGATATAATGGAAATGGACAGGATCTTGTTATATAGATCACATATCAACTATCGGGAAAAGGAAATATCTTTTCATATTCCAAACCATCCCATTCTCCTCTACAAATGCAAGGAAGATCATGAATATACTTTGAAAAATCCTTCAATGGTGTGGGTGTTGATTCCTTATGAAGAATAATACCTCTTCCAAATGGTTTAGTCGAAGGAATGTTCCATCCTTTAGAAAATTCCCATTGTGAGGGAATTCAACGATGTATTTCCTGAAGAGTTACCCGGAATTCCCTCGGATCATGAGGTAAAGTTCCCAATTGAACTCATACCCGGAGCTACTCCTATCTCGAAGTTCCCCTATAGGATGGATCCTATCAAACTGGAGGATTTAATGAATCAGCTGCAAGAGCATCTCGACAAAGGGTTCATACGCCCTAGTGCATCACCTTGGGGTGCACCAGTGCTCTTTGTGAAGAAGAAGGATGGAACCATGCGGTTGTGTATCAATTATCGGGAACTCAACAGGAACACCATAAAGAACAAGTATCTTCTTACAAGTATTGATGACTTGTTCGATCGGTTAAAAGGATCTCAATAGTTCTA
The DNA here is from genome assembly GCA_963277665.1 of Viscum album. NCBI lineage: Eukaryota > Viridiplantae > Streptophyta > Magnoliopsida > Santalales > Viscaceae > Viscum > Viscum album. Next base: position 155,481,849 of record OY728166.1, on the reverse strand, counting down.
AAAGGTGGATCTTTTTTCTGGATATCATCAGGTAAAGGTGAAGAAGAAATATATTCATAAGACTGCCTTCCGTACAATATTTGGGCACTATGAGTTTTTGTTGATGCCCTTTGGACTTACTAATTCCCCTGGAATCTTCATGGATTTGATGAATAGAGTCTTTAGACATTACCTTGACAAATTTTTGTTAGTGTTTATTGATGATATTCTCATCTACATCAAGAAAAATGAGGTACATGAAGAACATCTAAGACTTGTGTTGATGGCATTAAGAAAGGATAAGTTGTACGCCAAGTTCAGAAAGTGTGACTTTTGGATGAATCAAGTAACATTCTTGGGACATGTGATCATAAGTGAGGGAATTTCTGTGGATCCTTCAAAGACAAAGGTGATTGAGGAATGTCCCAAGCCCTCTAGTGTCAAAGAAATCCATAGTTTTCTTGGATTAGCTGGGTACTACCGACGTTTTGTGAGAAACTTCTCACGATTGTCAATCCTGCTAACTAAGTTAACAAGGAAAGTGGTAAAGTATGTCTGGACAGAAGAATGTGAGGGTAGCTTCAAGGAGCAAAAGAGAAGGCTGATCACTGCACCTGTACTCACACTACCAAAAATTGGAGAAATTTTTGTGATATACAGGGATTCTTCAAAGAAATTCTTGGGTTGTATACTCATGAAAAATGATAATGTGATATCCTACACCTCATGATATTTGAAGATCCATGAGCAGAACTACCCGACACATGATCTAGAGCTGGCAGCCATGATTTTTTCCTTGAAAATATGGTGGCACTACCTTTATGGTGAGAAGTGTGACATATACACCGACCAAAAGAGACTAAAGTATATATTCACACAAAAGGATCTCGACATATGTGAAAGGAGATCATTATAACTAATCAAGGATTATTATTGCCCTATTTACTATCATCCAGGAAAGGTGAACAAGGTAGCTGATGCTTTAAGTTGAAAATAACCTGCTACTCTATCGATGTTGCGGATTGAGAAAGACCCTATCTTCATGGATATGCAAAGAATGGATTTGGAAATCATAATGGAAGGGGATACATCCTACCTTTCCCAAATTATTGTGCAACCATCCATCTAGTTTGAGATTACGGAAGCACAAATGGATGATGTGGAGATACAAAAGAGGGTGAATGCAGTAATGGACGGAAAGCTGCAAGAGTTCCATATTGACGATGATGGTGTGATTCTATTTGGAACGCGGATTTGTGTGCCTTCATCACCCGGGATAAAGAAGGAGCTATTGGATAATGCACATAGCTCAACTTTCTTTATCCATAATTGGAGTGACTAGATGTATCTTGATCATCGAGAACACTTTTGGTGGGATAACATGAAGTAGGAGATTGCAGAATATATTTCAAGGTTCATGGTATGTCAGTAAGTTAGAGTTGAGGGACAAAAGTCCAAGGGTATGATGCAACCATTTCCCATACCCATGTGGAAATGGGAAAATGTTACTATGGACATTTTCACGTGTCTCCCGAAGACATCAAAGGGGAAATAATGCGATATGGGTTGTGGTTGATCAACTCACCAAGACTTCCCATTTTATTGCTATTTGGGAAGATCTCTCACTTGATCAACTTGGAAATATATATGTGAAGGATGTGGTGAGAATGAACGGTGTTCCACTATCATTTTTCTCTGACCATGACCCAAGGTTCACATCTAAATTATGGAGGAGCCTTCAACATGATTTGAGTACTGAATTAAATTTAAGCACGAACTATCACCCCAAACCGATGGCTAGTCTGAAAGGACTATTCAAACGCTTGAAGATATGCTAAGAGCATGATCTCATGAATTCAAAGGTGGTTGGGATAATCATCTCCCATTGGTTGAGTTCTCATACAACAATAGCTTCCACTTGAGTATTCAGATGGCTCCGTATGAATCTCTTTATGGAAAGCGATGTAGAACTCCAACATCTTGGGATGATTTTTGAGAAAGAATGCTACTTGTGCCAGATCTTGTTCAAGAGATGAAAGAGAAGGTTCAATTAATCCACAAACACATCAAAGATGCTCAATATCGGCAAAAGAGAAATGTTGACAACCGTCGAAGGGACTTGGAGTTCGTCGTTGGAGATAAAGTCTTCCTTCGAATATCTCCATGGAAGAGAGTCATGTGATTCGGGAAGAAAGGGAAGCTAAGCCCTAGGTATATTGGCCTCTTTGAGATCCTCGACCACATAAGAGTTGTGGCCTATCATCTTTCACTTAAATAGAGTATGGATCATGTTCATGATGTGTTTCATGTATCACTATTGAGGAAATACATACCAGAACCCTCACATGTACTAAACTCAAAGGTGGTGCAGCTGTAAGATGATCTCTCCTATGAGAAGTTGCGAGTAAAGATTCTGGATCAGAGAGATAATGTTCTACAAAACAAGACAAACCATCTTGTCAAAGCGTTTTGGAGGAACCATAATTTCTAGGAAGCAACGTGGGAACCAGAAGTGGAAATGAAGAAGAAGTACCCCCACCATTTTGTGTAAAGTGAAATTTCGAGGGAAAAATTTCTTAAGGGGGAAGAATGTAGTGACCCAAAGTTTTTCAATGGAAAAATCTCTTCTTGTATTTATGTCATAAAATAACATGAAAACAAAACCTAATAAAGTACTAAGTGATAAGTGACCATTAAATATAAGTTGGTCACTTCTATGTTTAAAATTTTGAAAATTTGACATACACGATTTTCATCAAGATGATTTTTGGAGTCTAATGAAACAAAAATAAATTTTGGCGAATAGTGACCTACCCTTATGAATAGTAATATACCCTTATGAATAGTAATTTGACCCTTATGAATAGTAAATCGTCCAACATTAGTGTAACATTGCCTATGAATAATTAAAAAAAATTTATATATCATAGAAAGTGACAATTTGACCATAGTAAACGTTATGGTATTTTGTAAGTCATAAATAATTATTTATAATTAATTAATTAATTTCAAAGAATTTTTATTTCCATATATGTATTAAAAAATTATTTAATCAATGTGTTATAGTTTTTAGATAATTTTATAAGACCCTATGTAATTTTTGAAAGCACTATAAAATCAGTTTTAATTTTAAAAAATTGTTTTTATGTAAATTATGATTTTAATTAAATATTAAATTAATAATATTTAGAAAATTATTTTTGAAAAATGGAATTATTTTTTTGATTCTATACGTCAAAAAATGGTTGTGGTAATGTTTTTGGATTTTTATGAGATACCTGAATTTTTGATGAATAGTTGAATCTGATTATTCACAATAAAGGCTAAATAATGTATTAATTGAGTCATCGATGATGTTCAGATGATGTAAGCCCACTTGTTTCGGGATTACATTATAAAATTACTATTATTGGTCATCCAAGACTCACTATTCCTTGTCTTAGGGGAAATTAATAAACTAATGAATTTTATATTAAGGAAACCCCTCTCCCCTCCACGATAAAAGCCACCCTTCACTCCCTCATTTTCTCACACCTCTCAAGCTCCATGCCATCTCTAAACTCTGCCCAAACACCTTCCCTATCCCCTCCCCCACGTCCAAAAGCTTATGGTTTCATCAAAAGATGAAGACTAGCTTCTTGAAGGAGGATCTCAAGAGGAATATTTAAGAGGTAATTTATCTCCCTCTTCTCTTTTATTTTTTCCTTTCAAGTTCAAGTTCCTTTCTTGATCTCTCCCCACCTATATTCATACAAATTTTTGTGTAACTCCAGTATTATACATATAATGTAATTTTATGATTCTAATGGGATATTATATCACCCAAAACCCTTTCCCTATTCCTTTTATTTTATTAAAGAGAATGTTGTTCATGAGGTGTTAATTTATCACCTTCAAAAACGACATGCTACCTTCTTCCATTTTTACCTTCAGATATGGTTAGGAAACCATTTTATGGTTGAAAAAGAATATTTTATATGTATTATTTTCTATTTTATTTTCTGTAAATGACCTATGGCCATATTAATAAGTGGAAAGTTAAAACAAATTTTTTGTGATCCAAAAACCGCTCAGATTAACCCAAATAATCATCATTTAATTCTTATCTAATGATTCACCCACATGGATATAATATAATTAATTATAAAATCATTCAAGATCCGGTAATATCATGAATAACATGTAATACCATTTCTGTATGTTTACCCATGTTCTACCCGAACTTCAATATAAGAATACAAGTGAACCACCCAAGAAAAACCAAAAAAACGAACATCCCTGAACAATGTTTTTAAAATCTATAAGTCATCCAAAGGAACATAATATGACATAATGAAAACATAATGAACATTTTTAATGTATAAAAGGTTCTGGATTTTCTAATTAATGAATATAATGTCATTATATAGGACATTAAAGAGAAGGAGGCATTCGGGTACAAGGTAAGGGGAAATTCTCGAACCCAACATTCATCCTTTGGGTTCTACCTCTTTCAATCCATTTTTGATATGGTCACTCCTTAAAGACCCTTTTTTCATCATTAGCTTTCCTTTTCTGGGATATAAATGTTTTATAATGAAGTTTATATCAATACAAAAGTTTTTTGAAAGAAATCGTCTTTTAAGAACTCAACTTTTACCTCTCATTCACAGTTGATGGTTCTTGTATCAAGTATGTTGTTCCCTATTTCTTTTGGGAACCCAATGTTTATGAATGTGTTCTTATGAGATGAAACACATTAATTTCCATGGGTTAGTTATGTTCATTTATGTTATATGTTCATTGTGGCATGCATGATAAATGATAATGTTAAGATGTGACAGGTGTGCCCGGAATTATATAGTGCAATATGAATGTTTAAATGTGACGGGTGCACCCAGTATTATATAGCACTCCAATGGATTGGGTAAAGTGATGAATCTCATGAGTAAATGTGAAATGATGTGTGAACAAGATTCTAGGTGGGTTCACAGGTATGTGTGGTAGTTAACCACTAAGACATGATGTTTCATTTTTATGCATTGCCACATTTCAAGTCTATTATATATACTCCTCTCATGTTCATGATATTTTGACTATTTTATGATTATGCTCACCCCATGATATATTGTTCTTATCTATCCTCTTACTGGGCTTCTAGACCACCCCTTTTGATGTATATCCTCAGGTGTCTATATGTACTAAGGAGAGGAAAAGTGACAATAAGAAGCTATAGAAGAAGAAATTAAATGAATGTTTATGCTTGATGTTGTATTTGTTATGTATGGTCCTTGTTTTCCCAAGACACTAAACCTCTGGATCCTCTATGTGTAATACAATTATGTTGTTTATATTTCTAATTATGTAATAGGAATGTAAGAAAAGTACGGGTCGCTACAGGCTGCCTCCTTGGTGTAATCCCCTAGCCATTCTTGCGGGAGGTAGCACCCATGCACCTCCGTACATCCCCGGTGCCAAGGACCAAGAGGGGAGATGGACACATGTGTACCCTTTCCCTCTCTCCCGCTGCGCTTTGTCACCCTCATACCTCCATCATTGAGTAAGTCCCAATCTCCACTTCTTGTGCCACACAACGCGTAAAATCCTCTTCACTACCCACAGACGCACCCATCATGACATGATCATCAGGTCTCTGCAACCTCTTGTTTCTCACACTGAGCATTACTCCCATGATCATAGAGTGAGCACCGACCATGACACACCTTGGGCCACCTCAGAGCATAAGCCCCAAATTCCCCCCGTCCCGCATGACGTTAAACTGTACACGTGAACTACGTGGTATTTGATCCGAGTCAAGGCATGGTACGTAGGAAGCCTCTACGAGGTTCAAGCCCACTACTCGGTCATTCCGACCTCCTTCACATCAGTTCACCCCTATATCTCATGACATTAAACTGTATTCCACACCATACCAGAACTATGTGGTCTTTGATACATGTCAAGGCATGGTATGTAGGAAGATTCCCTGAGGTTTAATCCCACCACCATTGGATCCCCGGGTCAACATTCATGTCGGTTCGCCGACACCCATTACCCGAACTACGTGAACTTTAAACCAAGTCAAGCCATGGTCCGTCGGATGCCTCACGAGGTTCAAGCCCATCACCCATTGGATCAAGGTCCTTATTCACATTAGTTCACCGACACGACCCACCTGAACTACAAGGACTTTGATCCATGCTAAGGCAGGGTACGTAGGAAGCCTCCATGAGATTCAATCCCACCATCCAGTTGTTCTGACACCCATTCACGTCAATTCGAACCTATGTAGCGGTAATACCTTGTTATCCCATCCAGTGATAAGCCTTTATGACCCCATCCAGTGTTAAGACATTGCGACCTCATTCAACGGTAATCCATTGTCAACCTCATTTTGTGGTAATCTGTCGTCAGATGAACTATGTGGTTTTTGATTCCCTATAGTGGGGATAGGTATGAAGCCTCCCTGAGGCTCAATCCCATCAATCATGTCTCATCCTAGTCTCTCCCTCGAGCCTATGTGGCTCAGGAAGGTCATGACTCAAAACCAAAGGTTCCACTTTCTCTGGGCCCCATCCATACTTCCTTTCCCATAGGCCACCTTCTCAGGTGTCCCATCATCCCACCGAACTATGCAGACTTTGATTCCCTACTACGGGGATGTGTAGGATTTCTCTTCGAGGCACATGACCAAAACCATCGTCCATCATGACTCTTATCTGGGCTGCCACATCCCGGTGAGATCATTCCACCCCATTCCTCTCCATAGAATTCGAGAAGCCACCAACGTGTTGGCCCCAATATCAGTGTTCCCTCAATGGGGTTCTTCAATCTGATCCACTCTGGATAGTGTTCTGATCTGTCTGATCTGTCTCTTCCGAATGTTAAACTTGTAGCATACCCTGTGTTGAACATGGGAAGATGAGGAAAACCCCAGATACATGTCGATGCCATATGATTACCCTCACTCGATGTGGGATGTCTCGGGATTCCGTGCCCTCGAGAAGACCTATAATAAGGTAAAAAAAGATAGACATGCCAATTACCCAGTGTCCAGACACGCCAGTGATGCCTCAGCATGACCAATCCCCCAACTAAAGGTTACTACCCTGGCCGGAACCCTTGGAATGTCCTGATAGAAGCTGTGTAATTAACTGATGTCCATGAAAATATGGCACTGAGAAGAGTTTCACGAAAAAAGTACTAAATCTATAAGGGATACCCGGACTAGGTGACAAGTTATGAGGAGGAATCCATGGAATGAAGAACTGACATATCATCATCCTATTTTGATCACGGAGTAGACATACCTGAACAAGGAGCGAAATCCGCCCACCATTGGAAAGCAGGAATGCTGGGGAACAAAATTTGCGCCTGTCGCGCTCAAGCAGACGGACGTGAGCGCCCTAGAGAAAGCATCAGAAACAGAAATGGTGAACCTGACGGGAAGTTCTTCTCATCCATTTGGAGATTAGTAGTGCTGAAGACATCAGTAGATTGATGTGTCACTAGATCCAGATATCCGTCGCCAGGTCCCACCATGAAAATAGCAAGCCTGGCGTGAAACACGCCAGAAGTTGGGGTAGTCAAAATGTTGGGAATCTTGGTCTGCGACATTGTCGGTGTGGATCCCTATTACCGGTCATGGAAGAAGGAATGGAACCAGGGCATTGGGTGTCAATTTCTTTTTCTGTCAGTACTAATGAGATGACCTCCTTACCTTCAGGAACCTAGTTACTGCATCCAGAACCCGATCACCTCCTGCCCACCGACGTAGGGGAAATATCAATGCAGCTACCCCATATAGTTCTTCCTTTTATACGACGACCTCAACTACCATGAATAATGGGTGCCCACGCCCGTTCTCCCCATCATAGTTTATCCAACGAAGGGTAATCAATGACCTTGTACGTAGGTACGAGGAGGAAGGGGTCATCCCTACGAGGGACATGGCCCACCTGGATTTAGAGGCATCTGCGCCTCGCCATCAACACCATCATCAAGGGCCGCGTAGGGAGCTGCTGCTCCACACTCCAACCTGAAATCATTTTGGGGGCCTATCCTTGGAATGCCTCGATGACCCCATCCCCTACGCCGATGAGGTAGGGGACGTTCGGGCATGCCCGCCCAAAGTTTCATCCCAAGGGTTCCCAGTGAGGGCCCCCACCAGGTCATGCCAACACCGCCACCTGGTCCACCGAGCTGAAGAGCAGGTAGACTACCTACCTGCACCACCGGTACCGGCACGGCTGACCCGACGCCAGCGTCGGGCACAGGCCGAGGAGGACACCCATCAAGGGGCATCAACATCATTGACTACTATGGCCCGAGCCACCATCGACGTGTATCATTAACCTCCTGCATACGCGAAGCAGGTGAACCTATATGCTCGACCCAAATCGACGCCCCAACCACCATACAGGCATGCTGGGTTGACTTTCCTAGTTGCGGGCACAGGCAGTGGCCACCGTGGAGTAACCCGCAGAAATTCCACCCACTATGGGGTCCCCCCCTCCATGAAACCACCATGGAAGATGTGTTCCTTTCCCACTCCCAGGCCCAACTCGGAGGTATTACCCATTCCACCTTCGACCCGAACGAGGTCCTTTCTCGTGGTAGCAAAGCCCCATCTGGGAGCCTCTCTCATGCTCATTATACTGGATATGGAGCCATCCCTCCTGCCATGAAGTACCAGGGTGGGGAAGTTTCATTTCCAGTCACTCTATGATGTGAGGACCTTCCTCACTTCCTCGTAGCAGCCGACGAAGGTCATCCTTGTCCTGGTAACCAGAGGGGTGGATTTTAACTTCACTTCACCAGCACCCAGCATAGAGGTCCTACAAATGTTCGGTCCAATCAGTACAGGGACCTGCATCACAATGAAATCATAAGGGGGACTAGGCATGGAGATCCTACCCATGCTCCTGTCAGTTCCAATGGGGGTCCCGCCAATACCAGCATCTAGCACGGAGGTCCTCCCCATGTCGCATTTGATACCTTCCCTGATGCTCATCGCACCCCGGCCTGCTCAGGTGGAAGTACTCCCCACCCCAACATTGGTACGGTCGAAGGGCCTTCCCGTGCCGGGAATTGTCCCTTCCCTAAAGAGCCATCTCGGGGCAGAAAGTCGAGTCGTCGCTGCCGCAAGAAGAATATTGAAAAGCTTCAGACTGAGATCAAACTGTTCTATTTCTCAGATTCTGAAGCAGAGCATGACTTAGTGGTGGAACCCTCCCCTCAGTTCTCTGTGTCAAAGACCAGGACCGGAACAAGGCGTATCAGTCTTATCCTTCCAGAGTGTGAAGTCCACCGAATTCCCGCCTCTCTTTGCAAGTACATCTATGAGGATGAAATTTTGGGAGTCCCATAGGTTCCTACTATGAAGTCACCATCATCATCAGTAGAAAAATCCACTACCTCTACTAGAGATCATGGAGAGCTATTTTTGGGATCGATGGCGGTTAAGAAACAGTGTGACCCATCACTGGAAACCATGATCCATGCGCAAGAAGTTGTGGATATCTTCCCATCATATTATGACATTGTGGTCATATCACCACACTCCTAGGAGGATGGCTCAGAATTCGATAGCCAGTCAGCTCATTCGTCGTATTCTCCACCACCCAGTTTACTGCCTCAATGTTCTACCTTAGTACCACTACCAGTTCCTCATCCACCTCTATTTGACGATTGGGGAAATACGGGGCCAGACCCTGAATCTGATCCCAGGTGCTTCTGGAACATTCTTACAGTGGATCACTGTCCAAAGAAGTTTTGGATGGTGGCAGCATCAAAATTCTGTGCACCGGTATCCCTCACCCTAGAGGAAGTCGAGTTCTTCTACCAATCCCTATGGGTGACGCACTTCTGTCTTCGCTATCATCGGGTGGTGTACCCCAGGAGCCAAGTGAACATTGATGAAATAAGCGATTAATGCCATATGGTCAATATGGCCTCACTCTTCATGGCCTAGTGCCCTGAGTCACCAGGTCGCCAGATGACCCTCCAACAAAAATGCCATTAGAGTTTCAGGGTTCTCCACAAAATCATCAGGGAGGCTACCCCCATGTGCAAGTCCATGGCTGGGGGATGTATGTTTCCCACCTCTTCATCCATGTTCGACGATAGCCCGACTTGATATTTGATATTCAAGACATTCCCCTGGGAAGGGTCAATGTCCACATGATCGACGTCATGGACAAGGGGAAAACCCAGAATTTATTGATGGAGAATTAACCCTTGAGGATGTGCCACCATTTTTGGACCCATCAGGGAGTATTACACGTCACCAGAGGAACCTCCAATGTCTCCCTACACCCAACAATTCATTTTTGCTCAGCCGGAATGTCGGTAAGGGAAAACAGCATGTCGGAGCTGTCAAGAACTCCGACCCATCTGCATCAGTGTAGAAGACAGAGGAAGACTCTGAGAAGTCCATGTTGCGCTAGAAACTTGCTGAGTAGAAGATGTTGGTTGAGGAACTCATGGACAAATGCACTACAGAGCAACGGCCTGACTATGGAAATCCTAGGCCGGGGTCGCAGGGGCAGGAACAACTCCCTCCCGGTGAGATAGCTCCGGGAAACCCTAATCATACCGCTCCCACAAACAGGGTTGTAGCCAGAACTCACAGCAAGAGGGTGTGATATGTCTCACTAAATCCTCCTAGATAGCGTGAAAATCTAAGGAATCCATCCCAGGTTCCCCTAGCTGCCTCGCAGGCCATTCCACCAATCGCTCCATGACACTCTGAAATCATCTACTATGTCGAAGATCCCGGCAACACACTTGTGGTTTGGGATCCCCATCCAGACAGGGACCCTTTCCTGGAAAATCCAATGGCGGCACTCATCACCCACCTCGAGGCATTTGAAATGAAGCAAGTGTCAGTCCCACCAGATGGAAAACTGTATTCATCGTGGGTGGATGATATGCCAGCAACCCCAGGTTTTGGAAATCCCTCATTATCTCCCATTAATGGGACAGGGGACCCTCCGCAGCACCTGACCAACTTTTCCTCCAGGTGTGGCCCCATTTTTAGGACTCCAACACAACAGGAAGCCTCCATACTCTGATGTTTTGTGAAGACATTGGAAGGCCATGTGTTTTTCTAGTACAACCATCTACCCTTTAGATCGATGACCAGCTGGGAGGATCTTTACCGAAAATTCCCATTCCAGTTCATCTCCACCATGCGAATGACCAGCGTCGTAGACCATTTTATTTGAAAACAATGTCCTGATGAGTGAGTCACGGACTTCATCGCCCGGTGGAAGGGGATCACATACTCCCTCGACATGCCACTGACTCAGGAGCAATTACTGATGATTTCTGTGGGGAATGTCAAAAAAGAATGGGTCCCTTACCTCATCCCTAAGAACTACCCCGGAGGGTTCCGAGACTTCTCAGACAAGGCCCAACGCCTTGAGGAATCTCAACAACAAGCTAGTCAGGCGCATCCGCTACCCCCTGTGATCCTAGAATGGATTGATCCTAGAGCTGAGCTCATCGTAGTTTCCCAAATAGAAGCCCACAGGGAGCTTGAATAGCTGCCAGAAGAACCAGATCCGCAACCTCGTAGAGGCCCTCCACCTCAAGCATAGTCTCCTGCCCAGCAGCGACTGCCTCAGAATCGGTAGGTTCCCACACACAACCTGCCACCGCCGCCTAGGCGAGATAATCAGGCTCTACCTCCTCGGTATAATCCTCCAATCCCTCTTCAGGGCCAGGCTCCCAGATCCCCCTATCCGGATAAAAGACACCAAACTTACTCATTCAATGAGGATCAGGTCCCCAGTTACTTCCGTAGAGCCCTAGAGCAGGGGATTGTGCGCTTACCTAAGTGCAGAAGACCGACAGAGGTGAATCTCACTGATCGCCCCAAATACTTCCCCTATCAATTGATTCTTGGGAACACCCTCATGAAGTGATATGTGTTTAAGGACTGGCTCCAAGACAACGTCGATAAAAATATAGTCAGGTTGGGCCTGGCCCTTCCATAAGTGGCGGGTGTCTTTGGGACGTTAGAAAGCGGTAGCTACAACGAAGGTGGGTGGCCGTATGTTCCTAGCAGTGGATTCCAGAATTATGATGAATGGATTGCTTGTAAAATAGTCCCCCACACCCATGGTATTATTCAAGCACACCTGAACTAGATAAAACCATCAGAATCTACGACTAGCCCCTCTGCGTCATCATCTCAGTCGTCCTCTTCCCAGAATAGAAAGCATCGAAGACGCAAGAAGAATCAGCACGGTCCACCAATTTCGTCATCATCCCGCACTCTCGGTGACTTCATGCCCCCTGAGATGGGGATCCGTCCTAGAATCCACCCAGTGGTGGATGATTCCTCAAGTGACAGTCAAGGGTATGCTTCATTTAACACCGTTAAGTTGTTAAATCCTTATATGACACCCGACAAGGGGGAATGTCAGGAAAACCTCCCCAACGTCCCCAGTCGACGCCAAAGTAGGTGGATTCGCGACCATATGGTTCATAAAGGCACACCAATTGGAACTTCCTTCCAAGCTGTGCACACCACTAAAACCACACAGCAGGCCCAGCACAGAGCTCAGCACGCGCAACCTCCTCCTCTGGTGTCCTCGGATCAACCTCCACCATCATTCGTGCTACTAGATCAGGCAGAGCTACCTCATCTGTACCGTGACCAGTCTCACCCTACTACAGGACAATCTCAAATTTCCAACTCTCATCTAATATCTACTCTTCAATACTCGACTAATGTGCAATGGGACGTTTCTAGAAACAACCATCCGCCGGTCTAGCCAGTAGGGCCGATCATGCCACCAATCGCAAAGCGGCCTCCAGTAAGTAGAAGATCGTGCATGGCACGGAAGTACAATGTCCAAAATCATATTTCCAGCATTCCAGCCAGGCTCTATATCCTTGAGGATCATCTCCTGTCATCAGACATGCGTGAGGCTCTTACAGAGGCCCTAAGGAGCCCCCTCCAGTTTGAGATAGAGGTAGCTACTGCAGATGTCTTCCACGCTGAGGCAATTGAGAATGCTGAATGTCAGGCAGTTATCTCGTCCTCTAGTGAAGATAACGACCCTCCCATACAGGGGCACATTCGTCCACTGTAAATCACTGGCCAGTTAAATGGCATGGAATTCTGCCTCTGTCTTGTCAGCATGGGCTCTGGGATTAACCAAATTCCGACTCAGACACTTCGGAAGCTGGGGTTGTCTGAGGATGATTTAACTCCCTCTGACCTATTAATCTAGGGATACGACATGACCGATCAGATCCCGGTCAGAAAGATCCATTTGAAGACCCAGTTCGGTGGCCTAGTTTGTAGTATCGAATTCATGGTTGTCTCCCAAGACACCACGTACAACACATTGATGGGTAGGCCATGGATCCACCTACATGAAGTAGTCCCTTCATCATATCACCAATGCCTCAAATACTTCCTTAATGGATGAGTAGGTAGGCTTCAAGGATATGCATCTCATTTTTCCTCTTGTGAAGCTCGTTATCTAGACGTTGACTATTACAAGATGAAGGATATGTAGATTCTGGAAAGTGAGATTGAGCCCGCCCAAGTCACAAGTGACCCCTTGTCAGGTCTGGATGACACATATGTCTTCCCAATCAATCGATTGGAGGACACGACCCCCAAAATGGGGCAATGCATTGTCTTTTTGGGTATGAGAGGAAGACATATTACCAGGTCCAAGCGACGGTGAAAGTTCACCTCATAATCCTACATAAACCATGCTCGGGTGATCCCTGAACCTCCTACCCCTGTACGGTATCGGGATGTTTTCCCCATAGAAATGACGGTATGTTATACATGTTTATTCCGCCAGGCTGGAATTAGACGGATAAATCCAATGCACCATTATTTCTTTGATATCATCAAGTGTGGCCCTCTAGGCCGAAGGCTAGATTGGAATGGATGAACTGTCTTCATTGACATGGTTTCAACGGTGCGTGAATCTCCTGATGCACTATCCACTGTTGTCCATACCAGTACCAGCCTCTAGTCAGGTTCCCCTGAATGAGGGGAAGGCTCACCCACAGGGAATCCCTCCTCCACATGTGAAGAATATGATTTGGAAGATGATCCCCCTACATATGAATAAGTCATATCTTCCACGGTCGATGAAATTGTACAGGTGAACCTTGGTAGTATGGAAGACCCAAGTCCCACGTTGATCAGTGCCACCATGTCCCTCGAGGAGCAGAAGCGGTAAATGAACTTTCTTAGGTAGCATCGTGATGTGTTCGCCAAGAATTATGGTGAGATTCCAGGACTAGATATTCAGGTAGTTGTCCACTACCTTTGGTCTGCCAAAAAATCATCGCGGGTTCAAGAAACCTCCTAGAATGATGCACCCTTCTCATGGTGGGATGGTTGAGGCCGAAGTTGATAATCTCGTGAAAGAAAACCTCATCAAGGAAGTCCAGTACCCCAAGTGGCTAGCCAACATTATGCCAGTCAGAAAGAATAATGGGAAGATCAGGGTCTGTATCGACTTCTGCGATCTCAACCGCCCCTGTCCGAAGGATGATTTTCCCCTTCCAGTGACATAATTATTGATTGATGCTATAGTTGGGTTCCAAGCACTCTCCTTCATGGATGGTTACTCTGGATACAACCAGATCTGAATGGCCCCGGAAGACGAGGATTCCACCGCTTTTAGGGCCCCATGGTACTTTCTGTTACCAAGTTATTCCCTTCGGCATGAAAAATGTAGGTTCCACCTATCAGCGGGCCATGCATCGCATATTCAAGCTGATCCTAGGAACATTGGTGGAATTCTATGTGGATGATCTGGTGGTCAAATCTCTCTAGTACCAGGACCATCTCAAGGACCTTGAGAAAGTGTTGTGTTTCCTCCGTTCCCACCACCTGAAGATGAGCCCATTAAAGTGTACCTTCAGGGTCACATTCAGTAAGTTTCTTGCCTTTGTTGTTAGGTACCGAGGCATCGAGATCGACCCTAAGAAGATCAAGGCCATCCTCCAGATGCCTCCCCCGAGAAATATTCGAGAGCTTCGAGGTTTTCAAGGCCACTTATCCTACATACGATGATTCATCACGAACCTGGCCGACAAGTGTAAGCCCTTTTCTCGGCTCGTGAAGAAGGGCATCGATTATGAATGGGATGAAGAGTGTCAGACCGCATTCGATGAAGTAATGAAATATCGGCTCCAGCTTTCAGTCTTGATGCCACTCGTCTCCGGAAAGCCGCTGATTCTCTATTTCATTTCCCTATATCGTTCTATCGGTTCCCTCCTCACCCAGAAGAATAATGAGGGGATAGAGAATAGCCACTACTATCTCAACAGCATGCTCCTCGATAGGGAGACTAGATACTCCCCTATCAATAAGAGCTTCCTTCAACTCGTATTTTCCGTACAGAATCTGCAACATTACCTGCCACACCACATGGTACAGTTGGTCTCTCAGGTAGACCCACTCAAGTATATCCTGAACCGCCCCATGTTGACTAGCCAACTAGTATGATGGGTGGTAATTATCTTGCAGTTTGACATCAGGTTCACGCCTCAGAATTCTATCAAGGGGCAGGCATTGGAAGACTTACGAGCTTCCCATCCAACCTTCGTGGATCAATCCCTGGACCATGATTTTCCTGATGATGCAATCCTCTCAATCGACTATGTCATCCCGTGTTGGAAAATTCACTTCGATAGTGCCTCTCTGAGTCCCACCGGTAGGAGGATCAATGATCCTATGCTCAATAGAGTGGGCCTGGGTATCGTCTTCCTTACCCCAGCGTAAGTAATTCTACTGTAATCATTCCTGTTTCCAGAGGGATGCACCAACAAAGAAGCAGAGTATCCGGCTCTAATCACTGGCCTCGAGCTGGACCTCAAGTTCAATGTACCCTATTTGCATGTGAAAGGGGATTCTGAGTTAGTTATCAAGCAAGTCAATGGAGACTATGTTTTTAGGAAGCCAGAGCTTGTGCCATTGTTGGAGTGCACACTCCATCTAATGGCCCAGTTCCCTTCACGACCGAAGGTTACCCATGTCCCTCGGTCACAGAATGGTCGAGCGGACTCTTTGGCCGGATTAGCTGCGTCACTTGTAGAACCCGAGCAGGATGATCTGGTTATACATGTGGAACACTAAAGAGTCAATGCTCCTATCACCACAGAGTATGACGATGGCCTGCGATTACACCATCTTACCGCCAGACCCTCCATGTCAGGAGCCCCAGGTTTGTCAGATCCAGTTTTCGAAAAAACTCGTGATTGGAGAGCACCTTTTGTCGAGTATCTCTAAAATGGTTTCCTCCGGACAGATCGGGCTGAGCACAAGAGAATCTGACGCCGCACGCTACAGTTTACCCTCCAGAGTGGTCCCATCCTTGTGAAAATACTCTACAAGAGCGGTTTTGATGGTGTTCTCCTCCATTTTATTCATGGATTTGAGATTTCTCAGGTCATGAAATAGGTTAATGTCGGTTCCTGCGGCACCCACCAGGCTGGGTCGAAGCTATCCTATCAAATCCAGTTGCTGGGGTACTTCTGGCCCTCTATGATCAATGATTGTATTCAGTTTTCCAAGAGATGTCACATGTTCCAAGTGCATGCTAAATTCCTTCCTCGGCCTCGATAACCCCTCCACTCTACCAAGTACTCTTGGCCATTTTTGGTATGGGGACTCGATGTTGTGGGACCCTATCCACCGGCGACATCTCGCCAATGTAGGTTTATCCTGACCGCTACATTTTTCTTCTCCAAATGAGCAGAAACAGTCCCACTCAAGAAAGTCAAGGATCGATCCATTTTTGATTTTGTGATATCCAACATCATCTACCAATTTAGAGTCCCTCATGCTGTTCTCACTGATAACGACACCAACTTCTGAGCAGCTGATCTGATGAAATTGTACCCCATGGACAACATTCTCTCCAACCATACCTCCCGCTATCATGCCTTGGAAAACGGGCAGATTGAGGCGTTCAACAAAACCCTCTCTGTCATTTTGCAGAAAATGGTTGGCCAGAACAATAAGATTTTTCCTGAAAAGCTCCTCAACGCCCTCTAGGCTTATCGAACGACGACTCGTAATTCCACCCTAGTGACCACATATTCCCTAGAGTACGAGGTCAAGGTTGTCCTGCCCATCGAGATCTAGCTGCCATCATTTCACACTACAGTCTATGGCCAACAGGCTCTAGATAAGGTGGCCGAAATCCGTCTAGCTGAATTGAAGCACTCGACGAGAGTAGGATCCATGCCCTATATAATCTAGAAAGGCATCAGAATAAGATAGTAAGAGCCTTCAACAAGAAGGTTCTCATCCGCTCTTTCCTGCAAGTAGACCTGGTATTGGCTTTCTGAGCGCCAATGATCCCTTGAAAAAAACCACTCAAGTTAGAGCCCAAATGGGAAGGACTTTATATCATTCACAAGGTTTACTCTAATAGCATGTATTCCTTGGTTACCATGGATGGTGAGCGCATAAATCCTCCCACCAATGCCAAATTCATCAAGAAATACTTTTCCTGAGCCCAATGGTCTTGCATGACCCTAAAATACATGATGGTCCTGCACAACCTTAAACTGAATGGTCTTGAATGACCCTAAACAACATGATGGTCGTGCATGACCTTAAATTGAATGGTCATGCACGACCTTAAATAGAATGTTCCTACATGACTCTAAACAGAATGATGGTCTTGCATGAACTTAAACTGAATGAACCTGCATGACCATAAATTGTCCAGTTCTACATGACTTTAAACTTCACATCGTCCTGCTTGAATTTAAACTGTGAATCATCCTATACGATGTTAAACTTCATCTTGATAACTACGTATGGATTGATTCTCATCCCTATGGGATACATAGGAACGCTCAGAAGTTTCATTTTGAGCCCAGACCCAAACTCTTCCCTTTCGACTATCCCCTGGGTATAGTTCTCTCATAGTATCCTCACATGATATGGTGTAGGATTCCTTAGCCCCAATCATCCAAGGATTATATGTTTCACACATTGTGTCCGATCTTGTTCTTCTATCCTCCCAAATCTTCACCGTACGACGTTAAACTACATGGCCTTCAAAAACTAAATATGTCTTGATTCCCATCCTTATGGGATACGTTGGAATGCCTGGAAATTTTTTATTTTGGCCCATCCCAAAAAACGGAATCTTCCCCCGGGTTATGATGTATGGCGAGGGTGCAATTTTTCCCCAATTCGTGTCGACAAAACCTCGATCTGGTGGTACGTCCCACTCCCTGGAGACGTTCGTCTCTTCGAGATATGGGTACGGATGTGCTTCACCCGCTCCTTGACTGGGATTCCATCACCTTCCCTGTCCGGAAGGGCCCCTGAATGGTATGAATGCTAGGCCTAACGGCTCTCTCATACGACTTTGGGCCAACTCCCTCGAGGATGTAGAGAAACAAATTGAAACAAATCATGCGCTTCGAATACGGTCAGTGGTCGATGCTCATTTGTTGGTCCTAACACTGTGATTCAAACATGGTCAACAGCTGTCTTGGATCGGTAGGTCTACCCCAAGATGTCCCAAACATCTAGTGTAGTGGTTCATTCCTCCCCATTGTATCTCCAAGCGACGAACTTCCTCCGGGCATTGCCAACCCTCAGGCCCCTTGGCCTTTTCGGGCCCCTAACCCAGGTTCTCTCTTATGGGATTGTACGATATGGTGTGGGATTATGTCCACCTTCATGTCGGGTTTCTCTTCGTGCGGTACACATACCCGGATGAGATACCTTACTCCCCTACTCGTGCTCACTACATGATGCTAAACTGCAAGTAGGTCAGGACATCCTAACCAAGGCCCCTTGGCCTTTTCGGGCCCCTGGCCCAAGTTCTCTCTCATGGGATTGTGCAGTGTGTTAGGAGATTATGTCCTCATTCACGTTGGGTTTCCCGTCATTCCTTACACATCCTTGAATGAGAAACCTTACCTCATCGTACTCACTATATGACATTAAACTACAAGCTGGTCAGGCCTTCCTGATCAAGGCCCCTTGGCCATTTTGGGCCCCTGGCCCAAGTTCTCTCTCATGGTATTGAGGGTCGTGGTATTTGATTATGTCCTCATTCACGTCGGGTTGGTATTCGTTCCATACACATCCCCAGATGAGATACCTTACCTCTTCATCTTCACTAGATGAAATTAAACTGCAAGCTGTTCAGGCCTTCCTGACCGAGGCCCATGGCCTTTTCGGGCCCCTTACCCAGGTTCTCTCTTATGGGATTGTGCGTTGTGGTACAAGATTATGTCCTCACTCACGTTGGGTTTCTCAAAAATCCATACACTTCCTCTTTAGGATATCCTACCCCCCTGGGTGCTTTGAGAACTACATGCGGCATGATTTCTATCCTCATGGGATACGAAGGACCACTCGAAAGTCTAGACTTTGGGTCCATCCCCATCTCTCAAAAATATCATTTTCACCTTGGCCCCTTGGCCTACCCTCTCTGTCTTGGACACCTTCTTCATCCCTCTTCAGCAGTTCTCCAGTGTTTTTATGGGTACTCTGGTTTAGTACCTGGAATGTTGTGCCCTACATGGACATGCCTCCACCCACTTTTTAGGCATTGTGTTTCTCTTCACTAGGGCTTCCATCACCTTTCACACCCAAAGGGTCCCCCAAAAAACAACATGGATACCACACTTATGGTATCTCCTACCGTTATGGGCCAACGCCCCCGAGGTTTTTAGACAAAAAAATTGATACAAATTCTGCATTGAGAATATGGTCAACGGTAGAAGCTCATTTTTGTGTCCCCATTTTAGGGTAACGCGATGTGGATGCCTCATTTTCACCACGCTCAACAGCTATCCTCTATCTCCACGCCAACCCCATTAAGCCCAAAATGTCGGTTACATGATTCACATCTTTTTCCACCCTATCATGTCCAAGTAGAAATTTGAAACTCTTGGTACTATTCCTTTGTGCACATCTACACATTAGGAGGACCAGAGCCGCGATAGGGGCCCCGCACCGATTGCCCTTTGGTGTGCATTCCATGTATTGCAATAGACATATTCCTTCCTTGTTTCCGACACTAAGTTTGAATCACATGGGCTTAGGGATCGGGTCGAGGACTGTGCGTACTTGGAAGGATTCCATCCCTCCAGGGTCTGAACTCTAAGACCATAAACTAATATCTCCTCGAAACTATGTGTGACCTGCATTCCCATCCTCAAGGGATTCGTAGGAATGCCCAAACCTCTTGTATTTGGGTCAATCATGAGTTTGCCTAATTTTTCTTTTCTGTCCCGCCTTCTAGACTATGACTACGGGACTGCATGGCATGGTATGGGATTATGTCCTCATTCACGTTGGGTTTGCAATAGTCACACAACACACACCCTGTTCTAAAAATTAGACCACATGTTTCCTATCCTGCCTTTCCCACACTACATTAAAAGTCATCCATAACTACATATGGATTGATTCCCATCCTTATGGGATATGTAGGACCACCCGGACGAGTCGTTTTCAGGTCCATCTCAGTTGGGAACTAACTTCCTCGGCCCCTTTTTCTCTTACCCTTATCTAGAACCCTTGGCCCGAGGTTATCTTCTCGGAGTTGTGTACGGTGTGATGTGGGATCATGTCCCCATTCACATCCGTTATGTTTCATTGCACCGTACACATTCCCCTCCTAGCATCATATCTGCTACATTTGTGCTGCATGACGTTAAAATGCATGTTGGGTTGCACCACGTGACCCTAAACTGTGATAATATCATCCAGGACGCATGATGAAAAATGGCACTGCATTGTGATGACCTCATCATAGAGGACGTCACATTGGGTATTGGTCGTATGCCATGTCATTAGTCATTTCCTACTACGGGTTGATTCTTGTGTCGATTCCAAGGCCCACTGCCCTAGGCTTGTCGCTTCATAAAAAACCACCCACCATAAAGGACAAACATGATTTATCAAATACTGCTTCTTTTGGTTCATGGACGCACAGACCTCTTTTATCCCTAGAACTGGTACCTCATTGTTCCCCCTTTTCAAGAACTATGTGTAGTTTGATCCCCATCCTCATGGGGTATGTAGGAACACCTTCGCACTTTGCCTCATGCCCATCTCAACTCTAGTTTTTGGTCCCTTGACCTAGAACCTCTCCAAGGAATACGTGGTGGACGGAACCCTCAGTTCCCATTCACGTCAGGTTGTTGTAATTACTCACCATGATTCTCCCGTGTTTCCTACCACCTATGGTCCATGTTATACATCACTAAACTAAGATATCCTTGTTATAACGGACTCTACTCCCTCTATCTAATACATATTTTTGTAGTATTTAGATGTGTTTGGACAAAGAGCCCGAATTGTGGAATTTTCATCGGTACATTCCCCTAATTCCATGTCCAAGCTTTGTGAGCTCGCTATTTGGATCATCATCCATTTCCACATCCAAAAGGAACCTTGGACGACATGGATGATAGGCCTAAGGGCTCTCCATGGATGCTAGGCTTAAGGGCTCTCCTATCGTTTCTGGCCAATGTCCCTAAGGATCTCGAATGACATTTGCGACAGGTCCCATGTTTCGAACATGGCCAATGGTCGACCCTCATTTGTCTATACCCATTCCAGTCTAACACGATATGGATGTCGTGTTTCTTCTATAGTCAACAGTTATCCTCCATCGTCACGGCACCATCATTTTGGTCCAGATTTTGAGCTTCATCATTCACACATTTCCACTCTCTCATGTTCAAGTTGGATTCTGACATAATCGTCTCTATCTCTTCACGCGTCTAGGTGTGGTTCCTATACGAGTTAGAATCAATGGAAATGTATTCACCAAGTATCCCTTCATCCTAACTTTCCCCTTCCTATGTCCGGAAAGTCCCACCATTACTTCTTGTTTCCCACATTGATCACCACTCACGTGGGTTTAGTAGTTCTAGTAGGATGTGTACCAATGCGGCCAGGCTTCTCGTCATCCCGCATGATGTTAAACTATGCTTCCAGAACTACATATGGCTTGATTCCCATCCTCATGGGGTACGTAGGAATGCCCGACCACTCTGCTTCGGACCCAACCTAATTTTCACTCTTTGTCCCTCGACCTGAAGAGTTTCCATAGGGGATATGTGGTGTGATTTGGACGCCAAGTCCTCATTCACGTCGGTTTCATAGCTACCACACCACATACCCCCTGGGCTATTTTCTTTCATTCAACGTCCTATCGTATGAAGTTAAACTACAGGAGGGCATATGTCCTCAACGCATGACACTAAACTACAGTTCTACCCTGAACAAGTTCAAGATGCCCCATGTTGATCAATGGATGCACTAGAGCCTCTTCTATAGAGGATTTCACCAGTCAGTGTTTGTCTATGACTACACTGAGCATCCAGAACAATGTATAGCATGATTCCCATCCTCATGGGATATGTAGAGTCACCCAGGCATTTCACCTCGGGTCCAGCCCCAGGAATTGTAAGATCCTGTTCCTCCCCATTTCTATCCCCTAGCCTCACCCCTCGTGATGGAGCATGTAACTGCAACTGTACACCAATCAAGTCTGGGATGCCCCAAGATGACATTTGGAAGAGACGGCTCCCTCTCCAGAGAGGTCCTGTCTAAAAGAAGGAATGATCCAGGATCAAACCGATGGGCCTATCCAGTGTGCTTCCACCACGGTGGCGTAATTTCAAGAGTGTTGGATTTTATTAAAACAAACCCTCACTCCACATTCCCTGCATTGAGTTCCCCTTATTCAGACCCTCTTCCTCTTTCATGTTTGGAGGTACCCCTAACACTATGGATGCTCGGCTTATGGCCCGCCTACTTTCCTGGGCCAATGTTTTAGAAGACTAATGGATAGCATTTTGTGTCAGGCCCCATGTTTCGAACATGGTAAATGGTCGGCCCTCATTTTTTATCCCCATTTCAGTCTAACACAATAAGGATAATATGTTTTGAAAATTGTCAACAATTATCATTCATTTTCATGCCACCCCTCATAGAATTTTGGATTTTTGTGTATCGTGATTCACACCTTCCACTTCCCTATGTTCAGACTAATCTCGACGCCCCTGGCGTTATCCCGCTCCTGCACCAGATCACATCGAAAGAACGGCTAGTCGATTTTTCTGAGGTCCTAATCCTCCTATCAGGCCTCTCCCAAGTCTTCCCAGATGATCCATATTGGTTACATAAACCTCGGATACCCGAAGCATGGTCGACGCATGATGTTCAGATGGAATGGCATGGTGATCACCCCTTGTTTCTCACATTGGGCTCAACCCATGTGAGCTTAAGGGATGAACACTGGACATTTCCCAAATATAACAGATGCATATGAATTGAACCTCGATAATGAAACTCATTCATGATATGAAATCAAATAAATCAAAACATGAATGTGCTTTTGAGATTTTGTGGTCCTTACAATACTTGGGGGGTTTATCCCTCCCATTGACGAGCTGTCCATGTAAAAAGAGAGTTACAGTTCCACCACCCTTCGACTTGTGGCATCCAGGAGTTACTACTGCCGGCTCAACACCCACTACTCCTCAGTAGTGATGGGGTGCAGTTCATCTGCCTCAGTTTGGGCCCGCTTTACGTCAGCCTGAATGATGACCATTTCTTCAAAAGCATGCCTCATACGCACTTCTACCTCGTCCATCTGGGCCTTAAATCATGAGACCATCTCTGATTGTCTGTGGAGAGAGGCTGAGGGATCATCCGCCCGGATCTGTAGCCATTGGAACTCATTTTCAGCCTCCCAGTGCTTCTTGATGTTTTTCTCCTGCCTCTTCTAATAGCCTATGCCGAGGATGCGATCATACTCCCAGATCTTCACATCCATAAGATCTCGGATGGCCAGATGAGGGCACTGGGCATCCAATCCCCCAGCACACAGTTCGCGCAGCCATGAGTGAAGTCAGTCTATCTCACCCAGCCATAATGCATGGGGGTCTTTTCAATAATGCACATGATAAGCTTCAATGATAGGCAATATACTATATCAATGTCCTCTTCATCAAGGGTCATCTTGTCCCAATCTGTGTGGTTGTAAGGGTCATATGTGGGGTACTCCCTCCGGAAATCTTCAGTAGGATCTGCGTCTTACATTGGATCAGGCGTGACATCTGGCATTAGATCAGGCGTGGCATGACTTGGGTTGACCGGTCGATCCTCATCATTAGACCCCACCTCAATGACCTCGGGCACGACCTTGCTGGTGGTCCCGCCAATGATGGGGAGCGCTGCAGCTAGGGTGGGATGGGTAACTATCTCCACAATTACTGGCATGCCCCTGGGAGGGGCGCTTCCTTAAATCCTGACCAACCTTGCCATGGCGGCCCATGCATGTCGAAGAAATGTACATGACAAAGAAGGGAATGGACGTGAGTTGGAATGATTAGCGTGTTGCAGTAATGAATTCAATGGATAAGGATTATAGAGATCGAACTCTTGGTGTCTCTCCTGAGTCGATGTTGACGGGACCCTGAACTATGGCCCTCTGTATATGGTCGAAAGGTCCATAGATTCTGGAGTATCCACTTTGGGTGTCCTAGCCCCACCAGACACAACACTGGACACGGCCATAGGTGCGGGTTCCAAGGGTCCTTCATTGTCACCCACTGAGGGGAAATAATGAGGCATGTGCACAAGGTCCTCCTTCATTGTATAGATGTTCGTAAGAAATCCCTAATGGCCTAAGAGAAAACCATGAGGAAAGAAACATGGAACGTTTTATCAAGAGCCTCCGCAAAATCGTCGAGACCTAAGTATTGATTGCCGACTTCTCCCTCCTCTATCAGGTTCCCTCCACCGGCCTCATCCCCCCAAGAGGATTTGTCTGATTCTTTTGATAGAGGGGAGGCTATCTCTCAACGTAGTGACCAAAAGCTGTGGGAGAGCCGTCTAATCCAGTAGAACCCTCACTCGTTATGTCATTTGGCGCGGGGCACCCATGGAATGTACAAAGTATTCCAGATCATACAGATATTGCTCCATCTCCGTCAGAGACACTACGAATCCTGCCCAGACATGGCCTATACCCAGTAAATCCATCCCAAGATGGTCCATTTGTTGCCACATCTCAGGTGGGCTGATGAATTTCTGGTTGAAATCCCAGATGTCCCAAGCCTCTGGGAAAATAGAATCCTCTGGCATGTCGATATGGCGCAGCTGCTTCCCCGAGGCCTAAGTGGATATCCTGTGAAATCCCCTCAGTGGTCGCCCCTCTGGATGGATCTGCTCTCTTGGGACCATAGGATCTGCTGCCACTGTTGGATCCACCACCACTACCACACCCTCAGCCGGTGCAGGTCTCGCCGCCACGACAGCCCTGCCACCACGAGAGGTCCTTTCTGCCCTCCGAACCCAACCTCGAGATAGAGAAGGCCCTCCATCACCAACTCAAACAGTTGTCTACTTTAGCATTTCTCCCGGATAAGCTGCCTCCCAGCATATGGTATACTACGTCACCAGTCCAAAGGCGGTAGTATGCAGAGGAAATGAATTTCCCATTTTCCCGTATTCCAGTGTGAACATTAGACATAATTACCTCATTACACATGGGTGATCCTCATGGCACACCTCCCAGTAGACCTATGGGGTCAGCCTATACAAGCACTTGAATTTCCATGCAAACTGGTGAGGGATGTACGGCTCACAGAGAGTCTCATGGTCCACCCATTCCACCAAGACTCCACCTCGAAAGGCTATGAGATAGGCCTGATGCTCTTCCGTCCCCCGACCGTCGTCGGGGAATACCCCCATCGGTAATGGAAACGGGTTGAAATTAAACTCGTCCACTTTCCACACCCAGTTTAGTACCAACGGTACTGTTATTTTGGCTAGAAAGATCCCCACAGCATTCAGAATGGATGGGCGGAAGTTTGACCCTGGAGGCGAGATGGGGTTCGGATATTCGTAAACCCCCTGGCATGCGTTGTGATCCACCCATACAGAAGATGGAAGGTACCTTATATCCTAAGCGGCCTCTTACCCTCTCTAACATGTCGTAGCATCTTCTAAAATTTAGCGAGCATCAGAATCCCCATATTGACCCGCCATCTTTTGGCCAGCATGGATTCCATGATGAATGAGCTGGGCCGCACCCCCATGTTGGTATCCCTCACTTGTAGGATCCAACCTCATATAAGGGTCGTGATAAACGCCACCAGTCTGACTATCGGCTATTGTTCGGTATTGACACTAAAACCCCAGGTCTTCCACTGGCTGTCCCAAAAGAGCCTCCAATACTAATTCTCCTTGCCCCGTTGAGCCCCCTTCTAGTAAGTTCGAGGCCTCGAGGGAAACTCTCGATCCTTTGGGAAGTTTAGGAACTACTGAACCACTTCTTGAAGTGGACATCCCTCACCTCTTCTTTGTCTTCCCCAGGGACCATCCCCATCAGTGCCAGTGCCAGTTGCAACATCTTCTCTGGATCCTCCCACACACTCATGACGGGGAGTAATTCATCATACATAGCCTCCAAGATTGGGACCCCCAAAATCTGATGGACATCCCACAGACTGATGCCAACCTTCCCATGGTGTAGGTGAAAAGTGTTGGTCCTAGACAACCATCTTCTCAATAGCTCTGGAATCATCTATTTCGGTTGATAAATGTTGAATTGGGAGGCCCATTCCACCTCATACAAGCCCACTCTCTTCATCTCGGCTCCAATCTCCTCGTATGATGCACCTCCCCAGTAGGCCAATGCCCAATCGGTTGTGAAGTTGTCGCCCTGGCATAGGTCCCACTAATCAGACCACCCCTTCTTCGAATCCCTCAAGGCTACCTTAAGTATTGTGTGGTACATGGGAGGGGACATCTCCGGCTACAATGACTTCCCGTCAACATTGTTCAGATGATTGTATAGGCAGTCGGTGGTGACAGGTGTGAAGTCTTCATACGCATGACCATTAGCCGCCCTGAACCATTGGCGCTGGAACTGTGTGCTTCAAAACTAGTAAGTTGGTTCATCCCTACTCGCCTCAGGAATGAAGATGTCATTCCTCAGCCCGAAACCATACAAGGTTAGCTTCCTGCACAATGGACAATTCTTCTGACTCTCCGATGGTAGCTCTATCAATGAATTATGGTCTGAGTGGCTACTGATCAACTCTCCTAGGCCCTGACAATTTTCCACCTCATATCTCCGGGTGGCATATGTAAATACCAGCAGTGCAGCTGCTTGATGGTCCATTGGGTTTCATAACTCGAAAAAATTTCTGGTTGGGTTGTGAAGACTATTCGCAGATCTCATTCAAAAATCTCGTTCGTAAAGCCGAGTCATGGAGCCTGGCCTCGGCCTACAAGCGCACGTTTGCATGGTGCTGTGGCGGAGTAAGAGACTCGCGGTTTTCCGCGAAGCCCGATACAGAGAGAGTAGGTGCGGAGTATGCGGAGCATTGCGAATTGAGAGCGCAAAAGGAAAAAATTCGTGGAGAAGGGAATGGACAAAAGAGATGACTGGACCCCTATTTATAGGTGGAGGCCTTCGGAGCTTCGTGGTGTGTCTATCCCATGCAGAGCTTCACGGCACGCTCAGACCATGTGGACCCTGGCCGCCTCGCACACCCTCTTCGTGAGGGAGCACCGTGAACAACCGATGATTTCGGCGATTTTTCATAGACTTCAACCCTTGATCCCTCCGCGGATCCAGTTCTGAGGGGGGCATTTGATGGTGCCAAAATTTTGGAAGAAAATAAATAAGAGAAAGAGGCCCCACGGCCCGGTTCGCGAAGCCACTTCATGGAGTCCACCCCAAGAAACGCGGAGGCTGGGAAGCCAAAGAGGCGGTACCCTCCGTGAACTCCGCTGATGTTCGCTAGCCCGCCACAATGCCAAAGAGGAGGTAACCTCTGTGAATTCCTGTGATGTTCATGAGCCCGCCATGAATCCAAGGATGTGGTACCGTCCATGAAATACCGTGATGTTCACGAGATCGCTGCGAAGCCAAGAATCAGTACCCTCTGCGAACTCCCATGAAATTCATGAGCCCTCTGCGAAACCAAGGAGGCAGTACCCTCCACGAACTCCCCTGACATTCGCGACCCGCTGTGAAGCAGCCAAATTCCTCTTCGCGCCGCGTAAGCTCTGATTCGCAGCACCTCTTGCCTATAAATACCGAGCTCCCCCTCAGCCCTCAGGATGGAAAATCCTCCCTTTTGCCTTCCGATCTCCCAAATCGTGAAGCACCCTTTGCTCTATGAATCATGAGATACGCGAGGTATTTTTTCTTCATTAGGTGCATCTTCATGGTCTCATTTTGATCCCCTCTTCCAAGAGGGATGCCTTTCGAAAAGCCTATGTGATTTCACAGAGGAAGGGGATCCCCAAGGGGATCCAGGTCGTCATGGAGCATTAATACTTCATGAAACACCCCTCACGTACATGTGATCCACATTCCAAGGAAGGATCATTGTACATCACAAAGCACCTTGCTTCACGGCACACTGCTTTGTGAAGCGCCTGTGCTCCTTGAGGCATTGCTCTGAGAATGCCTTTCCACTTGGCGAAGCACCTCTCATTTGAACCTCCACCCCATGATAAGTCTATGTCACCCCACATCGCTAAGCACATCCCCTGACAAGCGCCCTTCACCACGCAGAGCAATCGAGCTCCAAAAGGCTCCTGCCTATGGACCCCTCTTCTTGGAAATTCTTTTTCACGTGAGACCCTCTAGGTTTTCAAGATGTGACTTCAATGTCCCCTGGACGATACCAGCCTTTGAATTGCTTCGCCAAATTCTTCTTCACATAGGCAAGATAACAGCTATTACTTCTTCTCATAACCACTATAACGTGGACCCCTCAATGGTTCGCTCTGCGATCCCCCTTCACCACGGCATTACCGGTACCTTCCCTCCCACAAGGGGTAGAGGTTACTGGTTATTTAAGTCCTAGGGGTGCGGAGTAAACCCACCTCATCCGATCTGCATGACGTTAAACTGCCAAGCACCCTCATCCTCAACACATGATTTTAAACTGTGACATCGCCCTATGACTCTCACGTGGGGTGACCCCACCTTAGACATTCTCCACGCCCCTTGGTCTCCACAAGGGATGATATCCTCCTTCTCGTAGTGGCGTTTGTCTGTGGGGAAGGGCAACCCCATTAGTGTAAGCCCTTAGACTTTCTTGTGGGAGGTAGCACCCATGCACCTGCGTACTTCCCCGGTTCCAAGGACCAAGAGGGGAGATTGACACATGGGTACCCTTTCCCTCTCTCCCACCGCGCTTTCTCTCCCTCGGGCCTCCACCTTGGAGTAAGTCTGGATCTCCACATCTTGGGTCGCCCAACGCGTAAGCCCCTCTTCGCTTCCCACAGAGTCACCGGTCATGACGTGATCGTCAAGTCTCTACAACCTCTTGTTTCTCACAATGATCATGGCTCCCATGAGCTTAGAGTGAGCACCGACCATGACACAGCTTGGGACACCTCAGTGCGTAATCCCCAAATGCCCCCCATCCCGCATGACATTAAACTGTACACCTGAAATACATTTTCTTTGATCCATGTCAAGGCATGGTACATAAGAAGCCTCCATGAGGCTCAAGCCCACTAATCAGTCGTTCCGACCTCCTTCATGCTGGTTCACCCCGATCCCGCATGACGTTAAACTGCATTCCACACTATACATGAACTACATTTTCTTTGATCCATGTCAAGGCATGATACGTAATAAGCCTCCCTGAGGTTCAATCCCACCACCAGGGGATCCTTGGGTCCACATTCACGTCAGTTCACTGACATCCATTACACAAACTATGTGGAATTTAATCGATGTCAAGGCATGGAATGTAGGAAGCCTCACTAGTTTCCTGCCCATCACCCATCAGATGAAGGTTCTTATTCACATAGGTTCACCGACATGCCCCACCTGATCTATGAGGACATTGATCAAAGATAAGGTATGGTGTGTTGGAAGCCTCCACGAGGTTCAATCCCACCATCCAGTTGTTCTGACACCCATTCACATTGGTTCGACCCTATGTAGTAGTAAGTTGTTGTCATCTTATCCATCGGTAAGCCGTCAGGACCCCATCCAGTGGTAAGTCATTGCAACCTCATTCAGCGGTAAGATGTTTTCAACGTCATTAGGCGGTATGTCGTAGTTAGATGAACTATGTGGTCTTTGATTCCCTATCACGGGGATACATAAGAATCCTCCCTGCGGCAAAATCCCATCACTCATGTCTCATCCTGGTCTCTCCCTCGAACCTATGTGGCTCGGGATGGTAATGCCCCAACCCAGAGGTTCCACATTTTCTGGGCCCCATCCATGCACCCATTCTCATGGGTAGCCTTCTCGGGTGTCCCATCATCCCACAGAACTACGCGGACATTGATTCCCTGTACAGGGTTACGTAGGAAGTCTCTTCGAGGCTCAAGACCAAAACCATCATCCATGCAGACTCTTATCTGGGCCGCCACATCCCGGCGATATCATGCCACCCCATTATACTCCACAACATTCGGGAGGCCACCCTCGTGTTAGCCCCAATATCAGTGTTCCCTCAAGGGGGTTCTTCAATCTGATCCACTCTTTCTAGTGTTCCGATCAGTCTGATTCGTCTCCATTGGATGTTAAACATGCGGCATACCCTGTGTTGAATATGGGAAGCTGAGGAAAACCTCAGATACATGCCTATGGAATATGATTCCCCATGCACAACGTGGGATGAATTTGGCTTCCACACCCTTGAGAAGCCTTATAATATGGGAAAAAAGACAGACAAGCCAATTCACGAGTATCCAGACATGCCATTGATGCCTCAACGTGACTACTCACCCAACTGAAGGTTGCTTCCCTGACCGGACCCCTTGGAATGTCCTGATAGAAGCAGCATAATTAACTAGTGTCCATGAAAATATGGCGCTGGGAATATTTTCACGAAAAATGTATTAACTCTATAAGGGAGACCCAGACTAGGTGATATGTTCCGAGGATGAATTCATGGAAAGAATAACCAATATCCCATCATCCTGTTTCGATCAAGGAGCAGGTGTCCCTGAAGAAGGAGCCAATGTTGCCCGCCATTGGAAAGCAGGAATGCGGGGTAACAAAAGCTGTGCCTGTCATGCTCAAGCAGAAAGATGCGCGTGCCCCGGAGAAAGCATCAGAAACAACCATTCATTCTCCATTTTTGATGTATTAACTGCGATGTTCAATTAATACATAACATTTAATTCACATTTATAGATTATCACATCACATTCTCCATATCCAAATAGATAATTATATAATATTTACTATATAGATATCATTTTACACTTCTCTATTCTATATCATTTGATGGATTAGACCTCATACACATTATATGATAGGATAAATCTCATATTGGTTATGTTCCAATAATGACCCTATTAGAAACATACAGAACCATTCTATGATTAAGTAATCCTCATGGAGTCTATAAGAAAGGTGTCAATTTATGTAGGTTCTCATTATGGATATATCATAATCTATAGGCTTTGGACACCCAAATATAAACCATGAACCCATACTATTCCAAATTAATAGTGTATGGGACTCTATGTGCTATATAATTAGGTAGAAATATGACATATATAACTCATTTTTTTTCTTCACGGGACTACTATTTATATCAATAAAATAATCTTACTCATCATAACCATAATATATATTTAAAAACTATAATATTGAGTGAAAATAATTAGTTACAGATTACTCAAATTCCTACTCTGAGAGGGAAATTATCATTTCACTTCACAATATACATATTCATATACTTATTCATATATATATATATATACATCCAACACGCATTTTTGTTAAATTGGGTGTTTCATTTTTAATAACACTATAAATTTATATTATTAAACTTATTTAATATAAGATGAAAACATATAAGCGCCTATCAATCACATTATATATGATTAACTATGGGATATTCCATTATTTTGGGAAAATTTCATGGGTTTTTTTCAACTCTTTAAATCTTTATGTAATCTATTTTGGATATATTTGATACCATCTTATAACACCGTCAAAATAAACACATTTATGAGTGACATATAAGAAGAAATACAATTAAAATGAATAGTGTTAATTAGTAATCATATAAAAAAATTTAATCTTTAAAAATTGTTTTAAAATTAATTAACTTCCCAAAATCAAATGTAATGATGTCAATAAAATTTTTAGTCAATCTAAAACATCTTCTACCATCACCATAAACATAAATATTGTAAAATTACCACAAAATTTTTCCATTGAGATCATTTTGGTAAATAATGTGAATCATTAAATTATCCCATTATAAATAGATCATAATCTCAAAATATATAAATTTCCACCCCCATATCTATGAAAATTAAAATATTTCATTATATTACTCATTACTGTTAAATCATAATATTATTTAGGAATTTTTTTTAAATTCACCAATGATATTTTACCATTATAATATTTATTTTTTAATTTGAACTTCTCTATTTCTAATATTCCAATTTCCTCTTCGAAATTATACCATATTCAAAAAAAATTAATGATATAAAAACACTTTTTGTTATGAAATATTTGGTGTTTTTACCCCATAACAAGATAAATTGTAATTTAAAAATTATATTACCTATGTTTATTCAGATAACTAAGTATTAAATATATTTTTTATCAAATAAAAATTTCACCTTCTATGTTATATCTATGTTAAAATAGTTTTAGGTATCAGTTAAATTGACAAGGAGAAAAAAATTCCAAGTTATAATGACACCATTAAGGATCTATGATACTATTCATAAAAGCTTGTCCCATAGTTGAATGAAAAAATTTAGGTGAAAAAAAATTACATAGAAAATCATTTGATCGATTCATGAAAGTAGAAGAGCATATTTATATTAATATTTCAACATTTTAATATCTAAGATGAGATATTATGATGATTAAACCACCAATAGAAATTCTATATAAATTCATTTAATTTAAATTTTAATCTATGTGATTTTTTAATGATCCATATACATAAAAATTGTTATTATTATATATCAAGGCTTGTGCACATAGATGTACTGACCAAAAGAGTTATGTCTTGTGTTTTTTGTGAGTATTTTACATTGGGTGATTCATGAATGGTTTCTAATTAATGAATAATTTGTGGAATGACTTATACATAATATATATATATATATATATGATGATATATTAATCCTTTGATATAAATGAAATAATAAAATTAAATTCCTTGTCCATGGTATTTGAAAGGGTTAAATTCAAGAATCCAAAGAAATACATATGAATTATATTGGTTGATGACATGAACATTAAACCTGGATGATTCAATATTGAGAATAAGAGAGTATATTTCTTGGTAATAATAATTACGTGGATGTCATTAGTGTGAAATTAATATCTTCCTCATTGGTACCCTTATGTGTTGTCAGATGTTGATATTGGACATTAGACAAACATTCCTTATTCTTTTTAGGAATAAGCCTAGAGGGCCACCAACATTTGGTTTCCGTTTTTCACGATTTAATAGTAATTTTATTTATTAGTTTGATTAAATATTACTTCCAAGAGAGAATGATAAAATTTATTAAATATTTTATTGATCACATATATTAAATAATTGATTCAAGAGACTATGAACATAATGTTTATTTATTTAATGAATAATTTTTATTTGGAATTTATTTAATATTAAAAATGATGAGTGGACCAAGTATTAGGTCCAATGAAAACTATTTATTTTCTATAATATACAAAATTATTTTTCATTTCATTAGTTAGATCATGACATGAAGAAAATGAATATTGTTATGATTTTTAATGACATGGGTCACTTTATGGGTTCACTATATTATTGGGGGCCTCTGTGAAATTAAGCATTATTTTAACCCTTTACCCAGGATTATAAATATCATAAAAACTATTTTAGATACAAACCATGGTAGATACAAATTGTTTTAGAAACAACCATTTTTAGATACAAAAAATTGTAGATAAAATCCTTTGTAGATAAAAACCATTATAGATAAAATTTATTGTTACTAAAATACATTATGTAGAACACCTCCCCTCCCTAGAGAGTTTTCTCTTAACAAATAATTTAACAATTTTTTAATCTCAATTTTAAGAGAATACCATCGTACTTAATCCCTATCTCATGATACTAAGATCTTGATATGGTCCATTCTGACCAAATAGATCATGGTAGTGATTGAGGGATAAACCCAAGATGACTAGTATAGTCGTACAATCACCCTAAGTACTATAAAAAATGTTTTGAGATCTAAGGATAGTGTGTAGATAACTAATATAGGGGCTCAATACTGGTTCAACATTAGTGTAATGAATGTGAAATCAAATAGAATTCAAATGATCAAATATTTAATTGATTAATAAACTCAATATCAAGGTAATTTTCATCTTCTAAATTAATTATAAATTTAAAATTAAAAGATACCCTTTTAGTTCAGGAATTATTTTCCAACTATGATTTTAGTATTATATTTTTTTCATGAATTTTTTTTTGTGCACATGTTTGATAATTTTTTGAATTAGATAAATATTGAGTTTTCACTAACCCAAATATGTGATTTTTTTTGTATCTATAACAAACTAGTTTTATCAGACCAATAACATTCAATTTTTTAATTATTTATCCTTGATTTATTTTATAACACATTAAATGTTTTTTTTTCAATTCTAGTGTATTTATTATTGAAATTTAAATGTCATCATTTTTCTTATACTTAGTAATTGTTTTTTTATGACAAAAAATATATTTATTTATGTCTTTGTAAAAATATACACTTGTTCCCTAGGAATATATCACATAAAGAATGTGAACTGAAAATCATGATGTGTAGTTGGCCTTTACACATTTTTTATTTTACTTGTTTATAAGGAAAATAAAATTGATATATTATTCCATTAAACAAAATAAACACATTTTTGTGTTACATTTATTTATAATACACTCTATGTGATATGTTTTGTATCATATCTATTACTTAATTATCTTTCATGTAATTTTTTATCTAAAAACTGTGTATGGTATTCATGAAACATGTACTCTACATTCATTTAAATTGATAAATTCTATATAATATAAATTTTTATGTCTTCCATTAATTGATAGTACATGACATGTAATTACATATCATGATATATGATTAAATTATATATGATAAGTACAATACAAGGTTGTTTAAATAGGTAAAGACCGTGTTTCCCATATTTACATGGCATGAACATTTATTATTTTTAATTTCCTTAATATTAGAGTGGATTTGAATTTCTAATATAGTATAGATGGATACAAAAACAAATTTAATTATTCATATTACTAATTTATTAATTCATTATCATTAATCATAGTAAATAGTGAATATAAATGAATGCTAGAAGGAAAATTAAAAGCCGTAGTCATTTTATAGATTGGGAATAATCATGATCATAAACTGACCAATGTATGTGATGGTTTCATTTAATATAATAAAATTTCATGGGTTTTTAATATTTTTTATTAAATCATAAATTTGGTATGTACACCATCTTTCACACCATTAATATGTATGACCTATGTATCCTTTTTAAATTTAATGTAACCCCATTAAAAAATCCTTTGGTTCCCTTAAAATGTGTGTGAATTAAAATAAAATTAAAATGATCTTCCTTGGAATGTGAAGGATGTTTTAGATGGATCCAAGGAGGGGCCATAAAATGAGGTACAATGGTTGATATAAGTAGAATTCTACAACTCAATCTTCGAATACTACAAGGAGTTTTCTATCCTCTAAGGTCAATTGTTTGTCTATATTATTCTCAACTGAAAAACAACATGTTAATGAAAATTAAAATTATTTATTTTATTTATTTTATTTATGTCTTACGAATGATTGATTTCATGGATGTCAAACCAATGTCACATAAATATATAAATTAATATTCAATGAAAGAAATAAAATAAAAGGATTATTCATAAATATTTTATCAACAAAGGGTTATTCACTTATCAAAAATCCAAATAATATTAATTGGATATTAAAATATAAAAAATAATTGAGTTTATGGATAATCCACCCCCAACTCAAGTTAATATTAAGTGAATACGCCTTATATTGCAAGATTTTGAAAGAAATTATATAGATAAGTTTTTGACTGACCCTATTCAATACATTTAGTATTATTTGGGAGTTCTATTAATGGGTTTTATAGAGAATAATTCATAAAAAACATGGATATTACATCATTAGAAATTTATATTAATCACATTACAAAAGTACATGCTTGAGGACTATAGTAATTTAGTGTCTTTAGAATCATAAAAGACAATCTTCTATGTTAGTGAATGATCTTCATTGTTTCCCAAAAAGATATTCCCATTTATAACTCCTACGAAAAACCATTATTTATACCCTATAAAATATCCCCTGATAATGTACTCCCTCTTGTGGCAAAAAAGGGTTGGTTATGGGATCTCAAGCGCGCCTCCCCATAAAGAAGAGGCTGCCGACTAACAGCAGGGGTTTGAAATATATAATGGGGAGACTATACCCCCATGAATGAAGATTCATATAAATATAAATAAACTATATAAATTAATGAAATAAAATTATAGACATAGAGGAAACCAAAAATAAAATTCAACTAAAAAATAAAATAAAAAAAGGAATAATGTAAGGAAATGATGAAATGTGACTAAATTTCATTCAAAAAACAAGATAAGTAAAATAATAGAATAATCAAATAAAGACTAGCCATTACCTTGAAACAAACCCCGCATCAGTCCATCCTCCAAAAACGAGTCTATCTAGCAAGAAATGATAAATAGCAAGGCCCTTTACCCATATCCAAACTTGTATCCATGTAATCTGCATGGGTACCAAATGATATACTGAATAGAGAGTAAGTAAAACTAAGTAGTTATATTCCAATGTGTCTAAAAAAACTTTTATGATAATATGTGTACAATATAAATAAATAAATGGGTGTATTAATTAATTCGACAACTAAAAAATTCAACAACAACCTTCTTCAGCTCCATACCAAAAATATCTCTGATAATTTATTACAACCATTCCAACCACAACCATATAACCATGGTAAAATAACCTTCATCGGTGGAATTCGAGAATATATTGGAGCATGTCTTTCAACCATTCCAACCACAACCATATAACCATGGTATAGTCATAAAAATTTGGTTCATATTCCGGTAATCATTACAACATCTGGGTCAATGTCCTATAAGAATTTCAGTATGGACTAGGAAGATGCTTCTCAATATCAGCTTTACAACATATAAGTGTGTATATTCCAAGGCCATTCCTGATATATAATAATTTCAACTAGAAAAATAAGTCAGTTCATACAACTTTGATATCACAATATCACATTATAAATATCAATGGATAATTTTATGAATTTCTATTTTTCTTTCACATACCACATGTATTTACTTCACAATTGATCAATAATCAAAAAAATAAGCAGCAACGAACATCTTGGAGATAATATGTCAAGAAATCACCTAACTACTTATATAATTATAAAATAAAATTAATCAAATAGACAATTCCATTATATTGATGGTTTTCTCACCCATGGGGAATCCATAAGACCATTTAGAAGGTAATTGAAACCAATGAACTCCAGGGAATAATAACAATCATTATTTAATATATTTTGGAACATTTTTTAGTGGTGCAATCATATTATTTCATAAAAATTGAAATTATCAAACCATATTGTTAATTTTTAGACCCTCTACCTTTAACTGAACATCAAAAAATGCTTCTGATGCAAAAAAACCCAAGAGGGAGAAGGTTCAGATGATCACAAAGAGGTTCGTAGATCAAAATTGTTCATGATAAAAATCAACAATGCAAAAAGTCAAAGGATTTAACCGCATTAGTTAGAGAATCAAGGGAGCGAATAGATAAATTGGAACAAAACTACATACTAGGCATCGAAGGTATTATTGGGAAATATGAAAGGAAGTACGACACTCCAAACATATAAGAATGACTCCCTAGGGTCGATAGTATAAGGTTTAATTGAATTAGCATTAAAACGAAACCACAAAACATACATTAAAATGTAAGGTTGGGAATTACAAGGTGTGTAATGTATTAACATTTAGTGTAAATAAATTAAATGGGATATTTTGAAATACCCTTAAACTTGGATAAATTTATTAAAAACACTGAAACATTAAACAACATCTAATCTATTTACATAGTGTGTAAAAGTTATATAGATTGTTTCTCATCCCATTTCCCTTTAAACAATACAAAGACTCTTTAAAGCTTTTCAATATGCAAATAACACATGAAACACATAACCCATTTATAAAAATCTTCCATTGATTTAGATTAGAATACATGTCTATATTTTAAGTCATTTTCCCCAAAATAACCCTTCATATAGAACCCCTTTGGTTTTCTCATGCTTCCTCACAACATAACACTTCATTTATTCAATCAATAGGTATCCATGATGCAACAAGACCACCAAGGATTAAAGATGAAGAAAAATGTACCTATAATTAAAGTAAACTAAAAACCCAGAGAGATACATACCTTAAAAAATAAAGTATCAAAAAAATCCCCACCATATAACAAATCATCCCCAAGATGATTCAAGCATCAATTTGAGGTTGTAGTGAATTTGTTTTTTCACTCTGTCCACAGAGAAAACTCTCTCTCCCAGGTATCCTCTTAAAATCTCCCATAATTCCATTATAATCAAACCAATGATTTAGTGTTTCCCAAAATATATTTATCATTAAAATAAAAAACTAGGGATTGATGCACTTTAATGGACACATTCACACAAAGATTGACGTCGGCAACATCAATAATATGGGAAGGGTTGAGATGATATCTCTATGGATACATCAAATTGAACAAGTCATTCGTGGAATTATAGCACTGTGGAATGGAAATATGGTTAGCCATTAGACTGACCCATTACACTATCTTAAACAACATCACAATCCTAGGAGATAGCTAACCTTGTTTTCTGATATAGCTTTTCCCCAATCTAGGCAACACCTGATGAAAAACATGATGAACAAACTCAAATTATTGAGTTAATTATCGATGGTCAACATACAGATTATACCTTCCCTGTACCATGACCAACAAATATCTAATCAAATTATCCTTGTAATATGTGTCTTACAATACACTAGTCTTAACATGTGTTGACTCACCTGCCTCCATCCAACAAAGAGGTTAATGGAGTGACCTGCCATACACAGCCTCAAAATTCACCCTTTAGATCCAGTTTTGGATGATATAATTATATTAAAACACCATGAGTGCCACATGTAACTCCCATGAACCACTACAATCCAAAACATAGGCTCGTAACATATCCACAAAAATCTGAATAGTTCTCTTAGATTGGCCACTTTTTCTACGGATGATAGGTTCTTCTCAAAAGAAACTATGAACCTAAAACATTATGAATACCCTTATATAAATGTGATGTGAAATGAGGATATCTGCTTGAATTGATATTCCATGGACCCCCATGGAACTGAACCACCTCACGCATGTAAAGGCTACCCAGATCATCAAATATGATGTTCTTTTTAGTAGGAAAGAAGTGGGATACATTCATCAGTCAATGCACAATCACCCATATGGAATCATCCCTATTGTTTTTCATGGGTAATAATGTCACAAAATCAATTGTTAAATCAACCAATTTCCACTCAGGGATTGTAAAATAAGTCAAAAACCCATATAGCCTCTGATGTAATTCTTTAAACTACTAAAAAGTTATGTTTCTAACCACGAAGCATGACACCCCATTTTTCAATATAGACCTCTAGTAATGTTTATAAAGATCACAATATAGATGAATTTCTGTAAAGAGTGAAATTTTACACCACTCATTGCAAGGCTCCTGAACTAACTTTTTCGGTATCATTAATCTCAATGTATAGACAATAATTTTTCCTTTCCATTCGGTATAACCCAAATCAATGTTGAAATACATTAGAAAATCAACCCACCTTTTGTGATGATGGTTTAGGTATCACTAAGAAAAGTTGTACTTGAGGTGATTACGAGCCATTTATAACAAAAACCTGTTAACCATGAAATATTTTAACAAAAATATAATGAAATGTACCACTACTATTAGCTCCTAATCACTAGTATGATAATTCTTCTCTTGCGGCCTTAACTTCCTAGATCTATAAGTAACCACTCGATCATCCTGCACTAGAATTACTCCAAGTCGAAATCCATATTCATTACAGTACTTGGTATATACATTACCTTGCATCGGTAAAAATAAGATATGTATCATTATCATCCTGCCTTTTATCCCTTGAAAATCTCTCAGAAAACCATAAAAATAAATTAACATCACCCATTTATTGGAAATCCTAGACATTGGTGCTTCCAATTATGTGAAATCCTTGATAAAGCATCGATAATTACATTCGAAAACTATAAATATTGGAATATAGAAGTATTTCACGGTATAATCCCAGCGTACTAAGGCAAAAAATTATTAAGGGGCCACAGACACTCCATCGTCTATGATGACACAGTCCAATATGTTTACTTTATCAATCTAGAAACTAGATATGGGTATTTCGGCATAAATCTGACGCTCTCTCAATATAATCAGAACTCTGTCAATATTTTCTGCAAGATCATCTATTTATAGTGAGTAAACTAAGATATCATCAAAAAAACCATCACAAATTGGTCTATAAAATGTGGAAATTTCATATTCATCAAGTCCAAGAATACCATTGGTGCATTATTCAATCCAAATGACATCACAACTAATTCATAAAATCCATATATACTTTAAAAAGTTGTCCTAGGTATGTATGGTGGTCCCATCCCTAGTTGGTGAAGCATAATATAAAATCAATTTTATAGAAGATATTAGCACCTCTCAAATGATCTAAAATATCATCAACGCATAGAATCAGATACAGCTTATTAACCATCATTTTTTTCAACCTTCTATTATCCACACATACACATAAATACCCTTCAGCCTTATTGGTGAATAGAAGTAGAGAACCATAAGGATATGTACTATTCCTCATAAATAATTTATATTTCTGATCTTTCAACTGATCTTTAATCTCATGAAGATCATTGAGTGTGATTTTTTAAGGAAGGTTAGAAACTAGAAATGCTCCTCGCACCAACTAGATCATGAAATTGATATCTCTTTTAGGTAGTAAGTCATAGAACTCATCTCGAAAAATATCCTAGGATAGATATACCACTATATGATAATAATAATTATACATTACACTATAATCTAGTCTAATACAGTCTATATGATCCTTGAGACAATTAAATATACATTGAAATGGTCCTACAAAACAATCCTGAAGATTCCACTCACCCTTGTGTGAATAACTACCACCTCCAAGAGATACAAAGTCTACCTATAATAGACGACATGAGACTTATATTTAATTGAAAAATCCATAAAATAATCATGTCTATGCATTCTATTTCTATCAAAAATAGTTACAAAAAGAAATGGAAAACACAAATATCTAGTGAAAACACCTTTCAACATTTCAAATTTTCTTACAACACTCTCAGTGTTGTATCAACAGTGAAAGAACCATCCACGATTTCCACATACAAGAGAAAAATATTTGAAAAAATAGAATATAGAATATAATTTGACTCTCTTATGTAGAAAAAACACAAGCTATAGTAGATGAAACAATAATCATACTTCGGACAGTGGATAGTCGTGCATCCAATATAGTCATACTATTCTATATAATGTGAATATTATTTGTACCACTACCCTATGATCTTGCCTGACGACCAGGAAATATTGCTCTTACATTCTATTATTACCCGTACACTGAGGTACCACATCCCCTGCCTCATCTATAACCTCCATTAGAACTCTAGATACAAGACTAATGAGCCTTAGTTGAGCACCTTACGGACTCAAGTGAATATCCTAATCCACTCCCACGGGTGTGCTATGTAACGTTCATATATAATATTTGAATATGGATCAGTCTTCCACAGATATGAAATTCATATGTGGGGGTGATGAAACTGTAGAAACTTCTTGAAAAAAATGCCACAATAAGAGAACTGGAATGAAAAACATTCCTCAGATGGATATCCCCTTCCCTGACTGCTCTTCCCACTTCTAACTAGGTGAAAACTATTATAAAGGAACTTGTTCCCACACAAATAAGACCTCACAGATAGCCATGTTGAATTACCCTAGACGATGCTCAGGGGCTCTACTAGACTCTCATCCATTATGATTTTAGGGTTTATCCCATCCTCAAATATTATTAGGTATGATAAATTAACCTATAACTAGATCTCATTACAAAGACCGTCCTAAAAATATATCAACCTAGACATGTCATCAGTTAACAAAGATCCACAAAGCATTTTAGTTCTGTGAAATGTCTAACATATTACAACATTGAAATTAAATCTTATATTAGATTCATAAACTCATGAGTTTTTCATCCATTAAAGTTTCATGATACAAATGGATTAGTAACTTCATCTCTAATTCCATCCAAGATACCTCATCCAGCTACCCAACATCCTCCAGAATATATCACCAATTCCTCTAAGGTCTATAAAGAATGTATGCGGAATGCTTTACCCACTATTCCATTGGTGTATCATGATTCTTTAAGATCATCACGAGTGACCTGTTCTAGAACATAGATTTCTAGGGTGCTCCTTTCATATTAAACATAGGCTGATGTTGTAGCTAGAAATCTCTTTTCATCTCACTCATCGAAGGCATGGTATTAATAGTCTCCATTTCCATTGATCGCATGAACCTTGACAAGAAATTGAGAATATGAACATAAATATGATTCTCAGAAAATATAGGAAACGGTAGTTCTACTTCATTGGGAGCATGCAGTTTTCCACTCTCTAGATGCTCAATTCTAAGATGATAAAGAGTATTATTCTCTATCAGACAACCATAGACCTTAATAACTATTTATAAACAAGGTAAACATCAATAGATGAATAAAATATAGAATCAAAAATCATGGTATATATAAATAGGTCTCACAAGTTATTTATCATGATACATCAATTCATTTTTTATTTCATTTATCAGGTATAATAGATATCTCAAATCACAGTTCAATAAGAAAGTATATATCACCTAAAAAATAGATGTGCCCCTATCATAAACAATTAATTTCAATATGT
The DNA here is from genome assembly GCA_963277665.1 of Viscum album. Taxonomy (NCBI): domain Eukaryota; kingdom Viridiplantae; phylum Streptophyta; class Magnoliopsida; order Santalales; family Viscaceae; genus Viscum; species Viscum album. The sequence goes on along the minus strand of OY728166.1, from coordinate 155,438,717 downwards.
ACTAATGTGAGGATTATGATTCATGTATCCTCATATCATTCCATACTAGGACATGGGTACAAATCTCACGAAATAGTAATATCACAAAACAATAATCTCAAACAACATGTGAATCAACCAAGGTGAAATAACATCAACTATAGTAAGAAAACAAAAACAAAAAACAATTACATACCTAGGCACACATATTTTTCGGCAAATAAGAAACACATAATCTCAGAAAAAATCTCATTAACAAGCCCCAAATAATCCTATTATCCTTTCTATTTTTACCAAATAGTAAATTAGAAGAAAATAAAGCCTTTTCCTTTGACACCACTTTGTAACATCTCCCGATCTGACACTCTCTCATGTGCACAAAAATGGTTGGTTAAGAGACCTAAAGTGTAAAATGATGTGAATTTTTAACCTATTTTTAATAAATTAAATTTCATTGATGTGTGTTGTTATATGATACACCTAGTTTATATTTCACTACACACAAAATTGGCTTAGCTTTCGTTAAACGCAATATCGTGTTTTTAGGAAGCATAATATTATTATTATACTTATTTAAACAGGAAAATTATCTCATATCCATTAAAATGGATGTTATGAATAGGTGTAACTGAACTATGAAATTATTAATTACACATAACCCATTGAAAAAATAAATATAAATTAATGTAAAACCCTTTTTAAAATAAAGGGAAATTTTTTTTATAAAAATTATTTAAATGTGTATAAGTGTGTTTTCTACCAAAAAATAGAAAATTAAATCTTATTGAATTATATTAATGAGTTATATATATATATATAATATTCTCAATAAAATTTTTAACAACCATGTTATACATTTTGTATACATGATATGAGAGAAAATTAAATTTATGCATAAAATAATTTTTTTTCAAAATATTTTTCCACCTTTTGATAGAATGATTGTTTTAAATAAAGTTATTGACACATTTATAAATTATATTTGGAAAAATAAATTTCATATTTTATTTTGGTATATAAAACTTTACATTTTTTTGGTAATTTTTTGATAAGTATAATGTTTTCATGAATTGTGAAAAATACAAAATTTTAATTAAAAATGGATTTTTCATCCCAAACATTTAGAGTATTAAATTATATAATTGTTTTTTTAAATAATTATTTATATATTTTATATTATTTAATATAATTTAGTTCATTGGAATCAATTTCATAATTAATTCGATATAAAAACAATTCAATCTTTTGAATGTTTTCACTTTTAAAACCAGTTTTCTCATTCGATCATGAAGATCAATTTTAAATTAATTTTATCCATCTATGTATTTTTAATTATAAAAAATGGATTACATATTTTGAATTATAAGGACAAAATTTTTTAATTAGGTCCCTTTTTTGAAAAAATTAAAAGTAAATTTTTTAATTTTTATTAACACGGTTCATGTTGAATCTATTACTTAATTGTATATATAATATTAAATATATTATAAAACTATCATAACACATGGTAAAATTGTATTGGATCAAGATAATTAGACCCATATAATATATTATAAATTGAATTATATAATGGAAACATGTCCATAAAAATGATTTAGATATTATTAAATCACATAGCGACACAACATGTCACACTATTAATTTAAATAAATAAAATATTTTTAATATGGGGATCAATATAAGATATGATCAACTATATATATTTTTATGAAATATAATATTTTAATCTATATCATAGAAATTTATTTTTATGTTTAATTAGACATATAATTATCATAAAAAATTAAAAAATGATGACAATGTAATTATTCAATTAATCAAAAAATACTTAATCAAGGTAACACATGAATTTTTTATGTGAATATTACATGTCATTGATGTATTAAATGAATTGGTTTGAATTTATCTTTAGGTGTTGATTTTTAAAATTCAATGAAATTAATTTTGTATAAATCAACAATTATGATATTTTATGAAAATAATATTTTATTATATTATTAAAAAACAAAAAACATATTTAAGAATAAAAATAAATTATAATATGGACTAAAGTGGTATTAATTATTTATGTATGGTTTAATTAAAATACCATAAGTAAAAATATCATTTTTTTAATATTTTCAAATTTTGTACCATAGATAAAATTAAAATAGGATAAATAATGGTTAAATAGATGATAATGTTTAATATAATACCAAAAAATTTTAAAATTTATTTTATGATGAGATTGCAACCCTATATCATATTATTTTAAAATTTATTCTCTTTTGAGGTATACATATTGATATTGAATTTAATATAAATTAATATTTTTTGTAATTCCAAGAATGCCCCTCACCTCTCTTATAAAATGTAACATCTTGTTCCCTTTTCCTTATAACATGTTTGGTTTGGAAAACATCTATTGATATATCATCCCAAAATACCTCCCTTAATCCAACAATTATCTATTCGGGATGAAATATATCCATGGAAGTCCATTAGTGAAAACCAAGAGGAGTTACACAATGAAGAGGAGGTTCGAAAAAACAAATAGATTCAAGACATAAGGTAAGAGATTTATGTCAAACTTTTATTTCTATGGAAAAAAATACATATAAATCACATTTTTATTTTATTTTGTGTATATACTAACCATTAATATCTTTTATTATTATTATCTTGAATATTATTCTATTTTCATATATATTTAATTTCCTTTCTTCTATGGAGTATATAATTCTGTTGATGATAAAGTTACCTGTATTTCATTTTTTTGACATTCCAGACCATCAAAGTGTCTATAAAATATAATGATGGGAATCCATTTGAATGAAAAGGGGTAAAATACATAAATAAATGTAAATATTTTCAAAGTCCTATTTTTTTGGCCACCTTAGTCTTTCCAAACTCTGTCAGCGGACAACCTAATTGTGTGCCACACTCTAGCGTGCAGCCCACTTGCATTTCCTCATATGTCATGCATCCTACTTGCTCACCCAAATCATTTCTCCCAAGGTCAGTTATTTTTCTATAAATAGACCCTTGGGGCCTTCATTTGTAAAGACAAATTTCATTGAAGCCCAATTGTTGCCCTGGTCACCCTAGTACTTCACCCCAGTCTTCCAAAACATTCAAGGTAGCTCTTAAACACCTTGAATGAAGGATTTAAGGGAGGATAAATGGACACATGTCCTTTTAGTGTTTGAAATCCATAAAACTTGCGTAGATAAAGTTCGCAACCTCTCCAAGTCAAAAATACTTGTGTGCCGCCCATTCCACTCATAGGAAATTGAGTGCACCACTTATTGGATCACCTATGAATACTCTTGAAGACTTGATAAAGGTGTCACCCATGTTTTACCATATAAGTTTTCCATCGCTTGAGTGAACATTAGGTTACCCAAGCCTACTTGTACGCCCTTACTTTCTCGCCCTTACCTACTTGCGCACCCATAACTTCACACCCTTCTCTACTTGGGAACCCCTCCTTAATTTACATACTTTCATCACACTATCCAGTCTATAAGTCATAAAGCTTTCGTCAAAGACACTCATGGAAAAGCTTCTTCTTCCTTGTCTCCTTTATCTGAAAGGGATTCTGTTGAGACCTCCACCAAAGCCTCTTGACTTATCAAAGCATTGGTAAATTCACATCAACATGAATCTTATTTGGGTTTGTATTTCAATAGTCAGAGGTATTCCCCATTTTTTTACAATTGGGATAGGATCCATGGGGTGTCTATGGGTTTGTATATCCATATTCACATAGACCTTTCTCCTATAAATAGTGTTGGGAAGTTCCTAGATATGAGGAGGGTTGGGTCCTGACCTCTCCCATCTCAAAGAGATGACCTGGAACCTCAGGTATCTGGCAGGGGATGATATGGTTCATGCCTACTCTCCCTTTTAATGATAATGTAGAACTATCCCTACCCTACCAGGTTCAATTTTAGGGAAACCATCTTTATGTAATCCCCTAGCTTTTCGTGCAGGAGGTGGCATCATTTCTCATCCTCTCTTCTTCGGTTCCAAAGACCACAGGAGAGATGGGAACATGGAATTTGGTTTCCCTTTCCCTCTCCTGTTGTGCTTTGTCACCATGGGCAGCCATCCTAGTTTAATCCCCCAACCATAATACCTTATTCCTTGTATTAAACCCTTGTCCAATGTAAATAGAACAGAGGGAAGGATCGTCGCCTCACCCTCTTCCACAGTTGCCTCAACCTTGATCACATCAGACACTATAGGTGTGTCGTCTTCCACCAGCAGAGGGGGAAATTTTTTATAGTGAGAATGACTTTGATGAATCATTAACATACTCATGTTTCTCACTCTGAGCATGACACACGTGGGTTTTTATATTTTTCATGTTCAAAACATTTTCAGAATCGAATGAAATACGAGAACTCTGATTCCTATTCAAACAAGGATACATAAGAAGCCTTTTTAGTGCCGGAGCTCAATGGATATCTTCCTCAAGATTCCAAACCTATTTCCCTTAATCTGGGAATCCTATTTTAGAATACGCTGCAAATTAAACCCCAAATCATCAAGTAATATTTTTCAAAAAGTAAGCCCAAACTCAAATTTCTAAAAAAACCATCATGTCCTGTGATACTTTTTGAACTATGTGGGATATGATTCCCATACATATGGGATACTTAGGAATCGTCCATGATGATCAAACCCAATACCCTAAATCAACCATGTTCCCCTTGGGCCATATTCCCAACAGGGTCTGATCTTACTTGGAGACCCATATTCATTCCACGTTCCTTGGTCTGCTTCAGCATAAGTACCACACTATATTTGGACCAAGAACCTTCCTCTTATATGTCCTTATCACATGAACATAAAAGGTATGATGTGTCCCATTATGTTACACCAAACTACGAGGGTTCTGATTCCTTTCACAAGGATATGTAGGTATCCCATTTTATGGGAATGATCCCAAAATCAAATCAAACCTTCATCTCCATGGATGACAATAATTTCTAGTGAGGCCCACTGAGTGGTATAAAAACCAGTATTATCACAACGATGATTAAAATAATCTCTTAGAAGTATATTATAGGATACCATTGATGGAAAATATCTAATATATATGGATATTTCTATTAATGAAGAACCTTTAATGCATACTGATGATTCTAAATTTTACGCATGTTAATAAGTGATTGTAAATTCCAAGGGATACTAATGATTTAATTGGTGAATTAATAAGGAATCAGGAAAATATCTTAAAATTACAAAGAGAGCTTCGGAGTAGACAATAATTCCCCCCCAAAGGGTGTGATGAGTCCGACCTCCCATCCTCATGACCAATGGATATTCTTATGTATCATAAAGTTCAAACATAACGAATGACTGCCTTTGGAATGAAGATCCACTTTGGATAAATAAATGTTGGAAGTTTCCATTTCCATAAATAAATCTAATGGAAACCACCTAGAAATAGTAAATCCTAAAACTATAACACACATTTTGAGGAACTATGAAACAAAAATGGGGAACCCAACATGAATCCTTAACCAAGTTTAAAATGTTACCCACCTATTAGGCCCCTATCTATTGATAATAGAATCCAAAAGATGGAATAAATCATGCATGTATCCATCTAAAAGATGATTCATTAATGTATTTTTTTTCGATCATGTTTTTTTCTCATAATTTCCTTCATTCCAAAAATGGATTTCTCTAGGACAACATTTGTTAACTTCTTGACCGCTGCTCAAGTTGGATATCCATCCACGGGAAGGATTTCATCACTAACCCAGTTTCTTCAATGATGGGTCTCTAATGTACTGGTAAAAGAATATCACCAACATGGTACAATCCCAACTTTATAGGCTACTTGACATTCCCTCCATGTCAATAAAAATCCAATATCATCTGGCCAATGATGACCAATGATTAAGAAGTAGATAGTGCCAACCATCATCTTCAATAGTTTCAGGTCCTTATCCCCAGAATTCAAAAATAAATCCCTCCTATACTATAGAGAGATTGATCAAGAGGCCACTAAATTCCTCAATTTAAGAATGAATGTTTCATTCCTGAGGACACCCACCAACAATCTCCGCCAGAATCGCACAGTAGTGTTCCCACAACATGATTGAGGTGTTGCCTATAGATATTTGGCCCAGGTCTCTCGGACTCGGGAATTCAAGATGAACCTCCAGGGACAACATCCGGTAAACAGAGAGTATGTTCTCACCTCTACCTCCACTGTAGAAGTCCATCAACCTATCTGGATAGAAATCAACGAGTGAGAACAAACACAAGTTTGTTCTAATTTTTCTGCTCAGCAGGCTCTTCTTGAAGCAACCCACCAATCCCACCAGATAAACCCAGTGGAGTACTGTGAACTGGCACATACAACTATATACAAATTATCATCCAGTCTGTAGGATCATCTGACTGCATTTAAAGAATCTCGCCAATCTAATGTGGTGGAAACTGGTAAACAGATACATACACCTATTTACAACAATCAATTTTGTCCGTAGTCTCATCTTCTAGTATTTAAAGAAGTCTGTCAACCAAACTTTATAGGAAACATCCAGTATGCACATACACCTTCCAAGGTTCATCATTGTTGCCAACATTCTCATTTGGTAGCATAAGGAGAATTCAGTCGGAAATCTCTGACAAAAATATGGGACATACACAACTCTCTACCCCCATTCATGAGTACTGTCAACACCCATTGATAGGAAAAGGGGATAGGAGTAGGCACATACACCTAATCTAGATACATAATGGATGTATATTCCCGTTCCATCCACTGATGTCACCAAACACATCGTATCAATATTGAAAGGGAAGACACAAATTCATGTCCATATTCTGGAAGCATTCCTGGATATTATAACAAAAAAATTAGTAGTATCATTGGAACATACACATAAATATGTCCCCACACATGTGATAACACATCGTCATGCCATCTCGGAGTAGATACACACCTCTGTTCTAGTCCATGAGGGTCATGGGGAATACTTTCCCATATCATATGAATAACAAGATCAGGAACATAAACCCTTTATAATTGAAGGAAATCGGTTTGTTCCAATAACAACTCCAAAAAAGTTACATACACTTTCCCTGGTTTACCAATATTCCTATCAAGTGTCCCCAACTAAGTATAATAGAACATATAAGAAGAATTCTCGCTAAGCACTATTGGAAAATCTAGAGTCAAGGTGCGATTTGACTCCTCTTAATGTTGGAGTTCTTAAAGCCCTCAAACATTTATCTGTTGTAGCTTAAGATTATACCCTATAATTACCAAATTATGAGAGTGTTAGTGGTTTGGTCAATCCAGAGTGCTTATCTTCAGATGAGAGCCATGAAAACACTTAGTGTAGACCGAAGAACATGGATCCAAAAGATTTTTCCCTTACTTTAATTCATAATGGTGATCCTCCCTATCATGGAATTCACTACAAAAGTCTTATCTGATGTAGTATTTCAAATTTTCACAATAATTTCATAATTGAAAATGTAGCGATGAGAAATCCCTCATATCCTGAGGCAATTGCAAACACAAGGCTTTTCATGTCTCATGCCTTTTCATTTATGGGTGAAACACCTTCTCTACCATAAGATATCTTAAGGGAACAATAATTCTCTAAAACTCCCTTGGGTCATTTTTACTCCAATACCAAGCATTCACTTTTGTAAGACCAAGTGGAGAAACCTCTAGTTAATGATAATGATGATGTTTAAAACATGAGGAATCAATTGTCCAATGTAGAAATACCAGTCATGTTCTGGACATTGGTAAATTCTCAGTATAACATTCCAGAACTGATGATGAAAGACTGTATTCATGACATCCACCTCAACTTATGGAAAACCCTTCATCATTTGAAAATCAAATTATTACCATATGAGGAATATCAAAATCATGTAAAGGTAATATAAGGGTTGCAGCACCAAATTGACTTGGCGTCTCTCTCAGTTTTCCAACAATCAAAAGATGAAAAACATCAGATAACCCTTCAGTGTGCATGTCTCAGTTCCCTAAAAAGGCTATGCCAGTTAATTTCAGATTCTTCATCTAGTGTTTGTATCATAGGATGGGGTTCATAAGGAGCATTTCATTTAAATACACTCGGAAATCATTAAAGTCCACCAAAAGTGTTCTCATGCAATTTTATTTCCCATGGTTAGACCCAATCAATATATACTGTATGTAATCAAACGTATGCTCAAAAATAGGCCTCAGCCAGCTCTCATCAGATTCAAGCCCAATGAAAAGAAGTTTTTGTGTTACATTAATATCAACCATCTAAGAATATTGAGCATGCATCCCACATAGAGGTTGTTAGGTATCAGAGAATGAAAATGTCTGAAATAGAAAAAAGATCTTCTGAATTAGGTCATTTGAATGGTTGTCTAATGATGCACCCATCTAATGTCTGAACAAAAATCCACACAATTAGAAGAGTAGTTTCAAATATTTCTTCCATGGTAGTTGAAGAATCACATTATCTTTCAAGTATTGTGGATCATTTAATTCTACTTTAAAATTCATTTAACAAAGATCAATGATTTGAAGAAGAATAATAGGATTATCCCCATCCTGTTGGACTGGGGGTTTTTTCACATCTGCAATCCCCGCTTCAAGAAATGTCAGTTTACTCTTGATTAGAAAAGAATACACAAGGAGAGTGTATAACTGGACTATCTAAGGATTCCCTTCAGGTTACTGTCTTCCAAACAGTTTCAGGGAATTCATCAAATAGGATAACAAGGTCTTGTGGAAGATACAAAGGTATAGAATCATAAAAAAACACTGAGAGGATACAATTGATGTATTATGTGTCAGTAAATGCCATTAACACCACTAAAGAAGATCCTCCAGAAAATGATTCCTCTTCAGTAGAATCATAAGATGAAGTTCATGTCGATAATATGGTACACACCGAGGAAAACAAAGAAGGTGTGCACACTTGAAATCAAAGGTTTATCAAGAATCTTGGTATACCTTCAAGTAACCAACTCCCCCACTCTGAAACGAAACTAACAAAGGGAAAGTCAAAAGTCAGAACAAATATCACTTTTTCTACTAGAGTAGGTCAATATCTTTCTCTTGAAGAGATATATAAATAGTAAGAAGAGGAAATGCAGGATTTTAAAAGACTCAATAAAGAATTACATAGATATATCATTTCTGCTAGACACACTCCCTAGGAAGGAACTCGACTTGAATATCATGTAGTATCTCTTCAGCAAAATGGATTTGTAGAAACTAGAGATGTAGATAATGAATTCCCTACACTGGGTACACAATCATGGCATGATCAAACTAATCCTGATAGGCATGTTTCCATGGGTTATCCAAGGCAGATATCTGCACCACCCTCAGTGGTTTTTCCAGTCGTTGCACTAGCTCAACCTCCAGTAGCTATACCTCCACAGAATCCAGCTCATCCAGATATTTCCCAAATGCTTATGAATTCAATTGATGGATTAAAAACATGATAGGATACTATAGAGGTACAACGTGAACTAGTTCACCCGGAAAAGAGATCTTACCTAGAATGGGTGGATGCGATTCCTCCCCCACCAAATTTTGGAATACCACAGTCCAATCATTAATGGTTCTGGAGATCTGGAACAACACTTAAATTTTTTTGTTTCTAGTTAAGATCTCATAAAAGGAACTTCTCAACAACAACAAGCAGTAAAACATAGGTTTTTTGGGTAGTCATTACAGGGACCAGATATTGTCTATTATAGTAGTTTACTATCTCGATCAATTATTTAATGAGAAGATCTCTGTGAGAAATTCCTTATTCAATTTAGCTCAACGCTACCAAATTAAATAGTTTTTTATCTTACTAATTGTAAAAAAAATTATAATGAAATAGTTTCTGATTTTATAGCTCAAGCGAAAGGATTAACATATTATTTATGTCTAGCACTCCGTTAAAAAGAGTTGCTACCAATTTTTGTGGAAAATCTGTGTGGTGAGCTACGCACACCATTTATCCCTCTAAAATACACGGGAAAGTTTTGAAAACATTTCTAAATCACTCAAGAGATATAAGACTCTATTATAGAAACTAATTCTAAAACTCATGTAATTCCATCAGCTCCGTGGAGGAGGATTGGAAAGGCAGAAGCTGATATAGTCACACTAAATACGGAAACTCTAACTGCTTCTACTTCAAGACCCTCATCATATCTATGGGCTCCGCATCCTGAGCATTAGCATAAATGACCACCTCATCAAGATGATCAAATAGATCAAAGGCATTAACAGTTCGAGGAATTAAGGAATATTTTTTATTCTTTCAGGAGTGAAAAAGTTCTTGGATACTTCAACTTAGCCTTGGAAAACAATTTGGTTCAGTTTCCAAGGCTAAAGAAACCAAATAAAAAAGGATATGAAGATCATTTGAATTATTTTCCATTTCACCAGATGTTAGGACATCCCATCGTGGAATGTTTTTTTCATGGACCTCTTGAAAAACATGGTAGACTCTGGGAAAGTAAAACTGAAAAGTTTATCAGCTCAAGTAGCATGTGTTACTACTATTGATCCAGAAGAGGAAGGTGAATGGAAGGAAGTAAAAAGTAAAAATTTTCATAAATATGATGATTGGGTGATCATGAAAAAAACCAACATGACTAATGCCATTTTATTATCACAGTTGAAACAACCGATTGTGTCTTCTCCCACTCCTACCAAAGCAAAACCAAATTCATTAAAAAGTCATTCATCAAAGAAGTGAAGTGATTAAAAGGAAAAATAGTAGTCAGAAGAAGATGAGCTCACATTAATTCCAATGTATTCCATGACCTTGGTAGACTTCATTCAATATATTTAGAAATCACGAGAACCACCTAGCCAAATGGCACAACCAAAATTAACCTGTCAAGAAAAATCGCCGTCACATAAAGAATTGTTCTTTGGATCTGTTAATGTTATCTATTTAATGGATTTTTATACCAATTGTGATTCTGATTATAATGATCCAGAATTCCTTGTACATAATTTGGAAACTAGTGGAAGAGGCTAAGGTTGAGGATATAGAGGAAGACATGGGAATTCTAGAAACCACCATTTTAACTCTACCCTTCTTGAACCATATATGAGGCATAAACTCATCGAAGATCCATTTAGACGTCTCAATAGGAACAAGAGTTTTCCCCATGAAATATAGGTTTGGTTCAAAAACAATTATTATAGAGGATCGATTAGAATTCACATAGTCTTATTATAAGAAAATGAATAGAAAAATTTAGTATAATTTACAAAATCCAGGACTACTTCCAGCTTTTTTTCGGACACAAAATACAGTCACATTAGAAGCATCAACATCCAAAGCACCTACAAAACTGCATCTCCATGCTGGGAAACCCAGAACTATGGATCAAAAGTATGATGTCTTGAAACAATTGGACCATGCATCATCCAAGCTATCTATTTTGGTTTCCTTGAATCCTTCAAAAGATCTTTGAGAAGCATTTATTGAGGCTATGTCAAGTCTTCAAGAATATGTAACTGAAGTTGTTGCTGCTAAGGTTTACCAAATAAAGAATGATCCTATACAATGTTATGCAGTTATATCTTTTACAGATGAATATGAAGAAGATTTTTTACCTGGACATATCAGACCCTAGTATTTTTATGAAAAAGTCAAAGATATAGACATCTGATGTTCCTTTATTGATAATGGTTCCCGGGTCAATATTATTCACGTTCATACACTTCATCGATTGGCCTTAACTGAATCTAATTTATCTCATTCCACTTTAATATTAAAATCTTACTATAAGATTGAAAAACAACCTTTGGGAAATATTACACTAAAAACTCAGTTTCGAGATATTGTGTCTAATACAGATTCCATGGTTTTTCGTCAGGACACATCTTTCAATATTTTTCTTGGAAGGCCTTGGCTACATCACCATGCAGCCATACCTTTTTCATACCACCAATGTATTAAGTATTGTTTCAATGGTCAAATCGGGGCATTTTATGGTGACAATGCTCCTTAAAAAATACGTGAATCTCAATACATTGAGGTAGTGTTTTATCACACAAATGGAATGAATTCTATAACAGATAAGATAACCACGGTTAATGATCCGAATGGATTTGAAAATATCCTAGAAAATAAATTCATATATCTGAATACAGATTAAGTGTTACACATAAATCCAACTAAAAGGGTAAACCTATATCTGGGAACTCATCTAGTAACTTCCATAATGACAATTACGACAATTGAGCCTGACAACATGGGAGAAGTTGTTGATCCACGAAGTAGTGAGTGAAATTTAAATAGATATGTCTTCATTTCATCCACAATACTACAATAATCCTATACATCATCAACCAGTGTAGAAGAGAATGTAGCAACACTAGAGAAAGACAAATATGTTGATTATCAATCCATCATCTCCACTTTATTACCCCAGGAAGACCCTTTGTCATTAGTAGGGTCCGATTTGGTGGCCTCTTCTTTAGGATGTTCAAGTGCCGACTCCACCTCTAACTCTAGGAGTTTTGCCTCATCATCAAATATAAAATAGGAAATAGAAGAGGTAAAATGTAATGAAGAAGAATATTAAGCTCTCTGGGAGGCTTCTCCAGCATTTGAGGAAGGTGTTCCTATCACAGCAGATGAGCTCAGAGAAATAAATATGGCTATAAAAGAAGATCCACGCCCCACTCTAATTAGTGTGGCCACAAACCCTGAAGGGAAAGAGGTGTTACATCATTTTAATGGAACATCGAGATATATTTTCTTGGAATTATACAGAAATTCCATGTCTTAATCTTGATTTAGTCACCCATCATTTGGGTTTTTCAGAAGAACGTCGAGGATTCAAGCAAGCAGCAAGAATAACACACCCAACTCATTCCTCTAAAATTGAAGCTGAAGTTGAAAAGATTATAAAGGTTAACTTTGTTTGTGAAGCTCAGTATCCCAAATGGTTAGCTAATATTTCCCAGTGAAAAATAAGAATGGAAAAATTAGAGTTTTCTTTGATTTCAGATATCCTAATAGGCATTTTCCTAAAGATGACTTTCCGGTTCCGATTACGGAACATATAATTGTTGAAACTGCTATCTATGAAGATCTTTCATTCATGGATCGAGACACTGGGTATAATAAAATCCATTGGGACCCAGAGGATGTAGAATACACAGCCTCCTGATCCCCTCAAGGTGTTTTTTTCTGTCAGGTAATAATAATTGGTTTATAGAATGCTTGTACAACATATCAACCTTCCATCCACTATATCTTCAAACCCTTCTTGTGGAAGTTAATTAAATGTTATGTGGATGATTTTGTGGTCAAATCTAGACAACATTCCAATCAATTGGTTGATTTGGAGACTATTTTCAATAAATTTCGGCAATACAGTTTGAAGATGAACCCCTTGAAATTTGCTTTCAGGGTAACCTTGGGAATGTTTCTTGGATTCATTGTATTCCATTATGGTATAAAAGTTGATCTTGAGAAAACAAAATCAATCCTTTGTAGGTCACCTCCTTGAAATTTTAATGAATTAAGAGGAATCCATGGACACTTGGCCTATATTTGGTGCTTTATCGCCATTTTACCAGGCATGTGTTTACCCTTTCATAGATTAACGAAGAAGGGAATCACCTACAAATGGACTGAAGACTGCCAAGAAGCATATGATACGCTCAAGAAATATCTCATGAGTCAACCAGTATTAATTCCACCTATTGAAGGAAGACCACCTATTCTCTATGTGATAGCTTTAGTGTGATCACTAGGTTCCTTCCTCACCCAATACAATGATGATGGGAATGAAAAAAGACATTACTATCTCTGTTGAACAATGATTGATGCGGAAAATCGATATTAAAGTATTGAAAAATGCTTCCTAGAATTAATTTTTACAAATAAAAAGTTGAGGCACTACCTGCAACATCATTTTGTCCAATTGGTGTCCCCCAATAATCTATTCAAATTTATCCTTAGTCGTCCTATGCTTATAGGGTGTCTTGCACGGTGGGAAGTTATTTTGACATAGTTTGATATTCAATTTGTGCCTCACAAGGAAATAAAATTCCAAGCTCTAACTGACTTCTTGTTGAGCATCCATCTATTGAAGATACATCATTTTATACTTAACTTTCTAATGAAGTGGTCTTCTCTATTAAGAATAATTCCAAAACATTGGAAATTTATTTTGATGGAGCTACTAGAAGTACAACTGGGAAGTGAATGGAAAACCCTAAACTCAAAAAAAATGGGTTAGGAATTTTCCTTATTTACCCTGAAAAGGCAGTATTGTCTTATTCCTTCCTGTTGTGAGAAGGTGGTACCAACAATGAGGTAAAATATCAAACTCTCATCGCAGGTTTAGAATTGTCCCTTTAGGTGGAAATGGATCATTTAAATGTGAAAGTTCATTCATAATTGGTAATCAAACAAATTAATGGGGAATATTCTATCAGAATAGAAGAGTTAATCCATTTTTGTGACTACATCAGAGGGGTAACATCTATCTTTTCCTCAGATCTAACATTGTCTTATGTCCCGTGATCGCAAATTTCTCAAGAAGATGCACTGGCTAATAAAGCTACAACCTTGGAAGATCCAAATCGGGATGAGACAGTCATCATCATAGCTCAGTGTCATGTGGTTTTACATTTTTTTCAAACCACAATAGAAATAATTAATGAAATTAGCCCAATTTCTGAACCATATGGTTATACTACATGATAGAGAACACCCATCATGTAATATCTTTATAATGAGATACTTCCACTATATAGGGATGGAAAAGAATGGATCTGGCGATGATTGGACAATTTAACTCTTTATGATAGTCCATACCACTAAAATATCCTCTATAAGAAATGAATTGATGGAATCCTCTTTATATGTATTGATGGGGAAGATATTGTAGCTGTCATGAAATAAGTACATTCCAGAGTTTGTGTTTCCCACTAGTATGGGAACTTACTCTCTGATCAGATCTGAAGGCTTGGATACTTTTGGCCTTCAATGATGCATGATTTTCTATATTTCACTAAAAAAGTTCATCCCTTACAAGTGCATTCATACTTCATTCATCACCCCCTATAGTTTCTACACACATATAAACACTTCTGGCCATTTTCCACATGGAGAATGGATGTATTAGGGCCTTATCCTCTAGTCACGGCTACGTAGTTCATGTATATTCACACTACTACTGACTTATTCTCTAAATGGGATGAGGCAATACCTCTCCACGAATTCAGAGCCAAAATCATTGTTAGTTTTGTCAAAACTAATATAATCACTATATTTTGTGTCCCTCAAACTATTTTTATGGAAAATGGTACCGATTATTGTTTTGATGAGGTTAAAAAGTTATATCAGGAACATAATATCAAATCCAACCATTCATCTTTCTATCATGCTGTAGCCAATGGACAGATGGAGGCCTTAAATAGGAACCTATCAAATATACTCAATAATATGGTGGATAAAGATAATAAATCATGTCTAGATAATATTTTTAATGCTTGATGGGGTTATTGAACAACTACCCATAGTGATACCCCAAAAACTATTTATTCATTGGTATATTGAACCAAAGGAGTTTCCCTAATTGAAATCCAATTTCCTTTACTCAAAGTTGCAATATATAATAAATTTTCTATAGAAGAAATGTCTCAGAAGCAGTTCAATGAGTTGGAATGTTTAGACGAGAAAATATTGAATACTTTTCATCATCTTGAAGTCAATTAGAATATAACAACATGATCTTTTAACACAAATTTTTTCCTCCGTTCATTTATTCAAGTAGAATTTGTATTAGAACTTAGGACTCCAATGATAACTGGGATGAAACCTCCAAAAAATGATACAATGTGGGAAGGACCTTATTCCATATATAAGGTCTATTCAAATAGAGAATATACCTTAATATCATTGGATGGAGAGTTTATTACAACTCCAACCAATGCGAGATTCTGGAAGAAATTATTTGTGCAGTTGTGCACATCTGTCCTCAATATAAGTCTTTAAACTGCACAGCAAAATGTCCTTACTGCAAGAAGTTAAACTGCATAGTACCATATACTCACTGAAAGACTTGAAATTGTACAGTATGACTTCCTTACTGCAAGACATAAAACTTCACAGTAACATGTCCTCGCTACAAGACATAAAACTGCATAGCCCCCATGTCTTAGTTATAAGACATTAAAATGCATAAAAACCATAAGTATACATGCAGCATGACATTAAAATTCGTATCATTTTCATCCTTGTGCACGACATTAAACTGCATGATATCATTTTTACAACTAATGTTTTCTCTATTTGACATTAGAAGATTCCATAAGAAAGCATAATTGACCCCATCACTACTCCTTAGTAGCACGTGAGTCCCTCTCTTTCCTATATCTATGTAAGATCTACAAAGAGACCTCATTTCAAGATCTACATATGTCTTGATTCTCATTTTCCAATGAGATACGTTGAGATTCATGAATCTATTATTTTGGTCCCAACCACATTTACCAAATCTTCTTATTTTCTTTTCTTCTCCTATATATGAATTAGATCTATACGGAGTGTTTTATTAAGAAATATTATTTGGTCCTTATATAATTTCATGTATTAAGATTCACCATTATCTCAGAATGTTTCAAAATTCCCCATTCTTCCTGTCAAACTTGATTGGCATGAGATATGGGTTTTTCAAAAACTACATATGGAATGATTCTCATTTTTAATGAGATCCGTAGAGATGACTAGATCTCCAATATTGGGCCCAGCCATGATAAAAAAATAGTACTTTCTTGTATAAGAATCAAATCTGCATAGGGAATGTTTTATGGACTATCTATGACTTGATTCTTTCCACAATAACACACGTAGTGACACTTGGGTCTTATCCCTTAATCTAACATCAATATGTATTTCCTTTCACATCAGTTCATTTTCATCCTTACTACATGACATTAAACTGTATATAAATATAGAACCCCTATTCTTCACTAGAATCACCTTTACACTATAAAATAAACCCTTACTACTACTTGTTTCTCACACCGAGCATAGCTCATGTGGGACTAGGAATTGGGTAAAAGGATTTTTTATATAAACAATGTGTCTCAATTTATTATGGGGTTATTAATGTCTTTACTCCATGACTTAAAACTGAATAGTATAATGTCTTCGTTGCATGACTCTAAATTGTGCATCATAATATTAATTCATAGAATACAAAAAATGCCAACATTTTACATACGAGTCAGATCTATGTGAAGGATGTCAAAACCAACACAAAAATTGGTTCCAATATTTACCATATGAATTGTATATAAACCCCTTCCTTATTTTATACTCTTATACTTTTTTATTTTTAGATCTTAATAATCATTCTTATGATTTATGGTGACAGGGTTTCTAATATTTGAGAACTTTTTTCCTGACAATGTTGCACATGCCCTTAGGCGGCCTTGAATAAGTGGCCTACATAAGAGGAATGTCAGCCAAAAGATTCCATTATTTCCCTATGAAGTATATTCCCTAGTTGGACCTGCATAATATAGCCCCCATAATGGGTTTTTCATGTAATGGTAAATTTTTTCTTGATTATAGTATCTTTTTTCCTTCAAATATTTGATGACAATATACAAGAATCTGTATTTTAAAACAGTCATACAAGTATACATATCCAATTATCTTTCTCACAATATAAATGTCTTCAAGACCATGATTTAAACATTTCCCTCACCTTTTTTTCAATACAATATGAAATAACCTTGAAATCGCATGGCCACATATAATATATTTTTTTCATTTTTGGTCTTTTCATATGACCTAAAACTACAGACACCATACCTCTTAAGTTTTTGTCAGATGTTCGTAAGAGTCCTATTCCTATGATTCTTTGAACATCATGGTTGGAAATTACCTTCTCCATATTCAAGTACCTTTCTACATAAACCAAACTCCATGTTGCGGAAAACCTGAATCCCCATAAGCTTTCTTCAGCTTTTAGCAATTGAAAGTAAAACTTAAAAGATCTCTTTTGATTGACTATACAGCACGTGCCCTTAGGTGGCCTTGCATAATTTTCCTACATAACTAGCCTGTTATTAAAAAGATTCTACTATTTGGCTATACAACATATACCCTAGTTGGTCCTACAAAATACACCCCTCATTATGGGTTTGTCAAGTACTGGTAACATTGTTCTTCGAAAAGGCATCCTCTAATGCTTTTATCCTTTTCTCATATCATTCCTTAGTTTCAAAAATTTCCAAATAACATTTTAAACTTTTCCCTTCCATACCTGAATATGATTGTTTGTTTCCAAAAAATTATCAAGAAATTGGGAGAGGTTCTTACCTTGGGTCGGATCTAAACACCATAAATTAAAGACACCCAATTTCCTCACTGCACAACTTTAAACTATACAATACAATTTCCTCACAACAAGACATTAAACTGCACAATACCAAATTTTCACTAGAAGACATTAAACTATATAGTACAATGTCATCATTGAAAGACTTTAAACTACACAGTACAATGTCCTCACTACATGACTTTAAACTGCACAATACAATTTCCTCACTGCAAGACATAAAACTGCACAATATGATATCATAAATTCCCTTTCTGATAAATTGTACCCACTAATCATACACCAAATTGGTATAAAAATGGTTTTCCTATTCATGACTTATGTCGGTCTAAAATAGCCATTTTTCATTATTTAAATTCCTTTCTTGGGGAAAACCACCTACTGTTGTCTTGAGTCACCCAAATAGGGGAATGTTAAACTTCAAAAATCACTTTTTCTTGACTATGCATCACGTTCCCTTAGGCGGCCTTACATAGGTTACCTACATAACTGGCATGCCAGTCAAAAGATGTCACTATTTGGCTATGCAGCATATGCCCCAGTTGGTCCTGCATAACACAACCCCTATAATGGGTTTGTCAAATAATTGTAACTTCATTCCGAGAAAAGACACCCCTTATGTTGATACAGGTTTTTAATTTTATGACCATAAATATCATGCATCAAGATTCCCCATGGAAATATTTAATGAATATTAATGCAATTAATATCCATAGATTTTTTTGGGATCTAATTCAATGTTTTTGGTTAAAGCTATTCGACCCTAAATATTATCCCATAATAGTCCAAAATGTGTGACTCTAAACTGCCAAATAACAAAAAACTTGGTACTCATTGTATTGAGCACCTGCAAAGGTCACTCAAAACAAAGTCAAGTCTCAGCTCACTAAAAATTAATTTTTTATTATTTAGATAATATTGAGTATTAAAATGTCAGGAGATATAAATTTTGTGGGGTTATCTATATAACCCTATAAAAAATCAAACAGCGATTACTGGGCCAAATGGCCTAGGAAAAACAAAAGGTGTTAGTGAACGTTAAAACACAAATGATTAATGACAAAATAATTTTCATTTATGAAAATTTTTCACAGAGGAGCATCCAAAAATTGGATTCTCTCTCTCAGAAATTACAAAAGGGCTTCTACATAATTAATCATTTTTCTGAAAACCTCTTGAGCCTAATAAATTACATATTTAAGTTTTTCTATTTGACTAGCCTCTCTCTCTTCTTCATGATGGTTTGGTTCTCTAGAATCTGTAATAGATTTTTCACCATCCTTCTGGACTTCTCTTAATGAGCTATGAAGCTGGTCAAGCTCCCTTGAAATGATATCTAACTCCTATTGAAGGTGCATCTTCAGAATAGTATTTTCATTAATTGTCTGCTTTAGTCCATTCAACATTGCATTATTATTAGCCTCAGCTTGATATGGTGCTGCTTGGAAGTCTTCGATATTGATTGATAGTATGGATTTTGTCAAATCTTGTTTAAGTTTTTCCTCTTGATCAATCCTCCAGATAATCTTGTTCCCCAAAATATAATTTTCATGGTATTGAAAACCACCATATCCTAGCATGATAAACATAGATGAATGTTATGGAATTCTTGATGGTAGTTCCTCAAGGGTCATCTCTGATATTATCTTTGATATGTTTTACCATGCATTGCAATGAGAAAGAAAAATATCCTTCTATAGTTCTGGGTCCTATTCAGAATCACTGTCATAAAGATGGGTATATTCTAGGATTAATGCACTTAAAGAAGTTCCATGTTCTATTCCTTCTTGAACAATGGTTTCTTCACCTTCCAATGTTGTTTGCACTGATGCAGAGGCTTCACATCCATACCTAGCCATTGATGTTGATATCCCTATATGGTAAATCAAAAATTATGGTTATGATTAGATTAAATAAATTACAAAAGTGAATGCAATCACAATATCAGCATCTCTTACCTAATAGTAGGTTTGAAGTTTGAGATGAATCATCCCCAATGTTCTCAGTTTCATAAATTTTGTTTGATGTCTTTGGATGAGGAGTGTTATCTTTAATGTGATCATGATTTTTAGAGTAAATATTTGGAAGACCTACTATCTCAAGATCCACATGAGACAATGTCTCCACAATGGTGGGGTTGACATTAATATCAACACATAATTTAGATAGCATTGTGGAATTAGTTTTTTAATATGGAACTACATATTTCTATCAGCCATGGTTAGTAGTTTAATCATAAGAAGATTAACAGGAAGAATAATGAGAACCCACGTCCATTTGATTCTATAAAAGGAACTCCAAAATCATCTAAAGCATTTGATATATTAACATGTTCTAATAGTTATTCAAAATACATGACAATGTTCATCATTTCATCTAATGATATCTCAGATCCCAGGTTAGTCTCACCCATTGGAGCACTTGGTGTGTTTGCTTCACTACCATCCTCTGGAAACCATTGACCCTGAGTAGCTTCTTCAACAACAATTGCGGGGTCAACATTAGTTGATTCTAGATATTATGGTGCATGTGATGAACCTAAAAGTATCATGGAACCGAAGTTAGCTATTATTGCATTTCATTCATTATAAAGTATTATTGATTTACCAGAAGCTTCCTCTCCTTTCATAGAAGGAATCAGAGTAGTGATAAGAACAGATGATGGTTCTTTTGGCTTTAATGCCTGTTAAAAAACCACTGTATTTGCAGGAATTTATGTCTGCTCAGTATCATCTTGTATAGATCCTTGAAATTTATCAGTAGTTTGTTTCAATGAAGAAATAGAAGAATCCCCCGTAAGGTTAAAAAGTTTAAACACTTTTTTAAGAATAATGAATAAAATTCATGATTATCAGGGATACTTACCACTGCTAAGAAAGAGTGTAACCATGGACTTCTTTCTTCAGTGATTTTGCTTCTTCGACTTTTTGGGAGGGCTTGCATCATTATCTATAAAGACATGTATCGGAGATTCTGGTACCCTGTATATTTCCTCCACCATGGCATGTTGGCCTCACAATATTTCTCTCAATTCATGGGGTGACCCAATAGCTCCATGTGCAGTGCCTCTAGGGTTTTGCTCTGGTGAAGGAACTTCAGTTGTTTTTCCTTTACCAAAATGTATGTTAATATGATATTTTCCCTAAGTAAAAAAGTTTTGAATAAATTTCAAGTTGAAAATGGAAGATAATGCGAGATAAAAGAAACATACATCCTCAGGATCTACAAATTCCCGCCATTCATCATCAAATGAAGGATTGATCTCTTCGATGGTACCATGATCTATCATTTCCATTACCCACGTTATGATAGTAATTGATTCATTAGTGGCATATATGATCATTTACAGGTCTTTAATGTAGGGCCTCACCTCATTGTGATTATCCTTAAAAAGAATTTCAGAAGAAGCACGAAAACCCCCTACTCTGGGAATATTTTGTCCTTTGCAAAGATCCATCATCATGGTTTTAGCATCACAGTACAGATTCTTCCATGATTTAATAACATCCAATCATAAATATTCAGAATGTATGTCTGAGGGTTGTGAGGAGGATCCAACAACCTGGGACTTGAGTTTATTCCCAGCACCCACAATCACAGATGAAGGATTTGAAAATGGAACTTTCCGCTCTTCAGAATGATGGCGACCATATCACCTTGATCCATCTTTGGTATGGATTTATGAAGTGGAGATATTAATTATAATAGTTGGGTTATATCTAGAACAAGGTCTCTTTGGTGAATTTGGAGCAGCGTCATCGCCAACCTCTAATTCATAAAAGTCAGCCCCTAATGATGATGAATTATCTTCCAAACAACAGGGTTCTTTCCCAATACTTCTATTTATCCATACTTGAGGGATGAAATGATTTAATACCCCTTAAGGGTAAGATGAAACCCAATTTTTAGAATACAAGATGGTCAATCGAATTACTGTGTCAGCAACGGGTAAATTAAATGTTACCCCAGAATTCGTTCCAGATGTCAACAACCATAATTGTAGGAAACCATTGGGTGTTTCTATAACCTGAAATACATGGGAGGGGATACAATATTCTACTATAGACATTTAAATTTACGCAAAAATATATAAAGATCATAGGCCCCACATATGATTTCTCCATCGATTCTGGTGGCCAACAAGCCTTCTCTACAAGCTCACATATATGCCCTCAATTCAAAATTGATAGTACCATCATCAAAGAATCACCCTATAAAAGGATTCACATAAGGGAAAAAATGAAATTTCTTATGAATTCTCATTCTATCCTTGATGTTATAAGCATTCAAGGATAATAGGGAATTACCATAAAAGGCCTGAACAGACGGTCAGAAAGAACTTCCATAAACTTTTACTTCACTTTGTACAGAATAAGTTCTAAAGTGAGTAGAAATTTGTCCCCAAAACACTTGGAATGGTCCCACTATTCAAATTGTATACTTAACATTGTAAACATGCAGAAAACTCATATGAATATTGGCCAAAATAGGTGTAGCAAACCCTAATATCCTTTTCTCCACCAGCTTATCTACAACAACAATGTTATTTTTCCTCACACCTCCTTTGGAGTCTCAGAATGTTAATAAATACATGCTGATCCACATCGCTACGAAACCTTCCAGATGTGTCTTTGCTGGTGTTTTTAGGTTGACTTCATATCCCCTTTATCAAATTATCTTTTCTTAAACTTTGGCAAAATGGTGTCAAGAGTGCCATTTTTCTCTACCCTTAGACAGTTAGTCGGACAGGTATAAGTGGGACTCATTTCCTTCTTCTTTATAAAAAATATTTCCATCCATTACCCCAGATGAATATCCCTCCTAGTGTGTGTTTTTCATGGTGCTTATACTCTTGAGTTTTTTAGATATCTTCATCAACTCACGATCCAAATATGGTGTCTTCTCTGTCTCATTCCATGTCACCATTGGAGGAATAAATTCATCATACATGTCTCTAAGGATTAGAGCTCCAGAAATCATGTAAACATTACACAAGCTGATACCTATAACTCCATGTGTTAAATAAAAGGAATTGATCTCTGGGCTCCAGCAACGTAATAATTCCTACACGAAATCATCATTCATATACACGTTGTTTTTTCTAATCTAAACAGCCTCATAAATCTCAATGACTCTCAAATCATCTATAAATTCTACACATGTCTTTAGTACTCATTTTTCTCACATCCATGCCGGTTTTACACCTCCTCTTGGGTGTATGCACAAACTTTTCTTCGAACCCATGGACTGATCTGTTTGGGAATCTTGAATGATGGATGAATATCAGTGTGGTTGCAGCTCGGTTGTGTGTGACTTAAAATCTGGAACACACATTCTATGATGCATAAAATGATCTTTCTCTACCTTACAAGTATTAGAAATGAGACCTCAATAGAAAAATTAGCCAACAAGAAGTTGGTATAATCCAGAAACCGGGAATGTGGGATATTTTTCATTGGCTAAGGAATGTTAGCATCCTACAAATGTCCATAACTATAAAAAGGCAGATAGGTGCTTCAAGGAAAGTTGAATTGGTACTTCTCCAAATATTTTTCTATGTCTGGAAAGGTGGTTTCACAAATTTAAAAATAATCATAAAAAACTACATTCATCATGTCATCAATACTATTTTTGGAGATCTGATCAGTAGTTCCAATTCATTAAGGACCCATTGAACCTGCAAAAATATAGAGATAATCTTTTAAAAGTATGTTCATTTATGGTATTTTATAAAAAAATGGAAAAGGAATTAAGGCGCACATATTTTATACATTCCATGAAAGTATATTTAAGTACACAATTATAGCTCCCCACTTATAGAACGCAGCTAAAAAACGTACAGAAGAAGCACAACGAAACAGAAGCGCTTGAATAGAAGAAGTCTTTCGCACCAAGAGATTACAATCCGAATGTTCTGAAACATTTCAAGGAATTAAGGACATTACATATAAGTGAAACATGTCACCCTATTCTCCAGAAATCTTACGTGTTTCAAACATTCATGCCCAAGTTTGCTTGAGTTCCAATACTTTCACTCCCATGTGCTATTTTCTATCTCCGTCATTACTTTACCTCAGTATAGGATCCTTTTTTTCATTTTCGAATCCAATTATGAGGGGGGATTTTGTTGATACTCCATTCCATCAAAGAGTCTAAAAAATTACAAAAGGAATCCATTAGAAATAAAATGGGACAAATATATAAGAAAAATTCAATATTTTCAATGGCATAAGTTTTTTTCCACTGTAGTCAAGCCAAAATCTGTCGGCATACAACCAACTTGTGTGCCACAATCTGTTGCACAGCCCAATTGTGGCCCCCATATGTCTTGAATCCTACTTGTGTTCCCAACTCATTTCTCCAAAGGTCACTTATTTTCTTATAAATAGACCCTTGGGGCCTTTATTTGTATGGAAGAAATTTATTGAAGCCCAATTGCTTCTCTGGTCTCCCTAGTACATCTCCCCAATATTCCAAAACATTCAAGTTAGTTCATCAACACCTTGAGTGGAGGATTTATGGGAGGATCATTAGACATAAGTCCTTTTAATGTTTGAAAAGCATAACACTTGCACGACTAGAGTTACCAACCTCCCTAAGTCCTAAATACTTGCCTTCTACCCATTCATCTCACAGGAACATGAGTGTAACACCCCGAGATTATATGAAAATTATTCTTTTAATTTCATTAATGTCTTGTGTTGTATGCTACACCAAGATTACCTTGCGCTATACGCAACACCGTATTAGCTTGTAGTATACACAACACTATTCTTGGATCGTGTTATACACAATTTTGATAATAGTTATTCTACGAAACATTGAGTATATAAATATATATATATTCAATGTATAAATGAAATATGGTTGGATTTTGTTATACAAAACAATGAAGGATTCTTGCACAACACCCAACCCTGACTTGGCTTGCATTACACGCAATCGCGACCTTCCTCGATAGCGTGTGTTGTACGCAATACCGGGTTTTACTAAACAATGATATATTATTATAATATTATTATGAACTAGCCGTTAAGAATAGTATTAAATAAATTTTGAATTTTATAACATTTTTATTCATCATAAACATTTTCTATAACATGGTATAAGAACAAAATAAATTTTTCGGGTAAAATAAGTATTTTTAAAAAAATGCAGTTTTGCCGCCTTTTGATGGCGCACCCACTTTAAATCTAGTTTTTGACATTTTTATATGTTCAATTTGACAAAATAAAATTTTTCTTTTGAATCAGGATATAAATATTTATATTAGATAAAGTTTTGATATTTTTCCAATAACTTTCATATTATAATGAATAGTAAAAACACAATATATTTTAATTAAAAAAAACGTTTTTCATCATAATATCTTATGTGGTTAAATTATAATATTGAATGGTTTAAAGTATAAATAGAATATATTTTTACCATTTAATATAATTTATGTCATTAGCATTTATTTTACCTTGAATTCGTAGGTTAAATCAATTCAATCTTTTGCAATGTTTTAAAGAAAAACCCGTTTTCTTTCGACAACGGGATTAATTTTAATTTAATTTCTGCAACTTTTGTGTATTGAATTTGGAAAAATGGATTCCATATTTGGAATCAGTGGATCCAAATTATGTTAATAAGCTACTTTTTATTTTTGGGAATTATGAATAGTAACTATGGTAAATTTTATTTACCATAGTTAAAGGTAAATCAGGTAATTAAGGGTAAATATAATATTATACAATTACCCTAACACATGTCAAAATCCTATTGGATGACTAAAAGTCGACCCATATCACCTAAAGGTCGGATTAGATTCATTTAATATACTTTGTTCCATGAAAATAATTTAATTATTATTAAAACCAAAGAATGTGACAACATGTCACTTTCTTAAATCTTATAAGTACAATAATTTTAATCTAGAGATAAACTTCATGAAACATCAAACATGAATAGTCTCCAGAATAATAATACAATTATCTACATCATAGGAATTTATTTAGGATTTTTAGGGATTAAATAATTATCATTTATTATGACACAAAGATGATGCAGTAATTGTCTTATTAATGAAATATTGACATAATTGATGTTATAAATGACCAAATAAATGTAATTTGAGACATTTTATGACTTAAATTAATTTTATAGGTTAATATGACATGTTATTGTTGATATAAGTAACTTGGATAGAACTTATCATTCTGTTATGAATTTCATAAAAGTCATGTACCAAATAGTGTCAAAATTGACATAAATTAGTTTCTAAAACAAATATTATATTATTAATTGTTATTTAATTACTAAAAATCTAAGGTTCGGCCAAATGACTTAGATAAGAATATATATATTAATAATAAACAAATTAGGGTTCTTTTGGCTTGTTATGGTAAGTTTATTAACCATATAGTGTAAGAAAACAAAAAGACACGGTAAAAGTTAAATTATTTAACATAGAGTTAAATCTAATTGATAAGGTTAGAATAATAACATAAACTTGTCCAAATCCTATTGGATGAGAGGATTTAGACCCATACCCAATTTATATACTAAATAAGACCCTTTTTAACCATTACAAACCGAATTTGACCTTAATATAAAATAATATTTTGAGATTTTCCAAAGGTGCCCCTCTCCTCCCTTATAAAAGGGCACCTCCTCCCTCTCCTCCTCACACCAATTTGAGCATTCAATCTCGGCAAAAACCTGAATAAATCTCTTCTCCACTTACCTAGTATCATCCTAGAGGTGCTGGTCTTCTTCAAAGACCATCCTTAGTTCTTTAAGTGGAGGTTAAGTGAAGGCGCGTCAAAAAGAGGTAATATCCATTACCGATCTTTTTCAATTTCTTTTTTCTTCAACTTCTTCTTCTTTAGTTGTTTCATGATAAAGTAATAACATAAGTATTTCTTATATACTGATATGTTATTATAAATATGAAACAACCCTATTTCACCATCTATCCATCCTACGGAAAAAGAAATCACCGCGCGTGCGTACGTACGGAATACCGTCTCCACGCCGTGGTGTAATCTATTTTCCACCACCACCTTACTTGGATGGGTATAATGGTGTAAATAATTACTATATATGACTATAATAAAGTGATACTGATTCTGAAATAGTATACATACACTCAAATACAAATCATAGGAACGATATCATCACTCATGCGTACGTACGGAATACCGCTCCACGATGTGATGCGACTCGTTCTACATGATATTCATTTCATAATGATTATATAAATGAATTGAATGAATGAATATAATTTATATTACACTAACACCATTCTGGAAATGATGTATCTATAACCTAAAGATAAGAATAATAATTTATTCGACAAAACACACATAAGAACAAAAAGTTATAAACACCCGAATAACAAGTAGCAATGAAATATTACTACTAAGAAGCTACAAAAATGACCATATATGATATAATAAAAGTATGTATGATTCTGGAATAAGTCAATAACATTATATAAATCATTATACCGGAGTTTCGGACACTTACGAAGCAAAATGGACCTAAGGTAAGGAAAATATCACAATCTCATTTTTATCCGAGATTGTTTATACTTTGAAATTTACTAGGGTGTATTTTATCATCCACATCCATGTTTCCTCAATATGTAATATTCATATCCTTATACAATAGTTTATATCCAATTTTACCCTTCGGTGAGTTTTTAGTAAAAGATATGAAAGGAATCTTTTGCCGTTTTTCATACGAGTTACTTTTTTGACTTTTCCGACAAAAGTACGAGAAGAATGTTTTTTTAACTTATACTGCATGAATGGATTTTTAAAACATTATTTCCAAGAAGAATCATTTACAAGTTTTCAAGTATATTTTTATCAACATCTTATAGTTTAGAATTGTATGACATGTTAAGAAACGAAAAGTGATTTTGAAGTAGAAAGGATATTTTCCTCAAGAATGGTGTTCAAGTGTTTTATCAAAATTATTTTCCATCTAAGATAATAAAGGGTTCTGTTTTTTATCCCTATTATTACATTGATTTGATTATGTTGTGATGGAATTATTTTTATGAATTCATTTATCTTATATGAATTGTTTTTTGATGTCATGTTGTTTAAGAATCCCATTATTATTACATGGGTTATGCAATGATGTATGATTTATGATTTTGTGGCACACATAAGAATGGTATCATTATGAGATGGGTGGGGCCTATATCTCCCTCCAGTGCATTGGGTAATGATTTTATATCTCATGAGATAGACATGGCTGGAATGGTAGGTTATACCAGTTCAGTGAAACAGGACTGAAATGAGGGTGACTCGGTTCTGAAATGGACTTTGTCCACTAAGATAGTCTTGGCAATGAGTCTTGATTAATAAGATATGATTCTCTATGATTATGTGTGTATGCCACAAAGATTAATTATTTATGTTATGATTATTGGGATTAAATTTCACTACTATGATTTATCCCATGTTATGAAATTATGATCTCTTTTGCAGGTTAAGATTTCCAAAAGATATGTTCTTATGAATATGATGTGATTGATATTTCTTTTGTTTACCCTTACTGAGCATTTGAGCTCACCATTTTTATGTTTTATTTTCCACAGGATATAAGAAAATGTTTTAGGTAAAAAAAAGTAAGATCTTTATGGGAGATGTTGAAGATCTTTCACCATGATTAGAAAATTATATTCTGATTTTCCAAAGACACTAAACTATTACAGTCCTAGTGTGTGTGTTTTTGTTATGTACTAAGTATTCCGCAAAAGTAACGTAATGTCCATGTACGTCAATCTTAGGGTCTCTACATTGAGCATCCCACTTCTTGGATCATATATGAGTAATCTTGAAGGATTGAGCATGGTCTCATCCAATTATTACCATACAAGTTTTCTGTCAACTAAGAGAACATCAAGATTCCCAATCCTACTTGTTCACCCTTAGTGGTGCGCCCGTACATACATGAATGTTCAAACATGCGCACCATTCTCTACTTGGGTTCCCCACCATGACTCACTTCATTTCTTCACTCTCTTCAGTCTACAAGACATCATGAGTTCATAAATGCCATTCATGGAAATGATTAATCTTCCATGGATCCCTTATCTGAAAAGGATTCGGTTGAGACCACCAGCAAAACTTCATGACTTATCAATCCTTTAGAAAACGAACTTCAGTGTGTCTCTTATTTGGGTTGGTATTTCCACAGTAAGAGGATTCAATAATTTGATTCAAAATGGGTTTAAGATTCATGGAGTGTATGTGGGTTTGTTTATCCACAGTCACATGGACCATTCTCCTAGAAACAGTGTTGGGAAGTTCCCTGTTTGGATTAGGGTTGTGTCCTGGCCTCTCCCTTCTTGAAGATATGATCTGGAACCTCAGGTCTCTTGTAGGGGAAGATACATTTCATACCTAGTTTTCCTTTTAATTATAATGTAGAAGTCTCTCTACTCTACCAGAA
Source organism: Viscum album (assembly GCA_963277665.1). Taxonomy (NCBI): domain Eukaryota; kingdom Viridiplantae; phylum Streptophyta; class Magnoliopsida; order Santalales; family Viscaceae; genus Viscum; species Viscum album. Next base: position 155,408,921 of record OY728166.1, on the reverse strand, counting down.
TCAATTTTAGGGCAACCATCTTGGCATAAGACCCTATATTTCCTTGAAGAAGATGGAATCATTGATCCTCCTCTCTTCTTCGGTGCCAAAGTCTAGAGGAGCGATGAGAACATAGACTTTTGTTTCCCTTTCCCTCTCCTTTTTGGCTTTATCACAATCAACATCTATCCTAGTGGAAGCCCCCAAACATCATCCCAACCTCCTTACATTGGAACATTGTCTAATGTAAATAGAATAGAGGTAAAGCTCTTCGCCTCACCCTCCTCCACCTTTACCTCAACCTCATTCACCTTTGACACCATTGGTGCACCGTCTTTCACCAGCGGAGGGAAAAAAATTTAATGTTTGAATTCCTTTGATAAATAATTGACATATTCTTATTTATCACATCAAACATGACTTACATGGTCATGGAGATTTTTCATGGTCACAACAATTTCACAATGAAATGAACTTTGAGAACTCTAATTCTGGTTCAAACTAGGATACATAGGAAGCCTTTTTAGGGCCCGAGATTAGTTGATATCCTACTTAGGAATCCAACCCCAATTCCCTTAATTTGGGAATCATCCTTAGTATTAATCCTCAAATTAAACCCCGTATCATTAAGTCATCCTTTTCAGGCAGTAAGCCCAAACTCATCTATATCAAAGGACCATACTCTCCTATGAGACTTATCAAACTATGTGGGACTGTATTCCCATCCATATTGGATACATAGGAAGCATCCTTGAGGTTCAAACCCAATACACTAAATCAACCATATTCTCCATGGGCCATACTTCCATCAGGGCCTGATCTTACTTCCCAACAGGGTCTGATCATACTTGGAATCCCATATCCATTCCAAGTTCCATGGGCTACTTCAGCATAATTCCCACACTATGTTTTGACCAAGAACCTTTTTCTTAGAAGTCATAATCCCAGGATCATAAAAGGTATGATTTTTTCCATTAAGTGGCACTAAACTATACGGTTTCTAATTCATTTCATAAGGATTCTTTGGTATCCAATTCTATGGGCATGATCCCAAAATCAAATCAATCCAAAACTCCATTGATGACAATAAATTCTAGAGTTCCCCACTATGTGACGTAAAATTTATTATTATTCCAACCATGAGAAAAAAAATCTGTATGCAATATATTACAGGATACAAATGAGGGAAAACCTTAATTATATGTAGATATTTCCATTAATGAAGAACCATTAATGCATACTGATGATTCTAAATTTTACACATGTTAATAATTTATTGTATATTCTAAGTGATAATTATGATATAATTGGTGAATTAATAAGGATTCATGAAAATATCATAAATTTACAATGAGAGTCTTGAAGAAGACAATAATTCCCCCCAAAAGGGTGTGATGAGTCCCACCACCAATTCTATCGACCAATGGATGTTATTAAGTAATTTAAATTTCAAACATAATGAACAAATACCTTTAGAAAGAAGGTCCCCTTTGGATAAAGAACTATTGGATGTTTCTGGTTCTATAAATAAATCCAATGGAAACTGCCTGAAAACAGTGATTCTTAAAACTATAACACATGTTTCAAGGAACTAAAAAACCATTTCACAATTTCATCAACGTTCTATATTATTTAATTTTAGGAATCCGTTAGGGAATCCTTATTTTCTATTTCCATGTTTTTAAAAATATAAAATCTTTTATACTATTTTCAAATGGTTGTTTATATTAATTTTACCCATTTTTTACTTTTTTATTCACAGTTTTAAAGGAATCATTTTGTTGTTGTTTTTCAAATGAGGAAATTTTTAAATTTTAAGACAAAAGTATGAAAACAATGTTATTTATCTTATACGGAATTAACAAAATTTTCCACCATCTTGATTCATTAATTCATTAAAGATTATCTAAAAATCAAACACATTATTTTCAAATAAATTGTTTCCTTTTAAAATTGAGAATGATTTTAAGAAAGGGAAATGTTTTTTATGAAAAAAAGATATTTCCATCTAGAATAGTTTTCCTTAAAACTTTAAAAATTATTTTCTATTTAATATAGAATTATTTTATGTTCCTTATATTTTAATGGGTATATGATTTAATTCATCCATTTGTATTCCTTTTATAAATTTTTTATATTCTTGATGGAATGATATTTAAGAAACACATTTATTTTCCATGGGTTATGTTATGATTGAATGATTTTTCAGAAACCCATTTGACTATGTAGGTTAAGATATGATGAATTATTAATGTTCTTATGGAACACATATGTATGGTTTTCATTATGTGATAGGTGTAACCTATGTCTCTCTCTAATTCATTGGGTGAAAATTTAAATCTTTGGATATAATTATGGAAATCTAGTTGATATGCCTGATTCACTATGGAAGATGTGTAATCTCATTCAAATATAAAATATGGGGAAAACAGGTCCACTATTGGTTATATGGAAACCCAATTCATTATAAAAAAATGACAGTGACTGTGGATAGTGGGGTGTACCACGCAGTAGGTTTTGTCCCCATGAAGTGTGTAATTATGTTATGGAAATATACCATGACTTATAAGAAATGATATTACTTGTTCTTGTGTTTTCAATGAATTCTGTGTTATATTTAAATGTCATGATTTCATGTCTTATTATCTTGATTCCCTTATGATTCATTTATTATGAATCACTAATATTCATGTAATGTCTCTTGTTTTTATCTTTGATATGAATGGTATGGTCATTTATTTTTATGATCATGATCTCATACCATTATGCAATGATATGATTACATAGGTCCCATGTTTCCCTTTTTATGCTTCAAATATCACGCATTTCTATGTTTCAATTCCCTATTTTATAGAGATATGTATTATTTATGAGGTATCTATGAAGGCTGTTATTTAGGAAGAATCTAGTGGGAGTTAATATAGCTAATTTATATAGAATTTTTTTGTTCTTTATATTCCAAAGGATCTAAACTAATAAAGTCATCGGCTGTCTATTTTTGTGATTGATTAAGTATTCTTCAAAAATGAGAAAATTTTAATGTATCAAATGTGAGGGTCGTTATTGTAGGTATTGGAGAAAAGTTTTGGTTATACATTGGAAACTAAGATGAGAAAACTTTGTTGATATCCCTAGATATATTTTTATGGATTTTCTAGGGAGTTATCAAATGATTATACTAAGGTGCCATAGATTTAATAAGGTTTCATAATTTATTCATCAAATAAGTATTTTTTATGATTATGTGGTTCCTCACTAGGGAACTATTTCTTTATATAATCTTTTCCATTTTACTTAATGGATAAAACCCAAAGGCACTGCATTAATAGAAATTGTCATGGGTAATAAAATGATTTTCTCCTGAGAAACCGAATGATATGAGAGCTAGATCACCAATTATTATTGATATGATAATCCAAATTTCACAAGATGTTAATCAAAATTGACATACAAATGAGAAAAGTATTGAACAACATTCTATTTAGTTTGTAATGAGGAAATTTCCACCAACAATTATTGGGTCTTATAATCCCCATGTTACTGAATAATGTATCAATATCACTGAAAAGATATTCTTGGTTATCTATTATTTGGAGCAACATAAAGTCATTCGATCATTTTATTGGTTAGAAGGTGAAGCAGAGTAGTGGTGGAATAAAATTAAGAAGACGAGGAATAATGTTGAAATTGAATCCATGGATTGGGATATGTTTAAGAACTTATTAATAAAAAATTACATTCCACGTGATCTTCATAAGATGATGAAAACATAGATCCTTTTGATTAAGAAAAAGGATGATGAATCTATGAGAACCAATGAGGATAATATTACAAGACTTGTGAGGTATGATTCTAGAATTATTATCCAACTATAATGTAAGGTTTAATGATTCTACAGTGGGTATATTCCATGTATCATACGAGAATTATCAGCAAGAGTCATATGTTTCTATGAACATATTGTGTGTTGTAAAATCATGGTTGAAATATAGGTTGGTGTTAATTATAAATCTAATATATTTAATAAGAAAATGAATATAGTGTTCAATGAAAAATATAAAAACCATGGAGAAAAATAATATGATAATTTCTATATTCTCTAAGTATTTAATGAATCATGGTGGAAATTGTCTTTTGGGGTCATATAAATGATTTATGTTTGGAAGGGAAGGCCATATAGAAATTGAGTGCATAAATGAGGGGAAGGAGTTTCCCAATGATACTAACATGGAGAAATCTATATAGAATTCACCTCCCACAACATAGTGTTTCAATTGTAAGGATAATGAGAATTATGTTAACCAGATCCCAAACTAGAGGGTTAGTGATGATGATTGGAATTGGAAACCTTGTATGCTAAGGGATAAGGGTAAATTTCCTGAGATAACTATTTTTGATGAGGGGTTTGATAACGATGTGGTGAAAGATACGCATACCATCTATTCTTGAACTACTAATTACTTATTTGATTATATATCTAAACACTATTAAATATCTAATGAATATTTTTAGGGTGTTAAGATTCCACCCAAATGATTTTATATGGAATTAGTAGTGAAAACTTCTAATGGTAAGATGATTTCACCTCAAGTCTATGATTCATTTCTGGTTGATATTTTTGAGAATTTATTTCCAATAAATCTTATCATACTTCATTGGGTTGAATTTGATGTCATTTAAGACATGAATTAGAATTATATATATAAATCCCATATAAATTATCAATGAAGGGAAGTTATGTATGATGTTTCGAACCACGAAATGATAATCTATCAATGCGACAATATGTATGAACATTCAATAGATATTCCATCTAGTGTATTGTTATTAATTTTCATAAGGAAGGGATATTTTCTCAAATAGATGGGGATAAAATCAATATTGATGATATGCTTATGGTTTGTGAATTAGGGGATTCATTTTTGATAATGATTCCCAATATTACACCAAAACATGATGTACGGTTCTTTATAGAACTCATATATTGTTCTACAAAAATTTCAAAGACTCCATATAGAATGGACCAAATTTAGTTATAGGAATTATAGAGAAACTCGAATAAAACCATGAAAATGGATCAATTTGGGAATGTGTGTCACCATGAGAGCCACCAAATCTTTTTATGAAAAATAAATATGGATCAATGAGACTCTGAATTTATTATTTGTAGTCGAAAAGATCAAAATCAAGAAAAACTATCCTCCTCTTCATATTGATGATTTGATTAATCAACTACACAGAGTTCAATAATTTTCAAAGACTAACATTCTATATAGATATCATCAATTAAGGGTCATGAAAGTAGATATAATGAAGATAGAATATGTACAAGGGGTTGTCACTATGAAAATATATTGATTCCTTTTGGTGTTACAAATTCCCATGATATCTTCATAAATTTTATTAATAGAGTCTTTTGAGATTACAATGATCGGTTTCTATAGTATTTATAGATGAAATAATTATTTATTCAAAGGGAATGTAATAGAATGAGGACGACTTGAAAATTGTTCTAAAAACTCTAAGGATAAAATTCATGAAAATTTAAAAAATTGTGGAAATTTTTCTGTAAAATATTTTTTTAGACAATCTCAATAGATAGTATAGTAGTATATCCTTCAATGACGGAGGCTAATAAATAATGGCCAAAAACCACGGTTATTAAGATCCTCTATTTTCATGGTTTAGAAGGATATTACCGATGGTTTTTGGATACATTCACATGACTGTATAGTAATCTGATAAAATATACATGGATGCATACGAAGTTCCTCTAGGAAGATGAATGTGAAGAAAATTTAAAGGAACAAAAGAAAAGATTGTTCATCATACCTGTGCTAGCACTACCAAGTAATGTATAAGATTTTGTAATCTATATTAATAATTTTTTAAATTCCTTAATATGTTTCCTTAATTAGAATATCATGTTTATCAGTTATTCCTTATAGAATTTGATGATTCATGATCCAAAGTTTCTAAATCTGGATTTCAATATAGTTATCGTAAATTTTCATTGAAGTTTGGCAGGAATTATCTCTATGGATAAAAGTGTGATATACATACTAACCATTGAAGTATGAAATATATATTCACACAGAAGGAGTTTAACATGCACCATAGGAGATGGTTAGAGTTGATAAAATATTATGACATCTTAAGACATTACCACCCTAGGAACAAAAAAAAGGAATTTGATGCTTTGAGTTGAAATGATCATTCTAGAATATCCATGATCAAGATGAAAAATTATGAAATATTTCTTGATTTGCAACAGATAGATCAATAGATCAAGATGAAGGGGACGAATATTATCTATCTCAATTGAATATTCAAACATCCATCAATATGAAGAATAAAAATGTATAAGAAAGAAGATGTAGAGATTTAAAAGAAAGTTAAAAATGTTCATAATTTTCACCTTGATTAGGATATAATGACAAGGTTTAAAATCCATTTATGTGTTCCATCCGTGGAAAATTTAAACAAGGCTCTATTAGAGGAAGCTCATAGTTATTCATTATATATTCACCCTAGAAGTATGAATATGTGTATAGATTTAAAAGAAAACTTATGGAGGGATGGATTGAATAGAGGTATCATAGAGTTTGTATCTAGGTCCTTGGTGTTATCGAATGTTATTATTAAAAGATAGAACTCTAAGGGGATGTTCCATCCATTACCCATACTTAAATGGAAATAGAAGAATATCACATTGGATTTTTTCATTAGACTCCCCAAAACCTCTAATGAATTCAATATTATATGGGTGGTTCTCGATATTCTTAATAATTCAGCAGACTTTATTTCTATTATAGTAGGATTATCTATCGATAAACTTTCCATTATATACATTAAGGATGTGGTAAGGTTGCATGAGGTACTATATTCTATTTATCTGATTAGAACATAAATTTTTCCAAAAAAATCTGGTAAATTCATTAGAACGAACTTAATATATAATTAAGTTTCATCACTACCTGTCATCATCAGATAGAAGATCATTATAAAAGAAAATTTTAAATACCTAAATAATATGTTGATATTTTGTTGTCTGTATTTCAAAGGTGGTTGTGATCAAAAACTTCCACTACTTGTGTATTGTTAAAACAATATATTTCACTCGTGTATTTAGATGGATTCTTTGGAATCTATGTATGGAAAAACATGTGTAGATCCAACATGACGTGATGAAGTTGGATAATGAATGTTATTGTGACTTAAGTTCACTGATGAAATGGATGAGAAGGTTGGAACCATTCAAAAACATATCAATGTATCCCAATATTGGAAGAAAATTAATGATGATAACCGATTGTGTGATTTATAATTTGATGTCCATGAGAAGGTGTTTATACAAATTTCTCCCTAGAAAAAGGCTACAAAGATTGAGAAGAAAGGGAAACTGAGTCCTAGGTATATCATTTCTTTTCATATTATTGATCATATCTGAATGGTAGCCTAACAATTATAAATTTCTCAAAATATCTCTCAATCCCATGAAGTGTTCCATATATCTCTACTAAGAATGTACATTCCCAACGATTCACTTGTAATGAACATAAGGGCCATACTGTTGTAGTAGGATCATTCTTATGTGGAGAAACCGATTGTTATTTTGGATCATATAGAAAATTTTCTACAAAAAATACCACTCACATAGTAATTTTTTTAGAGAAACCACTAATTTGATGAACCTGTGTGGGAACTAGAGGATATGATGACATAGAATTATCTTCATTTGTTTGTATAGGAATGAGTAACATTGGGGGATTAATTCAATTTAAGTCAGGTAGATTGTTTCACCCTAAGTTTTTATGAACCTTTTTTTAATAAATTAAATTTCATTGATATCTTATGCTATAAAATACACAATGTTATGCTTGTGCTACACACAACACTGATTTAACTTACTTTAAATATAACACCGAGTTTCTACAAATCATCACTTTATTATTACACTTATTTATAAAGGAAAATCATAACCTATATTTTTTAATATTAGGTATGAACATGATTAAATAAATTATGAAATTAGTGATTACATATAATTCTTATTCCAATTAATTATAAATGAATGTGAAATCTTTTTCAAAATAAAAGGAAATGTTTTTGTGAAAATTTATTTAAATAAACACAAGTGTGTTTTATAATATATATATATATATATTCATTATTTATATTAATGGTATATATATATAATATTCAATATAATTATTAATATTCATATTATGCATTTTCTATACATGATGTAAGAACAAATAATGTTTTACGCATAAAAGAAGTGTTTTTCTAAAAAGGATGTTTTGCGGCCGTTTAAGGTGTCACTAGTTTTAAAATATTAATTTTTATACTTGTATAATTTTTATTTGATAGAATAAATTTATTTTTTTGATTTTTTTATATAAAATTATTCTTTTATGGAATTGTAAGTATTTTTTTGGATAAATTTCCTGTTTTAATGAATATTATGAAATACTGAATTTTAATTGACAATATATTTTTCATCAAAATAATTTAAGCTGTTAAATTATATATTTTACTAGTTCTGAAGAATATGTAAATAAATATTTATTATTATATAGACATTAGGTCATAGGAATCAATTTCATATTGAACTAGATGTAAAAAAATTCAATCTTTTGGAGGTTTCCACTTTAAAACCCTGATTTCTCATTCTGTCAATAGGATTAATATTAAAATAATATTAACCAATTATGTATTTCAAATTGTGGATAATTGATTAAATATTTGGAATAATATGTTAAAAATTTACTAATCAGGCCCCTTTTATTTTTAGACAATATTAATTGTAACATTGGTAATTGTTATTACCACAATTGAGGGTAAATTGGGTAATTAAGGGTAAAAATAATTTTATAAACCTTAGAAAACAATACTAAAAATTGATAAAATTTTATTGGATTAATATAATTCTACCCATATCAGCAAATAATTTAAAATCAAATTATTTAAAGAAAATTTTTCTAGGAAAATGATTTATATATTATGAAAATCATATAGAGTGACACAATGTAACACTCATACTTTTAGTAAGTATTAAAATTTTTATATGGAGATAAATACAACAACTTCTTGACTATATATAATACATTGAAATAAAATATGTTTATATACTTCATAGAATTTTTTTTAAAAATTTTATCATTGAAATAATTATCATAAATAATTTCAAAATGATGATGATGTAATTATTTAATTAACGATATAATCAATTAAATAAAATTATAAGTATTAAAAGAAATATAATTTTACTTATTTAATTTGATCCAGATATATTATAGGTGAATATGATATGTTAGGGGTGTATTAAATAAATTGTTTTGATATTATCTTATGGTGTTTAATTTCTTAATGTCAAAGTAATGAATAGTTTCAATATTGACACATAAGGTATTTATGAATATAATATATTAATAAATTATTTAAAAATCATAAAAAAATTATTAAATAAAAAAATAAAATTATAATACTGTAGAAAATGAATCAAATGATTCATTTATAGTTTAATTAACATCACATAAGTAAAAAATTACAACCTTTTAATATTTTAAGTTTTTTTAACATAGTTATAATTAAAATAGGATATAATGTTGTTAAACAAAATGATATGGTTTAAGATAATACCAAAACATTTCAAAATATATTTTTTGATGATATTACAACTCTACCTCATCTAATATTTGAATTTATAGTCATTTTGAGGAATTTTTATTCTTATTGAATTTATTATATATTACAAATTTGAAAATATTCAAGAGTGCCCCTCCCCACTCTTATAAAAAGGGCACATATTCTTCTATATTATTCACACATCATACCCTATTTTATTCAATGAATTTACATCCACATATCCTCCAAAAATATATCCCATAATCCTAGAATCCTCTTTATGGAGAAACATAAATCCAAGGAATTCTTTTGGGGATAAAATTGAGGGGTTACCCAATAAAGATGATGTTTGAATGAATACGAAGAGAATCAAGACATAAGTAAAGGGATTTGAGTATGACTTTTATTTCTATGGGACACATGCCTTATACATTACTTATTTCTTATATGTGGTGTATATACTTCCCATGAATGTATTTTATTTTTATTAAGAAGAAGATTATGGTATTTACTTATAATTATAATGTGCTTTCTTTCATGTAGAATATTATTCTAATGATTATAAAGTGATCAATATTTATTTCACAGTCTCATAAATATTTGGGATTGTTTTTTAAAACCCCCTTGGGGAATATTTATCTTTTATTTCCATGTTTTCTAAAATTGTTTCCAATTTTTTATTATTCTACTGTGTATATTTAGATTCATTATTACAAATTTTTTACTTTTTTACTCCATGGTTTGATAGGAATATGTTTTCTTCAAAGGGTTTCTTTTTGATGTTTTTGGGAAAATTATAAAAGGAAACATTTAAACTTACATGTCTGGAACATAATTTTCTACCATCATGATTCATTAATTATTTCAAGACTCCTTTACAATTTTAATGATTATTCTCAATTAAAATGTTTTTTGTTAAAATTTTGAAGAATTTTATGAAAAATAATAATTTTAAATAAAGAAAGGATTATTTCCACAAGAATTGTTTTCTAGTCATATATAAAAATTATTTTCTATCCAAGATAACACTATTTGATGTTCATTATGTTTTAATAGGGATATTATTTAATTCTACAATTTTTATTCCTTATAAGAATATTCTATTTTTATGATGGAATTATATTTATGAAACTCATTTCTTTTCCATAGGTTACTTCATGATTGAATTATGTTTATGAATCCCATTTAATTTTTTGAGCCAAGATATAATGAATGATTTATGTTATTATAGAATACGTATGTATGGATTACTTTATGTGATGGGTTATACCTATATCTACCTCTAAATAATTTGGTAAATAATAATATCTTATGAGATAATAATTTAAATTAAATCTACAGGCTTGATACAGTAAAAAATATGGGGAAAACTGATCCAATATAGATGATGGGGAAACGTGATCCACAATGGGAAGACGGGGAAACTAGATCCCCTATATGAAAAGTTTTGCAACATAGGACAATGGTGTATCCAACCCAATAAGTGTATTCCCCATGATTTTCCCTATTTTGATTTGGAAATGTAACTTGTCTTATATGTGATGATATTATATTCATATGTGTTTGAGAAAAATTCCATGTCATATTCTTATATTATGATTTCATGGATTATACTCTTTGTTCTTTTATGATTCATTACATATAATATATAAATATTTCATTTGTGACTCTTGTTTATGATCCTTGATATGAAATATATGATCTTCTATTTTCATGATAATTTTATCATACCCTTATGCTCATGATATTCTTACACATGTACATTTTTCACCCTTTCTGAAAATCTGAGCTCACCCATTTTTATGTTTCCTTTCCCATTGTTATAAAGATATGTGTTACATATGATGTGTCTAAGAAGGGTGGATGTAATTATGATTATAGTGGGAGATAATGTATCCCAATTATATACCAGTGTTTCTAATTCTATGATAGAAAAGGAACATAATTAATATTCTTTATGGGAGTATGTTTGTGTAATGTATTAAGCTTTCTCCAAAAATGATGAAATTTTGATGTATGAAAAGTGAGAGTCACTATTCCAAGTGCACCTCCACAAATTACTGAGGCTACCAACTAGAAACAGAGGTATAATATATATATTTTAGAGACTATAAACCCTGGTCTGAAGTTTCATAACAATATAAATAAACCATTAAAATGACAGAAATAAAAGTATAGGCATTTCATAAACTAACAATAAAATCCATCTGAATAATTCCATAAATAATAAAATAATAATGTAATGACATGTTGGAATGCAATTAAATGTCATGATAAAAATAAGAAAATTAAATGACTATCATACTCAAATAAATACTCAAAAGTCCCCAATATCGATCCCCATGTGAGTACCACATCCATACTCAATTCCATCCAGTAAGAAAAAATTAATTTTACACTCTGTTGCCCTTTTCCTAACCTATACCATGTAATCTTCTCAGGTACCAAATATTATGTTGAATACGGTGTGAGTATAACTCATTTGGTCAAAACCACCGTGTCCATAAAAACCAATCTAGTAAAAAGTGAATTAAATAACACAATAAATATATGTATTTATTAATTCCAAATTTAATAAAATATAACAATGACCTTCTTCTACAACATGCTTAAATATATATGATAATGTCTTACATCCATGAAAACCACAACAATATAACCATGGTAACAAACCCTTCTTCAGCACCATGTCAGAATACTATGGAGCATGTCTTACTACCGAGACAACAAAAACCATATTACAATGATATAATCACAACAATAATGGTCAAAGATCTATAAGAATTACAATATCAGATTCATATCCCTATATAAATTATATAATATAAGTGTGAATGTGTTTGGGATGAACCTCTCATACAAGGATTTTAGTAGGTGCTAGGATGAGACTGCTCAATATCATCATTACTACATATAAGTGTACATTTTCAGGGATAATCTAGATAGATAATAATTTTAACATGGAATTAATGTCCTATCATACAACATGGATATCAAAATATCAAATAAAAAATATCAATTGTTAATTAATAATATTACCACTTTTATTTCATAAACTACTTGAATTTATTTCTAAATTATTGAACAATAAATTGATAATGAAATAATGGATTTCTTAGTGATTCTATGTTAAAAAATCATATAAGGTATCATATCATCCATGGCACACTCTATACCATTTTACAATTCAATTATATTCATGGTCCACTCACCCAATGGTTATCCATAAGCAATTTCATATGCCTATTGAAATTAAAGGACTCCAATGAATAATATTTTTCATTATTTAATTCATTATTGCTAATTTTACATTTAAAAAAATATAATATTGCATAAACATAGAAATTACCAAACCATATGGTTAATATTTAGTCACCCTACCATTAACTGATGACCCAACTATGCTTCAAATAGAAAACACCTATGAAGAAGAATTTTAATATTACCATAAAGAAGTTCCTATATCAAAACTGAAGATGATAGAAACATGAAATAAATGCAATCGAAGGATTTAATTGCAATGATTAGATAACAAAGGGAGTGATGGGAGAAACCAGATCAAAACCACTTACAAGGGATTGAATTTGTTATCAAGATGATTGAGAAGAATGTTGTCACTTAAAAATATCTTGGATGATTCCCTTGTGTCAAGAGGTGAAGGTTACAATGATTTAAAAGGAAAAATAAATTTCACGACATACCATAAGTTAATGTTTGGTAATTAATTTTTTTAATTTAGTTACACACTCTATAAATTATTTTTAATTGGATGTAAAAAAAACCCCATCACAAATGATTATATTATTATAAACAGCCCAACATCATATTATGTGTAATCAATTTACAAGTTGTGTAAATGTTCTTAGGGTTTTTTCCAATCCCATTTTTCCTCTAAACACCATGTACCCCCTTTAATGATACTAAACATACCAAGAACCCATGAAATAATTAACCGATTTATACCCATGCTTCATTAATTCATATGAACACACATCTTCATATTTTATGTCATTTCCCCTAAAAAATCTATCCACTCTGATCTACTCTGGTTTTCTAAAGTTTCTTAAATAACTAATATTGCATTTATTCAAATGATTGGAATCTACGATGGAACACGAACAACAATGTTTAAGGATAAGGAAAAAAACCTAAAGGAAAAGTTAATGAAAAATTATGAGAGAGAAATACCTAAAAAAAATATGATTTTATAAATAGGGGAAACGAGACATAACAAAGGGTGGAATCTAATTATTTTTATAATTAAATAACAGATAAAATAATCATAACATAGCAATAGGGGTATGAGAAAATATTTATAACATTGGGAAATCATACCATGTATATCAAAGAACATAAAAATGAATCATGGGATTAATATTATCAATTCATATGACATGGATCATAAGGCAATAAAGGGAATAATCCCTAAAAGTATTACATGGTATTATATATTGAATTGTGGAAGACAAATTAGTATGTAAAATTATTCTGTATAAGTCAAGGAACATATCCAAAACTTTTCAGGGAACTTTATAGGTGTGCCACCTATATAGAAAGACACAACACTAGACCTAGTCACAGCCATTTCCTTATATTGGAATGGGTTCACTCTCCAAACCATCTTAGTTGTCAATTATCACTCCCAATACCATAATAGTAGACAAGGATCACTCCCATGACCATCTTAGTAGATAAATCCCATTAATAAAATGATTTCACTCTTAGTTCTAGCTATACCTATCTAACGAGATATAAATACTTGTCATGTTCATTAGACACAGTTATAAGTCCCAACCTTCACATAATTAAATCATATACACGAGTTCCAAAAGATGATAAATCATTCATCATATCATGAACCATAAAAATAGATGTGATTCATAAATTTCATATCCTAACCCATGAAATTAAATTGTTATGATAAATATGTCATCATATAATCACCTATGTAAAAGAGACAAGTTTCATAATTATTTGATCAAATAATAACCTCGAAAAAGAATAATGTTTTATAAGGTTTCAATCATAGTATAACCCATGGAACATAAATAGGTTTCATAAACCTCACTACATCAAAACATAAACCATTTAGAGAAAAAATATGAACAATATTCATGGATCATGTCCCATGTAAGGAACATTTAGAACAAATAGGTTTCAACTTAGATGGAATATAATTTTGAATGATATTTTAAAAAAATTGATAAAGATATCTTTTCTGCTATGAAATATTCTTTTGAAAACATAATTTTTTTAAAAAACTATTTATTTTAAAATATCTTTGAAAACATATAAAATAAGGTTTTAATTCATAGAAATCTATTTCCCTGAAAATATATTTCAAAACACATAAAAGAATCTTTGAAAATAATTTAAATTAGTTTTTAAAACATATTAAAATTTTGGGATACTTTTCCTTGTAAATTATCTTAAAATATCACTTATAAAACATTTTTTAAAATATGTGTAGAAAAAACAATTGGAATAAAAACAATGTTTGAATAAAGAGGAAAATAAAGTAAAATTCTCTAAAAACATTTATTAATTATATCATGTACCAAAGAGAGTAAAAAATGGTACCATTATGTTTGGATATTATTAATAAATAGTTTATAATAAAATTAATGTGTGTTTTTGGGGAATTAAAATCTATATTTCAGAAATGGAGTCATAAAAATAAACAATCTTGATAAACAATGAGATTGTAGAAAAAAAGAATATTGCATCTATAGTAACATCGAATCACAATACTAATAAAATAATAACATTAAATGAAGACCATAATTAAATGAAAATAATGAGATTAAGGATTTAATATGTTAAATGGTATTATATACGCCTCAAATAAGAATATAGGTTCATAACACTACTTCTGTCTCAATAAAGGAAAATCTATATAAAATTACATGACTGATTTTGAACCTTTTGAACCATAGACCCCAAGTAACATATATAATAAAATTGATATGTAAAAACCATAAATTTATATATAAGAATAATAAAATACATTAATGGGAAGTATATACAACAAAAAAATAATTGAGTGGTGAATGTGGTGTAAATCTCATAGAAAGAAAAGTGAGACTATAAATCCCCTTGGACTTTGAGTAACATTGGAACCATGAGATCCATGAAATAAAAATAGAAATATAATATTTAAATATAATAAATTAAATTAAATTCTTGATAAAACATTACATATGGAATTATATACACCACTAAAAAATAATATGTTTTGAATATAGGATATATTTCATAGAAATAAATGTGAGATGATAAAACTTTTACCCTTAGTATTGAATTTCATAATATGCATTAAAAAATTCGGTGTTATAAATATTATTTTATTATAAATCTATAATATAACAAATATATATATATATCATACCATATATGATTTTATTATGACTTTATATTAACATTTTATAATCAATTTCACATTAATGTAATGTTTCGGGTAATAACCTCTTTGTTTTGTTATATATGTTTTTACTTATTATTCTCAATTTTATTTCATAGATATTTATTTAATTATTTAAAGAATGTAGAAAATTTTGAAAAATTATATATATTCATTATAAAATTATATATAATAATCTATAAAATATTGAAACAATAAATGAAATACATCATTCATGGAGATGGTAGGTCATACATACACATGAATGCTATTTCTTCTTTCTTTTCATACTTAATGATATAAAGTAAATGAAATATATATATATATATATATATATTATAAATTAATATATTATTATTAATTCAAATATTTCATATAATTTTCCAAAACCCATTCGTTATACTATCCATGTAATGTGTGAATTAATTACATCGCATTGAGGATGTGGTAGTCCACATGTCCACAAATAATGTTTTCATATTCCCAAAAAATGGAAATCATGAGAGTTTGTGTTTTATAATAAATTAAGAAGAATAAATAAATCATAAATATCATATAAAAATAGTAATTATATTATTATTCCTAACCATGAAATGTGGTAATGGAATAACGAAGGACATCGGTTCACAGGGCAGTAGTCTTTCGTACACAGAAATGATGATTTCGTATCCCATTTGATTGAAGTTTTTGTGAGTGTAGATCATAAACATAATATTATATTATATTAGTATATTTATAATAATGAGTTTATATTATAATCATCAAACAAGAATAAATTTAGTGTTAGAGATTGAAATTAAATAAACGATCTTATTGAAGGATATTACTTCTTCTTTGGGTAACTCCATTTGGTTTCCAAAAAAGGGATTTCATTGATATAATTATTCCCAAAAGAATTCTTCTAGGATTAAGGTAGAGAATTTTGGATCTTATTTTTTATATGGTTGAATGATCCAATATGTGTGAAAAAGTGAGGTGTTGAGTTCCCTTTATAGTGGAGGATCAATGGAATTCTTATAAATACAAAATGGAAAACCCTATTGAATGGTCTCCCATATATAATGTTCCTACAATAATGGCCCATGAATTATAAAAGATATTATATAATCTAAATGTTTCTTGTAAATATATTTTTGACATTTTTATTAGTTACTTGGACTCTTAAGTTAATGTTTAGTCACAAAGTAAACTCATTTTTACCTTAATCGATGTAAATAATTTTCAATTAATATGACAATTATTTTGGGTCAAGAACAAATATAAACATAATAGGAATTATACATTATATTTATTAAAAAAATATGATCCATTTTTTAAAATTCAAAATATATTAGTGGTAGAAATTAATTTTAAATTATTCTCATATACGGGATGAGAGAATGGGTTTTTAATGTGAAAATGATCAACACTTTGAAATATTTTTTACCAAATTTTAATGTGAAATTAACACCATTGACCTATATTAGATTAATTTGTTTATAATTTTTTTAAATATACATTAATACCAATTAAATATAAATTAAATATATAAATAAATTATAAGAAAAGCCAGTTGCCAATTTAAATTAAGAAATTTTCATTATTCATCTAGTAATGTAACACATCAAAAAATACAAAAAAATAACCAAAGTAAATTGTGATAATAAATTTTCAAAAAAATTATATTATAAATAAAAAATTATAAATGTGTTAGAAATTCATTTTAAAAAATTTCTACCATTTAATGGTGGAAAACTGACTTTTAGAAAAATATAGCTTTTTATGAAAAAATATGGATTTGTTTATATTTTAATCTTATAAAACATATTGGATTATTGTTAAAACATTTGGATAAAATAATAATATATTGGTTTCATTTATATATCTCACTAATAGTTATTAATTTAATTTATTAAGAAAAAAATCTTTTGTGGGAATTGAAAGAGTTTTCAATAAAATCACATCCTTTATATTCAATTGGATTTTAATTTTTATTTTCATTTTTAATTAATTTATATCCTAATAATTCAATTTATAAACACATATAAATATTATTTTCATAACTAAGTAATAATTATTCACATATTCAATTCCAATGGCTAGGTGATGACTATTATAATATTTGAATAAAAATATTAAATGAATATTGCAATTCAGTAAAACATGGCATTTAATGCAACACAAGCTAAAGAAGGAAATAATCATTGTGTGTAAAAAAATTCATCCACGGTGTTACATGTATATGAAGCTAATATTTTTTTTCAGGTAGTGTAATAAAAACATAGTGTTGCGTATAAAGCAATCATAACTTATTGTAGGGTGTAATGCAATCCATCAAATAAATTTAACTTATTTCAAGAAAATTAAAAAATGTATGGGTGATACATTATAATCCCATTACAATTAATTTCACCCTCAAAATTCATTTGTGTAACTAATTCTTTAATACTCAAATTTTCACATCATAGAAACCCACATTGAAAAAATTAATTCTAAAACATCCTTTAAAAAGGAAAGTTAGAAATATAACAGTTACCCAATGTAACTCATAACTGTATTTCCAAATAGGAGAATGTATTTGGATAGTTAATTCATGGATATGGAAGATAAATATAAAAATTATGATCTAACAGAGACTGATATATAACATGGGTTGAAAATAGTTAACGATGACCAATCTATAATCCAAAGGGGCTTGAAAAGGATCACATATATCATAAAAAATGATGCTTCCATGAGAATATTTTATTTCAATATTCATTTACAATTTTTGAATAATTTTCATTAGAATATATAAATAAATTGGTTTGTCCTAATCTCACCCTTTTGTGCGCCTTGATAAATTTTCACTTCATCACTTATTCCAATAAATCATGTTGAATTTTTCATTCCTAATGAATTTTAAGATCTTGATATCAAAAAAATAATGATAGGTCATTCCATCTACCATTGTCACAAAAAATGGTTATCACATGTTATCCAATATGAATAAATTCTCATATGGTGAGATAATACATTAATCTATAAAACTTCATCTGAATATTGTCATAAACCATTCCATAAATTGTTAAACTTATAACCCTATTGGAATAAGAAACTATGAATATTTATAAATGAGGTTACTAAATTTCTCAAAACCAACATAGAATTGATCCCCTATATATCATAAAATATCTCTTGGTTGTCACATACCAAACAGGTGAATAACTTCATCATATTCTCTCTTCAAACATGGTAAAAACTATAAAACCATATTGAAAACATGTATTCTTTCTTATTTTAAATATTATTTGGTATATTCTATGAATCTAAAAAAGCTGTAAAATTCATCCATGATAACATACCCCACTTTGTCAATAAATCAAAATTCATTTCCATTGTAATAATTACCATCAAATTGACATTATCCATAATCATCCCTTTATCCAAGATAATCACAATTTTACCAACATTAGAAACACATTATATGTAACGTACATTTAATAAAAATATATATTATCCATTGAATAACTTTTTTTGGTCATAAATATTATTCAGTATTTTTTTCAAATCCTTAATGGAAAACATATGATTTATGATTCATATAACATAATCAATGAATTATATTTCATATACACATCTATAATTCAATAATACTCTTGAACAATTACTTAGACTTCATCATCTTATTCTTTAACACCCCTTTCGTAGAATATTGAATATGAATCATGTCTTAAGGTTATTTCTCCTGATTTTAACTATAATTCTTAAATTTAAAGTAATAAATACTATTATAAAATCCCATAACAATTAAATTCAAGAACTTTTTATCATAAATTTCATGACTGATACTAATTCTACTTTCCCAACTCTCTTAATGATATTTTCACATAAGACATGAATTTTCTTAATGTCCTTACATTACACACTTGAAACACTCAATGTTAACCCAATTCATTCTAGTTCCCACTATTTAATAAGATTAGAAAGTGTAGTGTGATAAGAACATATTAGAGAATAAAAAAAATTAATATTTAAATACTATATATAGAATATCTAAATTATGACACCTTCTTTTAAGTCTATGACACCTTAGGATTATCCGTAGAAACACCCCTATAAATATCCTTTAAAATATCTCTAGATATCTCACTAAGATTTTCTCATCCTAGTTTCCAAAGGATGACTAAACATCACATCGATACCAACTATAGAGTCCCATGCATAACATAAATGTATATTACATCATTTTCATTGGAAATTAAGCGCATTAAAAATATATAGGCCTTAGGACCTAAATACTTTTGTTGTCTTTCGAATCTTGGAATATAATAATGAAATAAAATGAATGATAGTAAATGTTTCCCATAAATATCATCCCATTTAGAAATCCTACATAAAACCTATATTCATAACCTGGGGAAAGGAAACATAAGAAAGGGTGAGACCATAATTGTAGTAAGGGTAAATAAAGGGGATAAATAATCATAACAAAAGAATAAGGGTATGAGAACATGATAATAACATTAGAAAATAAAACCTTGTATAACAAATAACATAAACATGAATCATGTAATAAATATTGGATGTTCATAATAACAGAATAATGAGGGAATAAATAGCATAATTTAGGAAATAATAACATATAAGTAAGGCATTGAATTCTGGAATACACAAAAGAATATAAAATCATTCCCTATAAGTCAATGATAATTTCCAAAAATTATTATCGAACTCCAGGGGGTACACAAATTAGGTTGGACACACCACCTATCCACGTTTCATCCCTCTTCTTATAGTGGAATTATCTCACTAAAAGAGCCATATTATTAGTCACGGTTCACTACCAAGACCATCTTAGTTGACGATGTTCACACCCAAGGCCATAATTTCATACAATTTATTTTATTGAAGCTAGTTCACTCATTGTTCTGACCATGTTTATCTCATGTGATATAAATCTTTACCAAATTCATTTGGGGGGGGGGTATGGGTCCCACCCATCACATAATGTAATCATATATAAGTGTTCCCAAATATAATAAACAATTCATCATATAATGACCCATAAACATGGCTTGATAAGTTTTAGCTAATTACACATGAAATGAAGTGGGTATTTTAAACATGCCATCCTATAATATCCTATAGAAAAGAGATGGGTTTCATAATCCTTTCATCAGAGCATGTCCCATTATAAGAAGCATGTTCCATAAGCTTTGTATCATGGTGCACCACCCTGGAATGAAAGATGGTGTCACAAAAATAATTCAATCAAAACACAAACAAATTAGAGAAATGATATGAATGATATTCAAGGACCATATCCTTAGTAGAAATATGTATCACTAACATGTATTTTCTTAGATAGATAATAATTCTGAATGGGCTTTTAAAACAATTTCTTCAGTAAAATAAAATTCCCACTTTTAAAAAAATATTTAAAACATAAATCATTTTGAAAAATATTTTCATTGAAAATAGATTTTAAAATGTATAAAAGAAGTTATGAAATATTTGAAATCATTTTCTTTGAAAATAACATTTGAAAATCATAAATGATGCTTTGAAAACTTTTTTAAAACAATTTTTAAAACATGTTGAAATTTTGAAATCATCTTCTTTGAAATTGATCTTAAAATATCATTTATAAAAAAATTCAATTCATTTTTAGAAAATATAGTTCTTAATAAATTTTATTTTTTACTGAAGATATAAATAAAGTCTGATTTTCATACTAAAATTACTAATATTTTTATGTAAAATAGAGAAGAAAAAATTGAACCGTTACATTATTATATCATGAATAACTTTAAAAGAATAAAATTCATGAGATATTTTGAGTTATGGTTCATAATATTTCATCAAGGGAAACATAATCATACCAATACTAATCAAAATCAGATTGTAGCAATAAACTATTAAAAAATTTGATACATTTAATTCTTTTACTCATGAAATAATAAAATTATATAAAGAATAAAATATAATAAAAATAAGGATATTCATGATATAACATGTAAAAGTGTAGTATATACCCCTCATATAAAAATATAGGTGCAATACATGAATTTTGTCTCAATGAAGGTAAATTGAGAAACAATTACTTTACCGATTTGGTAAATATTGAACTATAAAAACAATGAAAGAGAAATAATAAAATGGATTTGTAAATAAAAATATATTTATTGATAATAATAATATAATACATTATTGGTACTTATATACACAACAAAAAATAAATGAGTGGTGAATATGGAGTAAGTCTCATAGAAATAAAAGTGGGACTAGAAATCCCATTACAACTAGAGTAACTTGCCAACCATGAGATCTATGAAAGAATAAAATAAATTTAAAATTTCTATATCATGTAAAAATTTAAATTCATTAAATAACTAGTCATAAGGAATTATATACAACACATAGTATGAATAAGTGGTGAATATAGAATTATTTCATAGAAATAAAAGTGAGAGGACAAAAACCTTACCCTAACTCTTGACATTCCTGATAAACATTAAAAAATCATATATAATAAATAAAATATTATTAAACATCTATCAAAGAAAAAAAATTATAATATATCATTCAATAAATTATTTTATTATGAGTTTATATTAAATTTTAATAAAAAAATCATGTTAATGTTATGTTTCGGGAAATATCAGCCTTTTTTATATGTTTTGACAGACCATTCATGGTTTTCAAATTCAGATAATGATATAATTAATTAAATATTGCAAGACATTATTTAAAAATAAAATATATTAACTATGTATTTATTTATAATAATCTATAAAAAATAGAAATTTTAAATGAAATACACTATTTATGGAGATGGTAGGTCATACATACATGTGAAGGATGTTTCCATATTCTTGATGTATTGAAAAAAATAAAATAAATGAAATATATGTATATATATATATTATTAGTCTAGTATATTTATTATGTCATATATAACAAATATATTTACTAAATCCTTCCTTAATACATTTATTTTAATGTGTGAATGAATCAAATTTCTTTGAGATTGCGGTAGTGCACACGTCTCCAAACAAAGTTATCATATTCCAGAAAAATGGAAAGCATGGAAATATATTTTTTTTAATAACCCCAAAAAGAATAAAGATATTATAAATATAATAAATAACATATAAAAATATTAATTCAATCATTATTACCATCCCTTAAATGTTGAAATGGATGAACGAAAGACATCGGTTGGTGAGGCGATAGTTCGTCAGACACACAAACGACGATTGCGTATCCCATTTGTTGGAAGTGTGTGAGAGTGTAAGACATAACCTTAACATAAAAAATATTATTATACTTTTTATAATGAGGTTATTATATAATCATAGAATAATACTAATTTAATAGTTGGAGAATCAAAATTTTTTATTGAAGGATATTACCTCTTCCTTGGGTATCTCCTTTTGATTACACTAAAGGAATTCCTTGGTTTGATTTATGCCCATAGAGAGGCTTCAATGATTAAGGGATAGAATTTGGGAGATTATTTGTTTAGTATCTATATGAGCCAAATTTATTTAGTGGTTTGAATAAGATGTGGGGTGAGTGCTTTTTTATGAGGGTAGATGTGGCATTCTTGGTCATACAAAAGGTAATCACAATTGATAGGTCTCCATTACATCTTGTGCCTCTAATAATTGTCCATTATATTAAAAAATGATGTTATAGTAAAAAATATTCCATTAAATTTATTTTTTTATATGTGTCTAGTTAATTTGGTCACTTAAGATAATTTTTTACAAACAAGTAAACTTGTTTTACCTTAATCGCTATAATTAATTTTTAGTACATCACTAATATTTTTGTTCCAAAACAAAGATGTCCATACTAAAAATTATAAACTATTATGATTAAAAATATGGAATAAATTTATAAAAATAAAAAATTTAGTAGTGGTATAAATTAATTTAAATTTAATCTTGAAGATATCACGATACATTGGGTTTTTAACATGAAAATGATCAAAAATTTGAAATATTTTTATACAAATTTCAATGATAAATTTTTCACAATGACTCAAATTGTATTAATATATTTATATATTCTATAATTATACCATAAATACATATAAAAATATAATTTTACAATATAAATAATTTATAAGAAAATTTACTATGGAATTAAAATTTTGTGTTTTGAATTATTCATCAGAAAATGAATCTTCTCATAAAAATAAAAAAAATCCTCAATGTAAAATTTAATATTTAAATTTACTAAATAATCTTATATTTTTTCAAATAAAAATTATAAAATTTACTAAAATTAGTTTTATGAAAATTATTCTATTAGAATGAGGAAAAATGCCTTTTAGAAAAATACACCTTTCTAGGCCTAAATTTAGATGTATTCTTCTTTTATTCATATAAAACATATTGGATAAATGTATAATATTTTGGGTTAAATTATAATATATATAATTTTTATTAATATATCACACTAATTTTGATTAATTTAATTTTTTAAGATAAAACAAAATTGTGAGAATATAAATAGTTTCCATACTTTCAATTCTTTTATATTAAATTGGTTTTTTATTTTCATTTATAATTAATTTATTAAAATAGAATTAATTTTATAAACATTTTTAAACATAGTTTAATAATTTAGTTAATATTATTCAAATATGCCACTCCAAAGGGTAGGTGATAACTATTACAACATTTTTATAATAATATTAAATGTATATTTTAGTTTGATGAAACTCAATCTTTCATGTAACACAAGATAAAAATGACCATAACAGAGTGTGGAATAAAACCCAAACATAGTGTTATGTTAATTGAAAGATAATCTAGGTGTTTATATAGTGTTAAATTAACTTGGTGTTTCCTAAAAAGTAAGCATGACTTGGTGTATCATGCAATGTAATCATCAATGATATAAAATTAATTTGAAAAATATTATTCATAAAACAAGTTGGTGTTATAGTTTTGGGTTAAATTAAACATTTATAAATAAATATGTGTAACCAATTTTATAAATTTTGTATCATAAAATAATGTATTGACGAAATATTATTTAGGACTACATGATTGGGTAGTCCACTAAATTGATATGGGAGCTTCAAACCCATAATTGTGAAGGTTTCTTACCTAAATATCATCAAGAAATTGAAAAAGACATATATTGGGATATTGGAAGGGAAATATGTGTCCAAATAACTATAATTAAATATATTATACATTCCATGTCTAATTGATATGGAATTTTGGGCACGGTAAAATTTTTGCAGAAAAACAATAAATTAAATTAGTCTGTCTCACATATTTTGGTAACCGATTAAAGTACAAGTAATCTACATTTTCATTTGATTATTAAAATAAAATCCATATTATCTCTGATATCCATTTTTAGAAATAAAACCACTTAAATGATAATAACATCTATGAATGGTTTGATAACATTAACAATATGTTATGTCGCGAACAAAATATTATGTGGTAAATTCCTCAATTTTTGATCTACCGTTTAAAAATATTATTATATAAAAGATCATTATCTAAAAATAAAATTGAATGATTCTCTATATGTTTTATGTTTTATGTTTTAAATTATGTATAATGAACTTGTTATGTATCACAATAACATGGATTCTTATAAAAAATTCCAACATCATTATGATTGTTATCTGGAGACACTTAGAAAAGTATATTTTGAAATTTCCAAAGTGATCTCCATGAGAAAAAATACAGACAGTGCATCGAATGGGCCTTAGATAATCTGGATTATTGGATATATTTAGTTCCATGATTTTCTAGGGTTAAAAAATTTGATTAATTAAGCACTGATATCATTATTTAAACACTCACTTAGAGCATCATGAATTTTTTCTGAAATTTTAATTTTGAAAATATTTGAAAAGAATATACAAGATATCATCACTATAATTATCTATGTTTACAAAGTTATAATGAAAGGATATACATCCTTCCTTATGTTGAACTATAGGAAAAGCCAAGGGAAGATATATAATACTAACCCCAAATCAAAATCATCATTGGAATACCCTTCCAAGAATAAGATAATCCATGCATATGGAAGGGAATATGAAACATTTTTTTCTTATAGATTCACGTGACATTGGAAGATGAACATAAACTGAAAAAATAATCAAGGTAACCACCATGTGTTTTCAATATAGAGTTAAAATTATATCTTTCTACAAATTTGGAATTAGATACATTTTTTAGTTCTCACATATATATCCAATAACAATAACAATGTAGATTTAGGAAAGTTGCATAAGGAGAGATGGATAATTATATTATAATGATGCCAAAGTCACCAAAATAGATCCTGGAGACTACGACCACTCACTTTGAATGGGAATGGACTTTGTGTAGAGGAAATTTTATTGTATTCCTCATATTACCAAATAAATTATTTATGGGTCCAGAATTGTTATAGATGGGATTATTTTGAACTTTGGAATAAATGTTTAAACTTTTTAAAATATAGAATACTTTGTGGTAAATATATATAAATTATAGTATTTATCTTATGAACCACACAAACCATGTAATTCAAATTGATATAAAATAGTTTGCATGACTTATTAAATACCCACCTTTAGAATAAATTTTTATGTCGTGTAAAAAAATGTTTTTCCATATTACACAAATATGGATAATTGGATTTATTTCATCTAAAATTGTAGGAGTATCTCACACATGGTTTTTTGTGAAAAATTACCATGTCCTGTTTAATGGAGTAGGTAAAAATTCCAGAATACTCTTTGAGTTGGTTCATATTAATTTATGTGGACCATTTCTAATTGAACCAAGGGGTGGGATCTCATACATCTTAACTTTTTAAAATCAATTTTGTAGATGTGATATTTCTACATAATAAGGTATAAGTTTGAATCCTTTTAAATGATTAAGAATTAAAAGATTTAAGATTATTACCATCTTGACAAGAAGATTAAGAATCATTGCTGAGTATCTTAATTATGTCTTCGTTGAGTAGATTATACTTTTTGGATTTTAATATAACATTAGACTCTTTATAAAAAATAATTGAATGGGTAATATAAATTTAAGAAAAAATACTATTAAAAAAGTTAGATAAATTAAGAGTCATAAGAGTCTACAATTATCCTTTGGAGGATACACATTATAGACAATGAAAAATATACCAAAATGACATTCAAATAAACAGAAAACATGTATTCAATTATACATTGTTTTGGAAGGAAAGTAATGTTGTTTAATTTACAAGTGTGGGGTTATATCGAACTTTCTAAGGTATATTTAGGACATAAAATTAATCCTCAAGGAAAAAATCTTACTTTTATAGGATACCCTAAGGAAACAAGGGGATGAAACCCGTACGACCCATCATATATGATGGAAATATTCAAAATCCGTGACATATTTCTCTAGAGGGTGAACATATATAAAAATTACAGTTTGAGTGAGATTGACTTCGATGAATTCATGGCACAGGATACAAATGAGTTGGCATTGGACCAACTTCCAAAAAGCCCTATAGATGATGATGTTCCAGAGACCAAATTACAATATAGGAGTAAAAGTGGGGATAGTGAAGAAGAATGGCACATTTATCTAGTCACCATTGATAAGGAATCATTATTAACTAATAATAATGATTTGGAAATCAACAATGATAAAATAATCAGAAAAGAGGCTTCTAGTTGAATGAATAAAGGAAGTCTAATGTATATACCTTATTTGAGAACAGTATTCATAATATAGTAGATCCACCAGTTGATGAAAATACCATTGGATGGAAAAGATAATTCATAAAAAAAATTAAATATATAGATCATTTAGTATCGATAAGGTATGACTAGTTATGAAAGGGTTTTTAAAAGCATCATGTAATACACTATAGTGATACCATTTCACCGGTTCTTATACAGAATGACATCAAAATTATACCTTCCATAAAAAATAATAATTACTACAAAATTTGGAATATGGATGTAAAAATATCTTCCCTTAATGAGAACTTTCAAAAACACATCTATTAGACACATCTATAAGGGTTTGTGGCTCCATTGGAAGCCAACAAGGTATGAATGGTACATAAATCCACTTATTGATTAAAACAAGAATACAAGTTGTGAAACATTCTCTTGGATGAATCCAAATGGATGTTTTTATAATTATTTAATGTTAAACTCATTTCTATAGTGTATATTCATTTTATTATTAATTTATATCGATGATATATTATTAATTGAAAATTAAATACAAATATTATGGTCTGTAAATACTTGGTTAAACCCGTGATTATCTTTTAAGGACATAAATGAAGTATCCTACATTATATGAATTATGATCTATAATGATCAATTTAGGAGGATACTTTGAAAAATTCATGGTATATACATTGAAAATAATACTTAAAATAATTTGGAAGGAATAATACAATAGTGGATTATTTCCAATATCACATGAAATTTATCAATACTTGAAAATATATCATCATATGCACGATAAGACATAGTAAATTATTGGGATCCTATATGAATATGTGATAGGGTTTGTCAAGAAATTAATTTTTTACCAGTCATGATGTTTCCATTTTTCTTATCATAGTTGGATGATATCAAGGAGATCTACATGAATGTTTTTGGATGGCTATCAATACCATCTTCTTATACTTCAAAAATTATAATGAAATGTTCCTGGTGTTTGGAGGAGACCATGATCTATTTATTAGAGGATACATAGATTCAAACTTCTAAAAATATTATGTCCAAATAAAATAAAATAATTGACACATACCTAATCTAAATAGAGGTGTTATGAGAAAGAATAAGTCAAAGTAATCCATGATTTTTGATTCTGTAGTAGTACTCGAGAATATCAGGGAATCTGCTTTTGAAAAAGAGTATGTTTTGATAAGAAAACTCATCTAAGGGATTGAAATTTTATCTCATAGTAAAAACCCAGTAACCCTATAATTTGATAATAATGTCACACTTTCTCTCTAAAATGAGATAAGGTCATATTAGTGTAAAAAGAAAAAACAATTGAAGTATCATATATTAATGGATTCATCTCATAGAGGTGATGTTTTAGTGGGAAGACTATCCATAGAATAAAAAGTATAAAACCTACTAAATTAATCCTTATCTAAATGAAGGACAGAATATCATGGGAGAGGTTATGAACTAAAGTTCGTAGTAAGTTGTCTCTTGTTAATGTTAGACTCTCTTGGAGTTGGTGCCAAAAAATAAACTACACAGTAGTAAGTAAATTTTTAACCCATATATATATATATTCAATGAAGTAAGTATTAAATATATTTCTTATCAAGTTATGATTTACTCTTATGTCTTACAATAATGCGATAATTTCCTCATGTATATATTTTATAAATAATCCCTTTAAAATTCCCTGTAATGATGAGATCCTTGAGGTGCTATGATAATTTTCATAAACTATAGTATTAAGGTTGGAATAAATAATTTTATAGGACTTATATGAAAAAACCATTAGGTTCTATATTCTCATAAGTGTAAGAGGATATATGTAATAATTTTTTCACTGAGAAATAACTAGGACAAGATATTATGATGATATGTATGCCTTTAGAAATTAATAATGTTTACATTTAATTGGAATTTCTATATAGAAGCATATAAAATGATCTTTAAACATAATGATTATTGTTAATATGTTTTCAGAATCATATTCTTATATGTGTTTACTAAAACATTGATAACATATGTTCATGGAAAATATGATATTTTTTA
This sequence comes from Viscum album, assembly GCA_963277665.1. Classification (NCBI taxonomy): domain Eukaryota; kingdom Viridiplantae; phylum Streptophyta; class Magnoliopsida; order Santalales; family Viscaceae; genus Viscum; species Viscum album. The sequence continues at coordinate 155,379,189 of OY728166.1, read as the reverse complement.
GTGTTTCATGAATCATTTGTTATTAGTGAATATATCTAGTAAGGATTTTTACCTTCCATATTTTTTCTATCTAATATCTTAGAACATTTATTGAAATGAAATCATTGAATAAAATTCCTTGTCCATGATTTATAAACAAGTATATTTTTGGAATCCAATGTATCAAGAATAACAGTTGATTGAATGGTTTTGAAACCTACTAAATGAGATATCGAAAATAACAATTATATTACATGGTGAGATTTTATATGTGGTTCTCATTTTTATTCCATTAACTTCTTCCTCCGGTGTGATGTTATAAGTTGTTAGATGTCAGTATTGGACTTCAGGTCAACATTCTTAATACTAATAATAAAGAATCATAGAGAGACATACACTTTGTTTTTCCATTAATATTAGTAAAATATTATATATATTAAATAGTTGGAATTAATATTTTTTTCTAAAACAAAAATATATATTTATTATGTATTTTATTGGTCATATATATTCAATACATATTTATTAAAAATGCATTAAATAAAATATTTATTTATTTATTCAATGATTTAATAATACTAATTTAAATATTTAATTTGTTATAAATAAATATTTAGTATGTTGAGTGAAACAATTATTGGGTTTGGTGATAAATGTATATTTTAAAAATTATAAAATATTATTTAATATTGCATGAGTTAGCACACAAATGGATTATAATAATAATAATAATAATAATATACCAGGAAATCGGAATTTCAGTGGTTTAATATATCAATATGGGCCTATGTGTAGTGAATAAATATATTAACACTGTCCCTAAGGTTACAAATAGCTAAATAAATTATCATTCATAGAAACAATTGTAGATATAAACTTTTGTAAATATTAGCCATTATTGATAAAATCCATTATTTCCAACACATCTCCCCTCATGATAATTGTCTCCAAATTAAGTACATCACTAGGGTATTATATTAATATTGAATGATTATTCTCCTTATCCATACTTCTATCAAGATGGATAGATTAAGAGATAATTCTTCCTGGCAGAAGGGATTGCGATACCGATTAAGGGAGCGATATGATATGGTCAGTATTTCCATGATAGCACCAAGAGTGTAATCAATTATATTTCGAGATCAATCAAGAATTAGGAGATCACCACAATAAGAGATTTAGTATGGTTCATCATTGACACATCAAAAGTGAAAACAAATTGTCTTCAGATGATAAAGATAGACATAAAAAATTAAATCAGGTCAATGGTATTCTCATTTTCTAAATTAAGTATAAAATTATCCTAAAAATAACCCTCTTGATTTTAAAATTATTTTTCAAGGGTTTTATTTGTTTTATTCATTGTTAATTATGTTTTTTCAAGCACATTTCAGTTAATATATTGAATTTGAAAAAGGTTTAGTGTGGTCCAACACAAATATGTTCTTCTGCAGTATCCAAAACCTATTGAAATAGCTCTAATTTGATTTAGTGGGGAATTATAACAAATAAATTATTATATCCATATCATATATATTATTCATTTATTTGGTGAACGTTTTGGAATGTAATAAAATATTCATTAAAATATATCACTAATGGTGGTATAATCTCAATTCTTTATTATTTAATAAACACCTAGATAAACTCTTTTATTTAAATTAAAACATTTTCATAAATTTTTTCTTTTTAAAAACATGTTATTGAAAATGAAAAATAATAAACCATGTGTAAAGAATATATTATCTCATATTGATCTTTACAACACTATTTTTATAAACCCTTATTGTAAAATATGAGAAATGAGATTAATATAAAAATCCTCTACTAAGATGCATTTTATATTAATATATTCATTGGAATTCAATTCCATGATTCATTAACCCTTTACATTATCATTTTGTTATAAACTACTTGTTCAGTTAAATTTTCCAATGACTTTCTACTCCTTTATAGTCACAAAATTTATAATTTATATATTTTTATCCCATTAGCATAAATAATGAATAATTAATTTCTATAATAATAATATATGATAAGGAAATTATAGATATTATCAAAAACCCCTTTCTCTATCTTGGAAAATTTTATCAAATTGAAACCCTACTCCTACTTCATGAAAAGTCTAGGTTTGAAGGATGTTGACAAGATAGTAGAGGAAAAATTTTTAGAATTTATAACTAACTTTTATTATTATGGATTGAATTTTTACCCTCAAATAATGTTGATTATGTTCTAGGACTAGGGATTCTTATTCTATGTTAAAATATCCCAAATAACATGGTCATTATATTAAATTTGTTAAACCTCATTATCATTGTACAAATATATGGAATTATGATTATAAAATGAATTCAACCACAAGATCAGTCCATTAATAAACCTTCATGTCTCAATAATTCATTCACATACATAATAATATTGAATATATGTATAAAAACAGACACTAAATTGTTCATTTTGTTTCTAATCACATTGAATCATTAGTGTAATACATATATTCTTCTTATATGAATCTACATTCCATGTTTTGAATACATTCAATATTTTGTTACTTTGGTGAGTATTGTTCCAACACATATAATTTCTCTACATAAGAACATTTATTAAGCAACTAGAATTTTTTAATTTATTTAAATTTTTATTATTCATTAATATATTTACCTCAAAGACATCTTCATTGATGATGATATAAATTATCTATTATTAAATATTTTATTAGATGAGTATCATGTTTTAGACATTTTTATTAAGGACTTTTATTAAATGTTGTCCCATTAAAATTATGAACCCTTTAGAACCACAACCTATCCCTTATTGATAAATAATTATCTTTATTTAATATTTGGGTATCTTTTTCATTTAACTCATCACATAGATATTTAGATATTATATTATAAAAATAATAAATTATACATGCATTTAATTTTTGATTTATTGAAAAAAATTCAATAAATTATATAGAAAATTTAAACATCATTCCTCTAGTATCAAGAACCAGTTATAGTCTTTTAATTATGTGTAACCCAAAGAAAATTCCTATAATAGGAAAATAATCATATTAAGGAAACCCATTAAATGATTTCCATAAAAAATATTATCTTAGGGAACCCATATATGACATGACCAACCAAGTTGAATGATAGAGGTATTGACAAGTGTTCACATTGTAAGGAATTTACAAACAGTAATTTTAAGTGGATTCATTATCACCATCCAATCTCATGTATTACATTAATATATATGTATGATTCTATTTATTTTTTTGAATCTTATTCCTTCCCCAGATCTAGTATATTTATTTTATATTCATATGTAACTACTTATCCTTTTTAGATATTATTTTACTAACCCAAATTAAAATAAAAAAATGTTCATATGTATCTAAATTATTCTCTTGCATAAGGAACATGAAACTCATTAATGTAATGTATCAAAATGATATGATTTTAAAAAAAATACATATAAGATAAAACAATAAGTGATAGAATCCCAACCTGTAATATTCTATATAATACATAAGCCTCTATGCTAGTGAGAAATCTACCCCAAATCCGCTTTATCCATGTATACGTTACTCAATAGAGAAATCATTTTTATAACAAAATCTATCAAAAAATATCTTTAATGTTTAACTGACCTTTAAATTAATTTTCTATACCTAGTCCAAGCCAAATACAAGGTAAAATAAAAAAATTAATTATCAAACAATTCATATAACTCTATAGATTTATGTATGATAATGTAGAGGTAAATTAAGACTTAAAAAAGAATACATACAAATCAATAATATAACAATTATAATTTTGAAAAAAAAATTAATTTAAATTAATGAAAACTTAATAAATTTAATCATGTGATATATATTCTATGAATATTTAATAAATAAACGAAATTACAAGAAATATGCAATTTAGAAACTCATTATGGACATTATATTGTCAAATAAATATAAACCTGTTTTATTTATTTCTAATATGAACTCCTTCATATTTATCACTATATGAAATTTACATTAATATATGATATTATATGAAAAATAAACAATTTATTTTATAATTATATTTTGTAAACAATTTAAAAATTATAGATGTCACGTATTTATTATTATATAAATCATGATAAAATTAATTATCAAAAAATATTTTTTAAAATAATTTTCTTAATAAATCCTTTTCACCTAAACGTTTCAATTTAATATTTTGAAAAATTAATAATATTAAAAATAGACCCATTTATTTTCATTCCTTATATTTTTAATTTTTAAACATTTTACAAATAACATGTAAAATATCAATATAAATATTTCATATAAAAACATTAATCCATTGCATATAATTTGAAAAATGTATTTTAATATTAATAATTAATATTATGTAATAATTATATAATAATTTTTTCATAAATATTTAAATTAATTAATTATAAAAAAATTATAATTTCTTAATTTCTAGACACATTTATATCATAAATAAAAATTCCAACATAAACCATTCATAATATTTATATAATTATTAAATTACATAAATAAAAAAAATTCACTAGTTATATTTAATTAATTTGAATAGTGCTTTGAATACTAAAAGACAATTAATAATTACGGATTACATTTAATTAATTCACCCAGTGCTATCAATATTCAAATAGAATTAATAATTATGGATTACATGAGATAAAAAAGATGTTGGTTCCTCGGGTAGGATGATTTAGTGCACATAGACATGTGTAAGAATATTATTATGTTCTAGTAAGATATTACATATGATATGACCACTCTATAAGATTAATATAAACAATGAAATAATAATTTTCTACCTTGGAACCTGCATATGATGAACCAGCCTTCCATACAACTATGATTTTTGAAAAGCTACTATATAACATTATTCTAACAGTCCAACAACTTGTATAAGAATAAATTCAATGAATATTAATTTTATTAAATAATAATTTACTATAAGGACTAGCATTAGAATGAACCATGCTGTGAAGAATCAAAGTATCATTTATGTAACACTTGTGAGGCCTATACGAGACTCAAATCGAGAGGATGATGTTTTTGAAGGATAAATCCATGTTGGCTTATAAAATTTCCCATGTAATATTTAACAATAATTTTATCAAAAATGATAATCAAAATTTGTGATCTTCATGAAAAACATATTTTAATAGTGGTCATAGTACCAAAATTGTAATAAAAAACTCTTTTTTTCACAATTTTAAACAAGATTTCCTAAATTATTAATTGTGATATGTAATTTATACCAATTTTGGTTTTATATGGATTAAATGACACTCATTAAAGATATTATAGGGAATCAAAAACCCTAAACAATGATCACAATGATTTTAAAGATAAACCTTGACTAATAAAATCATGTTAAAATCATCGTTTACATTGCAACAATGTTGTTGGTGCTCCATCTTCAATTATCATCCTTAATTAAGATCACTAAGGGGAAATGTAACAACACATGTATTTATAGAATACTAATTTTTCATATCTATAAATATTTATGAATAAGAAATTAATTTTTTGTTAAATATGATGTTTTTTCGATAGTGTACGCAAAACACAATAACAGATTTCTCTGAAATCTTACATTGCACACAATGTTGAGTTATACAGAAAAATAATATAATATTATTATTATTTTAAATCGTAGTTAATGCCTAGCCATTTTATTTGTGAGAATGAAAAGAACTAACCTTATTATGATTAAACATTTTTGTTTAATGTTTTTAAAATTAACTAATAAAATTTAGAGACGTAAAATGAGAATGAATCCAATTTTAAGCATAAATACTGAAATATTTTTTTAAAGGAAGTTTTACCACCTATTGATGACGAAAAAATTTTAAATCCAGTTTTTTTTTATTTTTATATTATTCATTTTAAAAAATAAACTAATTATTTAAATACAGTATATCATAATTAACTTTGGATAATTTTTTTTTGTATTTTTCTGATAAAGTTCCTTTTTTAATGAATAGTTAAAATATAGCATTTTAAATCAAAACTATCATTTCATTGGATTTCTTTATATGGTTATATTATCTTTATAAATGGTTTTAAAGTGTAATTGGATTATATTTTTACCATTTAATTCAATTTTGGTCATTGGAATTAATTTCACATTGAAATTGGACATAAACACATGCCAATCTTTTTGTAGTTTTTACTTCATAAAAACATGATTTCGAGTTTTGACGACATAAATTAGTTTTAAATTAATTAATGAAGCATATATGTTCTGAATTTGGTAAAATAGAAATCTATTTTATATTCATAATATCAAAATTATTATTAGGGGAATTTTTGGTTTTTTCAAAAACGTTCAATTTTTGTTGAATAGTGAAAAACACTCCATAGTTGTTAAAAACTGAATTTTTAATTTAAATGAAATTTTACTACTTCTATGAATTGAATATAAATATCTTTAAAAACATTTTTTTCATTATTATGTAATATTTTGATAAAGATGATGAAAATAATTTTTGGTCAATTGTAAATTTTGATATTTATTTACAATAGTTAAAGTAAAATAGGGTAATTAAGGGTTAAAATAATATTATTATAATATAAAATTACCTTAACAGTTGTCCTAACATTATTAGATGAGTCATGTATGACCAATAAAATCCTAGGCTAGAACTTTTGGCCTTGGGATGCCACATGAGTAAGATAATAACATTAATAATTTTTTATTTAATGTAAAATTCAAAATATCATAAACATGTATTATTTTGCTAAAACAATTTTAATGTGGGGTTTTATAATTGATATAATTCTCTATAAATATTAATTTTTATGATAAAAGTATTAACTAAATCATGGTAAATTATTTTTAATTTTTAGACATCAAAAAAGTAAATTTATTTATGACACGAGGATGATGTAATTATTACATTATTAATGAATGTTTTAAATAAATTAGATTATAAATATTAAAATAAATTTATTTATTTTTAACTTTTTAAGACATCAACGAATTTTATGGATGATCATTACTTTTTATTGTTGAATTAATTATTTTTGTTCTAATTGATCGTGTTGTTATGGATTTTTTAAAAAGCCATGATATGAATTGTATAAAAATTAACATAAATGAGTTTTTAAATCAATTAATATTTTATTAAATGATTAATTACTCCCAAAAGTCTATGATTCGGCAAATGACTTATATTATGTTAAAATTTTCATTTATGATCCATTTTGGGTCTCTTTAGAATTTTATAGTAAATATATTAACCATATAGTATGAATATACAAGAAGACATGGTAAAAGTTAAATAAGTTAACAAAGGGTTAAATCAAAAGAAGATAAGGATGAATAAATATCTAAAACCTACCCAATTACTACTGGATGATTTTAATTCGACTTATATTCAACTTATCTTCGAATTTAATGGGTTGTGGACCTTTTGAAACTAAAAAAAAATTTATTATCAAATAATACGTTCAAATTTTCACAAAAGACCAGCCTCCCTCTTATAAAAGTACACCACCTCTAACTCATTACTAACACCTCTAAAACCCCATGCTGTAAGAACCTAGATCTTCCTTTAAGGTAAGAATATTCTTTTCTAGTGTTTTTTAAAAAAAGTGGAGAATAATTAAATTTAAGGAGCACACACCATGTACTTGAATGCACACGTTGGGTACCAGCTTTCCATGGGTGATCATGTACTGGTCGTGTAACGGATGAGTAAATTTCTATGTGGGGTGACCTAGAGACACCTAATGTGGGACACGATAATGGCAGATACATCCCGTATACTTTTAAAAGACATGATGTGTAATTTTATTTTTCATTGTTATATCTGATTAGGGTCGCGTCTCATTCATAAAAACCCCTCCTTCTCTGCCCGTCTCGACTAGGAGCGACGTAGGCCGACAGATATTCTCAGAGCCCCTGACCCACCATCTTTTCTCTATTTCAACCACTATCGATAGCTTTGGGATCACCACGATGAGTTATTACTTCTTATAGAGCCTCATTCCTTGTTTTCCCCTATTTCATGAGATATACTTGCTTGATAGTTTATGATGTTTTTGTAGATCTACAACATTATAGGTCAATTCAAGGGATGCCACTAGAGTATATTGATCATACAATTCAGAGGTAGGTGTTTTGTGCCTTTTGAAGTAATTCTTTGAATGTTATGTGCAAAAGTTCCCAATACCCTAGAACTGGGTATTGTGTGTTTAGGGGTTTTATCCCTATTATTTCCTTCTATGTCTTGGTTTCATTAGTATAGGTATTTGGTTGTTAATAGGGTTATTCTTGCATTTTTTTTATGTGTTTTCCAATTCTTGTTATTATGGAATGATAGGTCTATATTTTCTTGTTAGGACACTCTGTTTTCCATGCTGAGTGTTGTTAGGATGGAGGAATTTATTTTATCTTCTATGTTGTAATATGCTTCAGACTGTTTATCCACGTAGTTCTTGAGGTTTACTTTCACTGCCATATATTCTTTATGAACGATTGACTTACACAGGGTTTTGGGAACCTGGTGTAGTAAACCGTAGGGGGAATGGACACTGAGGACTTCTATAGAGTGTCTTTTATCATTTACGTTGCAAGACCATTAAGGGGACGTACTTTGAGATCCCTTAGAGTGTTTGTAATTAAAAATTTCAAGACCACTATAGAAATTGTATTTTGAGTGGTTCCTCAGAGCGTCTTTATTTTACCTAGAAAAGACCACATGTGGGAATTGACTGTGAGTGCTTCTTCAGAGAGTCTTTGAAAAATATTAACCAGAGGGGTTAGACTATGAGAACATCCCAGAGGGTTTCGTCTCTTTGATTAGGTGAACCATAAGGGTTAGGATATGAGTACTTCCCAGAGGGTTACGTGTTATTGAATTACTACTTACTTGATATATGAAAATGAAAAAAATTAAAATATTAGGATTGTTTACTTTTTAGTACTTCCTTGTTTACTGCTTCATGTTACTTATTGCAGGCCATATACATATTCACTGACAGTTATGAACAAATCATTGTGTGATTTCCTATTGTGATTCATCTCACACCCTGTCTGGGTCAAGCTTTTGAGACCAAAAAAATATATTATTGTAGGAATAGATAAGAGTAACTGCCCTTCTACGTCAAGTACTTGATTGTTGTGGAGCTAGAGAGCATGGGACCAAGATGAGGCCTGTGATGCTATTAGAGTTTATTATGTTTCTGTGTAAATTGTTTTAGAACTGTATTTGATCATTGTGACTTATTTGGAAGTTTTCCTAGACATATGTATCATGCATTTTGTATATATGACCTATAGTTTTTTATTTCTTTCAGTATTCCATTGTTTACTTAATGTATGTTATTAGTGCTTCTGTTATTATATATATGTTTATTTATGTTGTGTTACTTTGCCAATGAGGATATTGTTTCCCCAATATCACACCCATGTTCCTCACTACTAGTCAGTAGCCTCTGGAATTTGGGGAAATGTACATGAGGCCATGTGACCAACTGGTTACAAGTCACTCATGTGCGACACCCAGAAACAGAAAGTTAAAAGGTGGTATCCGTGGGATTCTTTTCTACTTGACTTAGTGTTTGGATCTTATAGTCTAGGAGAGGATATAATAGGTACTTATTAATAAGTTATGTTTATGAGTATCTAACTCGTGTATATGGAAAATACAATTAACCTCATTTATTCTAATTTTTCTGGTTTTTCAATTTTAAAGTTGATTTGATTTCGCCATTGGGTGATTGACATGTTTTGCACTGTTATTGTTTATATCATTGAGGATCTATTTCTGTTACAATCTAAATAGATGATGGTATGCCATATCATGCATCATGTAGGCACTTTATATATATTACATATCATGAATTCTTTCTATGCCATGTAGGGTTCATTTCTAATTGCATGTTGTTGTAATAGATGTTAAGCTAAATATGCATGCTATTGTGATAGATGTCTTAATTGAATACCTACTATTTTATAGAGTGTTGCATTGTGTATGGTTTCATTCGAATGAATGTAAAACTATGGTTCTTAAGATGTTATGGGCCCTCAAGGATTATAATTTTTTGGATTATGGCACTGTTATTATTTTTTATTACATGTATAAGATTCCAAACATTGATGTGAAAGAGTATGTGCACTCACGGATCAGAATTTGGAACTTTAATGTTCATTTTAGTGTTTTTATGGGTTCTAGAGTAGTTTCTGAGGCTTACTATCCAGATAAATCTAGAATAAATGGTGTGTATTACAGAATACATGCCAAGTATCCTTTGCTTCAGGAAGAAACTGTTTTTCAAAAGTACAGCCCATGTACTCTATGTAATCACCATGTAGTCTCTAGCTATGTCACTGTTTGTGTGGGAAAAGGCATGGGGTTCGGAAATAATTGGGGGGACACGTCATCTACCAGATGTACACACCGTGTGGTAGAGACCATGTGTCTGGCCGAGTGAGTAATGACACATGTGGATGATGGGTAATTAGTACACGTTGTGTTTGGAACAATCATGCCACATAGTCTTCCCCATAGATAACCATGTGGGTATGTCCTGTAGAAGAACTCGGTCAAGGGAAAATGATTGATGTACACACTGTTCCTTGGAAGAAAATGTCTTGTGTTTGAGGTGTTACATGACCAGGGATGGAAGGAGTACACACCCAAGTGAAAGAATAAAAGAACAGACCTTATAGGGGACATAAACACCATGTATCCATGTTTTTAAAAACATGACTGCTTTCTTTCTCCTGTTACTTTCATGAACATATATGTTTCAGTTCTTGATAATCTGACATAATGTGTACATTTGACCTTGTAGAGTCATGAAACTAAGACATCATCCAGTTGTACACCAGAAACAGGGCATTGATCAGACAATAGACATGGATGATCAGGGACTACCAGCAGATCCTCTTATAGTTCCAGTCTTGTCACCAGCCATTATACTAGATACAGGTTCAAATAAATAAGTCTAAGAGGGTTATATGAGGTTTATTCAGACCTTCTAGGGAGTACTTCATCCTGCCCCATCTATGGTAGAGTTGGCACGGGTCATTCAGTAGTAGTATCCTCCCACATTATCAGAGGGCGGATGAACTCATGCTTCAGAGTCATGGTTAAAAGCCATGTTTTTCTATCTTCGAGCATTTGCAGATGCCTCCAGATAGGAGGGTGAATCTCACTTCTTATACGTTCGAAATTCCACCAAGAGATGGTAAGGTGTGATCTCACATGTGGGACACTCGCAGGTTATGGAGTGGGATCAGTTTTAGCATACATTCTATGATTATTTCTTCCCAGAGACATTGGGGGACGATCGAGCCTATAAGGCCCCAGCCTTAAACCTTACTTAATCTTGAGTTATTACAAGATTACACATTGAGGATCTTTTCGGGTTTAGAGTTTTAGAGAATTAGATCATAAAACTTGGATTACAATCCACATATAAACAATGTTGTCACATAAAGATAGTATTCTTCATTCCCATCAATGGAACATATTTAAAATAAAACATGGATTCATTCTTGACACTTCCTTGACACTATCATCATATCATGTACCTGTCCATTGACCTGGGAAAAACATTTAAAAAAAAACATGGGATGAGCATAAAAAGCTCAGTATGGGTTATAAAAAAATGGAAAGGAAACATGGGTACATATATAAATAAGAGTAAAATAATAATTTACCCATAAAACATAGGCACTTTAACATACCTCATAAAATCATGAACAAATCATAGAAATCATAAGACATAAAGGTAACTTGAGGCATCCATAACATTCTTACGTAGGGAGTAACCCTCTTGGTTATGTTTGGAATACCCATCACAGTATATTCCCTAAAATATCTTCGGAGAAACCTTAACGTTTCACTCCTTCGCGTTACCCAATGCATTGGAGAGAAATATCGGGCTCACCCGCCCTTAGTTTATCACGGAACCACCCGTTTTCATAATAATGCCCATGAACCTCAACATAATCATATCACATAAAACATGCATAATGGAAACATAACATTCCCACCTTTCAATCACAAGATATCAATACAACATATTTTTATAAAAACATTATGAAAACCATTTTCGATACCAAAATAAAAGAAAAGTAAAACATGGTATTTATTTTTCTTTTAAAATGAATGTATGGCTTGTGGAGGAAGCCGTAACTCAAATAACGGTCACGACGGCGGAGAAGTCGTTGTCGCTGCATATGTACGACAAAAACATTCCCTTTTGTTGTTTAGTAAACACTTCGTATAAAAAAGAATCCTTTTGAATAAACGTAAAATTCAAAGGGGTTTATACACCGTATAAAAGAAAGTTGTGTATAAAATAAAATATGGCTCAATGAAAGGAGATTGAGACGAAGTACCATAAAAATATCATTTTTTTAAATAAAATAGATCTATTATTTGTATTCACTATAATTACACATAAAGACAGTACAAATATAATATAGGACATAATAATATCATGACGTAATTTTAAAGTTGGAGATTAACCCAAAGAATGGAAATTGGGTTAAGAAGTTCCCTTACCTCGTATCCGACTTGAACCGACTGTTTTTTAATCTCCTGAATAATAAACTTGATTTAATCTCTACTTGCTTAAGAACCTTTTTCAAGTTAATTATTCCTTTTATACCATGTTATGAACTTCATGTAATCATTTAAGTTAATAATGTTAATTTTGTCGGTATTTGGTTCTTAAGTCAAAAGTAGACTTCTTACACTTACATGTTGTTAATTTGGTCAAACGTTCGTTATATCCAGAATTATATTAATTATTTGGATAACACATATATCATATATATTCATCATATACATGTATTTATAATATTACATCACATTTAGAGGTAAGAAATGAAATGCACCGTTCATGGAGACGGTAAGGCGTACGTACGCATGAACGCTACTTCCATTTCTATTTCGAATTTTCTGGAATGGAATCATAATTATATAAGAGTATATTATAATTCCGGTATAATAACATATATAATATCATTAACTTTATCCTTTACACATCCCACATATGGTATTAACGAATCAAATCACTTTCAGGGGGCGGCAGTCCGCACTTCCTAAAATGATGATATCGTGTTTACCCATAATGGAAACAATAATGGTAAGCCATAAATGAAAAATACAGAAGCTTAAGGAAAGAATAAACATATTATATATAATATATAAAAATAGTGTCATCATAATGGCCACCTTTGAAGGTGTTAAATGAGTATTGAACAATCATCCTTTCGGGAGGCAGAATATCGCCATCCACGGAAATCATATGTTCTTTAACCATTTGATGTAGTTGTGTGAGAGTGTAGCTAGAATAAATCTTATAAAAACATCATAGTATATTGAAGATACTTTTTTTGTTACAAAAGAATTAAATAAAAAGAGTTTGGGGGGTTGGAGAAGCAAAATAAAACAAATGAACATGAGAGAATGAATTACCTTTAAAAGTGTAACTCCTTTTGATTTGAGCCTAAAGGCTTCCTTTGAAAGGATTCTGCCCAAACGGAATCCTCTAGGATGAGGAGAGGTATGTGGAGAGAGTAAATGGGCAGGGTTTGGCCGAGCCAAAGGCTTGAGGAGTGTGTGAAATGAGGTAGAGGTGGGGGCCTTTTATTAGAGGATAGGAGGGGCACTTTTGGAAAGTAAAGATAAGTTACTTTATTTTAAAAAGAGTTTCGGATTCAAAAGGTCCCACATTGCTATAATTCGAGGATAAGGTGAAAAGGCTTCGAAATACACTCATCCAATTGGTTTTGTCCATGTTTTGGTTTTATATTTTTCATTATCTTTCCATTTTATTTAAATCGTTAAATAATGAGGTCATCGATGCATCATCATGATGTCATACGTAATTTAATTTATTTAAAGTATAAAAATTATAAAAAAAATACTATGATGTAGGAAATCTTTTTAGATTTCCAATGACTATTTATAACCAAAAATATGACCTTTATAACCCCATGTAAAAATTGTTTTCGTAAAACATATTATGTTTGTGTCATTTTTACTTTTACATTAAATAAAAAGTTATTTATGTAATTTCCCAACCAAAGTAGATCCATGGAGTCCCCAAGTTGACACATGGCTTTTCTTGGTCGGCCATGACACAACCAATGAGGGTAGGACATGTGTCAATCTCATCTTATTTTATTAAAGAATTATTTTTATCTTAAACTACAGTAATTACCACTAATCGCGATTAAAACATAATAAGTTACTATTCACCAAAAAATTATTACAATCTCATTGAACCACATTTAACTTCTTAATTACAACCATGTATGTCGGATTTTCAAAATTCAATACACATTAGTGGTAAACATTCATTTAACTGAAAAATCAGTTTGCTTGATTACCACTTAGTGGTTTCACTATTCATCAAAAATTGATGTTTTTCAGAAAATTACCAAAAATCCACCTTAAGCTATATTTGATATTCCGAATTCAAAAATGAAGTATATTTTACAAAATTCAAAACATATAAGTCACATTAATTAATTTAATAATTAATTCCCGCTGTCAGATCAAATAGCGTGTTTTTATGAAACAATAAGTATCAAAAGATTGACACCAATTTAAGTCCAATTTCAAAGTGAAATTGATTCCAATGACCACAATTGGATTAAATGGTAAAAATATATTCTAATTTCACTTCAAAAACAATTCAAAAGATAATATAATCATATAAATAAATTAGATTAAAAATCAGTTTTGATGTAAAATGCAGTATTTGTCACTATTCATTAAAAAATGAACATTGTCAGAAAAATACCAAAAATTCACACAAAGTAAATTTTTATGTCTCAATCATAAAGAATAAGTTTATTTTGACAAACATAGTTTATAAAATTGTCAAAAGATAGATTCAGAAATGGTTTCCATCAAAAGGCAGTAAAACAATCTTTTAAGAATATTAGTGTATTCCATGCATAAGATTGTATTTATTTTCATTTTAAGCCTCTATAACACTATCTTAATCATTAATAGACATAGATAAAAATATATATTATTCATTAATTACATTGGATGTTACATCCTTCCCCCCTTTAGAAAATTGCGTCCCCGCAATTTATTTACTTATCAAATAAATGGGGGTACTTATCTCTCATTGCATTTTCAGATTCCCATGTTGCCTCTTCAATCATGTGGTTTTTCCACAAAACCTTTACCTGATTAATCACCTTATTCCGTAACACTTGCACTCTATGGTCAAGAATATGGACCGGTTGTTCCTCATATGATAGGTTCTCTTCCAGCTGAACTACTTCTGGACTCAAAACATGAGATGGATCTGGCAATACTTTCTCAACATCGAAACGTGAAAAACATTGTGTACCTGAGATAAACTCGGAGGTAAAGCCACTCGGTAAGCAATTGATCCAACTCTATCCAGAATTTCGTATGGTCCAATGAACCTTGGACTCAACTTTCCTTTCTTACCAAATCTCATCAAACTTTTCCAAGGAGAAACCTTGAGGAAAACATGATCACCGACCTCGAAAGATAGATCCTTCCTCCGGTTATCCGCATAACTCTTCTGCCTGCTCTGAGCTGTTCTCATGTGTTTCTGAATCAGCTGAACTTTTTCTGCTATCTCTTCTACCAATTCTAGTCCCATCAACTTCCTTTCACCCACTTCATCCCAGAAATTTGGAGTTCGACACCGCTTCCCATATAATGCCTGAAATGGTGCCATCTGTATACTGGAATGAAAACTGTTATTATATGAAAATTCAACCAAAGAAAGATTTTGGTCCCAACTTCCCTGATAATCCATAGAACAAGCTCGTAACATATCCTCCAATGTCTTAATTGTTCGTTCTGACTGCCCATCTGATTGAGGATGAAAAGCTGTACTAAAATTTAATTCAGTACCCAACGACTTCTGAAGGCCTTACCAAAAGTTAAAAGTAAACCTGGGATCACGATCCGATACAATGGAGAGAGGAACCCCATGTAACATTACTATATCTTTATGATTTAAACGGGAAAGTTGATCAGGAGAGAAAGTTTCTCGTATATCAAGGAAATGAGCAGACTTGGTCAAGCGATCAACAATAACCCAGATTGCATTATTACATCGAGATTATTTCGGTAATCCCACAACAAAGTCCATGGATATATTCTCCGATTTCCACTCTGGCACTGGTAAAGGCTGAAGCATCCCTTTCGGTAACTGTCGCTCTGCTTTAACCTGTTGACATGTCAAACACTTCACAGTAAAATCAGCAATATCTCTTTTCATTCCATCCCACCAGTAATACTCCCGCAGATCTCTATACATCTTAGTACTACCCGGATGAACTGAAAACGGATAACTATGAGCTTCACATAACAACTCTCTCTTCAACTGTGAATTACAAGGCACACACAATCTCTTCCCAAATCTCAAAACACAATCATTATCAATGTTGAATTCTGACAACTTACCTTTCTGAACCAGCTCTACCTTTTTCTGAAACTCACTGTCTTGCTTCTGTGCTTGCTTGATTCTATCTGATAGAGAAGATCTCACTGATACCTGAAACAAAACAGAAGGACTTCCTGCACCAACAACTTCTATGCCAACGTTCATCAAATCCTTAACCAAAGGATCAGGTTCCAAATGCAACATTGTTAATGAAGCATTACTTTTTCGACTCAAATCATCAGCCACTTTATTTGCTTTTCCCTGATGGTAATGAATTGTACAATCATAATCCTTGATTAATTCTAGCCATCACCTTTGTCTCATGTTCAATTCTTTCTGAGTGAATATATACTTTAAACTTTTGTGATCGGTATATATTTCACACTTTACTCCATACAAATGATGCCTCCAAATTTTTAAATCAAAAACAACATCAGCTAATTTCAAATCATGTGTAGGGTAATTTACCTCATGAGTTTTCAACTCTTGTGAAGCATAAGCAATTACCTGATCATTCTGCATTAGGAGGCAACCAATTCCTTTCAATGAAGCATCACTGTATATAAAAAACTCACCATTCCTAGAAGGTAGTGCCAAAACTGGAGCATTCACCAATCTTCTTTTCAATTCCTGAAAACAATCATCACAAACTTATCCAAGAACTCATGGAAAATTCTATACATTAAGTCCATTAATACAGCAGGTGCATTGGTTAGCCCAAAAGACATTACTACAAATTCATAATGTCCATATCTTGTACGGAACGCGGTCTTCGAAACGTCTACTTCCTTTACCTTCAGCTGATGGTACCCCAATCTCAAGTCAATCTTTGAAAAAAAACTGAGCTCCCCAGAGCTGATACAACTTCATTTGATGGCCCGACATCTGCTGAAGTAGTTGCAAAGGATTTCACCACCCCTTTTTGCTTGTAGTCTAACTGAATCCCATCACTCAAGCTCTTTTTCGGACACTCATTTGCATAGTGACCCATCTCATTGCACTTAAAACATTTCACTAACTGTAAATCAAATTTGGTTTTACCTTCACCTTGATCCTTTTCAGTGAAATCACGAGCCTTATGTCCCATCTTACCACATCGGTATCACATTCCAGAATTTAGAAGACATTCCCCAGCATGCCTTTTGCCACATTTATCACAAACTAGAAACTTAGTTTTCTTACCATCAGACTTTTTTGAAGATTTCTTACCTTTCTCATGCCACCTCGGTCTCTTCATCTGTTGGTTATTATAGAACACTTAATCATCGGAAAACTCCATTTCCACCTTCTCAGCACATCGAACAAGCTTTTCATAACTTTTAAACTCACAAGAAGCTAATTCCCTTCGATATTTTGGCTTTAATCTTGAGTAAAAATGATTGATTTTACTATCAAGGTCTCGAATAAAATTTGGAGCATACCTTGCCAATCGAGTGAACCTTTCTTCATAGGTAGCCACTGAGTCTTCCTCTTGCCTCAATTCCAAGAATTTTTTCTCCATACTAAGTTGAACAGCCTTAGGAAAATACTTTTTAAGAAACATACCTTTGAATTCATCCTAGTCGAGAGCATCAATCTCATCGGCGTCCCTAATATTTTTAACCATAGACCACCACTGATCTGCCTCACCCTCCAAACGGTAAATAGCAAGACTAACCTTTTGATTGTCTGAACACCCCATGACATCGAAAATCTTCTACAGTGATTTAATCCACCCTTCAGCTAACACATGGTCATATGATCCTCTGAATGATGGGGGATGTTGCCTCGTGAAATGTTCCACCACTGACATGTTCCTCCGCGGTTGATCTGGCTGATCTCGTGCATGGATACCACCACCATTTATATCCTGAGTCAACTGCGCCATTACTACAACAAACTGTTCAGTTCCAATTCCGACCATCTCAGGATGCTAATTCGGAAGGTTATTTCCTTCTGTATGCCTTCCTAGCACTGCTTCCCTATTTCCTCTACGGAAAACCATTCTGAACAAACATGTCTTAGATGAAGCAACATGGTAGTCTTCAAATGCTATATCACTTCAATTTGACCATAAAAAAATATTTTTGGATAATCATTCAATAGAATTCTATCTCCTAAAGTTATCTAAACCGACCTTTGATACCAACTATAAGGCCCCAGCCTTAAACCTTACTTAATCTTGAGTTATTACAAGATTACACATTGAGGATCTTTTCAGGTTTAGTGTTTTAGAGAATTAGATCATAAAACTTGCATTACATTCTACATATAAACAAAGTGGTCACATAAAGATAGTATTCTTCATTCCCATCAATGGAAACATATTTAAAATAAAACATGGATTCATTCTTGACACTTCCTTGACACTATCATTATATCATGTACCTGTCCCTTGACCTGTGAAAAACATTTCAAAAAAAAACATGGGATGAGCATAAAAAGCTCAGTATGGGTTATAAAAACATGGAAAGGAAACATGGGTACATAAATACATAAGAGTGAAATCATACATTACCCATAAAACATAGGCACTTTAACGTACCTCATAAAATCATGAAAAAATCATAGAAATCATAAGACATAAAGGTAACTTGAGGCATTCATAACATTCTTACGTAGGGAGTAACCCTCTTGGTTATGTTTGGAATACCCATCACAATATATTCCCTAAAATATCTTCAGAGAAACCTTAGCGTTTTACTCCTTCGCGTTACCCAATGAATTGGAGAGCTATATCGGGCTCACCCGCCCTTAGTTTATCACAGAACCACCCATTTTCATAATAATGCCCAAGAACCTCAACATAATCATATCACATAAAACATGCATAAAGGAAACATAACATTCCCACCTTTCAATCACAAGATATCAATACAACACATTGATATAAAAATATTATGAAAACCATTTTCGATACCAAAATAAAAGAAAAGTAAAACATGGTATTTATTTTTCTTTTAAAAAGAAGGTATGGCTTGTAGAGGAAGCCGAAACTCAAATAACTGTCACGACAACGAAGAAGTCATTGTCGCCGCATATGTACGAATAAAACATTCCATTTTTTCGTTTAGTAAATGATTCGTATAAAAAATATTCCTTTTTAATGAACGTAAAAGTCAAAGGGGTTTATACACCGTATAAAAGAAAGTTGTGTATAAAATAAAATATGCCTCAATGAAAGGAGATTGAGACGAAGTCCCTTACAAAGATCATTTTTTTAAATAAAATAGATTTATTATTTATATTCACTATAATTACACATAAAGAAAGTACAAATACAAGATAAGACATAATAATATCATGACGTAATTTTAATGTAGGAGATTAACCCAAAGAATGGAAATTGGGTTAAGAAGTTCCATTACCTCGTATCCGACTTGACCCGACTGTTCTTTAATCTCCTCAATAATAAACATGAGTTAATCTCTACTTTCTTAAGAACCTTTTTCAAGTTCATTATTCCTTTTATACCATGTTATGAACATCATGTAATCATTTAAGTTAATAATGTTCATTTTGTCGGTATTTGGTTCTTAAGTCAAAAATAGACTTCTTACACTTACATGTTGTTAATTTGGTCAAAGGATCATTATATCCAGAATGATATTAATGATTTGGATAACATATATATCATATATATTCATCATATACATGTATTTATAATATTACATCACATTTAGAGGTAAGAAATGAAATGCACCATTCATGTAGACGGTAAGCCGTACATACGCATGAACGCTACTTCCATTTCTATTTTGAATTTTCTGGAATGGAAATATAATGATATAAGAGTATATTATAATTCCAGTATAATAAAATATATAATATCATTAACTTTATCCTTTACACATCTCACATATGGTATTAATGAATCAAATCACTTTCAGGGGGCGGTAGTCTGCACTTCCAAAAATGAAGATAGCGTGTTTACCCATAATGGAAACAATAATGGTATTCCATAAATGAAAAATACAGAAGCTTAAGGAAAGAATAAAGATATTATATATCATATATAAAAATAGTGACATCATGATTGCCACCTTTGAAGGTGTTAAATGAGTATTGAACAATCATCGTTTCGGGAGGCAGAATTTCACCATCCACGGAAACCGTATGTTCTTTAACCATTTGATGTAGTTGTGTGAGATTGTAGCTAGAATAAATCTTATAACAACATCCTAGTATATTGAAGATACTGGTGTTGTTACAAAATAAGTAAATAAAAAGAGTTTAGGGGGTTGGAGAAGCAAAATAAAACAAATGAACTTGAGAGAATGAATTACCATTAAAAGTGTAACTCCTTTTGATTTGATCCTAAAGGCTTCCTTTGAAAGGATTCTGCCCAAAGGGAATCATCTAGGATGAGTAGTGGGATGTGGAGAGATTAAATGGTCAGGGGTTGGCCGAGCCAAAGGATTGAGGAGTGTGTGAAATGAGGTAGAGGTGGGGGCCTTTTATAAGAGGATAGGAGGGGCACTTTTTGAATGTAAAGATAAGTTATGTTATTTTAAAAAGAGTTTCGGATTCAAAAGGTACCACATTGCTATAATTCGAGTCTAAGGTGATAAGGCATCAAAATACACTCATCCAATTGGTTTTGTCCATGTGTAGGTTTTATATTTTTCATTATCTTTCCATTTTATTAAAATCGTTAAATAATGAGGTCATCGCTACATCATCATGATGTCATAAATAATTTAATTTATTTAAAGTCTAAAAATTATAAAAAAAACTACTATGATGTAGTCAATTGTTTTAGCTTTCCAATTACTATTTATAATCAAAAATCTGATCTTTATAACCCCATGTAAAAATTGTTTTCGTAAAACATATTATGTTTGTGTCATTTTTACTTTTACATAAAATAAAAAGTTATTTATGTCATTTCCCAACCAAAGTGGATCCATGGGGTCCCCAAGTTGACCCATGGCTTGTCTTGGTCGACCATGACACAACCAATGAGGGTAGGACATGTGTCAAGCTCATCTTATTTTATTAAAGCATTATTTTTACCTTAAACTACACTAATTATCACTAATTGCGATTAAAACTTAATAAGTTATTTTCACCAAAAAATTATTATAAACTCATTGAAACACATTTTACTTCTTAATGACAACCATGTATGTCGGATTTTCAAAATTAAATACACATTAGTGGTAAACTTTCATTTAACTGAAAAATCAGTTTGCTTGATTACCACTTAGTGGTTTCACTATTCATCAAAAATTGATGTTTTTCAGAAAATTACCAAAAACCAACCCTAAGCTATATTTGATATTCCGAATTCAAAAATGAAGTATATTTTACAAAATTCAAAACATATAATTCACATTAATTAATTTAATAATTAATTCCCGCTGTCAGAGCAAATAGAGTGTTTTTATGAAACAATAAGTATCAAAAGATTGACCCCAATTTAAGTCCAATTTCAAATTGAAATTGATTCCAATGACCACCATTGAATTAAATGGTAAAAATATATTCTAATTTAACTTCAAAACCAATTCAAATGATAATATTATCATATAAATAAATTAGATTAAAAAACAGTTTTGATGTAAAATGCAGTATTTTTCACTATTCATTAAAAAATGAACATTGTCAGGAAAATACCAAAAATTCACACAAAGTAAATTTTTATGTCCCAATCATAAAGAATAAGTTTATTTTGACAAACATAGTTTATAAAATTGTCAAAATATAGATTCAAAAATGGTTTTCCATCAAAAGGCAGTAAAACAATCTTTTAAGAATATTAGTGTATTCCATGCATAAGATTGTATTTATTTTTATTTTAAGCCTCTATAACACTATCTTAATCATTAATATACATAGATAAAAATATCTATTATTCATTACTTACTTGGGATGTTACAGAGCCTCGGGGTTCATGAGTTTGGAGCACGGTACTCTCTCAGCCATGGAGTAATCTTCTCACTTCACGGAGCTACAACGCTTCACACCCATCCCAATAGGTGATGAGTTATTTATGGGGAGGATGTTTGAGGATGGTCTTAGGAACGATATCCTATCTTAGGTGAACATCATCGGCATGACTTCCATCACATCTATAGTCTACTATGGGATGATCACAGATCAAAATATAAGGGATTCTAGAGCGGTGAGCAAGGGTGGCTCAGCATCCGGAGTTGGCACCCCTCAGACTGAGAGAAGGAAGGACAGGGGAGAGTCTACCTGTAGATATCATAGTAGGTGGGATACATTTTCTGGTAGCTAGGTGGTGTGCCACTAGTGGGGGAAGAGTGGTAATACAAGGCCAAATTTCCCAAGATAACTATTAGAGTGACGATCTTGTGGAATGATGGGTCATATTTAGCGTTTCTATTAGTAATTCTCACCAGAAGATGGTGACATGAGTTCTGCTATGACTCCATGTACATGAGTAGGAACCCCAGGTTCTCATCAGTCTGAAAACCTGAGTTCTTCTATCTGTTCAGGACAAGGTGGAGGTCATGGCCTCAGTTGTCAGGCATATGGTTTTCATCCTCCACATGGTGGATCAACCCAGAGATCTCAGTCAGTTTCATAGGGTCATGGTGCAAGTCAGGATTTTACGGTAGAGAAGATCCAACCAGAGAAGGATCTCAAACCGTCTATAGTTTGAGTTATGATCCTAGTTTCCTATGTTTTAGCTTCAACACATTTTGATACAGGGGCTTCTCATTATTTCATATTTATTGTTGTTGTGGTGAGCCTTGAGCTCTGTATCTTTTCAATTGTTTATATCATTATGCTAGACTCTCTGTTGGGGACAATAATAAAAAGAGTACGTCAAGGAAAGGAGTTACCTCTTGAGGTTGGTGGGTGAAACTTATTGTTGGACACCTATGTCTTAGAGATGAAAGGTTATTTTTTCATTCTCAGAATGGATTGGTTAGTTCCCATCCTGACTGTGGTTGATTGATATCGCCAAAGAGAGAGATTTACGTCCCTAGTGTGCGGTTTATTTCCACACAAGGGAGATTGGAATGTCTAGGAAAGAAGAGTGGGACCCAAGAATCATGGGTTTCGAAGAGTTATAGCTCAGATCACTAGTTTTTATGTAGATGGCCAGGGGAATTCACAGTTGGAATTTCCTCTCGTGGACGATCGTTTCAGGGATTTCTTTCCAGATTACTTTTTAGGTTTTCATTCAAAGAGAGAGGTGGAATTTTCTATTGAGCTTTTGTCATGTGTTGCACTAGTGTCCATTCCTCCTTATAGGATGCCTACATTAGGGTTACAGGATCTCAAGAAGAAGTTGGAGGAGTTGCAAGAAAACGGATTCATCTTACCCAGTACTTCTCCTTGGATTTAATCTATCCTATTTTCAAAAAATAGGGATGGTAACCACATAATTTGTGTGGATTATCGGAATCCTAACTAGTTGAAAATCAAGAACCGATATCCCATTCCAAGGATTTATGATCGCATTGACCAGCATTGAGGATCCCAGGTTTTCTCAAAGACTGAATTGAGATTCGGTTACCATCAGTTTCATTATACCATCTGATATACCTTATATATCGTTTCAAAGCAGGTGTGGTCTATATGATTATGTGGATATTCCATTCGGTCTCACAAAAGTTCCTAATGTTTTCATGGTACAGGTAAACCGATTTTTCCATAAATACATGTATTCTTTCATGGTAGTCATTTTGGATGATATCTTTGTGTACTTTCACACTCAATATTACCATTCCACACATCTTGATATTGTTTTGAGTACACTGAGATAGCATCATTTATATGTTCTGCTCCCAAAATTCCACTTTTGGATGGAACAGGTTGACTTCTTGGGTCATGTTATCTCAGAGACAAGAGAATCAATAGTCCCCAAAAAAGTGTGAGAAGTAGTTTTCTAGGTGTAGCAGAAGAACTTCTTTGAGGTTAAAATATTTCTATGGATGTCTGGATACTATAAATGTTTCATATAAAACTTTTCACACTTAGTAGACCCACTAACGGGCCTGACTAAGAAGGGTGTGAAGTACCTGCGGATAGATTCTTATGAGTCATCCTTTGAAGATTTGAAAGGGAGGTTTACTTCAGCACCAATACTGGTATTTATAGATTAGGGAATGATATATACTATATACTGTTAATCATTCTGTATCGAGATGGGAGTTGTGCATCTGTTTTGGGGAAGGAGTTGTTGGGTATGTGTCTCGACAGTTGAGGCCACATGATAAGAATTTCCCGATGCACGATCTCAAGTTGGCTACATTTGTTCATGATTTACACTATTGGTGACACTACTAGTTGGGAGATAATTTTGTGGTTTTCACTGAACAAAAAAGTCTCAAGTGTATCTTCACTCAGCACAAACTAAATCTAGAATAGTGAAGGTGGGTTGAGTACCTTCAGTCATTTGACATTGAGCATTCCTACACACCTGCAAAAGGAAAAATAGTGGCTGATTCGCTGAGTAGGATTACATAGATACATGCAATTAAAGATTCTATTATTGAGTGGGGTCTTATGATCCTGTTATATGGTAAGCTTTTGTAGGTGCACGACATACGGGGGTAGACATTTCATTCTTATGGGGCTATTACATCTACTCTATGTAATCGAGTGAGAATGAGGTGACTATCAAATGACGAAGGCCTAGTCATATGGGAAAGTGTGTCCGGATTAGATCATATTACGGGATGGACCATAGGTGAGGATGATATAATTCTTTTTCATGGGTGCGTATGGATTTCAGCTGACATACACGAGGATCTAATGCGGGACTTTTATTCATCAGCATGGTCAGTTCATCCTGGAGTCACCAAGATGTATAGATATATGCATCGATGATATTGGTGGCCTGGTTTGAAGAGAGATGTCACTATATTTGTGATGAGGTGTTCCACTTTTCAGAAGATTAAGGCGGTGCATTAGTGACCAACATGTCTTTTGCAGTAGTTACCCATTCCCCAGTAAAATTGGAATGATGTCGCGATGGACTTTGTGACAAGTTTGTCATGGTCTCCTCAAGGGAATGATGTGGTATGGGTTGTCATTGACAGACTCACGAAGGTTTCTCACTTATAATCAATCAACGAGTTTTTCAGTTTTGATGAGCTCCGAGGGCTTTACATCTGAAATATTGTACATTTACATGGGGTTACTCACTCCATTGTTTCAGAAAGGTATGAACATTTTACATCTCAGGTCTGTTAGAGACTACATATGGTTTTGGGTACACAGGTACTTTTGAGTATAGCTTACCATCCCTATATAGATGGATATTCTGGGAATACGATATAGGTGATGGAGGAAATGCTTCAAGCATGCATCCTTGATTTTGGAGGTTCTTGGGATAAGTAGATTCCTCTTTTGTATTTTTTCCTACAGTAATAGTTTTTAATAAGATATTCAGATGGAACCTTATGAGGCTTTGTATGGTAGACCATGACGATCACCACTATGTTGGCTGGAAAGAGGATAGGCAGTTGTACTAGGACCTCGCCTTGTCCAGGAGACCATAGAGTTGGTGGAGTTGATTCGGATGAGGATGGCTACTACACAGTCATGACAGATGTCTTATGCTGATTGATAGAGATGATCTCTAGAGTTCAAGGTTGAAGATCGGGTTTTACTATGTTTCACACCAAGGTTGGGAAACCAGAGGATTTGGATACATGGAATACTTTCACCGAGATATGTTAGACCATTTCAGGTTTTGGAGATATTCGGGCCAGTTGCCAATTGGTTGTAGTTACCTCAGAGGTATTGGTATATACATGATGCCTTCCACATTTCTCAGCTACGAAATTAATTTTCAGACCCATCTCATGTCTTTTAACACAAGGAGGTTGAGATAGTGGTGGACGCTTCATTCAAGGAGCATCCTATCTATATTGATTATTGTAGTGCAATGGATCATTATGGAATCTCTATTCCTCTGGTAAATGTTCTATGGAAGCAAGAGAGAGTACAAGATGTGACTTGGGAGAGGGAGGACAATGTAGAATCGCAGTGGCTAGAGCTATTTGATAATTCTTCTTCTATGCCTCCTTTCTAGGGAAATTCGAGGATGAATTTCGTTAACTTGGGATGTTTGTAAGAACCCAGATCTTTATTTCTGGTATAAATATTCTTTTTCTAGTTTTTCTGATAAAAATAACAGAATCTATATATTTAAGGAGTACACTCCATGTTCTTTTATGTACAGACTATGTAGCCGGTTACCACTGGTGATCGTGTACTGGATGTGTAACAACCAAGTACATAGATGTGTGGGGTGACCTGGAGACTGCATTAAGAGAGGCCTGGTGAAGGAATATATAGATTGTGTACTTTTAAAAGACATTTCATGTAGTTTTCTTTTTTATTGTTATATCAGATAGGGGTTACGTCTCATTTATAGAAACCCCTTCTTCTCAGCCCGTATCATCCAGGGGAGACCATGGCTGACAAACCGTTTCTGTTCCCCTGACCAAACATTTTTTATCTATTTCAATAGCCATCTATTGAGTTGGAATCACCATGTTTATTTCTTCCTTAATCTAGAGTGTCATTCCTTATTTCATCTCTTTCTTGAAATATCATTGGATAAGATTTTTTGAGGTTTTTGCAGATCTATTGTGTTCTAGGTTGATTCAAGGGCTGCCGTTGGAGTATATCATTTGTACAACGTCGAGGTAGGTATTTTGTGCCATTCCATAGTTATTCTTTGAATTTAATGTTCAAAAGTGCCCAATACCCTAGAATGGGTTATTTTGTGTTTAGGGAGTTTAGCCTTGTCAATTCCTTATATATATTGGTTTCCTGGTTAGAGGTATTTGGTTTTGAATAATTTTATTATTTCCATGCTATGGATGTGTTTTTCCATTCTTTTTGTTATGGATCGTCCGGTCTAGCATTTCATGTTAGCCCGCTTTGTATTCCATGACTAGTGTTGTTAGGATGGAGGGATTTATTTTATCTTCCATGTTTTGATATGTTGTAGGCAATTTATCCAAGTAGTTCTTGAGGTTTACAGTGGATTTCATATAACGTTTGTGCACAATTGAATTACACATGGGTTTTGGAACCTGGTGTAGTAGACCATAGGGGAATCGACATTGAGGGATTTTCCAGAGTGTCTGTTTATTTTTTTGATGCGAGACCATAGGGGGGGTGGACTCTGTGATCCCTTAGAGAGTTTGTGGTTCCATTTTACGAGAACAAATGAGGAATTGGACATTTATTTCTTCCTCATACTGTCTTTAGATTACCAATAAAAGATCATAGGGGGAATTGATGGTGAGTGCTTCCTTAGAGAGTCTTTGGTAAAGCTAAATCAGAGGGATTATACTGAATGTACATCCCAAGGGGTTTCTTTTGTATGATTGGTTGAACCAGAGGGGTCAAGATGTGAGTAATTACCACATGGTTAATTTTGTTTTAATTTTTTCTTACCTAATATATGAAAACTAATGAAATCGAAATGGTATTATTGTTTACTTTTAAGTACTTCCTTGCTTACTGCTTCATTTTTTATTTCCTACCATATATATATTCAATGACAATTAGGCATATATCTTTGTGTGGTTGGATACTAGGATTCATCTTACACCCTATTTTTCATGCTTTTGGTCCAGGACATATTATTTTTCTGCTGGTATAGATTAGGGAACGTTTCATTCTACATCAAGTACTTGACTGTTGAGGATCTGGAGAGCTTGGGATGAAGTTGAGGCTTGTGAAGCTATTAGAGTTTATTTCATTATTTTACATTTTTTATTACTATATTCTAGCATAGTGACATGTTTTGAAGTTTTCCTAGACATATGTATCATGCATCATTTATATAATTTCTGTAGTTGTTTATTTCTTTCAGTCTTCTATTGTTTACTTATTGAATTTTATTACTGCTTCTGCTATTGTATATCTATTTATTTCTGTTGCATTACTCTACCAATAGGGGAATTTTTTCCCCACTATCACACCCAAGGCCCGCACTACTAGTCTAAAACCTCTAGCGTTTAGGGAAATGCTCTTGAGACCGTGTGACCGACCCGGTACGGGGCACCCCTAGGCGGCACCCATAACCATGATGTTACACATGCCTCATCCAACCTCTTCCCAAATAAGCACCCAAAATCCCTCTATCCTCCAATAAGCCTTACCCTAGGTAGAAGGCAATTCAAAAGAGCACATTGTCTCAAATCAATATATGTTACCCTATTTGAGGGAACGTCTTCTCTCAAGTTTCATTCCATTATTTTTCTTTATCGACTCTCTATGCTCTTCTTATTACTTGTTTATATAAAAACACCAGTATCCTCAATATAATAGTTTTTTTATGAGAAGTATTCTAACTATACATAGACACACCTCAATCTAATGGATATGCAAATACTATTTCTGTGTATGACGAACTGCTTCCTCACAAAACGATGATTGTTAGATTTACCCTTACCACCTCTCATGGTGTTCATTATGATGGAACTGTAATTATATATGATTATATGATATTTATTTTATCTATATGATTTTTAATTATCATTTATAACATACCATTATGCTCTTTATGTTGTATAAAAATCATTATTTCATATGAGGAAGTGCGGACTACCACCCCCTCAAAATGATATGACTCGTTCATACCATACATGGAACGTATAAAGTATGGTGTTACTGAACTTATGTAACATACATAAAATATGATATTATACTGGAATAACAATATAACTATGTATCATTTTGTTTCCAATCTTTAAAAGTGAAAAAAATGAAATATATGTAGCGTTCATGCGTACATATGACTTACCGTCTCTATGAATTGTGCATTTCAAGTTCATATATCCAAGGATATTGACTAGTCTAAATAAATATATACAAGATATATATGATATATATGATATATATGATATATATGATATATATGATATATATGATATATATGATATCAAAATCATGAATATCATTTTGAAGATAATGTAATTTTGGAAACATGGACAATTTATAATTACAACAAGTTCATTTTTGACTCTTGTTCCGAACATTGAAAAAATGCCCGATATGAACTAAAATAATTAAATAATTGTTATTAAAAGACAATAAGTGATATAAAAGGAATATTAAACTTCAAAAATGGTCTTAAGAAAATAGAAATTATCTTATGTTAATTATTTAGGAAATTAAAGAACGAATGAGTCAAGTCAGAGACTAGATAAGGGACCTTGTCTCGATATCCTTTAATTGAGGCATATTTTGATTTATACACAATTTTCTTTTATACGGTGTATAAATGCCTTTGATTTTACATTTAATTCAAAGGGAATCATTTTATATGAAACATTTTACTAATCAAAAAATGGAATGTTTTTAATGTATGCGGCGACAATGACCACTCTGTTGCCGTAATCTTTGTTTTTCTTCCTCTATAAGCCTTAATGTATGTAAAATTAAAAAGAAACCCCTTATTCCATTATTTTGTGTTTTGGTATTAATTTTTTTTTGAAATGTATATAGTATTTAAATATCTTGAAATTATTTCTTGTGATTGCAAATTAATTTTTATTAGTGAAATTGTGATATTTTCAATTTTTTATGTATTATGATTATATAATGGTAGTTGGACATTGAAATGTGGTTAAGTGATATACCAAACCATGGCTGGTTCTATAATAAACTAAGGATGGGTGGTGATGTTATATCATACCATGCATTGGGTATATAATTCGGCGGTATGGCTATTCTATTTAATGATATGTGTGGAAGTAGGCCGTATGGTTATTCCATTTCAGTATGTTTATGTCCCAAATTACCTTTATATGTTATATGTTTATTTCTATGGGCTTTATGGTAATTCTTTGGTTACAAAACGGGAAGAAATAATATTATATTCAATGAAGTGTTTTTCGAATTCTAAAAGGTGAAAGGTATTACTTTATATTATTCATGGTTTACATTTTATTTTTAAAAACTAAATGTTTTCCTTCTATGTTTATCCCTTACTGAGCTTTTTAAGCTCATCCTGGGTTTTTAAAATGTTTTTATCATGAAATAAAGTGGAATAGGGTAATGGATGGGATCATTGAAAAGTCATGTTGTTTGAAATGTGGAACTAAACATGTATCTTTTCTTATAAGAGATTTTATTTTTTGAAAAAAATTATACTGAGTACAAGTGTCTACATTTAATATTAATGTTGTTATGTATGAGTAATGACCTAATTCTATAAAGATCTAAAACTGAAAATATCCTCAATGTGAATTATTATCTTAAGTAAATATTATGTAATGTTTATGGTTGGGGCCTTATAGTTGATCTCATAGGTATGTTTAGATTACTTTAGAGGTTAGGGTGTTATTTAAACATAAGTTACATAACCATAATGGTTATCATATTTGAAAGTGTCATAGTTATTTTAGATATTTCAAATTATTTTAAGATAACATGAATAAGTATATATTTGGGTTTACCCTCTCCATAAGATATTATAGGATGATTTTACTAATATACTCACACTGGCCTTTTTGGTTTTAGTAAATGGCTCGATCTAGTTGGAGCCAAAGTAATAATGGATGTGAAGAAAACTGTGATGGTTTTGAGAATAAGAAACAGAATGAAATGGGAGCTTCAATGAAAACTGTTGTGTTTATTCTCAACCTAATATCCAGATTCATGATTGACCACCTGAACATTGGTCAATTTTATAAGTAATAATATATGTGAGAAACAAATACCTAGGGAAGTTCAGGTAATAATCATAAAGGTAAGTTTATTAAAAAAACTATTTTTCAAGGATGTGGAAAGAAACACTTAGGAAAATGCTTCAAAGGGATAAGAATATTCGATATATGTGGTAATGAAGGTCATAAAACAATAACATTCCATGGAAAAAGGATGCGTCTAGGTGAGTCCATGAATGGGAAAAAAGTTCTTTCTGAGGGAACAATTGATTGTTTTAAATATGGTGTTCATGGTCATTATACATATAGATTTCCTACGAAGAAGGTCCGTGAATGGGATAAGTTGGACCATAAAATTATATGTTTACCAATACCTAATTCCATTCCAATTGAGAACAAGGAAACTGACAATGACCAATGAATGGTGTGGATTATTTTCATAGCTGTTGTTTTGATAATATTGAATCTTAGGATATGATTCATGATTTTGTTTTGTATAATTACTGAATAAGTTGGAAAAGAATCATTAATGGATCATTAATAATGTTGAATATGTATGGAGTCTACATATAATGGATTCAAGAGTTATTGTAGATTTTCTGATGATGAAATGCCTAAAATTATTAATTCTCTTTTGATGATGGGATTACTTCAGAAGACTTTTTCATGTATGTGTATCCCTGATTTTTGATATATGAAAATTATATTCAAAGAAGAATTATATATCATTTTTTATATATAGTTATAAAGAACAATTTGGATTTATATGATCCTTGAATTTGAGGAAATTACATGTTATTTCTTTTTGGTATGAAAATGAAATGTATGAGATAACATTTGTGGTTCAAATATGATATAGTTTTTTTTGAGGAATTTATCTCATCTCATGAGAATGTTATAAAATTATATAGTTTTTGAAAAATGACAACACGAAGACTGTGTGATAACCCATCATATTCGACAAAGATGTAGGAATCAAACCCACAACCAAAGTGAGATTGGTATTTATTACCTACCCCCGGACTACATGAAGTTTCTGTTTAGTATGGCTAATTATTCGTAGTTAAATTATTTTATGGATCAAGAAGAAGTTGATTTTGGGATATTATGATTTATTAAATGGATATCCTTAGAATAGAAAAATGAATTGGTGATTAAGTGATAAAATTTACTTTGGAAGATGTTTTATATTTTGGGAATACTATATGCTTATGGAAAATAGAATACTATGGGATTTCATTTGAGGAGTAATGGTTTAATGTTATTTTGGAAAAATATAAGTTTTTATTGTGGAAATAAAAAGATTTGGGTTAATTATGGAAATGATTAACCTATAAAGATGAATATGTGATTAGGTTAATTACTTTTAAGTATGATTCTTTAATTGTAGTCCATTTTATTCCGAGATAAAAGTTAAGATTTACTATGGAAGACTATGGGATTAAATCCTTCTCAGTTTTGGGTTTCAATCATAGTTTTGATTATATTAATTTATTTTAAGGAAAATTCTTTTTTGAATGGTCTTTGTTGAACTTTGGGTACTCTTTGATAAATTTTGGAGATTGAGATTAGTATTTCTTTTTATAAAATGTTATCATTTTGGGAATTATCTGCCCTTATACTAACCATTTTTTATTATGGTTAATGTCCAAATATAAATGAAATATATAGTTCATATTTTGTGGAATTGATGATTCTCTATATGTTTATTTTATCACATTAGGTGTGAGAATGTCATCCTGAATACTCATCATTTGGAGAAAATATGAGTTTGTGGTAGAAATTTATTAAAGGATGAAATTATACATGAAAATTTAGTATATTTACTTATGTTTTTCGTCAATATCATAAATAAGTTTCTTCAACATTATGAAAGGGAAACTAAAACTAAAAAAAATTGTCTATTTACTTTTCATACTGGGGAATAAAAGATCATTGAACCTATCAAATTTTTGTGGTTTTTTGGTGGTTAAAATTTTCCTAATCATGTTTTCCATAACTCTCCATCAGAACTTGACACTTAGTTTATCCTCCATATCCATGTTTTCATGGGTTTATACTATGTGATATCTTGGGTGACCTTTGTACTACTCTTTAATTCTTTTAATTGATAGTTTTATTGACATGTTTTCTGATGTGGGTCTTTCAATGAAATTTCCATGCCCGATTTTAAAATTATGAGGACACAATTTCCAAAAGGGGGGACGAATGTAATGACCTGGGTATTTATAGAATAATAATTTTTCATATATATTAAAATTTATGAATATTATATTAATTTTATGTTAAATATGACACTTTTTTCGATAGTGTGCTCAACATGTAACAAAGGATTTTTCCGAAATCTTACATTGCACACAATGTTGAGATATACCGAAAAATAATATAATATTCTTATTATTTTAAATAGTAGTTAATGCCTCTCTGTTGTATTTTTTTGAATGAAAAAAACTAACAATATTATGATTAACATGTTTGTTAAATGGTTTTACATTTATCCAATAAAATATAGAGGCTTAAAATCATAATAAATCCATCTTTAAGCATAAATACTCTAATATTTTTTAAAAGGTAGTTTTATCCCCTTTTGAAGGAGAACCCTTTTTTAATAAAGTTTTTTTTCTCTTTTATATATTTTATTTGAAAAAATAAACATCTTCTTTAGAATAGGGATTTAAAATTTTATATTGGGTATATTTTTGGTATTTTTTCTCATAAACTAAGTTTTTTATTGAATAATGAAAAATAATGCATTTTTAAGTCAAAACTATCTCTTCTTCTGATTTATTTAAATGGTTAGATTATCCTTGTAAAGGGTTTTACAATGTAATTTTATTATATTTTTACCATTTAGTATAATTTTGGTCATGGGAAATAATTTTACTTTGAAATCGGACAAAAACACATGCCAATCTATGTAGTATTTACTTCTTAAAAACACTCTTGCTAATTTGGACAATAGAAATTAATTTTAAATTAAATATTGAAACATTTATATTTATAATTTGGTAGAATATACATAATTTATTAATTAATATCATCAAAACTATATTTGGGTTAATTTTTGGTATTATCTGAAAATGTTCAAATTTTTATAAATAGTAAAAAATACAGCATAGTAGTTAAAAAAGACTTTTTCATTTAAATGAAATTTTACCAATTTTGTGAATTTAATTTCAAAAATATAACATACATGATTGTAATAATTATGTAAAATTT
Organism: Viscum album; assembly: GCA_963277665.1. Taxonomy (NCBI): domain Eukaryota; kingdom Viridiplantae; phylum Streptophyta; class Magnoliopsida; order Santalales; family Viscaceae; genus Viscum; species Viscum album. The sequence goes on along the minus strand of OY728166.1, from coordinate 155,344,968 downwards.
CGTTCAATAGGATGAAAATATTTTTTTTTGAATAGAAACATTTTCTTTTTATTTACTGTGGTAAAAGTTAAATTGTGTAATTCAAGGTTAAAAATATTATAATAAAATAATATTACCATAACCCATGTTCTAACCTTATTTGATGAGTCATGGTAGACCATTAAAATCCTTGGGTAGAACCTTTGGCCTTTGGAATCCACTTGGGTAAGATAATTACATTAATAAATTTTTATTTAACGTGAAAATAAAAATGTCACAAACATGTATTATTTTGATAAAACAATTTTAATGTGTGGTTATATAATTGATTTCATTGACTATAAATAATAATTAGAAAGATAAAAAGTTCTCTTACATAATGTTATTTTATTTATAATTTTTATAAATAAAATAAATAAGTTTATTTAAGACACAATGATGATGTAATGATTACCTCATTAATAAATGTTTTAAATACATGAGATTATAAATATTAAAATAAATTTATTTTGAAACTTTTTATGACATCCACGAATTTTATGGATGATCTTGACTTGTTATATTTGAAATAATTATGTTTTTTTAAATTGATAAATATTTTATATATTTTTAAAAAATCCATGATATAAATAGTATAAAAATTTAAATTAATGAGTTTTTAAATCAGTTAGTATTTTATTAAATTATAAAATATTCCTAAAAATATAAAATTAGGAAAAATGAAATATACGATGTTAAAAATGTCATTAATGATACATTTTGGGTTTCATTCAATTTTATTGTAAATATGTTAATCATATAGTTTGAATATACAAGAAGACATGGTAATTGTTAAATAAGTTAACAAAGGGTTAAATAAAAAACGATAAGGATTAAAAAATATCCAAATCCTGTATTATTATTATTGGATGATTCTATTTAGACACATATTCATATAATATTATAATTTTATTAGTTTTTATCCTTTTGAAACGAAGAATAATTTTATAATAAAATAATACTTTCAAACATTCCTAAAGAGCCTCTCATCTCTTTAATAAAAGAACACCAAATATTAACCATTACTCATACATCTAAAGCCTTTGGATCATCCAAACTCTGCCCAAATAAGCTTCCAAAATCCCTCTATTCATTTTATTGTCCTTTTCCTAGTATGAAGTATATTCAAGAGAGACCTTCGGCTCAAATCAAAAGAAATTACCCGATTTGAGGTATCATCTTCTTTCAAGTTTCTTTCCATTATTTTCCCTTTTCCACTCCCTATTCACTTCTTATTCATTGTTTATTTAAAAAAATCAGAATTATAAATATTCCATTTTCTTTTTATTAATATTATTCAATCTACTCTTGTAAACACCTCCATTTAATGAATACGAACCTACTATTTTTGTGTACGGAGAACTGTTACATCCCAAAATAATGATTGTTCAATTTTCCCCTACCACCTCTCATGGCCGCCATTATGATTACACTATAATTATATATATTATATTTATGATATTAATTTTATCTATATGATTATTTAATTTCTATTTATAACATACCATTATGGTTTTCATGTTATATAAATACGATAATATCATTTGAGGAAGTGCGGACTACAGCCCCCTCAAAGTTATATGACTCATTCATACCGTACATGGATCATAAAAAGGTTATTGTTAATGAAATTATGTAACATATATAAAATATTATATTATACTTGAATAATAATATATTTATTTTTCATTTTTTTTTCATTCCTTTAAAATGAATAAATGAAATGCAAGTAGATTGCATGCGTGTGTACGACATACCGTCTCCATGAACGGAGCATTTCATTTTCATAAATCCAAATGATATGTACTATTATAAATAAATATATACTAGATTTATATGATATAAATGACATTTAAATCATGAATATCATTTGGGATATAATGTAATTTTGAGAACATTGTCAATTTTTAATTATAACAAGTTTATTTTTGACTCAAGTTCCGAACATCAAAAAAATGTATGATATGAACTAAAATAATTAACTAATTTTTATTGAAAGTTAATAAGTTATATAAAATGAATAATATAAATGAAAATTTTTCTGATTAAAATATTAATTAACATAATTTTATAATTCAAGAAATTAAAGAACGAACGAGTTAAGTCGGACATGTTGTAAGGGACCCTTTCTCAATCTCCTTTCATTGAGGCATATTAATATTTATACACGAATTTCATTTATATGGTTTATAAACCCCTCTAAATTTCCATTTCATTCAAAGGGAATATTTTTTATAAAAAATGTTTTACTAAAAAAAGAATGTTTTTAACATATGCAGTGACAATGACCTCTCCAACAATGTAATCATTTTTTGGATTCCTCTATAAGCCATAATGATTTTAATATGAAAAAGAAACCCCTTATTCAATTTCTGGTTGTTTTTTTATAGAAAATGGTTTTTGAATTAGTTTGAGTATTTCAATATCTTGAAATTATATCTTGTGATTTCAAATGAATTGATACTAGTGAAATTTTTATATTTGCAATATTTTATGTATTATTATTATATATTGGTACTTGGACATTTGACTGGAGGTTATGTGATAAATCAAATTACAATTGGTTTAGTGATAATCTAAGGAAATATGGTTACATTATAAACTCCAATGAATTGGTATGAAATTCAGCCATATGGCTATTTCATTTAGTGATATGTGTGGAAGTCGGTCGTATAGTTATTCCATTTTAGTATGTTAATGTCCCAGGTTACCTTTATATGCTATATGTTACATTATATGAGATTTATAGTAATAATTTGGTTAAAAAAGGGTACGAAATAAGATTATATTTATTGAAGTGTTTTTCTACATCTTAAATGTGAATGAAATTAATTTATAGTATTCATGATTTACTTTTTATTTTGAAAAACAAACAGCTTTCCTTCTTTGTGTATCCCTTACCAGGTTTTTTTATTCTTATCCCAAGTTTTTGTAATTTTTTTATCAGGAAATTCTATGGAATAGGGTCACGTATGGGATCATGGAAAATTCATACTATTTAAAATATGGAACAAAACATGATTTTTTATTTTAAGAGATTTTATTTTTTGGAAAAAATAGATACTGAGTAGAAGTGTCTACATGTAATATTCAAGTTTTTGTGTATATGTAATGACCTAATTCTCTAATTATCTAAACATGAAAAGATACTAAATTTTAATTATTAACTTAATTCAAGACTATGTAATGTTTAAGGATTGTTCCATATATGGAATCAAAATAATGTTTCTTCTATGGGGTAGATATTGGTTGATTCTGAATCACCCATCGTATGGGTTGGACTATACTTAACCCCATGGAATGTTGGTGCCTCACTTTTTAATGGTGGAAGATGAAAGAGATATTCCAGGAAGGGAGAGAAATAAAATTAATGCACCCTCATAAAATATCATGGTTTTGTACCCCTTATATAAGTGTTGATGGAACTCCTCAAAATCCATGTGTTTATTCATGTATTAAAACTTAATAATAAACAAATTCATTCATTTATACAATTTTTATATAAATTTATAGTTCCTTCCATGAATTTCATCATAAAAAACAAAGACTATTAATTATAACATTTAGTGGAAGATATATAAACATTAATCCATTTAATTTTTTTCCAAGATAATATTTTGATATTATATACCAATACTGTACTGAAGGATACTTCCAAACCATGAGATTTTATATTCCTCAATTTTTATGTGTGCTACGTTAAAACATATCAACATCATACACTATGATATTGGGATAATATATATATATAAATACAGGTTTGTGGAATAAATAAAACATATAGATATTACTTCCATAACTATTATGAGACATGAATAACTAAAAAAAGGTTAAATAACAACATTAAAAATTCCAATAATTTTGAAAAAATAACATAGAAGTGAATATAGATAATTGAGAAAAAATATAAAGAATATTTAGAGATCTAGATGTGAAACACTTACCTTATGTTCTGAATCACATTGTATATCTTTTAACATCACATATCCTTGAATTTAATCTTTTAGCTTGAGTCTAATGCCCTTATAGGAGGGATATTTGGATTAACCATGACCTTAGGAATGTGTATAGTGTTGTTTATATAGGTTCTTGGGTAGAGATTTTGAAAATGGAGGAGTTTTGGATGTGTGGAGAACATGGTGGTAGAAGAGTGTTTATATAGAAATTGGGCTAGCAATCATTGAAAAAATATTATTTTTTACTATTTATGGGAAAAATTATTTATAGATTAAATTATAATGAATTTTTATATTAAAAATTATTTTTCTATTTGAAATTTTGTCACACCCAAAATCAAATGAAACATTTTAAATATTTTATACAAGTTAATGAATCAAATATAGTTTATTATTCAAATAAAATGTAACATTGGTATTGAAAAATTATTTATAGGTCTAGAAATTCAGTTTATTATTTTTTAAAAATAATTATATACTCATTAGATAAATTTTAATTCATTATTTTTTTTAGAATTTTCAATGCATATTTATATCTTAATTAAGTCATTAAACATAAAGTATACATAAAAACTATTTTTCTATTATCCACCTAAAAATCACATTTTTTAAAAAAAATTCTGACAAATATATTTTTGTAATGATAATTTTAAAAATGAAGCCCATGTTATATAATTAAAATTTTAAATATTAATGTTTTATCATTAAAATAAACTTATAAAATATAAAGGGAAAAACTTATTTTTAATAAATACAATTTCTTTTAATATAAGTAATTAATTAATTATTTTTTATTACTAATTAATTTATATAATATTGATAAAAAATCATAATATATTTTTTAATAGGATTTTTTCCGAAATTATGTAATTATAATATTTAAATTAAAATATAAAATATAATTCTTTACTATATAAGTTAAAATATATTATATTAAAAATTACCACTTATACAGATTTTAATTTTCAATACTTAAGAAATCATTTATTTAAGGTCTCGGCCATAAAAATTACATATTCAAGTATGTTTTATCTACATTTCACATTCATGATCTTTTGATTATCGATATATATAGAAGTAGTACAAGATCATATGATGTAAGCATATACATTTCAAGTTTCCAATATTACAAAATGTCCATGTTTTCACCAAAAATACCATTTCAAATAAAACATGGCTTCCTCCCAGGATATAATATCAAAATTTTCATCTTTTTATTATCCATGTCCCCACTCATCCCTTGAACCTATGAAAAACTTTTTAAATCATGGGGTGAGTACAAAAATCTCATTGAATACATATAAATAAATAAATCCATTAATCCCTTGAAAATTGTGAAAACCCATTTAGTGTTCATTGATAGACAGATAAAAATACTTTTCATATGAAAATAACACATAAATTGTCCACAAATAAAATCATTAAAACTAATATAATAAAATTAAAACTCATTTAGGTGACTTAGAGAATCATATTCATAAATCCATTTCAATAGGAATAAAAATATAGATGACCTAAAATATTATTAACCAAAGCATTGGAGATAAATAATGGTGATCACCCTTTATATAATTTATATCAGGATCACGCAAGAGATATAATGTAGCTCATCTCATCATATAAGATATATCTGGCACATCCGTGAGTAATAATTGAGATCGACCCATTTTATAAGCTATATCAGGACGAACAACAAGCTATAATGGGGCTTAACCGTTTGTATAAGATTTATCTGTCTCACCCATTTCATATAATGGTGAATTTTAATTTCATGAACAAAACACTTTCATCACAAAACACTTCATAAAACACTTTTAATCCCATGTCAAAACACTTTTGAATAAAGATACAATTTTCTTATAAAACCCCACTTTAAAAAAAACCCAAAAATTGAACATACTGATATTAATTTAAGATAACGTGTATGTTTTCAATGGATGCTATTATTTAAATATTATTCCCAACATTTGAAAAGTCTTTTTCACCATGTACACTTAGAATATTAAATTCCTTTTTTCATTTGTCAAAACATTCCACATAAAACACATAAAATGATTTCTTTAGAAAAACATTTATGGAAATTTAAAAAATATATTAAATATCATTTATAATAAATTTAAATCCATATAAAAATATCAAGAACATTTACATGGAGAAAATGACTTTGAAGTTAAATCTTTAATCATTCACAGTGCCCCATGCCACATTCAATAATTAAATCATAGACCCCATGAAATAATAATATTGAAAAAACACTAAATAAAATCATATTAAATAAATTCATGATATCATATGTCAAATGGGTGTGTATATACATCTCATAAAAGAATAAAGGTATATATCATCAATAAATGCCTCAATGAAAAGATATTATAACCAAATCAATTACCTTTAGACTGACTCATCACCTACAATGTTAATTTTCTTAAATAATAAACATTGATTAATTATTAACATTATTGGGTACATTATTAGGTTTATTATTTCTTTTTTATCACTTATTAGTATTTTATAACAGATACTTAATTATTTAAGCTCACATAAGACGTTCTGATGATATTCGGTACTTGAGTCTGGAATGACTTTCGTATAATATACAGAGTCAAGTGTTCATTAGTACATCATCTCTAGAAAAATATTCCTAAAATAATTATCATTATTATATATCAATTATTTTTTATGTCCATTCAATACATAAGGATATGAAAAATAATCTTCAATATAATCAAAGAGGCGGTATGTCGTCTGTATGCATGAGTAACATTTTCATTCTTCAATGATAGTTATTAAAAGAACCTAAGTATCATTTTATTGTTATAAAATTACCATAATATCATTAATATAAAATTATTCATTAAAATATAGTTATATATACCATAAATGTGATTTGGTGATGATAAATGAATCACATCGCTTCGTGGAATTGATAGTTCACATGTACCCACGATCAACACTGTCACTTTTATTTTAATGGAAGGGTAAGAAATTTAAAGATATATTATATTCCCATAATAAAAAATATTTCATAAATATATTATATTGATATTACTTCCATAACTATTAATTATCTCTATTTTTGGTTTTGGAAATATACTTATATCGGTCTGTGATGTGGTATTTCTATATACACACAGATGATCATTCTTTTCCCATTAGAATGAATTGAATATGGATTTAGTTTATAATAATAATATAATAACATATAAGTATATTTATGACACTATAATTATAATTTCATAAATTTTAATAAAATTTTAAATATGCAGAATATGTAGTACCCCCGGTTTCTGGTATGTAACCCTTACTTGAGGATTTTCTTGGTTTTAAAAGTTAAGGGTGATGAACGGGAGAGTCGGGAGATCCTGGACTGAAGTTTGAAGCGAATGGGAAGGTGCACGGGCGGTGCACGTTTTCTCTAAACTGTGCGGCCAAACCGTGTGTGGATGATTGAGGAGGGAGTGGATTATGCATGGTCGGCACACAATTAAGTGAAACCATGTGATGAGGTCGTGCAAGAAGGGTGGCCGAGGCAATAGCTAACACACATTTAGCGCACAGTTTGTCAAACCGTGCGGACTAACCATGTGGTCAATTAAATTAGATCCTTAAATTGTGGATCTAACTCTTTTTTCCTCTAATTGCCTCATTAAATCTCCTAAATGTCCCTAACTCAAGATTTTTGTTCTCCTAAGGTCAAATAGGGTTCTACCATCATTCCGTAGGCGATTCAAAGGCTTCCTTTGGCGAATAGAAGCCGAGTTCATGAGTTATGTGATCATTCTTCTTCGCTCTTTAATGGGTTTTTAGATCTACTTCTACCTTCCTCTAGGTTTCATATATCATTGCCCGTTAGGGGTATACCTTGCTATGTGGATGCCAAATCTATTGATATTTGGTCTTGGTTGTATTAGGAGAAGAGATCTAAGGTTGGTTTTTGGAGATTTGACACGGTGTTCTTGGGCGTTCTTCATTCGTTGCTTGGTTTCGCCTTTTTGTGGACGTTGGTGGCTTCACTATAGACTCCTCTTGTTAGAATTGATTATCTTAGATTCAAATTGAATTATTAGAATGAAATTGATTGTGCAAAGCATGGAATAAATCTTCTTTAGTGATGATTTATGGTTTTGATGAAATTGTGAAATCATTGTGAATTGTTGTGCAAAGTGATTTGGCATCATCAATTTAAAATGTTGATTTTAAATTATGGATTTGCTGGAATGGTAAATGGTTTGATGAAATATGGGGTTTCAATAAAAAGGGGTGTTTTATTGAAATGGTTTGGTGTTGAAATGGTTTGATGAAATTGGTTCATTCTCTGGTTTTCAATAAAAGTAAGGTTTTATTGAAATGGTTTGAAATGGTTGAACACAATTGGTTTTGATGGAAATGGTTTTCAATAAAAAGTTTTTTATTGAAGGGATGGTTTTTGCATGATTGTTGTGAATATATTATATGCGTTCATGTTTCATATACGAGGCTTGGTTGAAATAGGACCTTGTGCTCGATGCCAAACGTTTAATGGAACATGGGACTTTTAAGGACGAGGCTTGTTTGAAATATGACCTTGTTCTCAGTGCCAAAGGTGTAATGGAACATGTGAAATAATTACCTTGTGACGACTTAGTAGATCACCGAGAGACCGCTCATGAGCATGGAACTGTCATAACGAAGTGTGCATGGTTGATTTCACGGGTTTGTGAAACGGTTGGGTATGCCAAAATGGGATGTTTTTGAAATGGTTTGGAAATTTGGTTGGTTATTTTTCTGGAAAAATAACATGTTGGAAAATTTGGTTTAACTTGCACTTGGATGCTTTTGAGCATGGACAGTTTTTGGAGACTTGCTTTTATTTAGTTATAAACTACTTTAGTGAAACTGTTTTATGTAAAATATTTTTATATAAATGTTTGTTAACTCATTTATCCTAGTGGCATGAGTAGGGAATTCATTGGGGAAAAACTATTGAGTATTATACTCACCCCTACTTGGCACTTTGTTGCTTTTGCTAATGTTGTATTCTGAGACACATGTAAAGGTAATTCATCTCATTACTAATGGCGCATGATGATGTTTGGGAGATGATGTGGAGCTTGGAGCTTATGGACCACTGAGTCGTGGTGTCTTTTGAGAGTCTTGTGTTTTCCTTCTGCTGTGTATTTTGATGTTTGGTTTGTTATTCCGTTGTTATATACTCTGATGTGGTTTAACATAAATGAACTTGTTGGTTGGTCTTTCATTTGGTCGTGCATCATATAGTGAATTATTATTGTATGGGTTTATTTCTTAAAGGGTAAATCATCCCACAATTATGCTTGAGACCCTTAGGAATTTATTTCCAGCCTTTAGCATCTTGGGGATATCTCTTAGGGCCTAGTAATGACTCATTGCACTCTCACGCCAATGATAATTGGCGGGTCATTGCAAATGGTATCAGCTTGTTCGGTCATCGCCTAACAAGTTGTCATCGATGTTGTTGGTCTTGGAGTTGAAATTACATCTTGTCTATTCCTTGGATGGTCATCTTATAAAGGAGTAGGATCATTAGAACTTGAAATGTATGGCATAAAAGGATGTAGCTAACATGTTTATGATGAACTTCATGTTACCAGAGTGTTGGTTACATAAGTGTTTTGGATACAATTCAAGAATGTTGGAAATCTCATTGTCGTGGGTTTACCCAATGAGAAGAGCATGTCATGCATTGTAGAGAAATGACTTCCCACTTGAATTGTATATCTCATTGTGAGGAATGAGTATGAATTTTTTGAAAGGTGAAATTTTTTGAAAAATGCAGAAATTGATTTCAATTGAAAGAATTTGAAAATAGAGTTTTTAGTGTATTTTGAAAATGGATTGATTTTCAAAAAGTATGTTGAATGTTTTCAAAAATGGTTGAACATAGAAAAAGTTTACTTGAGAACAATGTTGTGATAGTTTATGTGATATAATTTGAAATTATAAGCCAACTGTTTCTAGTGATTGACATTGAAGGAGTTTTTTGTTGGTTTAGAAAATGTCACCCAGTAGGCGTTGTCAAAACCAACCCGAAGAAGCTGTGAAGAATGTGGTTTCACCTGAACCATGTGTGAAACAAGAGCTGGTTTAGAGTATCGTTCAAGCCTTTAAAGCTATGGATACGAGGAACTGGAGGAATGACCCACGACATGTGGATCATACCATCCAGTTCATGAAGCAGAATCCACTGAACTTTAGGGGTGATACTGAACCTGAGAAGGCAGAGGTGTGGCTAAGAAGGATGAATCGTATATTTGATTTCATCGGCACACCAGTGGAGCTGAAAGTAAAGCTGGCGACGTATATGCTCAAGGATCTTTCATGTCAGTTGTGGGATTTAGAGGTGCATGCTATGTTGGATGAAGGCCTTACATGGGAGGATTTTGAAGAATTGTTTAACAAACAATTCTATCCTCACACGTTCAAGATCCAGAAAACGACGGACTTCTTCAGCTTCAAATAGGAGAGCCTCTCTGTCACAGAGTATGCGTCTATGTTCATGAATTTAGTACATTATTCACCAGAGGTTGAGGAATGTTCTTCTTTGAAGGCACGTATCTTTGAATCATGGATAAGGTAGCAGATTCGATCGATGATTTATGTGCTCTGTATTACGGATTATACAGAGATGGTGAACAGTGAAATGGTTACTGAACGTGATATCTCAGGATCGATAGGAGGGGGCATGATGATACCCACGAGAACGGGTGGGAACTCCAATGCTGGTAACATGCGGAAGAGGGACACCTAATTCCAAGGTGGGAGTGCGAATCAGAACCAGATGGCGGGATTAGTCAACCTTCCTCCATGAACCTAGAGAAATGTAAGTTCCTCTCAATGTTGTTCAACTGACCACATGAAATGAGAATGTACAGCACCATCGAGAGCATGCCACAATTGCAACAATATTGGGAATCTTTAGCGGTATTGTCACAGTGCTCAACAATTGGGTGTTTGGGACACTTCTCATGTGTCGCAAGAATCAAATGCATCGACAGGGCGAGGATAGAAAAATCAGTCTCACCAGCAGAATAGAGCTAGTTATGGTGATTCCATGATTACCATGACACCTCAGGCAGAGCAATATCAACAAGATAATAAGGAGAAAAGTGCAGCAACAAAGAAATTGTATAGAGACGAATAGATGATGGTCGATGATCAGGCTAGACCATCTACGGTAAGAGGTACGATTCTTTTGAATTATATCCTCATGCAAGTGTTGTTCGATACTAGTGCATCGCATTCCTTTCTTGCTTCTCGTAATGCTGATTTTCTAAACATAATACTAGAAATGATGCCTTCTGTCTTGAAACTGCAAACTCCTCTTAGTGAAAGAGAATGTTAAGCCTTCGTGTATAGAGCATGTGCTATAAATGTTGATGGAGTTGAGATGAAATGGGACTTCTCTATATTGGATATGGATGTCTATGATGTAATCCTAGGTATGGATTGGTTGACAATATTTAAGGATCACATCAACTGTTATGGGATAATAGTTATTTTCACAACTGAGGATGGATTCGAGAATCTCTTTATAGGGGAAAGGATAGTAAAGAAAGGTGAAAATATATTGTTGGCACCAATGGTGGGAATTATCTCTTACCAATTGGTAGTTTGTACTTTGGAATTATTGGAAGAGTTTGAGGAAAATAGTTTTCCAGCTGTCGTGGATCAATTTCCTGATGTTTTCCCCGACAAATTCTCAGGATTACCACCTGTAAGAGAAGTGGGTTTTACGATTGATCTCCTTCTGGGGACTAGTCCTATCTCACTTCCATCTAATAGGATGGAACCAATGGAGTTAAAGTAATTGAATATGTAGTTAGAGGATCTAGAAATCAAGGGTTTCATTCATCCAAGCGTGTCTCCGTGGGTAGCACCAGTTTCATTTGTAAAGAAAGAAGATGGAACTCTTCGGATGTGTGTTGATTAGAATAAACTTAACCAAGTTATGATAAAGAATAGATACCCACTTCCATGCATTGATGATTTGTTCGATCAATTAAGGGTAGATCAATGGTTCTTCAACATTGAATTGTGATCAGGATATAACCAATTGCTAGTTCAGAAGGAGGATATTCGAAAGACAGCTTTCAGATGCAGATATGGCCACTACGAATATGTAGTCTTACCACGAATGCACCATCGATATTCATGTCTTTGATGAATCAGATATTTCAGCAATATCTGGATTCTTTTGTTGTAGTTTTTTTGGATGATATATTGGTGTATTCAATAACAAGGGCTAAGAATGAGCAACTCTTGGAGATAGGGTTGGAAATCTTGTGAGACCATCAGTTGTATGACAAATTATCAAAGTGTGATTTTTGGATACAAGAGGTATGTTTTCTGGGCTATGTTGTTTCTGAGAAAGGTGTTTCCATATATTGAGAAAAGATAGAAGTTGTTCTTTCTTGGAAACCTCCAAATAATGTCTTTGAAATATGAAGTTTTCTTGGTCTAGCTGGTTATTACTGACGCTATGTCTGTGACTTCTCATGACTAGCTTCACCTATGATAGAATTAAAATAGAAGAACAGTTCATTTCAATGGAATGAGAAATTTCAGAGATTTTTTTAGGAGTTGAAAGTTCTCCATACATCAGCACCTATCTTAATCATTCTAAAGTCAGGGCAAGGATATGTGGTGTATTGTGATGCGTTGATAACAGGATTGGGTTGTGTTCTCATGCAAGGAGACCATGTGGTTTCTTATGGCTCAAGGCAGTTGAGAGTGCATGAGATAAATTACCCAACACATGATTTGGAGTTAGTTGCAGTCGTCTATGCTTTGAAAACATGGAGACACTCTCTCTTTGGTGAGAAATTTAATGTGTTTACGGATCAAAAAATCTTGAAACACATTTTCTCACATCGATATTTGAATCAGAGATAGAGGAGATAGATGAAGTATCTTAAAATGTTCAACTTTGACTTAATGTATATATCTGGTAAGGGAAATTTGGTGGCTGATGCAATAAGCAGGAAGTCTTATGCTCAGTTGGCAAAGGAAGCTTCAGATGAATGGCAGTTGATGTGGGTCTTAGTCGACATGAATGTGGAATGTGAAGACCAAGGTGATGTTTCTATTTTCTTATTATCTACACTTGTTACTGATTTGGTGGAGATATTAAAGGAGGCACATGCATCTGATTTAGACTGTGTTGCAATGAGTTCAAAACTCAATGGTGGAAAGACCATTGAGGGTTGGAAGCTGGTTGGGAGTCCAGTTTTGTGTTTCAGTGACCAGATGGTTTTACCTATATTTTTTCAGGAACAGATCCTGAATTCATACCACCATCCAATATGGGTTGTAAATCTGCGTACACGGAAGATGTATAAGGTGCTAAAGGTGCAGTTTTGGTGGAGCGGCATGAAATGGAAGGTGGTTGAGTTCTTCTTGCGATGCTAAAATTGTCATCAGGTTAAAGGAGAGCATCAGATTCCAGCTGGTATGTTACAGTATTTTCCTATCCTTGTGTGGAAATGGGAGGATATAACAACGGATTTTGTTATAGGTCTTCCAAGAAAGGTCTCAAAAAAAAGATGTCATTTGTGTGATAGTGGATCGTCTAACCAAGCTGGCCCATTTCATCCCGATTCATGAAACTCATACGGTGGAAGATCTTTCAAAAATATATATTCAATGAGTGTTAAAAGGGCATGGTGTACCAGTGTCTGTAGTATCAGACAGAGATTCGAGGTTCACATATTGTTTCTGTAAATCATTACAGTAATCCCTAGGGACTCAGTTGACGATGAGTATGGCATATCATCCTCAGACAGATGGGCAATCTGAGCAAACAATAAAAATGTTGGAAGAAATGTTGTGGGATTGTGTAATGGTCATTTGGTGGCTCATGGGAGGAGCATATACCCTTATTGGAGTTCTCATATAATAACAACTATCAATTGATTATATGCATAGCTTCGTTTGACTCATTGTATGGGCGTCCTTGTCGTTTTCCACTATGCTGGGTGGAAATAGATGAAACTTTATTAGTCGGGCCGAGCCTGGTCCAAGAAACAATGGAGAATATTTAGATGATTAGAAAGAGGATGGAGATGTCTCAAAGTCGTTAGAAATCTTATGCATATCAGCATCGTAGACCATTGGTGTTCGTTGTGGGTGATCATGTCTTCTTGAAGATCTCTCCAATATTTGGAAATCGTCATTTTGGGAAACATGGATTATTATATCCTCATTATATAGGCCCTTTTGAGATACTGAAATGGGTTGGAGAGGTGGCATATCGGTTGGCATTACCACCACGGTTCAGTTCGGTGCACAATGTGTTCCATGTATCTCAGTTAAAGCAGTATCAACCCGATCCTGACCATGTGATCAGATGTGATCACATTGACCTAGAGTTGGATGCTTCATTGGTTGGTATCCCGGTGTGGATTGTGTATATGCAGGATAATGTATTCCATTGTAAAAGCATCAGTCTAGTGCGGGTTTTGTGGCAATATGGTCAGATTCAGGAAGAGACTTGGGAATGCGAGAAAGAAATGAGAGAGCAGTGGCCAGAACACTTTCAGACAAGAATTGGTTTTCTGCATTCTATGGATGGAAATTCCAATGGTGGGGAGAATGTATTACCCCCAGTTTATGGTATATAACCCTTAATTGATGCTTTTCTTGGTTTTAAAAGTTAAGGCTGACGTATGGGAGAGTCAGGAGATCCTCGACTGATTTTTGAAGCAAAGGGAAGGTGCACAGGCGGCACACGGTTTGTCTAAACTCTACGGCCAGACCATGTGTGGGCGACTGAAGAGGCAGTGGCTTCCACACAGTTAGCGTACCGTTAAGGTAAACCATGTGATGAGGTCGTGCAAGAAGGGTGGCCGAGGCAGTATCTAATGCACGGTTAGCGCATGGTTTTTCAAACCGTGTGGACTAACCCAGAGGTCACTTAAATTAGATCCTTAAATTGTGGATCTAACTCGTTTTCCTCTAATTGCATCATTAAAGCTCTTAAGTGGCCCTAACTCAGGATTTTGGTCCTCTTAAGGTCAAAGAGGGTTCTCCCATCGTTGCAGAGGCGATATGAAGGCTTCTCTTGGCGAATCGAAGCCAGATTCATGAGGTATGTGATCGTTCTCCTTCGTTCTTGAATGGTTTCTTAGATATACTTCTACCTTCCTCACAGTTTCTTAGATATATGCCCATTTGGGGTAGAACTAGGTATGTGGATGCCAAATATGTTGATATTTGGTCTTGGTTGTGTTAGGAGAAGAGATCTAAGGTGGGGTTTTGGATATTTGACCCGACATTCTTCAGCATTCTTCGTCTGTTGATTGGTTTTTCCTTTTTGTGGAGGTAGGTGGCATCACTCTTGAATCCTCTTGTTAGAATTTATTGTATTAGATTCATATTGGGTTATTTGAATGAAATTTATTGTGCAAATCATTGAATAAATCTTCTTTAGTGATGATTTATTGTTTTTATAAAATTGTGAAATCATTGTGAATTGTTGTGAAAAGTGATATGGCTTATTGAATTTAAAATGTTGATTTTAAATTATTGATTTACTATAATGGTAAATGTTTTGATGAATGATGGGTTTTTAATAAAAAGGTGTGATTTATTGAAATGGCTTGATGAAATTCATTCATTCTTTTGTTTTCAATAAACGTACGGTTTTATTGAAATGGTTTGAAATGGTTTAACACACTTGGTTTTGATGGAAATGGTTTTCAATAAAAGGTTTTTTATTGAAAGGATGGTTTTGGAATTATTTTTTTGAATATGTGGTGTGAGTTCATGTTGCATATACGAGGCTTGGTTGAAATAGGACCTTGTTCTCAATGCCAAACATTTCATGGCACATGTGACTTTTAAGTATGAGGCTTGGTTGAAATATAACCTAGTGCTCGGTGCCAAAGGTGTAATGGTGAACGGGTAATAATTACCTTGTGAAGACATGGTTGATCGACGAGAGACCTCTCATGAGTATGGAACTTTCATAACTAAGCATGGATGGATGATTTCACGGGTTTGTGAAATGGTTGGGTATGCCCAAATGGGATGTTTTTGAAATTGTTTGGAAATTTGGTTGGTTATTTTTATGGAAAAATAGTTTTCTGGAAAAGTTTGTTTAACATTCACTTGGATGATTTTGAGCATGGAAGGTTTGGGAAAACTTTTTTATATTTAGTTATAAAAAACTTTGGTGAAATTGTTTTATATAAACTATTTTTATATAAATATTAATAACTCTTATATCCTAGTGGAGTGATTAGGGAAGTCATTGGGGGAAAACCTACTGAGTTTTATACTCACCCCTGCTTGGAACTTTGGTGCTTTTGCAGATGTTGTATTTTGAGACACATGTAAAGTTAAATAATCTCATTACTAATGGCTCGTGGTGATGTTTGGGAGATACTGTGGAGCTTAGTGCTTGTGGACCACTGAGTCGTGGTGTCTTATGAGAGTCTTGTGTTGTCCTTCTGTTGTGTATTTTGATGTTTGTTTTGGTATTCCACTGTTATGTACTCTGATGTGGATTAACATAAATGAAGTTGTTGGTTGGTCTTTCATTTTTTCATGCATCATATATTGAATGATTATTGGATGGGTTTATTTCTTAAAGGAAAAATCATACCCCACTTATGCTTGAGACCCTTCGGCATTTATTGCCAGCCTTTGGCGTCTTGGGGATGTCTCTTAAGGCCTATTAATGACTCATTACACACTCAATCCAATGAGAATTTGCGGGTCATTACAGAATAAGAAACAAAAAAAATTAAATAAATATGATAACATTTCTTCAAACAATTTCACTTCATTAACACCTTAACACCTCTAAGGTGAGTGTTATTCCTAAACTAAGAGATCTATGATATTATTAGGGATTCTAGGAAGATATTTGGGAAGGTATTGGTCCAACAAAATAGGTTTATATGTGTTAAAAATATGATAAAGTGTAACCTTTTATAGGATACGGGAGGAGCACCCTTACAATTCATCAAAATAATAAATTAATATAAATTATTTTCATATAAAAAGGATCCAAACTAAATTATTTAAAATATTGGATGATTATGGTTATAAACCCTTTCATATATGGGAAATTAGATAATTTTTCACTATTTCTTAATCCTTACCTTTTTTATATCTTATTTTACCATTTGATCTCCAACTTTGATACCATGTAATTTACACATTGTGGGTGTTCCCCTGGAATTCATACCTCATTATGATTTTATATTTTGAATGGTTTCCAACAGGTTTGTTTGTAGAAATGGTAACACCAAGTGGTTATATATCCAAAGGTAACTACTTTCAAAAGCCAAGTGCTTGTCAGGTATTTTTACCAAAAAATGCGTAAGAACTCACATTAGACAATAGGATGGGAATTCGAGCTCATTATACATTTTGTTGGGGAATTATTTCCTACATTGGGAATATCTTATCGTTTCAACATATTTTTAGTAATCCTTCATTAATTCCCATGTATGATGTGTGTCAACATAGTGTTACCAATTAAGTATTAGCATGTATAGATGTATGAATCTTCTATATGTATCTAATTTTAATCAACAATAAATATATCTATATGTATCTATGGTTCTGCATCAACGGTATCCTATTATATAATACATAGATTTTAATTATTCTTTATTACAATGATGGTTTTATCTCCACATAGTGGGGGCACATTGGATATTTTTTTCATCTAGGGAGATGAAGGTAACTCTGGAGTTTATTATCATCCAAGAAGAGAAGATTTGTTTTGATGTTGGCATCAGACCCATGAATGGGGTTCTTATGTATCATTTTGAATGTAATTAGAACCCAAGTATTTTGATTCCATTTAATATATCACAACATACCTTTTAAGGTCATGTGATAAATACCCAACCGTACTGTTTAACATCATGTGTGGAGGTGGTCTAGGCGGGAGTTTCCTATTCAATGTTTGGTGTGTGACTTATGAAGAAGTTTCCTAGAGAACCTTATAGAGAGGTTAATTCTTAGTTTTAATTAATCCCTACTGGGAATGTAGTCCATATAAAATAGGTTTAATTTGGGGTATTGTGTTTGGACCTCATTGATGCTTCCAAAGTATCCCATTTGGCAGGGTATCAAAGTCCATGTAGTTGCATTTTGAAGAATGCCACCTATGGAGTCTAAAAAGGATTATCATGAAGGGTGGTATGAACCTTTGAGTGGATTATGTTAGGAATTATTACTGAATAGGATTCCATAAAAATGATAGCATGTGATATTTATTATCATATAGTGGTTTGGTGGCTTGTTTCCAGACTTACTCTAAAGGAGGATACCATGGTAAATACAGTGTTTTTGTTGGGGCATACTCCAAATAAGGGTGACCATTATGTTCAGTTCATAGGTAGGTATATTATATATCCTAATAATGGTAGGAATTATAGTTCTTGTTGTTCATTATTCTGCATGGATCGTGTGGGTTTTAGGATCACCACTAACCTCTAAGTGCACGTTGGTCATGCTCAATGTGAGAAACAAGTGGAATCAAATGATTTAACAAACCACACACATCTCCTCCTCTTCTAGTGTAATATTATGGGGCGGTCATGGAAGAGATTTATGTTAAAAAACTTCCCTCTTTTCACTTCATCCGATGGATAAAATGAAGGATAAGGATGCCAAGGTCGAGGGGAGCAAGATAAAAACATCTTAAAAGAAAGGCTAGGTGATTACTCTATTAGGGACTCCCTAAAACATTTCGTGTATCAAGGGAGGATGATTACATTTCATATCAAAAGGATATTAATGTATGATTGTTTTCCTTCCTACTTGGAAGTAGAGGACCTAGGTATTAGATATGAGAAAGTAAGGACATTCCCCAAACCCTAATTCTTAAAGACCTATAACTTTTCGACACTATCCCTAGGGTAGGTTTCCTCATGACCATATATATATGAATATGCTCATTCTCTTAAGATCATAAACATACCAGTGTGGGAAACCTCTAACCATTGAAATACAAATCCAAACAAGAGACCGTCTAGTGTGCCTTTTTTCCATTGGGGTTTAAGTCACGATGCCTTGGTGGAGGTTTAAAATTGGTTTATTTTTTACAGGGGAACTAATGTAAGAGGACACCTGTCGTAGGTGGTTTCGAAAGAGGGATTAAAGGGTGACTCACATATTTCATGGGAAGAAGTTCTTGGTTTAGGTATGTCTTGTGTAGGTGTTCCACATAAGTGTGTCATTCATGTACTAGGAGGAATTGATTATGCTTCATGTAGGGGTTATAGGCATGTGTGATCTCGATATGCCTATGGAAATAGGACACAATGGTGACAATAGTTGGGTGAGGATTTATCCAGGGCACCCAGGGTCTCCTCTAGTGTCCATGGAGGGGTCCCATGTAAGTCCCTAATGAGGAATATGGACCTCACATGGGTAGTTTATTCCTAGGGTATAATAGTCCTCATGTATGGGTCATTTGATTTTATACCCTTAAGAGACTTTGATCTGGCTTATCCCCTTTAATTATATCATCATGGTGTTTTGGAGAGACACCTGAAAAATTTTTGGGGTACTGCGATAAGGTTATACACCATGATATCTCTATTTGTTCTTCTAAATTTTTAGTCTATCAAATGAGGATATAAGGGGTCCAATTTATAGGAAAATAGGGTTCTCTATGTGAAGGGGTTTTTATACGTAGGTCCACAGCGCGGGTTCCTATCAAAGGTTTCTAGTGATGGTGTGGCTTTTCCATTTGGCCCGTGTAGGGTAATAGTGTGGCCTCTGTAACCCATAGGTGTGTGTGTAGGTCGATTTGGACAAGTCATTTGGTTCTCTTTAATGATCTTTATAACATTATCATGTCCTAGGTTCTCTTCACAATTTTTTTATACTCCTTGATAAAAATGGGGTGTCAAGAAAATCCCCCCCCCCCTCAATATTCGATCTAAATGAAAGCGGAGGGTATAGTTCAGAGGTAACCAACTGGTAAAAATAGATCATGAAGGGGTAAAACTCTATATCGCATAGGTTCTCTTTGTATGAATTCTATATAGGTTTTCTGTGGAGGGTTTCTATTGGAGGCCTAACACATAGGTTTTTTCAGATGAAATTGATATAGGTATAGCATGAAGACCATAAACTTGTATAAATATCTCCTGGGTTTTTCATTTTCCTCACATTTTGTGTTCCTAGTTTTCAATTTCACCGTTCGATTTTTTCATCTAGCTACACCACATTGTGCATTCACGACTGTCTCTTAATGGTTCTCTAAATGTACAACCACCTAAGTGATGAGGCTATATGATGATATCTTGGATAGGATCCTAGTCAAGATATCCTTTTGAGGGTTCTTCATGATGGACTTGTTCAAAAGGGATATGTGGAACTACCTCATCGAGGGACCATTGTTGGGACTCTTGTTGGGGTAACAGTTTAGGGAACCTTGTCGAGGGATTTTCATAAGTCCTTTCATATGCCAAATAATTAGATTCTTATATGTTAAAAATTGAAATTTCCCAAGCCAATATTTCAACATAATGAGAGAATTTGGTTCCCTCTTGTAGGTTTTCAATAGATTCTTCAATGAATAAAATTGAGCAAGATTTTTTGTGTCAAACAGAAATGATCAAATCCAAAGGGCCTAGTTATTATGAATTCATTGAAACTACTATTCCTAATTTGGGGAATTATTTGATAGCCTACCAATGTGAGTATGTACAATGTTTCTACTTGCCTATGTAGGAGAATGGGATTATTAGGGATGCTCATATTATAGAATTTTAGAGGTACATACAAATGTATTGGTTTGTGAGACACATCAATAGTCCTTTTTCCATCATCTTTGCAAAGGGTGTTCTCACAAATATTGGAACAATCCCTACCAGCTTCTTCCTACATCACAACATCTTCACTCTAGATAGGAATTCATTTATCAAAGAGTCAAGAAATCATTTTTACAACTCAACCTTATGTGCTTCGATGTTAGATCAATATTAATGGTGGAAGGAAGGCTAGGACTTTCGCTCTAGAGGGGGAGTTAGACCTGGGAGGATGTAGTCATTCTGGGTACACAAAAAATTCATGAATTCATGGAGCTTCTAAATGTTCTTATTTATGAAATGTTTTTGGTAGGATAGATAATTGTTTATAAGAACACAAAAATTATTTCAAAATTACTGAGCTGGTGGAGTTTACCAAAAAATTCCATTCCCTGGATGCTTTGTGAAGTTGTAATCAGCTTATGGGAGGTCTATAAAATCTAGAGGGTCCCCATTACTGACGAAATTTTTGATGATTTTATCCCACCTAATACAACATGGGATGATGTTTATAGGATACCATAATTGGATCATGATCTCAAAAAGATAACTAATAAGATGCGAAATTGCCAGGATCCTCATCCCAAGGATGATGTCGGTGTGGAAATAAGGATGAGGGATTTCTTAGAATAAGTAGAAAAGGGTCACACTTGTAGGAACCCTACTATTTTCCCCAATGCAGAGAATCAATGTACTTCATTCATGTTTTATCCCACATTAGAGAAGGGTGAGTACCAATTTTGGGGTTACAAGGTTAACCCCAAGATTTATGTGAATATTTTCATAGTTGGATTTCATTTCATGTTGCTAAGCATTTATATGCTCCCTATCCAAGAGTCTTATGGTGACGTGAGGAAAGATAAATTTTTTATTGTGACCAAATTAGTCTAAGGGAAGAAAATAGGGTTAGATTCCCCCATTTTAGCATGGATATGTCACTGTTTGTTGCAGAAATGCATTGGTAAGGCACTGTTTATAATTAAAGCTCCATTTCAGGTGTTGTGGGGTTTGATTGACGAACACATAAGCTTATATTCTGTGTCGATTTTAGTTATATTCCCTAACAAATGATTCCACCCATTCATTCAAAATTTCTCTAGGATTTATCCTTTAAACCTGTAGCCCGATGATGTGCTGAAGGTGATGGATATATCTATAGACTATAATTATAACTGCATGAACCCATAACCTGAGTGCATCTCTCATAAATTTTGTTTGTTAATATATATTAAAATTTATACAATACACAAAATTTATTACATATCTAGAAATTTTATCGGTCTAGGTTTTGGAGTATTAGACACTAGACATACAACATATCCAAAATATACAGAGAAAAATAAAATAAAATAATTCATGTGTGAAAACACTTTAATCAAAATGAATGCCACCAGTAACTCTACTAAACCTATAAGAAAATAAATTAAAATAAGGGGTGTGATTTTATGATCCCAAATAAGGGGTTCAAATATCATTTATAAATCATTTTAAAATATTCCTTTGAAAATAATTTCAAAAATACAGTAAAAAATAATTGAAAAAAATAATTGAAATTATGTACTCTTTGAAACTACTTAATCACTTCAGAAAATATTTATGTTGGAAAATTACTCTATACATATTCTAATGTTTATTAGAAAAATATTGTGCATGATTTTGAAAACAAGACACATGAGGAAACTTGATTAATGCAATTCTATCTGGGCCTACCAATTTTCCAAAGGGATGAGTGTAATCCACATGCCCAATCATGTTTACCATGTTCAGATGCCGATTTTCATAAAAATATTTTCATATGTCCTTTAAAATATATAAATTTTCCATGAGGGTTTTTATTTTAAAACATGAAAAAACATTAAAAACACATATTCTTGTATTTCTATATGAATATATAAATTAAAACCTTAATCAGAATTCATTTCTTAGACTTGGGATAACCAAATCTCTTATTCCATACATTTCATATTCACATGGAAGGTTATTAGAATTTTTGCACTTATAAATTTCTTTCACAACATCATAAGAATCCATTTTCGAAGTTGGTTCTGATAAAAAATAATTTTATTCAATGCTTATGCATATATTCATATTCATATATATATTTATGTTTTCATATATTAATATATGATGTTTCATGAAAAATCGTCAATATATGGCGATAATCATGATTTTCATATGACATACTTGTATATTAATCATTTAAATTCATATGATTCCATAATTAATCACATTATATATTTTTTAAATTAATAGTTAATGAAAAAATTTATTCTAATTCAAATGAAACATAATGTTAGTAACAATATTCTATATAAACTTTTTAATATATATATGACAACATGATTTTATAATTAATAAAATTAAATCCATATATAAATCCATATGAATGATGGACTTATAAGTATAGTATATGAAATAATTTTAAAAAAAATTTACATCAAAAAATTATTTAATGAAAAATATAGGTTGGAATATATTTTCATACCTAATTATATATATATCATGGAAAATATATCATATAAAATTGAACCCTTATAAAATAATATTGAAATAAAATCATAATTTTCTAAAAAATTTAAAAAATATTTCCTATACTATTTTAAAATGAATTTAGAATCCCACCTTGAAAAAAAATTCGCATCAACCTTATTGGAATAAAATGTTTGAAAGTAAATAAATTCTCCCTTACATTATTGGTTTTGAAATTAATTATACATATTTGGATATAAATACATATATATGTATATATATATACATATTTTTATATGTTTTAAAAAGAAACATAGACAAAAAAATAAAACAAACCTTTACTTAAATTTCTCAAAATAAAATTTAGATAAATATAATCATAATAAATAAATAAAATGACCCCTTAAGAATTTGTTATGAATTAAAATAAAAAAATATGTTTAGAAGCAACCTTAATTGAATTGATGGAAATAGTTGAGGAAATATTTTGATGCTTCTTTTCATATACTCTCACTCACAGAGATTGATAAAATGTTTCCAGGATATATTTGAACACTAATAAATGGAATTTTATAGCCATAGTTCCTACTATATAAAGAGAGGAACACAAACAAGATTTTCATTCTTGCTCAATGTACAAGGAAAAGAACTCAATATCGGTAATAATATTAGTATAGTAAAAATCAAAACAAAAAAATTTACATATACATTATAAAATTTTGTTTACAAGTACACACAAACCAATATGCGGAACAATGTGAAACACCAGCTTGTACAAAATTAAAAGGATAACTAGAAAAGAAAAATAAATTGTCCACAATTTACTAATACAAAAGAAAAATAATACTCAACACAAGACCGTAGATGACGACAAAGATTGAAAAACAGAACTAGATTGACATCAATAGAAGTGAATAGAATAATATTTAAATAAAATTGGACACCTGAAAACTAAAATAAAACCTACATCATGTAGATCGATGATCAAAGATGGGGAATAACTAACCTACCCCGAATTCTTGGATCTTCACTCTGATGTGTGTTCCAAGAAACCAAACTGGGAACAAACCACCATGACAAAGCTCAGAGCACCATATATTTGGTCAGACTCCCCTATCGGTGCTCGTTTCACCTTGGTAATTATCCCCCCATGGAAATCAACCCAATCACGGATGGATTTTACTCGGTGTGAATCCACAATTCATATCTGCTCCCTCTCCCCAGAAAAAATCTCATAGATTAATCTACTTCCAACCCAAATCGAGAACCACATGCCCCAAACCCCATATAAATGATTCTACTTTTTTTATTATCATATCATTATCATTATTTATTTAATTTATTTAATAAATATTATCATAATACGTTTATTGTATTATAATTTTCACTTCATCATTAAAAATATATAAGTTCTTTTTATAAAATATAATTTTATTATCCAATCAAATTTTATAACAAATAATTATAATTTCATAAATACATATATATTGATATAATATTTTCAAAAATCAATGTTCATAAAACCACATTATTTATATATCAATTTAATTAATCATTTCATCAAAAGAAACAATTATTATCATAGTTAAAATATTTTATATTGAATATTCATAACATAATTTAGTACTTTCAATATAGATATAATTATAACAGTAATCAAATATGTATGTGTATTATATAATGGTAAAAAAATTATTCATTCTAAAAATTATAAAAATAATCAAATAAATGTATTGATGTGAACATTACACTGAAAATTAGATTTTTAGAACACTATTTTGAAAACCATAAATTTTAATTATAATTATTTATATATTTTTTATTCATTCAAACCATTTATTTCAATGAAAATATTCTCAAAACATATTATTAGTTCTTTTTAATTAAAAATAAATATATTCAATAAAATATTTTCATAATAAGTTTATGTTTAGTATTTTTGGGATGTTACATTTATCCCCCAACAAAAAAATTGTGTCCTCACAATTTGTTCATCTGAAAAAATAGAATTATGATTTTCCATCTTCAGAATTAAGAAACACCTAAACCGCTATACATATAGACTCTAATGTTTAGTCAGAAACATATAATCCCTATAGTTATATAAATAATTTCTCTAATACCAAGTATAATGACCCAAACCTGATACACAAGCTCAAATCTCCTAAATTTGGTTCATAAATATATTATAAAACGAAACTTAATAAATACACAAAATTTATTACATACTAAGAATGTTTACATGGATAGGTTTTGGAGGATTAGAACAAAGACTTACAATTTAATCAAACTATATATAATACAATAAAAGAAAATACTTCACATGCACAAACTCTTTAATAAAATTTAATTCCATAAGAAACTGTACTAAACCTATAGAATAATATTATAAAACAAGGGGTGAGAATTTATAATGCCTAGTAAGGGGTTATAATATCTATGATAAATCATTATAAAATATTCCTTTGAAAATAATTTAAAAAATAAATTTAAAAATACCTTTTGAAAACATTAATTGAAATGACATAAGCTTAAGAAATACATAATCACTTTGGAAAACATTTATTTTAGAGAATGTCATTAAACATATTATAGTGTGTATTTTATGAAAAATGTAATGAAAAATCTTAAAAACAAAACACATGAGGCCACATGATACATGAAAGGCTTTTTGGGCCAACCAACTTTTTTTAGGGATGGGTTCACTCACCACTCTCTATCATGTTTACCATGTTCACGTGCTGATATTCATTAAACCCTTTCCAGCAATAATTTCATAAATATATGTTGGTCACTATAGTTTTCATTTTAAAACATGAAGAATCATTAAAAACACATACGCTTGTATTTATATCTAAATATATTAATGAAATAAATCATGGGAATTCACTTGTTAGATTTGGAAAAACCAAATCTGTTATACTTTACTTCATACTCACATGGAATGTTATTTAACATTCATGAACTTATAATCTTCATTCATACCATCATGAGAATCCATTATTGAAGGTGGTTCTGAAAAATAATACTTTTATTCAATGAGTATGCATATATGCATATATTAATGTAATCAATGCCATGATAAATCATCTATATATAATCATAATCATTATTTTCATATGAAATACTAGTATATCAATAATTTAAATTGATACGATTTCATATTTTGAATGAATAATTACTCAAAATAGTTATTATATTTCAAATGACACATAATTTGAATATCAATCTGATATATAAAATCCCTTATATATATGTATATGATTTGATCATTAATAAAATTAAATTATTACCTAAATTTTTGTGTATGATGGATTTATAAGTATCCCTTAAGACATAAATTTAAAACAAACATTTAAATAAAAAAATACTTAAAACAAGAATATTCGTTGGTATTCATTTTCATGCATAGTTATATAGACACACACACATATATATATTTGTATAATCTATCATAAAAAAATTGAACCCTTAAAAAGTAAGTTTGAAATAAAATCAAAATTTTGAATATAATTAAACAATATGTCCAACAATAATTAAAAAATGAATTTCGAACCGTAGCCTAAAAATAATTTAAACCACTATTATTCGAATAAAATGTTTTGAAAATTAATAAATTTTACGTTACATTATTTATTTTGAAAAATAATTTTATAAAATTGGATATAAATGCACATGTATGTCTATATATACACCTATATGTATATGTCTTAAAATACGCATATTTTGATAAAAATAAAACAAACTTTTACTTCAATTTCTCAAAAAATTATTTATAAAAACATAATCATAATATATATATAAAATGAACATTTTTTGAATTTATTAAGAATAAAAATCTAAAAAAAAATTTAGTAGCACCCTTAAATGAATTTAAAGAAATTAATAAAGACTTCTTATAAGATTGATTAGATTATTATCTCACTCATAGAGACTAACAAAAGGTATCTAAGATATTTTTTCAAATTGATAAAAGTGATTTTTATCAAAAGTTTATACTATTTAAATAGTGAAACACACTCAAGCACATAATTTATGCTCAAAGTACTAGAAAAATGAATCAATTTCTATAATAGGATAAATCCGAGAAAACCCAAAACAAAAACATTTACATAGAAATTATAAAATATTCATTACAAGGATGATCAAACCTATATGTGGACTAATGTGAAACAATAACTTGTTAATATTGCAAAAAAAAAATTAAAAATTGCCCATAATTTACTAATCCAAATGTAAAACAATATTCAAGACTAGACTATAGATAACAATAAATATCGACAAATAGAACCAGAACAACATAAATAGAAGTTCTGAAAGTCAGAGTTAATGAAAATAAGACACTTAAAAACTAAAACCAAAAAAAATTGAAAATATCAAATATTGAAGGTGAGGAACAACTAACCTTCTTGGAGTCCTTGTATTTGGCCTCGGATATGGATTTTGGGAACCCAAACTATTAACATAATTGCATGACAAATCGCAGATCACCACAGCTTTTGTTGGATCCCCTATTGGTTCTTGGTTCACATTGTTCCAAACAAACATGGCAGATCAAACCCATCATGGATGGCTTTGACACGGTGCGAACCCACACAACACATCATCTCCCTCTCCCCAAACAAAACCCCTTGGTTCCATCTGATTCCTCCCCAAATCAAGACTTACGGACCCCTAAACCCTTATACATGATACTCATTCTTTTATTTATCCTATAAATATAATTATTTATTTAATTTATTTAATAATTAATATCAAAATATATGTATTATATTATAAGTTGATCTATAACATTAAAAAGTTATAATTTCTTATTTTAGAAAACAAATATATAATCTAATCCTATTTTATAATGAATAATTATAATTTCATAAATACATATATATTCATATCATATTTTAAAAAATAAATATTTATAAAACCACATTAATTATATATGAATATATTTATTCATTATTTTGAGAATAAATAATTATTATCATAGTTAATATATTTTATATTGAATAGACATAACATAATTTAGTACATCCAATTTAGTTATAATTATAGCAGTCATCAACTATATATATATATTATTAAATTTATTCATTAAAAAATTATAAAAAAATAAAATACATTTATTCATTTAAAAATTATTCTGAAAATTACTTTTTTTAGAGGACTTTTTTGAATACTATAAATTTGAATTATAATTATTTATATATATTATATTAAATAAAACTTTTAATTTCAAAATAATCATCTAAAACAATATTATTAGTTGGTTTTAATTATAAATAAATCAATCTAATAAAATATTTTTATAATAAGAAAATGTTTAGAAATTTTGGGCAGTTACATTAATTTATTTTTTTTATGCTAAACCTCCTACTGGAATGTTTACCAATGTCACTAAGGATAAAAATTACGAGATGCCATTGTATATGATGTTATTCAGGGATATCATATCGGTATCCCGTATTTAATTTGATATTGTCTATGAGGATTATGGTCAATATCAGTTTTATATCTTGTTTAACTGTCTTCAATAATCCATCAATCTCCCCCATCATATGTTACACATTAGAAGTTTCAAATGATAGGCCAAACATTATGGACACTGATGGATTTTTAGGAATCCAAAATTTCAATTATGCTACCTCTGTCAGAGGCTTCAATCAGGCTGAAGGTCAGATATGATAAGGCATGTATTTATTCATAAACTTTGGGGGAATTGAAAAAGGGAAATTATCAGATGAAGTCCATGAAACTTTCTGGTCGTGGAATGCACAACAAGAAGTTTTGGGCCAAAGATGATGAGTAGGCTTTAGAGGCATCAAAATTCTCTCATTAAAATACCACTAAGATGAATAGGGTTTTGGAGATAACACCATTAGAACCAAGGCAGTCTAATCTCCACCATCAGGAGGAGGATTCCATCCCATCCCCTCATTCTTCTGAAGGAGAAGGGAGGATTAAAGAGGCTTTTAAATTAGATGATGTTGAGGTTTCTCTACAGTCATCCACATAGGATCAAAATTACATGTGACCCTTAGAAATCCAATTTTGGGAGAGCATGTGTCCTGATGACAGGGATTCATGGGAGTTTCTCAAGGATGGGTTGCAAATACAAGAGTGGGGTGATATCAAATAACTGTCTCATATTCACCGTGAATATAATATGGCTAATGTAATTATGTTTTTCAAGAAGATGGATTATTTTTTATATGAAACTGATGATCAAGTCCAACCTTTAAAAGTTATTATTTGATATGATAAACTACGGAGTTATTGATGGGGTAATTTTTCATCATAGGGAGGAATGTGACATTTATATTAGTCCTATTGATATATTTATATTTTTTTATTTCCCTTTATTGTTAATTCACCCACAATCATTTTTAATTAAAGGGTTTTATTTTGAAACATGGAATATGAGAGGGAGGAGAACAAGTATTAGTAGAGGCATATGGGTCAAAAAATTAACAGTGCATGGGAAACCATAACAATATAGTGGATAAATATAATGGGTCTCTAGGACTGTCCCAAGTCAAAAACCATGATGGTGGTGTTGGATGTGAGAAATCCTCAACCACTAACTCAGATCAAAATTTACCTTATGTGTGGTACACAATCTTTTCTATATCATGAGAGGAAGTGAACAAGATCTCTAAAGCTGGTTTGGTGAATCCTTTATAGTGAGTCTTTGTGTTGTCATGTGAAATTAAAACTTTCTTGAAACAACTTTATGAGTGTGCTTATCTTTTTTTAGTCCCTACAAAGCTTTCATCTCTCAAGGGATATAGGACTAGTCCTTCAAGGATTATGTGGGATTATAGAGGGGAGATATAAATTCATTCCAATGATTTCATCAACTCAATGGAAGAGTAATAAAATGATATGACTATGTATTCCCCCACTTCTATAGAAAAGATATAGGATCATGGTAAAGTTAAAATCTCTAAATTATTGCCTAACATACAATTAAAGACATTTTCCCTCTCACCATGACATTTCAGATCTGTTTCCCACACCAAAGGACCCTACATTAGTCATCATTGATTCCATTTTCACCCGAGAAGGGTTGACATGGATCTCAGATAGACTGATGAAGGTGTAGAAGCTAAACTTGAGTCTGTGGTGGATGATAATGTTTTACAGGTTCAATAGTTAGAATAGGGGATTGACGGGGATGAAAATTTTGTTTTGGGGAAAATTTCCTTAGATACCCTTACCGGTGAGGATGCTACAAGGTATAATTCTGTTTATCATGACAAGAGGGGTGTACTAAATCTAGTCACTAATATTCTAGGATTCATTGAGGAGTTTAATTATTTCCTCATGGAATTTAAATGATATGAGTTTTATCATTCATGAATTTTTCAAAAATAGATTATTTTCATCCACTTGGGGTTTCACATCAAGGTCAACCATTTGGAGCTTTATCTACGAAGATTTTTTCCATGCCATATTACCAATAAGGAATTACAATCCACCATACTCTTACTATTTAATGAGAAATAATTATGAATCCCAAAGTGAGATATTCTATGGGTATTTTATTTTAGATATTGAGTAGACTCAGTAGGATGCTTTATGTTAAGAGGTCCCAACCCCGAGGTATGAAGCTGGTGGTACTGCATATGTACTAGTTTTGTTAGTTTATCCAACGATGGTTATGTTTCATCAACGGTCTCGGTTTTTTACCACATATGCTATTATTTTATCTTAAAATATTAATATAAATAGTTATTTGACCTTTAGTGTCACCAATATCAACAATTGAGCTTAAAAATGGGGCTTATATTCTAGTCTTTCCAACACTAGTATATGTGGTTAGAGACACTTCGGAGGGAGCGGGAAGAGATAGCTCATTGACTGCACTAATCCCGAATTATTCCTTTCATTCCAAAAGTTTTTCTAAGTCTGACCCATGGATACAATATTATTTTCTCCCTATATATCTTCTGGTTTGGTTAGATATTTGGAAGACAATCGGTGAGATGCTTCTTGAAGATATTTTATTGTGACATCACCAAATTCCATTCAATATTTACATGTTATGATATGGAGGGTTTGATTATTTGAGATCCATGGTATGATGAAGGGTATAATTTATCAAATTGAGGAGGGGAGAAGAGGTCATAGTTGGCTGAGGTACAATATAAAGACTAGTTTGGAGAACATAGAGCTACATTGATCCATGATGATGTTAGCCACTCCAAAAATGTAGAGGTGTGCCAGGATCATGCTATTGTGAGATCTATACAAATAATGAGCCTTAATGAATAAGTACATGTTTTAAGGGAATATACAGTTCATCTTCACCAATCCTAAAAGTAGGCTTCGAAAAAAAAGGTGATAAACTGTCATGGTTGAGCAAGAAAAACGTCACAAATTTGAGTAAGTTGTTTATCCACAAGGGGCTGAGCTTCTTGGATATATTCAAGTTTCTCACTGTTTAATTGAACTACAGAAATCTTCTATCGATGACACATTGTAATTTTTTTTGAGATGATCCATCATATGTAATTTTCTTCCATTCATGAAAACTAAAATTAAAAAGTATTCATATTTTATAGCTCTAAATCACTTGTTTCATCACACATATTCCCTTTCTATGATGTTGACATAATATTGAAAGTAATTTCCATATCCAAAAACCATTGTGATATACATTTTTAATCACAATGAAAATAATGGGGGAAAATGATGTAGTTCTTACCTACGATAAGGGGTCCAGTGAGCATAGTTCAACTATTTTTATGGTTGTATGAACAACCATTTAAATTTCTTTCCTTTTGACATCAAACTACTATTTATTGCATAAGATCTATGTGAAGGAGACTTAGTGTGAGAATATTTTATTTTTCTTAGGCTACCCCTGTTTATTTTCTGGCTTGATAAGTTTTGTTCATATTTTTTTTATTTCTTAATTTTTCCAAAACCATACCGTGTGCTGGTCTAGTGATCTGAGAGTCTAGTTTTTTCTATAGTTACATTTTTGGGTATTTAATTTGGAGAGTACTATGTATATTTTTTTATGATTAGATTAATTTATTTCCATTAGAACTAATGAGGATAATTTTTAATGTCGAACAACTTTCATCATGGATTTTGAGATAACAACTCAAACAAGGCTTCATGGCTTGTAATTCACCAATATTAATCAAATACATAGAAGGGGAATCTAGAGATATCATTTTTATGGTTTTAGAATCAAAACCATGAAATGCGGTGATATAAGAGGTATCTCATGAGGATAAATTAACATATGTCTGACAAACCCATAATGTGGTCTTTTTATGTAAATCCATCTAGGGGGTGTACTATATAGTCAAATAGTAGAATCCATTTCCTAATAGACCCGTAATGTGGGAAATGAATATAAGGACAGCTGGGTGCATACTGCATAGTTAGGTAAAGGGGTTTCCATTAATTTTGACATTCTATTTTTGATGAAAAAAGGATGTTTTAGATTTTTAATCCTCAATACCATAGTGTATGGTTTTCCATTGAATGATTTTTTATAATAAAGTGACCATATGTATTCACACATTCTATTAATATAAAACCACTCCTACTCAAATTTGGATTTTCAATGAGGGAAAAATTTGTTAGATAAGAAATTTTATGGATGAAGGCTAATTTATGAAGAAAAAAATGAAGAAACCGTGTAGTTTAATGTCATGCGACTAAGACATTGACTATGTAGCTTAACATATGGCAGTGAGGACATTATGATATCTTTTTTAAATTCAAACTGAATTGACATTACTGTATGTATTTTAATGTTGTATAGTAAATACATTATGAAATGTATTTTAAAGTCACGAAGTATGGAAATAATGGGGTATTTAACATAAGAGAATTATCCTTTATTAAAGTTTTGATATTTCTCCCATTAACGGTAATCTATCTAGAAATATGTTACCATGTTCAGGTGTGAGTGGGGAATGTGGTCAGATATAAACTATGTATCTCCAAATCCAAAGAGTGGTATGGGAAAAACATATTATGGAATTATAAGTGGTCTCTTCTGGGAAAGATCTTATCACTGATTGAGAAGCCATCATGGGGGATTTTTTATGCAAGGATAAATAAGGAACATACTACATAGTCAATAGTGGAATCCTTTATCTAAAAACCTAGTTATAAGGTTTATTTTATTCTAAGATGTCTAGGGCATGTACTACAACACCATCATCAATTCTTTATTTAAAAAGGGCAAGATTGATAGTGTACATTGAGAGTGAGTGACCTAGGGGGGAATTAATGGATACCCAGGGAATAACATCTACCAAGGTTAAAACCCTCTATATCCAAATGTTTAATGTTTTAGAAGTATGTTGTACTTAGACCTTGCATGCCAAGCATGACCATATGATCCTCCAACTTGATTCCCTCACATTGAGTGTGACTCAACGGGATGTTGTTGGTGATAAGAGAATGAATCTTCATGATATGATACATGATTTACCATGGAACATGTACGGAAACCAAAATCCCTTTGAATAGAATCTAAGAGTCAGTTTATGCTTCTACAATATCAATATCGTCTTCACTGGAGAGAGTAAGGCCTAATAGAAAGGCAAGGGCCTCCTCTTGTAGGGGAGAACCACATCCAAGGTACAACAAGAATGCAAACACGAACGTGCCTCTAGAGTCATGAATCACCCAACATACCCACATAACACGTGTAATACAGGAAACGTTGGTATTCAGTTTTAGTCATGAGAAGATAGTTTTCATCTGATCCATTGGACATGGGAAGTAGGGGTAGTTGGATTCGCTTGGGACGTCATTTTCTGAAGGTGGAGGGAGAGAGAATCCAACCAATTATCAATACACATGGTCAGATCAAGTAATAGACATTGGGTACGAGCAATAATGGCTCTCCCAGTTGAAATAGGTCCCTCAAACCTCGCTCTATTCTGCACCTTCCAGAGACTCCAAAACCCCACTTGTAAAATTATCGCTCTAGCCAGACATTCAACCCCTGTATTTCCAGATCCACAAAAACAACATGCGATGAAGAGAACATCCAATAGAGGGTGAAGATTTATAGTAATAAATCCTCTAAAGTAGAGCCAGACCTCCTCAGCCCATTCACCTTCTAGAAATAGGTTATCACTATTGGACTCATTATGCACAGAACAACACAAGAAGCAGGAGGCAATAGAGATTCCACATTTCTTAATGTTTTCACCCATGGAAACCACACCATGCTGAAGGCTCCATGATAGGAAGTTTATCTTGGTTTGGACACTCTTGGTCCAGAGGGTGACATTACATTGGTCATCATAAGGGTGAGTCCATATACTACATAGTCTATTAGAAAATCTCTTAGGAATTTTGACATTCAATTCATAAAAGACTTTAAATGTTTATGTAGATTCAGAACTCCCAATAATAGAGTTTGGTTTTTTGAGAAATGTACATGAATATAGAAGGTGTATTTTAACTCAAAATTTCTAAATAATCGAGGGGAATAGAATCTCTAAGAATATTTGACCCAAAAATAGGAATTTTAGTTCTTATAGTTTCACGTCATGTGATTATGAAAATAATTTTTTGGAAATGATTGATGATATGTAGTCAAATGGCCCATGGTTATTCAAGTATGCTTTGAACATATAAATAGAGAAAAAATAAACCATAGTCTTGGAGACATTCAAGTTGGAAAAAGGATATGGGACCAATATATTAGGTATGACCAATGACTTTTAATCATGGGTTCCAACATACCATCATCAAAACATAATGGTATAGAATGTGATTATATAAGGTAGAAACTCGTTCATTTAACAACCAATTTTTGGGGGAAGTTTTATACAAGGCCAACCAGGGAACGTACTCTATAGTCAAACC
The DNA here is from genome assembly GCA_963277665.1 of Viscum album. NCBI lineage: Eukaryota > Viridiplantae > Streptophyta > Magnoliopsida > Santalales > Viscaceae > Viscum > Viscum album. The sequence goes on along the minus strand of OY728166.1, from coordinate 155,309,876 downwards.
ATGGAATCCTTTACCTGAAAGGCCTGTTATAAGGTTTATTTTATTCGAATCCAACTGGGGAGTATTATAGAATTATCAATTAAAATATATTTTTTGGTATTAGACATTATAATACCAAAATATGAAGAAGTATTATAAATTTCTAAAAGTGTTAACGATTAGGAGTATGAAATGTGATAGGAGAATTTTCTAATTCACAAAGGAAGATTTTCAACTAATATTGGACACGATTTTGGAGCCTCGTGCATATAACTAACTCATATGTTGAAGGGGGAATCTCTTTTTAAATTGGTGGGACCGTTAATGAGAGCAGAAAAAATAAATTCTCTTGTATATATAAGTTTTGGAACATTGGAGAGGATGATTTTTTCATTACCCCATGGCTGGGAATAGGATCTAAGACCAAGTGTTCACTACATATCACAATGGGATGAGAATCAAGCCTTATGAAGTTCTCTAGGTACCATGTAGTTTTAATTCATGTAGTTTGGACTACTGGTGTGTATTTTAAGGTCTTACAGACATGAACATTGAGAACCCGAATGAGAATTGAGACACTATAATTATGTAGAGAACTCCTTTACCAAACATTTAATCACACGTGAGTTGTGATCGGTGGGTAAAATAAGGAGTGATAAAAGTTTGTTCTATATTATAAATGTGACACAAGTGAATGATAGGGGTGTTTCCATTATGGGTAAGTTGGACTAGGAGATAGGCTCTATGCGTCACTATGTATCTCATTATGATGAAAATCAAGTGGTTCTTATTTTTTGAACTCCCACCTATTTTAACATAATTTGTTATGGATGAAGATGAACTGAAGTGAAATGATAGAAATGTTGTGGTTAAACCAAGGGGTAGGACCCGAGAATCAGTACATATCATGTTAGAGAAATAATCAAACCATGTGTAGTTTTTGACAATTGTTACTCACATCAATCAGGATTTAACAGGGGTAAAATGGGACACTTGATAATTTCAAAATTGATGGTTCGGTCGAAATCATGATTTATATGTATCACCATGCATCTCATTGTAATTATAATCAATCTCTATGTATTGGAAAGGTTCCCTATGTAGATATGATTCATGCAATGGGAAATGGAAATGATGTTTTCTATTTCAAAATTGTGGCTAGACCCAATATTTAAGATCAATGTGTTCCTATGTATATCCCTGTAATGAGAATGAATACTTCCATAGTTTTTGAAATGTTCCCAATATAGGTTTGATTCATTCCATTGGGGAATTAATGAGGGTTTTTTAATTGTGGTTTGACCTGATTTATTATATTTGGGAGTCACTACATATCTCAATATGATTGCAATCAAGCCACACTTAGTTCCGGGAGATGGTTCCCCTCAAAAACTAGATTCTGATGTGGGTAAAAGAGGATTTAATTTTTTTCTAGATTAATGGTTATTCCAAAAACATGACTCTAGGTATCACCACACATCTTGATGTAATGAGAATAAAACCCTATGTTTTGAAAAAGTTCCATATTGAGATCTGGTTCACACAAAAAGAATATAGAAATTTTATTCGTGGTAATGGTTGGAAAAGAGATTGGGGATCTGAGCATCACAGTGTATCTCACTAGAATGAAAATAAATCCACACATAGTACATGGATGGATCAAATATTTTACAATCATATGATGGTGATGTGAAAATGGTGGTACTTATAACTATAAAAAGGGAATGAATTCCATTACGACGTGTAAATGATTTTAGTGGTGCTTATGCATAGTAGAATCCCATATTTCTTTCTCAATCCTATTAAAGAGGGAATATCAACCTATTGAGGGGTTGATAGATGTAATTGGGACCTAGTGTGAGATGTTGGTTCATTTTATAAAGGACCACATGGTATATCCCAACTCATGGTACATTGGGGGTTTCACGACATCAAATTAAAAATATGTTTACAAAGCATTTTAATGTCATGTGGTAAGGAAATTAAGTGTCTTACAGTTTATTTTCATGTTAAGAGGACATTGTGACATCCATTTTATGGTCATGAAATAAGGACACACTATACAGTTTAATGTCTTGTAACAAGGACAACTTGACAGTGTAATTACAAGGAATATTTCTTTAGGAACCATTCATTTATTGGGGTCTTAGTAAGTTCCCCAGCTATTATGATTAAGGAATAAACTTCATTATAGTAGCCCATATATAAGTATTACGGTCCCTCACACTTTGTATCATGCTTCAGAGTCTTTTTTCCTAGCATTGTTGGAGTCCTAAAAACCAAAACCAACTCTCCTTGGAATAATGATTGAAGGTGGACCTTCTTGTTAAAGGAAAATGATATCTGATTCTGATAAACCATATTGTGATTCAAGGTATGTAATCTCTTTTCATCCAGTTTCTCTAACTCTTCCAATATTTTCTAATACTATTCATCTACTAATAGCTCGTCACAGTGGGAAATGTGGATAAATGGAAACTAAACATCATTGGTCATGACTAATTTTTTTCTATACTCAAATGAGTATTGGGTTTCCCATTTTTTAGAATGGTTTGTAGTCTAGTATACCCATATGGCATGAAATCCATTTTTAGGCGATGAATCCTTTCCTATATGCACCATAATCTGAAGTATGTTCGACATGATCATCTTAAAATACTTGATCTATCAATTTTCCAATGCATAATAGTGGGATGACTAGCTGGATTTGAAATTGTACTCCTGAGACATCTTTTCTATATTAGTAGAATAGAAATTAGTGCCATTTTCCAATAATATGGTATGAGTGACACCAAATATTGTGACGATGTTTGATTTTATGAATAAAATAGTTATTTTGGCATCATATTCTTGGAGGGTTATTTCCTCATCTCATTTGGAAATGAAATAGGTAGCAGGAAATATATATTTTAACATCTTGTCCATTTCTAGATGATGAGCCCTAATAACATCCATCCCCCATGTGAAAAATGGACATGAATATTTGGATGTATGTAGCAACATACGAGGTTGGTGATTGATGTTGGAATGAACTTGGTATGAATGAAATTTATTGGTGAACTCTATACAATCTTTTATCATTAAAGGCCAGAAGTATCCAAGTCATTTAATTTGACTGAAAATCCTATACCCTGACTGGTGGGAACCACATGCTCCTATATGTACATCTTCTATAATAGATTTAGTCTCTTATCCATCAAAAAATATGATAATGACTCCCTTTAAAACTGATTTACATAGGAATTTGTAGTTATTTGGTCTATCATAATGATTGAAATTGGTTACAAGTCAATATATCTTCTCACATCTATTTCTATAATGTGGGACCACCCCATCCTAAAGGTAATCTATATTAGGCATCATCCTTCTCATGGTCGGACCATTCAGATCAGGGGTGGGACTAATTTCATTGATCTCCTCTATTCTAATCCAAAACCAGGTTAAACCATTTAGCAATGGGAAATGCTAATAATTGTTTTATCCTGATTTGGGTCTTCTGAAGTTGTAGAATTATTTTCCAATGCAACTGCATTGGAATTTTGTGAACATGGGACATGATTAATTGTTGGATCTGAGGGTAATTCTTCCATCAAGCCTTGTACATAGAAAACTAAGGGAATTATCCCATCCTTGATGATGGATTAATCTCGGTTGATGTGTTTGATTCCCAACTCAGAGTCACCTTTCACCTCTAGGTGGTTTACCGGTATTTGAAGATAAAATTCTTGTCCTGTGATGAGATCCTTACATTCTACCTCATTATACATACAAAATTATAATTACACAAAGAAGAAGGGATACACTACTATCTTTGGGGAGAAAAATACAATTCTTAACCGTGGTTTTTTGAGTGTAGGGTATTACATGCTCTTTCATATTGGGCTATTGGGTGCACCATCAAAATACATTACCCTTGTTTTGGGGCCTCTTTGAATAGAGTATATTTAATTTTTGGTAAATTCAGTATTTAATGGCGTATCTTCTGCAGATGTGTCTTCGATGAGGAAATATTCCAAAGCCTAACCTTTCACTACATTCTAGGGCACGAAATGTATGTCTTACAACTATAGAATAACTACCCACTATAACAGATTTTATATCAATATAGGATGGATGAGTATAGATTTAAGTAGGTTATTTCAAAGACCTAGTGGATCTTGTGGTGCTATAGATAGTTCCTCATCATCTGAACAACCATGGTTAATTACAAGTAGCTATTCTCAATATCCGAATAACATGTCTCTGAATCAAGAATAGTTTGATTGAGATAATTAATGTAGTTATCATTCCCATCATTAATATTTTGTTCAAGGATGGAACCAAATGATTTCTCTAGGGTAATCTTGTAAATAATTACTGGCCTTACATCAATAGGTAGAATCAATACTTTTGTGATCAAGAGGTATTTATTGAGTGCATCAAATAATTTTTGACAGTTATTGCTCCACTGATATATGGACTTCTTATTTATTAATTTGGTGAATAATAAAAATTTAACTATGATGTTGGTTGTGATGCACAAAATGCAGGTCAAGTGACATTGAATTTCTCCTTATTCAACTATGTTTCAAGGAGTTTACATACGAAAGGTATATTTAGTCTTCTCAATATCAACTTCAATGTCATGATGTCATACAATAAATCTGATAAAATTTCCCTAGGTTACACTGAAGGCACATTTCAAAGGGTTCAACTTTAGGTTGTTGTGGTGAAGCTTTCTAAAGACAATATTTATGTCATCCAAGTGGACTGAAAATTTTCGGGACTTTTCCACTTGATCCTAAACTTATAATTTGAAAAAATTCCCCAAGAAGGGTTTGAAGATTTGATGTATTGCACATTGGTTTGTGGCATCAGTATTTTTCAAGCCAAATGGCATTACTCGATAGCAGAATACTCACCGAGGGGATCTAAAATCTATGGATTCATCATCTTATGGGTTCATTAATATTTTTTTTGTACCCTAAATAGTTTCCCATGAATTATAGGGCATGATAACCCGCCATTTCATTAATTAGGATTTCTGTGATTGGAACTGAGAAATAATCTTAGGGACAATGCTGATTGAGTTCCCTGAAATTGAGGACAGATCTAATTTTACAATTCTTATTATTCACATGGAAAATTTTTGTTATCCATTTTTGATACTTTACCACTTAGATAAAATCATTTTTGATGAGTTTTTCTACATCAGCCTCAATATTGGAGCTGTGAGTCAGGTGCACCGGACTGCATGCTTTTTTGATTCCCTGATGATCGTATCGAATACCCTGAGTGATGGTTGGATCCCTAAGGGTCAAGGCCAATGATATTTGTGTAATTATAGAAAATCACATCCCGATTATACTTCAATAAGTAGGTTTATACCTCATATTCTTTTTGTGTTTTGGTCACACTAATCATATTGGGATGTGGATCTTGTTTTGTACCCAGATTGATCACTCTCATCTCATACCTAGTGGTAGAGACACCTTTCCCAAATAAAGGATGGGTATCCCTGATATCTTCTTATTTACCATCTTCCTTATTCTCCACTTATTTCACTTCTTCTTGAAGAGGATATGATAAAAATTCCCTTGGAGGGAATATGGGGTGCCATTTGGACATTCAGGGGATGAAGAAATTGTTTCGATCTAACTTGCTATGATACAGATTTCTTAGATTTTTAAAGGATAAATTAGGTGTTGATATTGATTCTATTCACATTCTCATATATTCATAACATATTCTTCTAGCCTGAATGATAGAACCCATCATTGTTTTGGGTTAGGTGATAGAATGACGGCGTTTTCATTAAAGATTTCTCCATCACTTGTAGATATGATAATTTTATTTGTGCCACAAAGCTAAATTGTCATAATTTTTATCACAAAATTTTCTAAATGAGAGATTGAATTTGATCCCATACTTTATATTTTACTAATTAGAAGAACATAATATACATATAGCTACTTAAATGTGTAGTTTGGATCAACTCCAAGCCATTTGGGGCATTGATTCGAGTGGCATCATTAGCCATGGATTGTTTACCTCTATTATTATAGAATTCTACATCAATGTATTCATCCCAAAAATATTTGAATGGGAACTTATCAAAATAATATTTCCCAATTTAACCATTGATTAAGTATTAGAGACGTTGGTTTTATGAATAACGAATGGTCGCATGCTGATGTAGCCAGGGTCTTCCCTGCAAAACATTTAAGGTTTTACCCAATCAAAGGACCATTAATTTTGAGTCAGACATGGAGTGTGATCTAGATATGAGGCTCTTTCTCATTCTTTTCATAAAGTTTTATCAGCATAGTGGAGGGATAAAAATGATATTGTTCGATTGTATTGACTGGAATAAGGTTGATTCCTGATCATTCATCGATAAATTCTCATCTGATATTAATCTCATTTATTCTTCCAAATATATATACATGTCTGACATGAATTTTTATGAAATAATCATATTCCATATCTGAGAAAGATATTTTCACATGTTATTCTACATGACCATTATTTTAATTAATTTTTTGGTAGTAGAAACCACATCTTCTAAAATCCCAAGGGCTTCAAAATGCCTTAGTAATTGCTTCTTGGTGGTCCATTGATAGGCTAAGAGCATTCAGAAATAAAAAAAATAGTCTAAAAATTGGATAATATTATCAAGATGTTATATTATTCATCCAATGGTAAATGATTTCTAGTATGATTTTTCTATTTTTTAGGAACCATAGGATCTAATGTTCATTATGTGTACGGGTTGAACAATGTGATTGGTTCTAGAAGTGTTCCTATTCTTGGTGGATTAATAAGATTGGTTAAACCTACATATTTAGGATGTTGTGGTGTATCCTCTTACTAGTATTACAAGAATATAATGTTGGAGAATACCATGTGATTCAAGAAGTAAAAACTCCCTTATTCCTATTCAGCTTTCTCGAGAGCTTTCCAATGTGTTCTGACTGTGTAGACGGTTTGAGATGGGCTTTTGTTGAAGTAGTGGCTTCAAGCCCGACCATGTTCTCCCCGATATCCATTACCTTAGTGACATATTCCCCTAGTTCCCATGTAATGTATAGGGGGATCAGGTTCATAATCATGATTATTATTTGAGATAGGATATATTAGGTGAATAATGTTAACAGAATCAAAAATCAACTCCTCATCGGATGATAATTCAATATTATAGGCTGAATATTTTTGTACCATTAAATGGGGTGGTAACCATCTTTTGGTATTGTCAAAATGAATTACACTAAGGATAATGACCACATTTCCCATGACATTATCTTATCTTCTTTGGGTTTCGATTTATCCTTCTGGTCAAGTCACTTTTTTTGATGATTTTTCATCATAGGATTGGGCTTTGGATGAAGTTGGATTTTATATAGAAGATGTGGTTTAGGAAATAGTTGGTTATTTCCATAGTACTTGGATAATATCAAGAATCCAATTGATCTATTTTTGACCATTGAGTCACTAAAATTATGTGTACTCTTTATTTTAATTTCATTCCACTCACCTTCCTCTTTAAGATTGGTAGTAGAAACTCAGGCCGCATCGGTTGAAGGATTTTTTAGTTTCACTTTCCCAAAGAAGAACAAATTTTGTAACAGGTCATTAAAAACAAAACAATCATGTATGTTGTGACCTAGAATTTGATGGTGGGTAAATAGTTTAGGAGATATTCACCACCTTAATTTTGGGATTCTTATGATTTGTAAGCGGAACTATGTTGTTTTCCAATTCCAAGATGATGTGGCAAGGGACATGGCCACATCAAAATGAATGTACAATGTTTTTAATCTCCTCAAACCATTTCTGCCTCTAATATCTTTGATTATTTAGATGAGGCAGTCCTGTCTTATAATGATCATGAGGTTAAGCCCTATGACATGATGTGAGATTTGATGTAGGAGCGGGTACATGGGACTGCATAAGTGTAACAATAGAGGCCTTTTAATTTCATATTCTTCTCCCTTGATCTAGTGGAATCACTCAGGAATTGCCTTTTGTATTTTTAATTAAATTCTCCACCGAATGTGAAATTAAGGCAAGGTCGCAAAACCCTTATATATATTTTATAACGATAAATTTCCAGTGCAACGCATCATGAATATTATCCACACATATTGGAAAAAATCATCATAAGGGAGTGATATTTTTAAGTATTATTTCAATCATTTCCATTATGTAATAAAATATATGACTCTTTTAATCTCCAATTGTGTTCAGTTCATATGATTGAGGACTGTTGTCTTCTACAATGTGGAGAAGAACTCTAAGAGTTACTTCTGATAGAGATCTTCCCTTACAATAATCAAATGGGACCGAAAACTTTTGTACCATGAAAATGATGGCCCATTTAATGACTAGACAAAGTATATGAGTTTCACCGTCACCTATTGTTTAGGGGTACCCATCATGGGTTCATAGTGGGAGATGAAATGCATAAAGTAATTCTATGGATCTCTCAATCTGTTGAAGATTGGTAATATGGGATTTTGAATATTTGGAGGGGGGAGAGTAAGATATACACATTTAGGTTATGACTTGTTTCCTATTTATAAAAAATAACCTTTTTCTTCCAAAGCTTCCAATTGATCCATAAAAGAGTCAATTGCCTTCATAAGAATTCCTAGAATGTATAGTTGAGTCAGGACCTGAGTAGGTATAGCAGCTAGAGCCTGAACATGTATAAAGGCTAGAGCCTATATATGTATAGAGGCCTATAGGACCACTGGTGGAATCTTCCATGGGAAACCCATATGGGGAGACCTATAATGATGTGTCTGACCCTACCCAAGTTTTTCACCCAACAGAGGGAATTCTCAATATGCTATAGTGGGATAAAAATTTATTGGTGGTTAACATCCCATGTAGATAAGATGTTCCCTATATTCCCTTTTTTGTGGTGTAAAACCATCATTATTTAGGTGCTCCAACTGGAAGTGTGAGTTGATGATAATCTTGTAGATAATATATAGCGTTAATGATTCCATGGAGTAAAAAATCCTTGAGTAGTATCAACTCATTCATATCCTCCAATTTATAAGAAAACATTTATTCTATAATAATGATATTTTCCTCTTTAGGGGGGGACATTTGGAACAATTTTACTCTTATACATTTCCCAAATCAATGGATTTTGGGGAGGAAATGGAGGGTTTTTCATGGTAATGCCTAGATTTTTGGCAAGACTCTAGTTCTAGGAATGTAAACCTTATCATTTGTTTTAGTGGGTTCAACACTATGAATTGGAAATTACACTTATGGTTCCTTTTAATTGGTCTCATTTTTGAGATTGTCTTCTGTTATATCATTTATGACATTCACTGATGAAAAATTTATTACAAGAATTCAACCAATGAATTTCAAAGACTATCTCCTTATAAGTCCCCCCTAAGAGCATATCACCTTATTTGTGGATTCCTTGAATTATGTTTGGTGGGAAGTAACCTAAAGGGAATTACAAAAGAGTTTAATTCTTTAGGTTCCTTGTGAATGTACCAGATCCTGGGATGGGACAAACTGAGAAGATTAATTCTAGGTCATATTCCCAAACTGGTGGATAACCAATTCCCACATAAGAGGTGATTGATGAGGTTAAAAATCCACAATCTCTGTGAAATAGGTCTGTTACTATTCTAATTCCTCATCCCTTCAATCCTGGATGACTAATCTCGAAGGATGGGTTAAAAATTACAATATACATGTTGTTTGGGGTTGCTCCTAAACTACCATGGATAATATTTCCATAACTTATCTGTAAATTTTACAGAGTTTTGTTCGAATGTGGGATCGATGGATCATAGGAAAAACACTAAATTTTCCCAACATATATGTTTTTTTGTTCTATTTATGAAATTTCATCTATCTAAAGGCTGAAATCCTCTATGAAGGTTATGTAATCTATATTCTCTTATGTTTTATGAGAAGGTATCTCAACAGCCTTCCCTCTTCTGACCCGATATTTTTAACACTTAGCCAGGGTTTGTTCTTGTTGAGCATGTCTTTAGCCACCAACATATTCTCCTTCTTTTAGCCATCTTGGGAAAATTAAATTGTGTGACATGACTTTTGGTGGGATTTTCTAGTTTGGGAGTGCAATGAAATTTAATGCTCTTTGTGCACCCCATCCTTTGACAAGAACACTATGTGGGGTATATGGGATCAACTTTCAAAACCTCATTAATGAATCAAGGAATTTGTGTTGAAAGGATCCTCTCTATTTATTTATCGTTTGGTTTCATTATCCCAAGAGATATGATATAGTGACCCAACACATTTATATATAATATTACATGATTTTAAGTATAATTATACATCGTAGTACAAGCCAAGGATCATTATGTTTAGTTACTTGTAAGCCTAGGAACATATAAAATAAAACATGGGGCTAAAAAACTTCTTTATTTAATCTTCATAAAAAGATATCCAGACATCTTTTGATCCCTTAAATTTAAATAGGGTAGCCTGGGGAACACATGATCCAAGAGATGAGCTAAAAATCCAACCAATGGAATGAACATAAGGACACATCTTAATCACATGAGTTATGAGGCAAGACATAATGATATCCAAAGCATGAAACATATAAAATAATTTCATATAAGAATGTAATCATATAAACATGGAATCATATAAATGTGGAAAAATAATAAAACATATGTCTATAGTTCGGGTCTAGGCTATCCTTCAACCCCATTTCCCATTTTAGTACTGGTCAAGGTTAACCGCGAATCCCATTTCCCATCTTAGTATGGGTCAAGGCAAACCGCTAATCTCGTTTCACATCGCATCTCATGAGACTTAACACTACATGATGAATTAGAGGACTATATAGGAACACCCATCTCAAAATTTTCATGAATATTCTTCCCACATAAATAATCATTCGTAATCCACCATATATAAACATAATGGTACACATGGAAGGAATTAGGTACCATAATCACGACATAAATCATAACCAATGATAATATCATGAATGTGTCTATGAATGATATGGATTAGAAAATACATGGAATTTCATAGGGTAAAATAGTATTATAACATGGTTTGTGATGTTAATCAAAAGTTAAAACATATGAGGAATTTATTTGAGAAACATTAGCAATAAAACATTTTTGTGTGGTTTTAAGGAAAATGTGATAGAGATTTTAAAATAGAAAAGAGTATAATCATTTATATAAAACCATAATTAAACCAATAAATATTTCATAAAAAATTACTGACATTATAATGACAATGGTTTCTTAAACATAGGATAGTGTATACTTGATATTGGGTAAACATTTGTGATGTTTACATAAAACAGGTTTACTTATTAGATAGTTCTAAGGAGGGAATCTTTTAAAAACATGTATATCCCTAAAAGAGAGTGATGATTGGGTAATCATAAAATAATTTTTTAAATCATAAAATTATTTATAATTTATAAATAATCAGATAATAAATCTCTATTTTGATATAAACAAAGATAAAGAAACCCGAAATAACAAAGAGTGTTCGAGTAGAATTCATCACTGTTTATCTGCATGATGTTAGGAGTACCTAAGAGGGATGGATGAGAGAAAAAGGGGTTTATCATAACTTATAAAACATGTTGTAATTATGGGGGAGGTGAGAAATTATACCCCATAATTTGGGATTAAACATAAAAAGAACTATCATAGCAAAAAATCATGATTTAAGTGTGAAAATGGGAGGATCCCTTTCCTTAAATCTGTTGGTGTTCTCCACTTGTTATTAGAGCCCCAAATAAAAAATTTAGGTAAATTAATTTATAATTCTATAACCTATTATATAATTAATTGGTTTAGTGAAATCATTTTATGTTCATTTATGACCTTTTTGATGGGTTATGTGGTTCAATTTCATTGTTCGGGTACGTTTTCTTACTTGGCTTTAATGATTGGTTCTTGTTCAGATACACACTTATGACGAAAGTGATTTTCCAGAATTGAAGTTTTATGTTATTAGTGAAAATCAAATTGATTACATGGTTTCAAATTTAATTTGGTTACTTTTAGTGAAGTTGAATTACTATATAAGACTACAGTGACATCTGTTTTTGTTAATCAGTGGGTTTGATTGCAAAGAATGTGTTTTTCTTTATAACGTAATACCATTTGTAAAACTGGATTACAGAACAAAAAATAAGATATATTACATATATAATAATATTTTTCAAACGTAACAGAAATGTTTTCATAACCAGAATTAACAATGATAAAATAAATTGTTAAACTGTTGTCCTTGATTGTGCTAAATTAGTGAATCTCAAACGGTGCTTTCATTTCATTCAAATAAAAGGGTTGGGAAATGATAGAATATAATAAAATATATAATTAGAATAAAAACATTATAGTAAATTAATTTTACTGGATTATCATTCTATTTGTGTGAATATAGGTGAGGAAATAAACAAAATGAAAAGAACTTAAATGAAATGAAGGAATTGGAAAGAGGAATTTACCTCTTGAGACATCCTTCTTTGAGAACCTCTTAAGGGAAGAGGTTTCAGTATCTTGAAGATTCTTGGAGATTTTGGACATGGTGGAGGATCTTGGGGAGATATTTGGGAAATATATTGGTAAGGAACAAGGATTCAAAGGAGTGAAGTGAAGTGGGAGTGAGGGGGTTATATTAGAGGGGAGGGGGGTTTTCATAAATTTTTAATCATTAGTTTATTATTTATTCACAAGACAAGGAATAGTAAGTATTACATAACCCATAATAAAAATAAATGAATGTGAATTCGAAACAATTGGGTATACATTAGCAGATCATCATCAATGACTCAATTAATCTCTTATTTAGCATTTATCGTAAATTATCACATTTTACTTACTATTCATCAAAAATTTAGGTATTTTTTAAAAATCCCAAAAAATCACCCTAACCATTTTTCAACATGTAAAATCCAAAAATGAAGTTCATTTTTCAAAAATTATATTCTAAATATGATTAATTTTATATTTAATTACATTCATAATTTATTATCAAAAACTAATTTTAAAACCATCATTTACTAATTCTAAAATATAGGTATATCGTACTTTCAACTTGAATATTAATTTTATACTATCATATGTATGGAAACCATTCATTAGGTTATATTACTACACATAAGGGTATGTTACTATTTATAAGGGTAGGTTACTATTCACCAAAAAAATTCGGACTCCAAATAACTTGCTCATTACAACTGTGTCTGTCAGATTTTCAAAATTTCAAATACAGAAGTGAAAAATTTTGTTTAATGGTCACTTATCACATAGTAGTTCATTATGTTGTTTTTAATTTGATTTTGTGAAATATTTGTATGAAGATATTTTATATTGGAAAACATTGGGTCATTATATTCTTCCCCACTTATGAAATTTCTCCATCAAAATTTTGTTTTACATTCTATGACAGGAATAGGTGTGGGTACATTTCCTTCACTGCTTCCTCCAGTTACCATGTTTTTTCTTTGTAATTATAGTTTCCCCATAGTACCTTGACTAGATGATTTGTCTTGTTGAGTAGAACTTTGCCTCTATGATCCAAGATCTTTACTAGTTTCTTCTCAACAAAAGATCATCCTCCAAATGTACCACCTCTGAAGAGAGTACATGTGAAGGGTCTGGTGTCTACTTCTTTAAAAAGGATACATGATAGAAATCATGAAGCATCGACATGGTAGGTGGAAGATCCAGTCGATAGGCCACAACTTCGACTTGGTCAAGGATCTCGAAGGGGCCGACGTACATGGGACTTAACTTCCCATACTTCTTAAACCTCAGGAACTTCTTCAACAGAGATATGAATAGAAATACCATGTCTCCAAATTTGAACTCAAGGTCTCTACAATGAATATCTACATAAATCTTATGTCAACATTGGGATGCCTTGATATGCTGCTGAATGGTTTTCACCTTCTCCATCATTTATTAGACCATTTCAGGTCCTAGCAGATTATTCTCACCAACGTCATCCCATCACACCTTTGTTCTGTAACATTTCCCATAAAGTGATTCATATAGTTCCATTTGGATTCTCGAATGGAAACTGTTGTTATAGAATAATTAAATGATTGGAATATGTCGGTTCCATCCTCTATTGAATTCCACATAAGACTCTTTAAACGTGTATTTCAGTGTCTGAATATTTCACTCAGATAGGCCATCTGTTTGAGGATGATAGGCCGTACTGATGTTGAGTTCATTGGATAGATCATGTTGGCGACATTTATAGAACTTCTAGGGGAATCTAGGACCATGGTTAGATTCATTAGATAGTGGAACTTCATGTAGCCTTACTACTTCTTTGATGTAAATCTACACAAGTTGATCTAATGATAAGTCCTCTCAAAATGTGATAAAGTGATCTTTCTTTATAAGATGATCTGCAACGACCCATATGGATTTTTTCCTCTTGATGTCATTGGAAATCTAGTGACAATTTACATGGTATTTTTCTACCCCTTCCATGATGGTATGGGTAGTGGTATCATCATCCCCTTAAATTTTTCATCTAAGCCTTCACTTTCTGGCATACTAGGCACTTCGATGTATATTCAGTAATCTCCCATTTCATATTGTCCTACCAAATTTTTTCTCAGATATCTAGATACTTCGTTGGGCTCCCTGGATGTACATAGAAGGCCAATCTATGGGCATCATTCAATATCTCATTCTTTATCTCTATATCAGATGGTATAAATAATCATGTCCAAAATCTTATAACTCCTTCCTCATCAATTTTGAAATCAGGGGATTTCCCATTTATAACGGCCTCTACCCTTTTTGGAAGTTCCACATCCTTTCATTGAGTATCCTTAATTTTCTCTAAGAGGGATGATTGAACAATCATTTGAGAATGGATTGATGATGTTCCTCACTTAATGATTCCCATGTATATCCTTCAAAAATCTAAGAAGATTGAATCTTTTTCAATTCTCATCATTGATAAAGATATAGGATCCTTTATACTTATAACATCCTCCACCTAGTTTGCCTTACCGGGATGGTAGTGGATTGAGAATTCATAATCCTTGATGAGCTATATCCATCTTTATTGGGACATATTATGCTCTTTTTGTGTGAATATATATTTGAGACTCTTGTGGTTAGTATATATCTCACATTTCTCCTTATAGATATAATATCTGCTTATTTTCAACACAAAGATCACAACCTCTAACTCCAAATCATGTGTGGGGTAGTTTTGCTTATGGATTTTCATCTTCCTTGAGGAATATGCTATAACATTATCAGTTTTTATTAGCACATAGCATAATCCCTTCTTTGAAGCATCACTATACACCTGAAAAAGTTCCCCACTTGTTGGGAGTGTCAGTAATAGTGTAGTGATAAGCCTCTTTTTCAACTACTTGAAATAGTCTTCACATTACCGAGTCTAAACAAACATTACTCCTTTCTGTGTCATCATGGTCATTGGGTTTGAAAATCATGAATTGTTTTTCAAAAATCTTCAATAATACCCATATAGACCCAAAAAGAAATTGATGTCTATTACCGATGTTATCCTCGTACACTCTTCAATTTCCTTTATATTGGAATGGTCCATGGATATCCCTTTGCTGGTGATAATATTCCCCAAGAATGATACTTCCTCCATCCAGAACTTACATTTACTGTACTTTGCATAAATATTATCCCTTTGAAAAGTCTTTAACACAGTATTCAAGTGCTCCTCATGTTCCTCCATGCTCTTGGGGTATATTATAATATCATCAATAATGACTAAAACAAATATTTCATGCTAATATAAAAAGACTCTATTCAATAAATCAATGAAAATTTATTGAGATTTAGTGTGTCTGAAGGGCATCACTATGAACGTACAACATCCATATATCGTTTTAAAGGTAATATTGGGAATATCTTCCTTCCTCACCTTAAATTGGTGATATCCCATCCAAAGGCTCCCCTTAAGGAATTAATTTTCCCCAAAAATCTAATAGAACAAGTCATCTATCTGCAGAAGGGGATACTTGTTCTTTATCGTGATTTTATTGATCTCGTGATAATCAATGCAGAGGAGCATTGATCCATCCTTATTATTCATGAATAGGACTGGAACACCCCATGGTGAAGAACTCGGGCATATAAACCCTTCACTATATTCTCTTATAAATACATCTTCAGCTCTTCTAGATCAACAGTTTCCACTCTGTAAGGTGTCATTGAGATAAGTATAGATATAAGGATATGATCAATTGAGAACTCAACCACTAGGTATGGAGGAAGATCAGGCAACACATCAGAGAATACATCAATGTAATCCCACACAATGGGAAATTTATTCAATAATGAATCTCTCCTTTGTCTCAATCATTTGAGATAAATATTCTGGCTCATAATGCATCAATATCCACACTTGAGATGATTATTATAAAGGAGATTCATATTCCTCATTAAAATTGTATTGAATTGGTGGATGCATCGAGAGGTGAAGATTGGTCTCCCTATTCTGAGAGTTGATGTTGTATTTTTATAAAGATAGTCATTCCATGACCAAGATAGAATTGAACTCCACTAAAGAAAGTATGACGATATTTTCTAGGAGGTTCAGTCCACAAACATTACCCAAGGAGGAATTATAAACCACAGATGCAATAATTTCCTCATTCTTTGTTCTCAGTGATAACGTTTTCTCCAAATATTAAGGTGGTGTTTGAATTGTTCTACTAAACTTGAATGATTTGAAAGAATGCGTAGAACCAGAATCGAATACTATGCTAGCTATTCATGATTGAATAATTAGCGTACATATAACAACATCATTTTCCAAATCCACCTCAATAGTAGTGATAGCATAACTCATTCCTTGTTTCTTTGGAGGTTGTTTTTATATCCTCTGACAACCCACAGCTTTAATAAGTCATTCTCATAATGACCATTCTCCATGTAGTTGTAACACTACACTGTAAGATTAGTGTTGATCTGAACCTTCCTTTATTCGTCAACATTAGAGGGATTTTTCATATCCCTTCGGCAGTTCTTGACCAGATGAACTAGCTTTCCACATTTGAAGCAATTCTTGGTTCTCTTCATATAGTTATCAGGATGCTTCTCCCCACAACTTTTAGAAGGGGAAATTTCAGGCTTCTTTCCATCATTGGATTTTTTTATAAACCACCCATTTTTTCTCCATTTTCCACTTCTTATCACTGGGCCCATGAGACTACTAAGAGTATCCAATCTTTATTTCAACCTTGAGGGAATAACGACCAATCTCTTCATAACTATTGATGTCTTTATTCACCAACACTTTTCATAGACTTGGTTTTAGTTCGTTAAAGAAGCGATCCACATTAAATTTAGTGTTCATGACAAATCCAGAGGTGTACCTTGCAAGCCTTGTAATTTTTGCTTCATACGCCCTAATAGACTCATTTTTCTTCTCCATGAGTCTAAGGAACTCTCTTTCTATTTTGAGATGAAGGGTTTAAGGAAAATATGGGTTAATAACATCTTCTTAAATTCCTACCAAACCATGGAATCATTTCTCTCTTGGGACATTGTATTATTGATCATTTTCCACTACTAATCAGCTTCCCCATTAAAATGATACACCGTCAGTACAAATTTCTCTTCTTATGAGCACTAGAGGATGAAGAATATATTTTTAATGGGGTTAATCTATTGTTCCACGAGGAGGGGATCAAAAGATCTGGTAAACATGGGAGGCCTTGATGCATGAAGGATTATATGACTACTTTCTCTTACATTGGCGGAGGAGGGAATTCTGCATGATTCAAGTTATTATTCATAACTCTATCTAGTTGATTAAGTATTTTCATGAAGTTTTGATTACCCACTACGATCATATCAGACATTTCATTAGGGAAATATTCACAATTCTAATCACATTGGTTCTTGGAATGTGTTCTATTATTTCCCACCATTAACTATGAAAAAGAACGTATAATTAGATGTATTGAATACCTTTCTATTGATCATAAAATGGAAACATTGAACACAAAAGAATAAACTTATAAAGAAAATGTATATCATAACTTATGATTCCTTAGGTTTATATGTATTTTATCCTCGATATATTTCATAACTTGTATTCTTATGGGGTTTTTTCCCTTAATAATGGTTTTTACTATCCTTGTGAATCTACCAAAGCATATTTCTTGGGAGTTTCGTAACCAAGAGTGTAGAAAGGCCCATTGTCGTGTACCAGGATACCCCCAGTCAAGCCCGAAACTCCTTGTCAGATATTTCACTGCTAGGTACATCTATGCCAGAGCTGCCTCCACCTGTTCGTGTCCATATAGGGATGTATTTTCATGATAAATTAATTACTCAATAATAACCAAAATTTAGTTATTTTTTCGTATACTTAGTCTCATCCTTAAGGTTCTCTCTAATGTCTTCTATTCAAGATATCCAAAAATAACTAGACCATCCTCTAATTCTAACTATAGAGACCCAAGCCTTTATATATAACATTTCATGATTTTAATTATAACTATACATCATAGTACAAGATACATATAGTTAAGTCTAGTTTCTTGAATGAATATGTGCATATAACATAAACCATGGTGCTATAAAAACACTACTTTTTCTTTAATCTTCATAAAAAGAGATCCTAACATCCATTGAGCCCTTACATCTACACATGGTGCCCTGGGGAAAACATGAGCAAAGGGATGTGCTAAAAAGTCTTGTATGGGAATGAACATAAGGAAATATCTTAATCACATGAGTTAGGATGCATGACATAATTATACCCAAATCATGAAACATATAAAATCATTTTATATAAGAATGGAATTATATAAACATGAAATCATATAAATGTGTAAGAATCATAAAACATGTCTTTAGTATGGGTCAAGGATAACCACCAATCCCATTTCACATCGCATATAATGAGTCATAACTTTACACAATGTATTTGAGCGCTATCTAGACGCACCCATCTCATAATATTCATGAATATTCTTTTCACATAAATAATCATAAATAAACAACCATACATAAACATAAGGGTACCTGCAAAAATAATTAGGTACCACAATCATGACATAAATACTAACAAATGGTAGTATTATGATAGTGTTACTGAAATAATGGTATTAAAACATACATGGAATTTCATAGGGTAATATAGTCTTATAACATGGTATGTGATGTCAAACAGAAGTGAAAACATATAAGGAATGTATTTGAGAGAGATTATCATTAAAACATTTTTCACAGTTTTAAGGAAAAATCTATAGAGATTTTAAAATAAAAAAGAGGAAAATCACTTATATAAAACCACAATTAAACCAACAAGGTTTTCATAATAAAAATACTGATTTTTAATGACAATGGTGACATAAAACATATGATAGAGTTAATTTGAAATTGTGTAAAATTTCGGGACATTTCCTTAAAACAGTTTTTCTTATTAGAAAATTCTAAGGATGGAATCATTTAAAAACTTGTATATCCCCAAAAGAGAGTGATGAAAAGGTTATCATAAAATAATTTTTCAAAAATTAAAATCATTCAAAATATTTACATAAATAGATATGATAACTCTATTTTGATATCATGAAATATAACGAAACCCGAAATAACAAAGAAGGTCTGAGTAGAATTCGTTAAAGATTATCGGCACGGTGTCATGTGTACCTAAGAGGGATGGATGAGAGAGAAAGGAGTTTCTCATCACATATAAGTCATGACAGAAGTATGGGGAATGTTCTAAATCAAACCCCATGATTTTTTCTTCCACATAAATGGTCTAGAATAGAGAATAATCTTGATTTAAGAGTGAAAAGGAGATGATCTCTTACCTTAAATACATTGGTGTTCTCCACTGGTTATTAAAGACATGAGTAATCCAATTAGGTTTATTAATTAATAATTTAATAACAACTTATATAAGTATTTGGTTTATTATAATCATTTTATGTTCATTTATAACCATTTCGATTGGTTATGAGCTTCAATTTCATTCTTTGGGTTCGTTTGATTACTTTGTTTTAATGATCGGTTCATGTTCATATAAACACGTATGATAAAATACATTGTCCAGAATTGAAGTTGTATGTTATTAGTAAACATATAGGAGATTAAATGGTTTTAATTTTAATTTGGTTGCTTAGAGTGAAGTCAAATTATTATATAAAACCATAGTGATGACCATTTTTGTTAATCAGCGGTTTTGATTGCAAGGAACTTGTTTTTATTTATAACATAAAACAATTTTTAATAAAGGATTATAGAACAAAAAATAAGATATTTTACATATATAATAATCTGTTTAAACTATAAAATAAATGGTATCATGAGAATAATTAAATATGATAATGTAGATTGATAAACTGTTGTCCTTGAATGTGCTAAATTAGTGCATCTCAAACGGTGCTTTCATTTATTTCAAATAAATTGGTAGGGGAAAAGAGATAAGATAATAAAATATACCATTAGAATAAAAACTTTCTAGTACATGTACGTTACTGGGGTTATCATACTATTTGGGTGAATGGATGTGAGGAAAGAAACAAAAAGAAAATAACATAAAAGAAATTAAGGAATTAGAATGTGGATTTTACCTTTCAAGAATTCCTCCTTTGAGAACCTCTTATGGGGAGAGGTTTTGGTATCGTGATGAAGATAAAAGCTCATGGACGTGGAATAGGATCTTAGGGAGAGATTTGGGAATAATATTGGCAAGGCACAAGGCTTTAGAGGAGTGAAGTGATGTGGGAGTGGGGGGTTATAGTGGAGGAGAGGGGGGTTTTAATAAATTTTTAATCAATATTTTATTATTTATTCACAAGACAAGTAATAGTAAGTATTCCATGAAAAAATATTAATAAATGAATTTTACTTAGAACCAATTGTGATTATATTAGTAGTCCATAATCAATAACTCAATAAATCCCTTATTTATCATTTATCATAAATTATTGCATTTTACTATTCATAAAAATTCAAGTCTTTCAGAAAAAGCCAAAAAATTCACCATTACTATTTTTCGACGTGTATAATCCAAAAATGAAGTTCATTATTCAAAAATAAGTTTCTAAAAATTATTAATTTAATATTTAATTAAAATAATAATTTTTAATCAAAAAATAGTTTTAAAACATTCATTTACTTATTCTAAAATATAGGTATATCTTACTTTCAAATTGAATATTATATTTATACTATCATAGGTAAGGTTTCTATTCATTATGGTATATCACTATTCATAATGTTGTGTTACTATTCATTAGGGTAGGTTACAATTGACCAAAAATTATGTTTTTCTTATCCAACTCCAAATAACTTTCTGATTGCAACTGTGTATGTCCGATTTTCAAAATTCCAAACACATAATAGACAAACTTATATTTCAAGGTCAATTATCACTTATTAGTTCATTTTATTGTGTTTTCATGTGATTTTATGACATATTTGTAAGAAGGTAATTTCAATAGAAAAACATTGGGTCGTTATATATGTCATGTCAATTTGGTGATGAAACTCATCTATTACCTTGATGGGAGTTTGATACTCCTTTTAGAAAAATATATCTTCTTTAAGGTGATGATGAATTTTTCTTATGTTAAGGTGGATTTGATGCAAAAAAATTTCCATAAACACCTCTAGAACACTGTATTGATCGGTGGATAAAGGCCCAAACATGACTGATATGTCATCTTTTTCTAGTAGTTTCCTCCTGTTTAAAAGATCGTCTTTGTCTTTCATTAGAGGTTCCTTGACCTGGACCGACTGGATTGGATGCTACTATATTTTTTTACCAAATTTAATTGGATTTTATGGGATTTCCTCTCGTATGTTTGAAGGTAAGTGACTCAAGGGTGGTTCGGAGAATGCATTTCACCTTGGGTTGTCCACAGGTTGAGAACGGATCTCACCTACTAGAGATAAGACATCAGACATGACTGGTTTTTTGATTGAAATTTCATCATGATAAGAGGTTTTTCTCATCACAACATTGATAATTGGATAATTATATTGACAATTAAAATTACTACTATGAAGATAAAATTTTTAGTGAATGAAATCATGGGGAGGACCACCATAGTGGATTATACCATGAATAAGACCATCTAAATCCTTGGTCTTATGGCCATAGAGAGGGTTTTTGTAGGCCTCATAAAGGGACATTCTCTTATAATCAATTTAATTGTTTCCATGAAGCAAGATTTTGTGGTGATGTTTCTGATGAGGACCTTATGTATTACTACTACTTCTCCTGTAATTTGTTTACGAGATTGTAGGATCTTAAGATGTGACAGGTAAATGTCAGAGGGAATCAAGAACATCAGTATTAGGAAATGTATGATCATTAATAGACTCTAAATTATCCAATAATGTTTGATATGTCTTTTTCTTATATGTCTTCTTATGATAAATTAGGGACAACTTCTAGGAGAAGTGTTTTTCATGGGTATGTGTTTGTGTCTAGTTTGGAGTGGCCCTTGTAATAGGCCAATTACCTCTATTTAGAGTAAGTGAATGTTCCTGATCTGGCGGTGCATATAATATGGGGGAGTATTCTCCATGAACATCTTGGATGAGAGAAGAGGTATGTGTCTAGTCTAGGGTTTTATGCTAATGATCCACCCCGTTTGTAGGGATTGTGTTATGTTTTCCCCATGGTTTGAAATTTTGTCACCATTATAATATCATTACAAGTATATAGGATATGGGAAGTTATTTGAGTCTTCCCTTTCACTATTTCCAATATATATTGGGTAAATTTAGTGTCCATAATGGGGATATATACCCATTATATATCCAGAGTAGGTGTGAATGCCTACTTCTGTCCTCACTTTGATGCTAGTGGATACTGGCATTACTCATGTTTGGGGGTAAAGAATTGTTTCTTCCCCCTATTTGTCATCGGTACATTTCAACTGACTTCTATGGATGCTTCTAGATGAGTTTGTTGATAGGTTTGATGGGTGAAATCAACTATATGTTCATACTTATGGTACTCTTCAGGATTATAATGATTGTTTTCCTTTGATGTTTCAATGTAAGTCTCGTAGATGGAAGAATTATAGTGTATGGGTGTATGTTATTTCTTTCTATTTTCCAAAAAACTGGTCTGGTAGGCTTCTCTAGAGGAGAATAGGTTTATACCATCTCCCTTTTGTATGGTTTTCATCCATGTAGGGTCATCATGCATGCTTGGTTCTGATGGACCTGGTCTAATTGGCTAAGGATAGCACACTAATAATGTATAGGGGTTAGTACCATGTAGAATTGGTGGAAGATATTGTTTGAAGAATCCCGTAAGAAAGACCCATGTTCCTTCTAGGTGAGGCTTTATGCGGCCATCTGATCCATCTTCATGTTATATGGGAGGGACAGTTTTTCACGATCCATAGATAGGCTCTTGAAACAGTTTTAAGAAGAAGTCATTACCATCTATTTCAGCACACCAGTCATATTTAATAGGATGAATAGTGGTTTTGGTTGGGTTGGAGGTCCTATCGGGCAGCCTCTAGTTTAAGGATTATAAAATTTTTTTAGTACTCTAATACCAATGATTTTGAGACACAACATTGAAGATTCTAGGTTGGTGATAGATTCCTTCATGTGGGTGATGATCCTTCATTAGTAGTAGCCTAGAGGTTTGTTTGTTAAAACCGGAATGATGCCATTGGATAGAAGGGATTTCTAAAAAGGAGTGCCTGAAAACAAACACAAACAAGGAAACCATGTCAAAAAATAATATCAAATACATGTTTGATTTATTTTCTAGATTGGCTTTGATTCCCTCTATGATTATGATGTTCTTAACAGATACATTTCACAATCATCAAGGATAAGTTTTAACAATGGTGTCACAATTTTATCCTCTAGGAATTCATACCCCATTATCATTTTCTATTTTCGAATGGTTTCCAACATGTTTGTTAATGGAACAAGAAACACCTCATGGTTCTATATCCAATGGAACCTACATTCCAAAGGAAGCTTCTCATTAGGTATTTTTATTAATTATTCTTAAGAACACACATTTCCTGAGATGATGGTAGGTTAGGCTCATCGCACACTATGGGGGGGAATTATTTCCTAATCCGGGACACACATATCGAGTTAACACATGTTAATGAATTTTTCATTAATTTCCAAGTACGATGGTGGTCAACCTATAGTTAAAAATCAATTATTTTCAAGTATATATATTTTATTTATTTTTATTTATCTTAGGTTCATAATCAATTGAAATACCTATAGGTATCTGGGGTTCTCGATCAGTGATTTTCTATTATATACTACTTAGAGATTTTGTCTTCATTATTATGATGATGTTCTTTTTCTAGACAAATTGTGGGGCACTCTAGAGTTTATTATCATCCATGTAGATAAATTTCACTTAGTAGTTTATCTCCATATGGGGAGATGTGAATTTTTTATGTTGGGATTGAACCCATTATTGAGTTTCCTATATATTCATTTGAAATGAATTCGAAACCACATAGTTCAGTGCTTATTAATGGATAAAATCATTCCTTTTAACATCATTTGAAAAAGTCCCAAGAATACATTTTAACATCATGTGGAAAGGAAATCTAGGCTGGAAGTACCTATTAAATGTTTGGTGTGAGATTTATGAAGAAGGAGTCTAGATAACCTGAGATAGATGTGAATTATAACGATGAATTAATCCCTACTAGGAATGTGTCCCAGAGAAGAAACAGTTGATTTGGGTATTGGTTTTGGACCTCGTGGAGGATTTATACATATCTCATTTGGATGGGAATCAATTCCCACATAGTTCCTTTATGTGGAACCCCACTAATGTAGGATCTCTAAGGATTATCACACATGGGTGTATGACTCTTTGAGAAGATTATGTTGGGGCATATTCATGAACAAAATTCCTTAAAAAGAATAACATGATAAATATCATAACACATAGTTGTTTTGAGGCTTGTTTTTGGGATTAATTATACGAAATAATCCCTTGTAAATTGAATTTTTTGGCTGAGGCTCACTCTTAAGAAGGGTGACCATTGACTCGGGACATTGGTTGGAATCCTATGTATCATGATTATGATGGGAATTAGAGTTCCGTATTTCATTATGTCATATGGATCATGCATGTTTCATGTTCACCACTAACCATTATTCCCACATGATTCCTTATCTATGTCAAAAAAATGATGATGTGGTAGATTCAACAAACCAAATAGTTCAGCTCCTCCTCTAGTGGAAGAGGATGAGGTGATGCTGGAAGAGGATGTGGTTAGGAAACGTCCCTCTATTCAATTCATCCTATGGTGGTAATGATATTGAAGGATGTGGGGATAGAGATGAGAAATAATGTAACCCCATACCAGAAAGGCTATGGGATTACTCTAGTAGGGATGACATAAAATTGGTCGTGTAACATGGGAGGAGGATTTCATTCCATGTAAAATGAAACACAAGCATGATCTTTATCCTCCTTGATAGGAACTGGAGGATCCAGGTATTATAGATGGGTAAGACATGGTCCAAACCCCAATCCTTTGGGACCACGAACTTCCCACCACTATCCCAATTGTAGGGTTTTTTGTGAATATAGATATACGAATCTACATGTGCCATGTGGATCCAAAGCATCTAGAAGGACCAGTTTGGGGAAACCGCTAACTATAGAAATAATAATCCAAATGAGAGGCCCAATTGATTTTTTTCACATTGTCAGGTATGTCGGGATAAAATGGTGGTGGTTTCAACATGGTCCTTTTTGGATAAGGGAGACTAGGGAAGATGATACCTTCCATAGGTGGTTTTGGAAGAGGGATCAGGGTGACTCGCATAGGTCTGGTATACAGGTTCTCAGTGTAGGTATTCCTGGAATCGGTGTGTCTCATAGGTGTGCCACATAGGTGTTACACATATGGACTAGGGGGAACTAAAAGTGCTTTTGCCAAGGTGTATGGGCATGCGTGATCTAGATATGCCTAGTGTAATAGGACACCAGGGCGAAAATGCATCGGTGAGGTTTAGCCATGGAACTGTGGGCATCCTATGGTCTCCCTAGAAAGGTATCATTCAGATTCTTGATGAGGGATAGAGACCTCATCAATGTGGTTTCACCTTATGTAGAATAGTCCTCATACATGTTTCTTGTGTTTTTATACCCTAGATAAACTTTTATATAGCTTATCCCCTTTAATTCTCTATTCTCTCATTTTTTGGAGAGATACTTGAGAAATTTTAGGGGACCAGGGTGAATGTGTTGTGAAATGGGAGATCTGGGGGTTCTCTTATTTTTTCAGTCTATTAAATAAGGATCTGAGTGGTCCTCTATATAGGCTAATTGGGTTCCCTAAGAAATAATGCTTGTCGGTGCTGGCCAACAACACAATATCCTGAGGCATGTGTCCAAATTAAGGTTGTCATTCCCCATTAGCCCACACAGTGTAGCTGTAAAAACTATAAAACAAAAATTTTTGTGTGTATAGGTTGATTTGGACATCTATCTTTTTTATAGTTATGTCTCTTTATCTTTTCATCATGCCCAGAATTCTATTCATAATCTTCCTCCCTCATTAAAAGGGGCTGTCAATAGTGGGTCAATATAATTACTATAATATTCTAAAAGAACAATAACAGAGTAATTAACGAAATTTCGAGACTTATCTAAATAATTTGTCCAATTTTTATGTTTTAATTATTTTTATATTATTTCATAAAATATCGTTCATTTTAAATTATCATTATTGTCAATTTTGACACTATTCGTTACATGACATTTTAAAAATATCATATCAAAATTATATCTTGTAAAAAAACATTTAACACAAAAATAAAATGTCGAAGTATTCCATAAAATTCTTGGACGATGTTAATTATCACAAAAATATTAATATCATTATTTATAATATAATTTATTTCATATTTCCTTTCATTATTTAATTACTGTATCATTCTTGTGCAATGATTTAATTTTATTAATTATTTACTTCTTAAAAATTAAAAATTAAACATCACGATGATGATAAGCATTTAATATTTTATAATAATATGTTTAGTTGATCATATCCCATATATAACCTCTTATTAAAAATATTTTACTTGTTAAAAAATAGTATTAAAAATTTATTTTCATATAATTAAATATTATAAGTTGTTTAAAGTTATTCATGTGGGTCTAGAAGCTCTTAAAATCATCTCCTATATGATATTTGTTATCAATAACTCATCATATAAAATTAGGTTCAGTTTTTTATTAATTTTATAATATTTATAAAATTATTTTTTACCGTTAATTACCCGATTAACTCATAAATATTATAATAAAAAATATAACAATAGTTACTATTCATAATGTCAAAATATCGAAGAGTCTTATTTAATAAATTTTCAACATTTTATTCCAAATATTTAATAGATTTCATAAAATTCAAATCAACGAATTATCTAAAATTAATTTAAAATTAATCCCATTGACAGATTGAGAAAATGGGTCTTTATTGTAAAAATAGTGAAAAGATTGAAATGTTTTTAAATCAAAATTCAATTTAAAATTGATTCCAATGACAAAAATTGGATTAAATGATAAAAAATTAAAATAATTATACATTAAAACCATTAATAAAATTAATTTAACAATATAAATTAATTTTTTTAAAACCCAGTTTTCAAATAAATTAAATATTGTTCAATATTCATCTAAAAATGATTCTTATAAAGTAAATACCTATAATTAATCCAAAGTAAATTTTTATCTTCCACTTTAAATGATAAAGTTTATTTTTTCAAATATAATGTATATATTATTCAAAAAAAATATTTAAATCAGGTGCACTAGAAAAAAGCTATAAATTTTCCATTTTAGAAAAATAATTCTTTTATCCATGAATTTGTATTTTTTCTTATATCATGTCTAAAAATCCCCTCACAATAATTTTAAACATTATCATTAAATAATTTATATATAATTAATTAATATAATATAATAATATTTATATGTTTATCTATTGCTAAAAAACAACCTTTCCCAGATTTAAATAGATTTTTCAGAAAAACATTTCCATTTATTTTAAAAAAGGTGTTTTATATTCATTTAAAAATAACTGGTCATCAAAAAATTAATGATATATAGTTGTGTAAAAAATATTACCATAATTCATTTAATCCTATTCATACTCGCAATACATACAAGTAAGTTATAACGGTAACATTTAAAAAATACTATTTAATTGTATGTTTAAGCTCAGTGTGGCATGTCATGTACCTATCAGACATAGTATATCCATTTAAAAACATGGGATGTTTCATTCTCCTCTACACCTTTTTAAATTTAATCCTTGTAATTTTCAATTTTGAGATCATTAACAAAGGTTTGAATTTTCAAAACACTGTTATTGAAATCCCTTATCAAAAAAAAAAGGATTAATGAAACTTTAACTTTAAAATAAAGAGAAATACAAAGGTCACCCAATATAACACTTACTATGTTTTCATGTAGGAAGAATGGACATAAAAGATAAAACTAACTATCAATTTATAATGGAGATTGATATAGATAATGGTAATGAGAAATTTAATAGTCATAAAACCATAAATATGTTATTGAATAAAATTTTATTGATTTATTAGTATAAAAATTAAACGAATAACTTTTATCATTCAAAATACTTTTTTAGAGTTGAGGAATTATTTTACTATATATATAAATAGGGGAATATACTTAGTTTATTTTTTCTGTTTTATAAGAACAGTTTTATACACATAATATTCCTATAATTTGAATGTACATCCCTAAAAACAACCTTAACCATAGAATATCATATAAACCCTAAAGGTTATAAACACAATAATAATAATATCAAAAAGTAAATTTATAGTTATCATTAAACAAAATCTATATATAAACATAAATCCAACAAAAATATCCCCTAAAAATAATAATTAATCATGATAACATCACGTAAATCATAAGAATATGTATCTAAAACCATGAACATATGGTTAAACATCAAAAAAACCCAGGCTCCCTAGGGCTTCCATTACATCACCATATTTCCCAACATCAACAACATTAGTAAAAAAAATTCCATACATTTTTTTGATCATTATGATTTCCACCACAAGTAAGTATCTTCATAAACATACTAGAATAATCCCCCAACTAAATTCAGATAAAAGATCTTATTGTTGACTATAAATCTATTATCTCATTGATGGACTATTCAATACTTTTTCCTTATAGTCATGAACCTTATGGAGAAACATACCAAATTGGTAAAACACTCCAGATCCGGACATACATTCCACAAATGGTATTTTACACCACCTAGAACAATTTTAAGTCTTTACCCCATATTTAAAAGTTTGTTGTATCTCTATTTCCTACCACCTTCAACATTTAAAAATTTATTCATATTGCTGAACTTGAGTATCAGAAAACTCCATATCATCATTTTCAGTACTCCAACCACTTTATTATGACATTTAAATTCTTCAAAATCCTAAATTTTTCATAAAATTTGTTTCAATCGTAATATAAATCAATTAATTTTACATTCAATGTCTTGAATATATTTTAGAACATACCATTAAAATATTGTGATGTTTTAATGATAGGTTCACAAAAAATCATCGTCTATTTTCATCAATTCCATGTATTTTTATTCCATCCTAATTTGAAAAACCATAAAGAAATACTACAGAAGGAATAAATTTTTAAATTTTTCCAATTCCCTAGAATTAATATCACCTTTATTTATATTATTATTATACAAATATAATGATCACTCAGCTTAACCTTCAAAATGATAAATGGAAGGATTTTTCATTTGATGTTTCCAACATCCCATGACTTAAAATATCATCCCATAGGAATTGATCAATATTTCTTTAACCACTAGTTCGTATCATCCATTGAGTTATAGATTATATTGCCTCATGAAATTATCCACTATATACAAGTCCTTTCATAGTGAATCATGTTCCTCTCAATAATGGATACCACCACAATTTATAGTGTGTTTCAATTGATTCATCACTATGATAAAAAAATATGTCTCATTTCCAACCATCTCAAAAAGATGATTTGGAAGGATGTTTTCCACTTAATTCCAAACCAATATAGATTTATTATTTACTCTATGAGAAATAAATTTGAATAGACATATTTTAGATGAAGGAAAAAGGTAATATTAAAATGATAAACCATTTCAACATTACCATAACATATAATCTTTAAATTTTATTATATTAACACTATACTAACCACTAACAATGTCTAAACCATCCCATGATACCGACATTAAAAACTTGACATTAAACATTAATATTTGACTTTTATTGATCTAGAAATCACATTCGAGTATATTTTCAGTATAGAGTTTTAGATAATAAAGGAAATATCTTTCAATGTAAACCCAGACATTACAGAAGGATACAGTTACTTAGTGTCAATTTTTTTAACTAACAAATTTTTTTAAAATAAATCATGATTTTATTCTATGATATTATATAAAAATTTTCACCTTGTCATTATCCTTATATATACTCATCCTTTAACACACTGAAAAAACATTTTAAAACATGATATTATAAAAAAAATCAATAAGGTACATAAAAATAAATAATACCCTAAATCTATTGAAAACATGAAAACCCATTTAATGCTCCATGATCGAATGAAAAAAACCTTTCAAATTAAAAATACACTAAATTTTTTCTCAAATAAATTTATTAAAAAAAATTGAATGAAATTAAAACTCTTTAAGCCAACATAGAGAATCATTTTCATAAAATATTTTCAAAACCCTTTCAATTAGAATAACAATATTGAATAATTCCGATATTATTATTACAAAATGAAATGTAAATCTATAATGGGGATCACCCTTCAAATAATCTATATTGGGTTCACTTGTGAGATATAATAGGTCTCTTCCCATCGTATATGTTATATCGGTCTCACTCGTGAGCTATAATGGGGATCAAACCACTGTATATGTTGAATCCAAAACACCCATGAGCTATAATGGGGATCGAACCTTCATATAAGTTATATTAGGATAACCAATTTCATATAATTCTTAAGTAACATTTCATGAATAAAATAGTTTCATCCAAAAACCCCTTGAAAAAATATTTTTATTTGATATGAATAACACTATGGTATAAATGTAAAATTATTTTTTAAAACCCCATTTTTTTATGAAAAATACCAAAAATGAAAATAATGGTTTTAATTTAAGATTACCCGTAGTATTTTAAATTAATTTTGAAATAAAAAAATTAGTTTGTGTGGTGGAAAATTCATTGTCGTCATGTATGTTAAGAAAAGAACATTCCTTTTTTAATTTATCAAAAAGATCAATTTAAAACACATAAAATGATTCCTTTTTAATTTTTTTGAATGAAATTAATATTAGACATATAATTTCCATTATAATAATTTTATATCCATCTAAATTTTAACAATATTATTTATATAGAGAAAATGATTTTGAAATTAAATATTTATCTATTCAAAGTGTCCCATACCACATTAAACATTTAAATCATAAAACCCAATAAAAAATAACAATTAATAATATTAAATAACCTAATAAAAATAAATACCTGATTCAATATGTCAATGGGGTCTGTATATACACCTCTTTAATGAAAAAAGGTGTATATCAAAAAGAAATGACTCAACAAAATGTGATTGTGACAAAATCCCTTACATTGAGTTTGTCTCATCAGGAATAATATTTACTTTACTAACTCATAAAATTAGGATAATTATTTACATTGTTTATTTACTTTTTAAATTCATTATTCCTTTTCTATCACTTATTATTATGTTATAACGATTACTTAATTATTTATGTTCATGTCAGATGTTTCTGTGATATTCAGTACTTGAGTCCATAATAATGTTGGTATGATGTAAATATTGAAAGTGCTCATTAGTCAATAATATAAATAATAATAATAATTAAATAATTATAATTATTATATATCAATTATAATTTTAAATCATCTAAAACATATTTATATGAAAAAATAACTATGATACATTCATGGAGATTGTAGGTCTTATTTACAGATATGTAATGTTTTAATTTTTCAATGATCATTATGAAAAAATGTTAAGATTAATCTTATCATTAAATAATGATAATAATATCATTAATATTATAGAAATCACTGAAATATTCTTATATATATCGTTCTTATGGTTTTGTGATAGAAAGCGAATGACATCACTTCATGCGGGTTATAGTTCCAACATACAAACACATGATGCTCTCTTTTTTGTGTATGGAATAATAATTAAGTAAAACATAGATTAAATTTTTATAATGATAAATATTTCATGAATATAATATATAAACATTACATCTATCATTATAACCAATATTGAGATTTGGGTATAGAAAATGAATTATAACAGTCTATGAGGCGGTAGTTCGTCATATAGATGAACGATAATTATTTTACCATTTAATAGAAATAGAGATGTTTATAAGACATTATATAAAAATAAAAACATTTATTTATATTTTGGAAAATGTTGTTATTTTTTCATAATTTTTTAAGAATATTTTTTAGGATTTTTAATATGAAACAAAACAAAAACAATTAATTAAAATGATACATTTTCTTGAGACAATATCATTGTATTAAAACCTTAAAAAATCTAATGTGAGTGGTATGACTAAAATAAGTGCTCTTTAATGTTGGTAGGGATTATAAAAAGGTATTTGGGTATATATTTTCCTAATAATATAGGTTTTAGGTGTAAAGAAAAGAGAAAAATAGGATTCCTTTTACAGGAGAGGGGAGTGGCACTCTCAGTAAATTCAAAATATTAAAATAATTAAAATTAATTTAATTTAAAAAATGTTTAAAACATTCTATATTTACAATATTGTAAAATTATGCATCTAAATCCCTTAATTAAATTAAATGGCATTATTTTTAATTTTTTTAATTACCTATCTTTTTTAACCATTTTTTTACCCTTTTTACTCCTATTATGATATCATGTCATTTACATATTGAGAGTAAATATAATTACTATAAAATGAAAAGAACCAATAAATTTTTAATTTATGAAATTTAATAATTATAAAATTAATTATTATGTTTTTTATTTATAGTAATTTTATATCTTTGTTTTTGATGCCTTTGTCGTGGTGTGCCTCCTATCACGTGTTGACGCTTGACGATGGCCGCACTTGTACCCCACATTTCATCTTTCCAAAGGTGGGTGGAATTATTTTAATATTAATGGATGTTTTCTCCTCGATCGAAATGGGATGATGGGATGTCAATCTCTCCATCTATGTATTTCTCCTCAAAATTCATTGCTTACTCTGGGAATCCTTTATACATTTACAATGTAATTGGTGAATCCCATCCCGGTGCCATATCTTGGTGGATGCTTGTTAATTACACTGCTTATGTCAAGAAATTCTCATGATGGTCAAGTTAGAGAAGCAACTGTCGGTTAGGGGAGTATTCTCGTTGGGCATCACTAGAATTTATGGTCCTTGAAACACTAGTTCATCAAAATTTCATTCCCTTAGGACAGGGATTCTCAAGGTCATGGATGCTTGAGGCATCCCATGATGAATGTGTGTAATTTAATGTTAGAGTCATGTTTTTGTGGTTTTGTCAGATATGATGTTTAACATGGGGTATGCCATGAGTTTAATGTTTAGAGGAGAGAGATCAGATTGATCAGAACACTGAAAAGAGTTAATCGGATCAGCATGTCTCTAGAAGGGAACACCTGGGAGGTGTAACAGGACTGATCGAAACATGATTTGTCCTAACAAAGGGGGGACCATGATTTATAATTGGTTGGGATTGCACCACCTAGAGGCTTCCAGTGTAACCAAAAATGGGATCAAAACCGACGTAGTTAGTGATTGGTGATGCATGGAATCAGGGTGTGCAAAAAGGACTCAACCAGAAGACATGTTGGGGCTTAAGCATATATTTCCCCTTGAATGCTACTGGGAGCAACAATAATGTCGATAACAGATTAATGATTTGTTAAGGAAGAGAATGGGGTGGAACTGGTTTGTGGGTGATAGTGATGGTATTGAACCTATAGGAGGAATACAACTTATCCTTGTGGCAGGGCATCAATGTCTCCATTGTTATGGAATGGGGAGACGAGTCACCTAAGGATGAATCTTGTGAGAATGGAATCATGGTTGGCACCTTAAATACATAGAACAAATGGTTCAGGGAATGATTTTTTTTTCAAACACAAAGGCTCAAGGGAGATACTAGGATGGGACAATAATGATGGGCTTAAAATTTATGGAGTCTTTATACGTACATTACACAAGAAAATAAAAGATCACAGTCCACATAGATCAAGAATGGGGCATAGAATCTTGGTGTACACCAAGGACAACTACCCGAGTGGATTGATCGAAACACCTCAGGGAGGTGGATTATGGTGATGTCTCTCAAAAGGGGAGATTCCACATCCGGGGTTGGGGGGGGGGGCAGGTCATCCCTAGGAGGGAGAACCCTAGTTTATCGGTGGATGGTATTGAACCTGAATGGTGCTTCTTACATATCGGGAAGGGATCAAAACCCACATAGATTGAAATAGGCATACCATTTAATGTCATGTGGGATGAAAACGAACTGATGGTGATGTGGTCGAGATAGACAGGTGATGATGGATGATTGTGATTGAACCTCAGAGAGTATTCCTACATACCTTTTGTTAGAGGTAGAGATCATTGTCCATTATGTTTTGGAATGGGAGGCATGGGGCTTACACATGGTCAGAGGCTCATAGAGGATGTCATGGTCAATGCTTACTCTAAGCCCAAGTCAATTTTGCTTGGTGTGAGAAACCAGAGGTAGAAATAGACTGACTATCTCGTTATAAGAGGTATGTTAGGGATGAATGGCGTGGGGATTATGCATAGTTACTAGCCAAGGGAGATTTAGATTGGGACATACTCTTGGATGGAGGCCGGATGGAGATAAATACCAAAGGGAGAGGGATGGGGAAACAAAGGTCCTTGTGCCCATCTATTATCTAGTGTTTTCCCCCCGAAGTAGAGAGTAGGAGAAAGGATGATAACTCATACAATAAAGGATATAGGGTTACACCAAGGTGGTTTCCAAACCCCACAAACTGATTCCACTCTAGTAATGAGGGTATAATTCCATGTGAGGAAGATATCACTCCTGTGGAGACAAGTGGGTTTGGAAAATGTCTAAGACAGGGCACCACATGTTTTTTGCGCGGGGAGAGGAAATAGTTTAATTTCATGTGTTGAGGACGAGTAGGCTTGGCTTTTTAATGTCTTGTATCTTAGATGAGGTGGGTTCACTTTTAACACCTAGGTCATACATGACTCTTACCCTTTCACCCTTGGTGAAGGGATGGCACCAGCAATACCATGGTGAGGCGGTGTTATGGAGTGATCCATTGAGGGGATCATGTTTTCATGGCTATGTGAATAAGCAATATTCATTTGTGTGTCTATGCGAAGAAGCATGAGGATAAGGAACGCAACATGTATCACCTCCCAAATGACCGTGAAATAACATTGTATAGGCCTGGAGGGTTGTCTGATAGAATGGTGCATAGGACTGGTGCGTTGAGCATAATAAGTTCCTGAAGATGGTGTTTGGGAGAGAGACATTGAAGACATTCTTATGGGTGTATACAAGGAGTGGGGATTGTGCGAAAATTAGGGTTTTGCATTAAAATGGCCCACAAATGAGAATTGTTTCATACAATAAGAGACATGTGCTCTCCAAAATCGGAGGTTTCCCGGATAAAGGAAGCTTGCATGCGAATGGAGGAGTATTGCACACAAATGGATTAATAATAAAGGAACCGAGTGAGGGTCAGTCGCTTGAGGAAAATCCCTTGAGGTCCTTCGCGAAGGCGGAAAAATGGGAGACCTGACGCAGAAAATACCATACCTGAATACCAGATTTTTCACTTGGATGGGATGTATTAAATGAACTAGAGATAGATCGAATTATTTAATAGCCAAAAGTGAGGGGGTAGGCTTCTATTAATAAATGATCAGTGGCAGCGGTGGTCACATAATTCAGTCGGCATGAAAAACCATTCACACCAGTCAGTTGCACTTGACATTTCCACACTAGAACACTAAAATCCCCCAAGTCACAAAAGGTTTCGTGTAGTTTAGTGTTTTTCCTTGAATCACTTTGGATTTTACGGTCATCCTTTAGACCCATCCCGGGATGGTTCAATGAGTCGAAATATGCCTTCAATATTTTCCAATGATTTTTAATTAAGGCATTCAATGGATATTGATTCCTACAACTACCCCCCATGGAATTGGAACTATAAGGGGGTGTGAAGGTCTAATTTTTAGGGAAACTCTGAGACGCTTGGACACTTTGTGGGGGATGTGTACAAAATTACCCATTTGGCACAGGATTTATTTAAAACGTTAAAATTCCATGATCTACCCTTATAAATACCTTGATGTTCTAATACTTTGTACAATATTTCCCGCATAATAAGAATCAGTGCTATCATGCACATAAATCTCACCAAATTTTGTGTGAAATCCATTCTGTTTTTCATGGAAATCCCGGAATTTGTTCAAAATTTTGTGCTAAAATACCATTTTCTACAATGATTTTCTTTTTTTTCACACAGCCTCCTCGTTGACATCGGGCATTACCAAAAAATGGATGTTTATCAGAGTGATGCTAGGATAGAATTTATATATCCCTCTCAGAGGGCTAAGATGATTAGGAAACCTCTAGTTTATAGTGAAAATAATGTTATATCTGATAAGAAATATCCCTTATATATGTTGACCGAAGAACAAAAGGATTATGTGTTGTCTAATAAAGTACAGAATGGGACTTCATAATATTAGAGGAAGTACCTGTGCCAGGATTTGGTATTGATACACCGCGGTCATGGGTGACACGCGAGGATGATCTTCTGCGATACAATATTACCGACAATGGTCTTTCCACCAGAGAAACTAGGCACATTTCCATCTATTTCTTCAATCCAAGGACCAAAACCATCTCGGGAAGCTATCTAGATACTAAGGATTTTCTATCCCATTGTGCATGTATCGTCCGATAGAGCGTCACTAATGAGACTAATGGAAGGATGAATGTTTTGGACTTGAGGTCAGAGGAAATTTTACCATTGATAGGGTAAACCCATATTGGGTACACCAATAATGTGAGAATTTCAATTCAAAACTAAAAAACATCGGGCTGTTTGAGGTGGTGGGGACGTCGTAGTTCCATTTTTACCACTTGAAAGGTTTTGGGCCAAATTTTTTTTCCCAGTTGTCCCCTGATACCAATACCTTCCATCTCCATCATGAGGAGGTTGTCATCAGTCATTGGGACATTCATGGAATCGAGGGTATCCCTTCGGATGGGAATCAATATGATGAGTTTTTACTGACCGAGAATATTTGGGGGGAATGTTCAAAAACATCCATCATAATATAGAAACTTTCAGAGATAACCAAAGATAGTTTGGGGGTGAATTACTTTTTAAAAAACATCACCTATTCAATGTGTTTCATCCTGTTTCTATAGAAAGACCCAAATATAAATATGTCAGGGAAAGGAATGAAGTTTTCGACCGCGACATAGAGGAGAAATGGAAGTTCATATTAGATGATCTTGGAAACATGGGAATATCAATCCAAGAGATTTTTCTTGAATTAAATATGAGAAATGAAATCATGGTATGTCAGATATTTTGTAACGTTCCTGAGTTGGTGGCTACTTCTAGTAAAGGATACATAGATGGGAGCCTGCCCTGCAACATTAGTAATGGACGATTTCATGGAAGCTAATCAGAGGTTTTACATGGGGGTTCTTGTGATGTCTCGAATGTACTCCATTTCGGGTCATATTTCGAGAGCATGCACACCGATGAGGATTGGTGGCTTTTTCCAAATTCTTCATTGTTGGGTCGCATCTCACTATCGTAGGTAGGTTTTTTCAAATGCCATTCGTCCCCTAGGTAATGGTTTGCGACCCTCTTTGTTAAATATTTCTGGGATAACACCATTGAAGCTTAATGAAGAGAGGATAAGGCTCAGGATTGGTAATAATTCCAAATTTACCTTTAGTCTGTTCCCCGCCCGGGCTGGCTAGATGGTTGATGATGGGAAAGTCTCACTAGGGAGAAAATAGTATTTTCAAAGTATCAGAGTTGGGGTGCTTGTGCCCAGGTCGATGGAAAAATAATTTTCAAGCCCTACGTGCATTCATGGTTTTCCAAGAAGTTTCTATTTTTCCAATGGATGAAAATCAATGTGTATATATGTGTCTAATAATAGAAACATTCTTACATTCTTCGTCAAACGTAGATTATGTTCTCAAATTATGGCTTTGGTGAGGTAACTACCTTTCCCCCAACTAGAGTCAATGTTGGCCTCTCAACAAATTATGATGAACATTGAGTGGTGACATATCCTCTGGGAGTCTTATGAAAGTGATTTCGACAAATCAAGGTGGCCAGTGTGGAACCTGAATGATGAGAGAGTAGACAAGGTGTTGTTGGGGAGGAGAGGCTGGGAATAATTTGGGTAGTAAGACTAGTACATTATGGGACCTTGGTAGTGGGAATGTCATGTGGTGTGTCCATACCAACACCATTTGGAGGAAGAGGGGCTCATGAACACTTTTGGAGAGCATCCAGGGAGCTTTCTGTGAAGAAGATAAAGTATATTTATCAACCAACTAAGGATAAAATCTACCCTACATTGTGCTCAGCTTGGTTGACCCTATGATAGTCAATGATACCCAATGTTATTTGGTAAAAAATGGTGTGAGGCGGGATCCGTCTGCCTGAAATTAGGATCATTCGGATTGATGACAAGGTTGAAATCCATCATTGGAAAGTATATTTGATGTCCATGGATATATATGCACACCAACAGGGGCAGTGTGAGGAACCACATATCCTGGTGAAGGTGATTCTCAACTTGGAGCATGATCTATATATAATGTCAATGAAGATTATTATAGTGATTAAGAGACAAAATAAAGTGAGTAAAAATAATAAGAATAATAATAAAAAAAATAGAGGAAGGAGAATAAGATCATGTATGTGAAGGGTATCATTGAAAATCCGACCAAGGGAGTTCTCAAGAGAGAAACGATATTGTTGGCTCTGACATGGAAATGGATGAACAACTCGAGGTATGACTCAATTATTATCCTAACCTATTCTCCTTTCATCATTTATAATCACTAATCAAAATATATCTTGTTCATGCGTAGATTGGCACTGGTGGTCAAGAATCTCCATCCACGGGGGGTGAAGGTGCATAGGTAGAACCCAATGTAGAGTCAATCATGGAAAGAACAAATAGGGAGCCAATAACTATTATTGAATTGAATGGTGCTGAAGGATCTCCTACAGTGGTAGCTCCTACAATGACTGAAACACTAGAGGTCGACACACTGATCTCTTGTAGGTTCCATTTCTTATATACCAGTATTCAGCATCAAAGGGCTCGACTAATTAGGGAATTCATTGTTTGTGTAGTAATCATGATATTGGATGGTCGGTAGGATGCTAAATCTAGACCATCTACAGTGAATCCACTGGTGACTGTACCAACCAACTCAGAACCCACTTCCCAAATCGAGTCGACCCCATCACCCAGCGAG
Organism: Viscum album; assembly: GCA_963277665.1. Taxonomy (NCBI): domain Eukaryota; kingdom Viridiplantae; phylum Streptophyta; class Magnoliopsida; order Santalales; family Viscaceae; genus Viscum; species Viscum album. Next base: position 155,270,277 of record OY728166.1, on the reverse strand, counting down.
AAAAGGGTTATGGACAATGGTGATATCACTACTAGAGAGGGGTTTGAAGTTGAAAGGGGAAATATTTCTAAAATGAAGAAGACTAAGGAAAGACAACCATATATTGAATATCCTAACTCCTTTGGAGGAATTCTATAGGGAGACTCTACCGCTGATCTTTTGTATGCTTTCCATGAATAATAGATTTTAGACCTTGAGAATAATGATTATTCTGATGTTGAAGCAGCCACCGAGATCCTTATGATGTTGCTTAAGGGTTGGAATTGTATTAGGAACTTCTTCAAACATCCAATAGATTAATGGGTTCCCCGAATGGGATCACTATATACCAATTTGAGGCTTATTGGTTATAGAGGGGCTAATTCTCATCATCTTCATACGATGATCCAGGATTATATAGATGAGAAGGTATGGGAGAGCATCCAATGTATCACAGTCGACCAGGGCTGAAACAAATATTTGAACATGAAAATGTTCTTAAAGGATGGTAGATAAGTTTAACATCTTGAAGAGAAATCAAATGAGTGATCCACATTCATTCCAAACCAATATGAAATTATTGAACAGTTGAAGGCCCAGCTGGTCAAAGACCAAAAGAAAGAAATGTTAGAAAACCATCTAATGGTTGAATTTCAAACAATTTTGTAGAGAATGAAGATCAAATATAACGATCTTTGCTCAGCAGCTTCCAATGAGTTTAGGGAACTCATGAATCAGGATGTAGTTATGGAGTTTACATGCCAAAATGTGGTAGCACTATAGAAGTCCATTAAAGGGTCCAATCCATAAGGGTCATGTTTTGGATGAACTTATAAACAGATCCCCTTTTTTTATCCCAAACTGCGTACATGAACTTATTATCTTAATTCTTGTTTATTTTAATTATTGTGTGTCAATCATAACTGTGGAGTAACTAGAAATCAATCGCTAGGCCCACGTGGGTCGTACCCAGTGTGAGAAATAAGGGGTGACTACATAATTATTCACTATGTGGATGAGAGTGCCAACAATTCATTCAAATACATGGGTTTTGGACAACCCATAGAGTTCTTGAGGAAATTGTAGGGTCTTTACTAGAGAATAGGGTTCTCAAAATAGTAAAAATGATTTCCCTTAACGTATTCTCATACACAATAGATATGACACCAAGGGTGTTAGAGTCTATCCGAACAATGGGTAATGGAATACATGAATCATGATTCCAAGTTTTGAAACTCAATTATAGTGGCATGACAATGAGGGTAACTGTTGAACATATTGAAAAGACAGTACCCACAATACGTTATCCTAGAATGGGGACAGATGAACATTGGTCATCTGTTGACCTCATTCGAGAATATTTGGTGAACATGAATTTTTTTCCAATATCTTCATGGGACATTGGCAGAAGATGGTAGGTGAGAAGAAAGGCTAACAATAAATGATTTTTTCGGGGTCCTTTCAGATGTGAAATAGGATGCAGATCTGAATAATGGGTGACACAAAGCATGGGGTGGAATGACAGACTATTCAAATAACGTTCAACACTCTTGGAATTATGAAACTGTGAAAAAATCACATTTGGTTGGTATAATGGTTTGGATTAAGATCAAACCCACGTCTAGATATGACCTCTATAATAAGTACCTAGAATACCCCAACGTTTTATGACATGGATACTGGGATGAGTTAGAGATAGAGAGTAGATCCCCAGAGGGGGAACATGGAATAGTTGTTACAAACCCCACATGATCACGGAAAAAAGAGTCTATAACACACAATGTGTTCCCCAGAAAAATATTTGGTAGAAAGATAAAAGAAGATAAATTTGGTACTGGACCCAAGAAAAAAATGTTTAAGCATCACTACATATCGCATAAGAATGGGAATCTAGCAATTCGTTGTTCTAGAGAACTGTGAGTTTTAATTTCCCTGGGTAAGTATGATAAATATCTGAGTTTATGGTCATATATATTGGAACCAAAGAGGGGATTGTGTGGCCTTTCATATGGGTGTAACCTTATCAGAACTCCTAAGAATACATGATCCATGATTAGTGTATGAAGCAAAGAGTGATGTCAGGATTTTCTGTCAAATGAGAGTGTACAATAATAGTGATGGGCATGTCTAGTGGAATAATCTAAACCAAAAAATATCCCCTTACGATGCCCATAAATTGTATGCAGGGATTAATATGGCTGAGAACAATTATTTTATAAACCTAAAACTTAAATTTAATGAGGTGGTGATAACGATGGAGGATAACTATTTACCATATTTGAGACACCACATCCATATCGTGTGGCCTAAGATGGAAACAAACAACTGAGGATTGACCGATGACCAAATTTGAGATGCAGAAACTATATCAGATATTTTTCAAGATCATCTGGGATGTTGGAACTAGGTAGTAGGTAAGACTTAATGGAATGGGACAAGACCTTCAGGTGGTCCTTTAGGATGTGATAGGTGATGGGCCCCCAAAAAAGTGATGAGAAAAGCGTAATTATGCACATGGAGTTTTAACGCCTTACCATAAAGACATTGATGGTATAATGATGACCCAAAGGGGATGAACGTAGTGTAGTTAAACAAACCCAATGAGAAAGAGAAACAAATTTCCACATCACACACCACACTCTGAGATGGTTCATATGCCAAGGTTCCCTAAAAATGGTCGAGGGACATGGGGATGGACCCATAGGGAACATGTCCGGGTATTCCTACCTATCCAATAAGGAGAAGAATCATGACATACGTAGTTTTAGAGGTTCCATACATTTTAATGTCATATATTGAGGATGTAAATGAAAGATAAATCCCTATAGGGGGTAGTACATGGTGTGGCTATTAAAAATATGGTGTGAATGAGGATAACAAAAATCCACACGCTACACCACGTAATCTCTTAAAAATGTAGGGCCAACTGTCGGAACGAAATAAAAGGTTAATTTATAGAGCATAGGATTGGGCCTAAAGAAAAAATGTTCAGGTGTTCCTACGTATCCCATAAGGATGGGAATCAAGCTTTATGTAGTTATGGAAATCTCATGCAGTTTATCGTAATTCGGAAAGGAAGTTGGGATCTTAATCTAAGGTCATAGAGGTCATACTGAGAGAATGATTCTTACATGTGGGTGTAAATCTGGACCAATTCCCTAATCCAATGTGAGCCATTATTGATATGGGAAATAAGGGAAGAAATGATCTTCACAACACATGGGGCACACAGTAGAGGAAACTAGAGTGGAGTTAATGATGACCCCAATACGTTTATTTGTCCTCTTAACATGAAAAGGTGCTAAGAGGAATAAAGCCAAGACTGTCAAAGTTAAACATAAAAATGGTGAAGTTGAAAGGGATGTGAATCATAAGATCAATAATTAGGTAATAATGGGGATGGAATAACGATGAAGGATAATTTTAGACAAATATTAAATAAAAAAATCCATATCGTGTAACCTAAAATTGGAATAGACAATTGGGGGTTGACCACTGACTGAATTCGAAACATGGGACATGTATCAGATTGTTGTTTGAAATCCTCTGGGAAATTGACCTGAAATTGTAGGTGACCTGAAAAGATGATAATCTATATCATTGGGGGGTTCTTTTAGATGTGATGGATGATCTAAACCCAAATAAGGGGACAAATAAAAGAGGTAGATGGAATTGAAGACATTTCCATTCAAAATCCAACACTCTCAACCCTAAACCATAACTCATCTCAGCATGTGGGTAAAACACAAAAGGTATTGAGGGTCCCATTTAAGAGTGGATGATTTTTCAAGAGAAGTTGAGGAAATGAAGTGAATGGGTTGATGAACCTGTTTTAGGACATGATGACAAAATGTCTAGGTGTTCTTATATATCCCATGAGGATGAGAATCAAGCCATAAATTCTTCTAAAGTTTCATGTAGTTTACATTCATGCTATAAGGATGGAAATCAAAGTGGGAGGTCCCCTAAGGGGGTAATAAATGTTGTAGAACCCCAAAATTATTGAATAAAAAATAAGTTTTGTGGCACCGCTAACTGCCAAAAGTGGCATTATGCCAAAAATCCAATGGGAGGATAAGGTTTGGGCTGGACTCAGAGGAAATTTTTTTTGGCATTCCTGTGTGTCCTATAAGGGCAAGAATCAAGTCAAATGTAGTTGTTGAATGTTGTGCAGTTTAAATTCATGCGATATGGATGTAAAACGAGAATATAATGGGAAATTGTATGGTGTGATGAATCAAACCCAATGAGAATCAGGACCAAATAAGTCCACACCACACCATGAAGTAACTTAAAGAGGAAACAATCAAGAACCTAGGGCTAGAACCAAGGTAGAATGCTCAGGCATTCCTACATATCCCATATTTATTGGAATCAGGATAGACCTATTTTTGAAGTTCCATGACGATCAACATCATGCGGTAAGGACATGATGAAACTGGGTTTGGACCTGTAGACAAACGTTTGGGTAGTTCTACGTATCATGAAAATTAAGGAATGAAGCTTCACGTAGTTCTAAAGTGTTATGTAGTTTAACGTCATGTGGTAAGGATAGTGGATGATGGTTCTTAAAGGAGACACATAGTGCATTCATTACAAACCAAAAATGAATGAGTACCAAGGTGGTCTCGTACCACACCATGGAATCCCGAATAGATTGAGGCCTATAGGGAAAACCAAAGGAATGATTAATTTTTAGAGCTTGGGAAAGGACCTGATGTCAAAATTTCATGGTGTTCCTACATATCCCATAAGGATGATAATCAAGCCACACATAGTTCTTGAATCACAGTGTAAGTCTATCCCTTGAATGGGAAGAAGAGGCATTAGATGTATCGTTTTTTCTTATATTCTTTCTTTTTTTAAGAAACAAACCTAGATGATGATTCTAGGTGTTGCTGTATAAATAAAGTCACATGTTCGGCATGATAAAATGGCACAGTTAATGACCAATTCCAGGAGTGGTGCTCTCTTAGGCTAGGAACCCAAAATATGGTGCTATTTTTTTCATGCAGCAAGGATGGTAGTGTTGTAGTTTAATGTCAAATCATAAGGCCATTTAGTGCATATTAACATCATGTAGAAAGGATAAAACATTTCAAATTCATGAAGGACTCTATAGAATAGTTTAGTGTCATATGGTATGGATGAGAGAGACCTTAGATTAGGGTTATAGATATCAGACCTCTTTGTATTCTAATGTCATGTAGGATGAAATAGATCTTAGATTTAAGGGTGTAAAACACAAACCATGGGGTAGTGCCAAAGGGTCTGAAAATGTAGAGGGACCTAGGGTTGGACCCACTAAGGAAAGGTCTGAGTGTTACTAAATATACCATATGGACATGAATTAATACATATGTAGTTCTAAACATCCTTGCAGTTTAACGTCACGTGGTAAGGAAAAATAAAAAAATTGGAAGATGGTGTTCTTGAGAGAGGCACATGGGGAAGTTGTTGCAAACTCGATGTGAGTGAGGACAAAAGATTCCACGCCAGAACTTGTGTCTTGATAGGGGCACTAGGTCAAGAGGCTAAAAATAGGGAAATTTGGTATTGGACCCAAGGACAGAGTGTCTGGTCATTCCTACATATCCAATGAGGATGATAATCAATCCATACATAGTTATTAAGCTTCGTAATGATTTAGTAGATCTTTGTTTATGGTCATAGAGATCGAACTGTGTGGCATACATACTACCTACAGTTTAAAATTTTACTATACGAGCACCTGATGGTTTTACGTCCTTCATCGAGGAATTTTTTCACAATTAAACATCATGAATTTAAGACAGAGTGTGTAATCTTATGTGAAGTACAATTTAAGGAATTTTGTATTAGTGGGATGGGTAATATGCTCACCATCCATTGGGAGCCTAGAGTATGCTCCATTCACGTAAACCATCTAGATGATATAAGGGAAACCCCATTTGGGCCCCAGCTACGGTGACTTCTTACCTAGTATCATTGGAGTTCTGAGAGAAAATAATGTGTCACCATGAAGGAAGGAGGTGAGACTAAATTTCTTGTTGAATTATCTAGATATTTTATTCTGATTCCTCCCCTGATTATGTAGGGCACACAGTCAGTTCTCATCGAGGGCCTCTAGTTCGGCCAAATGGATTTCTACTACTATATCTAGTGTCAGCTGATAATATACATTCATGCAAAGATATGGAAACTGAATCTTAATGGGAATGGCTTCCTCCTATACATATACTAGTGATTATGGGGTCACCTTTGTGGAATAATGAGTAGTCGTCTGATAAGCCAATAGTTCATTGGGGAGATTTTCCAGCCAGCGTTTCTTATTATGGCCAACTATCTTATAGAAAATGTTCAAGAGAGTTTTTTTGAATGCCTCGATCTGACCATTTTCTTTCACATGATAGTGAGAGGTATGGTGAGAATAGATATTTTACATCACATCAAATTTATTCAGTATAGCTTCCTTGAAGTTGGTGTCGTTATCATTGAGGACAGAATGAGGGGCTCTAAATCAAATTATGATATTGGAGCTCATGAAGTCAATGATTGAATAGGAATTGAACTCCTTGAGCATAATTTTATCTACCCACATGGAAAATAATTTCGTATTGGTCATGATTAACCTATATTGGTAGGATGTCGTCGATGAATATGGTCCCACAACGTCATGTCCCTATACTAAAAATGTCTAATAATGTTTGGTATTATAAAGAGTCTCTAGAATTCAATGAACAAAATTGGCATGTATATAACACATGTGGAACTTCTTAGTGAACTAAATATAGTCATGAATCATGGTGGACCATAATTACAATAGTCTTCATATCTGATGAGAGAGCTTTGGTCCTGCCTGATGAGCTCTGCATGAACCAGCGTGAACTTCCCACATACCTTGGGAAATATCTTTTACTTGAATACAACAAAGAAGAACCCCATGAAACAAACATTTATAGAGGGTCTTTTTGAAGCTAGGACAACTCTTTAAAGTGAATTGCACCGCACGCTGATGGATCTGCTCACATTCAGCTTGATCTTCTAGGAGAATACATCATTGAAGATACTCAACAACGAGAGTTGTCCTTTCAGTGGTCTCTTCTTCTGTGTTAGGGGGACTGGATGGTCCGGACATGGAAGCACCGATATTGAGATGACGTACCAACTGGTTATCATCATCATCATCTTGAGTGAAATTAGTGATAAACTTATGATGAGACACATGAATAGTAATATCATCCTAGTCTGGTTCTATTAGGAATGTGGTGAAACTGGCCAATGAATCATCTTGTCTGTTCTGTGATTGGGGAACATGAGTAGCTTCTGGCAGAGTAGGGAAATGGTTCATCAGCTGACAGGTGTCTTCTAATATAGGTACAATTTCTAGATTCCTAACAACATAGTCACTATTGATCTTATTAATTTTATACTCTACGTACCCATTCATGTGTAGGTGGGGAATATCAATATCAAGATCTAGCTCAAGGCTGGTGATGAGGGCCCAATACTCTTCCCCATTATTAGTACAACCTTTCGACAATAAGAATTATTAGGGAAATAATTCCTATGAGGATGTAGTAAAGATGATCCCTTGGACTACCCTATGGACCCTAGGGTCATTGAGCCTTCATCCATTTGGGCTATGTGAGATGCCATAAAAATGAATATGCCAACACGGAACGATTTGATCAACTGAATGGATGGATTCATTTGGGAAACCAAAATCCAATGACTGCTATATAAAAGTTGGGTGTGTGGAAATAAAGTCTTCCTACATATGACCGTAGATATACTTTTGAGGGACAAAACTAATGTCAAACTATTTATGGATGACTATCCACCGAGCTAGGTGTCCTATCAATATTGAGTGATTTAGGATATACTTCAATGGATCCACATGGGAAACCAGTAGTATCTCATGATACTATAAGTAATGTCAAAGCTTCCATATCATGAATTTTATAACAATGAAGCTCTTCTCAATAAAGGTATATATAGTCTCTATATCGACTATCATGTAGATTAGATAGTACAGAATATTCTTTATACCTTCATTATTCTTCAAGGGGATAATGTCACTGAGAGACCATTCCAGAGAAGTAATGTAAAGGATCAATGGCTTCCTAGGTATGGGTGGAATTAGAACCAGATGTTGGAGTAGGTGGTAATTCATTTCCTCAAAGTTACTCAAGAATTCATCATCCCAATGATATATAGTGTCTTTTTTCATGATTTGGGAAAATGACATATACTTTCCAGCCAGATTCGCAATGAATCAATGTATATTGGCTAAGTGGCCTTGAAAACCATTAAGCTCTAGGAGGTTTCATAGAGGGGATATCTGACTGATGGATTTGGTCTTATCTGGGCCAATTTTTTTGCCCATGTATCTAATAATGAATCTAAAAAACCCTCTAGAGGTAACCCAAAAGGAACACTTCAAGGGGTTCAACATCAGATGGCAAGAGAAGGGGAAGTCGAAAACATTCTCAAGATCATCGAGATTGTCTTGACATTGGAAGGATTTGACTTCCAAATCATCCACATAGAATTACAACATTTTCCCATGGATTCTCTTGAATATGATATGCGTGGAATGTTTATAGGTTTACCTACATTTTTTAGACTGAAAGACATTACCTGAAAAAAAAGCACCAAGATGTGCTCTGAAGGCTGTGAAGTCTTCATCATCATGGGACATTCGAATATGATGGTATCTAGAATACCCAACCATGAAAGAGAGAGACTAGAATCCCACAGTAGGACAATTAAGATCTCTTTCATAGGAAGGGGAAAGTCATCCTTCAGACAGTGATGGTTAAGATCCCAGAAGTCGATGCAAACCCAGATCTGCCTTTTCTTCTTATTAACTTGCACAATGTTATCTAACCACTTGGGGTACTAGACTTCCTTGACAATGTTGTATTTAATGATCTTATCATATTCATCCTTGACCATGGAACCTTGTGAAAGATGCATCTTTCTGGGAGGCTTCTTGAACACATGGTGATTTATTGGGAGACCGAGGCGGTGGACGATGACCTGAGGATCTATCCCTATCATCTCGTTGTAACACAAGGAAAAAAAATTTGATGCTTATTCAATAAATCTACATACTAATATAGTTATTATGTAGGCATGGATTAACCGATCATCATTGGTTTCAGATCTGTCTCAGTATAGAGATTCACCAGTACCAACTCGTGAATAGTGCTGGAGATGCCTTCCTCAAATGCAGGAAAGCCATCTACCCAATCATCCTCATTGTCCACAGTGAAAGGAACATCGATAGGGGAGGTTATTTTGAATTACATAAATCAATTAGAACACTAGTGCTATCCTGAGTGGTCATCTAATATTCATCGGGATAATATGGCACCGCTGACACTAGGGAGACAAAATTTGTTGATCTGATTCTGTCAGGCCTTTGACCCAAGGGCCACACCTGATAATATCAAATAAGTAATGGCACATCAGCTAGATCTAGTTCAACCATTATCTATGGAATCTAAAAGTATGATGTATCGTTGTTACCATAATACGAACACCTTGATACCTCATTAGGGTATGGGGCTCTAGGATCACTCGATCCTGATTTGTATAGGAGTATGAGGTTATCCTTCAGTGCCCCCAAAACTTATGAATGTGAATTCCCTTCATTCCAGAAATGAAACATAGTTTCCCAAAGTCTGGTGTTGTGGCCTCCAATCAGTAGATTGGGAAAATGTAGGCACCATCCAGGTCTATTCATGGGTATATTGCAGTTGTATCATGTTCTAACTCATTAGCCTGAATCTTCTTTTCCATACTCTTGTAATAGTTATCATCTTAATAGTGGGATTCATGGAATGAAAAAAGGAGATTCATGACATTGTATTATACCCACTCGACCATTGAGGGAGTACATGAGGCACTGATGATGTGAGGAGGGATGTGTCACAAGTAGGTGGAGCTAGGGTCTTCCCGTCAGTGAGTTGTTGGCAGTGTCCTATGATACAACCATAAACTCAGTTCTGGCGACTAATCCACCAGAATAATTATTTAGACAGATTATGTAGAGTGTTTTCTATTTTTTCTGGTCATACCCATGGATATTCAATTCTGAAGGACTCAAGTCTACTTCAGATAGTCCTAGCTCATGGATCATCTTGGTTGGAATGAGATTGATCCTAGAATTTGTGTCTATTAGACAAAAATTGGATTCCACGCCATTAAAATAGCCTATAATATACAATGTTATGATGTTACCTTGGATGGTAAAACCCTCATCATCTCTTGAAAATGAGATAATGGCTTGGAATTAGGCATGTTCGGCCGCCTCAACATGAAATGTTTCTGTAGTTGTAACCTATTTTTCAAACTGAAGGGGTCTTCTTAAAGCCCCCACAAGAGATTCACACATTTCATCTGATAGGAGATGGTCCTCATGGATTGAGAGCCCTGTAAGAATTATATAATAGTTCTTGATCACATCATAATTTCGTGCTATATGCACATTTCTATATTCAAGAGGTCACTCCCTGATATGAGGTAAGACGAGCACTACTGCATGTCTAAATGGTGGGTTCTTCCTGGTTCTAGGAGTATCCCCTTTCTCACAAGTAGGACTATGCTAATCAGCTATGGAAAAAGGGCCATATGACTGAGGTTTATCCTCAGCTAATCCGGATGGATAATAAGCTGGTCACAATGGCTCTTCCTGATCAAAGAAAAACATAGGGAGTTGGGAAGGAATATGACAAGATGTGATGGGAGGATTGAATGTATTGAGATCTATGATGGGCCTTCTATCTAATCTTGGTGGCATTAATGTATTGTCTTTAAGAACTGGACAATGCATTCTAATGAGTCACATATCTAGGATTGTGTCAGTGTTGGTGTCGACTAAGTGTATTAGGAGGATCTCCTTGGCCTTCTCCATCGTTGAGAACCATTTAAGGATTTACCAACATGACAATGTTTACCGAAGCATAATCCTAATCATCACTTGAATAATCCTCCTCTATCGGAAATATTATAAGGATGATTCCCATTTTCTTCAAGCATGAAATCACCAAGAGTATGGGACGAAGATGGCCTTGGTGGGGAACATTTATTTTTCTTTTTTCATCGATAAATTTCTTCCTTGGATGAAAAAAATGATTTTTTGATGCCGAATTAGTAGTTGGAGGTGACATGGAAACCTCAGAGGGATTAAGATGATTCCAACACATACAGATAATACTGTTGGCATGAGCGAATGATCTGTGATCTATTCGGTCTTCATACATCTAGGGACCATGATTATATCCTTATTTCTATCAACCCTCATTGTTTCTGTTGGGACTTGGAGATACACACGCCACTTATGCTAGGTCAAGAACTAGTCTGACTATGTTATAATTGACTTGGTCACGGAGAAAATCCTTGGAAACATAACACTGCTTAAGGGTGTGTCCAAGGAACTAGTGGTAAGGGAAACTGTTGGGGTGATCTACGATATCAAACTCTTCGTGTCTCCTATAATCTAGAAACTGCATGATTCCTTTCTCTAAGGAACTCTAGTAGTATCTGAGAATCTGAGAATCATTTAATAAGTTAGGGAAGTTACTTTTTTCCAGAAAGGAGTCTCTCGGAGCCTGAACCTATCAAGGAGGAAAAGACCGACGTGGAGGAGGGACCTGATTGTCTCTCCATGGTGGAGGTGGTGCATTATGGGGCACTGTCTACTGATTCTATGACAAGATATTTTGGTTTGGAGTTTGTACCTGAGCTTGAGCCTGAGGCGGTGGTCCTCAATGAGGCCACATGGTTGGTTCGGCTGGAAACAATTCTAGTTTATTGGGAGCTTCCATCTGTTCCACAGCAGCATGTCTTCTTGCAGGGTTGCGGGAGGCAACAGACGTGCCAGCATTTCTTGCTGCAAGGTTTCTTTCAAATACTGTTCTTTGTTAGAGAATTATTGGAACCCACCCAAGTAATTTCGTTTGATTAAATAATAGAAGAAATTATTCTTAACATTCCCTATATAGATCTTCAGTAGTTGTTCCTGAGTCAGCGATATATCAAGTGAGTACGTGAGACCCTTCCACCTAGAAACAATGTCTACTAGCTATTCATTTGTCCTCCACATGAACTTGAAGAGGGTCATTATACTCATATTTTGAGTGGGGAAACAGAACTTGCATTGAATTTTTTTGTAAATATCCTCCGAACCAGCTATATATCTATGGGTAACTAGTTGTACCAAATGTACACGATCCCTTCTAGTGTTTGTACGAAGCACTATAGTTTAGCGGCATCCTACTACGCTGAAGTTCCCAGCATGGGAAAACACCTAAAAATGAAAGGTTAATGGTGATATAGTGGGTCTCCAGTCCCATTTAAAGAGGAACATGATGGATTCAAAAAACCTGGAGGTTCCAACATTTCATCCACCCATTCCAGATATGGATTACCATCAGGCGGGATCACAACCTCTTGGGTATCAAGTTCCTTGAGGAGAGTGATGAGGGTGGACATAAAATCATATTGGCTGAGATTCTTATCTTGACAATGTTCCTTGAGCACCATTGTGTTAGTGGGTTCTTCAACGTGATAAGTGGGCCCTGCATCTTTTGGAGTGGCAAGTAGAATGATCTTAGGAGCTACTAGCATAATAGACTGAGGGGCGACTGGGAGAACAAAGTGTAGAGCCAGGACCCAGGGGAAATTCATGAAAAATTATGATGTATTAGGAGACACATATAATATCACTTTCCATAAACACTAGACTCTACCATATCTAGATGTATAGGGTTATCATGGTCAACAGAAGGCAACTGACCAGGTGGAAACTATTCTTAACCTTGTTTTCTGGGTTGAGGCACATTGTAATTTGGTCGGAATTCTGCATCGCATTTAAAAAGGAGCTCATAAACCATCTTTTTATGCTCTACAAGCTACTAACGTAAAGTATACTTTTTTGGGTCTTCTTCCATCTTTGGCACCGAGCCAGATGGGTCAGATGGTATAATGACCTGAACATGTTCTTTACATTTACTGGGTTCTTGTGTGAGGGGCAACAACTCAAAAGGTGTTGGAAGGTTGAGTATCTACCTTAAGTGGTGGGAATGGGTTCATATTAGGTTCGATGGGAATTGTGATTCCCTAGTAATCTGATTGTCTTATTCAGACCCTAATCTCATTCCCCTTCTATAAATATCTTGAGGACAACCAGTATACCATAGCAATTCCTAGAGTAAAATATTTGATGTCTCCTAGAAAACCAGGTTGGCGCATGATAGGACTGAAATTCAAGGTGGCATACTACTCTGACTAATAGATATGGACTCATGGGGATGCTTTACTGATTACTCTACGGATCGTTGTAATGCTCTAAATGCATAGTTTTTGATGCTCCTAATAATAACCGGGTGACACAGGGTGTCGAGCAGATGGAATTTAAGGTAAATAAACCAGGAATCACTGTTAGCCATTATTATCACAGTGTTGTTGAACCATGGAATACGTTAGTCGTTGATGATGGATTTGAGAGTGCATCATATCAAGGGTTCTATGAAAGAACATGATCTCGTCCTGGGTAAGGGATATCAGGGCATCAATGTTTACCTCCACTACTGTCCAGAACATCTTGAGGAAGTGATTTGCAGAGAAAAAGTCCTAGAGGCATATCAACTCCAACTTTGTATCCATACCTTTATTTCCTCATTCATCAAATGGAGGGTTTGAGGGATCAACAATGACAAATACATGGACCGTTGTAGCGACATGCTGGTTGGTGGAGAATACAGTGCACAAGCTGATAAACAACCGCATATCAAGCTATCTCATGGGGACCTATCTAATTGTGCCAAACAAGTCTCTTTAGGATGGGATATTGATCATTGAATATTGTGCTAGAGAAACCGTGGTTGATGACGGACCTGACCGGGGATCAGGGTATATAGGCCTCCAGAATAACTCACTTGGATCTTGTGTTGATGTGGAGTAAGACCAGTGTGATGACAGAGAAGATTGCTGAGTGTGGTCCCTTATAGGGGTCAAATATTTTTCCTCCTGGATGTACCGATAGAGGGATTAAAGGATTCATTAAAATTCATTTTTAGGTTGGATGAAGCTAATACATCGGGTCCCTACCCCCATTCCTTGACACAGAGCATCGGGGTGAGGGTTCTGTCATTGAACCACATTCTACATTTGAATCTGAGAAGCAAACATGATTCATTGTGATTGGAGGCTTCTTAGGGTTGTTCCCCTAGCATGTATGACCTCCCCTTCTACACTGGCGTGGTTCTTCTGTGAACTGTAGTGTTTCAGTATGGGGAGGTCCTCCTCATGAGTTGTTGTTGGAGCAGGGAGGACTTCACCTTGGGAGAACTGGGGTGTAAGGAGCACATAGGAAAATATCTAATGGGACACATGGAGTGACTCTATGGAAATTTTCTATATTACAAGGAGGGACTCCACACTGACTGTATCAGGTATCTGTGGCATGAGTACGACCTTCTCACCGGTCATGATAGACGCAAGAAGGTCCTCCATGTTCAATGAAGCAGGGAGGGCCTCTACTATTGTGATTTTGGGCCAAGGAAGGACCACCACCAACATTGATACATACAAGTGGAAGACCACCATGCTGTTGAATATCTGGATGAGGGAAACCCTCTACATGGGAACCTGGTATGTGAGGATAACATTCATACCAGAGGTCAAAGGCTTGGATAAGAACCTCGTGTTGGTTGTCAAAAAGGTAGAGAGAACTTATTCTTGAGTTAATAATGGGTACATGGGGAGGACATCCAAGATAGATGTGAGGGTGGGGATGACCTCCTATATTTCAAATGGTGGTACAAAGAGAACCTCCAAACTGAATGTCACTATCACCAGTTGTCCCATGACGGCTGCCAATTTCCTTAACGACTGGGAGAGCCAGTCCAACCTATACATGAGGTAACTGGTGCCTCAGTCTTGGATGAGATTGCAAGTGCCACTCCTACGTAATTGGGAGTTTCCCCTACATAATAGTGAAAATAAGTTGATGGTTCACCCCAGTGGTGGATCAGGACACTAATGATGCCGAAGACGGAGCCCCACGGGTATACTCAGAAACACACACTCGGCACTGATGTAGGGTTAACTAAACTCAGGGGAGTTGTACGGGGGTGTAGGCTACCAGTTCATCGGTTAGCTGGACCAACTGGTGATGTTGATGCGGCTGGGTGGGATCCCTCCTTGGTGGTCTCTGAACAAGATTCACAGTCGAATAGACTCATACCTCCCTCATTTCGTCATCATAAGGTTGGGAGTTATAGGAGTACTCTGGGGAGAGTCTCCCGATGGTTTTGGAAATTTGTGTGGTGGAGAGTGGCTCCATGTGAGGCCCTCAGGGGTGGAGGAATTGGCAGGGCACCATGGAATCAGGGTATTGATTTTCCATTTTGCATGTAGGGATGACCCCCTTTGATTCGTATCGACAAAAAGGGTATTAATCACCCTTATCTCAATAATCTCTGAGGGTGAGATGAGGTGTGGGCACCCACCTACTGTGGGAGCCATCACAGAGGTAAAGAAGCCTTGTGGGATTGCTGCATTCACATTTCCCCTACCCCTGATTCCATGGGTGTTTTGTGATCATTGTATTGTAACTATAACTTTCATCCTAAAAAATATGGATATTTATCCAATATTATAGATTTGAGGAAAACAATTTCTAGTGCTCTAGTTATGTTCATTCTCCCATGGATAGATAGAAATATTAATGTTGACAACGTCGCAGATGGGGATGCCCAATGATTAACTACCCCAAACTTTGGTTTTATTCACGCTAGGACCACTATATTCTTACTGGGACCTTGCAACAGATAACTGGATCTGGTGACATGATTAACTACTGAGGACCCATATGTTACTAATTCTCATGTTAAGGAGAAGACGTCACATCGGGTTCACCATTTCTATTTCTTATTCTTTTCCTAGGTAACACCACCAGTTTTGTGTTGATGCTTGATGACGGTCACATTTGTTCCCCACATATTAGATTTCTAAAGGTGAGAAACATTTTTTGCTTATTCAGGGACATTTGGTCCTTGATCTAAATGGGATAATGAGATATTGATCTCTCTTTCTATGGATTCCTCCTTGAAATTCATCACCTAGTCTGGGTCTCCCTTATAGATTTAAGATGGTGTTCGTGAATCCCTTCCAAGGGCCATATCATTCTAGATGATGGTTAATTACATTGATTCTATTAGGTCATTCCCAAGAGGATCAAGTCAGAGTATCATTATTTAGTTATATAAGTAGTCATGTTGGGAATCACTGTCGTGTATGGTCACTAAAACACAGGTGCATCTGGATTTCATTCCCTTATGATAGGGCTTCTTAAGGGAATGAAAGCCTAAGGCATCCCACAGTGAATGCAGGGAATTTTATGCTAGAGGCATGTCCTCGATGTTTTCCCCAGCTTCCCATGTTTAACACCGGGTATGCCGCAAGTTTAACATCTAGCGGAGATGGATTAAATTGATCATAATACTGATGATAGTGGATCTAATGAGTAGGTCCCTAGAAGGGATCACCTTAGAGGTTTAACGGTAATGATCAGGAAATTATGGGTCCTAAAAAATGGGACACTAATGTTTATCAATGGTTGGGATTTCTCCTCCTGGACGCCTTCTACATAACACAAAAGGGATCAAACCACATGTAGTTCGAGATTGTTGTGTCACGGAATCAGGGTGTGCACAAAGGACATGAACTGAAGACTTGTTGGTGCTTAAGCATGGTTAGCTGCCCGAATGCTATTGGGAGAAGAAATAATGTAGATAGGGTATGGAATAATTGTTGAGGATGAGAATGTGGTGGAACTAGTGTTTCTGTGATGGTTATGGGATTGAACCTCAAATAAGTCTCCTATGTATCCTCGTGGCAGGGCATCAATGTTCACATTATTCTAGAATGGTGGAAAGAGTCACCTAATGAGGTGGCTCATGAGTGTAGATGTGTGTTTGGGACACAAAGGACATTGAACCAATGGATCTGGGCATGAACTTCGTAAAACAGAAAGTATCATGGGAGAGACCAGGATGGGACCTGAATGATGGGCTTTAATCATAGGGAGGCTTCCTACATACATTGCTCAAAAATTTAAATGATCAAATTATAAATAGTTCGAGAATGGGCCATAGAATCAAGGTGTATAGAAAGAACAATGACCTGAGTAAATTGATCAAAACATCTTAGGGAGGCAGATCCAGGTGATGTGTCCCAAAAGGGAAGATGTCACATCTGGGAGGTACATCCATAGGAGGGAGCACCAATGTTTACCAGTGTTTGGGATTGAACCTAAAAAAGGATTCCTATGTACCCGGAAGGGATCAAAAGCCACTTAGTTCGAAAGGGGCATACAGTTTATCATCATCCTGGATGAAGAGAAACCAACAGAAAAGTGGTTGGACCATACAGTTGATGATGGATGATGGGGGATGAACCTCAGAGAGGCTCCCTACATACCCTACATTAGAGGAAGAGATCAAATTCCATGTAATTCTGAAATGGGAGGCATGGGGTTTACAAATGGTTAGCAACCCATAGAGGATGTCATGGTTGTTGCTTACTCTAAGCCCATGTGAGTCTTGCTCAGTGTGAGAAACATTAGGTAGCAATAGACCTGACAATCGTGTTGTGAATGGTGCATCAATGGGGAATGGTGTGGGTCTTAGGCATGGTTAGCAGCCTAGTTAGATGGATATTGGGACTTACTCTTGTATGGAGGCCCGATGGCGATAAATTCAAAAGGGAGAGGGATGATGTAGTGAAGGTCCTTGTACCCATCTCTCCTCTAGTCTTTTCACACTGATGAAGTGAGGGGGATAAAGGATGCTACCTCCCACAAGAAATTATAAGGTATTACACCAAGATTGTTTCCCCTCCCAACAGAGAGATGGAACTCTAGCAAAAAGGGTCTCATTCCATTTGAGGAAGTTATCACTCTCATGGAGACTAGTGGGTGTGGAAAATTTCGAAGATGGGGCACCATGAGTATATTGCAAGGGGAGAGGCTATAGTTTTACATTATGTGATGAGTATGATAATTATTTGAATTTTAACAACCAACATCAGGGATGAGGCAAGCTCACACTGTACCCTGAGGACATACATGATAGGTACCCAGTGACCCTTGATAAAGGGAAGGCACCAACAAAGCCATGGTGAGGGGATTTTATGGAGTGATCCACTGAGGGGAACACGATAGCATGGCTATGAAAATAATCAATGGTCGTTAGCATGCCTATGAGAAGAAGCATGAGGAAAATCAATGAAACATGAAGCATCACCCAAGGGACCTTGAAATCACTTCGTACAAACCTGGAGGGTGGTACAGGAAAAGGGTGCACAAGATAGGTGTGTTGTGCATTAGAAGAGACTGAAAATGGTGTTCAGGGGAGTTACATTAAAGATATGCTTAATGGTTTAGAGAAAGAGGGAGAAATGTGCACAAAAGGAGGGTTTTTCACGTAATATGCATGAATATAAGAGTTGTTGCATGTAATAGGAGATGTGTGTGGGAAATAAGCAATGGTTTCATGGATAAAGGATTCTTACATGAAATTGTAAGAGAATTGTGCATAAATGGATTAACAATAAAGGAATCGGGTGAGGGTCATGCCCTAGTGGTCCCTCTTGAAGGCGGATCATTGGGAGACCTATTGTGTAAAATCCCGTATGTGAATGCCTTATTTTTTATGTGGAAGGTATGTATTACGCACACGGGAGACGATTCAAATTATTCAGCAGCCAACTGTGAGGGGGTGCACTTCTATTTTTAGGCGATTGACAGCAGCATGGGGCGTGGAATTCAATCGTCACGAAAAAATATACCAATCAATTAGATGCACGTGCCTTTTCCATGAAAGTTCACTAAAACCCCCCTAGTCACACATGTTTGCTGGTAGATGAGTGGTTTTATCTGTAACCGCTTGGATTTTATGTGTATCCTTTTGACCCATCCCGGAATGGTTTACTAAGTCAAAATATACCTTCGATTTTTATCAATAATGTATGTAAAAGGCCTTCAGTAGATTTCAGTTCCTATAATCATTTAATGAAATATAATTTATTTTAAAATATTATTACTATCAATTTATACACTATACAATACATGAATATTTAAAAATATCATGACAACAATATATCTTAGAAAAAATCTTCTATCTAAGAACTAAAATTCAAACCTCTTTAATAAAATTGATATTATCATAAAATATTTATATTAATATTTTTAATATCATTTTTTGATATTTCCTTTAATTAAACAAATACAAAATCATCATTGTGAAAACAAAAAATTTAATTATATTTTCCCTAAAAATTACAAATAAAATATCATTATGAATATAATTTTTTTTTATTTCAAAATACTATTTATAGATTAATATATCAATTATATAACAACATATTAAAAATATTTCACATGCTAAAAAAGTAAGATAAAATAGAATTTTCATTTAATTAAATACTATGAATGGATTAATGTTAAAGAAGTGTCTCCAAGAGCTCATAATATATTCCCAAGGATTCTGTTTTTTGATAATAACTCATCTAATATAATTAGGAAAAGTGTTAAGGAAATTGTTTCATGTTTATAATATTATTTTTTACCTTTATTTACCCAATTTACCCTTAACTGGGGTAAAAAAAATTTTTTCCCAAGTTACTATTAATAATTTCCAAAAAAGGGACCTATTTAATAAATTTAAAGCTTATCATTCCAAATATGGAATCCATTTTGAAAAATTAAAAACACATAATTGGGTAAAACTAATTGAAAAATAATCTCAATAATAGATCGAGATAACATATCATTAAAGTAAAATTGTTCAAGAGAATGAGATAGTTTTATATCAAAATTCAAAGTTAAATTGATTCTGACAAAATAAAATTGATTAAATTATAAAAAAATTGTATAATTATTAATTGAAACCATTTACATATATAAATTAACACTATAAATAAATTTTATGAAAAAACCATTTTCAATTAATATTAAATATTTTTCACAATTTATCAAAACATGAAACGCATAAAAAAATAAAAAATATTAGGACAAAGAAAATTTTGATATTCATATATAAGATAAGATGTTTATTTTTCAATTTTAATTTATCAATGTTTAAAATCTAGTATTTGAAAATAGCTCCCTATAAAATGGTGACAAATCTTCCTTTTTAGAAATTTTTTTATTTTATCTGTAAAATTGGATTTGTTCAAATGTCATGTATAGAAAACACATAAGATGAATTTTGAACAATATATTTAATATATTATATATATAAAATTAATTAATATCATATTATAAAAGTTAATTTTTTGATTATTGGTATAAAACACAATTGTGCACATTTAAATAGTGTTTTCACAAAAACATTTCCTTTAATTATAAAAGAATTATATTAGTTTATAAATAATTAGTCACCAAATAATTATTTATATATAAATGTGTAAAAAAAATTTAATAATTAAATTAATCATTTTTATACCCTCTATTCCAATGGCTAGGTTATAACGGTAATATTTAAAAAATAATATTCATTTTCATTTGAACTTGATGTGGTGTATTATGTACACAATCAAACAGAGCAATTCAATTTAAAAATGAGTGATGATAAAATTTCATGATACACTAATATTTATATTTACTTATTCATTATTGGTAAATATGAATTATTAGAAATTTTACTACTCCTAAGTGTCTGAATACTATTTCAAAAGTTAGTTATTTTTCCAATGACCAATTATTATTCCAACAGTCATGTAATCATTTTACATGTTATAAATACTATTTGTTTCCCTTAATCGTCTTTCAATAAATCTCATCTCATGGTTATTTATTTTAAATTTATCTAATCCCAACAAAATTTCTTATGTTTTGTTTTACTTTTATGATGTTGTTCATGACTGTGATATTTCCAAAAGATCATTATCCTATAGATTTCTCAATTTCAACTTATGTTATTTTTTTAATTTAATTATCGCATTGTAATATTTTTTACTTTTTTATTTTTTATCACTCATATATAATTATTACGATGAAGAAAAAAAATAATTATTTTCACATTATTTGGTGTCTCCATTTTTTCTATGATAACCCCTAAAAATGAATTAATATTATTTACATAAACCTATAATGAAAAGATAAACTATTTAGGTGATAAGAATGCATAAATTTTAGGTTCATATCATTGAAAAATTTAAAAAAAAATTAAATTGACATATATAATTTATGTTAAATTTTTTTATAAATATAAATTGAAATTATGAGATTTTATGACATCAATTCTCATCACGATATAAGGGGGTATATAGTTATCTCCTTGAAAAACATTTACCTATATTCTTATGTCCACTATTTTTATCATATTCAAAGATGAATAATCATATAATCCATTATTTTAACACAAAAAGTGACGATGAGAGACACAACATTTCAATATCATATATCTAATTCATTTGTTCTTGATTCTTTGAGATTATATTGAAGAAACATACAAATATATCACACGAAATTCACCCAAGTGGACCAAGAAATAACACGATCCTAATATAAATAAGATGTGATTTTAAAATATATATTAACTATGTCCGTGTATATAGTTCCCTAGCCTATCTAAATTTATGCCCAAAATGTCCTACTCATCATATGAGAAGAAAAATCCTATATTTTGTATGCCTTAATCTATGAAATGATTTGTTATATACCCAACCACCCCCAAAATTTTCTTAGATATATTAATGAATTAATAATGGTATAAAAGTATTAGTTTTCTAATTATAGGTATTTTTTCATCTTCTTGTATGAGGATTTAATCAAAAATATTCAACCCTAATATAAAAAAAATATTGTATGACAATCCATGTGGTATACATGGTGTTTTATCCAACACACAATACACTTTTTGTTTATATCATGTATTTATATACAAAATCATACCCATTCTAACCTTATAATTTCATTAAATCCTATAATACTCAATAAAAAACATCATTTAGGGTTAACTAGATATTGTACTTAAGAGGTAAATTGCCATTTCACTTTATAAATATATATATCCAACATGAAAGGATGATAAATTTTTGAATAACTATTATATAAAATGATGCATTTTATAGTATTAAAATCCATCAAGGATACAAATAAATTCTTACATAATCTAAAATAAAATTATATATTATATGTTTAATATCCAGAGAGGTCTTATGTTTATTTCAATTTTTGGGTTTTGTTAAACTCATTACATCTCTATGTAATTACTTCAATGAATTTCTGATACCATCTTATAAAACCTCACACTAAACTCCTTCAATGGATAACATCGATGAATAAAAATTGTTTGAATACTTTTGAGACTAGGAATCATATATATATTGTTCGTCTCCATGGACATAAAATCAAAAAATCATTACATCAAGATGTCTAATGTTGGGATTTTAATACATTATATTGTTATATTAAATAAAATTATACATTAATAATCATCATAATATTATAATTAATCATTTTGGAATTTGCATAAGTTAATTTTTTTAACAAAATAAAAGTATTTACAATAATTATTTTTATTACCAACACATATGAAAAAAATTTAGAAGATAAGGTAAACATCACATTGAATTTATACATTTTAATCTTTTTTTCTGTATTTAGAAGTTTTATATGTAAATAAATTACTCCCATTATCATATGAAAATATATATGTTATCAAAAATTAAAATCTAAGAAACCCTAAGTTCTATGTGTTAGGAAATTTCAATTGTTTCATTTAGTGGTAGTACTTAATAATTAAACTATTTGAATTAATATTTTATATAGTATTCAATATTTTTGGAATATATTTTGAAAACAATATGTTATTCTCAAAATACTCCACATTTTAGTTTTAGAAAATCATTTTGGAGTTTGTGTTCTAGAACAAGTTGTTTGTACATTGGATTTTATGAATATTTGAATATTTGGATATTAAAAAAATAAAATATTAGATTTCATTAATTATTATGGATGAATTTAATGTAACAATATCCTAGTTTACTTGTCACATTTACAAGGTCATAGGAGTTCCCTGATTTAATGAGAAAATTAAAATTTCATGAAAATATTCATACATGTAGTTATGAAAATAAATAACATAATATGATGTGATGTAGAGAATTTTGACTGTCAAGTGTGAGTACTCAAAATTAGGCGAGACTTTTCTCATTAACCTATAACTTGTTAATTTACAAGAAGGTATATTATGAGAAATATCCCTATAGTAGAAATTCCACATGTTTTGGTGTAATCATATATTCTTATATGTGAGTTTTTTTAATGTTCCTTAAACTATAAATTTATTATTATTTCTTATCAGGAATCATGTACTTTATTATACTAACGAAGAGTATGATTCCATATTTTTTTGGGATATAGTGTACATTGACTATTTCATAAGGGAAATGTAATTAAATAATAATTTTAATAATGTTTTTTCCATTCCATATTAATGTAAATTCACATCTTGTCCCATTTATTGAAATGTAGACATCACATTAAATTACATGGCAATGGTGTAATGAAGACTTTATTTCCAATTTTGAATGAAAGGTGTATCAAACACATAAGTTTGTGTCATGAGTGTTACAACTTTTTGATGACATATTGTGACAAATTTATTATATTAAAAGGTATGCTTTCATGTTTATTTTTCAATTTTCTGACATTTCCTTTTTTATCTCGTGTTCCTTAACCCGTTTACTAACAATAATATCTGACTTAAGGAATGCCCGCATAATGCCATTAAAAAATAAGCCTAGAGGGTCACACACTAAGTGTTTTTATTGGTATAAATTGAGTCATATTTGAATATAATTCTTGAAATAAATATTTTTCTTAAGACTATGGTATAATTTTATTCAATATTTATTGGCCACAATTATTCACAAGGTAATAGATAATTATTTATTCATTAATAAATAATTTTCTTAATTACATGAATAAATCATAAATATTTCTTCTCAAGATAATGAAATGAATATTTATTTTATTTTTTATGTATTAAATAAATACTTATTAAATAAAACGTGAATATAATATTTATATGTGGAAAAATATTTAATGAATATATATTTGGGACTTTAATAATTTCTGATGAGATGGATTTTACCAAGATTGTGTCTAGTGATAAAAAATAATTTACAGACTAATGAAACAAAATATTTCATTGAGCCTTATAGAACACACCATAAAATAATGATATTATTATTATATATAATGGGGTTATGTAAGTATTATTTTTTTATTTATGGTCTGTTTTGGAATTAAATAATATTTTTTACTTAAATCCAAACTCTATAAATAGATTGTTCTATATATTGATTATAGTTAATTGAGAATTGAGAATTATTGTGTATAATGAATTTATCTCAGGATTCCTCCACCTCCCATACTCTTATAAATGAGAATAATAATAGAGAATCCATCAATTGGAAGGAAAATTAAGTGATCAAGAAGGAAAAAAACAGTGCGATCATTCAACTACAGTAGCAACCGACATTCCCTAAGTGTTTTTCATTCATCATGGGGCCACATGGGGATCCCCCCAATAGGGTATCTACTTTGGGTCACCTCTAACGAACAATGGAAATCCAAAAATGGGTTTAGATAATCAACATCAACGTTAATGAAGTATCCCATGGGGATGTAATATTTCTCTTAATTTAATTTAAATAATTTATAAATTTAATTTTCTAAATACCACCTTTGGGCTCTAGTATTTCAATTTCAATATTTTATGGAATTATTTTTTTATCATGACTTTAACATCTTGAAAAAAAATTAATCATCCATCAAATTCATCAAAAACCATGAAGGTTTTTTACAAAAAGAAACTTCTACTATATACATACACTTCATGTGGTATTAGAGAGGTTACATTTTAATTTTAATTATTTATTTGATTAATTTTATATTGTGTTAAATAGTCTTTAGATATTTAATTTATAGATTAATAATTATTTAATTAGATGATTAATTATCATTCTTTCTCCATTTTAATATTATTTATTCGTGATTTATAATTTCATGATGTCTAACAAGTAATCGGGGATGATTGTAGATTCCATCCCATGGTACCAATGTTTTCTAAAAGGTATATTGGGTTATAAAAATGTATCACGAGTACACACGATATACCCAAGTTCACTACATCTATACATGTTGTAGTATATATGACACACTAATGATATGTTACATGTGGTGTATTTATTTCACACAACATGTAGTCCTTGTAAATCTACCACATGGCTTATTGGAATATAAAATTTTTAGTAGGAATTAACATTGTGTAACCTACATGGTTCAACAGTAATATTATCACTAACCATATGGTAAAATACATAAGTTTAACCACATTATATCGAAATAGAATATAAATGAAGAAACACACAGTGTGTATCCAACATTCTAGAAGTGTATCTCATTAACTGTTATGCCCAAGGAACCCATTGTGTCATTCTACATAGTGCACATACACCCATTATTCAGATCACTTGAATTTTATACAAAGTACATGTCCTTTTATTTCACCTATGTGGATACATCCAAGTTAATGATGAGTTACCCAAACCCCTGGAATGTTTATCTTTTGTCATTTTCCAGTTTTTACTAGCTATATAGTATAGCAAAGATACATGTTGAACCATGATTTTATTATACTAGATGCACCAATATCAAGTAACAGACTGTGTAGCACATAATTACATGTTGTGTATTCGAAAAATAAATTATAAAATTAAATTACATTAAAAAAAATTAATTATATAATTATAACATAATTAAAATATTATCACTATTTATTTTTGACCATTTATTAATGGTTTTGAAGAATTAAAAAATGTATAATTAATTTTTTGTAATTATTTAGAATTATTGATCAGTCCATTTATTTTCCAGGAATTCTTTTATGAAGGATATCTCCAAGATGTTTCGTATGGACATTAAGATAATGTTAATTAATTAATAATTAATAAAATGAGCATGTTTATATGAATAATAAATAATAAAATGGGTAGAATTTTATCCAGTGTACATTTTCATATTCATTGCATGTCTATGAACTAAAATGATCTTTGAATAAACCTGTGTATATTTTGGATTAATATAATTTTATTTTATTACATGGGTTTTTTAATAACTTTTTATAAAATATGGTGCTCTATATTTCATCCCACCCACTTTTATTATGTATAACCTTCATGTATAAGGTATTTTGTGTAATCCCCCATAAAAAATTTTGTTTTCCATAACCTACATATGAGTGATAAACATATGTAATTAAACATGTATCACTGGGTGAATTAAGTTGGTACAAGACATAATTGAAATGAAACCAACATAAGTGATACTGGTGTGGAATTTTACAACTCATACTGAGAGCATTACAATGATTTTTCCTAGAGGGTCTTAGGATAATTTATCATTCTTTCAATAAATAACCTACTAGATTAGATCATGATAAAATCAATTTTTTTTACTTACTATGAATTACGTTTTATTGGTATTCAATTCCACAGTCACATAATTTGATTAATATAAAAATATAAAATTTATGTAAACGAATTATACATAAATTTTTTATCAAGACGTGGTTAACAGCTTAAGTAAAACTCACCTAATATTAATAGTGAATTAAGGATAAAATATGATGAAATTATGTATAATAAATAAAATACCACAACATACTAATAAGTTATACTAATCCTTCCATTACTTGATTATGAATGGAATCCATAGAACTAAATGTTTGAAAAACACTCATTGGGACAATCAATTTTACCACGGAGTTCAAATAAATGTTTTGGTTGACTCAACCACTTTAAATAAAGAGATTCATCCCATACTAGGATTGATAAAACTTTAAAGAAAGTTTTTAGAAAATACATGTATGTTTTTTTTGGATTGGGGAGTCCACTTAATCGATCAAGGAGCAACATGCCCAAATTTGGAAAAGATATTCCAACCTAAATATCTTTGAGTAATTTAATGAGCCCTTACTTGGGTTATATAAAGGCTCCATATAGATCTTTTCCACTATAAATTATATGAAATTTGGAATAATGAGTTCAATAGTGAGAGATGATAGAAGAAAATAAAATTTCATCACACTTAATAAAATAAAAATAACTATTCCCAAGATAAATTATAATCTAGTGAAGTAATAATTATATAATATTTTTAATTGTAGAATAATGGAAATTTCATCGTGAACATTATCACTATGGTCAATAATAAATAATGACAAACTCTTTTCTAGAATTAATTTTTGGGAATGGTTTAAGTACTTATGGGTTGTGCTGCACCATCAATGAAGATATTATATTCTATAATCATCACTGCCTAATCCACATTCTATGAAAGTGATCGATGAATATTTCATTGTATATAAATGATACATGGAAATCATGGAAGACATTAAATATTTAATTATTTCATCCCAGTCTAAAATAAATATGAATTTACATGAAGATATGGGTGTTTATAACATTCTTCCACATATATATGGTTTATATAATGAGATATATATAGGAAATGGTTGAGATATACATTGAATTATTTCAATGTAATCTTGGAAATGGTGTGTTGTATAAGCCTCATATAATCTGACTTATTGGAAATATTGTGTTTCTAGAGGTTCTATGGTTCAAACTACATGATGAATTTTTCACTGATCTCATTCAATCATCACTCCCATAGAGATTCTCTATTTTTTTTTATTAATTTAAATATTTAAATCACAAATAAATCTCTTCTAGATTTTTTCACATTACTACTCCAAGTTTAAAAGAAGACAATGTTTGGAAATGCCTATGTAGGTATGGTCAATAAAATGAACAATAATATGAAGATATCTACATAAAAATACTCTTCACAACACCATTCTAAGATGGGTAAGATCTTTGGGAAAGAACCATTATAATATGATATCATTTTTTGAAATGGAAAAAAATGATACCAGAAGAAAATATTTACACATGTAAAGAGGAAAGGGGAAGATTAATATAAACTTTTATTTAGAGAAATATATATGTTTATGTAAATTAGGTATTATATAAATCATTTTCTACTCAAAAATTTATTAAAATATAGGAAATATTAGATTCTAGAAGATTGACCCATGAAAGGTGGATCAACAATTAATAAATGGATAAATAATTTCTATCATGGGTATTAGGGACTACTATATTATATTAAAGATGAGAATGATAATTGATTCAAAATATTGTTATTATGTTACACCTATTACTCAAATCAATATTTTTATATGGATATATGATATCGATGGATTTAATTTCTAATTTTTTAATTTTTTTTTATAATGAAACAATATGTTATAATAATACACATTTAAATACGGCTCTTTGTGAGATAGATTACATGAATTTTCTAATGACAGTAGATGATGATACTGCATCACAAGACTCGTACCACTCCCAACCCATGGAATTACCAGTCAGGTCATGTAATTTTTTTTAAATAATTATAATAATATTGATACTTAGATTCCATTTAACTAAAATAATTTGTTATATGTCACACAAGTTTACATGAAAAAAAGACCAAATATCTATGTAGTGGAAAATGTTAAAGGTCCAAAAAGCTATTATAATTCATCAAACTGATGTGTGTGAACCATTTAATGTTTAAAAACATAGTGGGTACTCATAATTAATTACTTATATTGATGATTTGACTATATATGGATATTTTTAGTGAATTACATATAATTAAAATTATTTTTTCAATATTCATATCAGTTAATAATGATGTTGGGATCCAACTTGGAGATAATATTGAGAAACATCACTAAAAGTATATTGGATAATATATTAATAAAGTGTTCATATATTTTTTATGATATATTGGGATTCTATCCCAACTCATTTCTCTATATGAGACTTAATTTAATTGTGTAATGTAAAAGTGGAACATCTCCTGAATGAATATGGTGAGATTAGTGACATGTCATGCCATTATTCCATTATCCCTTTTAGAAAATTTGTTACAAAAAATAATAAAATTAGTGAAAACTTAATTGGAAGAAAATGTTCTATAAAAATATAGTGAAAATAAACTCATATTGTTATACTTATATGTGTGGTTCTGTGAATCATTTGTAAGGACTCTTCTAGAAAAATACTTGAAACGTGAGGCACAAAGTGTACCATTAAAGGATTCACCAAGTAAAAATGTATACAATAAAAATTATACACCTAAAGAGGTAATTTTGGTAGGAAATACCACATTAAATGATAGGGATATCTTCTCTAAAAGGGATAGTGGGATTGAGATATACAATGACGAAGTCCAAGTGTAAGGTACATGAGTGTTTTCATACAAACAATTTACATAATTTCCCCTAAAATAATTATAGAGACTGAAATATATTTTTTTATTTTCAAAGAAAATTGTATATAGTTTTTAGTTTCTAATATATATCATGTAACCTATATGTAATAAATATAAAGAATACATGGTTCCATGTGGAAAGAATTTAATAATTCTAAAATGAAATTGGTGTACCAAAACCATATTTAGATTTTGTTATACCATATGGTGGATATAAATCACCATGGTTTTAAATGCTTATTCATAGTGAAAATGGATATGGATGTAAATTTTAGAACCTATAATGGATAAATGGTTACCAAATTGTTCAATAATTGTCAAGGAATAGAATACTATGAAACCATTTCCTGATTTTTATCTTTAAATCTATTAGAACTATAAATTTCAATCTGATTTTACATTACTACGATATTTCAAAATTGGATTTCAAAATATATTTCTCTAGTGGTAAACCTCATGAAAATATTAATATGGAACAGCATGAATAATTTGTGACTCCAAAGGATGATAACAAGGAATAAAAATTGTAAATACCCATTTATGTATTGATGAAATAATATTGGACATGGAACAGTCAATTTGATTAATCTATTAGGTAATTTTTTCATCAAGAATGAATGTCTACTTTGTTTCAATAAGATGTTTTTTTATAGTGTGGAAAATTAATTAATAGTTTATATTAGTGATATACTAATTCTTAGAAAGGAAATACCCGTCATAAAATCCATTAAAGACTATTTAAACAAAATTTTCTCCATCAATTATATAGGTGATATTGCATATATTATTTAGATCAATATCCCCCATGATAGATCCATGAGGTTTCTTAGTCTAATTCTGGGTACATATATGAGAAGATACTGAAGAGAATTAGTATGGAACAATACAAGAGGGGATTATTTACAATTTCATATGGAAATATTCTTTCTATGGAAAATTGTTATAAAAACCATGCTGAAGAAGAGTGAATAACAATAACGATTCCACATACATAAATGATTTGGTCAGTCTTGTATGATATTTTATTTACATAGTTATATGGCTTCTACACATTAGGTTTTGTTTGAAGATATAATTTTTAGCCAGGTGACCACCATTTGGTGGTATTCAAGACTATCCATAAATATCTTAGTGCTACTAAGTATATGTTTTGAGTAAATGGAGAAGATGAGAATTAGTCATCAAAAGATATGCATATGAAAGTTTTCAAGTAGATCAATATGATCTGAAATCACATATGAGATATATCATTACTCTCAATGGAGATGTTTTGAGCTATATGAGTTTAGATAAATTTGTGGTTATAGATTATACAATAAATTATATGTACATTTCAGCTTCAATGGTAGTAAAATAAGTAGTTTGGAAACACAGCATTATACAAGAGTTTGATGTGTTGCCTAGAAGAAACGATCATAAAACACTCTACTCTAAATATACTAAAACTATGGCCCTTTAAAAGTATCAATGGTCATATATTTGTATTAATCACATAAACTAGTGGTATCATATCCTAATGTATTTTTCACAATGTGGTGATATTTTTGTGATACAAATAGTAATGAAAGATAACACGGTGTTCCCCTCTACTTAAGAAATAACATATCAAAAACATGATCATCATGTGTGTTATAGATGACTAGAGGTCATAGGTTTTAGTAGACATGGGTGTCTATTTATATTTTTGTTATTGAACTAACTATTCATACATTAGATCTCATTTATTTTCTATTATTTGAATATTAACAAAAATATTATTATATATTATTAATTTTTGATGAATTTAATTTAATAATGTCCTTGATTATATATCACATTAATAAGTTCATAGTAGTTACCCCTATTATGATAACCTTTAAATAAAATTATAATAGTCTTAAATATATTTTTATGGTTGGATAACATATTATGATGGGAAACAAAGAATGTTAAGTGCGAGTACTAATAAGAAAATGAGACTTTTTATGATAAATGTTTCACTCGGTAATCTCAAAGATAGAAGATCATGAGGAAAGACCCTCCAATAAGAATTATGCATGTTTTTGTTTCATTGGTTGTTACCATATGTTACCATGTGTAATGGTCCTTAAAATTTATTATTCTTATTAATGATTGTCTTGACTCACATACATTGATGTAATGATCATAACCATTACTATATATATTTGTAGGATGTTTGGATTGTTGGGTGCATCATAAAAGACATGTTATTAATTAATAAGACGAGGAAGGATTTATACCTTCTATATTAATGTAATTTTACATATCGACCCTATGATTGAAATTGAACTATCAAACTATATTCACTATCCATGGGGTAATGATGAGTTTATTTCAGATAGGCAAAGAATGAAATATCAATCACATACATTGGTAACATAAGTGTGGATTCTCCATGATGAGATAATATAATGAAGGGAATATATAACATAGTATGCATGAGTGTGTGGTTGTCGATGTTTTGACGTTAATTAATTTCTATTATGTTACTTAATCCATTGTTAGATAGTAATTGTGGACTTTAGAAAAGCTCTTCTGATGACAACAAGAAAGAATCCTAGAGGGATGATCTCAACTAGATTATATTTGATTCTAATTATTGGATGAAATATTATTTTGGGGAACCAGGTAAAACATCATACACTATTTATTGATCACAAATATTTATATGGTAATAATTATTTTTTATAAAATAATAAAAAATTTACTTATTTATTTTAGTAATTAATAAATATTTATTCAATAAACTATGAATAGAATATTTATTTAATATATAGAATATTTAATAAATAATTATCATAAAAATGTGAATAAAATATTAATTTATGAATTACTATTTAATAAATATTTATTTTATTATTTGATAAATATTGCACAGGATGATCTAAAAAAATTTAGGCCTACTAATAAATATTAATTGGAAGACCGCTAAAGTATTATTTTCCATTTCAAAAATTGTGCATGAAATTTTTTTATTATTATTCTATATAATAGGGTTTGATATGTTTTATTATATTATTTAAGGGATGTTGTGAAATTAAATAATATTTATTACATGAAACCCAACTCAATAAATATATTCTTATGTCTATTGTATTGAGTTAATTGAGAATTGATAATCATTGGTTGTTATGATTTATTCTCTCTATCCATCCTTCTATCATCCTCTCAAGAATAAAATGAACAATATGTAATCCTTCAAGCATAAAAACAATAAATGATCAAGATGAATAACAAATCATAACCAATATATCTCTCTAGGAATCAACATTTGTTCAGTGTTTTTTAGAGATCAGATGACCATGTGGACATCACTGATAGATGAGATATAAATGGGTCCTCCAAACAAAATGATTGTGGACTAGAAAGGGTATAATAAAATCATCATCATTATCATATATAGAACCCAATATGGGTTATTCATTCTTATAATCTATTTTAAATTAATTATCAATTTAATATTCAAAAATCACTTTGGGTTATATGATTTCAATGTGAATATTTGATAAAAAAATTCATGCCATTTACATATAGAACAATAGAAAAAATGAACCATATGATATGATAAAAACTATAATGGTTATTCTCCTAAAAGTTCCATTCACCATATCTAGACACTTTAAATATTTTCCCTGATGTTTTAATAAATATATTAAATAAACTCTTTTATTTAGGATAAATCTCATTTTTCCACTATATCTTATATAAGTTAGTTATTGAATCTGATGATTCATAAACCATGCGTATCAAACCCAGAATCATATATTATGTATAAAAACTCTTTTTTATCAAAACAATTATCTTATCATATAAGATAAAATTAATTGATAATACACATTATTTAGTTAAATCTATTTGTTTGTGAAATTATATTTCATTCTAAATATTTATATTGGAAAGATTTTACACATAAATGAATACCTCATGATCGATAAATCCTTTATATAATATAGAAGTAATTTATTATTTTAATAGTTATAAAATATATTAATTATAATATATTTTATTAAAATTCACAAAATTGATTCTGTAATACTAATATATGAACTGGAATATATAGAGTTTCTTAAACCACATTAGGTATTCTATTAAATTCCATCATATGGAAAAATCCCCCACTTAACTAACACATTTATTAGGTTTTAATAATCAAATTAGATAATTTGACCATCCCATATTCATCCGCTATTTTAACTATTTACCCACCCATATTGTAAATATAGTACTAAAGACTACATATCTCATTCCTTGTTCATCAATTCACACTACATGAAATGAATCTGATAGCGGTGATTTTTTAGGTCTAGAAGTGGTTTTAATTACCTAAAAAAATTCAAATAATTATTATCAATAACAAATAATAAATATTTTGTCATTATGAATTATCAGTTGTTAATTTTTATTACTGAGGACTTTTTTGAAATGAAATAGATAATTATTTCACAACATTTTATTTTATATGTTGATTTTTTTAAACAGTTTATAATAAATAATAGTTCTTTAGAATAATCACCAAATACATGGAATATATATATATATGTATATATGTATATATTGTTCATACTTTACCACCATTTTTTAGAGTTATTGAGTCTTACCAACCTACAATTTGTTTGTAGGGGTTTTATAAAACCTCCATTTAATTATTTCTCAAAAAATGACTTATTATGTAAATAAATGTTGTTTTAACCACCAATATATAATTACTGATGGATAAAATTTCTACTAATTATATAGAGTTGGTTGAAACTACAAATAAAATTAACTATAAATAATATAAATAGGAAACATTTCATTCTTGTTAAAAACAACAAATATATACATAGATTATACCAAAAAGTATAGCATAATAACAAAATCATAAAATAATAAAATATATAAAACATTTCATAAATTATGTACATACTATTACAATTTAATACATTTAAATTTTCATGTTTCTAAAAAAAATCATACAAACACATAACTTATCACTCAAGATACACGACTTACACTATCCATTAGTACACCACTGTGAGAATCAAAATATAATATGAGATGCTCAATATACAAGAGGGGGGTGAATTGTATACTTTAAAAATTCCTTTGGTACCTTTAAAGTTAGTTAAGAAACTATAGTTTCCTTAAGAAAAGGAAAGGGCTAAGTTTAACAAAGTTAAACTAAGTAAATTCACAACACCTCTAATACCGAACTAAACTTGGAAAGAAATTCCAAAAGTAGGTTCCGGAAATATGTTTCTGGAAATTGAAACTTAACAAAAGTTACAATATGAGATTCTACCTTAAAGCGTATAGAATCTAAATGAATCAGAGTAAGTAAGGAAGTATAAGAAAGTTATACTTTCCTTAAGATACAAATTTCAGCGGAATAAAGACAAGTAGTAAAACTACTAGTAACAAGATAATAGTCTTTTAACCCAAAGAGAAGGGTATCCAACAACCTTGGATAAAGGTCCCTTGATTTATACTTTCAAGCAAGTCTGTCTTAACCACACCAGGGTAAGCCCTCGATACGAAGATCGGAGTCTCTGTCTTGCTATCCCCGCAAGCCCTCAACTTCAAGGTAGTTGGTAACCTCTGTCTTTCTCAGCAAGAAAGCCCTTGATCTTTAAGGTAGTCGGCACCTCTGTCTTCCTATCCCCGGAAGCCCTCGAATTTAATCACCAACATTCGGAGTCGCAAGAAGCTTTGAGAGTTAATAAGAGACTCTCTCTCTAGAAATCACTTCAACAGCATGTATGTACTTTTTCAGCAATCACCTATTTTCCATCAGCATCATCAGCATCGAGCTCTTTCAAATGAGCTCCTATTTATAGGTAAGGTCGGCTCCTCTCCAACGGTCATATTTTCCTTAAATATCGGAGGGACCTGTACACGTGTCACTTAGACAACGGTTAGTTTATAACAAAATGGACGACATCGTTTTATAACAAAGTGAGTGTAACAGAAAGTACGTCATCGTTTTAAACTCTAACATAAAGGTTCGGAATAGAAACTTCGGAGTAAAGGTTCAGAATGAATAAATTCAGAGTGTATAAAACAATGATAATCAGATTCTGTTTAACAGTTGAATTCGGATTGTGAATTCGGAATAGGAATTCGTCATCAGAAATCGTAATGAGAATTTATCATCAGAATTCGTAATGAGAATTCATCATCATAATTTGTAATGAGAATTCATCATCAGAATTCGTAATGAGAATTTATCATCAGAATTCGTAATGAGAATTCATCATTAGAATTCGTAATGAGAATTCGTCATTAGAATTCGTAATGAGAATTCGTCATCAGAATTCGTAATGAGAATTCTTTATCAGAATTCGTAATGAGAATTCGTCATCGGAATTCGTAATGAGAATTCGTCATCAGAATTCATAATGAGAATTCGGAATGAGATTTCTTCATTAGAATTCGTAATGAGAATTCTTCATTGGAATTCGTAATGAGAATTCGGAATGAGATTTCTTCATTAGAATTCGTAATGAGAATTCTTCATTGGAATTCGTATCCTGAATCTGGAATAGAACATAGTCAGAGTTCATATCCGGAATTCGGAATGAAACTTCCTTATAGTTCTTGTCCAGAATCCGAACCCTAAAACAGAATGCTTTATATCAATGTTTCAATGATTCCGAGAAAATGAATCCGAAACTCATACTTAAGATAAATATGAATGAAAATATGATAAGGATAATTTTTCTTATAAAAGTGATTTTCCTTAAGAAAGCAATTTTCCTTATAAAAGAAATTTTCCTTAAGAAAGCAATTTTCCTTAAAGATAAGGTGTTTTTGATTTTCAAAACAAGAAGGAATGGAAAATTCATAAGGAAAACCTTATTGACTCAACAATCTCCCCCTTTTTGGAAAGCACAAACATCCTTACGAAAAAGCTATTCCAAGAAGAAAGAAACACATTAAAGCTTATCTCCCTCGGTTTAAGGATATAGATGAATACGACTAACTCCCCCTTAGGCTTTGAAAATCTAAGGATCGTATTCATATTTCCGGAGTGATGTTTCATAAGAAGGTCTTCTTTAAGAAAAACTCCCCCTTAAACAAACTCTTATTAGAGTCTTTTTCCTTGGGTATTTTTCTTTCTCCCCCTTTGATAAACTCTTATTAGAGTTCCTCTTTTTCTTAAGGATCTTTTCCTTCTCCCCCTTTGTGATTTTCAAAAAGAATTGGAGGGAATGGAAAAACTTAACAAAGTACCTGAAAAATTAGTAATGACAACAATAGAAACAACAAGTACGACTTTCATTAAAATTAGAATCTCGACAACAACAAAAAAAATACAACAAAAAGATCGGATTGGTTATTTCGGATCTTTCTCCTTCGACATTAGCCCCTTAAGAATCGTCTTGATCTTCTTTAAGTCTTTGTGATCTTCCTCTGCTTGCTTCTCTAAGACGACTATTCTTGCTGACTGAGCTTCAATTATTTCTTCCTGAGCCTTCAACTTTTGTTCCTGAGATTTCATCTTTTCTTCCTGAGCCTTCATCCTTTCTTCAAACTCGATCCGATAATCCCTTTCAAATTTCCAACTTTGATTAACAGAATTGAGCTTTCCATTCAGATCTCTCACTTCCTGAATCTGAAAGTTCTTTTCCTCTGTCAATTTCTCTTCAAAGGATGCAGTCAGCTCATTAATCTTCTTGTCTTCGGTCTCAAAGGCATCCTTAACATTATCTTGAAACTCATCAAGCAACCTCATCTCTTCCACATTCTTCTTCGACCAACTTGTCATCCTCTTACAAGATCTTTTATGAGCTTCGTAACCAACAAAGAAAGTTTTGAACTGAGCTTCAATCTCAACACACTTATCCATAACCATCGATACGGAGTCGGTTTTCTGATTCAACGCATGTTGGAGCATCTGGCATCGTGAATCAATGCTTGAGAAGGTCGGAATGGGTTCTACCAACTTCTTCAAAGATTGAACAACAAAATCATTCCCCAACGAAGATGACTCCGAATATGAAATCTTTCTCGGAGAATTTTCTTCCTCAATAAGCTCCAATTTCCTCTTAGAAGAACTACCAGCTTCCTTCCTCTTTCTTACTACTGAGCTCGGAGTCTCGGTAAGAATTTTATTTCCCTTATCTTTTTCCAGAATAGAATCCTGTTCTGGAGTTTTCTTTTCACTGTCAGAAACTTGAACAACCAAATCTTCCTCATCAGCAACTTCTTGAACACCAACCTCTACGTTTCCCATCTGAGCAATATCTTGTAAAAGTTGTTCTTTATCTCAATGATAGGAAACTTCTTCTTCTTCTTTCTCTTCTTCCATCTCAGGAGTGACAAGCTTCGAAGATTCAGCTTCTGAAGTCCGGAGTGATAAGTGTTCTGAAGGAGTTCCCTTGTACTCATCAACTTGTTTTAGCACATCTCCTGTCTCACCACTTCCTTCAGCAGCCTCTTCAACTTGTTCCACTTGCTCCACTTCCTCAGTATTTGTGGCAACAGCCTCTTCCGGAGCAACAAGATTTCTTCCTGGAGTCTCAGGTAGAGATTCCAGGGAGAAAGTTCTTGGAACAGGAATTGTTGCTGAAACCATTTCATTGAACTTCAACAACGCTTGGACTGCCTCAGCTTCTGACATTTTCTTATTAAGCTTCTTTTCCTTAGCTTGTTTCTCAAGCTCATCAGCAGCTTTTTCCTTCAATGCTTTAGCCTCCGCATCGTCCAATCCGAACTGCGGATCCCCTTCTTTCCTCTTCTCTTTGTCAGCTCTCCACTTCGTAACAACCTCATCAGGATAGGTCTTCTTCTTCTTAGGCTTTGGTGGTGCGGAGTGGACTTCCTTAGACTTAGGTTCCTCGGCTTCGACTACCACTTCTTTCAGTTTTATCTTCCTTACTGGCTTGGATGATTCAGGATCAGCAGATTTCGGAGTCACTTCTACTTGAGGAGGTAGATCAATAAACTTCCCAGACTTCTTGTCAAAAGCTATATTCATCCTTTTAAGCGTGCTATCACTAAGCAACATGATCTTGCAAACATTCGGTTTAGAACTGCAAGCTACCTTGAATGATTCTAGGCACCTAACTATGATCTTTGATAATATTGCTGGGTACATGATAATCTGAGCTCTCAGATTCCCCTTCTTCAAATTCTCAATATTAAGAAGAATATGCTTCATCAAGTTAAACTTTCTTAGATTTATCAAGAAATCAAAGATACATATCTCACTCTTCTTCAAGCTATCCTTATCACCTTTTCTTGGTACGATAAGCCCTTGCACCCATAACTCCAGAATCCGGAAGTTTGTAGATAGGCTTGCAATTTTCGGAGCCTTGTCATCATCCAATCCGAGAGTTTCTAAGGCTTTTTCCTTGTTGAAGCTACCCTTGGAGTCTGGCAATACGTGATAAATAAACTCAGCTTCACCTTCATAAGATAACCCTACCAAGCTTGCAGCCTTGGTGTAAGAAAGCTTATATGTCTTGCCATAT
Source organism: Viscum album (assembly GCA_963277665.1). Classification (NCBI taxonomy): domain Eukaryota; kingdom Viridiplantae; phylum Streptophyta; class Magnoliopsida; order Santalales; family Viscaceae; genus Viscum; species Viscum album. Next base: position 155,231,445 of record OY728166.1, on the reverse strand, counting down.
GATTTGAACGAAAATTTTTCTCTATTATCTTCCTCGAAGAAAGCAACTGACTCATAAAACTCAACAAGAAAATCTGAGTACACTTTATCTTGGTTGCCGGTTTTTGATACTGCAACATCTTCCCAGCCATTTAACTTGATATTCTTTGAAATGACAGAATCGTAGTTGCTGAAGAAAGTCGGATGAACTAACCTTTCTCTGTATATTAACCACTGAGATATAGGCTTGGTTGAAGACATTTCTTGAGAAGCTAACTCTGTAGACATTTGGATTTGAAGTCTTCTGAGATATTCGGAACAGAGAAGACTGATGTTCGGAGTGGAGAAAACAGTGGTTCGGAATGGCCTTAAATCGGAGAGTCAGAGCTTCAGCACGCGAAAGCTTGAAACCGATGTGGGACGAGAAAATATGGTCCCCTTTATATAGGCAATGGGATGACAGTTCACCTTCCACGGTTGATCTAACGGTTGGAATGAGCTGCGATCAGATCTGACGGTTGAGAGCTTGAATCCGATCTTTTTGAGGTTTTATTAAAACAAGGATTTAAGAAAACTAAAAAACCGAAAACAAAATATAAGAAACTTCCAGCAAGTAAAATATGATTACGAAAACTTCAGTAAGGAAATCATACCTTTCGGATTAGCTTAGGAAAGTTATTCGTAATGGGTAATATAAAGATGACTATGAAAAACTCAATAATAATAAAAAAACGAAAAACTCAATACGAAAAACTCAATAATAAAAACTCAATACGAAAAACTCAATTCTAAAAACTCAATACGAAAAACTCAATACGAAAAACTCAATTCTAAAAACTCAATACGAAAAACTCAATTCTAAAAACTTAATACGAAAAACTCAATACGAAAAATTCAATTCTAAAAACTTAATACGAAAAAGAAAAAAAAACTTGTTATGGAAGATTCAGTACGAAAGTTCCGTTATGAAAATACCAGTACGAAAGTTTTTCATTCTGGAAATTTCCAATACGAATACTTCCATTCCAGAAGTATTCTGTACGAAAATATCCATTCTGGAAAATTTTCATTCCGGAAGTTTTAATTCTGGAAATCTTTATTCCGAAAAGTTTGAAAACAAATTTTGAAAAACTTTGTTTAAACAAACAATCAAATGTACTCCCCCTATGAAAAGGAGTTTATTACTGTAAGGAGACTTTTTCAACAGAAAGTTACTTGAGAGAGATTACCTTACGGTTATCATTCCTAACTTCTGTTTAATATATTCAAATCTATCAGAAGGCAAAGACTTTGTGAATATATCAGCAAGTTGATCTTGCGTTCCGATAAACTGAAGAATAATATCTCCTTTAAGTGTGTGATCCCTAAGAAAGTGATGCCTAATATCTATGTGTTTTGCACGAGAGTGATGTGCAGGGTTTTTACTTAGGGCAATGGCACTTGTGTTATCACACAAAATTTGAGTTTTAGTAAAACTCAAGCCATAGTCTGTGAGTGTGTGTTGCATCCACAACACTTGTGCACAACAACTTCCAGCTGCTACATATTCAGCTTCAGTAGTGGAGAGTGCTACAGAATGTTGCTTCTTGTAGGACCAAGAAACTAATGAATCTCTTAAGAAATGACAAGTTCCGGATGTACTCTTTCTATCCATTCTACATCCACCAAAGTCAGCATCAGAAAAGCTTTTTAGAACAAAATCATTTCCAGAAGTATAAAATAATCCTAGATCCATGGTTCCCTTAAGGTAGCGAAAAATTCTTTTAACTGCCTTTAAGTGAGATTCCTTAGGATTGGATTGATATCTTGCACATAAGCATACAGAAAACATTAAGTCTGGTCGACTAGCTGTTAAGTAAAGTAGACTTCCAATCATACCTCTAAAAGATGTTTGATCTACTGGTTTCCCAGCTTCATCAAGATCTAAAGAGTTTGAGGTACCAATAAGAGTACTTATACTCTTAGTGTTGTCATAACCATACTTTTTAAGAAGATCTTTAATATACTTATGTTGAGATATGTAGGTTCCTTCTGGTTTTTGAGAAATTTGAAAACCAAGGAAAACTGTTAACTCACCCATCATACTCATTTCAAACTCAGATTTCATTAGACTAGCAAAAGAGTCAGTCAAAGATTGCTGAGTTGAACCAAATATAATGTCATCAACATAAATTTGAACAATCAAAACATTTTTCTTATCTTTCTTTATAAAAAGGGTTGGATCTGCATTTCCCTTAATATAGTTATTTTGAAGCAAAAATCCAGTGAGTCTATCATACCATGCTCGTGGGGCTTGTTTAAGGCCATACAAAGCTTTGGTAAGTCTAAAAACATGATCAGGATGTTTTGTATCTTCAAAGCCAGGTTGTTGTTCAACAAAGACTTCCTCTTGAACATAACCGTTAAGAAAAGCACATTTCACATCCATTTGATAAAGTTTGAAATTAAAGAATGCTGCAAAGGCAAGTAGAATACGAATAGATTCAAGTCTAGCTACTGGAGCATAGGTTTCTTCATAGTCTATTCCTTCTTGCTGGTTATAGCCTTTATCAACAAGTCTAGCTTTATTTCTAACAATGATTCCATTTTCATCACATTTATTTCTGAAAACCCATTTTACTCCAATAACAGAAGTTTCCTTAGGTCTTTCAACCAAGGTCCAGTCTTTATTCCTTTCGAATTCATTTAGTTCATCTTGCATTGCTTTGATCCAATCATCATCACCTAAAGCTTCATCAGTGCTTTTAGGTTCTAATTGGGAAAGAAATGCTAGATGTTCTACTTCATTTTTTAAGGAACTTCTAGTCCTTACAGGTTGATTTACATCACCAATGATACTATCACTGGGATGATTCTTAAGAAACACCTGATTTAGGTTTTGTAAAACATGTTCATCAACATAGGGTAGAAAGACTTCTGGGGTAAATGTTTCAGAAGTATCTTCTAGAACAATTTCCTTATCAGAAGGTTCTTCTATCAAAGGTTGATAATCAGTTTTTGAAAACACATCCGAAGATGTAAGTTGAGATGGTTTAAAAACAAAAGGATCAGACTCATCAAATTTTACATTTACTGTTTCCTCAACAGTACAAGTGTTTTTATTAAAAACTCTATAAGCCTTAGAGGTTGTGGAATATCCTAAGAAAATTCCTTCATCAGACATTGGTGCGAATTTATGTAAGTTATCTTTAGTATTCAAAATGAATACATTGAAACCAAAAACCTTGAAGTAGGAAAGTCTAGGTTTTCTACCATTCCATAACTCATAAGAAGTTTTATTAAGAAATTGTCTAATCAAAACTCGATTTATAGTATAACAAGCAGTACTTACAGCTTCAGCCCAGAAATGTCTAACAATAGAATATTCACTCAACCTGGTTCTAGTTACCTCTTGAAGAATTCTATTTCTTCTTTCAACAACACCATTCTGTTGAGGAGTTCTAGGTGCTGAAAAATTGTGAGTAATACCTTTCTTACTACAAAAAGTTTTTAAATCAGAATTTTGAAATTCTCCTCCATGATCACTATGAATAGTTTTCAATGGAAGGTTTTTCTCATTTTTAACTTGAGCTCTAAAACTTTTAAAATAAGAAAAAGCTTCAGATTTTTTTGCTAGAAAATAGACCCAAGTAAATCTAGTGTAATCATCAACTAGAACAAACACATAGTATTTGCCTCCAATACTTCCAGTTTGTGTTGGACCAAAAAGATCCATGTGCACCAACTGTAATGCATCAGTTGTTGAGACTTCACTGATTGACTTAAAACTAGATTTATGTTGCTTTCCATATTGAAAAGGATCACAAACTTTAGAAGAATCAAATCTAAGCTCCGGTAGATCCTTAACAAGTTTCTTCTTAGAGAGTTTACATAGGTTTCTAAGATTACAGTGTCCTAGTCTTCTATGCCATAACCAAGAATGATCTTCCATTGCACTTAGGCAAGGTAAATCTTGGCTTCTTAGGTCTTCTAGGTTCAATGTGTAGACATTCTATTGCCTATTGGCTGAGAGAATAAATTCTTCCTTGGAATTGTGAACTAAGCATTTATCATTCCTAAAATTCACAAGGTAACCTTCATCACATAACTGACTTATGCTAATGAGGTTGTTCTTAAGACCTTTAACAAAAAGAACATTTGAAATCAAGGTTTTACCAAGAAAAACTATATTACCAATACCAACAATCTCTCCCTTAGCATTGTCTCCGAAAGTTACCTTTCCTCCTTTCGTTTTGATAATCTTTTCAAAAAAGCTTTTGTTACCAGTCATGTGCCGGGAACATCCACTATCCATGTACCAAATATTGTTGCTGGAACTTCCTTTATTTTCCTGAAATCAAGAACAATGTTAGATTTTAGGAATCCAAACTTGTTTGGATCCGAGATTTCCAGACAATAAAATTTTAGGAACCCACATTTTCTTAGAAAAATAAGCTTTGTGAAAACCTAAGGATTGGGTTTTGTTTAAGGAACAATTTTTTTCCCAGTGACCACCACATTGACATTTAGTGCAAAATGGGGCACTCTGAGGAACAAAATAATTGTTACTGAAAACTGGTTTTGCATGGGTATAACCAAATCCGGATTTATTTCTTAAAGGTCGTATTTGAGAATACATCTTATCAAAATTTTCTTTACCATGTGTAAAGTTTGATAAACACTTCTTTAAGGAAAAAATTTCGGACTTGAGTTTTACAACCAAGTTTTTATCCTCAAAATCATTAGTTTTAGAACTAGAGTTAGGCTCGAAAACATTTTTCTTAGGAATTACTTTTTCTAACTCTTTAGAAAGTTTATTCTTCTCAGAACTTACTTCCTCAAGATTTTTTGAAATATTTTCAAAATCAGCATTTTTCTTATCAAGATCTTTAGAAAGATCTGATATCTCTTTAGTAAGAATAGAATTTCTAGAATTTGCCTTGTCAAGTTTCTTGTTGAGTTTGGAATTCTCAATCTCAAGAAGTTCAGCAAACCTAGAGACTTCTTCATAAGTAGGTAAAGTATTTTCCTCATCAGAAGATGATTCTTCATCAGAAGAGTTATAATACTTACTATCATTAGAATTTAAAGAAACATTGGTCAATGATTCAGCATTTCGTACCTTAGCCATAAGACAATGATTATTAATAGGTAATCTGGCTATAAGACCAAGATTCTTCTGTCTTGAAGATTCATATTCAGAAGATTCATCTGAAGAGTCACCACCACTGGCACTCCAGGTGTCATTAGCTTTCAGAACTTTCTTAGCTTTAGCTTTGAAATACTTCTTTCTGTTCCTGTCTGAATGTCTTTCCTTTCTTTCTTTCTTTTTGATCATAGGGCAATCTGGTCTAATATGTCCAGCTCTTTTGCATTCATAACAAGTAACTTCTCCATCTTTCTTATCTTTCCTATCCTTCTTCTTATACTTGGATTGAAAGTTTCTCTGTCCAGCTATCTTGTTCATCCTTCGAGCAAGATTGGCTAATTCATTTTCTGAAACATCAATCTCACTAGATTCGGATTGGAAAATAACTTTCTTAGACTTGGATCTGGTTACTCTCTCAGGAGTCTTAGCTTTCATCTGATTCGAAGTTGTAGTAAAAGCAACAGTACCATTTCCATTCTTTTTCTTGATGTTGTCAGCATCTCTCTTCATTCTAGTTTCATGTTGTAGAAGAGTTCCAAATAATTCATCAAGAGTAATTTGAGTGACCTTCCTGTTCTCATCTATAGCTGTTCTCTTGGATTCCCACTCATTGGGCATAATGTCAATTATCTTGTCCACAAGAGCTTCATCATCTAATCCTTTCTCTCCCATAGATTGTAGACTGTTGACGATAGTCATAAATCTTTGTTGAACTTTACAGATAGGTTCTCCATAAGGAAAATTGAAGCCATGATATTCAGCTCTAAGCATAGCTCTTCTAGTCTCAATCACCTTAGATGTACCAAAGTGTGTAACCTCTAACTTCTTCCATATACAATTAGCTGCTTCACAAGAAGAAATTTGGCTATATATATTTCTAGTCATTGAACATAGTAAAGTGTTGTATACCTTATAGTTGAGTTGATATTCTTGCTTTTCCTGGTTAGTAAAGGTTCTGACTTCCTTGTCAGGAATTTTATAGTCACCAGTAAGCATGACAAAGTTATCTACCCCAGTATTGATAACAAATGTCTTCATACGATCTCTCCAGTATTCATAATCATTACCATCAAATATAGGTGGTCTTATAGGATTCAGATTGTCAATCGATCCAACATTAATTCCTGTCATACTAAAAATAACTTTGCACACAAACTTGTTAGTAGCAAAGATTCGTTATAACAAAGTTCTGAATAAGAAAAGTTCGGAATGAAAAGTGAGCAAGAAAAACATGTATGTGAGTACAAGTATTTCAGTAACCTTGGCTCTGATACCAATTGTGAGAATGGTATAGAGTAAGAGGTTTCCAACCTCTGATACCAATTGTGAGAATCGAAATATAATATGAGATGCTCAATATACAAGAGGGGGGTGAATTGTATACTTTAAAAATTCCTTTGGAACCTTTAAAGTTAGTTAAGAAACTATAGTTTCCTTAAGAAAAGGAAAGGGCTAAGTTTAACAAAGTTAAACTAAGTAAATTCACAACACCTCTAATACCGAACTAAACTTGGAAAGAAATTCCAAAAGTAGGTTCTGGAAATATGGATCCGGAAATTGAAACTTAACAAAAGTTACAATATGAGATTCTACCTTAAAGAGTATAGAATCTAAATGAATCAGAGTAAGTAAGGAAGTATAAGAAAGTTATACTTTCCTTAAGATACAAATTTCAGCGGAATAAAGACAAGTAGTAAAACTACTAGTAACAAGATAATAGTCTTTTAACCCAAAGAGAAGGGTATCCAACAACCTTGGATAAAGGTCCCTTGATTTATACTTTCAAGCAAGTCTGTCTTACCCACACCAGGGTAAGCCCTCGATGCGAAGATCGGAGTCTCTGTCTTGCTATCCCCGCAAACCCTCAACTTCAAGGTAGTTGGTAACCTCTGTCTTTCTCAGCAAGAAAGCCCTCTATCTTTAAGGTAGTCGGCACCTCTGTCTTCCTATCCCCGGAAGCCCTCGAATGTAATCACCAACATTCGGAGTCGCACGAAGCTTTGAGAGTTAATAAGAGACTCTCTCTCTAGAAATCACTTCAACAGCATGTATGTACTTTTTCAGCAATCAGCTATTTTCCATCAGCATCATCAGCATCGAGCTCTTTCAAATGAGCTCCTATTTATAGGTAAGGTCTGCTCCTCTCCAACGGTCATATTTTCCATAAAGATCGTAGGGACCTGTACATGTGTCACTTAGACAATGGTTAGTTTATAACAAAATGGACGACATCGTTTTATAACAAAGTGAGTGTAACAGAAAGTACGACATCGTTTTACACTCTAACATAAAGGTTCAGAATAGAAACTTCGGAGTGAAGGTTCGGAATGAATAAATTCAGAGTGTATAAAACAATGATAATCATATTCTGTTTAACAGGTGAATTCGGAATGAGAATTCGGAATAGGAATTCGTCATCAGAAATCGTAATGAGAATTCATCATCAGAATTCGTAATGAGAATTCATCATCAGAATTTGTAATGAGAATTCAACATCAGAATTCGTAATGAGAATTTATCATCAGAATTCGTAATGAGAATTCATCATTAGAATTCATAATGAGAATTCGTCATCAGAATTCGTAATGAGAATTCTTTATCAGAATTCGTAATGAGAATTCGTCATCAGAATTCGTAATGAGAATTCGTCATCAGAATTCGTAATGAGAATTCGGAATGATATTTCTTCATTAGAATTCGTAATGAGAATTCTTCATTGGAATTCGAAATGAGAATTCGGAATGAGATTTCTTCATTAGAATTCATAATGATAATTCTTCATTGGAATTCGTATCCTGAATCTGGAATAGAACTTAGTCAGAGTTCATATCCGGAATTCGGAATGAAACTTTCTTATAGTTCTTGTCCAGAATCCGAACCCTAAAACAGAATGCTTTATATCAAAGTTTCAATGATTCCGAGAAAATGAATCCGAAACTCATAATTAAGAAAAATATGATTGAAAATATGATAAGGATAATTTTTCTTATAAAAGCGATTTTCCTTAAGAAAGCAATTTTCCTTATAAAAGCAATTTTCCTTAAGAAAGCAATTTTCCTTAAAGATAAGGTGTTTGTGATTTTCAAAACAAGAAGGAATGGAAAAGTCATAAGGAAAACCTTATTGACTCAACAACCACTTTACTCATCACCTCCTTTCCTACTCCTCGACAATTTTTCTTGTGCCATTTTCCTTTGAGGTTATACGATGTGTGGTTTCTTAGAATTCATTACATATCACAAATAATCTATCAAGGTATGTACCCCTGGTATATGAAATGTTGGATGGTTGGAGACACATGGCTTGTGGCTTCAGAAACATGGAGTGTTGGGTCACCTAGGGTCCTATGAATGTCGTTTTGGTACATCTAGACCTATAAAGTATGGGTTTATATGGCATGTAGGGGTAATAAAAATGACATTTTATATATAAATAATTTCAACACTATATCTACCACATCAATGAAGATAAATAGTATGTTTTTTCATATTACATTCCATTTAGTATTATAAATTCGTTTTCTAGGACAAATCTCACTTGTTTCATGTTTGTTATGGAATGAATCTCAATCTATGGCCCATACCAGAAAATAAGATTCACCATTAATCTTTTTTTAATTTTTCGTGAAAAAATAGAGACTACCATTAAGATTTGTATTATCTTTCATACATCACACACCTCCCAGGGTATGACCAATGTTACCCACCTCATATGATTAGTCATTTTATGATAATAATCATTCATTTCATCATCATCCCGAAAAAATGAATAATAAAATGTGAATCTTAGGTTCACTCATGATTTAAACTTGACTCTTCGTTGAATTGGTGTCATATTAGAGGCCAACCATGAATGATAAGAATAAGGGGAGATATATTTAAATAAAAATGAGAGATCATGGGAGTTCATTGTAAATTCACGCACTAATCATAATCATTATACACACAAAATCTAATAAGAATTTTATAAAAACTATTAATACAATGTCCAAATAAATTGATAAATTGATTAGGACTGTTTGATAGGGAAAATAGTGATTCGAAGAATAAACTATAGTATATAATACAAATAACATATAACATGGAAAAAAATCCACAAATAAAAATCCATAAATTTTTTTGGATCAATTTATTGTAAAGAATGATTCCATATTGATCATTATAATGTGTTCTATTGAATATTATCATTGATATGAGAATTTACATCATTTTTTCATGAAATTATCTCATTGTGAATTCTTCCTTCTATGGTAATTAATCATGGTTGTGCACCTATAATTGAAACTTTTTCATAGATGAGATAATATAGATGTGAACATGGTCAAAAAAATCAAAATAATTTTAATATTATTTATTTAGATAATATATTTAACACGCGTATGACAACACATCATCCTGGGGTATGATGAAATCATGGATTATTACACACCTTACATAAAAATGTATTACAAACTAAACAGAGGACATGATTTTCCTATATAAGTCTTCAATCAATGGGATGTCCTTTGTTTACAAAATAAAGGATTTGATTATATAAATATATTTAACAATTTAATATAAAAATATGGAGATGATGTAACACCCATATCATTATCCTAACTCCAAAATAGCACCAAGGATAACATTTTAAAATATTTACAAGTTCCGTCAATGACTATCAGAGTCTTTACACCCTCCACACCATCATGAATTTCCTTATAAAATAATATGAACAAATTGAAGAGGATATGGTGTCAATCCCACATTTAGATCTCCCCCTCCTTAGAGGTCTTCTGAATCATTCTATGGATATAATAAAATCTCTCTAGTGGAGTAGTCCACCCATGAAGAAACCTATCAATTAATTTCTAAATAAAGACCAAGATCATTTAAAATCTTGCACATTCATCATTGAATAACTCTCCCCAGTCAACAACATGTGTCAAATGATGAACATACCTCCTTAGTTGTGCCACATACAAGACCTCATGAAAGTATTCTAACAATGGGGGAAAATATAGATAGTTAAAAACCTATACAACCCTACATAGAATCTATAATGGCTTGATTAATATCATATATAACTTTATTTCTTAACCAAAACTATGTAAACCACATCATAGAGAAACGATTAAGAACACATTATATCCCTAATTGAACTCAAAGGACTTATGGTGTCATTTTTAATAATACTTATATCAAATATGTGTAGTTATCAAATGGTTCTAAAGAACATGAACTTTCATTGTAATCACCTACACCTACAATAGCACAATAATTGATGTATCTCCTATCTCACCCCACAATAAGGATGTCCTAAATATCCTCCCATATAGTGACTCAAATGGTGTCATACTAATAGGGGTGTTGTAATTTTTTCTATAATAAAATATTCCAGGGCAAGGTGGTCATAATTTCTCTTACTAAATCCTAAAATTTAGTCTATCATCATATCCTTGAATAACTGAATGGTTTGATCTCTCTAGATATATTTATGTGTATAGAATGTACTGCTCATCTGTAAATGGGTCACAAAATCATTCTACAGGCCTCTACACAATCGATATTTGGACTGAGTTTAATAGTTAGGGATAACTATTGAGGGTTAAAATGATGCATTATGATCACTTGTTGGTATAAGTGTTCCAAAAACTCAATAGAAATATATTCCCATGGATATGTAAAGTGCAATGACTTGGTCAGTCAGTCAAAAGACCCCTAGATGGAATCAGGGACACTATATATCTATGGAATACACATAATAGGATCTATGGACATACAATCCAACTACCACTATTGAACATATAGGTGTTGGGAAAATACTACTAAAACATGATTCTACACCTACCCAAAATAAAAACTGTGGAATTAAGATATAAACTCAATGATAATTGATGACATTCACACCCACTAAAAATACCACCAAAGGTCCTGATACATATTTATTAATCATGGATGTAAATAAAAGGGGAACGTATAAACCTCCATCAAAACAACCTCACAAAACTAGACTGGTACCATTTAATATCCTTTAATGAATATTATGTACTCCACATTATTTGAAAGATCATCTTTTGCATATCATAAGAATATATAGTTATATAGATAATAGTGAATTATGTATCTGAGTAGGTCCCCTATTATATTAAAAATATGTGGGGGAGACACAATCATCGATTGGATATAGGTTGTTCCACCCTCATCCACAAATGTCATTTGTATCAAGGCCAAGTACTGTAATTCCACCTCCACAAAACTAGACACTGATTTCCTAATAAGGGAATAAGCAATAATTTTTCTCATTCATGGAGTATATATTATATAAAATTCATAGTTTGATAGGAACTATAACAAATATTATTCCATGGGTTGAGAAACCGTTGAGAAACGATATAATTAATACTTTGTTGGTCTAAATATACTAAAATCTATTCTACATAAAGATAATTCTTCTATATCTTTACACTGAACACCCCACACTATTAGCTAAATGTCTTCATTCAAATAATTATTAACATTGTTTCTAAACTACCAAGAACCATATGTAATCATTTTATTGCAATAAATAAATAGAAATTCAATCTCACCTCTTGAGGAATCACAATGAACGAAGTACTCATCACCCTCCTTTCGAAGTATCAAAACAGAATCACTGAGTAACCTTTATCATAACACCTTAAAAGATCTTTAACAGTACTCAACCCACTAAATGATTTTCCATTTTATTTCAAGGTAGTAAAAAGAATAATAATCTCTAAAAAGTTATTCAAAAACTATAGATAACACCCAACTAACCCAAGGAATCTAAACACATCATATATTCTATGTGGTTTCATAGAATGTAATGACTATATCATTGATGCGACTACAAGTTTTAAAGCTTCGGAGATTATATCACCATAAAATTAATGTTACATAATTCATTAATAATACCTTGAGATCATAACATATAGCTAGTTTTCTCATAGTATATGATATATAATTCTTAATATCTATGTATTCTCATATTACAATAAAAAATATATAATAATTTCATCAATAAATATAAAACCATACCATTCCATGTTATACTAAAAGATATAGTTAATTTTTCTCATGAACTTAGTGGGGGATGTTTTCACATTGAAGGAGATCACCAAAAACTATTAATGATTTTATAAAAAAAAATTATTTTATGATTTTCATGCTCATGAAACCACAACTATTGAAAGTCAGACATGTGATCAATCATCAAGAACCATCTCCAATCTTTAAACTAGTATTGGAGTAATTTATCCTTAGTTGTGGGTAATTATTATTGATCTTCACCTCATTCAAATGATGGTAGTAAACATAAAATGTTAATTTCCAATAAATAATTTGGGGAGTAATGAAATGGGTGGAAAGTTGGATACAACTAGTCTTATAAAACATTCTATTAAATGTCCTCTAAATTCATCAGCATTCCCATTAGATTAGTAAAGTTCGTATGATAGTTTGTATGGGATATCGGTAAAGACTCTATGTGTCTATCAATATAGGTGGTGATGTATTGACTAAAATGAATAAATGAAAAATATTTATTGAATAGATACATATATGCATAAACTATCATTGTGTGTAATGTTCTCGAAAAGAAAATAACATCATGGGTCAAACATTCCAACCGATATGAGATTGGTTGCATTATCTTGAATGTGTTCCTAACTTTATTTTTTAGAAATTCTATCTTTCCGTGGAAGGAAAATCTCAATCTATCAACAAAAAACACATTAATTTTTTATGATAGTTTTTTATGAATTGTGGAATATTGGTCTATATTAATTATGATATCATATAGTGATATCAAATCTCTAAATATATTCCATGAAACACTCTCTCCACTATGTAAAAGCAATCATTGTTGGCATTTGTCAGAAATGTTTGAATATAAACTGGTAAATGTTTATAGACACATATAATGGTATAAGGGATCCATTATAATCTCAAGCTATCATAACTAGTATAGAGGGATAAAATAATTTCTTGGGACTAGTTATATCAGTGCTAGTGCTAATGTATATATGGCATAGATCATTCCTTGAATCAACTCAAGCGCATCCGAATCATTTTCATCTATATATTATATCTAAAAAATTTATCAACCAATATCCCTACATTCTTGTTTTGTAAAACATAGTTTTTATGGATGCGTAAGAAATTAAAATTTTCATTCTCCCCCAAAAAATCCCCCCTTCGAGTTTTATTGACCCTCTATAATGATAATCTCCCTAGGGGCCACCATGGACACCCATGGGAGATCTATAATCCGTGATATAGAACTACAATTTTAGTCTATATACTATATGTTCACCATATGAAGTATTTCAAGTCATTAAAACAAAATCCATTTGACCCCACCCATCTTATGCATAGAACCATTTATCCCTTACATGATTGGAATTTTTAAGAGTCCCTATGTTTTTGAAACCTGATTGTGATTTTGAGATTGTGTACACTTCCTATTTCAGCATCTCGATGACCAAATTCTACCAGAAATATTGGATTCCTTTACCCCATGATATCCCTTAAATACTCTTACAATTTGGAACTCCTCAACGAGGTACCTCTCTGAAACGAATGATCATAATAGAACAACATCTTATGTGTAATTACATAGGTTAATCTTACTAGCTCAAATATCATTATGTAATCCCCTCTCAAACATATATTATTGAAAGAATATATATTTTACCATATCAATGGAATATCATGCAGGGGAAATACAAATCAATGCATAATAATTAATGTTCATTTCACTCTACTAAAACTCTAATAACAGTTGAATTCAACCATAGTTCATGTTTGATGGGTAATACTCCTTATGGAATAATCAATTATATCTAGGTGAGAACTACCCAATCATGTGTCTAGGTTATCATACCACAGAAGCTTCTTATTTCTTTATGAATAAGTTTGGCCATATGTTCTACCTTGTTATCAATTTGGTTGTCTTAGTAGAAAAATGTGAATTACCATGTTCATTTAATCCAATAAATCCAGATGGTCTATATCTCCATGAAAATTAAAGTCTTATATACTGTTAGAACCCACAAATCACCCTTATTCACCATATATAATTATCATGGGATTCCAAAATAAAAATATTCTTAGCACGATAGGGAACGTCGTATTGATGTGTTTGGTTTAATAATCTATCAGTAGGAGGGGTAATTACTCATTTACCACTGAAAGAGAGTACCTCATACACTAGTTCATGAAAAAATCCACATTGATATGTTGTTCACCATAATAAATCTAGTGTGGAATCCCTATTGGTTGTTGTAGTAGAAATATCCTAATATTTAACATGGTAAACCATAGTTACATGAGAATAAGATTGGAGTTAACTCAAGAAGGACATGAATGATAAACACTCATTCATATATGACGTATGTGAAATATATTCCTTATAACTAATGTATTAGTGTGTTCCAAGTCAACAAGCAAGATATAATTTTCTTAGTGTGTAAATACATTTATAACTACATTATCACTAGGTTTCCCATATTTATAGTTATTCTCAAAACCCAATAACATAAATTACCAATGTTTTCTAAACCAGCCATCATGATACATGTCTCTGAGATCTATCCTTTGGTGAAACTACTCTGAAATAACTTCTACATGACCTATCCCGCTAGAGCCCCACCTGGGTCAGTGGTAAGTCTATTCATCCTTCCCAATCCCAAAAAAATAGTTTTTTGTATGGAGAATGTTATTAAATAGGAATATATCATATGGGAGGCCTTAGGATACTATGCATATACATTTTCACACCTCCTTAAACATCTCAAAAATAAATATAATAAATATTATATACATGAAATAACATCTAAAGACAAAATAGAATTATATAATAAAACATAAGGAATATTCCAATGGAAAAATACACATCAATAAAATAAAACAAGTACAAACCTTATAGGTGAAGGTAACAGGGAATGTTTTCTCACAATCTCCAAGACTGACAATAACCATTAGTCACCACCTCTATGTAGAGTTATATTCCACTAAATCATGGTCCCCTAAGGTCACTATAATGTTGTCTTATATACTCATAAGAAATGGTATGTGATGGAATAAAATCCATGCATGAATGAGAATGTTCATACCCACTAGGATTCGTAAACAATAAAAAAGGAATAATAAAGTAATAGTTTTCTCAAACAATAATAAAAAGAGGGGATAAATCAAACACATCAACGTATATCCACAAAAATGAATCCTTACTAATGTGAGATGATGGTCTAAATCATCATAGAATGCTAATTGATTATGTGTGTTCTTGAATAACTTTATATCCCATTAATCAATCCCAAATGATTTGGAAGCCTCATGATAATCATAGTGGTGGACATGAACCTTAATTATGGATACCTTAATCAAGAGAGTAACAAACCTATCAGGGGCCATGAACACCACTGAAACACATAGATGGGGTAGGGGTTCTAACCATATGGATAGATTACTGAAATCAAGAATGTGGGGGGGGGGGGTAATGACCCTACATGTATATAGGATATGAGATATTCGCTCACTAGTAGAGTGCCACCATTTGGAGAGTACATATCCTAGTATTAACTCCAATGATCATCCCCAAACCCTATCACCAGATAACTATCACTAAGAGAAGTTACTTTCTCCCACCATCCTATATCACATATTTAATTTCTCTACCATGGTCATTTTCTTTCCTTACATGGATTTGTACTTAGAATGAGATGCTTAAGGGTATATTTCAATGACTAAGGTGATACATTTGGAAGGAAATAAATGGAATTTTATATGGTATATTTTATAAGGGTAAATAACATGTATCGCCATGGTTATACCAACCTATGTACTAATAGTTTACCTAGATGAAAGACTTCAACATATATGGTGTTTCATAAATAGTACATGTAAAGTATAGTTTCACATGTTACTTGAATTATACCCAACTACACATTTCATGTTCCGAAAAGGGTAGATGATTTTTATCCATTTAGACACTCGATGTGATACACTACCCAAATTCCTAGGCCTATAACCCTGATACGTGATATGTGGGATGGATGGTGACCCAAGGATGGTGGGGTTTTCTAAAATGTTGGATGAGTCACTGGGAATACTATGTTGGAATCCCTCATTGATCTGTAAATAATTACCCGCATGTTTTGCATCTCTCATGGTATTCTCAATCACATAGGGCTACTATAATATATCTTCATATAATATTACTCCCATATATCATCATATTCACTAAACAATGACCAAAATAACACGAATATGGGGTTATATTGTGATTCAAACATGACATGTCATCAAATCATCTGCATACCATAGTGTAATGATGTACATGATGAATTAGTGGAGAAATACATAAGTAATAAAGTAAGACCACCGATGTTCATTATGAATAAAAAACTGATCATAACCACAATAACCAAAAAATATGATTATAATTTTTGAGGATTTTGAAATTATATGACTAATGAAATTGATAAAATTGAAAGTGTTACACTGATGGGGAAATGAAATGGGATTTTTTGTAGAAACTATTGTCAATGTTATGAATCTGAAATAACCTGGTTGAAATCCATAGATAGAAATTACATACCTCATAATTGGAATAATTTATATGAAATAATAATTATACATCAATATCAATTATGCGCTCTATTGAATTTGATTATCGGTCTATTAATTTCGCTCATTAATTCTTCAAAGGATCTCCCTGGGGAGTTTCTTTATATTTTTGTATTAATTTCTAAGGGTTATGTAAATAACTTTGAAGATTTTCATTTTAAGAATTATATAGGTCTAGATTAGGAAAAATTAAATTAAATTATAATTTTATTATTTTATTTAATTAAAATTTTTAATTTACTTATGACTACGCATTATCCTATGGTTTGATATGAACAATATTTCTATCATTCATAAGATAAAATTGATGTATTGGAATCAACCATACTTTTTTTTAATAATCTACTCTAATCAATGTTAAATCAATTATTTTTGAAATAATGATTATATACCTATAAATATATTTTATATTATAAATATGTCAATATAGGGGACATACAACATCAACAAATCTACACTAAGTCTAGAATAAATCCATTAAAGTGTTTTTTTAGTATTAAAATGTTCTAAAAATGATAATTAAAGTCATTAAAATCAATTAAAAGGAATAATATTTAAATCCATATGTCGTTATTTTTCCAAAATGATTCATAACACTAATATTAAACATGAAGTATTCTTGATATTAATTTCTAATGTCTAGATATAATATGTGAGATTCTTGGTTTAGATATTATTCTTTTTCTATTATTTGAGGTCAAAACCATTTTATTTTTATCTCATTCAATTCACATATCGTTATCACCAGCCTTTGGGGAATTATAATGCCCATATAAATTTATACGTTTTGGAATGAGTTTTTAGTTGAAGGATTACATGGGTTTGATTGTGAAAATAAATAAATTTTATTAAAAGTGATCTGACTGAAAATGATGAACCCACACATCATAGGCATTTAGTGAACTAGGATCCATATTTAATTATCAACCAAAGATAAGGTAGATGAAGAACATTATGGAGTCATACAACGCCTATAATATTGGTATTTATCTCTTTGAAGAATTTTATCACACAAATTGTTCAATCACAAGATTTATGTTGGTCGGAGTGGATACTCACGAGGGGGGTGAATTGAGTTCCAATTTAAAATTTCTGCTAAAAACAATTTCTATTAAAATCCCCCAATTTCAAAAAACAGATTAAACTATAGTGAATTTATACAGATTATAATGGTTCACTTAGTTTCTCAAAGATTGATTAATTCTCAGTTAACTTAATCTTATGATTAATTTAACTTTTGAAACTAACTTACTGGTTTACAATAAATATAAACACTTGCGAGTTTAACTATCAAAGTAGCCTTAAAAATAAATTATATTTCAAAGTAATAGCAGCGGAATATGAAATAGATAAGTACTGTATGGATATAAACTTTAACTAAAAACACAGAGGAGTTATCCAAGAGGATCAGTCTCAAGCCAAGACTTATTCCTCTCAAAAGTTTTATATAAGGATGATCCACACCCTGGATCGGGGTTCAACAGTTTACAACTGTCCAGGTCCAAGACCTCTACCACAGTTATTCGTGGGAACAAACACAACAGCAACCAGCTGTTCAGGTCACACGACCTCTACCACTGTCCCAGTGGGAAAACAAATATGTATGAGTGTTGAGTGAAAATTTACAAATCCTCCAGTTAAAGCATAGGAGACAGTGTGTGTGTTAAATACAGCAGATAACACACACTAATCAATATGTAAAAAGATAAATCATAGAGCAAATATATAGTGTGTAGAAATGGCTCTAATGATCTTCGTGCAGCTCTCGACTCCTTTTGTTGATTAGAATTCGTTCTGTGTCTTCTTCTGGTTTTTGTCTGGAAAACAGAGTATCATCTGCCTCCTTGACTTCCAGGTTCAACTTGCTTATCGGCTCAGAGAATGAAGAGATTTGAGTAGTACTTCTTTAGAATAAATTGCTCGATGTATGCTCTATGTTCTGGAGGGTGGTAGTAGTAGTCTCGTGAGTGCAAGTTCTCCAGTTGTTCTTTTTTTCACGTTTTGAGCTTGATCGCCAACGTATGTTATGTGATCTTTTCTGCATCCTTCTTTTAAAGCACGAGCTTCGGAAAAAGATATGATTCCCTTTTTGCAAGTACGAGGTACGGTTTCCTGAAAACCAGAAACACATATTAAATAAATGTCAGTGCGTTAAAATATACCTAATGTGACTGTTGGTTAGATTAAATAATTATAAAGAAATTTAAAGCATGTCGGGGTTCTGTCTCTGAACGGTTGCTCATGATAACGGTAGACTTTGTCATGGTAGGTCTGAGTATCGGTAGGCATCTGTAATGGTAGACTTGTCTGTCGGTAGACTTGATGTATCTGTAGCGGTGGACTTGTAATAGTAGCGGTGGCTCTGCCTTTACCATTAGCGGTAACTCTTTATCGGTAGCTGTGGCTCTTCCTTTAGCAGTAGCGGTAACTCTTTATCGGTAGTTGTTGCTCTGCCTTGTAACGGTAGCGGTAGCTCTCTATTGGTAGACTTTTCATAACGGTGAACTTCAGCATATCAGTAGCTGTCAGCTTTGCTGTAACGATAACTGTCTACTTCGATGCAGCGGTAGACTTTGAGTATCGGTAGACTTTGAGTAGCGGTAGACTTTGAGTACCAGTGAACTTCGTATCGGTAGCTCTTATTCGATATCAGTAGCTTTAAGTCAAAACTGTAGCTACTATCTGTAACGGTAGCTATAAACTATTTAAGCATTCTCTTGGCAGAATGAGTTAAGTCACAGTAAACATATATCCGATAATGCAAAATCAAGATATAAATAAGGAATGGTTGGTATTATCAAAACATAATAAAGCAACTTAATTCCAGAGGGTTGAACAATCACCCCCTTTTTTATAATCACAACTTATGCCAAGAAAAAAAATTCAAATTATGATATCAACAGTATAGTATCAGAGAAATCAAAATAATAAAAAATAAAAAATAAAAAAATATATCAGAGGAAAAAAAATGAACACCATTCTCTTTTGGTTTTCCAAGAATTTCTCCCCCTTTGTGATTAACAAAAATATTCATTTGGGAAAATCATAAAAGTACAAAAATACAATGAATCCCATCAAAAAAAATAGAAGCACTCAATAATCCTCTCGGACAGGTGTCTTTCCCTTGGGATCAGCAGAGGGTGCAGAGGTTGAGTCAGCAGGCTTGGGAATTCCGGAAAGAACTATTGGTGGATCAGCAACTGATACAACACCAGATCTGTAATCTGTCTCTTTCTTAGGGATCAAAGGTGTCAAGATCCTGATGGTTTGAACTGGAGTCAGTTGAGGAGTACTCCCAGAGGCAGATTGTGGAAGGGAAGGTGGTACAATAACCGGTCGACCATCTACATGTAGGAAAGGCAGCAAGAGATTCCTGAAATCCATGATGATGCTTCCACCTCGCTCTATAGCAGAGACAAAATTATCTATGTTCTCAATAAACTTATCTAAAGCAGGAGTAAGCTCCCGGAGCTTACTAACCTGTTCTCTGAAGGCTTGGGTAACTGGAGGTAACTTCATATTCTCAATCAAAAGCTTGAAATGGTTTGTAATTTGGTGCTTGGTATAAACTTTGTCAAAATAAGCATCCACGTTATTTTTGATTGCCTCTTAAGAAGCAGTAGCTGCCCGCAGGTGATCACGAACAAAACTACTAACTTCCCTAGTGGTAGCAAGAATCTGAGTATCTGATGCACCACTAGGACTGGCCTTATCCAATTCTTCCTGAAGAATAGTGCGGATCTCTTCAAGGTTCAAACTTGTGTTGGATGAGGGAAGAGGTTTCATTGAGAAGTCCACTGTTTCCTTGAAAGAGTGAGTCTCGCTACTAACCATCTTCTGTACAAGTTCATCCTGCCTATTCAGATGTTCTTTAAATGACTTCTTAAAAGCCTCAAAAACTTCCACAAACTGTTTGACCACTTCTTTGATATAGTGAATGTCAGTGTGCACTTGGGTTTGAGAACTGTTTAAAGCAGTCAAGGAGGGAATTAATTGTCTATGAGCAATTACAGCTCCTGTCCAACTCTCAATCTGATTGTGGCACACCTTACGTTTTTCCACTATTTGTTCCACAAGACTGGATATACTACATCCAATGGATAACTCAAGGGATTGCTCCACGTTTTTTATCTCTTCAAACATACTTTTCTTCATATCTCCCACTGATTCTCTTATTACTTCTATCAATTCGGCTTTTAAAGACTTAAGGTCATCTTTTTTTGCCACATTGTCATTCATAGTGGGTAAGGTAACTGGTTCCCTTTGGGCTTGGTCTTCCTCATCATAATCACCATAAGATTGTCCAAGAATCATATATCCGGGAGATGATTTCCAACCTTCAATGTCATATGATATTGATACTGAGCCGAGATTCTCTCCTTCTCTTGGAACATTCTCCTGAGGTATCTCTTCCAAATCTTCTCCCTGAGGTAATTCTGCAATTTTCTCCACAATTTCAGCAGATTCAGTAGCCATTAGTTCTATGTCATTAATGACTATCTCATCAATAGGTGCTGCTGTTATATCTTCCTGCTCATGCACTATCCTGACTGTACTGACTATTAGGGGACTCAAATTGAGCTCTCTTTCAACATTTTCCTCATCATCTACTTCATCATCAGCCTCTTTTTCTCTATGATTGGATTCGGTTGTCTCATCCTCCTCAGAGGTGTCCTTGAAAACATATTGGCATGATTCTTCTCCTCTTTCTGTAGTCTCTGAATCATTATCCTTCAAGACAATTTCTCTCTTTGTTAGTGCTTTTGGAGGGCTAGCTGTTCCATAAGAAATAACTTGATGCATAGGACTAGGGGGTAAGTCCGGATCTCCTCCTTCCTCAACTGAAGTCTCTTCTTCGTCAACTTCATCATCACTGTAAACTGGTTCTGGCTCATCTGGTCCAAGACCAGGGTCTCTAACATCTTTTGGTCTGGATGGATGATTCCCAGTAGTGAATTTCTCATAAATTTTTCCATCATCATTTACCCATGATTTCTTCCAAGGATTCCAGATGACATTCATGTCTTTACAAATAGTTCTTATAATACAAAAGTTATCCTTAACCACTACCATCTCATCCTAAGGTCCAGCTATCTCCTTCACTTTCAGCATCACAGAAATTAGTTTGGAGAAAAACAGGGCATTTGATTTTGACTTTGGTCTAGTCATCTCTTCTACTTGAACCATAATCAATCTACATAGATTGATTTTCACACTGTGCTTCAGCAAATGTAACAAATATATGTCTTGGAATCTTAATGTGGCAAAGTCTCCTCTTCTCGGACTAAAAACATGCTGAATAAATTTAAATAACAGCTTATCTTCTCCTTCCATCTCTGCAGCAATCACCTTTCTAGGGGTCCCATTCCCTGTGAGTTTCAGCAAAGCGTCTTCATATTGAAATACATCACTGGTCGAAGGTACAGACTTGGAATAAAAAGTAAAATCACCCTCATGTGGAACTCTTAGGTTCTCAGCCCATTCTCCTGAAGTAAATGATACTTCCTGACCATTCACATAATAAACCATTCTTCTTTCTTCTTCAGACTTTTCAAAATGAACGAATTCGTAGAACTGTTTCACCAATCCTGGATAGTAAGGTCCATTGTTGTTCGCGAAGCATTCTAGCCAACCTTGTTCTTTTAACACTCTAAGAACTAGTGAATTGCTTTCCATAACCCATTCTTCACACACCTCTTTTTCAACAACTATCTCACGCTTCGATAGGTGTGGATTTACTGATCATCTCTGAGCTAAACATCCCTTTCCACTTCCACTGGCATCAGTACTAGCTACTTTTTGTCTCTTCGGTGCTGTCGCTTCACTTCCATCAGTCATCTGAGGTCTCTTGACTCGGGCCATTACGGATTTGAGGCTAGGGTTCGGAAGGTCGAGAGGTTTAGGTTTAAGAGAGTTCGAGCAGACAAGTTCGCGATGAGATTGAGTGAGTCTAGTTTGAGTTTTAATATCATTTAGGATTCATAAATCACATAAATCATAGAATAAAATAAAACGGTTCGATGTCTCGGCTTTAAAAAAAATGTACTGGTAAAGTTCTCTAATGGTGAGGTTTCTCTAACAGCGAGGTTTCTCTAACGGTGAGGTTTCTCTAACAGTGAGGTTTCTCTAATGGTGAGGTTTCTCTAACGGTGAGGTTTCTCTAACGGTGAGGTTTCTCTAACGGTGAGGTTTCTCTAACGGTGAGGTTTCTCTAATGGAGAGGTTTCTCTAACGGTGAGGTTTCTCTAACGGTGAGGTTTCTCTAACGGTGAGGTTTCTCTAACGGTGATGTTTCTCTAACGGTGAGGTTTCTCTAACCGTGAGGTTTCTCTAACGGTGAGGTTTCTCTAACGGTGAGGTTTCTCTAACGGTGAGGTTTCTATAACGTTGAGGTTTCTCTAACAGTGAGGTTTCTCTAACGGTGAGGTCTCTCTATGCTATAGTTAATCATACCTAACTCATGTTTGATGTAAATTAATCTCTCAGAATTCAACGGCTTTGTAAAAATATCAGCTAACTAATGTTCAGTGACAATGAATTCTAGAGTGATATCACCCTTTTGATAGTGATCCCTCAAAAAGTGATGTCTCACATCAATATGATTTGTCCTAGCATGAGATACCGGATTTTTGGAAATGTTAATAGCACTTGCATTGTCACACTTTATAGAGACATATTTGAATTGATATCCAGAGTCTAGTAAAGTGTGTTTCATCCACAAGATTTGTGCACAACAACTACCAGCAGCTATATAATCAGCTTCGGTAGTAGATAATGCAACAGAATTCTGCATCTTACTACACCAAGATAATAGTGATTTGCCTAAGATGTGACATGTTCCAGAGGTGCTTTTTCTGTCTAACTTACAACCAGCAAAATCAGCATCAGAATAACTCAATAAATCAAATGATTGTCTTTTTGGATAAAATAGTCCTAAATTGGGAGTATGTTTTAGATATTTGAAAATTCTTTTAACAGCAGTCAAATTAGACTCCTTTGGGTTTGCTTGAAATTGAGCACACATGCATACACTGACCATGATGTCGGGTCTACTGGCAGTAAGGTACAGTAGACTTCCTATCATACCTCTGTAGTTGGTTTGATTTACTGGTTCTCCAGTTTCATCACTATCCAACTTACAGGTGGTACTCATAGGTGTATCACTGCCTTTACTACTATCCAATGAAAAACGTTTTAGAAGATCTTTAATATATTTACTTTGATTCAAAATAATACCATTTTTGTTTTGAAAGATCTGAAATCCAAGGAAAAATTTGAGTTCTCCCATTAAGCTCATTTCAAACTCGTTTGGCATTATTTTTGAAAAATCAATACATAAAGAATTTTTAGAAGATCCAAAAATAATATCATCTACATAGATCTGTACTATTAAAACATTTTTAGAAATCCATTTAATGAAAAGAGTAGGATCAGCTATTCCTTTAGTAAATCCTTTTGAAATAAGAAAAGAGCTGAGCCTATCATACCAAGCTCTTGGAGCTTGCTTTAAACCATATAAAGCTTTAGATAGTTTGAAAACATGATTGAAAAAATGGGGATTTATAAAACCAGGAGGTTTATCAACAAATACATCCTCATTTATATATCCATTCAGAAAAGCGCTTTTAACATCCATCTGATAGAGTGTGAAATTCAGATGAGCAGCATAAGGAAGTAATATCCTAATGGCCTCTAATCTAGCTATGGGTGAAAAAGTTTCCTCATAGTCTATTCCTTTCTCTTGACTATAGCCTTGTGCAACTAGCCTAGCCTTTTTCTAATGATAATTCCAGATTCATCAACTTTGTTCCTAAACACCCATTTAGTGCCTATGGTTGGAGTGTCCTTAGGTCTTTCCACTAATTCCCAAACTTTGTTTCATTCAAACTGATTTAGTTATTCTTGCATAGCCATTACCCAGAATTCATCATTGATAGCTTCATTGATATCTTTGGGTTCAAGTTGTGAGAGAAAAGCTTGATATTCAACCTGATTTCTTAGAGAAGCTCTAGTTTGTGTTCCTCTATTTAAATCACCTACAACAGCATCAAGAGGATGATTCTTGAGAGTTCTAACACCTCTATAAGGAGTTGAACTTGCTTCTTCAGAGTTGTCTACAGGTCTGGAATTGGTATGAGCAGATTCTGGAAAATTTCCAGAACTGGATTCTTTTACAGGGGATTCAGTATTCTTATCATTTAGGTCCAGATTTGACAAATCTTCCTCACGATCTTCAAGGTAGGATTTAGGATCATGTGGATCAGTCTCATCGAATTTGACAAGAACTGATTCTTCCACACATTTGGTTCTTTTATTGAAAACTCTATAGGCTTTACTAGAGATAGAGTAACCTAGGAAAATTCCATCATCACTCTTGGATGCAAATTTGTCAAGATTGTCTTTAGTGTTAAGGATAAAGACTTTGCAACCAAAAACATTGAAGTAATTAACCTTAGGCTTCCTATTCTTCCAAAGTACATAAGGGGTCCTTTTTAGAATAGGTATAATTAAAACTCTATTAATTACATAGCAAGCTGTATTTACAGCTTCAGCCCAAAAATAAATAGGTAAGTCATACTCATTAAGCATAGTCCTTGCAATTTCTTGAAGGGTTCTATTTCTTCTTTCCACTACACCATTTCGTTGGGGTGTTCTAGGAGCAGAAAAGTTGTGATTATAGCCATTGTGTGAGCAGTAGGATTCAAATTCATGATTCTCAAACTCACACCCATGATCACTCCTCAGGGTCTTAATTTTGAGTCCACTAAGATTTTCTACAGTCTTGGAATATTTAACAAAGTAGGAACATGCCTCAATTTTGTGAGCTAGAAAGTATACCCAAGTGTATCTAGAAAACTCATCTACAAGAACATAAACATAGTGCTTCCCATTTAAACTTGGAACTCTTGAAGGTCCAAACAAATCCATGTGAACCAATTCAAGTGGTTGAGAAGTTGAAGCTTCTTTCTTTGGTTTAAAAGAAACTTTGTGTTGTTTTCCCTTTTGACAGGGATTGCACACTTTATCATTTGGGAATTCTAATTTGGGTAGGTCTCTAACTAAGCATTTCTTAGAAAGTTTCCTAAGTGAGTGAACATTACAGTGTCCTAGTCTCCTATGCCACAACCACGACTCTTATAGAAAGCATTTAAGCAGGAAACATTTTGTTTGACCAAGGAATTTAGATCAACAGCATATACATTCTCATTTCTAGATGCAGTGAAAACTAAGTCATGTTTTGAATTAAAAACATTGCATGAATTATTTTCAAATTTAACATTAAAACCATCATCACACAACTGAGATATACTAAGTAAGTTATACTTTAATCCATCAACAAAAAGTACTTTAGAAATCAAAATTGTATCAGGGTTACCAATCTGGCCTAAGCCGATGATTTTTCCTTTTGCATTGTCACCAAAGGTGACATGCCCACCATCAACCTTAATCAGACTCTTGAAGCAAGAATAGTCTCCTATCATAAGTCTTGAACATCCGCTGTCCAAATACCATAGAGTATTAAAGATTCTCTTTAAACAATTTCCCTATAAAACAGATTAGACATAGGATAATTTTGGTACCAAGATCTTTTTGGGTCCAGAAAGGTTAGCTAATAAAACTTTGGGAACCAATATTTGCTTTATAATTTTTCTAAGACCAGAAAGCATATTTTGAGACAAAAATACTTTGTTGGGTCCTTTAGAAAACTGTTTTGTATAAGATGGTCCTGAACTAGAACTAGAAGAAAACTGTCCAGATTTTGGGACAAATTTGGTTTTGCTTACTTGTCTCTGTCCAGGCTGATATCCTAGACCGGTTGTATATTTGGGAGCAATATGTTTTCCTAGCAGTTGTGTCAAGGTATCCCTACCAGTAGTGAACTTTTCAATATCTTTTCTTAATTGTTCATTTGATAATTTAAGTTGAGTGTTCTCTTTAAATAGTCGAGCATACTTCTCTTTTTCCACACTTAAACATGTTTCAATATTACTAGTCAAAGAATGTTGTTTCTTCAAGGATTTATATTTATTTTTTAGTTCATTGCAAGTATCTTCCAGCATATTGCAATATTCAAACAGTTCAGCTTTAGAAATATTTTCCTCATTGTCTGAATCATGGTCATTTCCAGAATAAAAATTGTTTAAAGCTGGTGAAATAGGTACCTCATATGTGTTAGTCATGAAACACATATTAGCACGATTTCTTTCTGATTCACTAGCATCTGATTCACTTGTGGTGTCCTCCGAAGCACTCCAGGTTGCTTTCATAGCTTTCTTGTACCTCTTGTCCTTATAGTCATATTTTTCTTGAATTTTAACTTAGGACAGTCGGCTTTGATGTGTCCTTTCCTCTTGCATTCATAGCAGAATATATCATCTTCTTTATCTGACTTCTTCCACTTGCCTTGTTGATCATACTTACCTTTGTAGCTAGGTTTTCTGAAAAACATTTTCTTCCTATAGAACTTCTTGAATCTCTTGGCTATTTGAGCCATTTCTTCATCACTGTCAGAATCTGAATCGTCACTAGACGAGCTTTCAGTAGGCACATGTACTTTCTCCTTGCCTTTACTCTTTGATGAAGTAGTCTTAAATGCCACAGATTTATTCTTGGGTTCGTCATCTTCTTCTTTGTTCACCTTCAATTCTTCTTCATACATCATTAGTTTACCAATTAACTCCTTGACAGGCAGTGTTCCAATGTCACAGGATTCTCTGATTGAGACAGACGTGCCTTTCCATCTATCTGGAAAACATCTCAGTATTCTCATGATTTGTTCCTTTGCTGGAACACCCTTTCCAAGTGAGCTCATTGTGTTGACTATCTCATTAAACTTGAGATACATGTCAAAAATGGGTTCATCAGCTTTCATTTTAAAGTTATCATATTTAATAGTATAAGTATTTAACCGCATTTCCTTAACATTAGTTGTTCCTTCATGATAAAAAGCCAAGGTATCCCAAATATCAAAAGTAGTTTTGGAGGCAGAAATTCTATTGAGTTCCTCATCTCCTAAAGCACTGTAGAGGGCATTTATGGCATTAAAATTATTATTGTAGGTAGCCTTAGTAGGTTCATCCCAAGTTATTCTTTCAGTTTCTGGAATTTTGTATTGAGATTCTATAGCAGTCCAGATATCAAAACACATACTTTCTAAATGGATTTTCATTTTAAGTTTCCACTGAGCATAGTTATTTCCATTGAAGAAAGGTGGCCAGTTAGTAGCAGCACCCTCAAGTCTATTATCCATTATAAACAAAATTTAAACTGATAAGAATTTAGAAATTACAGAAATTTTAAGAACATTAAAATACAACTAAAATCACAATTAAAAAACAGAGTAATATATAAGTAGCTTTAAGTCATAACGGTAGCTACTATCTGTAACGGTAGCTATAAACTGTTTAAGCATTCTCTTGGAAGAATGAGTTAAGTCACAGTAAACATATATCCGATAATGAAAAATCAAGATATAAATAAGAAATGGTTGGGATTATCAAAACATAATAAAGAAACATAATTCCAGAGGGTTCAACAATTTACATTTAAAAAATAACTATACCCAAGGATTAAAAGAATTAAAATGTATATAAAATCATTATTTATTTCCAAAAATATTATATAAAAATTCAACTTTTCGTATTTAATTTAGACTTCAAAAGTGATATTTTAAAAATACTAACACTTATTATTTATATGATATATGTTATCAAATGCTATAAATAATTCTAAATAGAATAAATACTAGGTTGGTTTGCCTCCATGACATGGCATGCATTTTACATAAATTTTTACAGGACCACATGGGTAGCGACCTGATATTTTATGAATAAATTTCCATTTCATTTATTGAATTAAGGATATAGAAAAAAATGCAGTCTATTTTTATTTTTGGGTTTAAATTACCATTAAGTGTCATTACCGTTGATAATATTTCCATTAAAAAGTGATCAGATTACTAATATAAATATAAGGTTTTTAAAAATATTTTTTTCTACACAGAAAAATGAGAGTATGGCCTCATCCAGTAGACTCAGGGCGTACAAATCTCATTTCTTAGAGCTCGGAAAGGGGGTGATGTCATTAGACTTCATTCTTGACCATGTACAAGTTGAGCTTCAACACATTATGCTTGAATGGAATCATATAAAAGAGATGTTCAGGTTAATAGATATTACCACCGAAGCGATTTTATTCGAGATTCCCAAAGAGTCAGTAATCATCACACACCTTACCCTTAGGTATTATGTGGGTGTTATAAAGGGTTATGTTATAAGTTATTAGTTACTTATTGAGGGATACATTTTTTATGTAAAATTATTTTTTCATTAATTTCTTTATAGGATTAGTCTTTCTACAAAACTGATAAATTTGATAAATTCATTTTTTAGGTAAAATTTGTAATTTTGATAAATATATACAATATTATATTAAACTAAAGACTTTATTAATAATATTATAAAAATAATTCTTATAAATTATGATTATATGACTTCCTTATCTGTAAATGATTAGGTAACGAGTTTGATAAGAGTTATATTTTTATAAAATAAAACTAAATGTGTATTTTTTAAATAATTAATGAATTTTTGAAATAATTAATATTTTAATAAAATACTATTATCCAAATAAATTTATGAATAATGAATGATTATAAAATTTTTATGAAGTCAAATGTAATTTTTATTACGGTTTGAAAACGATTTTTTCCAAAACCTGTTAATTTTCAATAAATGCCTGTTTTCATTTTAAATGTGAAAATCCACATATTAATAAAATTATTTAGATGAAATGAATATTAATTATAGAATCATGTTGTTTAAAATATCCATTGGTGAATCTTTAATAATTTTCTGAGAGCGTCCATTTTTTGGGCAAAAATTAAATACCGTATAAATAAAATATGTGTTTTATGAAATCATAATGACACCAAAATGGTTAACAAATACTATAATGGGTATTATCAACTCAATATATGTTTCCCACTAAAATAATTTGATTTTATATTTATTTTACTTATTTTATAATGCCTTAGTGAATCCTCCAAGGTGTATAATATTTTATATGATTTTAAATTATTTCCTTGAGAGTTTGACACACCTCCACATATGCAGGGGAAATATCTTAATTTTTTCTGCCATTTTCCTTATATAATATTTTTTTAAACTCCTCCTTATAGAAAAAAATGTCCAAAAATCATGGTATGTTTTTTGGTTTTGAATATTTAATTATATAGATTCCAAAACCTATGTTTGTGAAATATTAAAGAATCAGCCTATCATTTCCAATAAAACCCACCTAGGACCCCACTTCTCTTCTCTAAAATTCATTGTAGGATGTCCCTGCTCTACCCTCCCCTCTCTATAATCCTCTCAATGTTCCCCATGATTTAACGAAGCCCCTCTTCATGATTTTGAAGTCACGCACTCAATTAAGGGATCCTCTCATTCCTCTCTTACTTTCACTTCAAGAACCTTGTTTGAAATTAGATGTTTTGATTAAAATTATTTATATTTACATCCTTTTATAATCAATTAGTTTCTATAAACTTTATGTTATTTCAATGAGTTATCATTTATCCTCCCCCATTTGGACCCATACATAAGCCATTACTATGCTGAAATTCCGTAATGGATTTCACTATTCTCATTTCCATTCATGATACTCTTTTACACTATTCTCCATAAGTACCATATTTATATGTTGGGTTATGAATTTCCATGACCACATTATTTCCATTTGTTTTATATATTATTATATATTCCGTTCACTTTAATGAAGATCCACTATGATACTTTATGAATAGCCATTACTATTCGGTAAGGGATCTTCCACCCTCTACTGTTATCAAGCATTCTTTTCATATAAGCTATTTTAATTTTTGTTATTCCTATTTCATTATTTTTTTACTTAATATCATAATTAATTCATATTTTATTTATAATTTATGAGATACCCACTCACTCTCATTTACCCTTCTTATTAACCCTTATGTACACCCATTACTAAGCCATATTTTAGTAAGGGATTCCTCCCTTTCTCATGTTTATCCTGGTTTCTTTATGTTGTTATACCATTTTAATATCAGTAAAAAAATGTTTGAGAATGATTTAAAACCTCCCCCATACTTCACTTCTTTTGGTTTAATGATGATATACCCCTTTCTCTCTAATTAATTCCTTTCGTGTACACCCATTGCCATTCTGAAATATCGTAAGGGATTTCAATATCCTCAATTACATTCAAGAATTTATTTTATATTATGCATCTAAATTATATTTTATATGATTGGATAATATATTAAATGATCCACTTTCTGGCCATTTCATGAGAAAATTATGATAGAATCCTTTCGTTTTCATCAACCAAATTTACAAATTTTTATTTGACGTCATTATACTGTTGAAATTGCACCATGATTTTCCATGATAATATCATCGTGTAGTGAATATCATACCCCTTTCTCTATCAAGGTAATTCACCATTATGATAATGTAATTATTGAATTGGGACATACATTTATGTATTCCATATTCCTTTTTCATGGAATAATTTTTTTTGAATGAATCAATGTTTGTATGATCTATGTGGCACACATATACGTGAAAATGAAATGATTATGAAGTGTGTACCCTAATAGCACTCTAATGCATAGGGTTTTTGTTTAGTTTCGTGATAAGAAATGTGAAATGAGTATTTAATCATGCTAATTCTTGTGATATTAGTGTTTACTCATGATATTCCATGGGAAATATCTATGAATCACACTAATATCATGTTGTATGTTGTTTCCACATTTCCATGTTATGATATTCACACTATGTCATGTATTTATTTTCTTTTTTCTCTTGTAATACATTGATATGCCTATTGCCTACCATGTATTGTATTTTTCATGTATGCCTTTTCTACTCCCTTGCTAGGATTTATAGCTCAGCCTTTTCTTATGTATGTCCTCAGGTTATCCCATGAAATTCTACATATGAAGGAATATTATGGTCTTGTAAAATATGTTTTCAATAAAGATATTGTATTTTATGTCTTTAGTATCCATGTAATGTTCCTAATTTTCCGAGAAACTAGACCTATCGATCCTCGGAGTATTCATAAGTGACATTTTATGTAATAAATCATTTTTAAATATATAATAAATATCATGGAAGTTATTGATAATATCAATGTATTTGATTAGCTATTTTTTGGATTAGGATCAGAAAACCCAAGTGAAATCCTTAGAGATAGGACTATGTATAATAAAAACATCCCAAAATTTTTGTGATTATAGATTAAGTGTTTTATTAAGAAAATACACCCATTTTTGGATACGAATAGGTATATGTGTCTCAGGAATATATGTATTTAGGGGAAAACCAGAAAACACCTCTTTAAGCTATACTTGAACATGAACTGGGTAACGACAAGAGGCATTACTGCACTCTTGGTTCAACACTACTGGGGGATATTCATTGGAAAATTCATAATATTAGTAAAAAAAATTAGTAGGGTAAAAATAATATACCATAAGAATATACGTTAGAAGATAGATCATGGATAAAATAGATAAATTCCTTGAAATTTATAAGTTAAAGAAATAAATTGAATTTATAATTATCCATTTTTGAAATTGAATTTCCCATTATATGTTGAAATAAACATCCCTATTTTTTTATATTCTAGTTAATGGCTGAAAATATGTGGAATCGAGTTAACAACTGATGTGATGGGAAATGTGATGATTGTCCCATTGAGATTCCAAATCAAATGGGGGCTCAAGATGGACATATTGTGATTATTCCAAACCAACTATCAAAAATCATTATTAACAATTGGTACACTGTGGAATTCAAAATAAAATCAATAGATAGGAAGACAACATCTCATGAAATTTCATCTAATAATGGTGATAAGAGAATTATGTCCCAATATCATTCATGAAACAAGTGTGGAAAGAAGAACCATGGAAAATGTCACAAAGAGGCTAAGAGAATATTTATGTGTGCAAAGGAAGGGAAAAAATATCCAATTGATACAAGAATATGGTTAATGTGATGAATGGAAAAAAATTTCTATATAAAGAATATAATACATTTTTATTCTATAAATGTTGAGATGTTGAGCATTACCCTAGAAAATTATCTATTATAATGGATGAGAAGCATGATGAGCATCAAAAATCTCCATGATCAAGGGAGAACGAGAAGTCCTTCGTTAATATGGTTAATCAAGAATGAATTAAATGTAACCAATACTTCAAAGTAGTTTATTTCCTAATTTATTTCAATTCATGTCCTATTATTATATCATTTATTCCTTCTAAGAATATTTATTCATCGGTATAAATGATATTAAATCATTTGGGAAAAACTTCTATAAGTGTTGTATCACAAGTTGAGGCTTTTGGGAATGTTTTTATTGAAAATATTATAAGTCTCCATTTTTTGGAATTTGAGTAAAAATGAACAAGGTATTAACTACATCTCAAGGCAATTTAATGTTCATAAGAAATGTTACCCCACACATGATCTTGAGTAAGCATATGTGATATTTGCATTGAAGATTTTGTGTAATTATCTCATTGGGGTGAAGTGTGAAATATATACAGATCACAAAATCCTCAAGTATATATTCACATAGAAAGATTTTAATATACTCCATTGACGATGGTTAGATCTAGTCAAAGACTATGTCCTCTCATTTCTCCACCATCTGGGGAAAGAGAATAAAGTGGCAGACACACTAAGCAGAAAGAATCTTGCAACTCTTTCATTAATGACAATTTAAAAGGATCCTGAATTTTTAGATTTGATGAAGATGGAAATGGGAATCATAAATAAGGGAACATTAATAATCATTTCACAAATTATTGCTCAACCATCTCATTATTAATGATAAAGGATGCTCAAAAGGAAGATGTGGGAATTCAGATGAAAGTGGAAACTATTAGAAAAGATAAATCATTAGAGTATAATTTTAATAAAGATAAAATTATCAGATTTTGTTTAAAACTATGTATTCCATAAAATACATAGATTAAGAAAGAACTTTTGGACAATAAACATAGTTTGAACTTCATCATTTCTCCAGGAAACACAGATATATATAGAGATATCAGAGTGCATTTTTGGTGGGATAACATGGAGATGGTGATCATAGAATATACATCAATGTGCCTAGTATGTCAGCATGTGAAGGCTCAGAGACATAAGTCTATGGGGTAGATGAAACCATTTCCCATACCAACATGAAAATTGGAGAAAATCACCATGGGCATTATCACTTGAATTATGAAGACATCCAATGGAAACAATGATCTCTGTGTTGTTGTGGATAACCTTACAAAAACTGCACACTTCATTGTTATTTGAGAGGAGTTCTCATTGGATCAACTAGAATAGATATACATCAGAGAAGTTGTATGGATTCATGGATTACCACTATCAATTATATCCAATCGAGGTCCAACATTCACCTATATCTTCTAAATGATTCTCTAACATCCTCAGAATACTGTGCTAAAATTCAATTAAGCTTATCATCCTCAAACTAATGGCCAATATTAGAGGACTATCCAAACACATGATGAATTTTTTAGAGCCTTATCAATGTACTTCAAAGGAGGATGGGATCAAAATAATCCTCTTGTTGAGTTCTCTTACATCAACATTTTCTAATCATGCATCCAAATTTCCACTTATGAAACCCTTCATGGGACGAGGTGGAGAACAACAGCATGTTGGAGTGAATTTGGGTAATGAAAACATCTAGGTCCATAAATGGTTGATGAAATGGTAGTGGTGGTTAAGAACATCTATCATCACATTAAACCTACTTAGAGTCGACAAAATATATCTTCTGATAACCATGGACAAGACATAGAGTTTGATGATAGAGACATATTATTACTCTAAATATCACCATGTAAGAGATTTATGAGATTTGGGAAGAAGGGGAAAGCTTATTCCAAGGTACATCAACCCTTTTTAGATCCTTGATCATATTTAAGTAGTGGCCTATTGACTAGCACTCCCTCCAGACCTGTCTCATGTACATGATGTATTTCATGTATCACTCTAGAGAGAGTACATACCTGACCCATCACATGTACTCAATCTAGAGGTGGTGTAATTGGAGAATGGCCTCTACTCTGAAGATAATCCAGTGAAGATCTTAAATCATGGATAAACATTTATATGAAATAAGATGATACCCCCAATCAATGTGTTGTGGAAAAACCACTTGTTTTAAGAAGAAACTTGGGAATTGGAGGAAGTGATGAGGTAGAGTTACACAAATATTTTTTAGTGTGGGAAAATAAAATTTCAAGGGAAAATTTTCTTAATTGGGGAATTTTGTAATGAACCGATATTTTATGAATAAAATTCCATTTCTTTTAAAGACTTATGTATATAGAAAACACATGATATCTTTTTTAATTATTGGGTTTAAATGTGCATTAAATATCATCACCATTTCTAAAATCATCATTGAACAATGATCACTTGACTTATATAATTATAGTGTTTTTAAAAATAATCCTTTCGACATAGAAAAAACAGAGGATGGACTCATCTAGTATACTTAGGCCATACGAAGCTAATTTTTTAGATATCAGAAAGGAGGTATCATCACTGGGATTTACTCTTGACCAAGACCATGTTGATCGTAAATATGTTAAGTTTGAATGGAATTTTTATAGGATAAGTTCATGTTAATAGAGATTACCAACCAAGATATTATTTCAAACCCTCGCCAAGAGTTTTTAACCATCAAACACCTTACCCTGATGTAAGAATCTGGATCATCATTTTAGTTATGGATCATTAATTAAGGTTGATTTTTAGGAAAAAAATAATTAATGAAAATTTTATAAGTACTTTCCATTTACTTATGAGTACATGCTCTATACCTGAGTACCGCATAGAGCCGCGTACTGGACATGTAACGACTGAGTACATGTCCATTTGGTGACCTGGAAGACGACCTAAACTTTGAACTCTCCAGATTCTATGTTCGACCTCCGATTGAGATGTCGTTGGGTGCGTTAGAATCCCGTAGGTTAATTCTGAATTCTCATAGATAATTTCATCCTAATTACTCTTCTCTTGTGGGTTATTACTGGATGGATTTCTTTCACCTTTTTCTAGATCTTGTGTTGTTTTGGGCCAATTCAAGGGCCGATATTAATGAGTGTTGATCGCACGACATCAAGGTAAGTGGTTTGTGCCATTTATTGATTGTTATGGGATTATATATGCTAAAAGTACAGTATTCCCATGTTAGGGGTTTTTCATGTTTGGAATGGGACCCTGTTTGATAAATTTTATGGTTTGGTAGATTGATACAAAGTTAATTTCTCATGCATAAGTTTTTATTCCTTGATTATGGTTGTGTTTCCCTTATTTGATTGATTATGGCTATTTGGTCTAGAATAACTATTTAGAATTCCTTGTTTTCTATGCCTCATGAAGTTTGGATAAAGATATTGATTATTTGAGATGCTTGTGATACACATTGTGAATGTTTGACAAAGGAGAATTTGACAGTGATAGATTCTTGAGGTAGGGTCGTTTATATATGAATTGCTATTATGTTGACCCAGAGGTATTGATTGTTAGAGCTTCCAGGTGGGCATAAACCCGAGGGGTTAGACCGTGAGATCTACCAAGATGGTTGTTATTAAATTAATTGAGGCTACGTTGACCAAGGGGTATTGATCATGTGAACATACCAGGTGGTAATATGTAAGTGCTTAGTGATATGTTAGACTAAAGGGGTCGGACCGTGAGAGCTACCCAGAGGGTTATTATTAAATTAATTGTTGTGATGTTGGGAAAGGGGGATTAGACTGTAAGATATTTCCCATAGGGTCGTTATTGAATAATTGATTAAATGTCATGAGTTTTCCAAGACAAAGAAAAAACATTTACTTGTTCTTACTTGATTGTCTATATGGTCTTATTAGACATATATTTTTTACTATTATATAGGGAATACATAGGGTAGGATCGATCCCATGGTTTATAAAATTCAGGTGATGAAAAAAATATATAAAGAAATGTAATTAAGAAATGTGGGATTGTTTACTATTGAGGACTTACTAGTTTATTCCTTCATTCCTACGTATTTATTGCTATATATATTCAATCACCATTAGGCACAAATCATTTGGTGGTTTCTTACTAGGATTAATCTCACACTCTATTTGTGTCATGCTTTTTGATCCAAATTAATTATATGGTTGTAGTTATAGATAAGGTAAATCACTCTTCTTCATCAAATACATGATTGTTGTTGGAGCTGGAGAGCATGGCACCAAGCTCAAGCCTACGATGCTGTTGGAGTTTACTGGTTTTCTGTACATTGGTTTTTGTATTGTATTTTTATCATTGTGACTTGTTTGTCCATTTTCCTAGACACATGTGACAAGAATCATTTATATATACTCCAGATGTTATTTACTATCAGTCTTCTGCTATTTACTCTTCTTGTATGGTATTAATACTTCTATAATTTTTTATTATATTCATTCCACTCTGTATACTCTGAAGATGAGGGCATATTTTCTTGATTATCACACCGTGGAAATCGATTCTAGTTGGATGTCTATGGGGTTTTTGGGAAATGCGCTTGAGGTCATGTGACCAACCAGGTTTGGAGCACCTTTGTGGCGGCACCCGAAACAGGGACATTACAAAGTGGTATCAAAGGTGGGTTACCATTCTTATTTTTCTTAATATTATGAGCCTATATATTTGGATAGTAATGAATAGGTTTTTAGAAATAATATTTTCCCATGATTAGCTAACCATTGTACTGGGGAAATCCAAATTTACCTCGAATATTACAATTTTTATGCTTTTTTAATTGCTATAGTTGATTTGATTTCACTATTGGCTGATTCACTTGTTTTGTGTTGTTATGATTTATATCATTGTGGATCTATTTTTTTCAACATGATGAGATGAGGGTATTCCATCTCATGCATCATATAGAAACTTACTAAAGATCACATGTCGTTCATTATTGTTATGACGTTTAGGATTCATTACTAATTGCATGTTGTTGTGATAGATTTTTTGCTAGATTTGCATGATGTTTTGGTAGATGTTGTGATATATTACCTACAATTTTGATATGGTATTGAAATATGTAATGTTTCATTTGTATGGATTCCAAAAATTGGTCCCTGAGGTGTTATGGGATCTTGTGGATCATAATATGGTGGATCGGGTCTGAACATTAATTGAATTATGTCATGTTATGATGTGAAAAAGGATACCAAACTTTGATTTGCAGGGAGTATGGGATCCCACGAGTCATAATTTGTCATGCCTTGGACAAACATTTAGATTTTTAAGTTTTATGGTGAATTTGAATAGGCCTCTTGTCTAAAAACCCAAAAAACACGACGTGTGTTGTTATAGACACATTCCATGTGTTCTTCTATTCTAGAGGAAACAAATTTTCTTATATACGCACTATGTAGTCTCTAACCATGTGGCTGACTGTGTGAGAAGAGACATGGGGTTGGTAAATGTTATTTAGAAAATGTTATTTACTATAAGTACACATTTTGTTGTAGAGACCATGTATCCGACCATGTGACTAACGACATAGGTGGATTAAATTAGGATGGTAAAAGTTGTATCATGATTGTACATGTTGTGTGGTGATTAACCATGTATATGACCGTGTGACTAATGGAATGGGTGGATGGAACGTAAGTATTATAAGAAATTTCTATGGTTAGCACGTTGTGTAGAGTTACCTAGGAGAGAACTATAGTGTTCTTTACATGTAGAAGAACATGGGAAGGATGGAAAATTCAAGTACATGTTATGTCTCAGGATGAACACACTATCTGTATGGGGTGTTACACAGCCAGGTTGGTAGAGGTACACACCCATGTTAACACTTATGAGAACACATTATATAGTGGTTCTATACATCGTTTAACAATCTTTTGAAAATAATAATTCATTCTTCTCCTATTCATTTATTAAGATTTTATGTTTCTATCCATGATGATCGTGAATATAGATGTTTCCTTGACCTTTCAGAGTCATGCCTCCAAGACGTCCCCCAGTTGTGTGGCAGGTACATGTCTATGATCAGACACCATAAATGGTTGATCAAGGACTACCAGAAGATCCTCCCAACGTCCCCATATTAGCACCAACAATAATACTAGACGTAGGTGCTGATGCACAATTCCAAGAATGATTTTTGAGGATGTTACAAACTTTTTTAGGAGAGCCGCATCCTGCCCCGACTATGGAAGAGTTGACGCGGGTCCACCATTAGAATCATCCTAAATATTTTTTAGCGGATGGAGGAACATAGGGTGTAGATAAGTGGTTGGAGTCCAAGCTTACTATCATAGAGAATATAGAGATTCCTCCTGAGAGGAAGGTGAATATCGCGCCGTATATGCTATGTGATTCCATGAAGAGATGGTGGGATATTATCTCACAGGAGGGTTGCCATTGGGATATGGTTTGGTATGAGTTTCAAAGGACCCACTATGAATACTTCTACCATAATACGTTGAGGTCCGACTAACCTTGGGAGTTCAGAAATTTGGTGTAGGGTTCACTTTTAGTGATGGATTATTCTTCTTGCTTTACAGAGCTACAGTGCTTCACACCTGTTTTGGGAGGTGATGAGTTATCTTGGGCTATGTGGTTTTAGGATGGTCTCAGTTACAACATCTGATAGTAGGTGATAGTTTTCAGGATGAATTCAGTGACTGCTATAGTAAATTAGGGATTGATTATTGAGGACAATCTGATGGAGTTGATTGCTGCAAGATAGGGTGGTTCAACATCTAGGGTTGGCACTCTTTCATTTGATAGAACGAAGCACCATAGGGAGACTTGGGGTGGTGATTTCAATTGGAGGGATATATCTTTAGGTAACTAGGTGAGGTTATACCAGTGTAAGGAGAGTGGTCACATGATACCTCAATGCCCAAGAGTCCAATTTGAGTGTTGATCTTTCGGCAATACGGGTCATTATTGGTGTTTTTCTTTTTTTTTTCTCACCATCAGTGAGTGAGAGGGGATCTATTATGACTCCACATCTAGGATCAGAACCAATAGTTTGTCATCAGTTAGAGAACTGGTGTTCATCAGGCCATTCAGGGGGAGGAGGGATTCATGGTCTTGGTAGTCATACGTTAGTTTTTTAGTGACAACAAGGTGGATCATCTCAGGGTAGTCAGGCAGGGTCGCATGGTTGTAGTACAAGTCAGTTTTTTACAGTGGAGCAGAACTATTAAGAGTAGGATCCCAGACCCTCTACAGTTAGAGGTATGATTCTATTTTCCCCAGTTTTATCTTATTCACTCATTGAAATAGGGTCTTCCCATAGTTTTATATATTTTTTTGTAGTGGAGAGTCTTACGCTCCGTATCTTTACCTTTGTGGAAGTTATGATTCTAGACACTCAATTGCCGATTAGGCAGCTAGTGTACATCAGTGAAAGGAGTTCCCTCTTGATGATGGGGGGTCACATTTTATAGGACCTCTATGCCTCAATGTTGACATGCTTTGATGTAATTATTAGAATGGATAGTATCATCTTCTTTTCGTTCTTTGTTGATTGCTATCATCATTGGGTGAGTTTCACATCACTAGAGGGTGGTGATTTTGTACACAACATAGAATGGTATGTCCACGCGAGAAGAGCTGGACATGAGCATCTTGGGTTGGGAGGAATTACATCGCATATTTCTAGTTTATATTAGAATGACTAGGGGAAACTATGGATATACTTTCCTCTAGGTGTGGATCGATTTAGGAATGTCTTTCCTGCCGACTTTTCTGGTTTACCACTAGAGAGAGGTAGATTTATATATTGATCTTATTCCATGAATGGCACCAGTGTCCATTCCTCCTTATAAGAAGGCTACAACATACTTACATGAGCTTAAGAAGTAGTTAGATGAATTGAAGTCAAAGGGTTTCATCTGACCCAGTACATCTCACATGGGTTCTCTATCTTTTATTCTAAGAAAGAAGATGATACCCTCAAATAATATGTGTATTATTGGAATCTAAACTAGTTTAAGGTTAAGAACCAATATCCAATGCTGAGGATTTACGGTCTATTTGATCAAATTCGAGTAGCACAAGTGTTATCGTATATTGATTTGACATCTGGTTATCATAAGTTGTATGTTAAACAATATGATATACATCTTGCAACCTTTCAGAGCAGGTATTGTCTATACGAGTATTTGGTTATGTCATTCGGTATCCAGAACGCACCAGTAGTTTTCATGGCACTGGTGAACTGAGTATTCAATCCTTATTGGGATTCTTTTGTGGTCGTCTTCATGGATGATATCTTGGTGTACTCTCACACTCGAAACAACCATGAAATACATCTTGAGATTGTATTGAGTACACTGAGAGTGACTCAGTTATAAGTTAATCTCTCAAAGATCCAATTTTGGATAGAGCATATTCACATTTTGGGTGTTGTTAATTCAAATAAAAATCTATTGGTAAAACTAGATAACGTTAGAGAAATAGTTTCTTTGAAGCATATGATGATGTATTTGAGGTATGGAGTTTTCTAGGGCTGTGAGGTTACTAAAAGAACATTATTCAGTACTTTTCACTATTATCAGTTCCACTGATGGGCCTGACTAATAAGGTTGTGTCTAACTTGTGGATATAATCTTGTTATTCATCCTTTTGGGAGCTTAAAGGGAGATTGAAATTAGTACTGATATTAATTTTTCTAGATCCATGAAAGACTTACGTATTTTACTATAATGTTTTAGATATCGGGGTGAGATACATGCTTATGTAGGGGGAAGGATTTTTTGTGTATGGGTATCAACAGTTGATGCTGCATGAGAGGATCTACCTGACACGCGATCTCGAGATAGGTACAGTTGTGCATGCTTTGAGTTGTTGGAGAAATTGTCTTCTGGGAGAGAATTTTGTGGTATACAATGTCCACAAAAAAGCCTCAAGTATATATTTTCTAAAAATGATTTTAATATTAGATAGTGAAGGTGGGTTGTCTACATTATGTTTCTTGACATTGAGCTTGCCTACATGCCAGAGAAAGGCAAAGAAGTGGATGATGCGTTGAGTTGGAAGACTCAAATATGGAGGATCAAGAGGCCAGTAATGACTGGAAGATTATGGGTATGATCATTAAGATGAATTTGGAGGTGCACTATAGATATGGGAAGATGTTTCTATCTTATATATCTATTTCATATACTCTACTAGATCGAGGGAGAATTAGGTAGCTATCATTTTCTAAATTCCTAGTCTTACAGGAATGTATGAGGCAAGGAACCAACTCCTTGGTCAACCGTATGTGACGATGAGGTCTTTCATTTTCATGGAATCAAATGGGTTTAGTATACATATGTGAGGATTTGATGCATGATTTTCATTCCGTAGTTTGCGCAGTTCATCCTCATATCACCATGAAGTATCAAGATCTACACCATGAGTGTTGGTGGCCAGGTATTAAGAGGTATGTAGATTGTTTTGATATGATATGTTCCACCTATTAGTAGGTGAAGGTGGTGCATCAGTGACCGACATGCCTTTTACTTCAGTTTCCCAATCCCATATTGAAGTGGAATGATGTCACAATGGATTTAATTATGGGTTTAATGAGTTCCCCTCTAGGGAATTATGTGGTTTGGGTCATTTTAGACAAACTCATGAAGGTTGAACATGTATTACCTATCAAGGAAATCTTTAGTGTCAATGATATAAGAATGTTGTACATCCGAGAGATTGTACATTTTCTCAGGGTCCCACACTCTATCGTTTCAGATAGGGATGACCAATTTACTTCTCATGTCTAGAAGGGAGGACAGGGGGATTTAGGTACATTGGTACTTCTAAGTAAATCTTACCATACCAAGACTGATGTTCAGTCTGAGCACACAATTCATGTTTTAGAGTAAATTCTTGGATCATGCATCCAGGGTATTGGGGGCTATTGGGAGAGACACATAACCCTAGTGGAGTTTTCCTGCTATAATAATTTTCAGGTAACGATTTAGATGGAAACTTTTGATGCATTGTATTGTAGGCCATTCTGATCACCCCTATGTTTTCAAGAGGTAGGAGAGGAAACTATTATGGGACCTCTCATTGTCAAGGAGACCACTGAGCATGTAGAGTTGATTCTGAAGAGGATGGATACTACACACTCTTTCAAGAAATCTTTTGTTGATTGATGGAGATGACCTCTGGAGTTCAAGGATGGTGATCCGGTTTTCATATGTGTCACACTGAGGTTGGGACACATAAGGATTAAGAGATATGTGAATCTTTCACCGAGATACATTAGGTCATATATGGTTTTGGAGAGAGTTGGTATGGTTTCTTATTGGTTGCAGTTACCTCAGAGGTACTAGGATATGAATGACGTCTTTCAAGTTTCCCTTCTATGATGTTACTTTTCATACATGTATCGTGTTTTCAAACCTGAGGAGGTTTAGTGGGAGGTGGATACATCCTTCGAGGAGAAACCTATTTAAATTGTGGATCACAGCAAGAAGTTTCTCTATGGCCAGTCTATTCCTCTAGTACATGTGACATGGAAACAAGAGAGAGTATGTGATGAGGCTTGGGAGAGGGAGGCCAATGTACAATCACAGTGGGCAAACATGTCTAATGATTCTTCATCACCACCCTAGGATGAGAAACTATGGGATGAATTTCATTAAGGGGTGATGTTTATAAGAACACAGATCTTCATTTCAGGTATGGATCTTTATTTCGGGTTATTTTTTAGGGAAAAATGATAAAATGAAAATTTTATAAGTACACTCCATGAAATTATGAGTGCACATCACGTACATAGGTACCACGTAAATCCATGTACTAGCCCTGTAATGACCGAGTACATAGTCATGTGGTGACCTAGATGATAGCCTAAATCGAGGTCCAGCTATGGCTAATACATTGTATGTACATTTAATGAACACGCTGGGTACATTTATTTGTATTTGATGAATCAAAGTAGGTTCACATCTAATTTCTAGGATTGTTTTCTTCTCCACTCGGTTCACACAGATCAATGACAGAACAAACACCAACATCTAGCCCCTCTGGATTCTCTGTGCGACCTCCGATTGAGATGCCAACAGGTGCATTGGAATCCCAATGACAAGTTCTCAATTATCCTAGATCATTTTTATTTATTACTATTATTTTATTGTTTATTCAATCTTGAATGTTTTTGTACATTTTTGTAGATCTA
Organism: Viscum album; assembly: GCA_963277665.1. Taxonomy (NCBI): domain Eukaryota; kingdom Viridiplantae; phylum Streptophyta; class Magnoliopsida; order Santalales; family Viscaceae; genus Viscum; species Viscum album. Next base: position 155,187,460 of record OY728166.1, on the reverse strand, counting down.
CACTGTTTTAGGCCGATTCAAGGGCTGACGTTCAAGAGTGTTGATTGTAATACATCATGATATGTGCTTTGTGCATTTAGATGATTTTATAGGCATTATATATTAAAAGTTCCACATAACCACGTTTTTGGTTTTTCATGCTTGGAATTGGACCCTATTTGTTACCAGCTATTGTTTGGTAGATTGATAAAAAGTTAATTGCTTATTCATAAGGTTTTATACATTGATTATGGGTGTGCTTCTCAATTTTTATTGATTATGGACATTTGGATTATAATTCCTTTCAGGAATTACTTATTTTCTATTGATTGTGTTTTTAGGATTGAGTTACTAGTTATTTCATATCCATGTGATATGTATTTTGAATGTTGGTCCAAAGGAAATTTGACTCTGAGAGACTATTGAGGTAGGTTCATTTATGTTTGAATTGTTGTTATGTTTACCTAGAGTTATTGGCTATGATAACATCAAGGTGGTCATAGAACAGAGGGGATAGACCATGAGGGATACCTATAGGGTCGTTATTAAATGAATTGATGTTATGTTGACCTAGGGGTATTGACCATGTGAACTGACAATGTGGTTGTTTGTAAATGTTTAGTGATATGTTAGACCAAATGGATTGGACTGTGAGAGATACCCAGTGGGTCATTATGAAATGAATTGTTGTTATGATGGACCAGTGGGATTAGACTGTGAGAAACGTCCCATAGATTCGTTATTGAATAATTGAATGATTATGATGTATCTTCCCAGACAAAACACAAACATGGACTAATTTATACTAGATTGTTAATATGGTTTTCTAAGACGTTTTTTATAACTATTACACAGGGAATATAGATCATAGTCTAGATCCCAAGGATTACATGATTCATCTAATGAATAATAAATGTAAAGGAATTTAATATAAAACTATAGCATTGTTTACTTTTGAGTACATACTATTTTCATTCTTCATTACTTCATATTTCATACTATATATATTCATTAATAGTTAGCAAAAGATATTTTGGTGGTTTCTTATTAGGATTTGTTTCACACCATTTTTGGTTAATGCTTTTGGACCCAAATAGGTTATATGTTTATAGGTATAGATATGAGAAACCTCCCTTCTTCATCAGGTACTCGATTTGTATTAGAGCTGGAGAGGATGGGACCATGCTGAGGATTGTGATACTGTTGGAGTTTACTTCTTCTCTATAATATGGTTTTAGTATTGCATTTATATTATTGTGACTTGTTTGGTTGTTTCACTACACACATGTGACATGCATCATTTATATATGCTTCAGTTTTTATATTGCAATCAGTCTTACACAGTTTAGTTTTGTTGTATGATATTACAGTGTCTTCTATTGTTTACTATTTGCTTTCTGCGTTGTATACATTACCAATAAGGGTATAGTTTTCCCATTTTCACACGGTGGCCCTTGCTGCTACACGCAAGCCTCTAGTGTTTGGGGAAAAGAGTTTGAGCTCATGTGACCAACCGGGTTCGAGGCACCTTTTGGGTGACACCCACAACCAGGACATTACACCTTAGTTATTATGTGGGTGTTATAAGGAGTTGTGTAATAAGTTTTTTTACTTATTGTGTAATCCATTTTTATAAATAAAATTATTATTCTGTCAATTACTTTATAAGAATAATATTTCTTAAAAAATGGTGACTTTGATAAATTTAATTTTTAGGTTAAATTTATACTTTTGAGAAATATATACATTATTATATTAAACCATATTTTTTATTAAAAATATAATAAAAAAAATTCTTTTATATGATGATTATATCATTTCCTTATTTGTAAATGATTAGGCAATCAGTTTGATAAGAGTTATATTATTATATACTAAAATAGAAAGTGTGTATTTTAAGGAATTAATGAATTTTTTAAATGATTAATAATTTTATAAAATATTTTTTTCAAATTAATTTTATGAATAATAAATTATTATATCATATTTTTTAATCGAAATGTAATTTTTATTAATGTTTGAAAACTGTTTTTTATCAAAACCCATGAGTTTTCAATAAAAGTTAGTTTTCAATTTAAATGTGAAAATACATATATTTAGAAATTTATTTAGATAAAATGAATATTATTTTTTGAATAATGATTTCAAAATTATGCAATAAGTAATTTATTATAATTTTTTGAGACAATCCAATTTTTTTATAAAAAATTATTACCATATAAATAAAATATGTGTTTTATGACATCATATTTATCCTAAAATGATGTAATAAATACAATAATGGGTATTGTCGTCCCAATATATGTTTTCCCATTAATATAACGTGATTTTATATTTATTTGTCTTATTTTATAATGCATTAGTGAATCTTCCAAAGTGTATAATATACATTATTATTTTAAATTCATTTCCTTGAGAGTTTGAATCACCTCCACACATGAAAGAGAAATATATTAATATGTTCCATCATTGTACATATAAAATAATTTTTTTCATTCCACTTAGGAAACAATCATGTGAAATCACCATGGAAAAGATTGTGGTTTTGAATATTTAATTATATGGATTCAAGAACCTATGTTTGTGAAATATTAACGAGTTACCCAATCGTTTCCTATATAAACGTAATCGAGCACCCAATTCTCATCACAAAAAATACTTGGAGCACACACACATATATTACCTCTATAGAATCCCCCCAAGTCATTCCAAGATCTCAATAATACTCTATTAATGCTTTTTAAGTCACACGCTCAAGTAAGGAATCCTCTCATTCCTCTCTTCCATTCAATTCTAGAACCTTATTTGAAAATAGTATTTTTAATTTAAATTGATTGTATTTTCATCCATTTATAATCAATGATATACTGTCCATTTTATTTTATTTCAATGATTTATTATTTATCCTCCCCCATTAGGAACAATACCTAAGCCCTTACTAGGTCGAAATTTTGTAAGGGATTTCACTAGTCTAATTTCCATTAAAGCTACACTTTTACATTATGCTCCTTAATATCCATATTTATATTTTGGGTTATGATGTTCCAAAACCCAACTAATTTCCATTTGATGTATATATAATAATATCTTATATTCACTCTCATCAATACCCCTATGATCCTTTAAGAACACCCATTATTATTCTGTAAGGGATCTTCCACCATCCTCTATTATCAAGGATTATTTTCATATTATGACTATTAATTTATTTGTATACTAAGTTAGGATATGTTAATAAATATCCTACATACATCCCATTTGATATATAAATAATGATATACCCTTTCACTCTCATGGACACTTCTTACGAACCCTTGTGTACACCTATTATTATCCGAATTTTCATAAGGTTATTCTTCCATTACCATTTTATCCAGGTTTTTTTATGTAGTTATACCCTCCTATTTTAAAATTATAAATGTTGGGTTATGATTTATCACATACCCCATAAAATCCTCCTTAATGTTTAATGATGAAAGACCCCATTCTCTCTAATTAATTCCTTCCATGTTCAGTCGTTACCATGCCGAAATTCCATAAGGGATTTCACTCTCCTCATTTCCATTAAAGGATTTATTTTATATTATGAATCTATATTCCATTTCATATTTTGGGATATTATGTTTTTTTATCCCATTACTTTCCATTTCAGGAATAAATTATGAGGGAACTCTTTATCTACCATCAAACCATTTTAAAAATTTCAATTTGATGTTGTTATAATGCCAAAATTGGACCATGATTTTCCATGCTAAAATAATTGTGTAGGGAATACCATACCAATTTATCGATCAAGGGTATTCACCATTATTATCATATACATGTTGATTTGGGAATTATGTGTTTTTATTCCATATTCCTTTTTCATGGAATAAATTATGATCATTAATGAATCCCTATTTTATGATCTATGTGGCATAATTAGACGTGAAAATGAAATGATTATGAAAGGTGTGCCCTAATAGCACTTCAATGCTTTGGGTAACATTTAGTATCTTGATATTCCATGTTCCATGAGGGTTTACTCATGATAATTCATGTGGAATTAGGGTTTAATCATAATAATCCATGTGAAATAATCCTTGGTTCATGCTAATATCATGATGTATGTTGGTTCCACATTTCCATGTTAGGATAATCATGTTATATCATAACTTTATGTTCATGTTTTTCTTGTTCTTCATTGATATGACTATTTCCTATCATGTATTTTTTTCTTCATTTTATTCCTTGTTTACTCCATTTAAAGGATTTATTTCTCACCCTTTTATTATGTATGTACTCAGTTTATTACATGAAATGCTGTGTATAAAGGAATGTTGGGGTCATGTAAAAGAAGTTTTCAATAAAGATGTTGTATTATATGTCTTAAGTTGTCATGTAATGTGCCTAATTTCCCAATACACTAGACCTATCAATCTTAAATATTGTCTTAGGTTCATGTTTATGTTATAAGTCATGTTTAAATATGTAATAAAGAGATGGGTGGTTATAACATGTACTTCATTGTTGTGGTGTTAGATGTTATTTAAAGGGAATGTCGTGAAACTCAAAAGGACATGGTGTTCAGTGAATAATTATATGTATGACTTTATACCATGATCGTATTATTTTATTCTTTATTTCTTGAATATTTATGTTTTGGTTTTAAGTGGATAATTATATGTAATCTTTTATACCATCATTCATATACTTTTCATATTCATGGTTCATGTGAATATAATACGATTTACAATAAACTATAGAATATTTTAATAATGGATTTCATTTTAATTTTCTTTTGTAATTTTGTTTATTTAAAATATTGTACTAATGGTTTCATAGTTTTATAAATTTTATAGATTCATGGTGGTTTCATGCTATTATTTTTCCTCACACCCTACATATTCATTATTATGTGTGTAGAAATGTTTTTTTACAACATGGATAATGAGAAGGGTGAAATTTATCTCACATATATCTAATGCTCTTTCTTCTTCCTCATAGTGGGTATGGATAGAGGTTATAGATTTTCACATGAATCTATGGTGTTTTTATTATCTTGTTTAATTATTTTTTGGTTTAACCCTTTTTCATGATGTTGTATGTATCATTGTTGTGTTTTCTATTCAACAATGGTTTTTCTTATTGAGTCGAGCTATATCGGGTTATTTTTCATGACGAACCATTTTAATTAATTACAAAATGATATCAAAGAGAAATCCTAGTCAAAATTATGATGATAATTCTATGGTTTGGTGCAGGGATTCTGGTAGACAAGAGTTCGGACCATCAGAATTGGTGTAGTATGTGTAGATGGGTACATAGGCAACACACATTCATGTTTAAACTCATGTAGACAAGGGTAGTAAATTTTTGTTATCATGATCGATATTGGTATTTTATGTTATTTAAATGAACTTGATTTGGTTTTTATTCAGATAAATATTTTATTTTAAAATTATGTTTTATCTCATACATTGAAATCAAATTTTCTTTAAATTTTTATTGTTTAAAAGATTCATTTTGTATTCATGATGTTTTTAATTTTTAATCCATGAATTGTATTTTATGATAATTGGAAATTATATTTTATTTTTATTAGAAAATTCATTATAGAATACCTCTTTGGAATCTATTAAAGGATGATTTCAAACAAGCTTAGATCGTGACTCCTCTAGTATAACCTTACTTAGTTGAAGCAATTGTCCATACAATCCAAACTATTGGTTAGGAGGGTGTTGGAAACTGGGGAAAAAAATGTATCATGGTTATAGATTTACAAATAAAAAATAACCCATCTTTCATGGTCCCATGGGGTCCCTTGAATCATCATATTGGCTCAAACTGATGGATAGGATCAATCGCTTTTCTAAAAACCATAGGACTCTATGGTTGATTTTTTCACTTTCAATATTGAATAATCATAAAGAAATTTGTTTAAATACACCATGAAAGCTACGTTACATAAGGATATTACCACGATATATCTCATTATTATCTTCATCTTATATTATTGTGATGAATTCTTGTAGGATCCAAATACTATGTTATTAATGTCCTTTGAGTAAAGAGAATATTCATTTTTGGAGTCTTCCACTCTTTCTGCTAAATTGGTTCACCATCAAAATGAGTTTATTACTAAAGAATACATTAAATATTTGGGCTTATTTATCGGATTGAGGGATGATATTATTCTATTGATGATTCTGTTATGTCCTCTAATTTTTATGAGGTTTTTTGATAACGAAGTTTCTCTTGAGGTAGACATGGCTAAAATAAATGGGGTTAAGTGGTGCTTCATTTATTGTAAGAGGTCTATAGGGTGTGTCATTTGGACTTAAAAGAATGTTAAAAGTTTCTCATTTTCCTTTGGGATGATTTTTTAGGTCTTAATTAAAACATAAATAGGTAGATTTCTCTCAGTTTGGGAGGCCTTGCCATACCAATCCTAACATTATAGAATCATCTAGCCATGAATTTTTTTTTGGAAAATCCAATCATCAAAAGAATTTATATAGAATAATTTTCCAAGAATATAGAGTTATATACACTCTTTCCAAATCCTCCTAGTATTTTTCTATCATGGAGAAGGTTGGTGGATATCATTATTATTCCATTGGTGATACTTACCTAGTGAATAAATCTAATGGTGGGTATATTACATATTGTATTTATGTAGTGGAGTATGTATCAAAGGAATCCAATTATTGGTTGACTATTGTTGGAGGTATTATTGTTATTTACCCTCTATTTTGATGAATTTATTTGACATTGCTTATACTCTTTCTCTTATATCTGAAATGATTATTATAATGTTTGGTGTATGTTTTTAGATTATTTCTTTCTTATTGAATTGTTCCATTCCTTTACGAAATTGGTCATAATATTTTTTTAAATGTATTATATTTTGGGGGATTATTTTCATCTTATTTTTTATGCGGGAGTTCATTGTTCATTATCATGAAATATCTGACCTTGTTTTTGGAAAGGATTGTATGGGATACATTATGGACGAGATTTACTATTAGCATCATCAAGTTTTGTTTCCATATCTTCCTGGAGTGTCATATATATGTCTAGGTCAATGGGATTCAAGATCAGGGAGACTAGGGCCTATTGATCATTATGTTAGAATGACCTCACACCAAATTTGGTGATTTTTTTAATGAATTTGATTATTTATTTAATAGACCACATCTTATAGTGGTGTGTTCATACCCATGGGTCTTTTTTTAGGATTTGTTTTGGGTTAAAACCCTTAAGATTAGTTAAGTTCACTTTTAAAATTCATCCTCGTATAATGCCCATTTTTATGCCATAATATTGTGTAAAACCTATTGATCAAAAAGATCTTAACGTTAATAATTTTAATATTATGGAAAAGGGATTTATTCATCATAGTTTTTCATCAAGAGATTCCTTATTTCTATTTGCAACGAAGAAGGAAATAAGCCTCTGACATTTTGTTGACTACCAGAAGAATAATAAGGTGACTATTAGGAATAAATAACCATTTCATAGGATTGATCATCACTTTGATCATATTAGAAGAGATTGATGGTTTTCCTAAAATATACCTATGATCAGGGTACCATAATTTTAGATACTCATAAGAGTATATACTAAAGACACATTTTAGGAGCCAATATGGGCATTTAGTGTTCCCACTTATTCCATCAGGACTCACTATCAATCGTGTGGTTATTATAACATTGATAAACTAGATATTTTCTTGGTTCTTGGACTCCTTCATTTTCATTTTTTGGATGATATTTTTCTATAATTCAGGTTAATGTAAGAACACATGGATAATTTGGATATCACCCTTGGAACCCTAAAAACATCATTTTTATATTAAAAATTTTAAATGGGAATTTGGGATACAAGAAGTGATGTTTCTAGGTCACATTATAACTGATATAATAATCTCAGTGGATACTAAAAAAGATTCATGTTGTAATTTCATTGGAGAAACAAATAAATGTGTATGAAATTTAAGGTTTCTTATCCTTTTTTGATTTTCACAGGCGATTTGATAAGTTTTTCCATGAATGCATCGATGAATATATAATTAAACCATATGGATGTCATGTTTGAGTGGAATAATAAATTTCATAGATCTTTTGAAACAAACCCAATCCTAATATTCCAAATTTTGTATCTAATTTTTTTCATTATAATAAGATAGAAGGAATCACATATTGATATACCAAATAGTTTAGTAGTCTTGGTAAACAAGAAAAATATTTCATTCATTTATTATAGCATAATTCTAATGATAATACATAGTGATAGTAAAATTAATGAATCCATGATCCCATTCATCAATTCATTCTTCATGTTTTTGTGAAGAGAAACTAAATAAAGGTAAGTTACAATACAAATTAAATTTTATATACAATGGAAGCTATTTTTAATCAATAATGAATAATCAATATGTAATGGTAAATAATATAAAAACATTACACATAACAAATAACATATTTATCATGAGAATATAATGCATTATAATTCTGAAAATGTACATAATTTTTAAAAAAATCATTTAATCACTAAACTATGAACAATATGAATCCATGGATAATATCATAGTGAAAATATCATGGACGATAATTACATAATTATGAATGAATGAAATTCTTAATATTGGATTCCATTAACTCATATATCATAGTATATATACTATAAATAACTTTCATAATATATTTTAATCATTATCGGTGAAAAGAAATTCCATTTAGAAATTCTATTTGTCTCATGTGACCTACTAATGAATTATGGGGATATATAATTTTGGGGCCCACCCATCATTAGAGGTCTAAAGATATTGTCACAAATTGAATCATTGATTTAATTAATGAATCAACATGCCTTATCATTAAATATATTTATTGATTAAACGATGCTTATTTACTAATATTTACCCATATAATCAAATAATATTCAAATTAAACACTGTATGTATGAATGATACATGGTTTTAGATATAATAATACCAATCACAAAACTATGGATATTTGATAGAAATAAAATATTCAATTATCATAATTAATTTAATTATTTAAAGGATGGTAGCATTAAAAAAATATATCAAATACTGAATAAATAAATAAACAGTTATTTTATCAAGGATGAAAAAGGATAATATAAAAATTACATTAAAAATATTTTTTAGGAATCTTTTATTTTTAAATTTGAAATAAAATTCTAAATGTTTTTACTTAAATAATTGTAAAAACAATTTTCTTGGAACATAACCATATAAAATATTAAAGGAATAATTAATGAATTAAGGATTAATTATTGGGGGAAAATCCCATCATTCGTTATAATTTGAAAAACAATACATTCGTATTTTTTTCACAAAAGTCACAAAGTACCCTCTTCAGAAAAATTCCAATCAATTACATTGAAATAGTTTCGAAAAAGTGAAAAATTATTCACGATGAAATTAAAATATTGTATCATAATAGTTAAATAATTCTGGAAAAAAAATTTAGATAAAATGGATACAAATACTAAATGTTTCATAGTGGGTAATCATACATAAACAATCCTTAATAATAAAAACATTGTGAAATAAACACTTACTCCATTGGTTACATTTTTCTCATAAGACCCATAAAAATACAAATTGAAAAGGGAAATTAAATATCTATAATATAGGGTTGTTCATGATATAACATGTAAAATTTCTATATATAAACCACACAGATTAATTAAGTGATGATTATGGCATATTTCACATTAAAATAAAAGTGACATAAAAATAACTAAACTTGATTTTTTATCTAGTTGACAAGAAATAACTTCTCTTGTAATTATTTAAATAAATTTAATATCTTATAAATGAATCATATTCATATTTATTATGTACTATATTAACCATATATAACATATTACCACTTATTCATCAATAATATTTCATTGTTTCCATTGTATTGGGTGTTAAATGGTTCATTTTTTCAAGAATATTTTTTGAAGTAATTCTATGTTAAAGTTAATGGGATATATATTCATCATGTATATAATTTTATTAATTATATAATTATAATTTTTAAACATTTAACTAAATTTTAAGAACAATTTTTTTAATTTTTCATATGGAAAATGATCTGCATCGCTCCATGGATACAGAAGGTCACTCATATGCATGAGTGGCAATATCATTACCTTGATGGTGAATGCATAGGAAATAGATGATATATTAACATACAAAATCAATATAATATCATAATATTCATATATATCAATTATCTTTGTAATTATTACCATCTATGTAATGTGGTTATGAAAAAAAATCACATTGTTGTGTGGATATGGTAAATCATACATACACATAAGCATTGATTTTGTTTTTTATAGGATGGATAGATGGTGGAATATGGTTGTCCCATAATAATAATAATAACATATCATTATATTGATGAAAATTTATTTATAAAATTATTATGAAAATATAATATAATTGGGAAGTTGAAGTAGAAATAAACATGAAATATTTCGTAATGACGATTATCTCTTCTTCAGTGAGCATCCTTTAGATCTCTTATTAAGGTATATATGGATGGACCTTATTGATGAAAAAAACCTATAGAACATGGTTAATAAAGTATTGAAGAGGAATATTTATTGTTTTTTGATATATAAAACTCTATGTGGTGTAATGAAATGACGTAAGGGGTGCCCTTTTATAATTGAGGTGAGGGGTAATTTTGGAATTTCAAAAAATATAAAAATACAATATGACTATACTAGAGCCAAATGATTCCAAATGTCCTATAAATACCCAAGGGATTAATATTTTTACAATATAATAATTTTTTTTGATTTCTTAATATTATTATAATTTAAAAAAAAAACATAAAATTTTAATCACATAAAATATAATTATTTAAATTTTGATATTATTTAATAAATTGAAGTTAAAAAATTAAAATTAGAAACAATATATTTTATTATATCCTAAATATGTCTTTTTAATCTATATAATTAATTTATGACCTTAAATATTTCAAATTATGTTACATTTAATATTTTTAATATCATTTATTTGACTATTCCATTAAACAAATTACTACATCATCATTGTGAACAAATTTAAGTTAATCATTTCCTTAGTAAAATTTAAAAATAAAATAATATGATATGCATAAATAGTTTATATATTAACAAACTATTTAAATGTTAAAATATTTTTTGGATAACATTGTATTAAAAATATTAAACATACTAAAAAGAGGTGTGTGACTTGTTTGACTTTTCATAAAAAAAATTACATGAAGGTCGCAATCTCATCTAATTAGCCCCTAATGTTCATCAATTGAAAATTTGGTGTATTATAGTCAAGATATAATCATAAATAATATTTATGTAATTTTGTGTCTTATTTTATTGTTCTTATCATTTTATTTTTAACATAAATTACTCAATTTACACTTTACAGCGGTAATAAAATTAATGAGTTTATGATTCATATTGACCAAAACTGATATTAAATTATTTTAAATATCTCCAAAAAATTATTAGAAATATTAAATTAAAAATTAAAAATTAATCTCACTTATTTTTCATAATTTAATTTAATGATAAACACACAAATCAAATTGAAAAATATTTTTCTTGAAAAAAATGCATTTTAAGAAAAAGTGTAATTATATCAAAATAAGGTATAAGTAAGATTAAAAGTTAATTATTTAGATTATTTCAAACTAAATTTTAATTAGGTTAATTTTATATCAAACTCAAATGATAAAGGTAAATAAAATGACATTTTTATAAAACTCTGTATTTTCTCTATTCATAGGAAAATCAATCTTTTCAGAAATTTACCAAAAAGTATACGCAATATAATTTTAATATAATGATATAAAAATGTTATTATTTTTAAAAAAAATTAAAAAATTATTGAAATTTTTATATTATTAACTTAGAAAAATAAAGAAAAATTATTTGAAGAAAAATTATTTTTAAAGAATAACGAGACTTTACAAAAAATAAAGTGCATATTAACAAATAATTAATTAATAAATTAAAAATGGGTATAAAAATTATATATTTCATAAAATTTTTAATAATATTCATTAACATAAAATTATAAATAGTTTATAGTTATCAAATAAAAATATTTCATAATTTAGTTAAGATATGTGTTGTTTATATTCTATGGTATAATGTTCTTTTAAAATCAATAGGTTTTTAATTATACCCACATTCAATAAAGTTTCTCCTAAAAATCATAATTTTTATTATTAATTAGCGTTTTTTATTATTTAAAATTAAATTTTTTTAAATCCCACATTATAAAATGTTTTAATAGAACACCCTCTTGAAAATAGGGAAAGAGAAACACAATGGACATTAGAAAAATATATTTTCTAATATGAGAACATTAGTGGTTAGTGAAAATATGGACATGGTATGGATAAATAAAACCCAATGATTAATAGAGAGTTATATATTTCATGTGCATGAGAATATTAACCACCCAAAAAACATAAATATTTGATTGATTAAAAATCTCATTGATTTATCAGTAAGAAAATTAAATGTATAATATTTTTATTTCAAGGACTTATTCCTAAATTTTGTTAATTTTTTTACTATCCAAATAAATCATTTTAGAACATAATATTAATTTATTTATTTCCATTTTATAAAAAAATACAATTATTTGTTTTTTCATTGATCTATTTTTTTATCTCCTATTACACTAGGGAATTAATTTTCATATTCATGAAGAACATTCTAACAAATCATAATTTCCATAAGTCATTACATCAGCCTCTAAATATATACTAATACCAAAATACTTGTCACAGGTTATCCAATAAGATAAATCATACCATAACAAAAAACATAATATCCAAAGATCAACTCAATCAATTCAAAATTTAGTCAACCATAAGACTCAAATAACATAAAATACTTTATAATAGCACATTACAAACACGTAAATATGTTGATTACATATTCTCCTAAAATGGGGGAAGAATCAGCATCATAATAAAAGATTAACTAAAACATGCATGTTTGAATAATTAACTCCCTCTTAATTCCATAAATAAAATCATAGATTATCTAATGTATTTCTAAATTCCAAAAAATTATGTAAACTCTTTCATAAATATGTTTTTAATAAAATAAATTTCTAGTTTCAAGGTCTCCAATACTATCCCATAATCATATCTGTATTGTTTTATCTCAACATCAGGCACATATTTTGGGCTATCTTCACTAAATAATCTGTTGTTTAAAAGAAAAACATTCCAAAAAATCAATTCCCGTTGGTTTCCAATACTATTCATCACATGATTCTAAATACTCAATTAAGAAGCATTATAGTACAATACATATATTCCTCATGATTAATATAATAAAATATCATAGGTAAAATAATTTATCAGTGTAATTATTGAATCAAAATACATAACAAATTTAATTATTTTAATTATTTCATAAACCATTAACTATAGTTCATCATCTAATTCCTTTATACCTCATTACTTTTATATTTAATTTTTAGTGTAATCATACCCAACAATATAACAACTACTTGTACAAACTAGCTTCGTCTCTTTATGATGTTTCCCCTTAGGGCATCGATTATCAAAATTCCTATACTTCGCAGATTTAAAACATTCATCCATCAATAATACCATAGGATAAAATTTTTCTGATCCATTACATTAATTGAACATTTCATTTTTTTCATATAAATTAATTGATTTATATCCTTATTTCCCACACATGAAACATTTTCCCATTCCATTAAGACAATATATTAGGTGTCTATTTCCACATTTCTAACATGAAGGATATCGAACCTTATTTCATCCATATTCACCACTATTCATGCTCTTAGTGTACCCCATCCTTTTTTCTATGGTGATTCTGAGTGTTTTTATGGTTTAGGTGATTAATAGTATATCTTGATAGTTAATTATGAATAATACCTATATCATTAAATAACACTATCATTCCATTTGGATAATTACGATCAACACATTTTACATCACATTTTATGTTAACATGATTCCTTATGGTTATAGCCACTGAATACAACCAAAAAGAAGTGTACAAGTACCAAACAATAATAATTATAGTGAGAAAATAAACAATCATGAAATATTATTCAAAGGATTTATAAATTCGGAAATATTATTCTCAATCTATGGTCCCTTATATTTAAACTATGTTATCCATGGTCATTAGTAAAACTATAGGATGATATACTATAGTTAGACATATCATCAATGTCATCCATAGAGTATTTCTCGTTAATCTATGTTTTCCTAAATATAGTTACCAAAGTTTCTATTAATTTTTTTTAAATAATAACAATAAGAACCCTAACCCCATTATCATAGAGATAGAGTCTACATTTTTACGTAGGAATAATATACAAGTAATGGAACCCGAATAGACCATAAGCATTAGTAGTGTTGTAAAATTTGATACATATTTAAGTCGTGAGTTAAAATAGATAACATGCGATAAAACATTGAGAGATTAGAATTTATGAATCATTGAACTCATTGAAGAATTCATTCTTCATATCCTAGGGAACTAAAAAATTAAAGGTGGGATCAAATTCTTAGTAAGGGTTGCAAAGAGAAGATACTATCATGGATCAATAATGCATAATTAATATGGAAATAAAAATAAACTAACACACATGTAATTTAATAAATAACTTATTTATAATTATAAAATAATGCATAATCATAATGAAAAATTATATAATTTTAAACATATTCTATTTAATCAATAATTTAAAAAAAATATTAATCTACAAATAAAATCAAATTTAAATTATCATTTATAGAAATAAAGGAATTCTAATGGGGGAAATTTTTTATATTGGGTAAAATGATCTCAAACATTACTATATTTATACATTAAAGACCTTTCAAAATATATTAGTCATTATGGGTAAAAATCCATTTAATTTGGTGAACTCATTTGTCCCATGAGGCCTACTAATGCATTGAGGGGACATATAATTTCATCACCTACCCTTAACTATAATTCGAAAGCATTCCGCTTATATCGAATAATAAATAAAATTAATTAATAAATATGAATTATCATTAAATATATCTATTTTTAAAGGATGTATCATTAAAAATATTTACCTATTTAATCATATAACAATCCATTTAATCCTTACATATAAAAATTGTATATGGTTTTGGTAATAATTGTTTCTTATAATACATAAATACTGATATATAACAAAAAATAAATATTCAATGATTAAAATTAAGTAAATTATGAAAATAATTCTATCATTAAAAATATAACTAGTTGTGAATATATAAACAAAATGGTTTTTTCATTGATGAATTATAGAACAAAAAAATGACATTAAAATGGTTGTGAGAAAAAAGATCTTTTTAATATTGAAATTTACTTCTAAAAATGAACTATGGAAATTCGATGTAAAAAAATTTCTTTAAAAATAACCTTCTAAACATTTAAAGGAATATTTAAATATTTAATAAATAATTATAGGATGAAAATATGCACATGATATATAAGTTAAACACATTTCATTCATATATTTTTTTGGGAAGCTCACAATGTACCTTATTTGGAAAATGATAAAATGTTTCCATTCTAACTATTTTCTAAAAATCCATGATAATTAAAAATAATATTATAGAATTTTTCGAGAAGAGTTAAAAAATAGAAAAAAATAGAAATCATGTACATGGTGGAGATATATTGCTAATTGGGGTCTTGGATATAAACAATTTTGAATAATAATGATATTGTGAAATAAACCCTAACTATTGTGGTAACATTCATGTCATAAGACCAATGAAAGAAAAAAATGAAACGGAACATTACATATCATCAATATAAGTAATTTAATGATATAACATTTCAATGGTTGGTTTATACGCCACCCAATATAATTAGGCGATGATTATGGAATATGTCCCATAGAAATAAAAGTTTGACTAAAATCCTCTACCTTGAACTTTATATTAGTAGATAGTGCTTGAACCTCCTGTATAATGGTTTAAATCATGTTATAAATTTATTATAGAACCATATTACTATATATATATATATATTAACTTATATAATCTGTATAATAAATCTTATGACTTATTTTTTAATAATATTTCATTATTACCATTGGTTCAGGTGTTAACTGCTACATTTTTTCATGCATGTTTTGTCATGTTAATTATGGTTTTGGGGAATTGGATATAAATTCATCATATAATTTTTTTATTAATGATATAATTACCATAAATAATTATTAAATAAATTTTTATAACCAATATTTATTGTTGTATATGGAAAATGAGTCACATTGCTTCATAGAGATGATAGGTTATCCATATTCATGAGCAATAGTATCATTCCCTTAATGGTGAATGGGAAGGGAATGGATGGTATATTAATTTTCTATAATTAATATCATTTCATTTTATCATATATTTCTATTATGTACATCATTATATCCATCCAATCAATGTGGCGATGAAAACAAAATTACATCGTTGTGTGGAGACGACAAGCTATACGTACAAATGTGCAGCTTTAAAATTTGTCATAGGATAGATAAAAAGTGGAATATGGTTGTCTAATAATCATTTTTAAATATAATTATATATATGATACAATATTTATTAATTTATTAATAAAAATCTATGAATAGGATGTATAAGAATAAAAAATATATATAATTAGTAAAGAATATAGACTCTTCATTGGAAGACTATAAAGTCTTCTTTGGAAGACTTCCTTTAGATCTCTTATTAATGGATCTGTTATTCATCTGTTTGAATATCGGTAACCTATAAAAAATTCATAAGTATTTTTAGATGATTTATTGTCATGGTTTTGTCTCTATGGATATCTCAAATTGGTGTAAATAAATGAATGAACATGTGTCCTTTTAAAATTTACGTGAGGGGCACATTGAACAATTTTCAAAATTTTAAAATATACTAAGATTATTCTAGACCCAAAATGTTCAAAATCGACTACAAATGAATATGAGATGACTTATGAAACTATATCATATCCCATTTTGGATTATTTGATATTTTTATGATTTTAAATATTTAAATAAAATTTTTATCCCACAAAATATAATTATTTTCATTTTTACTACTAATCATCAATGTGATGATAAAAACATCAATTCATTATTTAACATTCAAAAAAATATTTTATTATTTCTTGTAATTATCATGTTCAAAAATGAAATTTTTGCATCACATTAAATGTCTCAAATTATGTTACTTTTTGTATTATTATTGTCATTTATTTGATTATTCAATTAGTTAAATAATTATTACATCAGCGTTGTGTATGTTTTTTAGTTGTTCATTTCATCACAAAAATTTTTAGATAAATTACCATGATGAAGATAAATATATAGGTTCCAAAATAAAATTTTTAGTTTAACATATATTCTTGATGACACCATATTAAAAATAATACACATATTAAAAACAAGAGTGTGGAATGATTGAATTTTCACTAAATAAAATATTATAATGGTCAAAATATCATCCATGTGGCCCGAAAAGGAAATAAATTTGAACCTTTTCATATTATAGGGGTGATAAACGAAAAAAATAAGATTCATGTAAATGTTTTTTTCATTTTTTAGTTATTATAATTTTATTTTTAACATAAATTATTGGATTTACCCTTTATAGTGGTTAAAAATTTACTAAGTTCACTATTCATATACCCCAAAAATAAAAAGGGATTAGGTACTAAATTTGGACCCACTGATTAAAAATTTGGAATCTATTGTTCAAAATTAAAAACATGTTATTTGGAGAATTTAATTTAATAGTGAACCTATAAAATTAAACAAAAAACAGTATTATTGAAAAAATGTGTTCCTTTCCCAATTTTTTTTAAAAAATTAGTTATATGGATGTTTAGAATGTAATTAATTATATTATATGTAAATAAACAGAACACAATTTACATTTATGTCATATTCCAATCATAAATTTATATTTTAATATAAGTAATATTGATGTTTTATAAATACAGTATTTTTCACTATTAACTGGAAAATAAATATTTTCATAAAATTAAAACTATTAGCCATAAGAACATTTTAAATTTTTGATTTCAAAATAATATATTATATTTATAAAAAAATTAGTTTCCCTGATTTTTTATAATATTCACTCATAAAAGCCTAAAAACCTATTTTTTGTAGAAACTCATTTTTTAAAGAATAAAGTGGATATACTAAAAATAATGTGCTCGTTGACAATGAATTAATTCATCAATAAACAATGATTTTAATAATATAATATTTCATAATGTGTTTAATACTATTAATTCTTTCCAATTTAGCAGCAATGTTATAGAAATCACATAACAATATTTCATTGATCATTTATATTGGGTGTTCGGTATATTTTAGGTTATAGTGCTATTTTAAAATCAAGGGGTGTTATATCATTCAAGGAATAAAAGGTGCGGTTGAAATTGGTTCCATTTTTTATTCTTTCCAGTAATGTTTTTATCTATTATGGTTTCTAGGATTCCTTATGTATGGGATTGGGATGCGCCTTAATGTTAGGATAATAGTTTGTGGTCTAAATATTTTTACAATTATAAATTAATTAGATGAAATATCCAAACCATGACCTTCAGTTTGTATTCATGATGAATTCTCTTAAAAAATGTTTTCACTAAATATTTTGGGAATGGTTTAAAATATATTTTTATTATAATAGTATAAAGTATATTTTTACACTAAGGTATTTGATCATAAGGGTGATAGGATAGATTGAGTATCTTCAAACATTTAATTTTGAAATTTCTCATACTCTCAAAAATTGTAATGTTGTTATAGAAACATTGAGTAGGGAGTTACCAACTCAATCTTTAATGGAATTCGTAACGCGAGTATCTTTGATGAGTTTGTTTATTGATATGATCTTGGGAGTGTAAGAGCCTGGTGGACATGTGTTCTTAGATTTTATGGATGATGACTCAACATTTTATTATCGGATTGGCTTAAACATGATAAATTTATAGTGTTTAGTAAAATAAATAATGGTAGGGAGACCTTATCTAACATTTTATAGTCTCCCATTGGTTATTTTTTTTACATTTCAGGTTATTCATTCCATTATCTCCAAGTAAGGAGTTGTTGGACAACATAAATTGGTATTACTGGTCAATACACCATGTGAATACCATGACATATTATTATCTATGATATTGGTACTCATCATCATAGATTAGGAGGCCAATTGTATATTTTTCTTCATGATTACATACTTGAATAAATATTAAGATGGAGCACCATTGACCTACTACTTGGTTACAACCTATTCCTATTCCAGTATTAAAATGGGATGAGATATATGTGTAAATCATTTTCAGTGTTCCATGGAATCCTTAGGGGAAGTAATTAATAAGGGTGACGATTTATCGATATTGGAAATTATCTATTTTTATCCCTATTAAGAATATTTTGAGGGTGCACGATCCCACAAAATTTTATATATGAGAGATCCTACAACTTCAGGTATTTCCTTCATAAATTCCCTATAATAGGGACCCATGGTTTACATCCAGGTTATGGAAAAAAAAATTAGAGGTGATAGTTACAATGCAGAAGTTAAGAATGACATATCTACCTCATATATAAGGGAAGTATAAATGAGATGTTAATATTTATGAGGATATTCTTTGGGTGTATGTGCTTTTTTTTGTATATGGGATGTTAATATTCTTTTGGTTGAATTTTCCTATAACAATATATTTTAGACTTAAATTAAAATTTCACTTCTCAAAGAATAGTATAGTTGGCCATATAGATATACCTTGTGGTGGTCGGAGTTAGGAGAGTGATCATTATTTGGGTTGATCAATATTTGTATAAAAATAGAAAATTTTCAGTTGACATATAAGCGTATTGTTTTAGATTAGAGTCATTTTAAATCCTATGTGTACAATATTCATCAACCTCTTCGGTTTTAGGTTGGTGATCGAGTCTTTCATAGTGTTTCACTTCATATGAGAGTTCGTTTATTGAGTAAGCATGATAAGTAGGTTCTATGTTTTATTGGTCAATTTTATATATTTTAATGTCTTGGAATGGTGGAATATCGATTGAACTTGATGTATCTATTGAAGTTGATACATGAAAGGTTTCATGGTTCTCCAATAAGGTGGTATTAACCGAGCCCTTCAAATGTGACTAAATGAAATGATATTAAAAACAATCATAACAAATATATTATCAAGTAACCAATTCATATTATAGATCACCAAGATTAATTATTACGTGTAAAAAAATCTTTGGCTAATGTACAATGGTAGTGTGAACCAGAAAACCATGAAATATTGGAGAAAGACTCATTAATGAGGTAGAAATGAAATTCTATTTATATGAGTCTAGAATCATGTGTGATATTTTTGGAACAAAACAATTATATATGGGTTATTTATAACATCATTACACCATCTTCTAGGTAATACCCTTTATTTACCTTATCCCTTTTCATTCATCTCCTTATCATTTGGTTGTGATCTTTTATTATTGGTTGTTTCCAGCTTGTTTGATCCTTTAGAGGGGTCTTGGGTGTGTATTGATCCCTATCTGAGAGGTCCAGAGACATTTTGAGAGGAACTATAGTTTTTGCCTATTTTGTGGCCATTTACCTGTATATATAATAGCTATTGGTATAAAACTAGCTAGTTGGTATGGGTCATCATCCAGTTTGTGGGAGGCTAGAGGTGAGGTCTTTCTAATGGAAGCCCACCTAAAAAATGGTGTGGTCTACCATCTATCCAGAGTGCCACTAGAAGAAAGGGGTTCCTAATAGAAGTCAAATAGCTAGGTGGTTGGTTTATAAGGCATCAATAAATTTTTATAGTGCAATTGTCTGTCTATTGGGATTTAATAGCTAATCGGTTCTATTGATCCAGTCGATAAACAATAGTGCAGTACCATTATTTTTTCATTAAATATCTATTTTAATAATAATCACATATACAATGATCCCATTTCAACTCAAATCCTTATAGAGACACTCTTAAGGGAATTTAGGCCATCCATCCTTATGTCTATATGGATTGAAGTGACGTTTGATGAATTTCATCTCTTTCAGTAATATTGTCTTAGAAAATATGATTAATTCCCGTCTTCATTGTGTTTTATTTTTACATTGCACTGTGATATTAGACGTTATTATTGGACTTCAGTTTTTATTTGGGGTTTTTTATTATATGGTCCCTTATTGCTGAATGTTTCCTTGGAATATCGGTTGGCGGGAACCATTTTGGGTTCTTGTTGATCTTGTTTGAGTTAGGTGTGTCTATATGGTGGTTTTAAAATATAAATTTCATAATGTTCCTATAAATTCATTTTTTTGGTTTAAAAAATTGATTGATTTTATAAAAAAAAGAATATTTTTCTTAAAATTCAACATGGGTATAATGAAATTGGGTTTTTTAGATGGGTTATGATTTGGAGATAATTTTTGAACCTCATGTGCTTGATAAAATTCCAAAAGGATGATACTGGATATAAATTGAGTTTTCATTTGATAGTGGTGATGATTTTATATTAAAAATATTAAAAACATTTGATCTTGGTTTCTTTAATGTTTTTGGAAACATATCACATTTGGAACCATGGGTTCACCAGGTTATAGACATATGCACACCTTAATGAGTTTTTCACCACTATGGGTTATTATTATAATATAAATTGATTATGGTATGACTAAATATTGGTAGGATTCAAGTTATTCATGGATTAGTGTTACTTCACATTTCTTAGTATGCTTTCCCTAGGATATATTTGATTTTTTCTGGGTTTTTTACATGATGGTATTATTTCAGTTTGTATCTAAAATTCATATGTTATAGTCATTACATGGATAATTCTATTTAATATGTTTTACCAAAATTATTTTACAAGTCATATTCTCAATTCAAGAGAATACAAAATTCATTATAAGAAACCAAATGATGTTTTTAAAATATGGGTTTTATTTGAAATTTCATTATAATATTTTTTTTAAATATAGAATTAATAGTTTAATTATAACATCCATTAAAAAATTTAATTGTGTAATTCTACTAGAATTTTCCTCATACCTTTTATATTCCTTTGGGTGTATGTAGAAATCGTTTAGTTGTACATTGGAAAATGAAATGGCGTGATGTTTCATGATTTCTCCTCTTAGATGTTTTCATCTTCAGAGTGGTTTGGGTTGGGGTGATGGATGATCACGTGGATATGTGATGTAGATATTTTCGTAATTCATTCTTTTTTGGGAATATCCCTTTTTCACTTCATAATGTATGTCACATGGTTGTGTTATATTTTCTTCTGCATTGTTCCTTATTGTAGAGGTTCAAATTGGGTGATGATTCATGTCGAACTGGGATTGTTCATTATACATGGAGTGTCATGACTAGAAAAAATTAATATTCATGCGTTGACTATGAAAAAATGGTATATAATTATGGTTACGTACCATGTAGTCACACTGACTATATAGGATCATCTGTTCCATTTGATGTAATCTCTATATTCTATTTACATATTCATAGTCTGGTGATAGTGAAATATAAAATTATATCCCATAAATGGATAGTGAATAGATAAACAAAGAAGAATATGACAGTGAAATAAAGATAAAAAAATAACAAAAAAAATAATCAAAATTTATATATAATCTCTATGATATCATTTAAATGTTTCATACATAATGGATGAGTCGATCAGGCCCATGACCAATGATGGTATCATCAAATCTAATGAATTAACCACTTCATCATAATGAAGGATCATCATGACTCATGGATATACATGATGAAACCTGACATGAATCCCATAACCATGACAGTGGAAATTTAAAGTTAAATTTTTAATTATTATTTATTAAGAAAAATACATTTGATCTTAATGTCTGTATTTGCGGGATATGTTGATCAAAAGAAAACAACTTTCATGTTTTTTATCATTTCATGAAGAGGACCAAAAAAGTCCCATTTGTGGGTGATCCACACATGCTATTCGATCTCAGAACATCACCATTTGATCTTTTAGTGTTAACTTTGGAGATTTTAATAACCTATTTTCATTATTTGTTGGTCAAAATCATAATCCCTTGGTGAAGGATTACTCCATAGCCTATTTTTTATAAAAGGGAGGATGGAGAATGTCCCCTTTCTTGTCCTTGAAGAAACCTAAAAAGTTCTTGGTGGAGAAAGACTCTCTATAGAGGAGAGGATTTGTAAAACTAAAGTTGTTCCAAAAATGTCTACCATAAGTGAATTTATCAAAATGAAATAACATGGTATATATATTCCTAGGTATAAGTATAAATATTCATTAATTTCACAATTCCATTAACAAATTATTAAACCCATAAAATACCCCATGCTAAGTGATATTAATATTAATATTACAACACTTTAGAAATTTTTTGTATCATTGATGAGTAAATTTCGACAGATAGAATTCGTGATGTCATATTTCATTATGAAATGGTTATTTGCAGATGAAAAATTAGTCCATCATACAAAAATATTATCATGATGGTTATTAGTGATATCACATAAATCATTCTCAAATAAGATATGTGCCTTAGTGTGGACTCTAGAGATAGAGGGCCATTAGCAACATTTCAAGAATTCCATCATATTATTTTAACTATTTGTTGTGGATTTATGATTATGTCACAAATAATTTTTCATCAAAAAGAATTTACGACAGAAAAATTCGATAGAAATTTTTTTCTAAATAGGTGGGAATATTAATTTTATCATTTTTTTCGATAAGTATAAAATATTTTATACCAAACCTATCTATCAAAAACTTTGATCGATGGAATTTTTGGAGAGATTTATCTTTCACAAAGAAAAACAAACAAAAAATAAATGCACCCAACCCCCCTTTTCCCCATCCCTCTCAAGTTCACATCACCTTATTTATTGAGTGACCTTTTAAAAAAATTATTTTGCTTTTTCACTTTTTGGGATATCCATAGAAGTTTTAATATTTCATCCATTTCATGGTATTTCATTAAACTATTAATTTAAATTTTAATAAGTATACTATTTTTTTGTATTTATCTTTAAAATTAAGAATATTTTCTGAAAATCCTATTACATATTAAAACATACTTTGGAATGGTAATAATTACAATTAATGAGGAAGAATTCTTATTAATTAATAAAAATAATTATTATTAACAAAAAATTTATAATAATTTGTAAAAAAATATTTTTAATTTGTTGTAGTTAGTATCAAATATAAATAATTAAGACAACCTTATAATGATTATTAAAAAAATTGTTGTCACTCAAAATTAGTAATGATTTAAAATAATTAGAACTCTTTCATAGTAATTTGTCATAATTAAAAATATATTAATAAATAAAAATATTTATAATGAATAATAAAATTCTTATTTATTATTGAAAATTAAAATTAATTATTAGTAATTAGAAAAAATAATTAATAATAATTATTATTTAATAAAAATATGTCGTAATTAGAAAAATTAGGTAGAAGTGAGTAGTAATTAAAAATAATTATTAATAATTTGTAATGATTATTAAAATGTATTAATAATTTTTTAAATAATATCACTAATTATTTATATTTTCTTATAATTTTTAATGACTAGAAAAATTTCTAATAATTAAAAAAGTATTTTAATCAATACAAATAATTACTAATAATAAGTAACTACTAATTACTACTAAAATTTATTATGAATTTATAATAATTCAGAAAATAATAATCCATAATTCAAAATGAATGGCTATTATCAATAATTTGTCAATATTAGTAAAAATTAATATTAATCAAAAGTATTTATTAATAAATAACAATAATTAGTAGTAATTAGTATATATTGTTAATAATTCACAATAAATACTAAAAAATATTGATAATTAATCATGATTACAGATAATTTAAAATAACTAAAAATATTACTAGTAAATAATAAACATTATTGATAATTGTTAATAATTGATAATAATATTTAATACTTTGTAAAAAAACACTTTTAAATTGAAACAAAATATTCATAATAAATCAAAAACGGTAAGAATTAAATGAAATTTGTAATAAATTATAATATTTAATATAAAATGTTAACATTTACTCATAATTATAAATAATTATAACTAATTAGAAATAATTTTTAAATTATGATGAAGAATTATTATTAATTAATAAATATTATTAATATTAATTGGAAATTAATAATATTTAGTGATAATTTGTAGTAATTTGTAGTAATTCTTAAAAAATATTTATAATTACCTGTAAATAGTAATAAATATTTTAATTAAAAGTAATTAGTAATAATTATAAATAATTTGAACAAAATTATTTTAATTAGTAAAATAATTAACAATAAATACTCATAAATAGTAATAACTAAACAGATGTAAAAAATTATTTGAAAAAGGAAAAATTATTAATAAACATGAAAAATTAATAATAATTAGAAACCATTTCTTAATTTAGTAAAATTTAAGAATAAAAATAAATAATTAATATTTTTATTTTTTTATTAATTAGAAAAAAAATTAATGTCATTAGTATTAATCATTAATAATTACTAAAAAAATTAATTAGTAGTAACTACTATTAATTAATTAAAATCATTTGTAATTACTAGATATTATTAATAATTTGTAAAGTTATATTAATAAATATTCAAAGTTGTAAATAATTATATATAGTAAGTAAAAATTAATAATAATTACTAAATAAATTAAGAATTTCATATAATTTGTAATAACTATATATAATAAACAAAATTACTCATAATTATTATTAATTTGATATAATTATTAAACAAAATTTTAATACAAAATTACATAAACTGATTTGTATTTCGTAAAAAATAACGGTTATTAGTAAATATTTTTTATAATTAGTATTAATTGGTATGAAAATATTAATAATTACACATATTTTTTGTAAAAGTTATAAATAATTAATTATAATTACATATTACGAGTGATTTAGTTAATATTTATTCATAAATAGAAATAATTTTAAACAATTTGTATCTAAACTCTAATTATGAGTATGAAAATATAAATAATAGCTACTAAATAAAAACAATTGTATCTAATTGTTAAAATTTACAAATAATTAGTGACAAATATTCATAATATCTAATAATTAGTAATAATTATAATATAATTGAAAATTTATTTATTTATGTCATATAAAATTATAAGTAGACAATAAATTTTATTTTAAATTAAAAAATATATATATATTATAAAAATATATTAAATAGATAAATAATATAAGAAAATTATATATGAATCCATACTATTACAATCATTTTTTATGAAAATTAGTGAAACTAATTTGTGTATAAAATTTTATTCATTTTATTTTATAATATAATTACACTTTTTTACAAAGTTATAAATAATGAAAATAGAAAGTAGTTTATTTTGTATCATCCAATGTGGATAAATTAGTGTAGAAATATTCACATATATTATAAATCATGTGTATATTGAAGATGTTGAATCATTTATATCATTTTCATTATCTATTTTATAATTTTTTAATGGAAAATTATGTTTCCAATAATAAAATGTGATATCAAGAGATTTGAAGACTTTGATAATGTTGGACTTCATTTGCATTGTTTTTTAGGAATATTATTCATTTGGTTTTCAACAATACAAATGAGATATATTATAAAAAAAATTGGATTATGATCCATCATCATTTTAGAATTTAGTTCATGAAGTTTTTTTCCATATTTTTTGGAAATAGTTTCTTAAAAAATTATTTCAAACCTTGATT
Source organism: Viscum album (assembly GCA_963277665.1). Taxonomy (NCBI): domain Eukaryota; kingdom Viridiplantae; phylum Streptophyta; class Magnoliopsida; order Santalales; family Viscaceae; genus Viscum; species Viscum album. Next base: position 155,160,672 of record OY728166.1, on the reverse strand, counting down.
TGGAACTATTAAAAATTAAAAATTTGTTAAAATCTTCGGATGTGGCCTTATATCTGGGATGTAAAAAAACATGAATCCTTTAAAAAATTTATGTTTAAAAATCAATTTTTATAATATTGAATAGTTGTTTCAATCAATGATTTATTTTTATAAATAATTTTTCCTTGGGGGGAAATACATTGCTTAAATATTTCCATAAATGTAACAAGTTAGTCCATAATTTGAGTCTCAATTATCAGAATGTGTAGAAATGTTTGAATGATTACATATTATATTACAAGGCATATTATTCATTAGGGAATTTTCTAACATGTGTACAATCGAGGTATAAAAAATATTAAAAGGGAAATTCTGGATTAGTTTCTATAAAATAATGGTTTTATTTTCTAATTTCACTTAGACTGTATCATCTAGTTATATCATGAAACCTAAATACACTAATGAAATGGAATAAATACTATATTTATATTAATAAAATCATAGATCATTATTATGATGGTGACTCAATGAATATATTTTATCTGGTACATCCATCTCTTTTTTATAACCTTATAAATTACAGTTGTGTATTTCTACTATTATTTCCAATATCTTGGGTGATTAAAAAATTCTATATTCTTTTGGCCTATTATCATAACTCATTATAACTTATCCTCTTGGTTGTTGACAAAGGTAGTATATATATTCGACACTTTTAATTATAGGACATTCGTAGAAGAATATCAATTTTTATTCCAAACAACTAATTGATTGCTTAATTTTATTACGGAATGATGGTGTAGCTATATATGATATTGTTACAAATCATAAAATTACACAAAAAGTGTAATTAATATATAAACTTAATTAATTTACAATCTATGTAATTTTATCAAGATTTTGTACACATTTCCCAAAGGCATTTTTATACTACATGGTTGAAAACAATTTATTTTTCAAATCAATGGTGTAACACCCTGAGATTTTATGAAAAATATTCTTTTTAATTTCATTAATGTATTATGTTGTACGCTAAAACCAAAGGATATTTCACAAAACACATCCCTAACTTGGCTTACATTACACACAATAAATACATTCCTCGATAGCGTGTGTAGTATGCAATACCGAGTTTCACTAAACGAGATATTATTATAATATTATTATGAACTAGCCGTTATGAATAGTAATATCCACTTTTTGAAATTTTATAAATTATATCTTTTAAAATGGACTTCAATTTTCGATTCAGAATATCTAAATTAGCTTAGGGTGAAATTTTGGTACTTTTGGATAACTTTCATATTCTAATGAATAGTGAAAATTACTAAATTTTAATTAAAAACATCTTTTTTAATCGAAATAATTAATAGTGATAAATTATTAATTTGAGTGGTTTTAAAGAATATTTATAATATATTTTTACCATTTAATACAATTTTTTTATTGTATGTAATTTCACATTTAAACCAGACATAAAAAAGTGTCAATCTTTTGATAGTTATTATCTCTTAAAAACACGCTATTTGTTTTGACGATGAGAATTAATTTTTTAAATTAAATAATGAAACTGATATGTTTTGAATTTGGTAAAATAAACATCATTTTTGAATTCATAATATCAAATATAGATTAGGCCTAATTTTTGGTATTTTTCTGGAAACATTCATTTTTTGATGAATAGTGAAACCACTAAGTGGTAGTTAAAAAACTGAATTTTTCATAAAACCTAATTTTACCACTTCTATGAGTGGAATTTCGAAAATCCGAGAGACACGGTTAATATCAAGGACTAAAATGTGGTTCAATGAGTTGAAAATATTTGTTGGTGAATAGTAACTTTTTACTTTTATTTACCACGGTTAAAAGTAAATAGGATAATTAAGGGTAAAAAAGATATTATTAGTACCCTAACATATGTCCTAATTCTATTGGATAAGTTTAATTCGACAAAAAACAACATTAGGAATAAAATATGACCATTTAGGCCCATTTGGATTAGATTAGGATAGTTAATATTAATTTATTTCAAGAAGGGTTAAAATAGTTAAAATCAAATTTTAATAAGAAACTAATTTTTAATATATGGTTATACATAAGATAAATTCGACTATTAATTTTAATTAGAAATCTAAAACTATTTTCTACATAATGATATTTTATTTATAATTTTTAGAGATTAAATAATTTAATTTATTTTTGACACAAAGATGAGGCAGTAATTATCTTATTAATGAAATATTGATATAATTGATTTTATAAATACCCAAATAAATGTAATTTTAGGCTTTTTATGAATTAAACTAATTTTATAGGTTATTATGACCTGTTAGTATTTATTTAGTTAACTTTTTTCTAACTAATCATTCTGTTATGATTTTCAAAAAAATCAATTACCAAATTGTTTTAAAATTAAAATAAAATTATTTTTAAAAATAAATATTATATGATTAATTGTTATTTTATTCCTAAAAATCTAAGGTTCGTCTATATGAGTTAGATAATGTTATATATATTAATAATAAACAACTTGGGCTTCATTTGGCTTGTTATCGTAAGTTTATTAACCTTATAGTGTAAGAAAACAAGAATACACGGTAAAAGTAAAATTATTTAACTTATGGTTAAATCTAAATGATAAGATTAAAATATAATCCTAAACTTGTCTAAATTCTATTGGATGAGAGTATTTCGACCCATACCCACCTTACCCTCGAAATAACTCAATTTGGAGCTATTAAAAACCGAATATTACTTTATAATAAAATAATATTTTTTGTTTTTCCAAAGGTGCCCCTCTCCTCTATTATAAAAGGGCACCTCCTCCCTCTCTTCCTCACACCACTTTGAGCCTTCATGCTCGGCCAAACCCTACCAAATTCTCTTCTCCACTTATATATAAAAATCTTAGAGGTTCTGGTCTTCTTCAAATACCAATTGTAATGCCCTAAGAGGAGGTCTCAAAAAGGCGATTCAAAGAAAAGGTAATGTCAGTTTCCGATTCATTCAACTTTATTTCTTCTTCCACATCTTCTTATTTAGTTGTTTCATCATGAAGTAATATCATCAGTATAACTAATATACAGATATGTTATAATAAGTATGAAACAACCATATTTCACCATCTATCCATCCTATGGAAAACAAAATCACCATGTGTGCGTACGTATGGAATACCGTCTCCACGCCGTGGTGAAATCTGTTTTTCCACCAACACTTTACATGGATGGGTATAATGGTGTAAAGAATAACTATATATGGTTATTATAACATCATACTGATTCTTATATATTATACCATCCACTCCAATTCTATTCAATAATTATGGAAATGATATCATCGCTCATGCGTACGTACGGACTACCGTCTCCACGACACGATGAGATTCGTTCTCCATGTTATCCATACATGAATGATCATAATGTTTATATAATCAATAATAATTAAATATATGAATTATACAGGATTCATGTATATATATATGTATGTAATTTATTTAGTTTCATTCAATTCAATAAGGAAATGAAAACAACGTTCATGCGTACGTACGGCCTACTATCTCCATGAACGATGTATTTCATTCCTTTTATCGATCTATAATATATATATTTATATGATCAATATATATTATATATGAATCATGTTTTAAATTCTGGAATTATGTAAATCCGGATATAAGTATTAATATCAAGAACGAAAAATTGAAACATATACGATAAAAGAAATGATTTTACCCAAAACGTTGCTCTAACATTGAATTTAGAAAAGAAAGGGTAATATAAAGTCATAAGTGAAACATATATGATATCATAACAATGAATATGATTCTTTAATAAGTCAATAGAATTATCTAAATCATTATAAAGTAGGTTCGGATACATACGAAGCATATCAGATCTAAGGTAACGGATAATGTTGCAATCTCAATTGTTTTCTATCAGAGATTGCTTATACGTAAGTATTTACTGGGGTTATATTTATCATCCATGTACAAGTTTTATAAAAATGTTTTCATGTATATTTAAAGTTATTTTTACCCATTTTTTACTTTTACTACATGGTATGTAAGGAATCTTTTTTTTGTTTACCATATGAGGTACTATTTGGGTTTTCCAACAAAAGTGTGAGGAAATTGTTATTTTTAACTTATACGGTGTGAACGGATTTTTATAGTTTTAGGAAGCCATATTGTCATGAAGATTCCACAAAAAATAATTAATGACTATTTTCAAGTATAATGTCTCTATGATTTACATGGTTTAACTTTTCTTATGATGAAATATCCATTTCTTTTATATGGATTATGGGATGATGGGATGATGTTTATAAAACCCATTTTATTCATGGAGTTATTATGAATGATGTATGTTTATTTTGTGGAACAAGTAAGAATGATTTCATTATGAGATGGGTGGGACCTATATATCCCTACAATTAATTGGGTAAATATTTATATCTCATGAGATAGACATGGATGGAAAGGCAAGTTAAACCGGTTCAGAAATACAGGTCTGGAATGAGGAGTGAACTCGATTCAGAAAGGGACATTTTCCACTAAGATGGTCCTGGCAAAAATGTTTTCGCAACTATGCAAATCATATCATGTGATTAATGGATTCCACAATTACATGTTTTATTCCCATAATATTTTATTATGATTGATGTTCCCTTAGGATATATTCCTTACGTACTTCCAAGATTCATGTCTTTGCTAATGATTTTGATGATTAGATTTTATGTTCAAGTTTTTGCATTAAAATGTTTATTGATTGTTTTATGTTATCTATGTTTACCCATACTGGGAATTTGAGCTCACCCCTTTTATGTTTTCTTTTCCCCGGGATATAAATAATGGTTTTAGATAAGAAAAAAAGGGGAAGATCTTTATTGGGAGATTTTGAAGATCTTTTACCACGATTAAAAGATTTTATTCTGAGTTTCCAAAGACACTAAACTATTTCGATCCTTGTGTGTCGGTTTTTGTTATGTATTAATTATTACCCAAAAGTAATGTATTTTCCATGTATGTCAAACTTTGGGTCCCTACAGTTGGTATCAGAGGAAAGGTTTAGTCAACCTTTGGAAACTAGGATGCGAGAACTTTTTTGAGATCCCTAGAGACATTTCTAAGGTATGTCTAGGGATGTCCCTAAGGTTATGTATAAGTATAGGCTGTAGTCCTAGAATTATGGTAACGATATTAGATTAAACCTAAGATGTTATATATTGAAGTTACTCCCCATTTATTATGATTTTAGCCTCTCACACTATTCTTTTTGGGTTTTAGAAAATGGATGGAAGCAAGATGATTCACGATAATGGAGGATATGATGGACAATTGAATGATATTCTTCATGAGCAACCAAATGACATGGGATTTGGAAGTCCAAAAATCATTATTATGCCGAATCATCAATCTCATAATATGATCAATAAACTCAAATTTGGTAAGATTCCTGACTCGGCTAATAAGAGAAATATGGAGTTTCATGATGATCATAGAGGAATGAAAGTTCAATTTCCCCTATGTAAATAATGTGGGAAGAGGCACCAAGGAGAATGTTTCAAATGAACTAGAAGATGCTTTGGGTGTGGAAAAGAAGGACATAATTCCAGTAAGTGCAAGGTAAAAGGATCAGTTAACACCATGGATGAGGATAATGGTATTTCTACGACATCAACAATGGTTAAATGTATTAAATGTCGAATGTACGGGAATTATGCAAACCAATGCCCTAAGGGAAAGTCTTCTGAAGAGAATCAGTATGGTCATATGGGTAATATTTTTGTTGATGATGATGAAGATACTACAAATGATATGCGAGATGAAAGAATTGTTGAAGCTCGGTCAATGGTTTAAGAAGGCAGTGGAATGATTACATGTTAATCAAGTGTAATGTTGTATCAGTAATCTCATGGTAATATGGAATAAAGAGACATCTAAGGATTGTTACACTATTTTCTTTCCTTAAGTTTTGAAAGTGTGTGATGAATGGTACCAGTATTTTTGGAATGTAGAAGATATGCATATAATGAAGGGATAAGGAGAAAATAAATTGTTTGATAGTATTCATGAGCTCATGAATGATATAAGGAGAAGGTTATATCATTGTTTGAGTATATAGAATTTTTGCATTTTGGTATGTGGAAAGAGTTAACTTTTGACATCATACATGTTTTCACTAAGGTTTAATGTGTATTCATTTTTCAAGAGAATACATGATTAAGGTATTCACATGATTGGAATGTGACCATCAAGATAATGGGGGATAAATAATGGTTGGTTGATGACATTTCAAGAAATCGTTTTCTTTATACTATGAGCTTGGACCGAAGTATTTTAGATAAATATTGGAATGGATTATGATGGACATAAGATAGTATTGTTTAAGGATAGATCTTTTTTATATATTATTTATGGGATGTTATAGTAATGTAGTTTTAGAAAAAAAACAACCTGCAGGACTAGCGACAACCCATCGTGTCAGACAATGCTGTGGGAATCGAACCCACAATCGAAGTGCGACTGGCCTTTATCGCCTACCACCAGTCTACATAAAGTGCATGTTTAGTAGAAACTAGTTTTATTATATTAATCAGTATGATATATGAAGTATAAGTCCATTTTAAAAACCATATATGATTAATCTCACTATATATCGACTTATGTATATTTAATAACTTTTTCTATCCTTTTGTTTGAGATAGATGGAATGACCCGTCATTCTATCAAATGATCTGCTAACACTTCAATAATAACAAATTCAACTTCATTTCATTAAGATATGAGGTGGAAATTGTTTAAGGCACGAACAACAGTGAGATTGTACCAAAATAAAGTAAGTATTTATTCTAATTAAATTCTTCAACTTTAGAGAAATGATCATGAAAACCAAAAAGGTTATCCTAGTGCCCTTATATCCGATGAATCAGATGGTACCCTAGATCATCACAAATTTATGGCTTTGTGATTGTAGGCTTTTTCATAGCCATGTTCTCTACCACTCTCCATCAGAACATGATGGTTATATTTTTCTTCCATAACCATATTTTCACCTATGTTCTCCTACATGAAAACCCAGTGATGAGTTAATTTGGGTAACCGTTACGTTTCATACATTAGTTATTAAATCCATGTTTTTGTATTCCTTTTTACGATGTGGGTTTATATTAAAGAATCTTCTAAGTAGTAAACCATTTATAACCCCAACGAATTTCGAGGGCGAAATTCATTTTATGGGGAGTAGAATGTAACACCCCGAGATTTTATGAAGAATATTCATTTTAATTTCATTAATGTCTTATGTTGTATGCTGCACCAAAAGGAGCTTGCACAGCATGCATCCCTGACTTGGCTTGCATTACACGCAATAAATACCTTCCTTGATAGCGTGTCTAGTACGCAATACTGAGTTTCACAAAACGATATATTATTATAATATTATTATGAACTAGTCGTTATGAATAGTAATACCCACTTTTTGAAATTTTATAAATTTTATCTATCAAAATGGACTTCATTTTTAGATTTATAATATTGGAATTAGCTTAGGGTGAAATTTTGGTACTTTTTTGATAACTTTCATATTTTAATGAATAGTGAAAATTACTAAATTTTAATTAAAAAAACTTTTTTAATCAAAACAATTAATAGTGATAAATTATAAATTTGAGTGGTTTTAAAGTATATTTATAATATATTTTTACCATTTAAGGCAATGTTGTTCATTGGATGTAATTTCACATTTAAACTAGACATAAACAAGTGTCAATCTCTTGATAGTTATTATTTCTTAAAAACACGATATTCGTTTTGACGATGAGAATTAATTTTTTAAATTAATTAATGTAACTGATATGTTTTGAATTTGGTAAAATAAACATCATTTTTGAATTCATAATATCAAATATATCTTAGGCCTAATTTTTGGTATTTTTCTGGAAACATTCATTTTTTGATGAATATTGAAACCACTAAGTGGTAGTTAAAAAATTGAATTTTTCATAAAACATAATTTTACCGCTTCTGTGAGTGGAATTTCGAAAATCCGAGACACATGGTTAATATCAAGGACTAAAATGTGGTTCAATGAGATGAAAATATTTTTTGGTGAATAGTAACTTTTTACTTTTATTTACCATGGTTAAAAGTAAATAGGATAATTAATGGTAAAAATGATATTATTAGTACACTAACACATGTCCTAATTCTATTGGATAAGTGTAATTCGACCAAAAAAAACCTTAGAAACAAAATATGACCATTTATGCCCACTTGGATTAGATTAAAATATTTAATATTAATTTATTTAAAGAAGGGTTAAAATAGTTAAAATCAATGTTCAATAAGTAAATAATTTTTAATATAGGGTAATAAATAAGATAAATTCGACTATAAATATTCATTAGAAATATAAAACTATTTCCTACATAATTATATTGTATTTATAATTTTTAGACATTAAATAATTTAATTTATTTATGACACAAAGATGATACAGTAATTATATTATTAATGAAATATTGACATAATTGATATTATAAGTACCCAAATAAATGTAATTTGACACTTTTTATGAATTAAACTAATTTTATAGGTTAATATGACATGTTAGTATTGATTTAGTTAACTATTTTATAACTAATCAATCTGATATGATTTTCAAAAAAATAAATTACAAAATAGTTTCAAAATTGACATAAAATAGTTTTTAAAACAAATATTATATTAGTAATTGTCCTTCTATTCCTAAAAACCAAAGGTTCGGTAAGATGACTTAGATAATGTTATATATACTAATAATAAACAACTTCGGGTTCTTTTGGCTTGTTATAGTATGTTTATTAACCTTATAGTGTAAGAAAACAAGAAGACACGGTAAAAGTAAAATTATTTAACTAAAGGTTAAATCTAAATGATAAGGTTAAAATAGAAACCTAAACTTGTATAAATTATATTGGAAGAGAGGCTTTCGACCCATAACCACCTTATCTTCTAAATAACTCAATTTGGAGCTATTAAAAACAGAATATTACTTTATAATAAAATAATATTTTTAGTTTTTCCAAAGGTGCCCCACTCCTCTATTATAAAAGGGCACCTCCTCCCTCTCTTCCTCACACCACTTTGAGCCTTCATTCTCGGAAAAAAACAGCCAAATTCTCTTATTCACATCCATAGAGACATCCTAGAAGTTCATTTCTTCTTCAAAGACCAATTTTAGTGCCCTAAGGGGAGGTCTCAAAGAGGCGCTTCAATGAAGAGGTAATGTCCGTTACCGATTCTTTCAACTTTATTTCTTCTTCCACTTATTCATTTGTTGGTTCATTATGAATTAATAACATAAGTATTACTAATATACTGATATGTTATTATATGTATTAAACAACCCTATTTCACCATCTATCCATCCTACAGAAAACGAAATCACCATGCGTTCGTACGTACAGAATATCGTCTCCACGCCGTGGCGAAATATTTTTTTCCACCAACACATTACACAGATGGTTATAATGTTGTAAATATTAAATATATATGGTTATTATAACATCATACTGATTTTTATATATTATACCATCCACTCCAATTCTATTTAATAATTATGGGAACGCTATCATCGCTCGTGCGTACGTACGGACTACCGTCTCCACGACGCGATGAGATTCATTCCCCATGTTAACCATACATGAATGATCATAATGTTTATATAATGAATAATATTGAAATATATGAATGCTACTGGATTTATGTATATATATATGTGTATTCCATTTATTTAGTTTCATTCAATTCAATAATGTAACGAAAACTACGTTCATGCGTACGTACGGCCTACCGTCTCCATGAACGGTGTATTTCATTCCTTTTATCGATCTATAATATATATATGTATATGATGAATATATATTATATATGAATCATGTTTTACATTCTGGAATTATGTAAATCAGTATATAAGTATTAATATGAAGAAATAAATGACAAAACATATACGATAAATGAAATGATTTTACCCAAAACGCTTTTTTAACATTGAATTTACAAAAGAACGGGTAATATAAAGTCATAAGTGAAACATATATGATATCATAACAATGAATATGATTATTTAATAAGTCAATAACATTATCTAAATCATTATACAGGAAGTTCAGATACATACGAAGCATATCATACCTATGGTAACGGATAATGTCGCAGTCTCAATTGTTTTCTATCTGATATTGCTTATACGTATGTATTTACTGGGTTTATATTTATCATCCATGTACAAGTTTTATAAAAAAAATTTCATGTATGTTTAAAGTCCTTTTTACCCATTTTGACTTTTACTACATGGTATGTATGGAATCTTTTTTTTGTTTACCATACGAGGTATTTTTGGCTTTTCTGACATAAGTATGTTGAAATTGTTATTTTTAACTTATACAGCGTGAACTGATTTTTATGGCTTTACGAATCCATATTTTAATGAAGATTCCTCCAAAATATTTCATGACTATTTTCAACAAAATCTTTTTCTTTTAAAATCTCATGACATTTTGTGAACACAAAATGATTTTGAAGAAGAAACTATATTTTCCTCAAGAATTCATTTCAAGTGTTTTATCAAAACCATTTTCCATCTAGGATGACATTATTTCATGTGTGTCTCTTTCAAGTATATTGTCTCTATGATTTACATGGTTTCAATTTTCTTATGATGAAATATCCATTTCTTTTATATGGATTATGTGATGATGGGATGATGTTTATGAAACCCATTTTATCCATCGAGTTATTATGAATGATGTATGTTTATTTTGTGGCACAAGTAAGAATTATTTCATTATGAGATGGTTGGGTCCTATATCTCCCTCCAATTCATTGGGTAAATATTTATATCTCATGAGATAGACATGGCTGGAACGGAAAGTTAAACCAGTTTAGTAATACAGGTCTGGAATGAAGAGTGAACTCAATTCAGAAAGGGACTTTGTCCACTAAGATGGTCTTGGCAGTAATGCCTTGGCTACTATGGAAATAATATCATGTGCTTAATGGTTTCCACAATTACATGTTTTATTCCCATGATATATTGTTATTATTGATGTTCCCTTATGATATATGCCTTACATACTTCCAAGATTGATGTCTTTGCTCAAGATTTTGATGTTTAGATTTTATGTTCAAGTTTTTGCATTCAAATGTTTGTGGATTGTTTTATGTTCTCTATGTTTACCCTTACTGGGCATTTGAGCTCGCCCCTTTTATTTTTTCTTTTCCCAATGATATAAAGAAAGGTTTTAGGTAAGAAAAAAAAGGGGACGATATTTACTGGGAGATGTTGAAGATCTTTTACCACGATTAGAAGATTTTATTCTGAGATTCCAATGAAACTAAACTATTATGATCCTTGTTTGTCTGTTTTTGTTATGTATTAAGTATTCCACAAAAGTAATGTATTTTCCATGTACTTCATGCTTTGGGTCTCTACAAATGGAAAATAGGCTTATATTTTATCTATCATCAGATATTTCATCATACCGATCACGCATTCAGAGGTAATATAAATAATTCATCCACAGGTATATTTAAATTAGATGAACCTACTATAGTGATATTAGGTATTAAGAAAAAATATTTCATATCTTAATTAAATCATAATACTTTTGGAACGATAATAATCCAATAAAAATATTGGGTGTTGAAAGATATTGTAATTTTCTAGCAAGAAGCTATTTTTTAGACCTTCCATATTAGACCGATTTGTTATTTTTTTTACATGATGAATGTGGTACATATTTATAATAAATATCGGGATAACATATTTCATAACATATTGGACACACCCAGAAATAACAAATAAAATATAAAGGAATTGTTCGATCTTGCCAAAATATAATGGTGTCATAAATAAGGTTATTTTTTACAAAAATATAATAAAATTTAATGAATCCAAAAGTATCTTATGAACATTATAAATAATTTATTTTATTATATAATCATTATGTTAAATATTTTATGTTACTATATGGTTATGATTCTAATTTTTCTCATTACATAAAAAATGGATATATTATCAAGTTAGAAAGTCATTTTTACCATCTTATAATGGAAATATTAATTCTTGTTTGTCTTAGAGGGATATTAAATTCTTCAATATGGGTTCTGTTTATGGAAATACCAGATTTTATAGTAGATAATTTGGTAGTGAAAAAATATTATGATCCCCTGAGAATACTAAAAAAAATTGGATTTAATTTTATATCAATTGAACTAAAATATTTCCACTAATATTCATTAACACAATGAAAAATTAAATATTTCATTTTCAATATAAATCTACATTATGAGGGTTGATACATTTTTTTGGATTTACCCATTAAATATATATATAATAAAATTGAAGAATAATATGAATTGAAAGTCTCTTTTGATGGTAAATTGTTGAAGTGTTCTTTCATGATAAAATTTTGTTTTTCTACCATTATTATTTTAAATCAAAATTTCCTTAAAAACATAGTCAAATTATTTGCAATGAAGGAAATGTTGAGATTTCCCGAACTATCAATTTATTGTATTTAATCATACCACTTTTAGTTTGGGGGTATATCATGAATGATTCCATTCAGATGTATAATTTTATATAAGTTATACCAATGTTCGTTTCAATTGTGGAGACATGAAAAAAATAATGTGTATTCATTTCTACATTTACTTATGTTGTTTAAATTGTTTTTAAATATTAAATTTGTTTATATTAATATTTTTAAAATCATATTATGATCATATAAAAAAATCGATTACACATATTATACATTATTCCCTTAAATAATGACAAAAAATAATCTTTTCTAATAGTTTCAAGGTATGGTAAGTTAAATAAGATATGGATGAATGTATTAAATCAATTTTTTATCTATTATTAAATATTTATTTTAATTTTAGTTATAAAAATGAAATAAAATATATATTCAATTATGTGTGTTGAGTTACCCACCATCCAAATTGGTAAAAATTTTAAATTCATATGTGGGTAGGGGATTTCTATTTCATTCACACACATATGATGAATAAAAGAAACAAATAAATGGTGGTGTTTATTTGAACTGACCACATCATAAAGAAAGTGAATTTAAATTTTATGGAATGCTGGATGAAATAATTGAGTTATTCTCTCAGGGGAATTTTTTTTTATAAAAAAAATTAAATGTCATTAGATTGATACTCATTGTGGTTTGAGAGATTATAAACAACCTAGAGTCACTGAACCTCAATATAAAATACTTCTTATAAAAAATAAAATATTGATTTTGGAACATCATGTTTATTTCTAAAATTTCAATGGTGTTTTGAGAGATTTAAATGAGTGGTGGAGTGTAATAAAAATTAAATCATGTAGCAATCAATTACTGGAAGATGAATTTGGTACCATGGAAGTGTAACATTTTGAAACGTTTCATGAAAATTCACTAAAAAAATATCTTAATTAATGAGATATAGATATTGATGATGATACACCCCTAAATAATGACTGATGGTTTTAATAATGTTGATGAACTAATGAGTATATCTTCCCTTATAAAAATTTCTATATCCTAGGGATTGTTTGGGTTTCATTGTGATCCTATTGTTTATGATTTCATTTTTATAATATTTCATCAGATAGTTATTGAAACCCTTGGAGGAAGGAGGTTACATAATGATTTGGTAGTCATGTGTTTAGTATTAATGATTTTATTTTCACATTATATTTTAAGGATATGTGTGAGTATGTCACTTATAATTCATGTTCAATTCTAGGCGAGACTAGGTAATAGGCCATGTGAAATTTAGGTTTTATTGAGTGTGTTTGGATATAAGAAACCATTTGTGGGTTTGAGAATTCTTTGGTGGTTGGTATTGGTTTAGGATAAATTCATAATAATTTTTATGGGACTATATTGATGTGATCGATCAAATCAAAAGGAGATCATATAGAGTCTTCATTAGTTGTATAGTATGATGAGAGTTCCTGATCTTAGTATGTGATCATATAAAGAAATAATAGTAATAGGGAAGAGAAATGTCATTATCAAGAGATGGAGTGTAAGAAAGATTATTATCATAATGAGTATATGATGAAGTACATATTAAAATTTGTACATATTTTATGGATAGGATTACCTCCTCCTAAAACATTGACTATTCTACCTCCCATGAGTGTATTTTTATATTTTTTAGAAAAACATATTTTGTGTCACACAATTATTATATTATGAATTATTTTCTATGTGATATTTTTTTCATTAAGTAATTTCTTTAAACATTTTGTATGGATGATTCTTTATTTGGAAAATATTATTTATACTGGAAATTATAATTTTTCATATATACCATTCACAAGAGGTAATATTTCTCCTAAAAATATTATTTTATCATTTTTCAGACATATCACTGATGGAATTTCAATCTATCAAAAAAACACAATTTTTTTACAATGGCCTATCACTAATATTTATTATTACGATGTTATTTTCAATGGTGGGGTTATTGTGATGGAGTCTCCTCTCAATTCAAAGTTTTCAAGGAGAGTCTATCTAATGAATCCCATTTCAAATATCCATAAATTTTGTAACATTATTATTTCATATAAAATGGTCCCACTTTCACCACTAATAAATATTATAAATATTTTCATTATAGGATATTAATATTTATCCTTGAATCAAAGACTCAGGGAATCCATCTCAATATTTATTGAACCCTAAATAAAAATTTCTATAACTATCATTAATTTAAAAAATATTTATTTTCAATCAACCAGTCCCATAAATAATACTTCTCAATCTTTTGAATATTATTTATTTCAAATATTAAATTCAAATAAAATTTAACTGAGAATTCGGAAACCCTATGAGCGTGACCCTCTAGGTATCTTTCTCTATAGCATTATACTGGGTTTCTTAAATTACTTGATAACATTTAATAAATTGGTCTAAGAAACCTATGAAATAAGTGACATTACAAGATCATACAACCAAATATGAGCACTTAATATATAATATAATCTCTATGTCCTGATATCTCGAATAATTATTATTTAAATGTATTTTTCATTAACTAATGCACTAAATTACTCATTATTTTACAATATTGAATGAAATAATCATATACCATGACAATGAAATTTAATATATAGTTACATTCCAATCAACGAGACATATATATATATGTGTGTGTGTGTGTGTGTGTGTGTGTCTGTGTTTTTGTTAAATAATAGAAGCGATGAAAACCTTCTTGACTCATTCAATAATGTATGTCAATTGGGACCCACCATAAATGTTCTACCTCTCTATGGTCATATATTGTAATGGTTTTATTCAACACATCTATATTAATGAATCACTAAATAAAATAATAATAGCCGTAAATTATATGGATATTTATTTATATTCGTAATTTGAATTTATAATGACATAAAAACATGTGGAATACAAAATAGAAAGTATACCCTCATAATATCCCACCTTAGATAATACCAAATGATTAATACATGAGAAATAGACACTTAAAATTATAATCCCAAACCCCTGAAAGTCAACATAATATGTGTCCCATCGTATAATATTTTCCTAACCATAAGACTAATATTTTTTGATTCATCTTATCACTTCAAGGATCTCATCATAGTGGATAAATATTACATCATTTTGATGTTACTAATAACCTAAGG
Organism: Viscum album; assembly: GCA_963277665.1. Lineage (NCBI taxonomy): Eukaryota > Viridiplantae > Streptophyta > Magnoliopsida > Santalales > Viscaceae > Viscum > Viscum album. The sequence continues at coordinate 155,144,995 of OY728166.1, read as the reverse complement.
GTGTTTTCAAATTAATTTAACACTAAAAAATAAATCCTGACATGATAAGTGTTGGTTGGAGTAGAGTACTCAAGGGGGGTGAATTGACTATCTATAAAAAATTCTATTAAAAAGCTCACATAAAAGGGGTCCCCAATAAAATTAATACAGACTAGTTAATCATGGAAATAATGTTATAATAGTTTGGGTGTTCATATAAATTTTCTTAAGATAGATCAATTCTCATTGATATCAATGTGACTTATTGACATAGCTTTTGAAGCTATTATAATAAGGAAAAATATTTATAACTTCTATCCAAGAATAAATATCAAAGTAAAATTTAGTTTTCTGATATATAAACTAAAGTAACAAAAAACTAAATTAAAAGACACAGCATATAAAACAATTGGTTATTTCTCAAGCTGATACTCAATCCAATGCACGTGGGGATCACCTACCACCAAGATGTTTATATTAACAAACATGATCCAAACCTTGGATCGAGGTAGACATAAGTACACAGAATATTCTAGGTCACATAAACTCTTCCACTATTCTTCGTGGGTATAAGCTACAAGGTAACACATGGACATCTACCTCATTTATATATGGGGGTAAACAGATGTTAGAAGATATGAGTATACGGATAACTTGTATCCTTCAGTTTAATACAGGAAAAAATGTATGTTTTAATACAGACACACGCACACTCCTAAAAAGCTAAAAATAGTACAGAAAAGATTAAAGATGATGATAAATGATTAGAAGTGCTATATTTTTTATTCTATGTAGCTCAAGACCTGTAAGATGAATTAAATTCAAGTATTGAATCATCTTGTAAAAAATAGAGTATTGTGAGTCAGGTACTCTGGTTTTTAGTTCGATGGTGTGAGCTTATGTAGCCGTAATTATTCTTTTATTTGATAATGTGAAGATGTTTGAGGCTCTGATATATGTTATTTCACCCCTTAAGGATCAAGAGTGCTTTGTGTGTTCTTTAGTGGTGTCTTGTTTCATGCATCTGTTAAATTTTCAAAAAAAAATCTCACTCTTATTTCTTATGTTCCCATCTATATTTTAGGGTGTATGTGTTAGAGCTGACATGATGCATGATTTCAACACCTCATACTTCATACAATCAGGTGACATGTCATCAATGAAACATTAATTATGTCAGTGCTATTAAATGACTCAAATTTGACAGTTAGGAATTAGATTGAAAATGAAACAATAGATAAAAGAATGGTGTCAAAGTATGTCATGAAATGGTTTCACTTGGAAATGGTGTCACTAGGAAACAATGTCTTCTAATTTGCCTTTAAGCAGTGTGATAGTCATGATGCCACAGTTTCATTGAGTTCAGGAACTCGTAGCACTAATGTGGTGTAAGAATCACTGTGTCTCAGGTAACAGTGTCTAGTCCTTTGCCAAACATTGAACGGTGTCTTGGTGATGGTAGTAAGTAGCCGGTGTCACATACATTTTGAAATATGAAACTAGTTATGGAGTCCGGGTCACAATGTTTGGGTTACAGTGTTTGGGTTATATTGTTTGGGTTACGGTGTCACGGTCATTGTGTAAGGGTCATGGTGTCTAGGTCTCGATGTCTAAGACATTTCCAACAACTAGAAATGCTGTTAGACATATAGTTTCTAAGACTATGCCAAATATCTGTAAAGATATCTTAGAAAATAATATTCACAACATGAATTATACTTACTGATTAATATAATAAAAAATTATAGATACAAAGTAAATATATTTTTTTAATATTCAATCTTGATTAAAAATTATTTATAAGAATCGGGATCTTATAAATTTTTATACCATGATTTGTAATCATTAACCCATAGGGAAACCAACCATCTCTACACATTATTGGAGATATATTAAACCAGGTTAACATGATTTTTGATCATTAAAACATCATTAAAACATGATGATTCTAATAATATCCCCCTTTTATGATAACAGATCGTAAGAGTTAGATGGCTGCTCTAGGTATTCTTTCTCCCCATATTGGATTATCAACAAGAAAATAAGAAAAAAACCAAAATAATAATGGAATAAAGGGAAAAATGAATAGACTGCAACATTTAATATTACATTAGATGGAAAGATATGTGTCATTACAAGAATTAGGAAAAAGTTGAAAACATCCCTATAAAACTACATTTTCACTTCTCTTTAGCACTAGCAGTATTTTCTTTTCACTTGGAAGTAGATTCAGAAGGAGCCAGAGGAGTAGAAGTTGACATTGAAGAAGGGAGTAAGCCAACCGTCAGTGAAGGAAGAGGTATCCCTTCAAAAAGAGAAGGTTCTAGAGTGGATTTGGTTGAAGACGAAGACAATGATTGGTTAGGGATAATAGGTCTGATCTGACTCAATCAATTAGATACATACATCGATGTAGATGAAAAAGTAGTGGATGAGGAAGGGGTTGAGCTATACCGTAAATGTGAAGCTGTATGAGCCATACTGGAACAGCTTTTCACGTGAAGATAAGGATTCAATAATTTAATGAAATCGGTAATGATATCACCATCATATTGTATTTACTTCTCTAAATCATCTTTGTTCTTTATGATATTGTCTAAAGGAAGAGTGAAATCTTTTAGTTTTGGGACTTCAGTCTTGAAGGCTTGAGTGACATGAGTAATTTTAAAATTCACTACATGATATTTTAAATTATTTGTTGTATCATTCTTAGAGAACATCCTAATAATGTATAGATCCACTTTCTTAGTAATGTTTTCCTGAGCATAGTTGGAAATCAATGAACGAATCCTCACTATGTGAAGTACCCTGTCACTATTCTTAACAATAATAGATATGTTCTCCTTGTCAATACTAGTTAACACTGAATGATGTTCTTCTTTAACTACATTTTTTGTAGATCATTGTCTATATGTTGAGATGAATGTCTAGAGGCATTAGATGTGTTAACAGCCAAAGTGAGAGACATATGATGATTTAGAAAATTATGTAGACATCCCATGTACTCATCAGTCAGCTTGTTAAGACCTTCAACAATCTCTGGCATCTCATTTACTATATTAATGTTTATCTCAGCCAATTTTTTATAAATTGACGTCATGTTTAATAAAATCAAAGATGAAACATTTTGTGGAATTTTACCACTAACATCCTCAATAGAATGTGTAGTAGGAGCTGGTCCACATTGTAACACTTTTTCATATCTTCAACAATAGAGCTGAAAGACATCACCTCCTCACTCAAATAATTGTTCATAATTCTCACTTCTTGTATATCATGAAGCATTTTTTGATGAATTTTCCATATGATTTTCTCTAACAGCAAGTTTCTATCACATTCATTAAGATTTGTTCACATGAGAAGGCTGTGTGTTCATGATATTTTAAAATCCACCTCACAATGTATGATCAAAAGCATTCAAATCACTATGACTCACAAAAATAGAAGGTTCTTGTGTAGGTTCAGGAACATAAGATGAGTTAGGTTTAGGCTCTTTCGTAATGATGACTTCTAGAGAAGAAACTAGTTTCAATTAAAACATAGTGGAATGTTCTATGCATTTAAATGATGCCTCCTATGTATTTTCCACATCAATGTTTCTAATAAACTTATACCAGGTATCCACAGTGCTTTGATCAATTGGATTGGGAACATCAACACTTTCTATACTAGGGTGTTGATCCCCCTCAAAAGGTCCATCTTTTATAGGACTAAATGATTCAGTGCACTGAGCTTTTTTTAAATCTTCATATCGAATAGGTTTACCCATTTACTTGTTATCCATATGAATGAACGGTTCCATTATTTCCTCTGTATATAGGATAATTTTAGGATCAACTTGTTCATCAACAGTAGAATCTTTCTCAATAATAGATTCTTCTTCTATGTTCTCCTCAGGAACAAATTTTTCTTATACACTAGTAGCATATTACTTTCCAGAAGAAGGTTCTTCCATGGAATGTATACTTTTTTTATTAAGAGGTACATATTTCTCAACTACATTATGTGGAATAGGTTTACCACTGTCTTCTTTGTCCAAGACAATTCCATTCTTAGATGCAACAATTGCATCTTCTTCTTCTTCATTAAAACAATCAACAACATCATCTGTTTCCAAGACAAGATACGATATGTTATTATGAATTCATGTATTCTCAACCAGATTAAACATTCAATAAAACCTTTCATTGTCTGTCACCCAATACTTTTCCATGGATTTCATATTACTCTTATCCTTCTGAGTGTATCCTTTGAGATACATAACTCATAATCATTGATGACTTCTCCATTTGGTCCAACCACCCATTTAGTTGACTGAATTGCAGAGATTAATCTTGAACAGAAAAAGGAGGTAGAATTCAATGTTTTCTTAATCAATTCACACATGTGAAGTATAATATACAAACACAAATTATTCTTGTGCCCAATTTTCATAAGATGTATCAAGAATACATCTTGATACATAAGATTAGAAAAACCAAATTTCCTTGGACTAATAAGATTCTGGATAAACATAAATATCAACATTGTTTCACCATCTAACTCAGTATCAATTGTTGAAACACCTCAATCATCCACTGTGCATTTCTCTTTGAATAATGCAATAGATTGCGCTATACGCAACTTCAAGTTCTAGAACACCACGACCAATCAAACTAGCTATTATGAATAGTAATACTAACTTTATGAAATTTTATAAATTTTATTTTTCCAAATGGAAAAAAAATTTGATTTGAAATATCAAAATTACTTTAGGGTGAATTTTTGGAATTTTTTTAAAAACGTTCAAATTTTGATGAATAGTGAAAAACACTGCATTATTTTTAAAAACATACATTTTTAAATAATTATTTATTTTAAGTCAAAATTGACCCATAATACCTATATTAGATCAATGTAATTCATTGGAGTCATTTTATAGTAATATTAGATGTATAAAATTTTATTAAACTTTTTAACGTCTTTTACTCACCTTCTAAACACATTTGCAAATTAGAATAAAACATAATTTTACCACTTTTAGGAATTGAATTTCAGAAATCTGAGAGACACCATTCACATCAGAATGTAAAATGTGGTTCAATATGATAATAATAATTTTTTTAATAGTATCCTTTGGATTTTATTTACCACGATTAATAGTAAATAGGGTAATTAAACATAAAATTGATATTATAATTACCCTAAAAATGTCTTAATTATATTGGATAAGTGTATTTAGGACAATATAAACCTTTAGAATAAAATATGATCCTTTTTATCCACTTGAATTAGATTGAGAAAATTATTATTCTTTTATTTAAAGAAGTCTTAAAAGTGTTAAATTCATATTTTAATAACTAAACCATTTTAGTATAGGGTTTGTAACGACCTGAATCTGGAGCCACTCAACTAGTACCCCATACCCGGCTCGCCACATGACCTCAAGCGCATCTCACCAAATGCTAGAGGCTGCTGACTAGCAGCGAGGGCCTTGGGGAGATATTGGGGATACTATGCCCTCATTTGGTAAGGTATACCAAGAAAAAGGAAATAAAAGTCTATAGAGGAAGCAGTAAAAAACATACATTGACTGAAACTAAGCAGTAGAAGTAATGTATAATATAATAATGATGAAAATGATGCAGCAGGTACAAGTATTTAAAGAAATCAGCAAACACAACAACATACTGAAATACAACTAAGAACATGTACTAAAAGAAAACAACAAATCCAGCTGCATCGCAAGCCTAGGCTCAGCCCTATGATCTCCAGCTCCAACCATAAATCATGTACCTGAAGTAGAAGGGCTAAAATACCTATCCACACCTGCAACTATATAACCTGTTTGGGCCGAAAAGCAGGACCCAAACAGGGTGTGAGCCTAATCCCAGTCGGCAATCACCACAAGATATGTGCCCTAAAGTCAGTGAGAAAATTAGAAAAAGTAAATGAAATAAATGCAGCATAGAAACATGAGTACACTAAGTAAACAATACTATAAATCTCCATTCACATTTAATTAGTAATTTAATTCAGTCATTTAATTATCACCCAATAAATCTAGCAACAACTCTATATTCCCAAAGCATAACAAGTAGCACAACAGGTATCTCAAAAGACTACCTGAACTACAAGAAGTACAAAACAAAAGCTTATTCTTTGGCTTGGTGGACTCGTCACAACCAACCAAACAATATTCACACTGACTCTCTGGGTGGCTCATACTAGAAGATCCCCATATTCAAGTAATCATACAAGGCACAAACACTCTGGTAAGCACTCACTGTCAATTCCCCTGCGGTCTTGCAACGAAAGCTATAGACTCTTTGAGAAATCAATTACATCTAATCTCCCCCCTATAGTCTCGATACATATCTAAGAACACTACGAGGAAGCACAAAGTACAATTCCCATAAGTCCTGTTAATGATACTAATCTATAACAGACTCTCTAGGGAAGTCCTTAATCGTCAATTCCCTCTTTAGTCTACCGCACCAAGTTCGTATAGCCCTGAGCAGTCTAGTCGTGCGAAATCGAATATCAGAAGCCCTAAGTAAGTTCAAAAACTACTTTTCTAATAGATATAATTCATCAAAATCATATAATAATAGGTAATACATGCAATCAAATATCTCAAGGAAGGACATCAATGCAACAAGGTATGCCTCACAGGCATCCTAATCCAAACGGTGGTAAATAGACAAAACAAGGGGAAACACCCATGGGGTGATCCTAGAAATGATAACAAGCAATAAATATTCATCTAATAGTCTCAAGAACACAAGAAATCTATGATAGATAACAAATCAGGATCAAAACCCTAATCCAAGATACCTGATACATGGGTATCAGACACTTTTGCACAAAAACTCAAGGACATTCAACGTAAGGAAACAAACCACCTACCTTGATGCTATAATATCAATATACACGAACCTCGGCCCATGAATTGGCCTAGAATGTTGTATATCTTCACAAAAATCTAAACATTCAACCTCATATAATTCTCATAAGAGAAATTATCAGGAAATGTTGATGAAGAGGAACCAAGAACTCACTGCTGCGATTCTATTTCAACTGATGACATTTGATTCAGACAGTAGGTGATGGATCGGTGGCTCGGAGAAGATCTGTAGTCATACCCTCGCTCTGGTTTAAATAATCTGGAGAAGAATATGTATTTAGGGTTAATTCGTGACCCCAGTCCGTTTAATGGGAAAAAAGAGAGTACATGACGTGTACTTTTATAGTACACGGCGTGTACTAGGATTTTCCATACACTGCATTAAGCGTCCTCCACATCACCCCTATACACCGTGTGTGTGACCCGGACACGGCCAGCACACAGCCTTGCGTGACAACAATGTAAACGACGTGTACATGGAAAATTTCCAGATTCTCCACTTTTTCCCAAAAAATGACCGGAAAAGGAAAACATACCTTGAAAGAAGGTTCGAGTTCTTACAAACTTCCCCCCTTAAATAAATTTGTCCTCGAATTTCCCTAATAGTGTGGCGATGAAGAAAACTCAAAAATCTCTGGCCACTGTGATTGCATGTCGGCCTCCCCCTCCCATGTCTCGCCCTGTACACGACCGTGCTTCCATAGCACCCGTACCAGAGGAACAGACCAGCCACGGAGTACCTTTACACTACGATCAACAATCTTGATATGATTCTCCTTGAATGATGCATCCTTCTCCAGCTCAACCTCCTCATGTTGAAAAACATGAGATGGGTCTGACAAATAGCGTCAATGTTGCGAAACATGGAAGACGTCGTGCATAGCCTAGTACCTCTGAGGTAACTGTAACCTATAAGAAACCAGCCCAACTCTCTCTAAAACCTCAAACGGCCCGACGAATCTCACTGAAAGCTTACTCTGTCTCCTGATCCTCTTATGTCCCAACCTCGGTGTAACATGTAGAAAAACCTGATCTCTGACATTGAAATCCAAAGGTCGTCTCTACTGATCAGCATAAGATTTCTACCGAGATTGTGCTGTACCCATCCTCTTCCAAATCAACTCCACCTGTTCTATGGTCTCCTAAATAAGATGAGGTCCCAGCATAGCTGCCTCTCCTGCCTCCAGCCAACATAAGGGTGATCGGAACAGTCTACCATACAAGGCCTCATAAGGTGTCATCTGAATAGTTTTATGAAAACTATTATTGTATAAAAAATCCACAAGAGATATATTTCTCTCCCAAGAACCTCCAAAATCAAGGACGTAGGCTCGTATCATTTCCTTTAGTACCTAAATCTCTCTGACTGGCCATCTGTCTGGGGATGGTAAGTTGTACTCAGAAGTACTTATGTACCCAAATCCCTCTATTGCCCTTTCCAGAAATGCGATGTAAAGAATGAGTTCCTATCTGAAATGATAGTACTCGGAACCCCATGCAAGAGTACAATCTCACGGATGTACCATTGTCCAAGATCATCGACACCTAAGGTCACTTTAATTGGCAATAAGTGAGCAACCTTCATGAGCCAATCAACGACAACCCATACTGTGTCATTCCCTCGAGGCGATCTCGGTAACCCTATCACAAAGTCCATCGTGACATCATTCCAATTCCACCCGGGAATGGGTAGCTGCTGTAAAAGACCTTCTGGTCACTAGTGCTCTTCCTTCACCTGCTGATAGGTGGAACATATCATGACAAAACCAGCAACATCTCTCTTCATACCTGGCCACCAATACTGGTGGTGTAGACCATGATACATCTTGGTGACACTAAGATGAACTTCCCAAACTGAGGAATGAATGTCTCGTATCAACTCCTTGGGTGTCTCTTCTGGCACCCATACGCATACCTGGAAACGCAAGACCTCATCCTCACCTATGATCCATCCAGGAAGAGGGTCCTCTCCTGACATGCTTTCCCATAGGACTAGGCCTTCAAAATCTGATAGATTCCTCATTCTAACATGGTCAAGAAGGGTAGAGGTAATATCTATAGAAGAAAGAAAAGTCTTAAAATGTCTATCATTCACCTACAAATGCATTTCAAAGAACAGAGCCATAAGCTTCCACTCGCTACTAGCCTCCTGAATGCCTGTATCTGTGTCCTTCTGCATAGTGCGTCTGCCACAGCATTGCCTTTACCATGCGTATAAGCAAGCTCGAAATCGAAATACTATATAAACTCAACCCACCTCCATTGTATCAAATTCAAGTCACACTACATGGAGATATATTGGAGGCTCTTATGGTCAGTATATACCACAAAATGATCTCCCAGAAGATAATGTCTCCAACAACACAAAGCATGAACAATTGCAGCCAACTCCAGGTCATGCGTAGGATAGTTCATCTCATGTGGCCTCAACTACCGAGATCCGTACGCAACAACACAATCCTCCTACATAATCACTACTCTGAGCCCGATGCCAGATGCATCATAGGAAACTTTATAACTCCAACCCAGCTCTGGAAAAACTAGAATCAGTGCTAAAGTCAATCTCCCCTTCAGCTCCTAAAAGGTTGAATCATAGGATTCTAACCAAACATAATTCACCCCCTTCTTAGTCAATCCCATCAACGGCGCTTCTAAGCATGAGAAGTCCTATATAAACTGCCTGTATTAACCAGCTAGTGCTAAGAAACTTCGTACCTCGAAGACATTCTTCGGCTAATCCCAGGTAACTACTGCTCTCACCTTCTCTGTGTCTAATGATACTCCTGTCTCTAAGATGACATGACCCAGGGAGTGAATCTCATCTATCAAAAATTTTCACTTTGAGATCTTATCATATAACTTATGCTCTCTCAGTGTACTCAGAACGATCTCAAGATGGGTAGCATGGTCGTGTCGATTGTGGGAGTTCACCAAGATGTCATCCATGAAAACCACAATGAAAGAATCCAAGTAAGGATGGAAAACTCTATTCATCAGTGCCATAAAAACTGTTGGCGCATTCGTGAGACTGAACGGCATAACCAAATACTCATATAGACCATACCTTCTCTGGAAGGTTGTAAGAGGTATATCAGATGGTCTGACACACAACTGATGGTAGCTGGATCTCAAGTCGATCTTCAAGAACACTCTAGCTCCTTTAAGCTGATCATAGAGATCATCTATCTGTGGAAAGGATATCGGTTCATAACCGTCAACTGGTTCATCTTCCGATAATCTACACAAATACTAAGGGTGTTGTCTTCCTTCTTCACAAATACGATAGACGAACCCCAAGGAGAAGTACTAGGTTGGACGAAACCCCTTTCCTGCAACTCCTCCAACTGCTTCTTGAGCTCCTGAAACATAGGTGTAGCCATCCGATAAGGAGGAATGGACACTAGTTCTACTTCTAGCACATGCTCGATAGAATAGTCTACTTATCGCTCCGGAGGAAAACCTGAAAGGACTTCTGGAATGAAATCTCGAAAGAAATTAACCACTAGAGGAAAATCTATCTGAGAAATCCCATAGTCATCCAGATATAAGCTAGAAATCTAGGATTTAACACCGCCCAACCCATGATGCTATGGTCCCGCTCGTCTCGGTTGGACATCCCATTCGCCCTTGTGAAGAAAATATCTTCCCTCCGATGATGTAAAACTCACCCTATGGTGATACCAATGGACAAAGGCCTAGAAGGGAACTAACCGGTCCATCCTAAGAATGACATCATATCCTGTCATTTACAAAACATAGAGAATCCACCAAAAACTACACCCACCAACCTCAAGGGGGCAGTCTAAGAACTGATGCATGCTAGCAGTTCAAATTCCCATGGGACTTTCTAGCGTCATCATACCCTTAGAAGTATAAACAATAAGTCTAATGGATTTCCACAGTGTGCATAGAAATAAAGCATTGAGAATATCATGTATCGAAAAGTGTAGAGGATCAAACTGAGGATACTAAAATTGTACCTCAAACTATATAAGGTCCAGGATCCTGCTCCTGATGAATATGCTCTACCGCGAAAGTCTGGCCTGCACCGCGACCCTGTGTAGTAGCCTGAGATTCCAGAGCTGACCCTCCCTTAGCCTGACCACTGCATCCATGGACTCTACCTTAGCCGGAATGACTTGAATAACTCCATCCCCTAGTCTTCTATGGAACTGGTAATCCTACTCCTGAGCGCGGAGCCGAAACTGATCCTCCTTCACTAGCCACTGGAAGATGAACCTTGCAAAAACACTACATATGACCCACCTTTCCGCATGATTGGCACTCCACTGGGTCTCTCGGGAATTGAGGCTTATTATTTTTATTTTTCCCACACTGATAGAACACCACATGGTTTCTAGAAGAAAGATCTCGTCTACTAGAAGGAATACCTCGCTTCCTCGAGTCACCTCGTGTAGACTCTCGGAGGCACTTCTTGCCGTCTACCTGAAATGATTCAGTTCTAGATGCTTAATCGCCATGGTCCATAGCTCCAGTATCCCTCAGGTTTATCTCCATGATAAGTTCCTAGTTGACTATCAGAGTAATAGAAGTCAACAGGAAGATGATCACCTGTGATCAGACGTCTAGTCTGAGGCCTTCCTCAAACTTCCTCGCTAAAAAAATCTAGTCATTCCCCAGAACGGGAGTGAAATGACATAACTCTGTGAAGCGAGAGGAATAATCCATAACTGTGAGAGTACCCTGCTGTAGGTTTATGAACTCTCTAGCTCTGTCAGCCCTCATATTTTTCAGGTAGAAGTAGTCATATAATGTATGCTGAAACTCATCCCAAGCCATAGTCTGTTGGTGCCCTGCCTGCGAAACCACATCCCACCATCTCTTGGTGGAATCTCACAGTATATGAGTTTCCTAATTTACTCTCCTCTCCTAAGTAATCTCCAGGTGCTCAAATATGGATATTATGGCATCTATCCATGACTCTGCAGCCTATGGTCCCCCATCCCCTATGAACGTGGGAGGATGCTACTGCTGAAAAACCCGTGTCAGCTCTGCGCTAGACGGGGATAGATGCTGAGCTTCCTAGAAGGTCTACATGAATCTCATGAAACCCTCTCTAGAACTGAGTGTCGAAACTAGTGTCTGGAATCACTGCAGGTTCCGTATCTGGAATGATAGGCGGAACTACTAGTAGTCCCTGATCAGCTGTATCAGGCGTATGGTCACTGCCTGGTTCCGGATGTGCAAAGGGAGGAAATCTTGGTGCCATGAGTCTGCAAGATCACAAGTACACATTTATTAAAAATAATGGAGTTTCCTCTTAAGAGAGTAAAATAGAGAAGTTGGGGAAAACATTATAATTCTTGAAAAACAAGACTACAGGGTGTGTTAGTAACACTACATGGCGGGTTTTCCAGAAATTATACCTTGGGCGTGTGATTTGGCCATACATGGTTGTGTAAACCACCCGGATACACAGCATGTTCTCAAACTACATGGCGTGTACTAACCCCCTTTTCTTCTTACCTGATTACTCCCCCACGTCAAGGAACACAGACTATCCGAGCAGGAAACTACACAGCGTGTTTGTCCACATACACGGCGTGTCCTTAAAATATTTCCCATATCAGTGCCATTAGCTACACGGACTAGTTCACAGACCACTACTACACAGCGTGTCAACATGGTACACAGCGTGTTTCCCTGTGTATTTTCTAACCCATGTATTCAGATGCATGGCTAGGTCACATGGCTCCAATAAGACAAAACTACACGGCGTGTTGATGGATGACACAACATGTAGTAGACATTCCTTACATAGCCCGTGTTGTTAGTGACACATCCTGACACACGGCCGACCCTACACGGCGTGTTCCTGACGGACAAGGCATGTGCTTGAAGGAGACCCCCAGCCTGTGTAGTTCATGACACAGTCAGCTACCCAAGTTATACTACACGAAATGTAAACTAGTACACGGTGTGTTCCTACATCAACTTTCACAACCTTGTGTCCCTGTCCACATAGACATTGACACGACTAAAAACTACACGAAATGTATTCATGATGTACACACCGTGTATTCTTGGTTTTTCCGGACAGTAGCCTCAAAACTGCACCGGAGCCCAGAAAAAATAGAAAAACAAGCGTTAAGGTTCCAAATTACGATCCTTGGGGGCCCATACTGCCCACAAATCAAATCTTGGCATCATAACCATGCATATAACAGGTAAATAGTATAACAACTCATGACCCACCAAATTCCGATCCTCGAGGGCCCATAACACCTCTAAGACCAAAGTTTGGATTCCATGATAAATAAGCTCTAAACAAATGATACCCTATCAACATAGTAGGTATTCTATCACAGCAGCTATCACAACAGCATTTATCGTCTATCACAAATTTTATCACAACAACATGAAAATTCTAATACAACCTATATGGCATGGAAAAATTCATGACATTTGATTTTCTAACAAGTTCATATATTATGAATGATATGGCATACCCTCATCTCATCAGGTTGCAAAAAAAAACCATAATCATATAAATAGTAACATCACAAAACAAGTGAACCACCAAATGGTGAAATCAAGTAAACTGTAATATTTTCAAAACTCGAAAATTGCAATATTTGAGGTTATTTGGATTTTTTTTCTGTACATGGGTTCTAGAACCCACGGGCACAGCTATTTACCATTTACTTATTTCTTCTATCCCTATCCAATGTCACTAAACATTAAGTCAATAGAATAGGAATGAACCCCTCTGATTCCACTTTGTAATGACCAGAATCCAGAGCCACTCAACTGGTGCCCCGTACCTGGTTCACCACATGACCTATAGCGCGTTTCATCAAATTCCGGAGGCTGTTGACTAGCAACGAGGGCCTTGGTGAGACATTGGGGATACTATGCCCCCATTTGGTAAGGTATACAAAGAAAAGGAAATAACAGTCAATAGTGGAAGCAGAAAACAGCATACAATGACTCAAACTAAATAGCAGAAGTAATGTATAATATAATAATGATGAAAATGATACAGTAGGTACAAGTATCTAAGGAAAGCATCAAACACAAAAACATGCTGAAATACAACTGAGAACAGGTACTAAAAGTAAACACCAACTCCAGCAGCATCACAAGCCTAGGCTCGGTCATATCCTCTCCAGCTCCAACTAGAAATCATGTACCTAAAGTAGAAGGGCAACAATCCCTATCCACACCAGCATCCATATAACCGGTTTGGGCTGAAAAGCAGGATCCAAACAAGGTGTGAGAGTAATACCAATAGGAAATTACCACAAGATCTGTTCCCTACTGTCAGTGAGCAATTTAGAAAAAGTAAATGAAATAAATGTAGCAGAGAAACAGGAGTACACTAAGTAAAAAATCCTACAAATATCCATAAAAATTTAATTATTAATTTAATTCAGTCATTTAATTATCACCCAAGGAATATAGTAACATCCCTATATTCCCAAAGAATTACAAGTAACACAACAGGTATCTCAGCAAACTACCTAAACTACAAGGATTACAAAACACAATAATGTTCTTTGCGTTGGTGGACTCGTCACAACCAACCAAACAATATTCATCGTCAATTCCCTTACGGTCTTGCAACAAAAGTTATAGAATATCCGAAGAAGAACTTACGTCTAATCCCCCCTATAGTCTTGATACATAACTAAGGACACTCTTATAAAGAACAAATTCTAATTCCCATAGGTCATGCGAACTACACTAATTTATAACAGACTCTCTAGGGAAGCCCTTAATCGTTAATTCCCTATTTAGTCTACTGCACCAGGTTCAAACAGCCCTGAGCAGTATAGTCGTGCATAATCAACATTCAGAAGCACTATGTATGTTCAACAACTACTTGGATAATATCTACAATGCATCAAAAGCATATAACAACAGGCAATACATGAAATCAAATATCTCAAGGCATGAAATCAATGCAACAAGGTATGCCTCACAGGCAACCTAAGCCAAACAGTGGAAAAAAGCCAAAAAAGGGGAAACACCCATGGGGTGATCCTTAACATGATAACAAGAAATAATGATTCATCTAATAGTCTCAAGAAGACATGCAATCTAAGACAGATAATAAAGCAGGATCAAAACCATAACCCAAGATACGCGATGCATGGAAATCCAACAATTTTTCACAAAAATCAAGGAAATTAAATTTAAGGCAACAAACCACCTACCTCAATCCTAGAAGATCAATATACTTGAACCTAGGGCTGTTAATTGGCCTAGAATGGAGTAGACCTGAAAAAACGTCTAAAACGTTCAACCTAAGATAATTATAATAAGAGACAGAATCATGAAACGTGGACAAATAGGAACCAAGAACTCACCGCTTCGATTATATTTCAACTGACGACATTCAATTCGGGAAACAGGTGATGGATCGGTGGCTCGACGAAGATCTGTGGCCATACCCTGGCTCTCGGTTGAAGAAGCTGCAGAAGAAGACGTATTTGGGGTTAAGTCACGACCCTGGTCCATTTAATGAAAAAAAAGTACAAAGCGTGTACTAGGATTTTTCATACACTGCATTAAGCGGCCTCCACATCACCCCTATACACCATGTGTGTGTCCCGGACATGGCTAGCACACGGACCTGCATGGAAACAAAGTACAAGGCGAGTACTTGGAAAATTTCCAGATTCTCCTCTTTTTCCCAAAAAATGACCAGAAAAGGAAAACATACCTGAAAAGAAGGTCTGGGTTCTTACAGGGTTATACATAAGATAAACTAGACTATAAATATTCATTAGAAATATATAAAAAAATTACATCATGGTATTTTAATTGTAATTTTTAGACATTAAATAATTAAATTTATTTATGACACAATGATGAAGCAGTAATTACCTAATTATTGAATGATTAAAATAATTGATATCATAAATATCCAAATAAATGTAAATTGAGAATTTTCATGAATTAAAATAATTTTATAGGTCAATATGTCATGTTATGATTTATTTAATTTATTTTTTTCTAAGTAATAATGTTTATTTGACTTTCACAAAAACTAAATAATAAATATTGTCAAAATTGACATAAATAAGTTTAAAAAAAATACAATATTATTAAATGATATAATATTACTTAAAATATAATGTTCAACCAAAGGACTTATATAATGATAGATATGTCATTAATAAACCACTTTGGGTTTTATTGGCATTTAATAGTCAGTTTGTTAACCATTTATTATAATAATACATGAATACATGGTAAAAGTTAAACTCTTTAACTAAGAGTTAAATCTATAAGATAAGGTTAATATGGGAACATAAACAAGACTAAAACCTATTTTTTGAGATTATTTAGATCCATCACCACCTTATCCTTGAAATAAATTCATTTTGAGCCATTATAAACTGAAAAATATTTTATAATAAAATAATATTTCAAGCTTTTCCAAAAGTGACAATCCACTCTCTTATAAAAGGGTACTTCCACTTCTCTTAATTTCACACCTCCAAATCCATTTGTCTCGGCCATCCCCTAGTCAAATATCCTCCCAACTACGTTCACTTAGTCCTAGGGGCCTTAATTTGATCATAAATCCATCCTATTGAGCCATTTTTATCAAATCAAAAGGAAGAACTCGAAGAAGAGGTAATTATTTCTTCAGCTCTTTCAATGTTATTTTCTTCTTCCACTTTCCCTTTCACTGTTGATTCCATAAAAACATAATAAATCTAGAAACATCTACATACTGAGATGTTATTATAAATATGGTATAACCATATTCATTATTCTATCCATCTTCTGAATGATGAAGTCACCTTACGTGCGTACGTACGGCTTATCGTCTCCACGTCATGGTGTAGTTTGTTATTCAATGCTTAATTATATGGTTGGGTATATTACTAAGTAAAATTTATGTAAATAATAAATATATTGTCTTAATTATTCTTTATATATGATATAACATCCAATTATTATGATTTCATCATCAATAAAATGGTATTATCGCTCATGCGTACATAAAGATTACTGTCTCCATGAACAAGATAATATTCATTCCCCATCATAACCATTCAGGAATAATATCCATTTTATGAATAAAAATATTTTTTAAGAACTTCATAAAATTATGGATATGAATTAAATACATACTGTCAATAATAATCTTGAATTATGTTGAAAAAATATAAGGGAAAACGAATCTGTTAAAACCAAAAACAATGATACTTCTGAAATATTATTAACAACATATCCGCCATTTTGATAAAATTGTTGGAAGAATTACTGGAAGGATCCTGAAATGGAAGAATCATTTTCACTTTCTTGGAGGCAGAATCACCCTCGTTAATATTGTTCTCTCCTCTATCCCAATTCATGCTCTCTCTACTACATGGGTGCCAAAATGGGTGGTCTCTCATATTGACAAGATCTTTTCCTTGTTTATTTGGGATGTGAATATGGAAGGAAAGAATAATTGGGCATCCTGGGTGAGAATGGCTCGACCAATTGAGGAGGGTGGTATTAATCTCAAAAATCTCTCGGATACTCTTCAGTTTATACAGGAAAAGATGTCGTGGGAGGTTCTCGAGGAGAAGATGTTATAGGGCAGATTCATGGCCAAAAAAATCATTTCTAGTTTAGATCTAGCTAAATTCAGTGCATAAACACTATGGTCTATCATCCACCCTCACATTCCTTCCCATTAGAATCATGATCGGTAGATAGTGAGAAAAGGTGAGATCTCTTTTTGGCATCATAACTAGGCAGGCTCCTGCCTTGGATTCCCTGGATGTCCTATCCCAGATATTTACATCAACCAAGCAAGCTGACAGGAGGGTTTCATTAATACTGTTATGGATGAGCAGAAACGTGCTATGTGTGAGTGTATTGATCTCAACAGAGAGCCTAAAAATGTTTTTTTACTGGATCATCATCGAGAATCTTCACTATGAAGTATTTTTACAAGATTACACTTTCAGCTGGGCTGATGGACAACTGGGGAAAGCTGGTGTGGTGCAAGGAACTCCCTGCAAAGAAAAATTTTCTGGTGTGGAGGATCCAAAATAAGGCAATTCCTATTGATGATCTCATTAAGTGCACATGAATTCCTTTGGTTTCTAGGTGTTCATGTTGTTCTGATCACCAGGAGGAGAGTCTGGACCATATATTCTTCAAATGGTGATGGGCACGTGAGCTGTGGTCAGCTTTTGGGGATTTCACTGGTTTTTCGTCTCTTGAGCTTCGGGAGTCTGAGTTCCTTGATAAATGGTTTCATGGTGTTGGTGTCGCTGGTCTGGAATCGAAATCAAGGGCAGTTGTCCCCTCCATGGGCTGCTGGTGTATCTGGAATGCTCGGAATAAAGCTCGTTTTGAAGGTATTTCATGCTTCAGGATGATGATTGTCTCCAAAACCCATAACCTCCTGGAGGACCTGGTGTGGCTCTTCAAAAATTGGATGGTAGCACATACCCTCAACTCTCTCGCTGTTTTCTTTTCCCATGCTCAGTCGAGATCAGATATTTACCAAGGATGCTGGGTTAGGTGGTACCCCCACCGCGCTAGCCTCAAGATGAATACGGACGGTGCCTTTTCCTCGGGTGTCATGAGGGAAGGTGGGGTGGTCAGGGACTCTCAGGGTTTCATTATTTTGGCCTTCTCTATCTTCTATGGTAATGGTGATTCACATCAGGCCAAGGGCAAAGCTCTGAACACGGGTCTGCTTTTTTGCGATCTTGCTAACATCAATCTGGTAGTGATTGAAACGGACTCCATGACGCTCTATTAGTCCTTTCTTGGTTTAGGTACTAATCCATGGTATATTTCATACATCATTCGACGGTGTAGGGGCCTAATTAATAATCAGACGAGTATTCTTCAAACCTGGCGGGAGGGTAATAAAGTGGCAGACTTTCTCGCTTCTAAGGTGGATCAGCGTACTCAGATTACCTACTTTTCCAATGTCCATGACTTTCCTCTAGAGGGAATCATCCTTGTGAGAGGGGATTCTCTCACCCTCCATTACTTCAAACCCCCCTTAATTTTCTGTTTTTCCTCTTTCATTTTCCTTTATGTGTTTTGAAAGTTTTTGGATTTCGGAAAATTAAATAAATATGATGATGATGATTAACAAAACAACACTAGAATGCTACATATGATATCATATTTATGTATGTGGTTCTTGTATAATTTATTAACAATTATTTAACCATTATACATGAGTTTAATGTACCTGCAACTAAGTAAGAGTACAAGGTAAGGGTTAATTTTACAATCTCTTCATTATTTGAGGTTGTTTTTACAAAAGTATCTACTGGGACTTCTTTATCATCCATATCCGTGAATCTTAAACATGTATTTCAAAAAAAAATTACTATTTACTTGAATATGTGTTAATTCATTTATACCCTTTTTGACTTTTTATTATAAAAATTGAAAGGAATATTTCCGTCATTTTCTAAACAAGGTACATTATGACATTTTAGAAAAATTAATGTAAGAATATTTTTTTATCTTATACGGCGGGTGCGGCTATATTCCACCATTATAACTCCATAGAAAATTTCCATACAATATTATAAGAATGTTTTCAAAATAATTTTTTTCTTTTATAATTATTTGACTTTTAAATGATTTCAAAATATAAAGAGATATTTATCTCAAATATTTTTGATTTAATCTATTTCAATATCCCTTATATAATTTTACACTTGTTGGAAGATGATTTTTTACGATTCAATATTTCATATTGTATTAAAAGTTTTGTGATATGTTTGACATTGGATGTGTTATTTTTATAACATTTAAATTTTATGGTTAAACTATTATCATTTTGTATGCTAGTATTAATCTGAATGTTTATTTTATGATTCATCCTTTTAATATGAGGATTTCTTTGGACTTAATAAGTGACGGGTGGAGCCCTCTATAGCTCCTCGATGCATTAGTAGGTCTAATGATACAAACTACTGTCTTTACATAAGGCCTCAAAAAAATATTATTTGTAGTATTGGAATAAGGCCATGACTATGTGGTTATGATGTCCGACATTATGCATTCCATCACTATGAAATTAGATATTGACATTACATTTGATTATTGAACTTGAGGAATAACCATGTGAATAAGTAAATGGAATTATTTGTTTTGTCTTTTCCATAATATGATGAATTTTATGTTTAAAAGGCTTGTGTTTTAGTCTTATAAATTGCCTTAAATGTTTACACTTATTATGATTGTTTCTGCAATATTGTTATTCTTACTGAGCATCTAAGCACACTCGTTTCTTATTTTTCTTTTTCCCAAGATATGAAGAAGTATATTATGATTAACCTATTGGGATAGGCCAAAGGATATGTGCTTTTTCAAAGGGAAAACGATGTTGTTTTTCTTTATTTCGTGATGTAATGTAAAACATATTTTCATATCTAGTACTTCCAAAGATACTAAACTAATTGGTATTTTGACACTTGATCTCTAGTGATCATGAAAATGTTATGTAATAATGCACCGACTCTAGGTAATTAGGGTTAGGAAATTACAGTTGGTATCAGATAAAGTTTAGTACATTCCAGGGAAACTAGATTTAGATAAACTCTGATTAGAGAACATTACCCTAATATTGACTTTTTGGGATGCGATGGTGGACGAGAGAGAGATTCGGGAGGCTCTGCCAAATGGTGACATCTACGGTTTTGGATCAGAGATGGTGCTCCCTCAATTTCTTGGTTCCTGGTGACTCGATATGCAACAGATCAGTGAGAAGCATGTGGTTCCAGGAATTTCTACCTCCGAATTGATTTCATATTTGCAAAAGTTGGCACTTCCACCTGGTGTGCGCGTGTCATCGGTTAGTGAGTTACACCCTATTTTGGCGAGGTTAGCTTCAGAAGATCTAAGGATTGTGGGTTGAAGGCGGCTAGGCTTATGGAAGAAAAAACGGTGGCCTCGGCTGCTCGGTATCACAGGGCTAAGGATTCCTCTCACGTGGCTAGGGATGTGGCTGGGGATGTCTCTCACACGACTGAGGATTCTACGAAGGTAGATTGCGCTGCAACGAATCTGTCCTGCAATCCCTCTGATCAGTGGTATTGGACTCTCCTCAGGTCAATGAAAAATGGTGATTTGAAGAATCCCTCTCTAGTTGTCAATTATGTGCAGGATTCTATAAGGATGTCCATTGTGCGTGGTCAGCACTCCTCTGCGGATGTAATGAAGGACTCTGCATAAAATCAGAAAATGAAAGATCATTCTATGAATATTATTCAAGAGGTCTCTTCGGCGCATGTTGAGGCCAACCTTGGTGTGATTTCTGGAAGATTTACATTGGGTGAGAACTCGTTGATTGCTCGTATTGTCCTCCCTAAAGGTGCGCTGCCCTGGAAATGTGATGATTTATTCCATATAATTTCGATTTTTTGGGGATTTGATAACTGTAAATGTGTCTCCATTGGGCGGGGATTCATTCACTACTTATTTCCAACAGATGATATGAAGATTAAGGCTTGGAGTTTTGGTTCCATGTTCTTAATGTTGTGGTGGATTCATCTGCATGAATGGTCACTAGAATTCAATGTCTCCAATGCTAAAAATGTCTTCGCTCAGGTATGGGTGCGTCTTCATGGTCTTAATTGGGTCCTTTGGCATTCAGAGATCTTGCATGATATTGGATCGGCAATTGGAAAACCCATCTGTCTTGATAAGGAAACAACAGATGCAAGGTATGGGCACTTTTCTAGAATGCTAGTGGAAGTGGATCTTAGATCTACTCTCATTGACATGGTAACACTTTATATTCCCTCTGATCAAATTTTTATTGATGATGAATATGAAATAAAACCTCTCTTTTGCACTAAATGAATGGCTGTGGGACACTCTTTGGATTTGTGTCACAAAAACATCACCTTCAAGGAGTGTGGAATGAGAGGATACTCCTCCAATATTTTCCGATGAAAGGTGAATTTGAAGGATCCATCCCTGCCAGAGCATGTCAACAGGGACAATGACCCTCCTTTGAAGTCATTCGATGTAATGACTCCCAGAAATGGCAATAATTGGATAATTTATGATACTCCACCAAGATCGTATAGTGGCCCTACTACTCGTGAGGTTGTCACTTCTGATATTCTGAGTCCCACTCCTGCTTTGACGGAGAATGTTTTTATGCAGCAGAATGTAAAAAAGGATCATTCTTCCTTTGTAAAAGGGGGAGAATTTCTGATGAAAGGAAGGAAAGGGACGATGACTTCACTCTCGGATATGGGGATCAATTCCCCTCCATGTTGGAGGACATCCATGATGAGGCTAAGTTAAGTGGCATGGATATGACTAAAGCATCATACAGTGAGATTGTTTGAGGAGAAAAGAAGGGAGTCTCTGATAGTGAGGGTTTCATGACTGCCCCAATTATAAGGAATCCAAGGAAATACTAATCTGCAATTTCAAAGATGGTGAACACTTGGTCATCTTCTAAGAAGGATAAATTGAAGTTATCTATGGACCAACTGGAGTGAAATACCAAGCTTCTTGAACAATATGAGCCTCAATTAGAGTTGGAATCGGCTGATGCAGATGAAATGACAAGGTATGGGTGTGATGATTATGACTATTATGACATTTAATATCACTCTCACCTCCTCTATCTTGTCTCTTCACTCTTCTTTTTATTAATAAATTTGGTGTTCCAAGTGTGCTTGGATCTTACTTTTTCGGTATTGACTTTGAGGATTAGTATAGAAGAACATCCGAAAATTTTGTTTGTGTAAATATTAAGTGGGGTTTCCAAGAAACTAAAACCCTGTCTGGATACAAATAGGTAGAGGTGGATTTGGACGAAATGAAACTAGGAGTGAAAACTCTGACAAGGAGTTTCGGGCTTGACCTGGGATATCCTCGTACATGAAAACGAGCAACGCTGAACTATTGGTATTGAAACTCCTTGGGGATATGATTATGATAATTAACATTTTCTTTACAAACCATTATGAAGGATATATGAGTAAATACTTCCTCAATGAATACATTTTTATGATTATGGATTATATGCAAAAAAATTCTATTTATGGTATGTATTTTACAATTCTGTAATTATTAATTATAATTCATAAACCAATCTAGTTTATGAAATTGTTTAGAAATGGTTCCAAGTGGAAGGAATGGAAACTGTATCAATGAACATAATCCATATAGGGATTTTCCTCCTACTCAAGATAATTATAGTAGATCTGGTGATGAAACTGGAGCTGAACAACATATAACCATACTAAGAAAACTACTCATGTTATGAATAATAACGTTACCCATATGGATCTCCCTAATCCATATTGAGTAGGATCAATGTTATAAATCTTCATGAGGACACAACCACCAACATTTAATGGGAATAAAAATCCATCTGTATATAGGAAATGGATAAGTTCCATAGGGAAAATATTTCATTCATTGGGGAGCAATGAAAGGGAAGAAGTTGTAATGGAAATTTTTCACCTCACGGGAGGTTCAGATCAGTGGTGGTCATTAATTCAAAACAAAAAGGTGGATAAAGAAGTATACAATAAGAAATGGAGGGAGGATAAAGAGATTTTCTCAGAAAAATACTTCCATATTGATTATAGAGTATATAGGGAAATAAAATTTCAGGGTCTAAGGAAAAAAGGAGGATGAGAATGTCTCAATGTATAAGGAAAACCTTACAAGGTTAGAAAGGCATGCCACCAATTATATACATAACCCAAGTAGTATGATTGATTGATTTGTTGATAGGTTAAAACGATTTCATCGTTGATTGTTAGTCACTTAATCCTTCTCATCATATGATGATATTGTCTCATGTGCTATCAAGATAAAAAATAAATTCTCTATATCATACGACTTTAAAGTAAATTAATAGATGAAGAGATATTATGAACACTCTGAAAATGGAAATAATGGGAATAAGGAAAGATTTTAATTTCTATCCTGTAGTAAATGTGGGAAGAAACACACTTGTACTTTCCTGAAGGGAATTGGAGTCTGTTATAAGTGTGGTGAAAAAGGCCACAAAGCTCATGATTTCAAGGGAAAGAAAGAGGCTGTCAATATTGAATTCTACAATTTTAGATAAATGGGGAATTTTTCTTAATATGGTTCTAAGAGCCAATGAAAAATACCTACGAAAAGGATAAAGGATAAAGGGAAAGATTTTTTCTATCAGTACTGCTGGGGTTAAAGCTCCGAGCGATGTAGTGGTAGGTAATTTAATGGTTTCCTCAAATTTTGGAAATTTTTTATTTGATTATGGATCATCAAATTTTTTCATATCATCCCAGTTTGCTAAGAAAATTAGATATTTCCTATTTTATTTAACAAGGAAGTTTTCAGTCAAAACACTTAATAAAAGTATCATTGCAATAATGTTTTGTGAATTAGTTTTCATTAGGGCATATAAACATGCATTATCAGCTGATATCATCATCATAACCAATATTTAATTTAGTATAATCCTTTGTATGTTTTGGATTTCGGACCATGATGGAAAAAATATACTGTAAGAAGAAGGTGGTTACAATTTTCGAGGTTGATAATGAGTACCTTATCTTTAGAGTAGAAACGTCACCATCTGATTCTTATCTAGATCCTTCACCAGTATCTCTACAAAATTAAATTATTGGGGAGGAATATAGTGAAATAAATATGGATGATGAAAGTATGTTTCAAATAGAATATGTACCTATTGGTAAATAATATGCTGATGTGTTTCCATGGTATTTACTGGACATCCTCTGGAATGAGAAATTGAGTTTTACATTGATTTAATTCTTGATTCCAGGCCAATATTTAAGACAACTTTAGAATGGACACTATAAAATTAGTGTAACTAAAGAAACAACCAGAGAAACTCAGTAATAAAAGATTTATTCACCCTAGTGTTTCTCCATAGGGATCCCTTGTTCTTTTTGTTATGAAAAAAGATGGATCTATGATGTTGTGAATTGACTACAGGGAGATCAATGCTATAACAATAAAGAAAAAGTATCCCCTACCTCGCGTTGATGATTTATTTGATCAACATCATGGAGATCAATATTTTTCAAATATTGACCTTCGATCTGGATACCATCATTTTTGTGTTAAAAAATAAGACATTCCTTAGAAAACATTTCGAACTAGGTACGAGCATTACGAGTTTAAAGTAATGCCTTTTAGACTGAATAATTCTCCCTCTGTATTCATAAAACTAATGAATATAGTTTTCAATGAATATATTTATGACTTTGTATTGGATTTTATTAATGACATCATGGTATACTCTAAAATATAAGAAGATCATAAAAATCACATGCACACTATTCTAAAGACTCATTGAAGAAATGAATTATATGGGATGTTTAGCAAGTGTGAATTCTAGCATCAGGAAATTTATTTTCTTATACATATTGTCTCTAAGGATTTAATCTCTATTTATCCTTATAATAAAAGGGAAATACATTAATTTCTACCACTGAAGGATATAACCGAGGTATGCGGTTTAATTGGATTTATAGGTTATTATCGGCGTTAGTCCAGAATTTTTTCGGATTGCCAAATCCACTAACCAAGATCACATGTAAAGGGGTTAAATTTTTTTTTGAAAAAAGAGTGTGAAGAATGTTTTTAAGAACTGAAGAGAATATTATTCAATACTCGTATCATGAAACTACCATCGAGGAATGATGGGTTTGTTATTTATAGTGATTAATCAAAGAAAGGACATGGTTGTGTCCTTATGCAGAATGATAGAGTTGTTTCTTATTCATCAAGACATCTTAAAATTCATGAATATAACTATAATACTTATGATCTTGAGTTCGAAGATGAAATATTTTCTTTGAAGATATGGATACACTATATATATGGTGACAAATTTTAGATATATACTGGTCAAAAGAGATTGAAGTATATTTTATCACCGAAAGAACCCAACATGAGGCAAAGACGATGGATTGAACGACTAAAATATTATGACAACATTATACACTACCACTCGGGGAAAGAAAATAATGTGGTAGATTCATTGAGAAGAAAGGATCATGGAGTTTTTAAAAAAATTATAAATGAAATGGATCTTAGGTTCATGGATCTAGTAATGAGGGATATGGGAATATTCATGGAAGGTGAAACAACAATACTTTTTCAAATTGTTGTCAAATCATCTACACTAGAAAGGATAAAAAGTTCTTAGACTAATGATGAGGAGTTTCAAAAGATAATAACTACTGTGAATGATTGTATATTTATTGACTTCTTATATGAAGATGGTATTATGAAATTTGTGAAGATAATGTGTGTTCCTAACATACCTTATCTAAAAAGGGAATTGTTAGATGATGCTCATTGCTCTAATTTCAATATACACCCTAGTAGCACTATGATGTATAATGATTTGAAGGAACATTTTTTGTGGGATAGCATGAAGAGGAATATTTCTGATTATATGTCAAGATGTATGGTTTATCACCAAGTGAATGCTGGAAGACAACATATTAGAGGATTCATTCAACTTCTTCCCATACCAGAGTGGAAATGAGATTATATTACGATCGACTTTGTCATGGGGCTACCAATCACTCTTATAAATAATGATGAAATATAATTCATTGTTAACCGTATTACCAAGTAATAACATTTACATGCTATAATAGAATATTTACCACTTGAACGTTTAGAAAGACTATAAATTAATGAAGTTGTAAGAATTCATGGAATACCACTATTGATTGTTTCTGATCGTGATCCCCATTTTGCATCATGATTCTAGAAAAG
Organism: Viscum album; assembly: GCA_963277665.1. Lineage (NCBI taxonomy): Eukaryota > Viridiplantae > Streptophyta > Magnoliopsida > Santalales > Viscaceae > Viscum > Viscum album. The sequence goes on along the minus strand of OY728166.1, from coordinate 155,118,393 downwards.
TCTTTAGAAGTCCCTAGATGCTAAACATCGTTTGAGCACTGCCTACCACCCTCAAATAGATGGACAATTATAATATACTATTCAAACCTTAGAAGACTTGTTGAGATCTTTCTCACTTTACATTCAAGGTATGTGGGATCAGTTTTTACATAAGGAAGAATTTTCCTATATTAATAGCTTCTATTCAAGTATTCTGATGCCACTATATGAAGAATTATATATAAAGATATGCCGTACATCAAATTGTGGGGATGATTTCGGTGAAAGAAAACTAATAGGCCCAAAACATGTTGAGGAATCAATGGAAAAGGTGATGATTATCCAATACCGCCTAAAAGAAACTCAAAGTAGGAAAAAGAGTTATTCTAATAACTGAAGGAAGGATTTTCAATTTCAAGTAAGAGATCATGTTTTCATAAATGTATTTCCATGTAAGGGTGTTATTCGATTCAGTAAGAAGGGTAAATTATTTCTAGGTACATCATACCTTTTGAAATTGTACCAAGAATTGGAGTTGTAGAATACCGTTTGGAAATTCTTCCATGTTTCTCGAAAGATCATGATGTCTTCCACATAGCATTGTTGAGAAAATACATGCATGTCCCAACACATGTACTCACCTGTGATGAAATATAACTAGAACCCTATTTTTCTTATTGTGAAGATCCTATCAAGATTCCTGATCTCAAATAACAACTGTTGAGAAACCCAATGACTCGTCTGGTAAATGTTCTATGGAGAAACCATAAGATGGACGAGGCAATGTGCGAACCTGTGGAACTTATGATGAAGAACCCCCCAACTATTTATATGCAGTAGTATTCTAGAAATTTTGACGAGAAAATTATTTGAAGGAGGGAAGAATGTAACACCCCATTCTTTCACGGTATATTTCAATTTGAATAATGCAATAGCTTGTGTTGGACGCAACATTGAGTTCTAGCAAACCACAACCAATCAAACTAGCTCTTAGAAATAGTAATACCCACTTTTTAAAATTCCATAAATTTTATTTTTCAAAATTGACTTCATTTTTGGATTTGGAATATCAAAATTATCTTAGGGTGAATTTTTGGTATTTTTCTAAAAACAATCAATTTTGGATGAATAGTAAAAAAACACTACGTTATTGTTTAAAACCTACTTTTCCTTAAATTATTATTTATTTTATTTACATATATTTTATATCAAAATAGATACATAATACCTATATTTGTCAATATAATTCATTGGAGTCATTTTATAATAATATATATATATATAATAATATATATATATATTATTTTATAGAAATATTTAACGCCTTTTACCCACCTTCTAGCCATGTTAGCAAATTTGCATAAAATGTAATTTTACAACATCTGTGAATTGAATTTAAAAAATCCAAGAGACATTGTTGAAATCAGTAATTAAAATTTGGTTCAATGGGATCAAAATAATTTTTGGTGAATAGTAACTCATGGATTTTATTTACCACGGTTAAAAGTAAATAAGATAATTAAAGGTAAAAATGATATTATAAGTACCCTAGAATGTGTCGTAATACTATTGGATAAGTGTACATAAACCAAAATCAACCTTAGGAATAATATATGATCCTCTTTGATCTACATGGATTAGATTAGGACATTTATTATTAATATATTTAAAGAATAGTTAAAAGTGTTAAATTCAATTTTTAATAACTAAACCATTTTTAGTATAGGGTTATACATAAGCTAAATTAGACTATAAATATTCATTAGAAATATAAAAAATATTTCCTACATCATAGTATTTTATTATCAATTTTTAGAAATTAAATAATAAAATTTATTTATGACACAATGATGATGTAGTAATTACCTAATTAAAGAAAGATTAAAATAATTGATATTATAAATATCCAAATAAATTTAAATTGATATTTATGATGAATTTGACTAATTTTATAGGTTAATATAACAATTTAGGATTTATTTAATTTATTTTATTGGAAGTAGCCATGTTTTTTTTACTTTTACAAAAACCAAATACTAAATAGTTTCAAAATTGACATAAATTAGTTTTTAAACAAAATACTTTATTATTAAATGCTATAATATTCATAAATATATAAGGATCAATCAAATGACTTATATAATTATATTTATGTCATTAATAAACCACTTGAGTTTCTCTTTGTATTTTATAGTACGTTTATTAAACATTTATTTTAATAATTACAGAATACATGGTAAAAGTTAACTATTTAACAAATAGATAAGTATAAATGATAAGGTTAATATGGTGACCTAAACTTTTCTAAAACCTATTTGTTTAGAGTATTTAGACACATCTCCACCTTATCCTTGAAATAAATCCATTTGTAGACACTATAAAATGAATATGATTTTATAATAAAATAATTTTTCAATCTTTTCCTAAGGTGATCATCACCTCTCTTATAAAAGGGTACTTCCACTTCCCTTAATTTAACACCTCCAAAGCCATTCTTCTTGGTCAACCCCTTCTAAAATATCCTCCCATCTACATTAACATCGAACTAGATTCTTTATTTTGATTATAAATCCAACCTATGGATCCTTTTTTATCAAATCTAAAGGAAGAATGTGAAGAAGAGTTAATTATTTCACCAGCTCTTTCAAAGTTATTTTCTTCTTCCTCTACCACTTTTTTTGTTTATCCCATACCAAAATAACAACTCCAATACCATACACATAATTATATGTTATTAAAAATATAGTACAACCATAATCATTTTTCTATCCATCCTATTAATAACAAAGTCACCATACGTGCGTACATACGGCTTACCGTCTCCACATCGTGGTGTAGTTTTTCATTCAATGCTTAATTATATATATGGGTATAATAATGAGTATAATTGATGTAAATAATAAATATAACATCATAATTATTCCTTATATATGATATAACATTCAATTACATATGATTTCACCACCAATATAATGGTATTTTCGCTCATGCGTATGTAAGGATTACCCTCTCCACGAACACGATGAGCTTCATTCCTCATCGTAACCATTCAAGAATAATTTTTGTTTTATGAATAAAAATAATGTTTAATAACTTATTATAATTTTCTAGATGAATCAAATACATCCTATCTATGAAAAACATGACTTACGTATAAAAACATATAAAGGAAAATGAATCAGTTAACACCCGAAACAATGATACTACTGAAATATTGTTAACAAAACAATATTAGAATATAATATATGATATCATATTTATGTATGTGGTTCTTGTATAATTTAATAACAATTATTTAACCATTACACAGGAGTTTGATGTACCATCAACTAATGATGAATACATGGTAAGTGTTAAATTTACAATCTCTTAATTATTTGTGGTTGTATAATCTATTTATTATCTGAGGTTGTTTCTACGAATGTATCTACTGAGACTTCTTTATCATCCACATCCGTGTTTCTTAAAAATTTATTTCAAAACATTTTTACTATTTACTAGAATATTTTTAAGTAATTTATATCCTTTTTTGGATTTTTATTTAATGTTTTGAAAGGAATATTTCAATCGTTTTCTAAACAAGTACTTTATAACATTTTGGACAAATAAAGGTAAAAATGTTTTTTGACTTATACAACGGGTGCAGATATTTTCCACCATTATAACACATTTGAAGATTACATTATAATATTATAAGTATGTTTTTAAAATAAATGTTTTCTATTATAATTATGTTACTTTTAAATGATTTGAAAATAGAAAGAGATATTTCTCGTCAATAGTTTTGATTTCATCTATGTCAACATCCTTTGATGGATTTTACACTTGTTTTATATTGATTTATTATGATAAAATATTCTATATTGTGTTGATGTTTTTTTATATGTTTGATCATGGATGTTTTATTTTTAAACCATTCATGGATTATGGTTAAATTATTAACATTTTGTATGTTATTCTTAATACAAATGTCTATGGTTTGTTTCAACCTTTTCATATGAGTAGTGATTTGGACCTAGTAAGTGATGGGTGGAGTCTGCTATAGCTCCTCAATGCATCGGTAGGTCTCATGAGACAAACTAGTGTCTTGGAACAAGGCCCTGAAAAAATCTTATTCGTAGTCTTAACACTATGACTTGACAATGTGGTTATGATGTGCGAAATTATGCATTCAATAATTATGAAATTAGCTATTGATATTACATGTGATTATTCCACTAGTAGAATATCCATGTGAATATGTAAATAGAATTATTTGACTTATCTTTTCCATATTATGCTGAATTTTATGATTAAAGGGCTTGTGTTTTAGTCTTATACATTTCCATAAATGTTTGTGATTATTTATGATTGTTTCTTCTTTATTATTATCCTTACTGAGCATCTGAGCTCTCCCCTTTCTTATGTTTTATTTTTCCCAGGATGTGAAGAAAAACATTTTGATTAACCTACAAGGATAGACCAAAGGATTTGAGTGTGGTCAGAGGGGACACAATGTTGTTTTTCATTATTTCATGATGTAATGTAAAAAGTATGTATGTATCTAGTATGTATGTAATCAGTCGTTTGAGACATGATATCTTGTGATCATGCCAATTTCATGTAATAATGCACCGACTCTAGGTATCTTGGATGAGGGAATTACAATTTCCCTTCTTTTCTTCTTATTTCTAGTCAAACTTTCTAGGGACTATTCTAAGATAAAAAAATCACTTGGAGGATGAGGACCTCTTTGATAGTCCTCAAATATTCTTTCATGAGGTATCCCTAGGAAGCCAGACCATAACCTCAAGGAAAAAGTACACCTTCACCATTATTCTGGTTTCTTACAACGAAACCGTATTTTGTATCAAAATAAAACTCGACATACTGATAAAACTGAGAGGAAAGTTTTGGATAAATCAACCATTCTCTTTTGTGATCCAATTCAACTATCCATACTCTTCCAGTACCTTCAATACTAGTGACTTACTTTTCAGCGACCACATTGGACAGAAATCCTTTTCTTGTAATACTGTTTTATCATCAAAATTCGTGTTCAACGGTCCTTCGGGCATTACTATCAGTGCACTTTTTACTTTATTATGAGATCATTGATTATCAGGAGTTGATGATGATAGGTTTTTTATTCTAGGCATTCAATGTGGGTTCAAGAGATGAAGGGATGAAATAGGAGTAATGGTTTGAAAGATAGAGGTTTCAATTTCTAGAGAAGATATATCAAGTGACGAAAAGAGTGAATGATATTGGGGGTTTTTATCATTTAGGGATTTCAGTCGTTGAATATTATAAATCACATCATAAAAACAATAAAATAATCAATAGAGAGATAGAGGATATAAAATTAAAGAAAATGGAAAAGCTATGTCATTGTGGTGAGACCGAAATATGTTGTCACAATGAGATCGGAATAGGTTGTCACAGTGTCATCCTTATGGTGTAACTTCAAATAGTGTGACTGTATCATTTTACACAGTAAGTTCAAGATAATAACTGAGATATAGAAACTATAAGACCGTAAACATGAGATGGAAACTTTAATACAGTATCTTGTAAAACTGTGAATATGAGATAATAATTCTAAGACAATGTCTTGTGAAAACTCATATCAATAGTTGTAAGCTGTGAAACAGTATGATTAAAATAGTATGTTTGAAACAGTAAGTTTGTGACCGTAAACATTCTACTTAAGATATATCATTCCTAATTAATGATTGATGTATATAATCCTTTCTAAATTTAATGTCGTAGTGAATATATTAGAAACCTGATGTTCAGTTCAAATTAATTCCAAAGTGATATCACCATTTTGATAATGATCTCTAAAAAAGTGATTCCTTACATCAATATTCTTTGTCCTAGAGTGTGAAACAAGATTATTTTAAATGTTAATAGAACTTGTATTTTCACAATTTATAGGTACATGTATGAATTTATTTCCATAGTCAAGTAATGTTTGTTTTATCCACAAAATTTTTACACAACAACTACCAATAACTATATATTCAGCTTTGTCGTTAGATAATGAAACTGAGTTTTATTTCTTACTACACCATGACACTAGAGACAAGCCTAAAATACAACATGATCAAGAGGTTCTTCTTCAATAGAAATTACAACCACTAAAATCAGAATTAGAATATCTATCTAACTCTAATGATTTTCCTGTAGGATAGAATAGTCCTGGATTGGATGTATGTTTGAGGTATTTAAAAATCCTTTTAACAGAATTTAAATGACACTCTATAGGGTTTTATTGAAATAAAGAACACATGTATACAATAAACATAGTATCAGGTAATATAGCAGTTATGTAGAGTAACCTTCTAATAATTCCCCTATAGGTGGTTTGATCAAAATATTTCACATCTTCATAAATATCCAACTTACATATAGTACTCACTGGAGTATGACTACTTTTAGTGTAGTCTAAGAAAAAAATAAAAAAAAATTAGTATATTTTGTTTGGTATAAAATAATACCATCATTATTTTGAATGATTTTATATCCAAGAAAAAATTTTATTTTACCCATTAAACTCATTTCAAATTCATTTTTTATAATTTTAGACAACTTAATACATATATAATTTTTTTAAGATCCAAAAATAATATCATATACATACATTTGAACAACTAAATAATCATTGGATATTCACTTTATAAAAATAGTAGGATCATCTATCCCTTTTGTAAAACCTTTAGAAATAAGTAAAGTACTTAATCTATCATACCAAGCTCTTTGAGGTTGTTTTAAACCATAAAAATCTTTAAATAATTTGAAAATCTGATTTGGAAAGTGAGGATTTGTGAAACATGGGGGTTGTTCAAAAAATACATCCTCAGATATATATCCATTTTGAAATGCACTCTTGACATCCATTTTATATAGTTTGAAATTCAGATGTGCTAAATATGAAAAAATTATTCTAATAGCTTCATGTCTTGCTAATTGTTCAAAGGTATCCTCATAGTAAATTCTGTCTTCCTGACTATAGCCTTGTTCAACCAATCTATATTTGTTTCAAACTTTTTTTACCAAATTCCTATATTTTATTTATAAACACCCACTTTGTGCCTATGGTAAAAATGAATTTTGTTCTATCAACAAGTTTCCTAACTTTGTTCATTTCAAACTGATTATGTTCTTCTTGCATATCCATCACCAAAAATTCATCATGGATATCATCATTGGTGTTTTATGTTAACGTTGTGACAAGAAGTCTTGATGTTCATACTTATTTCTAAGAGAGGATCTTGTTTTTATTCCATTATCCAAAATCCCCAACAACATCATCCAATGAATGGTTATTAAGAGTTCTAACAGCTCTAGAAAAAGAAGGGCCAGTGATATACCTTTCTTCTACAGGTTCTGGTTCATTATGGCTTGAATCAGGAGAATTTACAGAACATGATGTTTTTATAGATTTAAATATAGAATAGTTTGAGGATTTATCTTTGATGTCTATATTTGACATCTCATCCTCAATATTCTCTAGAGTGGCCTTACACTCATGTGGATCTGTCTCATCAAACAATACATGGAATGATTCCTCCACACATACAGTTCTGTTATTTAAAACTCTATAGGCTTTACTTGATATGGAATATCTTAGAAAGATTCCTTCATCACTCTTGGATGCAAATTCGTTCAAGATTATCCTTAGTATTAAGGATTTATACTTTGCAACTAGAGGCTTTTAAGTAGTTCACTTTAGAATTTCTATTGTTCCACAAATCATATGGAGTTCATTAAAGAATAGGTTTAATCAATAATTTATTAATAATATAGCATGATGTATTTTCAGATTCAGCTTAAAAATAAATCAGTATGTCATATTCACTAAGCATGGTTCTAGAAATTTCTTGTAAGGTCCTATTTCTTCTTTCTAAAATTCCATTTTGTTGAGGTGTTCTAGGGGCAGAGAAATTATGACTATATCTATTTTGGGAGAAAAAGGATTCAAACTCTTGATTTTTAAACTCACGGACATGAAAACTTCATAGAGATTTGATTCTAAGTCCACTAATATTTTATATAGTTTTAGCATATTTGGTTAAATGAGAGTAGGCTTCACTTTTGTGAGCCAATAAAAAGGTCCAAGTATACTTAGAAAAGTCATCTACAAGTCTATAAACAAAGTGCTTCCAATTTAAACTAGAAACTATAGATGATTCAAATAAATATATGTGATCTAACTCGAGAGGTTGAGTAGTTGAATCATATTTCATTTTTTAGAAGGAAAGTTTCTGTTTTTTACCATTTTGACAATGATTACACACTTTATCACTTGGAAACTCTTATTTGGGTAAATATTTGACAAATATTTTTCTTGTTACCTTTATTAGGGAGGTAATATTGAAGTGTCCTAGTATTATATTCCAAATCCAAGACTCTTTATGAAATAAAAAGAAACATGAAGAATTTTGAAAAACTAATGAATCTATGTTAACAGAATATACATTTTTTACTTCTTAATGCAGAAAATACTAATTCGTTTTTTGAATTTAAAACATTGAAAGAATCATTTTCAAATTTAAGATATAATCCACCATCACATAGTTGTGATATAATAATTATATTATATTTTAATCTATCAACAAAAATTACATTGGAAATTAATACTGGGTTAGAGTTATTGATTTGGCATAGGCTGATGGTTTTTCCTTTAGAATTGTCACTAAACTTGACATGTCCACCATAAATATTTATTAGGATCTTGAATCATGAATATTCTCTTATCCGGTGTCTTGAAAACCCATTTTTTCATGTACCCTATTCATTTACAGGAGATCTTTAAACTATTTTCCTATAAAATAGTCAAATAAAAATAGACTTTGGTACCAATATTTGTCTGGGTCCAGTAATTTTATTAAATAGTGATTTAGGAACCCACATATTCCTCATAGGTTTCCTATAAAAAATTTCAATGTATTTGAGAAATTAACTTTATTTTTTTTAGAAATGTTAGAAACAGTACAGATTGTATCCTAGTTTGAACTAGCAGAATGTTTTCCAAAATAAGGAAGAATTTTTTATGTTTTAGATTTAGAAAAAATATTGGTTTTTCCTAATTTCTTTCACCAAGGTGATATCCAAAACCAGTAGTGTCTTTAGGAGAAATTGTTTTACCTATAATTTTTACCAAGTTATCTTTACCATTAGTAAACCTTTCAAGTTCCTTCTTAATTTCTCATAAAATAGCATTAAGTCATTATTTTCATTGAGTAATTGAAATTTTCCTCTATTTCTACAGGAAGATTAGATATAACAGTTGAAGTAAGAGAATAATATTTCATTAAGAAGATATATATATCTTTTAGTTGATTATATATCTCTTTAAGAATATTGAAATACTCAAACATTTATTCATTAGACATCTTTTTAGAATTAATTACATCTCTATAATAATAGGTATTTAGTGAAAGAAATTTCTGGGTTACCTCAAATTTGTTTTTCATGAAACATATATTGGACTTGTTTTCATGTTCTTCATGTGAAGACTCAGAGTCACTTGAAATTTCCTTAGAAGATCTCCAAGTTTCTTTCATTTCCTTTCTATAATATCAATATTTTTACTCATATTTATTTTTATGCTTGATCTTGGGATATTCACCATTTACACGTCTCTTTTTTTTACATTCATAACATATTATCTCATCAGACTTTTCATTTATTTTCTTATCCTTCTTCGAGATTCCTTTATGATCGTATCATCCTTTGAAGTTAGGATTTATGAAAAAAATTGTTCCTTTCATAAAATTTCTTAATCCTTTTGGATAATTTATCTATATTCTTATCATTGTTGGGTGATAATTGTTCACTGTTGGAATATTCTACTGAGACTTGCAGTTTCTTCTTTTCATTGTGTTTAGCGGTTATGGTCTTAAATTCTATAGATTTTATTTTGGGTTCATCCTCCTCTTCCTTTTTATCCATCCTATATTCTTCGTACATCATTATTTTTCTAGTGAGTTCTTTTATAGGTAATTTGATGAGGTCACATGCCTTTCTAATATAGACACATGTGCCTCTCCATATATCAGGTAGGTATTTTAGAATCCTCACGATTTTTTATTTGGATGCAAATTTTCATTTCAGAGAGATCATTGTGTTGAAAATTTTATTAAACCTGAGATACAAGTCAGAAATAGGCACTTAAAGAATTATTTTAATGTTATCAGATTTTATAATATATTTATTATGTCTCATTTCTTTCACATTATAATTTTCAACATGTGAAACAGAGAGAGTGTCCCAGATTTCATGGGTAATTTTACATGCAGAAATTATATTGAATTCTTCATTTCCTAATTCATAGTATAAGGCATTCATTTCTTTAAAATTATAGTTATATACAGTGTTAGTTGGGTCATCCCATGTTGTTCTATCAGTACAAGGAATCTTATAATCATTTACAATTAATGACCAAATTTTAAAACCCATGATTTCTAAATAAATTTTCATTTTAATTTTCCATTGGGAAGAATTATTTCCATTAATGAATAGAGGCCTTTTTACGAAACACCTCCGAGTCTATTTTCCATCAAAAATAAATACTTTTAATGATCTAGAAATTTAGAACCAACAAAATTTTTAAAATATTCAATGTAAAACTAAAATCACATTTGAAAATATTTAAAAACAGTGTCTTAACAAGAATAAAGACCATTTATTCCAAATTTTGGTTGAAGTAGAGTAATAAAAGGGGGGTTAATTGAGTATCTATAAAAATTTCTGTTAAAAATTTTAGTTAAAATGAGTCCCCAATAAAAAAAACTACAAACCATTAAATCAAGGTAATAATGTTATAACATTTTGACTGTTCAAATAACATCTTATAAGATTAATTAATTCTTAGTAATATTAATTTGAGTTATTGAGAAATCATTTGAAGCTATTTAAATAAGGAAAAATAGTTATAATTTCATTCCAATACAAACGATGAATGTTTAAATTAGTTTTTTGAAATACATATTAAAGAAAAGAAAAATTAAATCAAAATAAATAGTAGATAAAAAAAGTGGTTCAATCTCTAGTCTTGATGTAATCCAATACACTTTGAGATCACCTACCACAAAGAAATTTATATTAATAAACATGATGCACACCCATGATTGAGGTAAATAACAATACATAGTACAACCAAGATCACATGACCTCTTACACTATTCTTCGTTGGTATAAGCTACTAGGTCACACAAGGACCACGTCCACACTTTTTTGTGTGAGTAAAAAGATGTAAGAAAATATGACATGATGGATATCTTGTATCCTTCAGTTTAATTAAATTGATAGTGTGTGGGAGACACACACCCACTAATAGAAAAATATAAAAAACACATATGAGATGAAATATGATGAGAAAGGATTATAAGTACTCTGGGTGTTATTCTATGCAGCTTTGGACTTGTATAATGAAGGAGGTGCAAGTATCAAATCATCTTTTGAAAAACAAAGTATCATGAATCTTTTTCCCTAGTTTCATGTATGATGATGTGAGATTATGTTTCTCGTGTTCTTCCTTTAGTTGAAATTTTGATGATGTTAGAGTCTTCGATCTACAGTAGTTAAGAATTTAGGTACCGATAATGCTTCATGTGTTCTTCTGTGGTATCTTGTTCCATGCATCAGTTAGATTTTCAAAAAACCCTTTTATCTTATTTCTTGTGTTCTTGTATTTATTTCGGGGTGCATGTGTCGGAGACAACAAACTGCATGATTTCAACACATCGTACCTCATACTTGCAGGCAATATGTCTACAAAGAAACATTAATTACATCAGTTCTATTAAATGACTCAAATTTGACCGTTATAAATTGAATATAAAATGAGAAAACAGATTGAATAATGGTGTCACATTTTGTCATGAAATGGTGTGACATGGAAACGGTGTCACCATGAAACGGTGTCATATTTTTTTCCTTTGAAAGTTGAGACAGTCATGATGCCACAGTTTAATTTGAGATTAGGAACTAGTATTAGAGATGCAATGTTAGAATCAAGGTGTCTCCATTAACAGTGTCAGTTATTTTTCCCAACATTTAATGGTGACTTGATGACGGTAGTAAGAAGCTGGTGTCACAAACTTCATGAAATTTGAAACTAGTAATGGTGTCTCAGTCACTATGTCTGGGTTACCGTGTCTGGATTACAGTTTATGGGTTACGGTGTCTGGGTCATAGTGTCTGGGTGATAGTGTCTGGGTCATGATGTTTGGGACATTTCCAAAATCTAGAACTCATGTAGACGTACGGTTTCTCAAACATTTAAAAATATCTATAAATATATCTTCGGAAATAATATTCACAGAATTAAATAGACATAATAATTAATATAACAAAACATTAGAGATAAAAAGTAAATGTAGTTTACAATATTAATTCATGATTCAAACATGATTTATAGGAATCAGGATATTGAGAAAGCTTATTACATGAGTTGTAATGACGAATACATGGGGAAACCAACCATATCTACACATTATTTGAGATATATTAAACAAGTTTAATAGTATTTGTGATCATTAAAACATGATTAAAACATGAGGAGTCCAACAATAAATATGTATTTAAAATTCGCATAATAGATTAAAAAAATTTAGTATAATGTACACATTGTTATGTTATTTGTTTGAGGGTCCCAACTAAAACAGTTTTGAGGTATTATATCATATTAGTTTTGTGGTTTATCTATTATCACTACACTAATAGATGAATTGAATCCCATAATTTTCCACATATTACTACTTATTCATTATCACGATGATGTACTACAAAAAAATTAATTGTTCGAATATAAAAATTAATGGAATATAATATATCTATTGGTCAAAATGAGTAATTCCAACATATACTAAATTTTAATGATATTAACTATAAAAAAATAATTTTTTTAAAAATATATATATTTTTTAAATTTAATAAAAAAATTATGGACATTTAAATCTATTAATTTATCATAATTATACCCATAAATGAATCTATTAGTAATAATTATTATTTCTAACAAATATTTTACTTTTACAAAAATATATTACAATTGATTATTTAATAACATCAAATATTTTTCCAAAACACACACACACATATATATATAACCTATTAATAATATATAATTATTCATATTTGATAAATTTAAAATAATTTCAATTTCATATTATTTTTTAAGAATCCTACTTATGATTGATTTTCCATATTGTGTCATTAGGGTATTGTCTTTGATATTTTACCATGCTTAATTAATAATTTTCAAATGGAAATTTTTTTTGCTTCCTCAATCAGGAACCCCATAGAGCTAATAGGATTTTTGAGTTTCTCCTTAGAGATCTTAGATAAATATCATGTTCTTATAACATTCAACAATAATGGGGAATATTTTTTATAATAGTTCTAAAGATAATATAACCATTTTGATTATTGGTTTCATGTGTTTAGAAGATCCCTCCTCACATCTAAATGTTACATTTAGTTTATGATATTTTTTTGTATATGGAAACTGTTTTTTATGTATATTTTTATTCCCAAATGACTTATGGAGATCGACAGTGCCCTGGGTATTCTTATCAAAGTGTACTATTCAACATCTAGTTTATCAAAATTATTGGTTTCTAGGGTGTGCACTAAAATGGATCTAAATAATATGACTCCCTAAATGGTTTGAATTTAAAATAGTAATAAGGTTATCTTTTAATAACTTATAAACAAATATGTTCTATTAATCAATCAAATTTTTTCACATCACTCTGATTCTTATTTCCATCACTATGTCCCTGTTTAGAGCACTAGAAAGAGTGGTATGGGATTAGGACAACCTTTGAATAAACATCATGGTCATATGGTGTCAAGTAAAAGGGGACATGGTCACCCATTGACTTATCATAATGGTTTTATGGTGTCGATTGATAAGGTAGAATCATGGACTTCATTTGATCTTGTTCTTTATAGACATGATGGTGTTTCATATGTTTCATTAGTGGTGGGTGATACTCAAACGGTGGGTGGATGAATTGTATTTTAATGTTCATATGGTCTTCTGATTTTTGGAGGTATTTATGAAATATTGTAGAAGTCCATGGCTAAGAGAATTTGGAATCTAGGACTAAAATGAGTTTGGAAATAGAAATGACTATATTTTAGGCATCTCAGTCAGGTGAAGCCAATGGTTTTATATATTAAATAATAAAATTCATGATTATTTTTTATCCCGCAACATGGATGTGGGAGCATGGAATAGTTCTTATTCTCATTATACTTTATTTTTTACTATGTTAGTATCTGATTTCCCCATGATTGATCATGTGGTGACTCTTGTCTATCATTGTCATGCATGTTCATATTATTAGTCACATTTGGTGGATAAAAATTTCAAGGAACTAGTTGAGGTGACTATAACTCGTGGTTAATTTTCATATGATTTTCAAATTCATTCAACCACCAAAAATCATATTCAGATAGGGGAAGGCGATCCAGGAGATTAATCATTAGTTTATTTTGAGTAACTGACTACTAAATGATCTCATAAGAAACATTTTTTTTAATCTTCTTCTTATGTTGATTTGAATTATGTGGATCCTACAATGAGGTTAATAAATCAGAACATGCCAAAAATCAAAACCTGTTAACAATATATTATATTAAACATTCAGTGGACTTCTAGAAAAATATTAGTATCATTCACTATTTCAATTAAAAATTCATTCTGGTAAAATTTTTAATTATTTAAATTTAGTTATAAAAATATACACCCAATATTAGAATCATTACTCAAAGTAAACCATTTTTTTCTAATCATAATTATATTTTTATATATTTATTTATATTCATCTATATAATTTTTTTATAATTTACATAATTATCCTATTTAATTTATGTTATATTAGATAAAATTATTTGAGAATTGACCCACTAAAATATGTTCCTTCCATAAAATATTAAATATTAAATTGTTATTTCAGAAAATATTTTTTATCCAGAAGTGTATTTTTTCTTATCAAATAAAGTTGTATAAAAAATACTATTCCTTTTACTATGAGTGATTATTTTTTTACTTGTATCAATTAATTAATTCTTATATGACTGATGGTAAATAATAATATATTTTTTAGTTAATATAAATATTTAAATTATGTGATTTTAATATTTAAATATTATTATAAAAACTAATGTTATAATAAAGAAGTTAAAACATATCTTTTTAAAAATATAGACTTAATCATGACATTTGTTTCATGATTTTGGACATCATTTCATGATATTCTAATTTTTCTATTTATTTATTTTTTCCTCATAAATATTAATTATTTCAAATTTAACTAGTCCTAATAGTAAAAAATGCTTTTTCATCATTAAATTATAATTTCAAAGACCAGTTACAATTCCAATGGTAATATAATCATTATAACTCTTATAAATTACTCTTTTTTCTTTATTCATCATTCACTAATTTTTTTCCCAAGTTTAACTGGTTTTAAATTTGAAAAAAATAATAAAATATTGTAAGTTATGTTTTTTTAATATTGTTCATGACTATGATATTTCAATAAGATCATGATACTATATATTTTCTGATTCAACTTTTGGTATTCATTTGTTTTAATTACACAATTATACTATTTTTAATTTTCGAGAGTTTATTTATCCTTCATATTTAATGATTATTATTGTGACATTAAATAATGATGGTCTCTTTATGTGTTCTCTTCTATTTTTTATAGTAATCCATTATCATGAATTATTATATTCTATATATACATGAATTTAATAATTGAAACCAAATAATTTATAAAAAATAATAAAAAATTTGTTTACATAATTTTAAATAAAAAAATTATATTATTAAATTTACATATATAATAAATGGTACAAATTTATGAAAACATAGTTTGAAATTATGGGATATTACAATGTCAATGCTACTGTAGTTTCAAGTGGTTTCAATGTAATATATATCAAACGCATGTATCTCTATTTCTTTATCCACTAGATATATAATATAAAAGTATGAATTTTCATATAATCCCTTTTTCAATGAAAAAAACTAACTAGGATACATAGAACCATTCAATATCATATATCCTAAAAATATGTTCATGACTAGGGAATTTTATAATGAATAGATAGATGAATACATAGCATGTCATTCACCCATGGAGGCAATCATATCCCATCCCCATGATCTAAATTGATAATATCAAAAAAAATAACAATGTAAGGGTACACACATCCCCAATATATCTCAATTGGGGTCAAAAATACCATACTCATTATATGAGATGAAAAACACCATCATGGATAATCCATAATCAATGATGCAATTTGTAACATACCCAACCACTCATGATTATCATAACATCAATGTTGGGATATGATTGATATCAATGTTTAAATTTTCTAACTATAGGTGTATTTCCAACCTCAATTACGAGGATTCAATTTTAAATATGCACCCATAGTTTACTGAATACATAGTGTATGACATTACATGTGGTATAATTGGTGGACCATATAGAACAAAAACTAAATGATCATATCAAAAATATATATACAAAATCATATCCAATATAACCATAATATTTATCCATATCATATAATAGTCGATAGTGAATATCGGTTAGGGATAACTCAGGGGTGTTCTTTAATAGGTGAATAGTAATGACATTTCAAGAATATATGAATCATCCATGAAAGGATGATAAAGTGGATTAAAAATTTTATATATGAGGATAAATTTTATATTCTTAATATCCTTGAAGAATAATAATAAAATAATATATATTACCTAGTATAGTCATATATAATTTGAAAATATCTAGAGAGGTCTTATATGGTTTACACTTATAGGGTTTTATTAAACGCATAAAATCTCTATGTAATTCCTTCAACATCTATATGAGACCATATAATAAAAAACTCCCACTAAACATATTTAATGGATAAAATCTATGATGTAATCATCTTAAAAAATTAGTTAGACTAGGAATCGTATTCTTAGCATTCGAATCCATTGACAGAATATCCAAACTTCTTTACATTACATAATATAATTTTATAATGATAATAACTTATATTGTCTACTTAGATATCATTGAAATTTCACTATAATCATCATATTATAATTTTTCATTCAAAATTTGTTTGAGATCATTATGGTAACAAACCATAACTCTTTACAGTAATATGATTCATTACCAAACAATATTAACCAATTTTAGAAGATAAGGTAAATTTCAATTTGAGTTTAAATAGTTTAATATTTTATATTTTACACTTAGAAATTATATAAGTCAAAAGATACTCCCGATAGTTTCTTAAAAACTATATTTTCTAAAAAAATATCTTGCTATGATACAAAAACTCTTCTTTAATGAAATTTTAATTTTTTACTCTAGCATAAAAATTTATTAAATAAAATATTATTATCCATAATATATATAGTATTCTATTGGTATGGAATAATAATCTTTGAAAAATATTTTATTCTTTAAAATATTCCACTATAAGTTTTTTGGATATCATTCGACTGAATATTAAAATATATATTGAACAAACTCCTTTTTTTCATTTTCATTTTTTCATTTTTTCAATATAATATGATGTAACATTAACCTTGGTTATCAACAACATAATAAAATATTTTTTAGAAACTATTTCTTTTAAATAATTCTCTTATCATATAAGAGAAAATGATATGACAATACATATCCTTTATTTAGATCAATTTGTGATTCAAATTCCATTCCACTAAAAAACATTATTGTTTCTTGCTATGTAACATGAATAAAAAAATTAATCTCGATGAATCATTTTTTTAATTTTAAACTCTGTAATATTTATAATAGTTATAAAATATACATTTGGTGTTATATACCCTTAAAAATAATTAATTAATTACATAACAATAATTTTCCATAGTAGATCTATATAATTATTCAAAAAACCCCTTTAGGTATTCTCATTAATTCTCTCTTGCAGAAAAATACCCCATATTTCTGAAACCATTATTACGTGTCAATAACGTTTGTAGATAATTGTACCATCCCATATTATTAATATAGTTTAAACTTCTACAAACCCGTTCTATCCAAACAATAATCGATCCTTGATATCTCAGGTCCAATTAATCTATCATCAATATATGAAAACCATATGATTATATGAGATTTTATAGTTTTATTATATTTTTAAACCACCTCTAAATAATCCTATAATGATTTTATAAAAGCTAGACTGAGTGGTACATCAATTTGTATTTAGTGGTGTTCAATTTTATTTGCGATTATTTTTCTGAAATGCTTCATAAAAACATTTTACATAGGTTTAATGTATTCATGATTTTATTTATAATTCATCTTATAAATAAAAAGGGAATATAATAATCATTTAAAAAATGACTTATGTATTTTCTTTTCTTAATTTAGCATCAGTTTTTGAAATTAAGTGGCCTTGTTATCCACCTCTATTTTTTGATCTAGTTTTAGAGTACCACCATTAAATTATTTCTCCACAAACAAACTTATAATGTACAAAGTGGGGTTTTTAATGGAAAATTTATATCTAATCATGGTAAAACATTCTTAAAATTACTTATTGATGGTTAAAAAACCACTAAAATTTCCTATGAAAAAACCAAATAGGTTACTTTCCATTTCGGACCACAAAAAAATTACAAGAAAAATATATAAATAGATTATCCAAGAAATAAAACATAACATAAGTATCATTAATTAATATAAAACATAAAATAATTATATTAAATAAGTAGATAATGTAAAATTTTACAACACTTTGATTTTTTAGTTTTTCAAAAAATGTCTTTAGATATATCTCTTAAAACAACTCCCCAATTTATTACACACTTGAACATGATTTATTATATAAACACACACTTAATACAACTCATAGGATCGATAGTTATAGTTTCATGGGAAATTAGGAACATTATATAACAACTTAGAACATAACACCTAACATATTTATTGAAACTTTCTTTTACATGACCACAAAATTCAATCTTACATAGCATTGAATGGGATAACATGAGGAAATTAACAAGAAATGGGTGAGCTATAAACCCCATTAAAAAATTAAAAGAGGCTTAACATGAAGAATATAGTACATGTAAGGAAACAGGAATATCAATGGAGAAAAGGAGAAACATGAACCTAAAGTCATGATATTGCATGATTATCATAACATTGAAATGTAGAAACAACATTTATCATGATATTAGAATGATCCAAGGCTAATTATACATGGATAATTATTAAAACCTCATTGCACTTTAATTATCATGATTAAAAACTCATAGCACTGGATGTTTCATGATACTAATATTTACCCAATGCATTGGAGTGCTATCATAACATAGCCTTCTTGATCATTTCAATTCATGCATAAGTCTTCCACATAGATCATAAAACATGGATCATAAAATATCATCATTTATTCCATGATAAATGAATGTGGGATTCATAAATTAAACTCTATAATCAATATGTGAATGTGAATAATGTTTAATACCCTTTATATAAAAATGGGGATGGTATTCACTAAACAATGACTTTGGCGTGGAGAATCGCGGTGCAATTTCCGCAGCATTACAACATGACATAAGAATTCATAAAAAAGGATGATGAGAGATAAATGGATATATCATCATATGTACTTGAAATGGAAAGTAATGGGTTCATATAGATACATTCTCCAATATATTTAATAGAATTTATATGCATAATATAAATTAATTTCTTGAATGTATATGAGAAGAGAGAAATTCATTATGATATTTCAGCATGGTAATGGGTGTGCATGGGAGGAATTAATGAGAGATAAAGAGGTATATCATCATTCAAAAAGAAGTAGGGATGAATGGTGGAGGTGATTAATCATTCCCCAGCATTTTTAATTAATTAAAAAAGATTATAACGATATAAATAAATTTGGGAAAAAAATGAGAAAGTAAGAAATCCCTTACTTTGAAGTGTCATCCCAAAGGCTTGAGAGAGGCACGAGAGGGTATTCTTGAAGTATTGTAGTTAATTGGGAGGATTTTAGAGAGATGATTTCATGGGTTCTTCTAGCACCAAATGGTTTGGGTGAAGAGTAACGTGAGATTGAGTGGGTTTATTTAGGAAAAGAGAGGGAATTATTTTCTATTTATGTTTTGGATACCACATATTAAAAGAATCAAAAACACAAACCATACCATGGTGTTTGACCATTTGTTTTGTAAAATTGTTGGTAAAACATTATTTTATAAGCCCAATGTCTGAAAATATCAAAATATATGTCCTGCTTAATTGGAGGTGAGTCACACTCTCAAGGAAATCATTATAAAATGTTAAAATGTTTTATAAGTCTTAGAGGGTCCACTAAGGTTTTTCAAAATAAATAAAACTAATTTAAAATCACATTATTTTTAAGGTAAAACATATATTGTCCAAACATATCATTTATAGTATTTTATTACATTACTATTATGTTATTATAATGTGATAGAATACATTATATTTTTAATTTTTTCCCAAAAATTTGACTCTCTCAAAAAAAATTATAACAAATTTACAATTGGATAATCCTGAAATCGAGATTCAAAAAATAATATTTACTTTATCTAATTAGTTTTCTAAATATGTGAATTTTCAAAATTTAAAGTAAAAAATGACATTGATAAAAAGATTTGCGTGTTCTGAAAAAAAAACAGCTTTTGAAACCATAATTAAAATTACAATTGAATTCATAAAAATTATTGGATCGTTTATATTTAATAAAAATTAATTTAGTAATAATATTTTATGAAAATATTATTTAATTTAAAAATCTATTAATTCTTAAATATATATCTCTTTATTGAATATTACCTAAAAATACTAATCTTTCTATAAAAACTATTTACAATGTATCATTAACAAAATGAATGTATATTCTTTAGTCTATACAAATATTATGCACATAATAATGGTTCTAGGGTCTTGTTAAATAACCCCTTATAACACCAACATATATCCTAAGGGTGTGGTGTGCGATGGTGACAGACTCTTGAGGTGGCTCGGATAACATAACTCGGGTGGTAATCTCTATCAACATCCACTTCTCATGTAGGTGGTTCTATTCAAACTTAACATGTTGAAGAACGGCTTGGTCTTGGACAAGAGCGAAGCCTAGTGAGGCCACCTCATTTAGGAGCTCTGAAAAATGAGCTTTTTATGGGGCAATTCTACTGGATTATGTCATCCCTTCCATTCTATGAGTCAATTGGATTTATTAAAGCGCTATATTTATAATAATCATGTGATCACTTTTAAATGGTTATATTTTAAAAAATTGAAATTATTAACGTTATTTTAAAATCCGAAAAAATAACACTAAACTACTACATATGTTTTATATTACAATTTTACATAATAATACATTTAATTGGTTCCAGAGAAATTTTCATTAGTAAAATTTTGGGTCATTACAATGTTCTACCCTTAAAAAATTTCACCCTCGAATTTTTTTTCCCACACTAAAATAGATGAGGGTAACTCTGCTTTATTTCTTCCTCCAATTCCCATATTTCTTCTTCAAACATGTGGTTATTCAACAAAAAATTATAAGGGTCATTGTCTTTTTAGTATAACGTTTTCTCTATAATATATGATCTTTACTGAATTATCTCTATTTAAGAGGTCATTCTCCAATGGTACCACCCCTTGATTGAGTACTTGTGATGGTTCAGGTATGTACTTCCTTAAGAGTTATACATGGAATACATCATGGAGATGATATAGGATTTGTGGAAGTGCAAGTTGATATGTCAATTCTCAAATGCGATCATAAATATAAAAAGGGTCGGTGTACGTTGGACTAATCTTTCCCTTCATCCCAAATCTCATAACTCTTTTCCATGGTGATATGCCAAGGAATACAATGTCCCCAAAATCAATCTCTATGTATCATTGACGATTTTCAGTACAACACTTAATTAAACATTGAGAAACATTAATGTGCTAGCGTATGGTCTTAACCTTCTCAACCATTTTTTTCTACCATTTCTAGACCTATGAGATTTCACTCCCCAACATCATCCCAACATGCCAATGTTCAACACTTCTTCCCATAAATTGCTTCATAAAGATCCATTTGGATGCTTGAGTGGAAACTTTTATTGTAAGAGAACTCAACCAGAGGAAGATGTTGATCCCATACTCCTTTTAAGTCCATTGAGAATGCTCTAAACAAGTCCTAAAGTTCTTGGATAGTCCACTCGGATTGGCCATCAATATGAGTATGATAAGTCGTACAAATGTTCATCTCAGTGTCTAAATCATATTAGAGACTTTCGGAGAACATAGAGGTGAGTCTTGGATCTCGATCAGATAAAATAGATAGTTGTACTCCATACAACCTTGCCACTTATATTTTATATATCTATTTCAGTTGATCCAATGATAATTCCTATCAAATTTCAATGAATCGTTAAATCTTAATAAGACGATATACAACAACCTAGATAGAATTTTTTTCTTTGGATGTCTTTAGAAGTCTGGTGAAAAATTCAATGGTGATGTTCTCCCATTTTCATGTTGGTATGGGTAATGGTTGCATCATCCCCTTAGACTTATACCTCTCATCCATCACCGACTAACATTCTAGGCACATTGATGTATACTCACCGATTTCCATCTTCATATTCTCCCACCAATAATGCTATAGGAGATCTTGAAAAATCATTGTGTTTCCTAGTGAATGGAGAAATACGAACTATGTGCATAATCCAAAATTTCATTCATTAACTCCATATTTTATGGAACGTATAGTCGTGACCCAAATCTCACAATTCCTTCATTAATAACATTGAACTCTGAGGATTTATCTTCTCTGATAGTTTCCAGATTCTTATGAATTACCACATCATCATTTTAAACATCCTTTAACATTTAAAAGTATATGGTTGAGAAATCATTTGTGAATGGATTGATAATGTTCCCCTATTTATTATTCCCATGTCCATATTCATCAAATATATGTACATTGGATCCTTTTCAATTCACATCAATGATAGAATCACTGGATCCCTTCTACAGAGAGCATTTTCCACCTTGTTTTCTTTCCCATGGTGGTAATGGATTGAGTGGTAATAGTCTTTTATCAACTCTAAACACTTTTTTTGGTGCATGTTGAACTCTTTATGTGTGAATATATACTTGAGGCTTTGGTTATATGTGTATATTTCAAACATATCCCCAAATAGTTAATGTCACCAAATTTTCAATGTGAAGATTACTGAAGCCAACTCAAGATCATTTGTTGGATAATTTTTCTAATTAAATTTCAATTTCCTTGAAGCATAGGAAATGGATTTGTCATTTTTCATCAACACATAGCCCATAAACGTCTTCAAAGCATCTCTAAATACCACAAAATGTTCACCACTTTTGGGTAGTGTGAGCACGAGTGTAGTGATAAGCCTCTTTTTCAACTCCTTTAAGCTCTATTCACATTCATCACTCCAAGAAAACTTGACTCCCTTTCGTGTTATCTTGGTCATAGGGTTTGAAAATCATGAGAAATCTCTCAAAAATCGGCAATAATATCTAGCTAAACCTAGGAAGCTACAGATATCCATTAACAATGCCAGCCTCAGACATCCCTCTATTGCAGCTATCTTGGAGAGATCCATAGATATCTCATTTATTATGATGATATGACCCAATAATGAGACTTCCATAAACTAGAACTCACACTTTTTGTACTTTTCAAAGATCTTCTCCTTCCAAAAGTTCTCTAGTATAGTACATAATTACTCCTCATACCCCTCTCTGGTTTTGGACTATATTATAATATCATCTATAAATAGTACCAAAAAATTTTCAAGGTAATCTCTAAAGACTCTATTAATAATTTCCATGATGATTAATTGAGAATTTGAGAGTCATAAAGGCATTACTACGAATTCATAGTTCATATACCTAGTATGAAAAGAAGACATGGGGATATCCTCCTTATTCACCCTTACATGGTAATATCCTGACCGTAAAATTACCTTGGATAAGTATTGTGCTGCATGTAACTGATCGAAAAAGTCCTCAATTTAGGGTATAGGATAATTGTTCATTATCGTGATTTTTTTGAGCTCTCAATAATCTATGCAAAGGCGCATTGACCCATGCTTCTTCTTGATGAAGAGGACTGGTGCACCACATGGTGAATCACTTGGGAGTATAAAACCATTATTCATATTCTCCTTTAGTTATTTCTTCTACTCCTAATGATCTATAACAACCATTCTATATGGATTCCTGGATATTATAAATACCCCAATTATAAGATCAATCAAAAATTCAACATCTCTTTTAGGAGGAAGACTAGAAAATTCCTATGAAAACACTTCATGGAATTCCCTCACAATAGGCATGTCTTTAAAGATGGTTTCTTCCATTAACTCAATAATGTGAGAAAGATATGTGTACTCATAGTGTAGTAATATCCACACTTGATATGATGGACCTAAGGAAGATTCATTTTCCTCCTTGGACTTGTAGAGAATCAGGGGTTGATTTTTAATATAGAGAGTGATTTCCCTCTCCTGAAAATTTATGATGGCTCTATATAGAGAAATAAAATCCATGCCAAGAATTGAATTAAATTCTACCATAGGGATTATGAAGAGGTTCTTCGAGAAGGTAAAACCACATATTGTGATAGGGGTGGAGTTATATTGATGGGATTTAATGATTTACCATTTTAATTCTCACTAACATCTTTACATCCATGATTTTTTGTGGTGTTGGGATTTTTCAACTAAACACTTAGGTTATAAAAGATTTCATAGAACCAGAATAAAAAATTACATTCACAATTCATGAATGAATTACTAGCCTACGAATCACCACTTTGTTTTTGGGGTTCTTTTCGGTATAAGTGATGGAAAAAGATCTCCCTTACTGCCTTATAGTTTGTTGTTTGCCTCAAAAAACCATTGGATTATTGTACAAGTATCCTATGTTTGATGGTTACTTGTAGTTGAATTAATAAAAAATGCTTTGAGGGTCGACTGATGCATTACTATCCCCTGTCAAAGAAGTGGATTTTTCTTATGGATTGTTAATATCCTGGTATCATTCTCCTCCACATCTAAACCATTTCCTTGTCCTCTTCAGGAAATTTTTGGGGTGCTTCTTTCCACACATTTGGGATTTGGGGTGCTGGAATTTCATATCACCAATGGATTTATCCATAAAAAACTAGAAATAAATTCCAACTTACACTTCTTAGCCCCATGATACCCCTGATATTCATTGATCTCCATTTAGACATTGAGGGAACATCGAACAATTTTCTCATAGATATCGAAGTCCAAGATTGCAAGGGCTTTCATTTGGATAGGTTTTGTCCAACCAAATAAGAGGTGAACCTTGCATTCGGGGGTAATGACAAAACCGGAGGCATATCATACAAGAATTGTGATGTTTTCCTCATGCAATCAATGGATTCATCATCTTTTTATCTCGAGGAAAAGGATCTCTCTTTACATATTAAGTCAGATGGTGCAAGGAAAATATTTATAGAAAATCATTTTCTGGAACACCTTCCATTCCAACACATCAATATACTTATTAGGAATTATATTTTTTATCAATTCCCACCATTGATCACTTTCGCCATCCATAAGATTACTAGCCAGAAGTACCTTCTCCTGTTCAGAACATTGAATGATGGAGAAAATCTTCTCAATTGAGTTGATCCATTGTTCAGTGATTGAGTGATAAGATGGTGTATTTGAAGTAGAAGTCCATTATCTCTAGAAGCTCTAGATTGGATTTTTTTGCTTTCTAATGGGGGTTTAACATTGATCTTGACCAATGTTTCTATTAAAAACATGAGTTAAATAAGAGATTATCATGACAAAGTTTGTGATTCGCACACCCATCGGATTGGGAATTACAAAAAAATAGTCATCATATTGATCTCTGCATCAGATGTTAGCTCGAGTCTTTCAATTACTAACCATTGTCTTTAATAAAAGGAATGTTATGGTTAACACATAAGTGGGAATCCAATGACAAAAAGTTATAACTTATAAATTACATTTATTTTATTAACATATCTTTGTTATCCATGATCTACTTCCCAATATATATTCATTGTGGAATTTTTTAATCCAATTAATAATGGTTCTTACTAAGTTTATAAATTTACCAAATCATACCCCCTAGGAGTGTCGTAACCAAGAGTACAACAAGGCCCATTTTCATTCACCTGTTCTCATTTGAGTCTAGCTCAAAGCTGTGTTTTTGAGTTTTACCCTTAGATACATCTATTCCAGAGCCGCCTCTACCTGATCATATCCAAATAGTTATGTATTTTCTTGATAAACCACATAATCAATAATCACCAAAATTTAGGGATTTATATATTATAATTAGTCTTATCCCTAAGGCTTTCACTAGGGTTTTCTAATCCTAATCCCAAAAATAACTAAACCTATCCTATGATATAAACTATAAAAAAACGACACATTATTACATAGTTAAACATTATTTATTTAAAAATATTTCACATAATACAACACTAAGGATTGAGAGGTATAGTTTCATTGTAAATTATGAACACTACATAACTACATAGAACATAAAACCAAACATCTTTATTGAAAACATACATTACATGACCACAAAATTATTTCATACTTAGCATTGAATGGAATAACCTGAGGAAATTCATAAGAAATGGGTGAGCTATAAATACCATTAAGGGAGTAAATAAGTCATAAAATGAAGAATATAGTAGAAGTTATGAAATACGCATATCAATGGAGCATAAGAGAAACATGAACATAAGGGCATGATATAGCATGACTATCATAACATGGAAATGTGGAGACATCATTTAAAATGATATTAGTACATTCCAACGATCATTACACATAGAGCACTAGTAAAACCTCATTGACCATGAATTAGAATTTCTAAACCCTCATTTCACTTGATGTATCACGATAATAATCATTACCCAATGCATTGGAGTGCTATCAGGGTGCACCGTTTTTAATCATTTCATTTCATGCATTAGTGTGACACATAGATCATAAAACATGGATTCATTAATCATCATAATTTATTCCATGATAGAGAAATGTGTAATTCATACAAGAAACACTATAATAATTATGTAAATTTGAATAAAGGTGAATACCCTTTATAGAGAAATGGTCATGGTGTTCACTACATAATGACTTTGGCATGAAGAATTGCGGTGTAATTTCGGCTGCATAACGACATGACATTAGAATTTATTAAAATGGTTGATGAGATAGAAAGGGGTATATATTAATATGTACATGAAATTTATAGTATGGGGTCATATAGATACATTTACCAACACATGTAATGAAATTTAGATTTATAATATAAAATAATTGCTTGAAAGTAAATGAGAAGAGTGAAATTCTTTACAGAATTTCGGCTTGGTAACGGGTGTGAATGGGAGGTATTAATGAGAGAGAAAGAGGTATCTAGTAATTGAAACATAAGAAGTGAAGTATAAGGGAGGTTTTAAGTCATACACCAACATTTTTAATTGAAATCTACAGGGTATAACAATATATATAAATTTGGACAAAAATGAGAAAAAAGAAATCCCTTACTTGGATGTGTGATCCCAAATATGTGTGATAGGCTTGAGAGGGTATTATTTAGAGATTGTGGTGACTTGGGAGGATTATAGGTAGAGGGTAAGGGGTGTTTATGTTATGAATGGTTTGGGTGATGAGGAATGAGAGATTGAGTGGGTGTATATAGAAAAGGAGAGGGAATTATTTATTATTTAGATTTTGGTCACCACACATTAAACTAATAAAAACCACAAACCATCCAATGGATTTCGGCCATGGTTTTTAAAAAGTGGAGTGGAAAACATTATCTTTTATATCTAATTACCTAAATTATTAAAATATTGTTCTTGCATTTGTGGAGGTCAGTTGCACTCTCAAGGAAATCATTTTAAAATGTCAAATTGTTTTATAAGTCTTGGAGGGTTCACTGAGGCTCTGTAAAATAAATCAATCAAACCAAAAATCACATTATATTAATGGTAAAACATATATTTTATGAAAATACCATTTATATTATTTTATTATATCACTATTTGGTTATTATGATTTCATAAAACACATTATATATTTAAATGGATTTAATTTTTACCCAAAATTTTGAATGTCTTAGAAAATTATGATAAATTAAAAATTGTATAATTTCAACATCCTGATTCCAAAAATAATATTAATTTTAGCTAAATATGTTTCTAAATTTCTGTATTTTTACATTAAAAACCCATAAATTTATCTAAAATTCATGGGTTTTGACAAAAACAACTTTCAAACCTTATTAATAATAACAATTGTATTCATAAAAAATATACGATCATATATATTTATTAAAAAGTAATTTAGTAATAATATTTTACTAAAATATTCATTAATTTAAAAATCCATTAATTCATCAAAATAGATCTCTTAATTAAATATTAACTAAAAATATTATTTATGCTTTAAAGACTATTTATAAAGTAACAATAATAAAATGAATACATATATTCATTCTTCTGTATAAAAAAAATTCACATAATAATAGTTCTAGTGTCTTGTTACATAACCTCTTATAGCAACCGCATATGGACAAAGGGTAAGGTGTACGATGGTGACAGTCTCTTGGGGTGGTTCAAATAACATCTCATTGGTGGTAATCTCTATCAACATCCACTTCTCACATAGGTGGTTCCATTCATGCTTAACGTATTAAAGCTCTACTTGGCCATGGTCAAGATTGAATCCCAGTGATGCCACCCCATTTTCGAGATCCAATAAATGGGATTTATATGGAACAAATCTACTGAATGAGGTCATCACTTCCTTGTTATGAGTAAATTGGATTTGTTAAACCCCTATATTTATACTAATTGTGTTATCATTGTTCAATGACTATATCAGAAATGGTAACAATTATTAACTGTATTTTAAATTGAAAAAACATAAAAGCAAAGAAGTGAATATGTTTTATATAACCATATTACATATTAATACAATTAATAAGATCAAGATGCATTTTCATTAGTAAATTTTTGGGCTGTTACATCTCTTCTCACTCCGGATTCATCACCTACAATATCCACTAGTACATCACAATTCTCATCACATCCTTTCCTATTTCTCACCTATGGTTCATAAATATACAAACATTAACCACAAATTATAAAATAATATGTTCAATTGATATTAATTGAAGAATAAATCAAACAAAACTGAATAAGGTCTAATGAGTATTGGAAAATATAACTCATGTGGTTATCGTACAAAAATAGTTTGTCTTTTAATAAAAAACCTTATTATTTAAAAAAAATCACATAAAACCATTTTCAATCAAAACCAAAACATTATATGATTTTTATCTCATAAAAAACGGTATTAAATTTCAAAAAACAACAAAAGGATATGTGTCAATTTTAGATATTCCAAAAATCCATACTAATACCCTATGTATAGGAAAAGAATATTTATAACTCAATAGTAAAATGGTTCACTCCAAAAAAAATCCTTATATACTGATCAATATATAAATTAATGTGTGATACTAGTTTAAAACCAACTAATAAACAAATAAAGCATTATAATAAATTTATATTTTCTCATCCCATTTAACACTAACCAAATATTCAATAAATTATCAAAAAAACAATTTTACATCATCAATTCACAATGAATCTCAACTATATATACTCAAAAATTATCATAATGACACTCTATTCCAAAATCCTTAAATTTCCAACAAAAAACCCCTTACGTGAAAAAATTATTTTCCAGAATCATTATAAATAACCATTAAATTATTATGGATCATTCGAAACATTCCATTAAGTGCATGATATAGTCTTTTCATTACCTATAATCTTTAAAATGATGATTTAACTATTTAAATTTCATAACTAGTGTCCCTAATAAAAAAAGTCTAAAACATGTGTTTCATCATTTAAAAACGAGCTTTATTGTGCATGAAAATTTAAAAAGCATAATTAAAAAATAGAAAAAATCAAATAAATGTGTCTAAATTTTCCTTACCCATCATTTAAATACTTTAATATTCCGATTCATTTATCATGAGTAACATATAATATAAATATCAATGTGGAATAAAGAATATAGTTAATTTTTTATGAAACATACTAATCATGAATCACCTATGACTATCCCAATTTCTTCAAGAATACAACAAGTCATTCTTAAAAACATAGATTCTAATTCTCTCTTTAAATACAAGTCCTGATCATTCCATGTTTTGTTATGTGTTTCATTATCTTTAACATCAATTTGGACCTCATGATCTCCAAAATATGTATACCCCAATATAGATAATAACATCATCAACGTAGGTTAATGTAATTTTCAGAAGATCAGTGATAGGGGTGGTCCACAAAACATATCTCTCAGATGACCATTTTGACCTTATCATAAAAATTTACCCATATAATCTTATGAGGATACTAATAATAATAGATAACGACGGACATCACATCATTTTTTTCTTTTTCAATGAAATTTAATTATTGTAAATTATTTAGTAAATTATTAATTGTGGTGGATATATAATTTTTCAACCCCAATGTTATTTTTTAGTCCATTGAAATAGATGAAATTAATTCAGTGAGTAAATTTAACCAAAACTCCATCCATATAACATATCGGACTACCACAATTGACCACATTCAAAAAATTATAACTAATAATTAGATAAAATCAATTAATTTAACTATTAGAGATATATCATGCAATTAATTAATGAAGACCTTCTCACTACATTTCCTAGACAAACTCGCCAATATATTAAAACCATATCAATGGAGTTG
This sequence comes from Viscum album, assembly GCA_963277665.1. NCBI lineage: Eukaryota > Viridiplantae > Streptophyta > Magnoliopsida > Santalales > Viscaceae > Viscum > Viscum album. The sequence continues at coordinate 155,087,532 of OY728166.1, read as the reverse complement.
TAAATGATTAATGATTTCATTTAGCTTCTACAGATTAAAGAGTTTAATGTATCCTATATTATATGTTTTATACTCTTGGTGTTAGTCACCAAACCCTTCATTAGTAGAGGGGTAGTTTTAGTATCAAACATTGTTTAAGTACTAAATCATGTGATTTTTTTGTTATGATAGGATATGAAGAATGTGGTGTCATATATATCTATTTTATAATGGAATATAAAGTAGGATCTTGGTTAAAATGGATTTTGTTTTTTAGTGAAATAGTTCATTCAAACTATTCATTTGATGTAATAATGGGATACTGACCATAATATAAAAATTTATATATGTTATAATATATGGATATTCATAGACTAATAAACATACTTAAGTCTGTTTCTATGGGTTTAAGGGTAGGGTTATCGGATGGTTACATGCAACATATTTATATATGATTATGTTTTAATTGGGGAAGATATATATGAAATGAAGTGTAATTGAATATTAAATATAACAAAATTAAATCCATATCATACAAGTGGGATTTATTACATTTTTAGACATGTATAGTAGAAAATTTACTCATGTGGTTTACGTAGTTGAGGTACATCAAGATTCTTCGATAGTGTCATCCAATGAACGAGTGATATGCGTATGGTTAGAATAAAATGAGGTGGCTAGAAGAGATTGAGATCAATTTTGGGATGGATCATTCTAAATATTAGTATTTGATTCGTTACATAATTTTCTTACTGAGAGGTACACTAGAGTGGAGGTAAATCCATTATCTTGATTACTATAATGAGTCAAATTTAACATTGTTGAATTCTATAGTCAATTTTAGATCGAAATCCAAACTTCAACACTAGAGGAGGTATGAGTAGATAAACATTAATTATAGGAGTAGATGTGGGTTGTATATTTAAATATGGTTTATAAATTATATCTATTTTTCATCTTTTTAACCTTTATTAGTAGTTATTGTGATGTTATTAGTGTGTAAACTAATATACCATAACATTTTTAGTTATTTTTTTCTCATAAAATATATCAACTTCAACATTATCCATATTATTTTAGATCATCAATGTATGAATTGGTAAATAGAGGATAACCCATGTAAATTCCCCATGAATAGGAACTCATGGATGAACATGGTGGTTGATGTCATTAAGAACTAAGTGGTGGAGGTGTAGGATTTGAATAATTACATGCGTTGTAGTTGAGAGAGCTAAGAGATTCCATGATTATTTGAGGGACCAATTTTTTCTATTATATCCTAAATAATTATCTGATTGATACAAGATATTCCAACTCTTACATTATACATACCTTATATTAAGAATTTGGACGTAATGTGGATTTGATTCTCATTCCATTAATGTTATCAATGCTAGTTGGAGTACAATGTAGTTTTGGAGAGGAAGGTTATTTGTGTGATATAGAATTTTGGATGACTTCGATCGATAATATATTTCTTTATTACTATAGATACAACCATATGATGCCATGATATAAGTATATTCGATATATTCTATGTATTCTGTCAATTATTTTTATAATAGATTTGATTTCTATAATGTGGATTGAGAATCTGTAGTTGTTTTAAGTGAATTGGATTACTAAATGGATTACTGATGTCTTGATTTTGTAACATATTTGTCGGAGGGAGTAATATTGAGATTAATAGAATTGTAGGTGATGGATTGTTTGATTGTTGTATAAGTCTTTTAATATATTTTCATTAATTTAGTTGATAATGTATACCATTCATGTGAGATAAAGATTTAGATAGTGTTATAACCTGGTGTCTCACTGGTATTAATATCCCCTTATAGATTAGTTCCTTCAGAGCTATAGGTTATATCAATTAAAATAGATTATTTAATAAAAATGGTCTTCATATGACCCGGTTTAACTCAATGGGGATATCCATTGTTGTTATAATAGAAGGTATGTTACAATTTTTAGATGTTCATACATTATTGTATGATAGACTTGGGGATGATAAGGAACCATTAACCACTAATAAGGTTTTGGTTTTTGATTATTTAAATGGATATATTTGGCACATGAGCCTTATCCCGGTTGGTAAGGAATCCGTAAGTGCATCCCAGCAACCAGGGATCAAATCCAGACAGAGGTAGAATTTTTGGGTACTGTAGTAGGTACACTAGCATGTACTGTAGCGGGAACTGTAGCGGGAACTATGCAGTACTGTAGCAGGTACTATAGTGGGAACTATAGAAAACACTGTTTGGCACTGTAACAGCTGGGAATATGCCCCTGTTTGGGCCTCCGGGCCACTGATTTGGTCCCCGAGTCCTGTAAGGCCTTCGGGCCACCCATACCTTTGAGTTATTAAGGCCTTTGGGCAACCTCAAGGCCTTCTGGACACCATAAGTGTAGATGCATACCAAACAACCTACAAGGAACAAGATCTATAGGTGGATGAGCAAGGAGCTTTCACCACAGGAGAAGCTAAATGGATTGCAAGAATGAGAGAGTATGGCACCTGACATCAGGACAAGCCTGTGCATGCACAGAAATTCCTAGCCGAACAGCCATGCGAAGGTGGAGAGCTGATTTCACGGTGAAGATGCTGGGGAGGGGCATTTCCAAGTAGTAAGTCTAGGTTGTATATAATTTCTTAATCCTACAGGAAAATTAATTCCTCTAAGGCCTACGGTCTATGTAATACTTACACCTACGGGCCTTGTAAGGGTTCCACCTCACCCATTGAAAGGTGGATTATCAAAAAAATCAATAAAAATGAAGGCCTTCGGGTGATTAGAGGTAAAATGGGTATATTTGATTCACAAAAAAACTATTCTATTTTAGGTATGTCATAAAATTAGTGTAATGAAGGAATATTCTTTAAATAACACAATTAGGTTTTGATATTGTAATTTTGATTTCATGGTGGTTCCCTTTAGAGAATCAAATTCCTATAATATCTTCATGTTATATAATGAACAAGAAGTTTTTATAATTCATACATAATTTATTGATATAATATATAAATTGAATCCTAGGTTTTTTGAGGATTTATGAAGAGAATACTAAAAATTACATTGTTTTTTAGAGATACTTTCAATACATCATACATATAAAATTTTTTCTAGTTCAATTTTTTGGACATGTGACATGAATATTTTGTACATGTCTAGTCTTAGTAGTCCATGATTGTTTATCCATGGATTTTGTAGTTACTTTTTCCTATATCACACAAGAATTCCACTAAGGCATGAAATTTATTCAACATTGGAGGATATTATAGTGGGTTTATATCTAATTCTTTATAGATTCTAATTCCACTAACTACTTCGACTAAGACAAATTACAATCTTCTTGGTCATCTTAGTTTCATGTTTCACAAGCGATTTTGAATAGGAAATTGTTTAGTGCTATGGTTCATTGCATTACAATGGATGGAATAATGTTTGATATATATTACTATGATTCTTTTATTCAAATCGGTTGTGTTCTAATACGTGATCATTCCATGATATCATATAAGTCTTAGTGGTTATTCCATCATGAACATAATTATGAATCCCATGATCTTTACCTTATTCCTACGTTGGTTACTTTGATGTTAGGGTAAAATTGATTTATAAAAGGGTGATTCCAGATTTTAAGATATTAGAAATTAATATCATATATATTCTCATATCTATTCTATAATTTAAAACAGAAAATATGGGTATGTAACTTATATGATTAAGAATTTTATATCTCTTATAACTAAGGTAAAAGTAAGGTGGTGGTATGATGGGAGGAGTAGGAAGACACATAGAGATGTAGCTTGTGAAGATATGGGTGATTGGTGGATGAATAATGGTCATGTATACTTTTATATATATATAATTAAATTATGTAGTGACATTTGTCTATATATCTTGATGATTTATTATTATTTATTTTAACGGGTAGGGGAATCTCAATAGGGATATATAGAGGTATAGGTGTGGTGAAACCGTATCATTCAAAGAGATAATCCATTGGGATAAATATATGATTATTATCATCATTTTTTATATCAAATGAATATTTTCATTATGTAGGGTATGCAATAATTGGTTCTATGTGAGTATCAATGAAAAAATCTCCCACTGAATGCCTCACTCAAACTTCTAAGCCTGACAATACCCATCATGAATAATATCTTGGGAATAAATCATATTGTATATGAACCTCATAACATAATGATAAACCATCATACTACTGGTATTGAGCATTTAGCTAAGGGACCAAAAATGATATTTTAAATTTTTCCACCAATGATTGATGGAATGTTGTTGACATCGGAAAATCATTACCCGATTACATCATTAGGATCACACGTGAATGAAATTAATCACAAAAATAAAACATAAATTTCCTAGTATATATTAGAAGGAATGCAAGTCCTATTCTCTCCATTGGTGATCATTTTACAATGAATCTAAAGACAAATTCCTTTAGATCATCCACATGTGCTTCAAAAATATGTGAAAGCACTGATCATCAAAATCCAGGTGATATCATGGAGTTCTGATGACACCTTCGATGCTCTGAGGATCATCAAATCGTTCTACTTCTAATGCCTAAGAGAGATTTTTATCCAAACTCCTTGGATCTACAACCTCTCTCTCTAGATCATTGAATATAGAATAGGAGAGATAAATCTCATGAATAGTCCCTAGTGGGAGGCTCTCTTGTTCTATATATATTTTGTAATTAAAATACTCAGTATTTCTTCTCTCGCACTCGAATACATAACATCCTATAAACAACATGTTATGGCTACTAAACTAAATCATAAATATTATTATCACATTCTTGTAAAATATTAATTATATTATGTGATAATAAATGAGTCACTAACCTGACTCATCATTCCCATAAGTATTATATTAACCTTGAATAGTTTAATATTCATTCAAATAATATTTATCATTTATTAACATAAAAATTTCCATTACATTTAATAAATAAATTAAATTCCCATTATTCTTAACATGAAGGATTTTAGTTAATTTTTTTCATTGGTGATCATTTAACAATGGAAAAATCCCAGAACCTAGTGGCAGGCCCCACTAGGTTTATGATTCCTATTCAACTTAATAGAGCATATTCTCGAATACACTTTTGTGTGTTACCCTCTATGCCATTATATCTATAGCAGTGCATATCATTCACATACCATGAGCGGGATCTAGAAACCCATCATGGCCCCTAAAGAGATAATGATTTTCACCACAACAGAGACCAACCTACAATCACATACTATGTAATATAATCTCTTGGTATTTAATATCCAAAAAAAGAAAGACGCACACATGGGTCATAATCCTTTTTGTTCTTTATTGTTTATGGATTCAACTGGAAGGATTTAACCATGACTGTCTTTGAAATTGTATTATGAACGTACTACAATCCTTATAAACATGGGATGGGATATAATACTTCCTGAACCCAGAAGTGACAAATCCTTTCATAAGCATTCAACCAATATCATGTCACCAATAATGCACCCAACAGAAATTACCTCACTATGATTTCATCATCATGGTTTTATCTTGCTTAAAAGTACAGGATCAAATGTAATACATTAGAAATGATCTCAATTCTAGAGAGCATTACACACGATTGTAGATAGAAACTTTGAATGACACCCAAAACATGTGGTGTTCCTATTGGCTGGTATGTCCTCATGATCTCACTACCCGATATGACCAATTGTGAACTTCATGATAATATTTATTAATGTTTATGATCCCCTATCACCTTATAGTCATACATCTACTGTGTATGGTTTGTAACATGTATCTAGACAATAATAATTTTGTTTATGATTAATTTCATAGTATCTTGAGGTTATCATTATAGACTAGGATCTTCCATACTGTTTCGGTATAATAATTAATATATAGAAATTACTATTTCATTCATGGGCGCATAATAGTATTCACTATTATGGTTTGTAAACATTATTTATAGCTATCAGTATAAAAGATATGGTGATCAAAAGAACCAAATAGTTGGGTCTAGGGAACCCACTATTTTACCCCTCCCACTTGCACTAGTGCCAACTTTCTAACCAAACATGTCATCTACACACATGATGAAAATCATGATTTTTATGAGTCAGGGATTTAGCTGTTGGGCCTACCATGATTATGCCACATGGAATATCTGCTATATGTGACTTCATATCCCTGAGTAAAACTTCTCAAGGGATGGTATCGTTGAGTAAATATCTTTTTTCCACTAACATAGTGTAATGTCCCGTAAATTTCAAGGAACATTTTTTCTTAACTTCTTTGGGATTTTACGAGTACGCAGTTTCTGACGACACTACATTCTGAGGCCCGGTGTGCCCGAAATCAATTTTCGAAGTTTATCTCAGGTAAGTTCAGTGAACGAACGAGCAGGTTTTCCTAACTTTTGATTAGGTGCTCGGAATCAAAATCTGAGGGCACCAATGAAACCGTAGTGCCGGTATTTTCTTAGGAACACTTTTTCCGATGGTGTGTTTCCTTAGGAGGAGTTGTTAAAAATGTGAAGTATAAAAATATATTTGTTAAACAATTATATTTTTATTACACTACTGATGGTTAAGTGTTGTGGAAAAGGAAGATGTGAGGAAGTTGGGGTGGTTCCCACACGAGCCCCCACCTCCTTCAATTTCCCTAACACCCCTTTGAGCCCCCTCTAGAAATAAATTTGTAACTCATCCACATTAAATTACATGCAAAAAAACGCCTAATTAATTGGACAACACATGTTAATTAATTTGGTGAATTCATTTTGAATTTTAAAAAGTGTTGGCATGAGTAATAAAATAAGTCAAAGCCTTATTTTATTATTGTTGAATCATTGTGTGGAGATTTTAGGAGAGGAGGGCTCTAGTCTTGAAGAACATCTTCTTCCTTGTTGAATAACGCCAAGAACACCGGGGCACCACTGAGAGATGATGTGCTGATATCTCCCTTTTCTTCAGCTGGTGTGGGATGAAATCATCTTCTTGGAATCTCTCCAACACCATCTTCGAACCACCCTCGCGACGCCATTTTTCCGCGACGATCTTTGTACGACAACTTGTTGAGGTAGGGGTTTGGTTTTGTGTTCGTGAATTTTTCTTTTGACATCTAATGTAAAATTCATTAAATACTTGTTATTGAATTAGTGGGAGGAGGTCGGACCGCACGAACATGGCCGAATCTCCTCTCCCTTTGTTGTTGTACTCATTTTGGGTTGAAAAAAATTGGCGCGGGGCAACGGCACAGTGCGGGAACGAGGAGGAATGTGGGGAAGTAGCACGGCGCTGTCGCGCCGGGCCATTGAGACCGAAAGAAGCTGCGGCCGGAGTCGGGCTGCGGCGGAGGGGTGCAGCGCCATCGCACCGCGCCGGAGAACCATGGAGGGTCATGGCCGGGGCAGGCCACAGTGCAGGGGCACAGTGCCGTCGCCCCGTGCCGGTCGGACAAAGGCCGCTGCAGTGTTGGGAACGGTGTCCGGAATCACCGGCCGCCAGCGCTTCGGAGGGGCGGGACCGCGGGGTCCCGCGGTAGCGGCACCGGCCGGCCAACCGGGTCGGCTGTTCGGAAGAGGCTGGGGGTCGTAACCCACGACGACAGGCGGGCGGGCCCCCCATGCGGGGGTCGTTCCTCAATCAAGGGGGTGGCGCCCCCTTCCGCATCCGCTCAGCCAGCGCCAAGCCGCCCATGCCAGACCGGCCGCACTAGGCCGGGCCGCCCACGCTGGGCTGGGCCGCCCTTGCCGGGCAGGGCCCCCCACGCCAGCTGGGCCGGGCCACGCTATCCGGGCTGGGCCATGCCCTAATGGTCCAGGTCGGTCCGGGCCCAAAACACCTTAGAATCAGATAGATTTGTTCAAACACATGTAACTTTGGCTACGGACCTCCGATTGATGAACCGTCAATTTCATAATGATCCTTGGATTGAGGCGGTCGTTTGGGTATATCACACTCAAGGTTTCGGAGAACTTTTTGTATGGATGAGTTGGTTCGAACACGAAACCATCCAGGCCTTCGGAGCGGAAACACTTATAACTTGAGCTCCGGACGTCCGATTGACGTGTCGTCGAATTTGTTGATTTCATTATAGTGAGACGGTTTTTTGGCTTACTCCGCTCGAGGATTGGATGATGTTGGTGTATGGTCGAGTTGGTTTTGACTTAAAAACCAACCGGGCCCCTAGGACGATAAAGCCAATAACTCTCAGACCGAGCATCCGATTGAAGCTCCGTCAGTTGTGTTGAGTTCCTTTTGTCAAGACGGAAAATTGGGATACAACAACTCCAGACTATGTGTCAGTTGATGTATCGACCACCTTGGATTGTGGAGCGGACCCTCCCGGAATCGAGCATGTTGTGTGCGGGAACCCTAGAGATGGCTGCGACTATGATGGCGATGACGACTGTACTGGGATCCTCCGTGGGTTCGGCAGTGACGACGACCATACTAAAATCCTCTGTGGGTTCGACGGCGATGACTACTGTTCTTGTATCATATGTGGGTCCGGCAGTACTACTGTTCTTGTATCCTATGTGGGTCCGGTAATATTTGACTCTGTACTTGTATTCTACGTGGGTCTGGTAGAGTAGCTTGTCTTGTATCCTTAGGGGGTTTGACAGTTTAGCTGGTCTTGTATCCTATGTGGGTCCGAGAGCTTATATGAATCAGCGGCTACATATGATCATCTCTATCGTCTTAAGAAGAAGTATATCTGTGTGAGCTGAGTATTGACTTTCAATCTGTATCTTCGATGTGATTGACTTGATATCCTGTTTGGATTGGTTGTGTTATCCTATGTGGACTAGTTTGAACTTCGGCTCGGATGTTGGTGCCGAATAGGAATTGATGACTAAGGTATATGTATGGTGATATACCTAAGTAGAGTTGGTTTTCACTTCGTGATTGTATCTTTCCTTTGTGGTTTATCCTTCATGGATTCTGGGAGACCTTCGGGTGTCTCAGGGTCCCTACTGAGTAGCATATACTCACCCCTGCATGGGCTACACCCGCACTACATTTTGTTGGATGTAGACGACGGACAGCGCTGATCATGGTTGAGGCTTGTGAAGCATGTCGGTACCTGGAGGTGGACCACTGGGCGGGATGTACATGGAACGGATGGCTGGACCCAAGGAGCAGAGGAGGTTATATGTACCCACCCTTTAGGTGGGATTTCCAGTAGATGACTCGGTGTTGCTGCTTTACTTTTCAGTTGATGTACTTTCTTTTCAGTTGTACTTTAATTTCAGTTGGGTTTGTATTCTGGACCATTTACTTTACAGCACTTATAGTTTTACCCAGTTTACCTAGTGTTTACATCAGCTTGCTTACTCTGTGGTATTTCTTTACTTGTAAAGGAAACTCCTTTCCTTCTTATCAAGATTTAGTCCTTTGGTGCTAGTCGCCAGCCCCTGGCCTATGGAAGGTGGGCTTGGGGTAGTCACGGCATGGGCCATGAGGACGGGTCATGACAAATAGGAATCAGAGTAGTTTGGTTCTACCATAGAACTCAGGACACTGATCTTTATTCTATGTGATGCAATATTGTTAAAATTATTGAGTGTGCTTATCAGTCCAGGGAGTCCAGTGTTGGTGCGGCGGCCAACGTATCCATAAACCAGGACCCTGACTTCTGATTTCCGACTCAGTTCACGAAAACATTGATTTCATTTGTGTTTCACAAGTTTTATTTGTGATTACTTTGTTTCAGCTCAAGAGGTATACTGTTTTGACCGTGGCACACATTTCTCTTTTCAGGATGTCCCCACGACAGCAGCCAGCTAGGGTTCATAGCTTTGTGCGAGACGACAGCCCACTGAGCGATGAGGCCTCAGTGCAGGGCCATTTTACAGTGGAGGCACCGGCGGTACCTCTACCCGTCGAGCCACTGATGCCACCAGCCCCAGCCGCTGAGAGTGAAAATCACCTTAGTTCACTACATGAGTTTCAGTGTCAGGGGCCGCCCAGGATTCATGGGGAGATAGACCCTCAGGTAGCCGAGGATTGGAAAGAGGCTGTAGTTTGAGTTTTCAGGTTAGTGGGGACAGCAGCTGACCTCATGGTGATCCTTGCAGCGAGTCTCCTACACACGGAAGCATGAAGATGGTGGAGCCTGATGCTCCACGTGCACGATGAGGCATCTCTCCTCTGGATAGACTTTGAGAGCCTCTTCCACTCAGAGTTCTTCCCAGCCACCCTATGTGTGGTGTGAATTCTGGAGCTACTACAACTGCGGCAGGGCCGCATGACGGTAGCCCAGTACTCGGAGAGATTTATCGATCTCCCGCACTATTCTACAGACATGGTACGAGACCCATTCTTCCGGGCCCGGAAATTCGAGCAGGGACTAAGACATGAGATCAGGGCATCAAATATATCCCTCAGTATTCCGACGCAGGCAAGAGTACTAGAGCGAGCCCTTCTCGTGGAGATATTTCTTTCTAATCCTACACCAGCAGTGATACCTATCGCAGGGCAGCACGTAGCAGAGTATTCTACAGCTGGCAGTCGACAGACGTCACAGGGGTCCAAGCGGACTAGACCATCAGGAGGACGACCTCAGGACACTGTCTCATAGGTGGGGGGTACACGGCACATAACTAGTCTTACGAGGAGCAGACAGTGCTACGCAAGCGGCGGGCAGGGCCACATGGCTCGTGACTACCCAACCCGCCATGCAGAGGACTAGTAGACAGTTGAGGGACCACCCAGGCAGAGGTAGAGGGTTGACCGTGGCGGTCTGCAGGGAGCAGGTGGACGAGTTATAGGAGCTGGCTGAGAAGCGTGTGGTGGGAAACACTTTCAGGCATTACCAACACCACCACCAGGAGGTCCACCCCGACCACAGGGAGCTGGCGGGTAGAGGCAGACTCAGCTTCAGGCAGCGGAGGCCTACGACCACGGCACACCAGATATGATTCGAGGTTCTATCTATGTCTACTCCACCTTTTCTTCAGTTCTTATTGATATAGCAGCGAGTCATTATTTCATTGTCTCTGCCTTTTTTCGGAGCTTGGAGATTTTGAGGGAGCCGTTGGCTCGATCCTTATGTCTAGAAACTTCTACGAGCGTAGACTCGATGATTACGCACTAGTACCGGCAGTGTGAGCTTGCTCTAGGAGGTGAGAGCTTCATCTGGGATCTTCTTGTAGCGGCGTTGAGGCCTTATGATGTCATCTTGGGCATGGATTGGTTATCTACAGTCCATGCTCAGATCGACTGTATTAGGCGCAAGGTGTGGTCTGTCTGCACCGATGGGAGCAGGTTCACCTTCACTGGCGAGAGAGGAGCCTTTGCAGTGCTAGATGGACTCACGTAGAGGATAGGATAGCCGATCACTCATCAGTTGGCTAACCTCATCCTAGGAGCAGTTGACGTGCGAAGTCCAAGTTTTCTTGTAGTGGTGGATTAGTATGCGGATGTTTTTCTGGACGACGTTCAAAGACTACCTCCTCGCAGAGAGGTAGGCTTTTATATTTACTTATACCCCTGGAAAACCCTGATATCCACTCCAGCATATCGGATGTCTCTCACTGAGCTTTGAGAGATATGGGTATAGTTGGAGGACATGCATGGAGAGGGATTCATCTGACCTAGTGTTTCACCCTGGGCTTCCCCGATTTTGTTCGCCAAGAAGGCGGACGAGAGCTTGCGACTGTATGTCGACTATAGTCGCCTGAACCTGGTGACCGTGAGGAACATGTATCTGCTACCGAGGATTGACGACCTCTTGAATCATCTCAAGGGAGTACGATGTTTCTTGAACATAGACCACAGGTCAGGATATCATCAGCTCAGAGTTCAAGACGAGGATGTGCAGAAGATGACCTTCAGATGTCGGTATAGACACTATGAGTTATTTCTTATGCCTTTCGGCATAACCAATGCTCTAGCAGTGTTCATGAGTCTCATGAATAGGATCTCTCAGCCTTACCTCGATCGATTTGTCGTAGTCTTCATCGACGACATATTTATATACTCGACCACTAAGGAGGACCATGCCTACCACTTGCAGGTTGTACTGGACACACTCCGAGATCACCAGATTTATGGTAAGCTCTCTAAGTTTCAGTTCTGGATATGTGAGGTCCACTTCGTGGGGCATGTCATTTATGAGGCGGGAGTTGCGGTGGATCCTGCGAAAATCGAGGTAGTGCTAGCTTGGGATCCAACCAGGAGAGTGAAGGAGGTGTTGAGTTTCTTATGTCTAGATGGGTACTATCGGAGAATTATGCCAGACTTCTCCAGAGTTTCATCACCACTTTCAGCTCTGATGAAGAAGGGGAAACCCTTCGTGTGGTCATATAGATGTCAACAGAGCTTCCAAGAGTTGAGGCAGATATTGACCAGTGCACCTATCATAAGGCTACCAGAGGAGGGAGTAGGGTACGTAGTCTATTGTGATGCATCAGGGACCGGACTCAGTTGTGTCCTCATGCATGAGATGTCATTGATCGCCAATGGGTCACGATAGTTGAGGCAGCACGAGAAAAACTATGCTACCCATAACCTGGAGTTAGCAGAAGTGATATTTGCTCTGAAGATGTGGAGGCACTATCTGATGGGTGAGCGCTTTACAGTCTATTCTGACCACTAGAGTCTCAGGTACATCTTCCCACAAAAGTGCATGAACTAGAGACAGTAGCGATGGCTCGAGTTCCTCCAGGACTATGACTCTAAGATATTCTATACTCTTGGAAAGGAGAATGTAGTAGCCGATTCTCTCAACTGGAGGACGGGAATTCAGCTACATGGGGAGGCGACAGATCAGCTAGCCGCTTTGAAGATATCCTTCATGGATAGAGATGGAGCATCCTTTATATAGTCACTCACAGTCACCTCTCCACTACTATAGTGGGTCAGAGAGGCACAATGTGGGGACATTGATTGTGAGACGCGGCGTGCACAGATATCCTCAGGGCAGACACCTGATGGATTCTCTATAGGTGGAGAGTGCGATGTCCTTTTTAGAGGACTTATCATGGTACCAGCTGCTTTACAGGAGAAGGTGCTGAGATATTTTCACACTTCCCCTTTATCAGTACATCCAGGGGTAGAGAAGATGTACCAGGATTTCAGATGACAACACTGGTGGTCGTGTATGAAGAAGGATGTGGCAGAGTTTGTTTCTCGATGCCTCACCTTCCAGCAGGTGAAGGTGGAGCACCAGGTACTAGCGGGCTTGGTATATCCCTTGGAGGTCCTGGAGTGGAATTGGGATGGGATATCTATGGATTTAGTGACTGGACTTCCACGTACATCTAGAGGTCATGACTCCATTTGGGTGATTGTCAACCGAGTCACCAAGTCGGCCCAATTTCTACCCATCAGAGAGCACAGCTCAGTGGAGAGCTTGGGATGACTCTATGTTCAAGAGACTGTATGGCTTCATGGTGTGACATCATCTATCATCTTCGATCGAGATGCTCTCTTTACTTCCTGACTTCAGAAGGGCTTGCGAGAGGCATTCAGGACGCTGCTACGTCTGAGAACCGCCTTTCACCCTCAGACGGATGGTCGGACGGAGAGGACTATTCAGACACTCAAGGACATGCTCTGTGCATGTGTCCTAGAATTTTGCGTAGCTAGGAAGATCACCTACCATTGGTGGAGTTTTCGTACAACAATAGCTACCACTCCACCATCGGGATGGCACCATATGAGGCATTGTACGACCGACCTCGCAAGTCACCTCTGTGATGGACAGACCCTGGGAAGTCAACACTTGTGGGACCAGAGATGGTCCAGGCCATGACAAAGAAGGTCCAGGTCATCCAGAAGCGGATGAGGAAAGCTCAGACCCGAAAGAAGTCTTATGCTGACAGGAGGAGGAGACCACTAGAGTATGAGGATGGCGACCACATCTTCTTGTGGGTCTCACCTCGATGTGGATTACGGAGATTTGGATGGGGCGACAAGTTATCTCCACACTTCATCGGACCATTCCATATTCTCAGCATGAAAGGAAAGGTGGCTTATCACCTGGATCTACTACCTCAGTTACACCGGGTGCACGACGTCTTCCATGTATCTCAACTGAGGAGGTATGTGCACGACCAGATGCATATCATCAACCATGTGGAGATAGACATTGATGATGGGGTGACTTTTGCAGAGGTTCTGGTGGATATCAAGGATCGAAAAGAGCGGGTCCTACATGGGCGGTCAATTCCTCTAGTGCGCATCAGATGGCAGCACAGGAACCTCCAGGAGAGCACTTGGGAGCGGGAGGCTCAGATGCATGCATATTAACTACATTTGTTCCCCTAGTTTGCAATGTATCTTTATAGGGACGTAAATCCATGAGGTGGGAGTAATATAAAGACCATTCAATTTATAGGAAATTTATTTCTTAATATCTTTGGGATATTATGAGTACGCAGTTTCTAACGGCACCTGATTACGAGGCCCGATGTTCCCAGAATCAATTTTCGAAGTTTAGCTCGGGTAAGTTCAGTGAACGAATGAGCGTGTTTTTCCTAACTTTTGAAACGGTTCTCGGAATTAAAATCTGAGGGCACCGTTGAAACTGTATCACCAGTATTTTCTTAGGAACTCCTTTTCCGAAGGTGCGTTTTCTCGGGAGGAGATGTTAAAAATGTGAAGTATAAAAATATATTTGTTAAAAAATTATATTTTTAGTACACTACTGATGGTTAAGTGTTGTGGAAAAGGAAGATGTGAGGATGTGGGGGTGGGGCCCACATGAGCCCCCACCTCCTTCAATTTCCCCAACACCCCTTTGAACCCCCTCTAGTAATTAATTTGTAACTCTTCCACAATAAATTACATGACAATAAAATGCTTAATTATCTGGACAACGCACATTAATTAATTTGGTGAATTCATTTTAAATTTTATGTAGGGTTGGCATGACTAATAAAATAAGGAAAATCCTTATTTTAATATTGTTGAATCGTTGTTTGGAGATTTTAGGAGAGGAGGGATATAGTCTTGAAGAACATCTTCTTCCTCATTGAAGAACGCCATGAACATCGGGGCACCAAGGAGAGGCGACGTGCCGATCTCTCCCTCCTCTGTAGCCGGTGTGGGACAACATCCTCTTCTTGGACACTCACCAACGCCGTCTTTGAACCACCCTTGCGAAGCCATTTTTCCGTGATGGTCTTTGTACGACATCTTCTTGAGGTAGGGGTTTGGTTTTGTGTTCTTGAATTTTTCTTTTTCCATCCAACGTTAAATTATTTAGCCGCTTGTTATCAAATTAACGGGAGGAGGCCGGACCGCACAAACACGACCGACTCTCCTCCCCCTTTGTTGGTGTACTCATTGCGGCTCGAACGAAGGAGGTGCGGTGCAACGACACCGTGCGAGAATGAGGAGGAACGTGGCGAAGGAGCATGGCACCGTCGCGCCGCGCTGTTGATACCAAAAGAAGCTGCGGCCGGAGTCGGGTCGCGGTGCAGGGGCACAACTCCGCCCCGCTGCACCAGAGAACCATGGAGGGACGTGGTCAGGGTGGGCCATGGCAGAGGGGCGCGACGCTGTCGCACCACGACGGTGCTGGGAAGGGTGGTCGGTATCACCGGCTGCCAGCGCTTCGGAGGTGCGGGACCGCGGGGTCCCACGACGGAAGCACCGGCCGGCCAACCGGGTCGGCCGTTTGGAAAAGGATGGGGGTCATAACCCCCGGTGGCGGGTAGGTGGGCCCCCCATGTGGCGGCCTTTTCTCAATCAATGGGGTGGCGCCCCCTTTCGCGTCCGCTCGGCCAGCGCAGGGCGGTCCAAGCTGGAACGGCCACGCCGGGCCGAGCTGCCCGCACCAGGCCAGGCCGCCTGCGCCGGGCTGGGCCGCTCCCTAATGGGCCGGACCCGGACCTGGTTAGGATCAACCCAATTCGCCCGACACAGGGGGTCTTGGGCTGGGTCGGTCCGGCCCCAAAACCCCCTAAAATCGGACAAATTCGTTCAAATGCCCTTAACATGGGTTACATACCTTGGATCGACACACCTTCAGTTGCATAGAGATCCTTGGATCGAGATGGTCATTTCGGTATATCACACTCAATGTTTCGGAGAACATTGTGTACGGCCGGGTTGGTTTGAACACGAAACCAACCGGGCCTTTGGAGCGGAAACGCTTAAAACTTGAGCTCTGGACGTCTGATTGACGTGCCTTAGACTTTTTTGGTTTTCTCATAGTGAGACGGTTATTTTGGATTACTCCGATCGAGGTTTGGATGCAGTTGGATTATGGTCGGGTTGGTTTGGACTTAAAAACCAACCGGGCCCCTGGGACGATAAAGCCAATAACTCTCAGACCGGGCGTCCGATTGACACGTCGTCAATCGTGTTGAGTTCCATTTGTTGAGATGGAACATTGGGATACATCAAATCCAGACTACTTGTCAGTTGATGTATCGTCCCCCTTGGATCGTGGAGCGGACTCTCCCAGAATCGAGCATTTTTGTGTGCGGGAACTCTAGAGTTTGCTGCGACTGCGTCAACGATGGCGACTGTACTGGGATCCTCCGTGCGTTCGGCAGCGACGACGACCGTACTGAAATCCTCTGTGGGTTCGACTGCGATGACTACTATTCTTGTATCTTATGGGGGTCTGGCAGTACTACTATTCTTGTATCTTACGTGGATCTGGTTGTATTTGACTCTGTACTTGTATCCTACGTGGGTCCGGCAGAGTAGCTGGTCTTGTATCCTTCACAGGTCTGACAGCTTAGCTGGTCTTGTATCCAACGTGGGTCTGACAGCTTAGATGAATTAGTGACTACATATGTTCATCTCTATCGTCTTACGAAGAAGTATACATGTGTGAGATGAGTCTTGACTTTCAATCATTATCTTCGATGTGATTGAATTGACATCCTATGTGGATTGGTTGTGATATCCTATGTGGACTAGATCGAACTTGGTCTCGGATGTTGGAGCCAAACTAGAATTGATGACTTAGGTATATGTATGGGCATATATCTAAGTAGAGTTGGTTATCACTTCGTGATTTTTTCTTTCCATTTTGGTTTATCCTTCATGGATTCCGGGAGACCTTTGTGGGTCTCGGGGTCCCTACTGAGTAGCGTATACTCACCCCTACACGGACTATGCCCGCACTACGTTGTGTTGGATGTAGATGACAAACAACGCTGATCGTGGTTGAGGATTGTGGAGCAAGTCAGTACCTAGAGGTGGACCACTGGGAGGGATGTACATGGAGCGGATGGCTGGACCCGAGGAGCTGAGGAGGCTATCTGTACCCACCCTTCAGGTGGGATTTCCAGTGGACAGATCGACGTTGATGCTTTACTTTTTAGTTGTTGTACTTTCTTTTCAGTTTTACTTTAATTTTAGTTGGGTTTGTATTTTGGCCCATTTACTTTCCAGCACTTACAATTGTACCCAGTTTACTTAGTGTTTACTTCGTCTTACTTACTCTGTGGTTTTTATTTACATGTAAAGACAATTCCTTCCCTTATTATCAGGATTTATGCCTTTGGTGATAGTCGCCATCCCCTGACCTATGGAAGGCGGGCTTGGGGTAGTCACGACACGGGCCCCAAGGATGGGTTGTGACACATAACGTTTCATATTGTCTAGTAAGAATATCATAATCTACATTTTTATAATACATTTCTTACCAAATGAGATTCCACGAACTGGAAAAAATCATTACATTCACCTACTTTATAGTTGTCTCAGAATCTACAACATACTCTATATTTTTTGGTATGGCTACCATAGGATTTTTTGATATTGTATCTCTCATCATCTTAGCTTATCTATGATATTAAATCACATGGATCTAAGGAATACTATTTTAAATCCACTAAAAAACTAGTATCCTTACTTCTCTACATACTAGGTTCATATCGTTTGAACATGATAATGTAAAACCAGATTGTTTTCATTACTTCACATTCAGTTATCAAAGGTATAACTAATATTATCATAAAAAAAATTATATATTGGAAATATCAATTCTTTTATAAATCATATCACACGTGATTTATCCATCCCTAAATTGTAGGGAATTCAAATCACCACTTTAATCTCCTCTAATGTCATAAACATGTAATCCTAGAGAGATTATATATTGTGACATTGGAAACAATTCTCCCTTTAATTATTCCAAATTGTATTTATCAATACCAGGACACTATATGTACAGTTGACTAGGTCAAAGAAACATTTAGACCCAAATCTGTAGACCTTGTTCCCTAGAACATAGGCTACTACATTATATCAGTCATTGAAGAATTGATTATACACTTGTCACGACTAACTTGAAGACCAATATCAATTTTCCCTATGTTTTCAAACATATTTTACATTACAATCATTGGTTCTCCAACTAAAATTAGATATACACAAGGAAACATTCATTCCAAATGAATACTCTACGATCCTATTCCTTACTTTAACACTAAACTAGATTACAATAACTTGAAACCTTTACTAGAATTTTGTTGCATGACCATCCCATTCTGGTTTTTTCATATAGACACCATCCCAGTTCGGTGGTCAGGAAATATAATGCCCGATATGATCATATATATTAGATATGACAAGTAATATTCAAATGGATTTAGGCATTCTGAATTTGTATAACCAATCTAGCCTTATTGGTACAACATTTATACCAACCATGTATCAACTCATTTGAATACCATCCACAGTATTAAATTAATAATCCATTTTTTAATTTGATACATAGATTCCATTATGTAATTTTAATTAGCCTTTTCAATATTAGATGACTTCTATACACTTCATACTTGTAGGAAATATTACTGTCATTGAATAATAGATCACTGAACGTGGGGAATACAAAAAACATCACCATGGTTTTATCCTTCCTACATAGTATGTGTCTCTAGAAAATTCTTTTTTCCACATGTTCATGTGAAGAAAGTTACTATGTCAACTACTTGTGCATCTTTAGAATTGACTAAACCGAAGTTACTATGGCTCTCACTATCTCAATTAGTAGTGTGCATACTTATATAAAATTATAGTCTATAACATGACTACTATGTTATATCTTATCGATTAAGACAATATCCTAAACAACTATAAGGATTATTACATAGATGCACACTGTGTTTAGTAAGATGAATGTTTGTTTATGTCCTAACAAAATCATTACATCCAATCAAAGATTATTATGACATAATGTATTTCCACCATACTATGACTCATATAATATCAATCAGTCATTATAGTAGACATACGGTTATGGGATATCACCGTTATTTGTAAATCACATCATGAAATTTAATGGAAGTTGCTTCAACGTGAAACATTGATAGTCCATACATCATAACTCTGATGTATAAAATGTGTATTTAGGAATAACACCATGCTACATTCTGTTGATCAATATTGACATGTAAGAATTCATCATTGATCATCCTTATTAATGTCAATATTAAGATGTAGAAAAGGTAATGTGCATTAAATAATTAATCCATGCTACATTATCATGATATATGATTTAATAGTCAATATATTATTCAGTATGCTAGCTCAAATAAATTCATATCTTCTAACAAAGAACTTACTTCACACTTAATGGAATCTTATGAAGTATATATTCCTCTAGCTTATACACGGAATATTCTATGCTCTCTTGTTGAACATATTCCAAAGGAATTGTGGAATGTCTTTATTTCTAAATATTTATTTGTCCAAATTAAAGAAGCTGATAATACCATAGGTGTTTAGCTATGCCGATGTCACAAATCGTCCCCCAGGACCCATGTCGTGACTACCCCAAGCCCGAATTCTATAGGCCAGGGGCTGGCGACTAGAACCAAAGGCGTAAATCCCTAAATTGGGAAGACATTGCCTTTAAAACATGAAAATTCACTCAACAGAGTACGAGCTAGAAACAAAACACTATATAAAAACTGTATAACAAGTGAGTGCTGAAAAGTAAAGGGGCCGGAAATACAAGCCCAAATGTAAATTACAAGTACAACTAAAAAGGAAAAAAACATCTAAAAGGTGTTGAGTACCTCCAGGATCATCCACTACAGATCCTAACTAATGGGTAGGTACAATTAGCCTCCTCAGCACTCTATGCCTATTGGTCTCCTCTGGGTACCGACTCGTTGTGAGGTCCACCTCCGGGTATCGCCCAGTCCTCGTACACTTAGCCTCTGTCAGTGTTGTCCATTGTTTGCATCCAACACAATGAGGTGTGGGCATAGCCTATGCAGGGGTGAGTATAACAATACTCAGAAGGGACCCCAAGACCACCAAGGTATCACAAAATCCACCAAAGATAAACCAAAGAGTATGAAATCAATGGATTTACATTACATAGGTCTATGCCCATTCATATACCTCTGTTATCTAGTAAACCATCTCAATCATGAGGAAATCATAGAAGTCACTGACTCAGCTCACACAGGTATACAACTCACATAGAGAGAGAGAGAGATTATCAGATGTAGCAACTAAATCATCTATTCTGTCGAACCCACACAGGATCCAGGAACAGAAATCAGAACTGTCGAACCCACACTGGATCTAGGAACAGTAAACAGAGCTGTCGAACCCACAAGGATCTGGGAATAGTCTTCAGTGCTGTTGGACCCACACAAGATCCAGGAACAGTAGTCAGAGCTGTCAAACCCACACCGGGTCCAGGAACAGTCGTCAGTGCTGTCAAACCCACACAAGATCCAGGAACAGTCATCAGAGCGTATCCAACCATAGGGTTATGCACAAGCCTTCTCAATTCTAGTAGGGTCCGCTTCTCAAGACAAGTGTCTCAAAGGTTTTCCACTTCATAGGGGGAAAATCCAATAAATATGAGTCCAAGACATAGATACGAGATGACCAAGCCATTTTCCAAAAAGTACACAATGTGTTGGAATAAGGCGCATTCCATGTCTTTAGACCTCAGGTACTGCCCGTGTAAAATCGCCCGTGTCAAAAGGCTGGTCTTGTAGAGAATTAAGTACACGGATTGTGGTATGGTTACATGTCGTGTCTACTAAACTGGTGTTGGCTCTGTGTACACTGGCCATGTGCCCATACATGGCCTCAACCCATGTTCTCCAACCCGTGTAACTGATACACGGGGTAGCTCGTCTCACTGGCCTTGCCTGGCTGTGTGGTGGATTACATGCCTGTATACTCCACCCCGTGTTCGCGTATCCCTGAGATACACATCAAGTCTCATGAATCCACTTTTGTGAATCTGCATGGAGAGTACACACCTTGCCTCTTGGCCGTGTAATTCTACCTGTGTCTATGTATTCCCTAGAATACACGCTATATCTCATGAAGCCAATTCTACCATTCTGCGTAGAGAATACATGTCATGCCTCTTGTCCATGTAATTCTTCTTGTGTCCGTCTATTTCGTAGAATACACGCCATGTCTCTCAAAGCCACATCTTCCATTCTATGTAGAGAATACACACCGTGAGACCAGGGTCCCACGTCTTGTGTTACTTGTCTAAAGTCCATATCTCAATCCGCATAATGCCCGTACTACACGGTGTGTTTGTCATAAGTACACGACATGTATTCTAGAATCTTCCAGAAACGGAACCTTCGGCCAGTGCGCCTCCCGTGAAGTCTGTTCTTCGTTCTGACGATCTGTTCTACATAAAACTTTAGACACTAGGTCTCCCTGATATCCTGTAGATGTCTCCAGTGTTTTCAGGCCTCCGATCGGCTAAGAAAACGCGATTTGATTCACCCTCTCAAAGAACGGTCAAGCAACGGTCCTTCCCATTCTGATCCAATACATCTCCCACTATTGTCGTCACACCTCTACTAGTTCGTCGTGACATTGGGTCTTTGATTTGGGATCATTACATAACATAACAAACTCACAATGATCCGTTGTTTTCCACACATGATGAACGTGAAGAACACACCAAACATTCACAAGAACGACAGAGGGATCGGGCCGTGTTCGTTTGGCCCGGTCCTTCCACGTTAGTTTGGGACCAAGTGGGTCAAGAACAACAATCATGGAAGGAAGAATCAACATTACTCAAATAAAAACACACCCCTACCTTGTTCGTTGTTCATCGATGATGTCGCAGGGTAGACGGATGTCGATTCATTGTAGATGAACATGTCCTACGTCGATGGAGGTTCCGAGGATGGGAGTCGAAGATGCTCCCCTCCAGTGTTCTTCATTGGAAGAATGCGTTCTTCGTTCTTTGTTTGCGAGATCTTTTCTCCACAAGCTCTCTCCATTCCAATGTTCCACAAAGTTGAAAAATGTGAAGCCCAAAGATAATAGATTATGGTATCCTATTAAATTGGTGGCATAATATTCAAATATTTTAATTAATTAATTGAAAGTGTTTGATCAATTAATTATCTAGGAGGATAAGGCACATTAAGTGTTAGGGGAGTTGAAGAGGCTCCCCTACACTTAATGGAAATTTGAGGGTTTCTCCATTAATGGGGAGTTTCAAGGGGGTTTAAGTCCAGGGTGGACCCCACCACAATAAACATGAATAGGTGGTTAGGTTCGGGAAGGCTCCACCTCCATAACCTCTCATGGGAGGTTAAGGTGTGATGGTCCCCACCTCCAACTTCTACATAGTCTTTATAAGAAATAAAATAAAATAAGACATTCACTTATTTTATTTTATTATTCCATTAAAAACCCAAAAACTAACTTTTAATCTTGACCCACTTCCATTGAAGTGAAAGTATTTTTAAGAGAATATCGGCACAGTGGGATCAAATGTGCCCTCGGATTTCAATTCCGAGCACCAGTTCAATATTTATAAAAAACTACTCATACTTTTACTGAACGTACCCAAGAAAAACTTCAAAAATTGAATCTGGGAACACCGGGCCTCAAAATCATGTGCCTTCAGTTTTCAAGGACTCATAAAATTCCCATGTATTTAATAAAAAAATTCCCTGGAATTTCCAGGTCTTTAAATTCTCCCCAACTCAGGGATTTACGTCCTCGTAAGCTAAAACATGAACTAAGGAAACAAGTTGGGGTACTGAGCATGCATCTGAGCCTCCCACTCCCATGTGCTCTAATGGAGGTTCCCATGTGTAAGAACTCGAGCCTTCATTTCAGGTATGTTTCTCTTTTCCATTTGTTGTTGAGAAAATGAGGAATTTTGGGAAGAAAACTTTTAAAGTTATAGAGGCTAGGCAGGGGAACACGGTTGGTGAAAAGTATGTTCAAACCATGCGACCATCCCAAGAAACCATGCACCCTTGACAGTGGGCTCCGCATAGGAGGCTCACGGTTTGTCAAACCGTGCGGGAAGATATTGTGATGTTAATGGAGGAGACATTGGGCTCTACACGGGCAGTGCACGGTTTTTTAAACTATGCTGGCAGGTCATGCGATGTCCCTGGGATAGACAGTGGAAACCTCACGGTAGGTGCACGGTTTTCCAAACTGTGCTGGGAAACCGTGCTGCCACATAAAATTTAGGGTTTAAAGCCCTGGGCTACTCGGGATTTCTCATTCCTACTCCAAACACTCTTCCACTCGATCCTCACTCGGGATTTTGGGTTCTCAAAGATTGAAGAAGCCCTTCCACTCATTTTGGAGGCAAATCGAAGGGGTTTCTTGATGGATCTAAGAAGGTTCTTCTCGGGTAAGTCTCTCCTTCTGGTTCCTTTGAGTTCCCTCTAGATATACATCCCACATTCCCTTGGTTTTCTAGATCTACACTCATTGTGTGTAGATCTAGGGTTTTGGTTTCCTCGGGTGTTAATTTCAAGATTTATGGATGTTAGGGAAGGAGGTTTAGACCGTTTCCAGAGGTCCGTTAGCTAGTTTTGAGGCGGTGGAATTTCTTGTGGATCATTTTCATTGGAACCTTAAATGTAGGTGGTTTTGCCTTTATGTTTAAGGTCATTGAATTGTTGTGAAAAATCATCAATACCCATGAACGGGGTATTACGTGTTACTATTTTAGCCCTATTTATTGCATGCTTTCTTGTATGCTAGAGTATATGATTTTGAATGTTTTTTGGGCTAATTGCTATGATTAGTTGTTTTTCCCATGCATTTATGATATGACCATTTGGTCTTGTTTCGCCTATTAGGCTATGACCAGTTTCCATGACTAGAGTTATAGGATGGTGTGTTGTGATCTTCTGATATGCTGGGATGTTGTAGACTACTAGCCAAGTAGTTCTTGAGGTTTACTTTGGCCGATATGTGCACAATACTCTTGATGACTTACACAGTGTCGTGAGATCCTGTTGTAGTAGACCATAGGGAGAATGGACCTAAGGGCTTCTCCAGAGTGTCTTTATAATACGATGCAAGACCACAAGGGGAAT
This sequence comes from Viscum album, assembly GCA_963277665.1. Classification (NCBI taxonomy): domain Eukaryota; kingdom Viridiplantae; phylum Streptophyta; class Magnoliopsida; order Santalales; family Viscaceae; genus Viscum; species Viscum album. The sequence goes on along the minus strand of OY728166.1, from coordinate 155,063,256 downwards.
TGATGTTGAGTACTTACCCAGAGTGTCTGTAGTTCTTCGACCTGAGCCACTGGGGGAATGAGATGTTGAGTGATTCCCCAAAGTTCCTTTTGTAAGATACGAGACAATATGGGGAATTGAAGGTGAGTTCTTCCCTAGAGAGTTTATTCTTTAGCTGAACCAGAGGGGTGAGACTGTGTGTGCCTCCCATAGGGTTGCTAGTACTTTTTGGTTGAACCAGAGGGGTTAGGCTGTGAGAACTACCTAGAGGGTTACCTGATTGTTCTTCTTGATGGTCTAGCTGATTACCTGTTATGGATTAGATGCTTGAAACTATGGATTGTTTACTATTTATTACTTTTTTGTTTACTATTTTTGTACTTTTACCTGCCATATATTCACTGACTGATAGGCACATATCTCATGGTGGTTGCCTACTGGGATTTTTGTCTCACACACTATTTGGGCCATGCTTTGGGGTCCAAATAGATTATATTGCTGCAGGTATAGACAAGGGAAAGCACCCTCTGACTTTAGGTACTTGATTACATTGGATCTGAAGAGCATGGGACCAAGCCGAGGCTTGCGATGCTAAGGTGTTTCTCATCTGTTTCTTTTGTACTTTGGTTTAGAACTTTCTGTATTCAGAATTCGGAATTTTTTTGGCTGCATTCCTGAGACATATGTATCACGCATCAATTTATATATATGTGTGTGTGTGTTCTATTTGTTTTTCTTACAGTATTCCACTATGTACTCTTCCAATGAGGGCATAGTTTTCCCAGTATCACACCCAAGTCCCTCGCTGCTAGTCGGCAGCCTCTAGCATTCGGGGAAATACGCTTGATGCCATGTGACCAACTGGGTACGAGGCACCCCTGGCTGGCTTCTGGAACCGGAACGTTACAAAGTGGTATCAAAGGATTATTTTTTCTTGACTTACTCTTTGGAGCCTTTAGCCCGGGATAGGATGGAACAGGTACTTGGTAATGATCTGTGCCCAAGAGTAGCTAAATCGTGTACAGAAAAAATCCATACTACCTTGTTTATTGTAATTTTATTTGGTTTTCAAGTCTGACAGTTGATTTTAATTCACTGTTGAGTGATTCACACACTTGTTGTTGTTACCGTTGTTGTTTTTATTGCGGTTCTATTCTCCGTCGCAACCTGATGATATGAGGGTATGCCATCTCATGCATTATATAGGCACTTGTTAGAAAATTCACATGTCATTAATTCTTTCCATGCCATCTAGGAGGCATTAATAATTGCATGTTGTTGTGATAGACATTTTGTTGATTATTCATGTTATTGTGATAAATGTTGTGATAGAATCTTTGCTACAGTTAGTGATTTGTTTATAAATATTTTTGTGAATGAACACCAAATTTCGGTTCCTATGGTGTTATGGGCCCTTGTGGACCAGAAATTGGTGGATAATTGCCTTGTATGCTTTGATATGACATGTGTAAGATGTCAAAAAATGAATCGTTGGGAGTGTGGGCCCACACAGATCATAATTTGGAACTGTCAATGTTCGTTTCAGTGTTTCTTTGGGTTTTGGGGTAGTTTCTGAGGCTTAGTGTCCGTAAAAACCCATAATGAACATCCTATAGTTTTGACTACACAGCATGTGTTCTTCTATTCAGGAAGAAACATTGTTTCTCTATACACACTGTTCACTCCTATGTTTCAGTCCCTTTTAATCGTGATCTATGGTGTGTGTTTGAACTTGTAGAGTCATGCCACTGAGACATCCTCTGGTTGTCCGCCGCTGTAGGGCGATGATCAGACACTAGACATGGCTGATCAGGGACTTCTGGCAGTTCCTTCTACTATGCCAGTCTTTTCACTAGTAGTTATACCAGATGCATGTGTTGATGCACAGTTCAGGGAAGGCCTCATGAGGATGATGTAGACATTCCAAGGAGCACCGCCTCCTACCTCGACTATGGAAGACTTGATGTGGGTTTTCCAGCAGCCACATCCTACCACCTTATCAGGGGAAGGAGGACCTCAGGCTACAGATTCATGGCTAGAAGACACGTTGATGATCCTTGAGAATCTGGAGACACCTCCAGAGAGTCAGGTCATGTTCGCTACCTACATGATACGTGACTCCGCCAAGAAGTGGTGGGACGTGATAACACAGGTGGGTAATCAACAGGTTATGGAATGGGAGGAGTTTCAATGTGTCTTTTATGACTACTTCTATCCAGAGACCCTGAGGGCCGACCGAGCCCAAGAGTTCATGAGCCTCGAGTAGGGTACTCTTTCTATCATGGATTACTCCTCTCGTTTCAACTAGCTTAAGTATTTCACACCCCTACAGGGCGGACATGGGTTGTTCTTGGAATGGATGTATGAGTATGGTCTCATATGGGAGATCCTCTCATAGGTGAATATCATCAGGATGACTTCCATCGCTTCCATCGTCAACCATGAACTGATTGTGGAGTGTAATCTGAGAGATTTTGAATCCAAGAGCCAGGGCGGTTCCGATTCCAGGGATAGTGCTTCACCAGCTGACAGCAAGAAGCACCATATGGAGTCTACACATGGTGATCCGAGGCAGCGAGACACACCTTCAGGTAGCCAGGTGGTATGCTACTAGTGTGGAAGAACTGGGCATACGAGGCCGCATTGCTAGAGGGACCCGGTGGAGTGCTGATGTTGCAGCACGATGGATCACCTTCAGCGGTTCTGCTAGGTTTTTTCACCCGTAGATGGTGACCGCGGTTCTTCCATGACTCCTCATTCAGGATAAGCGCCACATGTTTCTCACCGATCTGGGAACTGGAGTTCTTCCGACCATTCGGGCCGAGCTGGAGGTAGAGGCTGTAGTGGTCAGTCACCTGTCTTTCGGTGACAGTAGGGTGGATCAGCTCAAAGCGGTCAGGAAGGGTCACAGGGTTGTGGATCAGGACAGACATTTGCGGTGGTGTAGACCCTGCAGGAGAAGGATCTCGGACCCTCTACTATTCGAGGTTCCATTATAGTTGTCTCAGTTTTATCTTCTTCTCTTTTAAATACTTGGGCTTCCCATAGTTTTTTATCAGTTTCTATTGTAAAGATCCTTGGGCTCTGTATCATGTATTATGACGACATATTGACACTAGACACACCATTGGGAACAAGGACATCCTGCCTACGTCAGTGCAAAGAGTTCCTTCTAGAGGTTGCGGGGTGTCACTTTTTATGGGATCTCTATATCCTAGAGATGACAGGCTATGATGTCATTCTCAGAATGGACTGGATAGTCCCCTTCCAGGTATTTGTTGTCTGCTACCACCACAGGGTAAATTTCATATCACTTGAGGGTGGATATTTTCTTCATAAGGGCGAATGGGATGTCCATGAATGTAGAGTAGGACCTGATAATCATGGTCTAAGTGGAGTTACAGCTCATATTTCTAGTCTATATCTAGATGAACAGGGGACATCACAGTTGGACTTTCCTCTAATGGTGGATCGTTTTAGGAATGTCTTTCCAGATGACTTTTCAGGTTTTCCTCTGGAGCGTTAGGTAGACTTTTCTATTGATCTGATTCCAGGAGCAGAACCATTGTCCATTCCTCCTTATAGGATGGAGACACCTGAGCTAATAGAGATCAAGAAGCAGTTAGAGGAGTTGAAGACAAAGGGTTTCAACCGACTCAGTACTTCTCCTTGGGGTTTGCCTGTTCTTTTTTCAAAGAAGGAAGACGATACTCTTAGGTTGTGTGTGGATTATCAGAAGTTGAACCAATTGACGGAAAAGAATCGATATCCCTTGCTGAGTATTGATGATCTTTTTTATCATCTTCGAGGAGAACGAGTGTTCTCGAAGATTGACATGAGATATGGATATCATCAGTTGTGTGTTAGACCATCGAACATGCTGCTTAAATTTTTTTGGAGCAAGTATGGTCTATATGAGTACTTGTTCATGCCGTTTGGACTCATGAAAGTGCCAGCAGTTTGCATGGCTCTAATGAATAGTGTGTTCCACCCTTATCTGAATTCGTTTGAGGTAGTCTCCGTGGACGATATCTTGGTGTACACTCACACTCGATATGATCATGCCACCCATATTGAGATCATATTAAGTATACTAAGAGATCATCAGCTATATGCTAAGCTCTTAAAGTGACACTTTTGGATGGACCAGATTCACTTATTGGGTCATATTATCTCAGAGTCAGGAGTTACAGTAGACTTAGAGAAGGTGAGACATGTAGTTTCCTAGGACCAGCCTAAGAACTTGTTTGATATATGGAGTTTCTTGGGGATGGCTGGTTACTATAGGCACTTTATACAGGATTTCTCCCACATAGAAGCACCGCTGATGGGTCTGACTAAGAAAGGTGTGAAGTTCGTTTGGCCATAAGCTTGTGAGACAGCCTTTCAAGAGATGAAGGAAAGGATGACATCCGCATCAGTCCTAATTCTTCCAGAGCAAGGTAAGAGCTATACAGTTTACTGTGATGCATCAGGTATTGGGTTGGGGGTAGTTTTGATGCAGGGTGATCGAGTAGTTGTGTACAAGTCTCGGCAGTTGAGGCCACATGAGAGGAGATACCCGAAGCATGATCTCAAGTTGGCAGTTTTTGTCCATGCCTTACGTTGTTGGAGACAACATCTTCTGGGAGAGAATTGTGTGGTTTTCAGTGACCACAAGAGTCTCAAGTACATCTTCACTCAGCGTGATCTGAATCCAAGACAGCATAGGTGGGTCGAGTATCTTCAATCCTTTGATTTCTATCTTGCCTATACCCCAAGAAAAGGCAATGTTGTCACTGATGCATTGATCAGAAGGACTCAGATACAGGCAGATCGGGAGGCCATAAGTGAGTGGAAGCTTATGGCTATATTCTCTGATATGTATTTGGAGGTTCACGACCGACAAGGGTAGACTTTTCTATCTTCCGTAGCTATTAGCACTACACTTATAGATCGGGTACGAATGAGCCAGTTATCAGATTCTGAAGGCCTAGTCCTACAGGAAAGCGTGCCAGGAGAGGACCCTATTCTTGGATGGATAGTAGGTGAGAATGAGATATTTCCTTTTAAGGGACGTGTATGGGTGCTGGTAGACATGCGCGAGGAGCTAATGTTGGTTTTTCATTCCTCAGTTTGGGTAGTTCATCATGGCATCACCAAGATGTATCGTGATCTACACTACTAGTATTGGTGGACAGGTATGAAAAGAGATGTTTCAGGTTTTCTCATGAGGTGTTCCACTTTTCAGCAGGTGAAAGCGGAGCATCAATGACTAGCAGGTCTTTTATAGTAGCTACCTATTATAGTGTGGAAGTGGAACAATGTCGCGATGGACTTCGTAACCGCTTTTCCAAGATCACCATGAGGGAATGATGTTGTTTGGGTTGTCATCGACAGGCTTACGAAGGTTTCTCACTTCTTGTCGATCAAGGAGACCATCATTGTTTATGATCTAGGATGGTTGTACATCTGTGAGTTTGTACATCTGAATGGAGTTCCACACTCCATTATTTCAAACAAGGATGTGTGTTTTTCTTCTCGGGTCTGGAAAGGGCTTCAGAAGGCCTTGGGTACACAGGTACTTTTGAGTACATCATACCATCCTCAGACAGATGGCCAGTCCAAGCATAAAAATTTTGGTGCTTGAGGATATTCTCCGAGCATGCATCCTGGATTTTGGAGGTTCTTGGGAGAAACATATACCTCTTGTGGAGTTTCCTACAATAATAGTTTTCAAGAAACTCTTCATATGGCACCATATGAGGATTTGTACGGTAGGCCATGTTGATCACCCTTTATGTTGGCAAGAGGCAGGAGAGGCAGCTTTGTTGGGACCTAGTCTTATTCAGGAGACCACAGAGCATATAGAGTTGACTCGGAAGAGGATGGCTACTGCATAGTCTCTTCATAAGTCATACGCTGATCAGCAGAGACGACCTCTGGAGTTTGAGGTCAAGGATAAGGTTTTTCTACGTGTCACGCCAAGGTTGGGACACAAGAGGATTAGGAGACATGGTAAGCTTTCACCAAGGTACGTTGGGCTGTTTGAGGTGTTGGAAAGAGTTGGGATAGTTTCCTATCCGTTTCAGTTATCTCAGAGGTACCGGGATATGCACAAGGTCTTCCAAATCTCTTAGCTTCGACGTTACTTTTCAGACCCATCTCAGGTCTTTCAACCTGAGGATGTTGAGGTCGAAGAGGATGCGTCGTTCGAGGAGCATCCTATCCAGATTTTCAATCTCATTACAAATGATCTATGTGTCCGGTCTGTTTCTCTGGAACAAGTGCTATGGAAGCATGGGTGAGTATAGGACGAGACTTGGGAGATGGAGACCGATGTACGAACTCAGATGTCACAGCTGTTTGGGGTTTCTTCTTCTACGTTACGCTAGGGAAATTCGGTGACAAATTTTATTAAGGGGGAAATTTTGTAAGAACCTGGACCTTCTTTTTAGTTATGTTTCTCTTTTTTATTCGTTGTTGATAAAAAAAGGAATTTTGGGAAGAAAAATTTTAAAGTTGTAGAGTTTGTGCAGGGGCGCATGGTTGGCGCACGATTTGTTCAAACCATGCGACTATCCCAGGAAACTGTGCAACCTTGACAACGGGCTCCATATGGGAGGCGCACAGTTTTTCAAAAACTAAGGTAAAACCATATGATGTTCTTGGAGGGGATAGTGGGCTCCACACGGGTGGTGCACGGTTTGTCAAAACGTGCGGGAAGGCCATGAGTAGTCCCTGGGAGAGACAGTGGCAACCGCACAGTTGCCACACGGTTTCCCAAACGGTGTGGTGAAACCATGCGGCCACATGAAATTTAGGGTTTAAAGCCCTGGGCCGCTCGGTATTCCTCATTTATTCTCCAAACTCTCTTCCACTTGATCCTCACTCGGGATTTTGGGTTCTCAAAGGTTGAAGGAGCTCTTCCACTCGTTTTGGAGGCAAGTCGAAGGGGATTCTTTGCGGATCGAAGCCGATTCTTCTCAGGTAAGTATCTCCTCTTGGTTCCTTTGAGTTCCCTCTAGATCTATATCTCATTATCCCTCTGTTTTCTAGATCTACACCCGTTGTGTGTAGATATAGGGTTTTGGTTTCCTCGGCTGTTGATTTCAAGACTTGTGGATGTTAGGGAAGGTGGTTTAGACCGTTTTTAGTGCTGTGTTCTCCAGTTTTTAGGAGGTGGAATTACTTGTGTATCATTTTCATAGGAACCCTAAAAGTAGGTGGTTTGTGCCTTTTGGTTTAAGGTCTTTGAATTGTTGTGCAAAATAACCAATGCCCATGAACGGGGTATTTTGTGTTACTGTTTTATCCATATTGATTTCATGCTTTCTTGTAAGCTAGAGTAAAGGATTTTGAATGTGTTTTAGGCTAATTGTTTTGCATTGGATGTTTTGCACATGCATGTGTGATATGACTGTTTGGTCTAGTTTCACCTGTTAGGCTATGACTAGTTTCCATGCCGAGTGTTATAGGATGGTGTGTTGTGATATTATGTTATTCTGAGATGTTGTAGATTACTATCGAAGTAGTTCTTGAGGATTACCTTCGCCGATACACGCACTATACTCTTAATGACTTACACAGGGCCATGATAACCTTTTGTAGCAGACCATTGGGATAATGGATGTAAGGGCTTCTCCAGAGTGTCTTTATAATACGATGAGAGACCACAGGTGGAATGAGACGTTGAGTGCTTCCCCATAGCGCCTTTAGTATGATATAAGACTATAGGGGGAATTATTGGTGAGTTCGTACCCAGAGAGTCTATTCTTTAGCTGAACTAGAGGGGTGAGACTATGTGTACCTCCCCTAGGGTTGCTAGTACTTTTTGGTTGAACCAGAGGGGTTAGGCTGTGAGAACTACCCAGAGGGTTACCTGATTGTTCCTCTTGATTGTGTAGTTGATTACCTATTATGGATTATATTCTTGAAACTGTGGATTGTTTAACATTTAGTACTTTCCTATTTATTGTTTATGTACTTTTACCTTCCATATATTCAATGACTTATAGGCACATAACTTGTGGTGGTTACCTACTAGGATTTATTCTCACACCCTGTTTGGGCCATGCTTTTGGGCCCAAACAGATTATATTGCTGCAGGTATAGAAAAGGAAAAGTGCCCTTTGACTTCAGGTACTTGATTACATTGGAGCTGGAGAGCATGAGACCAAGCCGAGGTTTGCGATACTGAATAGTTTTTCATCTGTTTCTTTTGTACTTTGGTTTAATACTGTTTGTATTTAGCATTGTGACTTTTTTGGCTGCTTTCCCAAGGCATATGTATCATGCATCAATATATATATATATATATATATATCTGTGTGTGTCTGTGTGCTCTAGTAGTTTATTATTACAGTCTTCCATTTTTTACTCTTCCAATGAGGTCATACTTTCCCCACTATCACACCCAAGGACCTCGCTGCGAGTCGGCAGCCTCTGGCATTCGGGGAAATGCGCTTGAGGCCATGTGACCAACCGAGTACAGGGCACACCTGTGTGGCTTCTGGAACCGGGATGTTACACCATGCTGTCAGTGAATGTGCACCAGAGGTATCGACCGTCCACGTAGGACCCGCTACTATCGATCCTCAATCTCCACTATGACCTCTGTAAAAGTCTCTGCATCATAGACATCCAACTCGCCATGGTTGATGATGTGGGAATGTTCATGTATGTATCTCCTCAGCTAAGATACATGGAATATGTCATGCACCTGGTGCAACTAAGAAGGAAGATCCAGGTGGTAAGCCACCTCACCAACTCTGTAGAGGACCTCGAAAGGTCTGATGAATCTCCAAGGTAACTTTCCGCCTTTGCCAAATCTCCGTAAACCTCATCGAGGTGAGACCCATAGAAAATTTTGGTTGCAATCCTCAAACTGCAGTGGTCTCTGTCTCCTTTCAGAATACAACTTCTTTCTACTATGTGACGTCTTCATCCACTCATGGACTATCTTCACCTTCTCCATGCTAGCTTGTACCATCTCTGGTCCCACTTGTGCAGACACGCTAGGGTCAGTCCAGCATAAGAGTGATCTGCAAGGTCGCCCATAAAATGCCACGAAATGTGAAATATCTAGGGGGAGTGATAGATGTTGTTATTTTCAAAATAAAAAAAGGTAGGTGATACTCCCTACTACCACTGAAGTCGAGGACATAAGCACAGAGCATGTCTTCGATGGTCTAAATGGTCTGCTTAGTCTGACCATCCGTCTAACAATTGAAGGTGGTGCTCAGAAGAAGTTGCATCCCAAAAGCCTCATGCAGCCCCTTCAATATCCATAAAGTAAACCATGCATCACGATCAGAGACAATAGAAGAAGGTAATCCATGTATCCGCACAATCTCCTACACATATAGGCATCCCAGGATCTCTACTGAACCCTGCTCTCTAATCGGTAGAAAGTGGGCCAACATGGTGAGTCGATGAAGGATCACCCAAATCGAGTCAAAACCCCTAGATGTTCGTGGAAGACCCATCATGAAGTCCACTGATATCCCATACCACTTAAACTCTAAGACCTCTAAAGGCTGAACCAAGCATACTAGTACCTGGTGATCTGCCTCCACTTGCTGACAAGTGAGGCACCGAGAGACAAACTCTGAAACTGCCTTCTTCATCCCTGATCACCAATGCTGTCGTCGAAGGTCCCGGTACATCTTCGCCACTTATGGATGTACCGCTAAAGTGGATGTGTGTAACTTCCTCAAAACTTCCTCTTGAAGTGACTCTTGTACCGTAGTGCACCCTCTGAATAGGATGATGTGCACCTTACCTTCAGAAAATCTATTAGGTGCCTAGCCTATGGATATCTGAGCACGTCGTGTATCGCAGTCAGCGTCTCCACAATGCGCCTCCCTAACTCACTGAAGAAGTGAATAACTGACTGTAAGAGTATGTAGAAAGGCTGCTCTGTCTCTATCCACAAAGGATATCTGTAAGGAAGCTAGCTACTCTATCTCCTCACCTAGCAGTTGTATACCATAACACATGCTGAGTTTATCTTCAACAACATTCCCTTTTCCAGGAGTATAGACTATCCAAAAGTCATAGTCCTGGAGGAACTCAAGCCATCGCCGTTGTTTCAGGTTCAGGTCCTTCTGATAGAAGATATACCTGAGACTCTTATGATCAGAGTACATAGTAAAAAGCTCTCCCATCAGATAGTGTCGCAACATATTCAAGGAGAAGACCACTGCTGCTAACTCTAGGTCATGGGTATCATAGCTCTAATCATGTTTTCTTAGTTTCCGAGAACCATACATAATCACTTATTGCTCCTGCATCAGGAAACACCCGAGTCTAGTCCCGGATGCATCGCAGTAGACTACGTACCCTACCCCTTCCTCTAGAAGACTCAATATGGGGGCACTAGTCAGCCACTGTCTCATCTCCTGAAAGCTCTGCTGGCATCTCCCCGACAACACAAAGGGTTTCCTCATCTTCCTCAAGGCTGAGAGTGGTGCTGCAACACTAGAGATGTCTGTAAAGAACCTCCGATAGTAACTAGCCAAACCTAGGAAACTCTGTACCTCTGTCACACTCCTGGGTGTCTCCCATGCAAGTACCGCCTCAATCTTCACTGGGTCCACTAAAACTCCAACCTCCGAGATGACGTGTCCCAATAGGTGAACCTGTAGAATCCAAAACAAGAACATTGAGATCTTACCATAAACATGGTTCTCTTGGAGTGTGTCCAGTACTACCTACAAATGGTAGGCATGCTCCTCCTCAGTAGTTGAGTGGATCAGAATGTCGTCGATGAAGACTACGACAAAGTGATCGAGGTATGGCTGGAAGATCCTATTCATGAGTCCCATGAACACTGTTGGAGTGTTGGTTACACCTAATGGCCTAACCATGAACTCATATTGGTCATACTAATATCTGAATTCCATCTTTTTCACATCCTCATCTCGAACTCTGAGCTAGTGATAGCATGATCTGAGGTCTATCTTTGAGAACCACTGTGCTCCCATCAGTTGATCAAAGAGATCGTCAATCCTAGAGAGTGGGTAATTGTTTTTCTTGGTCACCTGGTTCAGGAGACAATAGTTGACACAAAGCCTCAAGATCCCATCCACCTTCTTATCGAATAGAATTAGGGTTCCCTAGGGAAAAACACTGGGCTGGATGAATCTCTTTCCCTACAAGTCCTCCTACAGTACCGACATCTCACAAAGCTCCGCGGGAGCCATCTGATATGTTGGTTTACATATCAGTTACATCTCGGGTAGAGGTTAATGTATAAGTCCACCACTCTACAAGGATGTATACCTGGTACATCATCAGGTAAAACAAACGCTACTATTCCACCACTCTAGGGTAGCTCAGACTCTCTACGTCAACTAATCCAAGGGTAAGTCATGAAGACTGTGAGTGATCGGTTGCACCCTCCTCCAATTAAGTCTGTCTTGTGCTACAAAGTCCCCATTCTCACCGGTGAAGGTAAACCTAGTCCCATCCGTGTGGACAAACCACACTTTGCGCCTAATATAGTCGATCTAAGCATGGAATGTAGATAACCAGTCCATACTCAAGATTACGTCGTAAGGCCTCGACGCCACTACGAGGAGACCCCAGCCGATTCTATGGCCTCCTAGAGTAAGCTCAAACTGATGGAACCAGTTTGTGATTGTCGATCCTTCTCCTGTAGGAGTCTCTAGCTGTAAAGTTGGAGCCAACAGCTCTCTCGGAATCCCCGAACTCCGAACGAGGGCAGTGGAAATGAAAGATTGACTGGCACCTGTGTCTATAAGAACTGTAACTAAGGTGGAGTAGATGTAGATCGTACCTTGAATCATCTCTAGAGCGCCATGATTGTAAGCCTCAACTACCTAGAGCTAAGCTCTTGTATTTACACCTGCTCCCTGTGGTCAGGGTGGACCTCCTGGTGGTGGTGTTGGTAACACCTTGTAACGTTGTCCACTACCAGCTGCATAACCAGCTCCTCTGCCACGTCCTCCTGCACCCTGCAGATTTCCTCGATCGAACCTCTGCCTCTTCCTGGGAGGTCCCTTAACTATCTTTTGATCATCCAAATGGTGGGTCGGACAGTCACGATCCATGTGACCCTACCCATAGCATGTAAAACACTGCATGTTCCTCGAATGACTAGCTCTGTCTCGTGTGCCTTACACGGCCGAAATCGAGTCTTGAGGTCATCCATTTAATGGCCTGGTCAGCCTGAACCTCTACAACATCTATCTACTACCAGCTACAGAAGACTCCGCTACGTGATGCTCGGTGGTGGGTCTCACTGCTCATGACTGCTCGTCAAGGGAAATCTCTACTTAGAGGTCTCACTCCAACACCCTTGTCTGCATCGAGATACTAAGGGAGATAATCAAAGCCCTGATCTCTCTCCTGAGCCCCTGATCGAAGGTTTGTGCCCTGAAGAATGGGTCTTGTACAATATCTGTGGAGTAGCGCGAGATGTAAGTGAACCTCACTGAGTACTGTGACACCATCATGCTACCCTACTGTATATGTAGTAGCTCCGGTATCTGCACCGCACATAGGGTGGCTGGGACAAACTTCGCTTGGAATAGGCTCTCAAAGTCTGCCCAGAGTAGTGTCTCCTCATCATACACTCAGAAAATCAGGCTCCCCCATCTACCTGCTGCTTCCTGAAGGAGACCCGCGACAAGGATCACCATACGATCGGCTGGTGTCCCTACCAGTCTTAAGACTCTCACCACAGCCTCCAACCTATCCTCAGCTGCCTGCGGGTCCGTCTCACCCCTGTACCTGGGTGTCCACTAGCACTGCAACTCTTGCATTGTGCTCAGGTGGCGTGCACTCTATACTAATGGGGCTGGTAGCATCGGTGGCCCAATGGGTAGTGGTACCACTGGTGACTCCATTGTGATAGGGCCCTGTACTGAGGCCTCGTCGCTCGGTGAGCTGTCATCTCGTAAAAAGCCTGGAACCCTTGGTGGCTATCTATGTGGGTCCATCCTGTAATGTAACATGTGCGTCATGGTTAATATGTTATACCTGGTGAGATGACTCAAATATATCACAAAGAACGCACTTGAAACACACACGCAATCAGTGTTTTCATGCACTGAGTTGGAAATCAAATGTCAGGGTCCTGGTGTATGGATACATCGGCCGCCACACCAACACTGGACTCTATAAACTGAAATCCACTCTTAGAACCCTTAGCACTATTGATTCACAGAAAATATCAAAGTCCTATGTTCTGCGGTAGAACCGACTCCTTTGATACCAATTTTTCATGACTCGTCCCCTTGAGCCCATGTTGTGACTACCCCAAGCCCGCCTTCTATAAGCCAGGGGCTGGCGACTAGCACTAAAGGTGTAAATCCATAAACTGGGAAGGAATTTCCTTTAAAACATGAAAATGGACTCAACAGAGTATGAGATGGAAACAAAACACTAAGAAAAAACGGTATAACAAGATAGTGATGAAATGTAAAGGGGCCAGAAATACAAGCCCAACTGTAAAGTACAAGTACAACTGAAAATGAAAAAAAACGGCTGAAAGGTAAAGAGCAGCTCCTGGATCATCCACCACGGATCCTACATGAAGGGTAGGTATAGTTAGCCTCCTCAACACTCTCCACCTCTCGGTCTCCTCTGGGTGCTAACTCGTTGTGAGGTCCAACTCCGGGTACCGTCCTATCCCAGTACACTCATCCTCAGTCAGTGTTGTCCATCGTTTGCATCCAAAACAACATGGTGTGGGCATAGCCCTTGCAGGGGTGAGTATAATAATACTTAGCAGGCACCCCAAGACCACCAATGTCTCCCAAAATCCACCAAGGATAAACCACAGAGTATGAAATCAATGGATAGCCATTACAAAGGTATATTCCCATACATATACCTATGTTATAAATTATCCCATCTCAATCCTGAGGAAAACTTAGAAGTCACTGACTCAGCTCACACAGGTATACAACTCACGTAGAGAGATAGAGATGATTAGATATAGCCACTGAATCATCTACTCTGTCAAAACCACATAAGAACCAGGAATAGAAATCAGAACTGTCAAACCCACATAGGATCCAAGAATAGTAAACAGAGCTGTCTAACCCACACAGGATCCAGGAACAGTAGTTGGAGATGTAGAACCCACATAGGATCCATGAACAATCTTCAGTGCTGTTGAACCCACACAAGATCTAGGAATAGTCATCAGAGCATAGCTAGCTACATGGTTCTGCAAAAATCATTCTTGATTCTGGGAGGGTCCACTCCTCAGGCCAAGTGTCTCAAATGTCTTCCACATCATATGGGGAAAATGCAAGCAATACGTGTCCAAGACACAGAGATGAGATGACCAAGCCATTTTCCAAAATTTACACAGTGTGTTGGAATAAGTCACAAACCATGTATTCAGACCTTGGGTACTGCCCATGTACAACATCCCGTATTGAAAGGCTGGTTGTGTAGTAATGTAAGTACATGGCGTGTGGTATGGTTACACATCGTGTCTACGAAACTGGTGTCGTCTCCGTGTATGCTGGACATTTTCCCATACACGGCCTCAACCCATGTTTTCCAACCCGTGTAACTGATACATGGGTTATCCCGTGTGACTGGCCTTGCCTGGGCGTGTGGTGGAGTACATGACCGTGTACTCCACCCCATGTCCATGTATCCCCAAGATACACGCCAAGTCTCATGAATCCACTTCTACCAATATGCATGGAGATTACACTTCATGCCTCTTGGCCATGTAATTCTACCTGTGTCCATGATTTTACCAGAATACAAACCATGTCTCGCGATGCATCTTCTTTCATTCTGCATAGAGAATACACGTTGTTCTTCATGGTCGTGTAATTCTGCCCGTATCTGTGTATTTCCTAGAATACACGCCATGTCTCACGAAGCCGCTTCTTCCATTCTACATAGAGAATACACGTCGTGTGACCGGGGTCACATTCAATATGTTACTTGTCTAGAATCTGAATCTCAAGTCGTAGAATGTATGTACCACACGGCGTGTTCTTCAGAAGTATACGCCATTTATTCTAGAATTTTCCAGAAACAACGTCTCTGGCCAGCGCGCCTCCCGTGAAGTGTGTTCTTCATTCTGACGATCCATTCATCACGAAACATCAGACACTATGTCTCCTTGATGTCCCGTAGTTGTTTCTGGTGTTTTCAGGCCTCCGATCAGCTCTGAAAACACTATTCGATTCACCCCTCGAAGAACAGTCGAAGAACGTTCCTTCCCATTCCGGTCCGATTCGTCGCCCACTATTATCATCGCACATCTTCTAGGTCGTCACGACGTTGGGTCTTCGATTTTGGATCGTTGCATCGCACAAAGATCTCGCAATGATCTTTTGTTCATCACCCTTGAAGAACACGAAGAACACGCCTAACATTCCCAAGAATGGCGGATGGGTCGAGCCGTGTTCATTTGGCCCGGTCCTTCCATGTTAGTTTGGTAGCAAGCGAGTAAAGAGAAAGAATCATTGAAAGAAGAATCAACATTTTTCAAATCAAAACACACCCATTCCTTGTTTATTGTTCGTCGACGAAGTCATGGGGTTGGAGGACGTTGATTCGTTGTAGACGAACACGTCCTACGTCGATGGAGGTTTCGAGAAAGGTAGTTGAAAACGATCCTCGTCATCATTCATTGTTGTAAGAATGCATTCTTCATTCTTAACTGGTGATAGCTTTTCTCCCCAATCTCTCTCCTCTCCAAAGTTCCACCAAGCTGAAATTGACAAGCCCAAAAATAATAGACTATGATATCCTATTAAATTGTGTGCATAATATTCAAATAGATTAATTAATTAATTGACAGTGCTGGCTCAATTAATTAACTAGGAGGATAAGTCACATTATGAGTTAGGGGAGTTGAAGAGGCTCCACTACACTTGTTGGATGATTGAGGGTTTCTCCATTAATTGGAATTTTCGATGGGGTTTAAATCCCTGGTGGTCCCCAAAATAATAAATATTAAGATGAGGTTAGGATCGGGCAGGCCCCACCACTATAACCTCTCCTGGGAGGTTAAGGTGTGATGGTCCCCACCTCCAACTTCCACATGGTGGTTATAAAGAATAAAATAAAATAAGACATGCACTTATTTTATTTTATTATTGCACATAAAACCCAAAAAACTAACTTTTAATCTCAACCCACTTCCTTCGAAGTGAAAGTCTTCATAAGAGAATATCGGCGCTGCGAGATCAACGGTGCCCTTGGATTTCAATTCCAATCACCGGTTCAAAAGTTATTATACCTTGCTTGTATGTTTAAAGAATGTACCCGAACAAAAGTTCAGAAATTGATTCTATGCACACCGGGCCTCGGAATCACACGTCGTCAGTTTTCACAGACTCGTGAAATTCCCATGTATATAAGAAAACAAATTCCACAGAATTTTTGGTTCCTTAAAGAGGATCCTAAATACCATACTGGGTATATTCTTATCGTCCACTTATAGTGTTTCTTGACAAATAATTATCCTGCCACATTTGGGTATAAGTCTTACAAATTTATATTCATCACTTATTGCCTATGATTCATGTATCACTGGACTATTTGTTGAGCATGACACACCATAATAAAATTCATTCTAGAACATGAAATAATGTCTCCTTACATCCAAAAGGAAATATGAGATGAATGTTTATGGCTATACTCAATAATAGTTTTACATGAATCTTTCACATGGAAATAAATAAGTCATGTACATATCACCACTAGCCTAGGTATGACCATCTCATAGCCACTTGGAGAACACTCCAGAATTCCTAGTAATATGTTTATACTTAATTTGTAATTGTATATCAATACACATTTGTGACAATCATATTATATTGAATACCATAGAAGTAAAACAAAAACAGTACACTGATGAATATTTCCAAAGAAGAAGTTTTAACTTTCTTCTTTAATTATGTTTACTCGGATTAATCTTCTATAGGTTTGTTTCATAACATTCAAAGAAAATAACATCCTATTAAATCAGTTTTTATTGATGGAAATTGCGAATATTATTTTGACATTACTTTCCATTATACATTTCTCCTTTACTTTTAATTTTTTCTCCATAATAATTAATTATTAAATTTCCTTTTATATTCTTATTTACATGGAAAATCATACCAAATTGTTAATGAAGCATTTACTCAATACTTGTTTGTTTTGTAACATAAAATGAGACTTGATTAAAGAGGTGAAAATAATATGAGAAATGGTTCCATTTAAAGATCATGATCCATTATTCAATTTACACATGTGAGTGTAACCACCTTCGTATTCATATATTTTCTTCGTTTTCTCCTTAAATACCACTCAGAGATGAGACTTCAGTTTATAACATCTATGTCCTGATGAAGCAACCACAACAAACACCCAGTGTTGATGAAAACATAATGAAATAATTAAAATATTCTTTTTTCATCAGTATCCGCTATGAAATTTCACTATAACGTCTCGAGGTTACTTAATAGGTATTGAAGACACTGAAACATTGAGTTTATTATATCTTAGTACTAAACGCAACTGCCGGTACTATTCATGGATACTCATGATTATGTGAAAATTTACTATTTCCATCATTTATCATATCATTTCAAACATGTGCTATAACATGCAATTTTTTCTATCAAATAAATATATGTAGATATGTATTTTTATCAGGATTTCCGATTCAGACATTTTTTATTAATTAATTATATCATTAAATGTATCCAATTATTTTTATCGATTTCTAGGAACCCTCTCTTCAAGAATCGGAATACTCAACCACATGAGTATTCTTGTGGCAATGATACTAGAACCACCCCTTATATTCTACAATATTTGGCTACGCCACTACTTTGTGGGTTTAATGTAGGATTTTAGCTAGCCAACTACATGAACATGCGGTTTGTTAATCTTTTGTGTAATGTACCAACTTCTAAAATCATTACATGATTCACTCAACACATTCATCTAAAATAACAACACGATAGATTTGACTATTTTTTTTCTAAAATTTGAGTTAATTCAACCCACCACTCTCATAAGAACACCCCAGTAGTAAGAGGTACCCTCTTCATTTGCATGACTGGAACCCCAAACAACTAGTTTTTTTTTTCAAATTCGAATTATGGAATGTGATTTAGAATTAATATTTATGGAGTTTTTTTTACTTTAATGTGGAAAAAGAAATTATTTATTATTTTCTAGGAATGTACTATGTCATCATACTCACAAATGACAATACAAGAAATAGAAAAAACCAACGCGTCACATGTTCATTGCTTTCATGGATGCTTTATTATTATTATTCAATGTGTTCATGTGTCAACTACACAAACACAAAAAAGTAAAAAAACAACGCAAAAATAAATTGATGACCTAATAATGATATGGTGCTAATGGTTGATTAGATGAGTGAAAAACGGACCAACCTAGACCCTTGGGGCAATATCTTATGTCTCATAGCTTTCAACTAGTATTGTAGTGTCTGTCCGCCCAATGCATCAAGGTCATATCTTGTGCATCTTCATAAATCAGAAAAAAGTCTGCCAGTGGTTTTTTCATCATTATAAAAAATTACTCACTCATAGGCTAAGGGAACTAGGTAGTAAATATAAAACTCATGAGTGGATGTTTAGGTCCTTATAAGTATAATATCTTATAGATGAAACACAGATCATCATTTAATAATTAAACAAATTTTTACAACAGTAAGAAATAATTAAATAATTAAATGAAAAACATACCATACATTCATTGGATAGTATTAGGCACATGATCAGTCTAATATGCCATAAATTTCATAATTGAAAAAAAAGAAGAATTAAATTAATCTTTCTTTAAAATAAACTCAATTGAATTTAATTAAATTTAAAATTTCACTATAATTTTTTATTCAATAAGTATACATGGTTTGGTCCACATTAATTAATTTAATTTTTAAACTAAAAATTAAATTTATTAATTAATGTAATTAAACACTAAATTAAATTAAATTCTGCCGTAATTAATTATTAAACCAAAAAAATTAATATTCAATTAATTTAATTCTCTACTAAAGTCAAGTTAACTATTTTATTTAATTTTGGATTAAATAAAATTACCAAGGCCCCATAAAGCACGAGAAGGGCCTTTGTGGGTCGGGCCCAACCCACACATGCCTATTCTGAATAGGGAAACCCCTGTGTATGGGTAATATGACCCAGACATCCCCACCCAATCCCATTCCCAGCAGGGCAGAATATCCCAGACCATTAATGGGGCAATCTGAATCCAATCAGATATGCAACAGGTTACCTACCCCTGGAAACCAGATCTGGTCTGTCCAAATGTGAAACACTGCATGTTCCTCGAATGACTAGCTCTGTCTCGTGTTCCTCGCACGAACGAACCCGATTCTTGAGGTTGTCCACCGGATGGTCTAGTCTGCTTAAACCATTACGACATCTCTCTGCTACCAGCTACATAAGACTCCGCTAAGTGATGCCAAGTGGTGGGTCTCGCTGCTGGTGACTTCTCAGGAAGGAAACTCTCCACTAAGAGGGCTCACTCTAACACACCTTCATATGCCGAGATTCTTAGGGAGATCAACGAAGCCTTGATCTCTTGTATGAGTCCCTGCTCGAAAGTTAGGGTCCAAAATAATGGGTATCGTACCATATCTGTGGTGTAGCGGAAGAGGTAAGTGAACCTTGCTGAGTACTGTACCACCATCATGATACCATGCTGTAGATGTTGTAGCTCCTGTATCTGCACCGCACGTAGGGTGGCTGGGACACACACCGCTCAAAACAGGCTCTCGATGTCTTCCCAGAGTAGTGTCTCCTCAACATGAACCTGGAGCATCATTCTACCCCATCTGAATGTTGATTCCTGAAGGAGAATTGCGGCAAGGATCACCATAAGATTGTATGCAGTCCCTATCAGTCTGAAGACTCTCACCATAGCCTCCAGCCAATCCTCAACTACCTGCGGGTCCATATCGCCCCTATACCTGGGTGGCCACTGGCGCTGGAACTCGTGCAATGTGCTCAGGCGGCATGCACTCTCTGCTGCAGGGGCTGGTGGCATCGGTGGCCCAATGGGTAGTGGTGTCGTTGGTGCCTACGCTGTGATAGGGCCCTGCACTGAGGCCTTATCGCTCGGTGGGCTTCCATCTCGTACAAAGCCTGGAACCCTGGCTGGCTGTCTACATGGGGTCATCCTATAAAGTAACATGTGATCCATGGTTAATAAGTTATACCTGGTGAGTTGACTAAAAGAGATCACAAATAAAACACTTGAATCACACACAAAATCAGTGTTTTCATGCACTAAGTTGGAAATCGGAAGTTAGGGTCCTGGTGTATGGATACATTGGCCACCGCACCAACACTGGACTCCCTAAACTGAAAACCACTCTCAAAACCCTTAGCACTATTGATTCACAAAAAATATCAGAGTCCTAATTTCTACTGTAGAACCGACTCCTCTGATACCAATTTTTCATGACCCATCCCCCGGGACATGTGATGTGACTACCCCAAGCCCGCCTTCCATAAGCCAGGGGCTGGAGACTTGCACCAAAGGCGTAAATCCCCAAACTGGGAAGGCATTTCCTTTAAAAATTGAAAATGCACTCAACAGAGTATGAGCTAGAAACAAAACACTAAGTAAAAGATGTATGACAAGTGAGTGCTGAAAAGTAAAGGGGCTAGAAATACAAGCCTAGCTGTAAAGTACAAGTACAACTGAAAATGAGAAAAACTAATGAAAGGTAAAGAGCAGCTCCTGGATTGTCCACCACAGATCCTACCTGAAGGGTAGGTACAGTTAGCCTCCTTAGCTCTCTGCGCCTCTCAGTCTCCTCAGGGTACTGACTCGTCATGAGGTCCACCTACGGGTACCGTCCAGTCCTCATACACTCCTCCTCGGTCAGTTTTTCCATCGTTTTCATCCAAAAAAACATGGTGTGTGCATATCCCTTGCAGGGGTGAGTATAACAATACTCATTAGGGACCTCAAAACAACCAATGTCTCTCAAAATCCACCAGGGAGAAACCACAGAGTATGAAATGAACAGATAGCCATTACTTAGGTATATTCCCATACATATACCTAAGTTATAAAGTAACACATATCAATCATGAGGAAAACACATAAGTCACTGACTCAGCTCACACAGGTATAAAAATCATGTAGAGATATAGAGATGATCAGATGTATCCACTGAGTCATCTATTCTATCGAACCCACATAGGATCAAGGAACATAAATCAGAACTGTCTAACCCACACAGGATCCAGGAACAGTAAATAGAGCTGTCAAACCCACACAGGATCCAAGAACAGTCATTAGTGCTGTCGGACCCACACAGGATCCAGGAACATTAGTTGGAGCTGTCGAGCCCACATAGTATCCAGAAACAGTCGTCAGTGCTGTTGAACCCACACAATATCCACGAACAGTCATCAGAGCACATCTAGCTATAGAGGTCTTCACAAATCATGCTTGATTCCGGGAGGGTCCACTCCTCAAGCCAAGTGTCTCAAATTTCTGCCACATCAAAGAGGGAAATCCTAGCAAGACGTGTCCAAGACACATAAAAGAGATGACCAAGCCATTTTACAAAATGTACATAGCGTGTTGGAATATGGCACACACCGTGTCCTCAGACCTTGGGTACTTCCTATGTACAACAGCCCATGTCGAAAGGCTGGTCGTGTAGAAAAGTCAGTACACGGCGTGTGGTATGGTTACACGTCGTGTCTACTAAACTGGTGTCGTCTCTGTGTACGCTAGCCATGTTCCCGTACATAGCCTCAACCCATGTTTTCCAACCCATGTAACAAATACACGGGGTAGCCTGTGTCACTGGACATGCCTGGCCATGTGGTTGGGTACATGACCGTGTACTCCACCCCATGTCAGTGTATCCCTGAGATATACACCAAGTCTCACGAAGCCACTTCTACCAATATACATGGAGAGTACACTTCGTGCCTCTTGGCCATATAATTCTACCTATGTCCGTGTATTTACCAGAATATACGCCATGTCTCACGAAGCTTCTTCTGCCATTATGCATAGAGAATACACATTGTACCTCTTGGGCGTGTAATTCTGCCTGTATCCGTGTATTTCCTAGAATACACGCCATGTCTCGTGAAGCCTCTTCATCAATTCTGTATAGAGAATACATGTCGTGTGACTGGGGACACACACCGTGTGTTACTTTTCTAGCATCCGTATCTCAAGACGAAAAACGCCCTTACTACACGACATGTTCGTCAAAGGTACACACCAATTATTTTGGATTTTTCCAGAAACAACATCTTTGGGCAGCATGCCTCCGGTGAAGTTTGTTCTTCATTCTGACAGTCCGTTCATTACAAAACATCAGACACTAGGTCGCCACGATGTCCCGTAGTTGTTTCCAGTGTTTTCCGTCCTCCGGTCGGCTCCGAAAACAAGATTTGATTCACCCTCTCGAAGAACATTCAAGGAACATTCCTTCCAGTTTCGGTCCGATCCATCACCCGCTATTATTATCGCACCTCTGCTAGGTCTACATGATGTTTGGTCTTCTCTTTTGGATCATTTCATCGCACAATGAACTCGCAATGATCCATTTTTCTTCACCCATGAAGAACACGAAGAACACGCCAAACATTTCCAAGAACGGCGGAGGGATCGGGTCGTGTTCGTTCGCCCCGATCCTTCCACATTTGTTTTTTAGCAAGAGGGTCAAGAAAAACAATCATGGAAGGAAGAATCAAAATTTCCCAAATCAAAACACACACCTACCTTGTTTGTTTTTCGTCGACGAAGTTGTTGGGTAGGCGGACGTAGATTCGTTGTATACGAACACGTCTTACGTCAATGGAGGTTCTGAGAAAGGGAGTCGAAATCTCTCCTCGCCGTCATTCTTTGCTGGAAGAACGCATTCTTCATTCTTCATTGGTGGTATCTTTTATCCCCAAGCTCTATCCTCTCCCAAGTTCCACCAAGATGAAAATGACATGCCTAAAAAGAATAGATTATGATATCCTATTAAATTGTTGGCATAATATTCAAATAGATTAATTAATTAATTGAAAGTGTCGGCTCAATTAATTAACTAAGAGGATTAGGTACATTATGTGTTAGGGGAGTTGAAGAGGCTCCAATATATTTATTGGATATTAGAGTGTTTCTCCATTAATGGGGAGTTTCAAGGGGGTTTAAATCCCTAGTGGTCCCCGCAATAATAAATATTAAGAGGAGGGTAGGATCGGGTGGGCCCCTACACCATAACCTCTCATGGGAGGTTAAGGTGTGATGGTCCCCACCTCTAACTTCCACATGGTGGTTATAAAAAATAAAATAAAATAATACATGCACTTTTTTGATTTTATTATTCCACCTAAAACCCAAAAAAATAACTTTTTATCTCGAGTCAATGCCTTCGAAGTGAAAGTCTTCTTAAGTGAATATCGGCACTACGAGATCAACGGTGCCCTCAGATTTCAATTCCAAGCTCGGATTCAAAAGATATTAAACCGTACTCTTATGTTTAATGAATGTAACCAAACAAAACTTCAGAAATTGATTCCGGGACAGCGGGCCTCGGAATCATGCGCCGTCAGTTTTCACAGACTCATAAAATTCCCATGTATTTAAGAAAAATGATTTCCATGGAATTTTTAGTTTTTATTCCCAATCCTAAATACCATAATGTGTATATTCTTATCATCCACTTATAGTGTTTCTTGACAATGAATTATCTTTCCACACCTGGGTATAAGTCTTACACATTTATATTCATCACTTAGGGCCTATGATTCATTTATCACTGGAATATTTGTTGAGCATGACACACCCTAATAACATTCATTCTAGAACCTGAAATAATATCTCCTTACATCTAATGGGAAACCTGAGATGAATGTTTGTGGCTATACTAAATAATAGTTCTACATGAATCATTCACATGGAAATAAATAAGTCGTGTACATCTCACCACAAGCCTAGCTATCACCCTCTCTTAGCCTCTTGGAGAACACTCCTGAATTCCTAGTAATATGTTTATAATTAATTTGTTACTATATATCAATACACATTTGTGACAAACATATTATATTGAATACCATAGAAGTAAAACAAAAACATTACACTGATGAATATTTTTGAATAATAAGTTATAACTTTTTTCTTTAATTATGTTTACTAGGAAAAAATTCTATAGGTTTATTTCAAAATATTCAAAGCGAATAACCTCCTATTAAATCATTTTTTATTAATGGAAATTGAGATTATTATTTTGACATTACATTCAATTATACATTTTTCTTTTACTTTTTATTTGTTCACCATAATAATTAAATATTAAACTGTATTTTATATTCTTATTTACTTGGAAAATCATACCAAAATTGGTAATGAAGAATTTAATCAATACTTGTTCATTTTGTAACATAAAATGAGACTTGAGTAAAGAGGTGAAAATGATATGAAAAATGGGTCCATTTAAATATCATAATCCATTATTCAATTTTCACATGCGAGTGTATCTATATCCATATTTATATAATTTCTTCGTTTTATCCTTAAAAACCACTCAGAGATGAGATTTTAAGTTATAACATCACTGTCCTGATGAAGCGACTACAACTAACAGCCGACATTGTTGAAAGCATAATAAAATAATTACCATATTCTTTGTTCATCAATATCATGTATGAAATTTCACTATAACTTATCGAGTAGACTTAACAGGTATTGAGGACAATGAAACATTGAGTTTCTTATATCTTTCTACTAAGCGCAAGTGCTGGCAGTATTCATGGATACTCATGATTATGTGGAAATTTATTTTTTCCATCATTTATCATATCTTTTAAAACATGTGCTATAACTTGCAATTTTTTCTACCAAATAAATACTTGTAGATATGTATCTTTATCTGGATTTTCGATTTAGACTTTTTTATTAATTAATAATATAATTAAATGTCTCCCATTATTTTATCGATTTCTAGGAACCCTCTCTTCAAGAATCTGAATACTCAACCACATGAGTATTCTTGTGGAAATTATCCTGGAACCACCCCATATAGTCTAAAATATTTGGCTACACCACTACTTTGTCGGTTCAATATAGGCTTTTAGCTAGCCAACTGCATGAACTTGTGGTTCCTTAATCTGTTGAGTAATGTACCAGCTTCTTAAATCATTACATGATTTACTGAACACATTCATTTAAATAAAAACATGGTATATTTGACTAATTTTTAACTAAAATTTTAGTTAATCAACCCACCACTCTCAAAAGAACAACCTAGTAGTAAGAGATACCCTCTTCTTTTTCATGACGAGAACCCCAAAAAACTAGTTTTTTTTCAAATTCAAATGATGGAATGGGATTTAGAATTAATATTTCTTGGAGTTTTTTACTTTAATGTGAAAAAATAAATTATTTCTTATTTTCTAGGAATGTACTATGTCATCGCACTCACAACTGACAATATAAGAAATAGAAAAAACCAATGCATCGCATGTTCATTGTTTCCATGGATGCTTGTTTATTATTATTCTATGTGTTCATGTGTTAAATACAAAAATACAAAAAAAACAATGAAAAAATAAATTGATGACCTAATCATGAGATGGTGCTAATGGTTTATTCGTTGAGTGAATAACGGACCAACCTAGACCCATGGGGTAATATCTTATTTCTTGTAGTATTCAACTAGTTTTGTAGTGTCTGTCCACCCAATGCATCAAGGTCTTATCTTGTACATCTTCATAACAAGGTAAAAAGTGTGTCAGTGGTTGTTTAATCATTATACAAAATTACTCACTCATAGGATAGGGGAACTAGGTAGTAAATATTGAACTCAGGAGTGGATGTTTAGGTCTTTATATATATATAATGACTTATAGATGATACACAGATTGTCATTTAATAATTAATCTAATTTTTACAATAGCATGCAATAATTAAATAAATAAATGAACAAATTACCAGACATGCATTGGACAGTCTTAGGCTCACGATCAGTCAAATATTCCATAACTTGCATATTTGAAAAAAAATGCAGAATTAAATTAAACTTGCATTAAAATAAACTCAATTGAATTTAATTAAATTTAAAATTTCACTCTAATTTTTTATTCAATAAATATACATGGTTTAGTCCGCATTAATTTATTTAATTTTAAAACTATAAATTAAATTTATTAATAAATGTAATTAAACACTAAATTAAATTAATTTCTGCTTTAATTAATTATTAAACCAAAAAAAATTAATATTCCATTAATTAATTCTATACTAAAGTCAAGTTAACTATTTTATTTAATTTTGGATTAAATAAAATTACCCAGGCCCCATAAAAACCGAGCAGGGCGTTTGTGGGTTGGGCCCAACCCAGATAGGCCTATTCTGGATAGGGAAACCCCCATGTAGGGGTAATCTATCCCAGACATCCCCAACCAATCCCATTCCCAGCGGGGCAGAATTTCCTAGACCATTAAAGGGGAAATCTAATTCCAATCAGATATTCAATAGGTTACCTACCCCTGGACAACAGATCTGATCTGTCTGGATGTGAAACACTACATTTTCCTCGAATGACTAGCTCTGTCTCATGTTCCTCGCATGACCGAACCTGAGTCTTGAGGTCGTCCACCGAATGGTCTGGTCCGCTTGATCCTCTAAGACATCTGTCTGCTACCAGCTATAGAAGACTCCGCTACGTGATTCCTGTTGGTGGGTCTCGCTACTGGTGACTGCTCAACAAGGAAACTCTCTACTAAGATGGATCACTCCAACACCCCTACCTGCGTTGAGATACTAAGGGAGATCATCGAAGCCCTGATCTCTCGCCTAATCCCCTGCTCAATGGTCAGGGCCCTGAAGAATGGGTCTCATACCATATCTGTGGAGTAGCGCGAGATGTAAGTGAACCTCACTGAGTACTTTTCCACCATCATACTACCCTACTGTAGATGTAGTAGCTCCTGTATCCACACCACACGTAGGCTGTCTGCGACAAACTCCGCTCGAAACAGGCCCTCGAAGTCTTCCCTATAGTAGTGTCTCCTTTTCATGCAACTAGAGTATCATGATCCCCCATCTGCCTGCTACTTCCTGAAGGAGACTCACAGAAAGGATCACCATAAGATTGGCTAGTGTCCCTACCATTCTGAATACTCTCACCACAGCCTCCAGCCAATCCTCAACTACCTGTGGGTCTGTCTCGCCCCTATACCTGGGTGGGCACTGGCGCTGGAACTTATGCAATGCGTTCAGGCGGCATCCACTTTCTACTTCTGGGGCTGGTGGCATCGGTGGCCCAACAGGTAGTGGTACCACTAGTGCCTCCACTGTGATAGGGCCCTGCACTGAGGCCTAGTAGCTCGGTGAGCTGCCATCTCGTACAAAGCTGGAACCCTGGTTGGCTGTCTGTGTGGGGCCATCATATAAAGTAACAAGTGCACCATGGTTAATATGTTATGCCTGGTGAGCTGAAACAAAGAGATCATAATGAAAACACTTGAAACACACACGCAATCAGTTTTTTCATACATTGAGTTGGAAATAAGAAGTCAGGGTCCTGGTGTATGGATATATCGGCCGCCGCACCAACACTGGACTCCCTAAACTGAAAACCTCTCTCAGAACCCTTAGCCCTATTTATTCATAGAAAATATCATAATCCTAAGTTATGCGGTAGATTCAACTCCTTTGATACCGTGTATCTTGGATTTTCAAAATTCCACTCACAGAAGCGGTAAAATAATGTTTTATAAAAAATTCAGCTTTTTTTAACTACCACTTAGTGGTTTCACTATTAATCAAAAAATGAAAGTTTCCAGAAAAATACCAAAATTTAGGCCTAAGCTATATTTGATATTATGAATTTAATAATGATGTCTATTTTACCAAATTAAAAACAAATCATTTGCACTAATTAATTTAAAAATTATTTCCCATCATCAAAACAAATAGCATGTTCTTAAGAGATAATAACTATCAAAAGATTGACACTTGTTTATGTCTAGTTTAAATGTGAAATTACATACAATGAACAACATTGTATTAAATTGTAAAAATATATTCTAAATATACTTTAAAACCACTCAAATAAATAAATTATCACTATTAATTATTTCGATTAAAAAATTTGTTTTTAATTAAAATTTAGTAATTTTCACTATTCATCAGAATTTGAAAGTTATCTGAAAAGTACCAAAATTTCACCCTAAGCTAATTTTGATATTCCGAATCCAAAAATGAAGTCCATTTTGAAAGATAAAATTTATACAATTTCAAAAAGTGGGTATTACTATTCATAACAGCTAGTTCATAATAATATTATAATAATATCTCGTTTAGTAAAACTTGGTATTGCGTACAACACGCGCTATCGAGGAAGGTCGTGATTGCGTGTAATGCAGCCAAGTTAGGGTTGCGTGTTGTGCAAGACTCTTTTGTTGTAATGTACAACACCATACATCAATAAAATTGAAAAGAAAATTTCTCATAAAATCTCAGGGTGTTACAATAAGAATTAAATATTAAACTGTCTTTTATATTCTTATTTACTTAGAAAATCATAACAAAATTGTTAATGAAGCATTTACTCAATAATTGTTCATTTTGTAACATAAAATGGGACTTGAGTAATGAGGTGAAAATGATATAAGGAAAGGGTCCATTTAAAGATCATGATCCATTATTCAATTTACACATGTGAGTGTAACCATCTCCATATTCATATATTTTCTTTTTTTTCTCCTTAAAACCCACTCAGAGATGAGACATCAGGTTATAACATCTATATCTAGATGAAGCGACCACAACTAACACCCGGCGTTGAGGAAAGCATAATGACATAATTACCATTTTGTTTGTTCATCAGTATCTTGTATGAAATTTCATTATAACTTCTCGAGGCGACTTAACAGGTGTGGAGGACACTGAAACATTGAGTTTCTTATATCTTAGTACTAAGCGAATGTGTTGGTACTATTCATGGATACTCATGATTATGTGGAAATTTACTTTTTCCATCATTTATCATATCATTTCAAACACGTGCTATAACTTGAAATTTTTTTCTACCAAATAAATATATTTAGATATGTATTTTTATCTGGATTTTTGATTTATACATTTTTATTAATTATTTATATCATTAAATGTCTCCCATTATTTTTATCGATTTATAGGAACCCTCTCTTCAAGAATTGGAATACTCAACCACCTGAGTATTCTTGTGGCAATGATCCTGGAACCACCCCTTATTGTCTACAATATTTGGCTACGCCGCTACTTTGTGGGTTCAATGTAGGCTTTTAGCTAGCCAACTGCATGAACTTGCAGTTCCTTGATCTGTTGAGAAAAGTACCAGCTTCTTAAATCATTACATGATTTACTCAACACATTCATCTAAAATAACAACACGATAGATTTTACTATTTTTTACTAAAATTTTAGTTAATTCAACCCACCACTCTCATAAGAACACCCCAGTAGTAAGAGGTACCCTCTTCTTTTGCATGACTGGATCCCCAAACAGCTAGAATTTTTCAAATTCGAATGATGGAATGTGATTTAGAATTAATATTTCTTGGAGTTTTTTTACTTTAATGTGAAACAATAAATAATTTCCTATTTTATAGGAATGTACTATGTCATCACACTAACAAATGACAATACAATAAATAGAAAAAACCAACATGTCACATGTTCATTGTTTTCATGGACGCTTGTTTATTATTATTCTATGTGTTGATGTGTCAACTACACAAACACAAAAAAGTAAAAAAACAACGCAAAAATAAATTGATGACCTAATCATGAGATTGTGATAATGGTTGATTAGTTGAGTGAATAACGGACCAACCTAGACCCTTGGGGTAATATCTTGTGTCTCGTAGCTTTAAACTATACCCTCAGAATACAACGATTTACTGGAATTTAAATTTAAATATAATGACGGGTAAAATTAACATACAAGATAAATATGTTCTTTTAAAAATTACCCAAATTATTTTTGAATCCATAATTAAATCTCAGATGACCATAATGTTTCCATTAAATGTTAGTTTTAATCTCCACTAGCAGTGTTGTGACCATAATGATTCCCTATAATAATCCTAATGAAAATTTCATTTTTTTCTTTGGCTTAAAAATTTAATGTGTTTATTTGATATAAATTTTTGGTATTTGTTATGCAATGGAACGCCCAAAATGGGATATTAAAATTTTTCACTGATGATCGATGTAAATGTGTTGACATCGGTGAATCATTTCTCTATTACTTACTCAGGATCACTCATGAAAGAAGTTAAGAACAAAAATAAACTATGAAATAAATGTTTTAGATCAGTAGCCATCCACGATGTCTTCTCATCGTTGGAAAACACTAAATGAATAATCACTACCACAAAAACAGTTTTTCCCAGTGTCAACCTTTATCAGTGCTTATGAAAAAGTGCTAGTAAAGGGGGGGGGGGTGCCTTTATCAACGTTTTTTCGTTAGCGCTGATAAAGGGTCGACTTCCAAAAAAATCAATTAAAAATAATATATTAATATATAAATATATTTATATAGTTATATTGATA
This sequence comes from Viscum album, assembly GCA_963277665.1. NCBI lineage: Eukaryota > Viridiplantae > Streptophyta > Magnoliopsida > Santalales > Viscaceae > Viscum > Viscum album. Next base: position 155,032,725 of record OY728166.1, on the reverse strand, counting down.
TAAATATAATATATAATTTTTTAATATATTTTAGATAAGTATAAATATACATTTACACTTAGAATACTTAATATATAATATATATAGTGAAAATAGATTATAAAAAAAATAAAAAAATTATTTTTAATTAATAATTTTATAATTATTTTGGGGTAATAGTCATTTAATAAAAATTTGAAGAATAAAAAATAAAAAAATAAAAAAGATCCCAAATATGTTGAAAACACAACTCGAACATCAAACAGCCATACCTTTTGATTCGGGTGTCCGTTTGAGATCTACCCAATATCAAATCAATTTCTACGACGAGCTCTATGTCACTATGACCTGGGGGGGACCTTGGTCAAGGTTTTTTTTGGCCAAAAAAGGCCCAAAAGGCTTCCAAAACTGAGTTTTTAGTCGGGTACCCCGATTTTTTAACATTTTGTGGATTTTTAGACTCGTTTAAGGGGTAATTATTGGCTTTTTTGGTGAGGACAGAATTTATTACAAGGTATTACATTCATATTGCCATTATGTTTTTGAAATTTCATCATTTTTTTAATACACTGCTATTTATAATCAAATATATAACAATATATGCATATTTTTCATGTATTCACAAATAAAAATATAATTATATAAATATAAATAATAAAATATATTTACATATAAAATATATTAGCTTTATCTAAATTGTAGGATCAAAATAGTGATGTTGATGCTCAATATACAAGAGGGGGGTGAATTGTATACTTTAAAAATTCCTTTGGAACCTTTAAAGTTAGTTACGAATAACTATGTTTTCCTTACGCAAAGGAAAAGGCTAACTTTAACAAAGTTAAACTATGAAAATTCACAACACCTCTAACACTGAATACAAAATTGAAATAAATTTCTGAATGTGGGTTCCGGAAATATGGTTCCGGAAATTGAAATTTAACAAAATATACAATATGAGATTCTACCTTAAAGCGTATAGAATCTAAATGAATCAGAGTAAGTAAGGAAGTATAAGAATGTTATACTTTCCTTAAGATACAAATTGCAGCGGAAATAAAACAAGTAGTTAAACTACAAGTAACAAGATAATAGTCGTTTAACCCAAAGATAAGTGTATCCAACAACCTTGGATAAAGGTCCCTTGATTTATACTTTCAAGAAAGTCTGTCTTACCCACCCCAGGGTAAGCCCTCGATACGAAGATCGGAGTCTCTGTCTTGCTATCCCCGCAAGACCTCAACTTCAAGGTAGTTGGCAACCTCTGTCACCCTCAGCAAGGAAGCCCTCGAACTTCAAGGTAGTCGGCACCTCTGTCTTCCTATCCTCGGAAGCCCTCGAATGTAATCACCAACATTCGGAGTCGCACGAAGCTTTGAGAGTTGATAAGAGCCTATCTCTCTAGAAATCACTTCAAGAAAAATAGTCAGCCTTTCAGCACTTTCATTAGCTATCAGCTACAACTCTTTCAAATGAGCTCCTATTTATAGGTAAGGTCGGCTCCTTCTCCAACGGTCATATTTTCCTTAAAGATCGGAGGGACCTGTACACGTGTCACTTAGACAACGGTTAGTTTATAACAAAACAGACGACATCGTTTTATAACAAAACAAGTGTAACAGAATGTACGACATCGTTTTAAATCTTAACATAAAAGTTCGGAATGAAAACTTCGGAGTGAAGATTCGGAGTGTAAGGAACAATAGTAAAGAGTAGACAAATCTTAGAATTGTAAGCAATATAAAAGTTCAGAGTCTAACAAAGATATTTTTCGGATTCTGAATTAATTCAGAGTGTATAAAACAAAGATACTCAAATTCTGTTTAATAGGTGAATTCGGAATGAGAATTCGGAATATGAATTCGTCATCAGAAATCGTAATGAGAATTCATCATTAGGATTCGTAATGAGAATTCGTCATCAGAAATCGTAATGAGAATTCGTCATCAGAATTCGTAATGAGAATTCATCATCAGGATTCGTAATGAGAATTCGTCATCAGAATTTGTAATGATAATTCTTCATCAGAATTCGTAATGGGAATTCGGAATTAGATTTCATCATTAGAATTCGTAATGAGAATTCTTCATTGGAATTCGTATCCTGAATCTGGAATGGAACTTAGTCAGAGTTCATATCCGGAATTCGGAATGAAACTTCCTTATAGTTCTTATCCAGAATCAGAATCCTAAAACAGAATGCTTTATATCAAAGTTTCAACAATTCCGAGAAAATGAATCCGAATCTCATACTTAAGAAAAATATGGATGAAAATATGATAAGGATAATTTTTCTTATAAATACGATTTTCCTTAAGAAAGCAATTTTCCTTATAAAAGCAATTTTCCTTAAGAAAGCAATTTTTCTTAAGATAAGGTGTTTGTGATTTTCAAAACAATAAGGAATGGAAAAGTCATAAGGAAAACCTTATTGACTCAACAATCACCCCCTTTTTGGAAAGCACAAACATCCTTACGAAAATGAAATTCTAAGAAGAATGAAAAACATTAAGGCTTATCTCCCTTTGCTTTAAGGATATTGATGAATACGACTAACTCACCTTAGGCTTTGAAACACTAAGTATCGTATTCAAATTTCCGGAGTGATAGACAACAACGTATTCTTTAATGAAAAAGCTCCCCCTTACACAAACTCTTATTAGAGTTTTTCTTTTTCTTAAGGATCATTTTCTTCTCCCCCTTTGATAAACCCTTATTAGAGTTCTTCTTTTTCTTAAGGATATTTTACTTCTCCCCCTTTGTGATTTTCAAAAATAATTGGATAGAATTGAAAAAAATAACAAAGTACCTGAAATATTAGTAACGACAACAAAAGAAACGAGAGGCACAAATTTCATTAGATTTGAAATCTCGACAACAAAGAAAAAAATTACCACAAAAAGATCGGATTTGGTTATTTCGGATCTTTTTCCTTTGACATGAGCCCCTTTATAATAGTCTTGATCTTCTTCAGGTCTTTATGATCTTCTTCATCTTGCTTCTTTAAGGCAACTATTCTTTCAGATTGAGCTTCAATTTTTTCTTCCTGGGCTTTCAGCTTTTCTTCCTGAGCTTTGATCTTTTATTCCTGAGCCTTCATCCTTTCTTCAAAATCAATACGATGATCTCTTTCAAACTTCCAGTTTTGAGAAACGGAATTCAGCTTCCCATTCAGATCTCTCACTTCATGAATCCGGAAGTTCTTTTCTTCTGTCAGCTTCTCTTCAAAGGATGATGTTAACTCATTTATCTTCTTGTCCTCGGTTTCAAATGCATCTTTATCATTGTCTTGAAACTCATCGAACAACCTCATCTCTTCCACAGTCTTCTTCGACCAATTTTTCATCCTCTTGCAAGATTTTATATGAGCTTCGTAACCAACAAAGAAGGTTTTGAACTGAGCTTCAATCTCAACGCAGTTGTCCATAACCATAGATACGGAGTCAGTTTTCTGATTCAACGCATGTTGGAGCATCTGACATCTAGAGTCAATACTAGAGAATGTCGGAATGGATCCCACCAACTTCTTTAAAGACTGGACAACAAAATCATGCCCCAACGAGGATGACTCCGAATCTGAAATCTTGCTTGGAGAGTTTTCTTCCTCAATAAGCTCCAACTTCTTTTTAGATGAATCACCATATTCTCTTTTCTTGCTAGCCACTGATTTCGGAGTTTCAACAAGGAGTTGCTTTCCATTGTCTTTCTTCAGAATTGATTCTTGATCAGGAGTTTTCTGTTCCCCAGTAGATACTTGAACAATCTCATCAACAACTTTCTGAACAACATATTCCTCATTCTTATCCTTCTCTGGAGTTACTAACTTAGAGGATTCAGCCTCTGATGTTCGGAGTGATAGATGTTCCGAAGGTGATCCTTTATAATCATCCACTTGTTTCAAAAGATCTCATGTTTCACCACTTCCTTCATCAACTTCTTCTTCCTCTCCCACTTGCTGAATCTGCCCAATTTTCTCAACATGCTCAGATGTAGTCACTTCCGGAAAATCAAGGTTTCTTCCTGGAGTCTCAGGTAGAGATTCCAGGGAGAATGATCTCGGAACTGGGATGCTTCCGGGTACCATCTCATTAAACTTTAACAATGCTTGGACTGCCTCAGCTTCTGACATCTTCTTCTTAAGCTTCTTTTCCTTTGCTTGTCTTTCAAGCTCATCAGCAGTTATCTCCTTTAATTCCTTAGCTTCCGCAGGGTCCAATCCGAACTGCGGATCCCCTACTTTCCTTTTCTCTTTATCAGCTCTCCACTTTGTAACTACCTCATCAGGATAGGTCTTCTTCTTCTTTGGTTTGGGAGGAGCGGTTTGAACTTCCTTAGACTTAGGATCTTCGACATTAGCTGCAACTTCCTTTAACTTTCTTTTCTTCACTGGTTTGGATGATTCTGGTTCAGCAGCCTTCGGAACCGTTTCTTCTTGATTAGGCAAGTCAAAGAACACACCAATCTCCTTGTTTAAAGCCACATCCATACTCTTAAGGGTGTCATCACTAACAAACAAAATTTTACAAACCCTTGACTTAGATCTGCAAGCGTCCTTGAAAGATTCAAGGCACCGAACTATCAACTTTGATAATATTGCTGGGTACATTACGATCTGAGCTCTGAGATTTCTTTTCTTAAGATTCTCAATGGTTATAAGAATGTGCCTCATGAAGTTAACCTTCCTTAGATTTATCAGGAAATCTAAGATATAGATCTCACTCTTCTTCAAGCTATCTTTATCACCTTTCCTCGGTATGATAAGTCCTTGAACCCACAACTCTAGAATCCGGAAGTTTCTGGATAGACTTGCAATCTTCGGAGCCTTGTTATCAGCCAGTCCGAGAGTTTCTAAAGATTTTTCCTTGTCGAAGCTACCCTTAGAGTCCGGCAATACATGAGAAATAAACTCGGCTTCTCCTTCATAAGACAGTCCTACCAATCTTGCAGCCTTGGTGTGAGAAAGCTTGTAAGTCTTTCCATAAGACTTAAATGAGAACTTCTCCCTATTATCTTCCTTAAAGAAGGAAACTGATTCATAAAACTCGACAGGTAATTCTGAATATACTTCATCTTGGTTCCCGGTTTTTGACACCGCAACATCTTCCCAGCCATTCAACTTAATGTTCTTTGAAATAAGGGAATCATAGTTGTTGAAGAAATCCGGATGGACTAACCTTTCTCTGTAAACTAACCACGGAGAAATAGGCTTGGTGGAAGACATTTCTTGAGATGCTAACTCCGCAGACATTCAGATCTGTAATCCTCTGAGAAGTTCGGAACAGAAAAAACTGTAGTTCGGAACGGCCTTAAAACAGAGGGGCAGAGCTTCAGGACGCGAGAGCTTGATATCGATGTGGGACGAGTATCTGGGTCCCCTTTATATAGGCAGCGAGATGACGGTTCAACTTCCACGGTTGATCTAACGGTTGGAATAAGCTGAGATCAGATCTGATGGTTGAAATCTTGAATCTGATCTTTTTGAGGTTTTTATTTAAACAAGGAATTAAGAAAACTAAATTCCGAAAACATAATACAAGAAAATTCCAGCAAGTAAAATATGACTACGAAAACTTGAGTAAGGAAATAATGCCTTTCGGATTGGATTAGGAGGATTATTCGTAATGGATAATATAAAAAGATGATTACAAAAAAAACTTTATTATGAAAAGACAAAGTTCTCAAAATTTTACTACGGAAAACAATCTCACTACGAAAAACTCAGTACGAAAAATTCAATACGAAAAACACATTATAGAAAAAAAATCAGTACAAAAATCTGGTTATGAAACTGCAAGTACGTAAATTGTAATTTCGGAAATTTTCAATACGAATACTTCCATTCCAGACGTATTATGTACGAGAATGTCCAATTTGAAAATTTGTAGTTCCGGAAATTCCATTCCGAAAATATTCTTTCTGAAAAGAATTTGAAAACAAACTAAAGAATTTTGTTAAACCGTCAAGCAAATGTACTCCCCCTATGAAAAAAAGGTTATTACTGTAAGGAGACTTTTTCAACAAAATGTTAATTCAGAAATATTACCTTATGGTTATCATTCCTAACTTCTGTTTAATATATTCAAATCTATCAGAAGGCAAAGATTTTGTGAAAATATCAGCAAGTTGATCTTGCGTTCCAATAAACTGAAGAATAATATCCCCTTTGGGTGTGTGATCCCTAAGAAAGTGATGCCTAATATCTATGTGTTTTGCACGAGAGTGATGTGAAAGGTTTTTACTTAGGGCAATGGAACTTGTGTTATCACACAAAATTTGAGTTTTAGTAAAACTCAATCCATAGTCTGCGAGTGTCTGTTGCATCCACAACACTTGAGCACACCAACTTCCAGCTACTACATATTCAGCTTCAGCAGTGGAAAGTGCTACAGAATGTTGCTTCTTGAAAGACCAATAAACTAAAGAATCTCCTATGAAATGACATGTTCCAGATGTACTTTTTCTATCCATTCTACATCAACCAAAGTCAGCATCAGAAAAGCTTTATAGAACAAAATCATTTCTAGAAGTATAAAATAATCCTAGATCCATGGTTCCCTTAAGGTAGCGAAATTTTTTTTTTACTGCCTTTAAGTGAGATTTCATAGGATTGGATTGATATCTTGTACATAAGCATACTGAAAACATTAAGTCTGGTCGACTAGCTGTTATGTAAAGTAGACTTCCTATCATACCTCTAAAAGATGTTTGATCTACTGTTTTCCCAGCTTCATCAAGATCTAAAGAGTTTGAGGTACCAATGAGAGTACATATACTCTTAGTGCTTTCATAACCATACTTTTTAATAAGATATTTAATATACTTATGTTGAGATATGTAGGTTCCTTCTGGTTTTTGAGAAATTTGAAAACCAAGGAAAAATGTTAACTCACCCATCATACTCATTTCGAACTCAGATTTCATTAGACTTCCAAAAGAGTCAGTCAAAGATTGCTGAGTTGAACCAAATATAATATCATCAACATAAATTTGAACAATCAAAACATTTTTCTTATCTTTCTTTATAAAAAGGGTTGGATCTGCATCTCCCTTAACATTGTTATATTGAAGAAAAATCTGGTGAGTCTATAATACCATGCTCGTGGGGCTTGTTTAAGGCCATTCAAATCTTTGGTAAGTCTAAAAATATGATCAGGATGTTTTGTATCTTCCAATCCAGGAGGTTGTTCAACAAAAACATCCTCTTGAACATAACCGTTAAGAAAAGCACATTTTACATCCATTTGAAAAAGTTTGAAATTAAAGAATGCTGCAAAGGCAAGTAGAATACGGATAGATTCAAGTCTAGCTACTGGAGAATAGGTTTCTTAATAGTCTATTCCTTCTTGATGATTATTGACTTTAGCAACAAGTCTAGCTTTATTTCTAACAATGACTCCATTTTCATCACATTTATTTCTGAAAACCCATTTTACTCCAATAACAGAAGTTTCCTTAGGTCTTTAAACCAAGGTCCAGACTTTATTCCTTTCGAATTCATTTAGTTCATCTTGCATGGCTTTAATCCAATCATCATCACCTAAATCTTCATCAGTACCTTTAGGTTCTAATTGGGAAAGAAATTCTAGATGTTCTACTTCATTTCTTAAGGAACTTATAGTCCTTACAGGTTGATTTACATCACCAATGATACTATCACTGGGATGATTCTTATGAAACACCTGATTTGGGTTTTGTAAAACCTGTTCATCAACATAGGGTAGAAAGTCTTCTGGGGTAAATGTTTCAGAAGTATCTTCTAGAACAATTTCCTTTTCAGAAGGTTCTTCTATCAAAGGTTGACATTCAGTTTTTGAAAACACATCTGAAGATGTAAGTTGAGATGGTTTAAAAACAAAAGGATCTGACTCATCAAATTTTACATGTACTGTTTCCTCAATAGTACAAGTATTTTTATTAAAAACTCTATAAGCCTTAGAAGTTGTGGAATATCCTAAGAAAATTCCTTCATCAGACATTGGTGTGAATTTATGTAAGTTATCTTTAGTATTCAAAATGAATACATTGCAACCAAAAACCTTGAAGTAGGAAAGTCTTGGTTTTCTACCATTCCATAACTCATAAGAAGTTTTATTAAGAAAAGGTCTAATCAAAACTCGATTTATAGTATAACAAGCAGTACTTACAGCTTCAACCCAGAAATGTCTAGCAATAGAATATTCACTCAACATGGTTCTAGTTATTTCTTGAATAATTCTATTTCTTCTTTCAACTACACCATTCTGTTGAGGAGTTCTAGGTGCTGAAAAATTGTGAGTAATACCTTTCTTACTACAAAAAGTTATCACTTTGAATAGTTTTAAATGGAAGGTTTTTCTCATTTTTAACTTGATCTCTAAAACTTTTGAAATAGGAAAAAGCTTCAGATTTCTTTGCTAGAAAATAGACCCAAGTAAATCTAGTGTAATCATCAACTAGAACAAACACATAGTATTTGCCTCTAATACTTCTAGTTTGTGTTGGACCAAAAAGATCCATGTGCACTAACTGTAATGCATCAGCTGTTGAGACTTCACCGATTGACTTAAAACTAGATTTATGTTGCTTGCCATATTGACAAGGATCACAAACTTTAGAATAATCAAATCTAAGCTCCGGTAGATCCTTAACTAGTTTCTTCTTAGAGAGTTTACATAGGTTTCTAATATTACAGTGTCCTAATCTTCTATTCCATAACCAAGAATGATCTTCCATTGCACTTAGGCAAGGTAAATCTTGGCTCCTGAGGTCTTCTAGGTTCAAAGTGTATACATTCTCTTGCCTATTTGCTGAGAGAATAAATTCTTCCTTGGAATTGTGAACTAAACCCTTATCATTCCTAAAATCCACAAGGTAACCTTCATCACATAACTGACTTATGCTAATGAGGTTGTTCTTAAGACCCTTAACAAAAAGAACAATTGAAATCAAGGTTTTACCAAAAAGAACAATATTACCAATACCAACAATATCTCCCTTAGCATTGTCTCCGAAAGTTACCTTTCCTCCTTTCGTTTTGATAATCTTTTCAAAATAGCTTTTGTTACCAGTCATGTACCGGGAACATCCACTATCCATGTACCATATATTGTTGATGGTACATTCTTTATTTTCCTGAAATCAAGAAGAAAATTAGATTTTCAGAATCCAAACTTGTTTGGATCCGAGATTTCCAGACAATAAAATTTTAGGTATCCACATTTTCTTTGAAAAGTAAGCTTTGTGAAATCCTAGAGATTGGGTTTTATTTAAGGAACAATTCTTTTCCCAGTGACCACCACATTGACACTTGGTACAAAATGGGGCACTTTGAGGAACAAAATAATTGTTACTGAAAATAGGTTTTGCATGGGTATACCCAAATCCAGATTTATTTCTTAAAGGTCGTATTTGGGAATACATTTTATCAAAATTTTCCTTACCATGGGTAATGTCTGATAAACACTTCTTTAAGGAAAAAAATTTCGGACTTGAGTTTTACAACCATGTTTTTATCCTCAAAATCATTAGTTTTTGAACTAGAGTTAGGCTCGAAAACATTTTTATTAGAAATTACTTTTTCTAATTCATTAGAAAGTTTGTTCTTCTTAGAACTTACTTCCTCAAGATTATTTGAAATACATTAAAAATTAGCATTTTTTCTTATCAAGATCTTTAGAAAGATCTGATATCTCTTTTGTAAGAATAGAATTCCTAGAGTTTGCCTTATCAAGATTCTTATTGAGTTTGGAATTCTCAATCTCAAGAAGTTCAGCAAACCTAGAGACTTCTTCATAAGAAGGTAATGTATTTTCCTCATCAGAAGATGATTCTTCATCAGAAGAGTTATAATACTTACTATCATTAGAATTTAAAGAAACATTGGTCAATGATTCAGCATTTCGTACCTTAGCCATAAGACAATGATTATCAATAGGTAATCTGGCTATAAGACCAAGATTCTTCTGTCCGGAAGATTCATAATCAGAAGATTCATCTGAAGAGTCACCACCACTGGCACTCCAGGTGTCATTAGCTTTCAGAACATTCTTAGCTTTAGCTTTATAATACTTCTTCCTATTTCTGTCTGAATGTCTTTCCTTCCTTTCTTTCTTTTTGAGCATAGGGCAATCTGGTCTACTATGTCCAGCTCTCTTACATTCATAACAAGTAACTTCTCCATCTTTCTTATCTTTTGCTTTACTTTTTCTTATACATGGATTGAAAATTTCTCTGGCCGGCTATCTTGTTCATCCTTCGAGCAAGATTGGCTAATTCATTTTCTGAGACTTCACTTTCACTAGATTCGGATTGGAAAATGACTTTCTTAGACTTGGATCTGGTTACTCTCTCAGGAGTCTTAGCTTTCATCTGATTTGAAGTTGTAGTAAAAGCAACAGTACCATTTCCATTCTTTTTCTTGATGTTGTCAGCATCTCTCTTCATTCTGGTTTCATGTTGTAGAAGAGTTCCAAATAATTCATCAAGAGTAATTTTAGTGACTTTCCTGTTCTAATCAATAGCTGTTCTCTTGGATTCCCACTCATTGGGAATAATATCAATTATCTTGTCCACAAGAGCTTCATCATCTAAACCATTCTCTCCCATAGATTGTAGACTGTTAACAATAGTCATGAATCTTTGTTGAACTTTATAGATAGGTTCTCCAAAAGGAAAATTGAAGCCATGATATTCATCTCTAAGCATAGCTCTTCTAGTTTCAATCACCATAGAAGTCCCAAAGTGTGTAACCTCTAACTTCTTCCATATACAGTTAGCTGCTTCACAAGAAGAAATTTGGCTATATATATTTCTGGTCATTGAAAAAAGTAAAGTATTGCGTACCTTATAGTTCAATTGATATTCTTGCTTTTACTGGTTACTAAAGGTTCCGACTTCCTTGTCAGGAGTTTTATAATCACCAGTAAGCATAACAAAGTTATCAACTCCAGTATTGATAACAAAAGTCTTCATACGATCTCTCCAGTATTCATAGTCATTACCATCAAAGATAGGTGGTCTTGTAGGATTTAGATTATCAATTGATGCAACATTAATTCCTGTCATACTTATAATAACTTTGCACACAAACTTGTTAGTAGCAAAGAATCTTAATAACAATGTTCGGAATGGGAAAAGTTTCGGAATGGAAAAATTTTGGAATAAGAAAATTCGGAATGATAATGTGAGCAAGAAAAACTTGTATGTGAGTAAAAGTATTTTAGAGATCGGCTCTGATACCAAATGTAAGATTGGTATAGAGTAATAGGTTTCCAACCTCTGATACCAATTGTAGGATCGAAATAGTGATGTAGATGCTCAATATACAAGAGGGGGGTGAATTGTATACTTTAAAAATTCCTTTGGAACCTTTAATGTTAGTTATGAATAACTATGTTTTCCTTACGCAAAGGAAAAGGCTAAGTTTAACAATGTTAAACAAAGAAAATTCACAAAACCTCTAACACCGAATACAAAATTGAAATAAATTTCCGAAAGTGGGTTCCGGAAATATGGTTCCGGAAATTGAAATTTAACAAAAGGTACAATATGAGATTCTACCTTAAAGCGTATAGAATCTAAATGAATCAGAGTAAGTAAGGAAGTATAAGAAAGTTATACTTTCCTTAAGATACAAATTGCAGCGGAAATAAAACAAGTAGTTAAACTACAAGTAACAAGATAATAGTCTTTTAACCCAAAGAGAAGGGTATCCAACAACCTTGGATAAAGGTCCCTTGATTTATACTTTCAAGCAAGTCTGTCTTACCCACCCCAGGGTAAGCCCTCGATACGAAGATCGGAGTCTCTGTCTTGCTATCCCCGCAAGCCCTCAACTTTAAGGTAGTTGGCAACCTCTGTCTCCCTCAGCAAGGAAGCCCTTGAACTTCAAGGTAGTCGGCACCTCTGTCTTCCTATCCTCGGAAGCCCTCGAATGTAATCACCAACATTCGGAGTCACACAAATCTTTGAGAGTTGATAAGAGCCTCTCTCTCTAGAAATCACTTCAAGAAAAATAGTCAGCCTTTCAGCAGTTTCATCAGCTATCAGCTACAGCTCTTTCAAATGAGCTCCTATTTATAGGTAAGGTCGGCTCCTTCTCCAACGGTCATATTTTCCTTAAAGATCAGAGGGACCTGTACACGTGTCAGTTAGACAACGGTTAGTTTATAACAAAACAGACGACATTGTTTTATAACAAAACAAGTGTAACAGAATGTACGACATCGTTTTAAATCTTAACATAAAAGTTCGGAATGAAAACTTCGTAGTGAAGTTTCGGCGTGTAAGGAACAATAGTAAAGAGTAGAAAAATCTTAGAAGTGTAAGCAATATAAAAGTTCGGAGTCTAACAAAGATATTTTTCGAAGTCCGAATTAATTCAGAGTGTATAAAACAAAGATACTCAGATTCTATTTAATAGGTGAATTCGGAATGAGAATTCGGAATATGAATTCGTCATCAGAAATCGTAATAAGAATTCATCATTAGGATTCGTAATGAGAATTCATCATCAGAAATCGTAATAAGAATTTGTCATTAGAATTCGTAATGAGAATTCATCATCAGGATTCGTAATGAGAATTCGTCATCAGAATTCGTAATGATAATTCTTCATCAGAATTCGTAATGGGAATTCGGAATAAGATTTCTTCCTTAGAATTCGTAATGAGAATTCTTCATTTGAATTCGTATCCTGAATCTAGAATAGAACTTAGTCAGAGTTCATATCCGGAATTCGGAATGAAACTTCCTTATAGTTCTTATCCAGAATCCGAATCCTAAAACAGAATGCTTTATATCAAAGTTTCAACGATTCCGAGAAAATGAATCCGAATCTCATACGTAAGAAAAATATGGATGAAAATATGATAAGGATAATTTTTCTTATAAAAGCGATTTTCCTTAAGAAAGTAATTTTCCTTATAAAAGCAATTTTCCTTAAGAAAGCAATTTTTCTTGAGATAAGGTGTTTGTGATTTTTAAAACAATAAGGAATGGAAAAGTCATAAGGAAAACCTTATTGACTCAATATAAATAATAACTAATATCCATTTTATTTAAAATACAAATATATGAATATTTATATACCTATATATTAATCTAACTATATATATATTAATCTAACTATATATATATTAATCTGACTATATATATATTAATATAACTATATATATATATATATTAATATTACTATAAATATATATACTAATATCAATATAAATATATATATTAATATCACTATAAATATATATATTAATATAACTATATATATATGTTAATATAACTATATATATATATTAATATAAATATATATTACTATCCGAATAAATATAACTATATATATATATATATTAATATAACTATATATATATATTAATATAACTATATATATTAATATAACTATATATATATTAATATAAATATGTATTACTATATGAATAAATATAACTATATATATATATATATTAATATAAATATATATTACTATACGAATAAATATAACTAAATATATAAATATATATATAGAGATATCTTGAATTGGAAAACAAATCAAAATAGAGGAGTGGTAAGGGTTTAGGCACGCAGCGGGGAGATCTCGAGTTCAAATCCTGGTGGAGGCAGGGGCGCTTGCACATGCAGGAATATGGGATCAAGCTCTTTTAAATGGTGGATGGAGTGCTTGGGGCGTTGTAGGGGGGCAGAAAAGCATTGTAAAAGGGGGGGCTCAACCACAATAAAAGCCCCCCGATTGGAAGTATTTCTTTAATTTTTTTTAATTTTTTTACCTTTTATCAGCGCTTTTAGAAAAGAACTGATAAAAGGGGTCCTTTATCAGTGCTAAAACGAAAGCGCTGATAAAGGAAGCACTAATAAAGGGGTCGTTTATCAGCACTAAAACAAAGTGCTCATAAATGAACCTTTTATCAAATCTTTGTTTTAGCGCTGATAAAAGAATCATTAGATCAACGCTTTTTTTAGCGCTGATAAAAGGGGTCTTTATCAGTGCTTTTTGAAGCGATGATAAAGGGGACCCCCCCCCTTTATCATTGTCGGCATTAATAGCGATTTTCTAGCACCATTAATGGAAATTTTTTGCGCTGATAAAAGCCGTTTTTGTAGAAGTGAATCAAAAGAATAATTCCTCAAGATCAAGCTTACACACTTCAAAAATCTACGACTTCGCCGATCATCAAAATCTGGGTACTAGCGCAGAGTCGTGATGATTCCTTTCATGCTTTGACGATCACTGCATCGTTATTCTCGTGATGCTTCAAAGAGAGCATGATCTGAGCTCCTTGTATCCAGAACCCCTCTCTCTAGATCATGAAAGATTTAATAGGAGAGGGAAATCCAATGAATAGTACCTGGTGGGAGTCTCTCCACATTTATATATAGTGTGTAATTTTAATACTCGGTATTGCGTTTCCAGCACCCGAATACTTAACACATTGTAAAATAAATGTTATGACTACTACAATGAGTAATTATTATTATTATAACATTATTTTAATATATTAAATATATTATGTGATAATAAAAGATTCATTAACTTGACTCATCCTTCACATAAATGTAAATTGAACCTTGAATTGTTTAATATTCTATCTAATAATATTTTTCATGTATTTACTTAAAACTTGTAAATACATTTAATAAATAAATTCAATGCCCATTATTATTAATTTTAGTAATATAAATTTATTTATTTCATTGGTGATTTTTTAACCTTAGAAAAATCCTAGACCCCAGTTGTGGGGCCCATAATGTCCAAGACTCCTATTCAACTAAATAGGGAAAATTCTCAAATACACTATTGTCTGTGACCCTATATGAACTTATATTAATTGTAGTGAATAGTATTCACATACCACGATTGGGATTTAGAGACCCATCATGGCCCCTAAAGAGATGATGATTATCATAGTAGTGACAACCAACATATAAACACGTACTATGTAATCTAATCTCTTTTTCCTTAAACATATCATAAAGTATGACACAAACATGAGTTATCTCCCTTTTCTTGCTTTATTGTTTGTTGATCCAACTAGATGAATTTACCCTTGACTACTATGGCCATGGTATTATAAAGGTTCAAACATCTTTTTCATCATGGCATGAGATATATTACTTCCTGATCGCATGAGAGAAAAAATATTTATTGATCATTCATCCATTTCATGCCACCAAGGACATACCCAACACAAACTACCTCATGACAACTTCAACATCGTGTGTTTCTTCTTGCATCAAAGTACGCGATCAAATGAAATACATTAGAAATGATATCAAGTTAGTATACTATTATAGATAATCATAGATAGAACATCTGATATAACAACCCATGGTTTTGAAATTAAATATTGAATCCATTTTATAATCTAGACATTAAACACAACTTTTCCTCTACTGTGTTTTGAATTTCAAAAAATTGTCATCTAGAGTTGTGATCAGTAAGTCAATGAGAAACTGATAGAACAAACGTGATTTTTTTTTGTGAATGGTAATATACCCTTATGATAGTATCATGAATAGTTATATGACCCATGTGAATAGTAAATAATGATATTATTTTATTTTCTGACAGTAATAAGATAATGATATCTTATTTAATTTTTCAATGTTATATAAAACTAATTATACCTTAAAATTTTCATTTTTCAAATTAAATATTAAATTATTTATATTTAGAAAATTATTTTGAAAAAATGGATTTCATCTTTGAATTCTGCACATTGAAAAATTGAAGGGGTTAAATTTTGGGATTTTTCTAAAATATTTGAATTTTTTGTGTATAGTAAAAATACAGTTTTGAGTTTTCAGTAGTTTAATGACACCATAATGACATAATAAAAGGCTGGTCAACTTACGTGTAGTAACATATAACATTAGGTGTACCAAGTGGCTAAAAATATCGGAAAATACCATGGGCAAGCCCATGGTATGGAAAAAACCACTAATGAGGTGTCCCTTTGAAATTATTAAAAAAAACTCTCTCTCGTTTTCTATAAATACCCACTCATCCTTCGTTTTCATTCTTTCCAAATACATTATACTCGAATATATCATGGTTTTAACTCTCTAGGAGTCCTCCAAAGGTTTCCTTAATCCCCCAAGGTCTCAACCATCATGTTCTAGGAGTTACTCTACAAGGTAAGGGAATCCTTCACCCTCCACTTTTAGTCGACACCTCTTTTATGTATTTTCTTTGAATTTTTATTATCATATGTTGGAGTTTTATTTTATGTATTACTCTTACTATCCTTTTTATTTCCATATTATTATATAGCATTTTTCTCTCATCATTTCATTTTATGAAAATTTAAGCTATGTCGTTAGGCTGCCGAATTTTCATAAAGGATCTTCCAACATTACTTTTATTTTCAAGTTCATATATTTTCCTTTCCTCCCCTCAACTTCTCTGTACAAATGACCATGTTAACTCTAGTATCATCTATATACTGGAATTTTATCATGTTAATGGACTAAACATTATCAATATCCTCTCCCCCTTTATTTTATAAATGAAATCAACATTAATGAGGTTCCAATTTATAGCCTTTTTGGACGAAGAAGTTTTGTTCTTAAATATCTCCAACATTACTGATCATGAAACCATTTTTATGGTTTCACCAGACTATAATATATTTATTATAACCATATTAATATTCAGGAACTAGTATATGTACATATTATTAAATCATAAGACCATACTAGTTTCTAATAATCAAAATACCATCTAAATAATATATGTGAATATCATTAATAATTCATCTAATGATTCATCCTATTTCCATGTAACCAAATGATATAAATGAAAATTAACACTTATGGATGTTCATTAATAATATTTAATTATTATTCTAGAGATATATATACATTCCACATGAACTCCATTACTTAAAAATAAGAGAACCAATTATGAAAATCAAGAAGACGAACACTCCAGAACGACGAAATGTGATATTATAACTTATCAATAATGACATAAATGAACTAACCATAACTATGATAAACTAAATACATTTCTAATAATCTATTAATTAATTTATTGATGAATCTAATTTCATTTTCCAGGACCTTATGTTCAATAGGGGAAACCATTCAGACTTATGTTATGTGTTTTCTCACCTGAACATCCTTTTCATTTGGGTTACTTTCATATTCCAATTACATCAATGAAACTCATGTTTATTATATTGTACACCTCAAAAATAATGTGTCTGGGTTATATATATGTTTACCATCCCAAATAATTTTTTATTTTACGGATGGTTACACATTTTAAAAGGCACTTTCGAAATTGTTTCTGAAATACAAGCCGGATCCAAAAGAATTTCTCCAATTCTTACTTATTTGCAAGGGCACACTATAATCTATTTTTTGGAAACCATTATCTTTTTAAAATCACAATTTTTATTATTAAAATAATATATTACTTCAATTCTGGTTTTATAAAAATATTTTTCCAAATTAATTCTTCTTTTCAAAATAAAGAGTATTTATCTCAAGAATCGCTTAATGAATTTATAAGAGCATTTTCGTATGATTCAAATCCCTTGTTGATAATTAGGTATTATTGGGGTTAATCAATTATGATGTCATCTAAAATATTGGATTGAATGGTTTATGACTAATTTTCTTGTGGATGATCTATCATAAAACCATTCACCATATTACTCGGAATGGTTAGTGTTTTATGTTTAATGATTGGAGAAAGTTTGTTACATTTCATATAATAGATTCAATATAATTGTATATGTGGTTTATGTTTATCCTTGATCACATTAGGAATCCATTGAACTTATTATGTGATGGTTGGGGCCTTCTATTTCGCATCGATGCATCAGTAGGTCTCACGAGACAAACTACGATCTTGGCATAAGGCCCTGATAAAATGACTATTTATAGTCCTAGCACATGGTCTGGACGGTATGGTTATGATTTCTAGCATATGAACTTCCCTCGTTATGATACTCTTAATTGAAATATTATGTGGTTATTCTACAATTAGAATACCTATGATTATGATTTATTATAAAATTATTTACTCAGCTCATATTTCTTCGATATGATGTTTAAGTTCATTCTTTTTAAAGGCATGTGATTTCAATTATTCACCATGTCTAATTTTTACATTATCTTCCACTATATTACTTACTATTACTGAGAATTTGAGCTCACTACTTTATAATGTTTCATTTTCTCAAGACATGAGGAGTTTTATAATTAATGACATTCTTATATAACATAGGTGTTAAGGTTGTTTTCTATAGAGTTTTTTGTTGTGTTTATTTTCATGTTTTAATTTTGATCTTATGTATGTATCTTGTTTCCAATAATACTAAACTACATGGACCTTCAGGATGCATATTCCTTATTAACATTCCAATGTAATCAAATAAGGCACCGGATCTGGGTAACTGGGGTTGGGTCTTTACATCTGATGTCACCCAAAACATTTTGTGTTCCAATTGGAGGGTATGTCCTCATGATCACACTACTAGAGATCACCAAGAAATAAATTCATTAGATGAAGTATCAATGCTTATGAGGCCCCATCAACTGATAGTCAGTCATATACTATGTCCAATCTATAATATATATCGATACTGTATGACATTTTTTTAATATTAATGTCATAGTATCTCAAGTTTATCATTATTGTTTAGGTTATTCTATAACATTTCTATATGAAAATTAATCTATGGATAGTACCATTTCAACAGTGGGTGGAAAATAATCAATAATATAATGGTAAGAAAACATCATGTATAACTTACTGCATATATGATATGGTAATCAAAAGCACAAAGTAGTTGGTTCCTGGGCACCCTCTAATTACACACAAACTATTGTGTGATATATTTAATATCTCTTCATCTCATACCATTCTAAGTGTTACTAGATTGTACTCCTCTCTAAATAAGAACCTGAACATAGAATATTATAGTGTAGAAATAACATTTTTCTCTGGAATCAATGACCATCTACATTCATCAACTTTAAGGATAAGTATCATAGATAAGAATTTAACAATATTTTGGACTAATATTTTTTATAATGAAACACAGTACCAGATTCAAGTGATAAATACTTCGAAAAATATTATTCACACCATTCTTTTAAATCCACGACCCTAATTATTATTTATTTATTGAAATCATGAGTATCTATTTTCTATGAAATATATGACATGGAAATATTTTATTAAGAATCATGGGGTCTTAGGGGGGGATTGGGTTTGATTGATTGTTTAACCAAGAAAAAATTCATGGTGATGTCAGAATTTATAGTGTGAAATAATTTTTCTATAGTTATTGATTTGTTTTCAAATACATAAAAAAAATTTATCTAGTCACAACTTGTGTATCCTAATAGCTTCAGTTTTCATTTTATCATCAGTACCACATGAAAGCTATCTTTGAGACAAATTCCATGTAATCTATACTCCATAATGACTAGGGTTATGTTAAGAATTAAAAATCATATTCCATGAGACTTCATGAGAAACCACATGTATTTTAAGACATAGTTCTTCAGTGTGTATCCATGTACATACCAGATTAATGAGCTAAAAAAACATGACATGTTCCCCTCCAAACAATACCTATATATTGGATGGAGAAATTTTTTTTAATGTTTATGGAAACAAATAAGTCATCTGAACCAGAAATCAATTTATTTTATGGACACACATTGTACATATGGAATAGTTACTTGATGTGTATCTAAAATACATCTCTTGCAAATAGTGTTTGACAAAACATTATGGTCACTAAAGGGGCATTCAATGTTCTTGTGAAATTTCATCACCCTTAATATCATTCCACTTAGGTGTGAGTTTTTGAAATATGCATTTTTCATTCAAAGAAATTTTTCATGTAGAACATGATAAAATGTTTCAATATTAATATAGGGTTTATTTACATAGAAATGAAGAAATTTTAGTTCCATTGTATCAAAAAGACATTATAATGTGTTTAAAGATGATTAGTGCATCCATTGGGTCGATAACACTACTAAATGTATAATGTCTCTAGGGATAAAACCCTTCATTTATTTAGTGTTGTAGGTAACCCTCCTATAGTGATAGGAAGTGGGTCATCGACTTTGGGAGTAAAGAAACCATTTTTTTGAGGCATATTGCACACACTAGTGAATAGGTCCTCAATAAGTGTCTTTAACCCCCTCAACATACTTACTCTATTCATTGAGGCATGGATCCCCCACTATTGCTGCTATTGAGGGATAATGTGGAGGGGATACATGTGTGATATTTTAGAAGCATCTATTTCTACAATTCAATAAGTATTATAGGTTCCTTTTTTGGTATGCCTTTTATGGAGTTGATTGTAGATAGACCCTAACAAAAATGATATTGGTTACTTGTTCCCATAAAACTATATATTGGTTTCCATTATTGAGATAACTTTCTTTCTTATTTTACTCATTTATTTTGGAGGTGTACTTTTGGGAATATTTATACCCATTCCTGGAACATCCTTATTCTTACAAATGGGGTTTTTATACCGTTGATGTACAATTTGGTGCTGGGTTTAGAGGATGTTAAGATAATAGAGATGGTGAATAGAGGATCTAGAGTGTTACATTTCTATTGGTGAATGTGTCGGCATTGGAATTACGTGGAGATTGCTTGTTTAATTATTTTATGTTTCTATTTATCATGGATGTTGTTTTTTCAGAATTCATTGTTACTATCTTTGTTTGTCATTACAATTTTAGGATATTTTTTATTATATCTTTAATTTTATACCAATTGTTTTATTCATATATTTGGGTTAAATGTTTTATATCATGTCATATATATACGTGTCCATTTAATGATTAATAGTATAAGGCCCACCATACTTGAGATTTGACTTCATGATTCATGTCACCAAACCCTGGACTATTAGAGGTTTGTTTGAGGAAACTGACATAGAATATTGCTGAACCATTTGGGGCATGATACCCAAACCATAAAAATA
Source organism: Viscum album (assembly GCA_963277665.1). Taxonomy (NCBI): domain Eukaryota; kingdom Viridiplantae; phylum Streptophyta; class Magnoliopsida; order Santalales; family Viscaceae; genus Viscum; species Viscum album. The sequence continues at coordinate 155,011,775 of OY728166.1, read as the reverse complement.
AAAGATATACCTCACCTAGGTAATACCCCTATCTTGGACACAACTGAAGGGTCATAATTATGATTTATGACTCCATTAAAATTATTAAATGTTTCCAATGTGGATGGATAAAAATAATATTATATATATTATAATTTTTTTTGTAGGTATGTGGCATAAAAATAAATAAAGAGTTTTAATTACCAATTATAAATATATAATTAAAAATATTTCAAGTCATAATTAGAAAAAATAGGTATCTACATTAGGAACATGACCTGGAGAGTTCAAAGAGGTATTTTAAAACATATTTAGTATAGGAAAGTGTTTTGGAACCCAAGAGAAACGGTTTAAGGTGGTGTGTGAATATAGCTCAGGGGAGGAATATATTTCAAAACGATAGTTATTATTTTTTATTTAACTAAAATAAAACGTATATTGTTGATTATAAATAAATTTATTGGTGCTTATTTATAATATATATGATTATTTAACATTTTAACACATAAAAAACTGAATGGACAATGTAAATATTTTAAACAATGTATATAATTAATTATATTTTTTATTTAAATAAAATATTTCCTAGGTTTTAAAATATTATTCATATTTTTTGGAAATTAAATTTCTTATTTTTGAATACATTATGTTCCTAATTAAATAAAATTTTATTCAATTAAAATGTGATATAATATTATTAGTCCTATTTATATCATGATTGTGTCATAAAACATACGATATTTTTAAAAATTGTATTTCCTATTTTTCACCTAATAATAAACTATATTTACAACAAATATAATTTAATCATGCTTATTTCAAATAATTATTCTATTATATCAAATAAAAATTTAAAATATTTAGAATTTAAGATTTCAATAAAATTTTATACTTCATAGGAAAATAATTTTATCTATAAAAAATATCATTTCTTCAGTTATGAGAAATTATATTTCAATATTTTAATGTTTAATAAATATTATATGATTAATAAATATTATATTATATCTTATAATTAAAATTAATTTCAATATTTACATGTTTTAATATTAATATTTTGATGTAAAAACAAATTTTTACTAAAAAAATTGAAACATACATTTTTTAAAATATATTCTCATATAGAATGGAATTTTCTTGATTTAATAAATAATTTTATAATGTAATAATATTTAAATTTATTTATTTATTCAGGATAAATATTAATTATTAGGCATTTCACTACACCTAAAAATATTATTTAAATGGTCAATTATTATTCCATTGATAAATTAATATTCTTGTATCCATATAATCATTATTCCTTTTTCAAATACAATTAATTTCCATTATCCATCATCCACTAAATTTTATATGAAGGTTATAAATTAATTTTTTTAAAATTAAAATCATATTTTTAATGTTTTTTTCTTTTCTATTAGGTTTTATGAAGTTGGTTTATTTTTATTAGATCACAACCATATAAATTTTCATATTATATATTTTAATATATTTGTTTTTATTAAATCATTATAATACTTTTAATGTTATGGAGTGCATTTATACATTATATGTAAGTATTATGATGAATAAAATACAATAAAGATTATCACGGCATGTGTTTTCTGTTATTTAAATATTTTATCCCATTAATCATGAAATGTTTTTTCATTTACATATATGTACTGAGTAATGGTAACTAATTAGGAAATAAGGTTATATAAATATTAGGTTTATATCACTTTAAAAAAATCTAAAACCATTTACAATTTAATTGTATAATTTAATTAAAAAATTTATTAAATTACATATTAAAATTAAGGGATGTTACCATCCATTCTTCTCTATTCTAACTCATTATAAGGACACTCAACCTTCAAGAGTCTCGCCCCGTGTAATACCCAAAAAACCCCCTTATTAGGGTTCTCTGTGCTAATCCTATTTATAAATTTACTAATGTATGGGCTCTCACATAGTTTAAGCTACATCATTGGTCTATATTTATAAATCTATATACCAAGTATTTCTTCATTGAAATGAATATTTGATAAGTGCATTTCATGAATATATTTTTGAGTAATATATTATATTGTATTCAGTATTTAATTGATTATTATTTCCAATTAAGGAATGAATTGACTTTTTTTACGTTTTATGGTAGAAAAAATGTATATTTTCCTCAAGAATGAAAATGGTTTAATTTTAGAGCTAAATGACACTTTGCGTCGCGATCTTCTCTCGTGGCGCGACACTGGATTTTTAAAGATAAAGAAGGCTAAAAAACTAGAGAAGAATATTTACACTTCATGTAATGAAATTACATGTCATTAATTTTTCAAAAGGAATTAACCAATCAAGACAAGTCATGACTTCATTAGACAATATGAATGATCATTACACATTATTTAACAACTTTACATGATGTAACATTTTTTAAGACATGTTTTTGGAGAAGATTAGACTACGATTTGTGATGCCTAAAGATATATGGATTACACATTGTGTAACCCATTTACATGTCCTGAAAACGGTGATGAGTAGAAAAATAAATGTCATTCAAGCAAGGAATTGATGGGATTTTCTGATAAATAGATCCAATCAGCCACCCTTTTAAGGATTCTAGGACAAGAGTAGTTGGAACGATGCCAACTAATGACCGCCAGATGACATAGTGATGATTGAGGCCCCCGTTTCACAGCTGTTCTTCACTTCATTTGTTCTACAGGTACCCATTCTTCTTGTTCTCATAATTCCTATCATGACTGAGTAGTTATGTTTTGTATGGGTGATGTGATTTTAGGTGATTTTTTTCTAGTGATTGTTTTCATTTTATTATTCATTTTTTGGATTGCATCGATCACCATTTATAAATTTCAATTCATCTTCTTTTTATCATTCATGATCATTTCTGTGTTATGAGGATTATTGTTTTATTGAATCAATTAATTTGGTTATTTTGTGTTTGATAATTATTCAACCTTGGTTGGATATGTTTAAATATGGATTTTGGTTTCCTAATTTACTGATTATGTTTTGTAAAAGACCATTCCAAAAGTTCAAATCATATAATTATTGTACGATACCCAGACCAAGGATCCTAGATAGTCCAATTCTGATGCCAAATTTAAATAAATCAACTACCAATCAAATCTCGAGTGCATAAACCCAAAAATCAAAGAACCTAGATTGCCGTTTGCCTGGATACACACCTCTAATCACTTCTACTATCATTTCTCTATTCTTTAATCAGATCAATCTATTTTAATTTTAATTTTATTTGTTAATTTATAAAATATAGATCATTTAAGTGGGTTCGACACTAGAAGATTATAGATACTGAATTTTTAGTTATTTTCTATTGAGTTTAATAAATAATTAATCTTTTTTTACCCATGGGAACTAACGATAGCCTTTGGGATGTTAATATTCCTAGATATAAGTTTATTGAATTTAATTTGGAGATATTATTTTGGAGATAAGTATATAATCGATATATAACACCTAAAATATAAAAATAACCAACAAATTTTCATTTATACAAAATAATCGATTATATTCTAGATAAATCCAATATCTTTGATTTCATCATCTAAGTAAATATCCTAACTCCATGTTGATTTATTCATCCCAAAAATGGATTTTAGCAAAGTTCATACATCACAAATAACATTTTTTATTTAAAACCATTGTGTTTCATCATATAAATATGAATAAATTCTTTATAAACAATTTATTTTAACATCCATTTAATATAAATCATAATTATAATGAAATTTTGTCGAATTAAATATCCAAATAGAATTTATTATTACAACTAGTGAAAAGGTATATTCAATATCAATGAAATTAATTTATTTATACAGTTTTAACACCAATAGAAATTTATAGTTAGATTATGTACCATTAATTCAAATTTTTCTTATGAAAACAATATTTCACCATATAGGTCTCATTTGTATAGGTGAATTGACCAATTTCTATACTTTTTTTCTATGTATTTAGTGCATTTTACAATAAATTGTTTATAACCATTTCCTATAATCATAATGGTTGATGGACTCATAATAATTGGTTAGATTATCAAATATAATCTAAAAATAATCATCATTTTCTAGAACAAATATATATAATTTACGTTCTTAGGGGATATTACTTGATCTTTAAGGATCCAGTGTAACCTGAATCAATTTAGTTTTTAAAATATCTTGTAAAATTGACCAGCTTTCATCTCGAATTCCATTTTTGTTTTGTGTTATTGAACTTTTCTATGTTCAAATTTAATCTCACTATACCCTTAATTAATATTATCACTCAAATATAAATTACTAATATGAGGCATAGAAACATTATTTATCAGGGGGTTATAAAAAATAACCTTTAGTTTCCTTCAGATAACTTATAAATATATATGTTTTAAATTTCATGATATTTTTTAGTGCAAGAAAATTTCATATTTATACTTAATAAATATATATATATATATATAAGATAAAAGTTGAGATAAAACCCAATCCATGTCTCATATTGTATCTTTATAACTGAATATGGAATTCATTTAAGTAAAAATATATTTTTAGATAATATCTAGAGATTGATATAGAAAGATCATCATGAATAACCATAGATTAAACTATTTCACAATATATATGAATACTTATATTATACAAAAAATTAAATCATCGTGTTCTAGGATGAGTGAGTTAAGAAAATATTACCAAATATCTAATATTTTCATTAAATCTCTAGGATAAGTATAAACTAAACTGGTATAATCAGTGAATCTTAATACTTTTCTGAGTAGATTATAAACATTTTATAAATAATTTAACAATTTAAATTTTTCAAACAAGTGTCTCATAATTATCACAAAAGCATGATTTTTAAATTCATTAATATATTTTATAAAATACATATATCTACCAATTGATTAAGTACTAATTAGTCCAAATAAATCAAATTTTATAGGATCCTACAACCTAAACAATATATAAAATTAGTATTTTTTTAGAATAATAGTGAAGGATGACATATAAACCACAATTGAGTGTTTTTATTTTATTTTTAAACTATTTTTTCCTATTAAAAATATATATTTTTGTAATTTTTTATAGAATCATAACCCTTCACCAATAATGTTTGCATGTATGGCTGTCAAATGGTGAAATACACATATTGAGAATATATTAAATATTTCTACAGAATTAATGTTGTATCCACCAAGTTAAATTCCATGGGGTGGGTTGAATTGTGGTATGATAGATTAAAAAACTTACTCTTTGTGGATATATTTTCATTGTTAAATAAAACACTCTTATCTTTCCTTCTTATAACTATGAATCAGATGAACTTAAAACATATACCAGAAAAAACAATTTTACTTGGTTCTCCCTCAATGGGATACCTGTAAGGAGAATAAAATGTAATTGTTCTTAAGTACCAAATCCACTATAGCACACTAATATAACAATGTTTGGAGAAGAATCCATGTGCCTCTTGGTTCACTACTAGTCACACTTTGAATGCTCACTGCTCACACATATGTAGTGTTCACACTAATCATTCAGAAAGTTTATTCCTTTGAATATATTAATATAAGGACCCAACATCAAAATGTTACATACTCTTTAATTTTATTCAACAATATACATTATAACACAATGTAGATATTTTTGAGTTTAGTGTTCTAGATAACTATGATATCTTAGATACATAACATACCACATTCATACAACGAGGACACTATTAAAATTAGTTTCCATTTTTTTAAATATAAAACATCAAAACATAAAGCGTGATTTCTTTGAAAACACTCTATATCAAACATCTTGAATCCATTATTTATCTTAACAATCCTTATATCCTATGAAATTTTTTTAAAGAAAATGGGAGGAGTATAAAACTCGGTAAGGGATAAAAACATAGAAAGTGTTAGTCAAGTGACAACATAAAAACCAATAAAACCAATTATAATAATAAAAATAGGAATAAAAACATTATTTAGTTTCCTTGGGACATATTTACCATATCAACGTTACATTCACCCTTACACATTGAATAATCTTTGGTCAACATCCATCTCCGGAGTACCCAATGCATTGGAGAGCTATAATGGGGCTCACCCGTCATATCTTGTGCTATAATGGGCTCAACCCAACATATCATGTGATATAATAGGCTCAAACCAACATAAATAATGTCCCAGGAACATATATTGGTAATAAAGTATCCTGAAATCCGGATAAACCTCTCATTCCATACACATAAAGAAACAATCCATTGGAAATTTATTAATGAGAGTTTTAAATGGATTTGAAAAGGAAAGTCCATTAAAATTATAATTGGAATGTGAATTAATTGAAATGATTGGATATGTTTATAAACTATAAATAAAAATAACAATACATAATATAAACAAAAATGCATCACACCAATAATCTTAATACCACATAACGTATTAAGAATAAGGTTAACCCAATGAATGGAAATTGGGTTAGGAATTCCTCTACCTCAGGTTTGTGTTAATCAAACATGTTTCAAACTCTTGTATAATGGTTAAAAGAGTGTCATTAATATATTACCAAAACATATAAATCATTGTAATATCTTATATGATCATTTCATTACATAATTTTACCCTTTAATTGTTAGTATTTTGTTCTTTGCATTGTTTTGGGTGTGTTTATTTACATGATTTTCCATGATTGGTTCATGGTGGATATTCTTGTAGAAAGGAAGTGAAACAACAGAATTGGAATGGAAAGTTATTTAAATATTTTACTTACCATAATTTATACAATTTACCATTTTTCATGTTTAATATTAGGATGATTAATATGTTAAAACATTAATGATATTCGTTTATATCATTTTATGGGTTATTTGATAATAATGACCTCATTTCATCTTATAAATTAAAAACATGAGAACAAAATAATTCCAGAACAATTGATGATACATATAAAATTTATTATAACCTGGTTCAACCATAAATTTTTTTTCATGACCATACTTTAAATAATTAATGTAAATTTAAATCACATCGTCCACGATGCCAGTAGTTTGACACATCACGAACAATGTTTTTATATCTTTAAAAAGTCGGAGAGAAGAAGAAGAATGATTATAAAATTTCCTTGAACATGTGAAAATAAATAATTTATATGATTTTTTAGCTTTCATACCTCTTGGGTAAAAGGATATTAGTAAAGAATATGAAAAGAATGGAACTCCCAAAAAAAGAATAATTGAGAAATCCCTTACAAATATTCTGCAGCCTAACGACTATACAACATGGTTTTAGAGAATATTAAAATGAGAGGGGAAAAGGGTCGCCCATCCAGAAATTAATCATATTATATAATAGATCTATAATAAGAAGGAAATAATAACATGGTATGAAAAACCGAATGTTATACCACATAAAATAGAACTGGAATGGAAAAAAGAATAAAATTGAAAATTTTCTTACCTAGTAGAGTAACTCCTAGAACATGAAGGTCGACACCTTGGAGGCCTGAAGAAACCTTGGAAGGACTATTAGGGAGGTAAGGAGGCTATATATTTTTTAAGTAATAATTAGGAATGAATTTAATGAAGTAATGGTTTGGTATTTATAGCTAAAGTGACGGAATATTTTAATAATTTCCAAGGGACTCCTCATTAGTGGTATTTGCAAAACCATGGGCTCTCTAATGGTATTTTGCAATGGTACTAGCCACATGGGACACATTATAACTTAATTTACTGTAAAAAAGTCTTCCAGATTTGTTACATAACTATTTCATAATTATTACATCATTAATGATGTCATTAACACACCGAAACTCAAAACATTACTTTTACTATTCACTGAAAAATCCATTGTTTCAGAAAAATCCCCAAAATTCACCATAACAATTTATCGATGTGAAAAATTAAAAAATTAACTCCTATTTTTGAAAATAATTTTCTAAATATTATTAATTTAATTTTGAAATATAATCATACGTAATTCAAAAATTAACAATTTTAAAACTGTAACTGCTTTTATATCACATTGAAAAATTAACAAAGATGTCATTATCTTAAATTCTTAAGAAAATAATATAATAATACAATTTACTATTCATTAGGGTACTTTTAATATTAATACTACTATTCATAAGGGTATGTTACTATTCAACAAAAAAAAAGTTGGTTCCATCAGACTCCATATAACATACTAAACACAAATGTAGATGCCTGTTTTTATGAATTGAAAACAAAAAAGCTACAAAATTAGGTTTAAAGGCTAGTTATAAATATCTACTTAAAAAATTTCCATGCGTTTCATTTATTTTTTAAAAACCATGGGCTGTTACATTGTCCTAACCATCTAGAAATTGTGTCCTTGTAATTTTATTTAATCATTAAATAGGTGAGGGTAACTTTCCATCATAGAATTTTCAAACTACCATGTTGCTTTTCAACCATGTGGTTTCTCCACAAAACCTTTACCTAGTGGATTACCTTATTCTTCAATACCTGTTCCTATCGATCATGAACTTGAATTGTTTTCTCTTCACAATAAAGGTTCTTTTCCAACTGAACTGCTTCTGGACTCAAGACACGTGATGAATCTAGAACATAATTTCTCAATATTGAAACAGGAAAAAACATTATTTACCTATGATAAACTCAAATGAAATGAAACTCGGTATGAAACTAGTCCAACTTTGTCTAGGATTTCAAAAAGACCAAAAAATCACGGGCAAAAATTTCCTTTCATTCCAAAAGGCATCACACTTTTACAAAGAGTGATTATGAGGAAAACATTGTCACCTACCTCAAAAGATATGTCATTCCTTCTATTATCTGCATAACTTTTCTAGCTTCTCTGATCTGTCCCCAAGTGATGCTATATCATCTTCACTTTTTCAGCCACTTCATCTACTAATTCTAGCCCCATCAACATTATTTCACCAACATCATCCCAAAACGCTGTTGTTTGACACTAATTTCTTAAAATGCCTCCAATGGTCCCATCTGTATTCATTAATGAAATCTATTATTATAAGAAAAGTCAACTTAAGAAAGATGATGATCCCAACATCCCTAATAGTCCACTAAACAAGCTTGAATCATATCCTTCAATGTATGAATCATTTGTTCTGAAAACCCATTTGATTGAGGATGAAAAGATGTACTGAAATTTAACTCTATGCCCAATGACTTCTGAAGTCCCTATCAAAAGTTAGAAGTGAACCAGAGATCCTGATCAGATACAATGGAAAGAGGAAATTCAGGTAATATAAGGCCCCGACCTTAAACATTACTTAATATTGAATTAAATGAATAATTCAAGTTGAAGATCTTTTAAGGTTTAGTGTTTTAGAGAATTAAAACATAGCTATTACATCTCAAAATATTACAAAGTAGTCACTTCTACTATGTTTCCATAATAAAAAAAAATCTTAAAAGAAACATGTCTAGTTCCATGTTTTATATAGCATGACATTCCCATGATCCCATCCTTGACCTTATTCCACATTAAGTCCTGTGAAAAACATTTCAAAAAAACTTAGGGTGAGCATAAAAAGCTCAGTAAGGGATACACAAATAATGAAAACTGTTAGTTTTTCAAACATCAAGTAAACCATGTGTATTCTATCAAAGTAATACCTCACCTTCATGAAGTAGTAAAAACTCTTCACTGAATAAAGTACCATTACTTACCTTTTTGTAACCAAAGGATTACATTAAAACCCATATAAAGAACACATAACATATATAAAGGTAACTTGGGATGTCACGACCCGTCCTCGGGGCCCGTGCCGTGACTAACCCAAGCCCGTCTTCCATAGGCCAGGGGCTGGCGACTAGCACCAAGGCGTAAATCCCAACAAAAAGGGAAGGCATTGCCTTTGAAAAGTAAACAAGCACCACAGAGTAAGCAAGAGGAAAGGTAAAAACTAAGAAAGAATATAGTATAACTGAAGTGCAGAAAAGTAAATGGGCCGGTATAAAAACCCAAACTGAAAGTAAAGTACAACTCGAAAGGGAAAACAGAAACTGTAAACTAAAAGCTGCTAAACCGTGCTGTCCACTGGAAATCTCACCTGAAGGGTGGGTATAGATAGCTCCACTGCTCCTCGGGTCCCGCCGTCCGCTCCGAGCACGTCTCGCCCAGTGGTCCACCCCTGGTACCGTCCTGCTCAGCAAGCCTCAACTACGATCAACGTTGTCCATCGTCTGCAACCAACACAACGTAGTGCGGGCATAGCCCGTGCAGGGGTGAGTATAAGCTACTCAGTAGGGACCCCGAGACCCCTGAAGGTCTCCCAAAATCCACAAAGGAGAAACCACAGAGGAAGATATAAACACAAAGTAACAACCGACACTGCATAGGTATATGCCCATTACATATACCTAAGTCATAAATTCCAATATGCTCCAACCTCCGAGCCCAAGTACAACTCAGTCCACACATGAAAGTATACATATTCTACACAGGATAGCACAACACAATCCACACAAGAAAGCAACAGGATTCAGCTCACACTGGTATACTTCTTCGAAAGACGATAAAGATGATCTCTGATCCATCTAAGTCGTCGGACCCACGAAGGATCAATAGGTAACTAACCCCCGCAATGACCCACATAGGATCGGGCCCACACAGGACCTGTAGGCACTGGGTCACACAGGACCGCTGAGCGCGGACCCACACAGGATCAGACCCACACAGGATCGGGCCCACACAGGACCTGTAGCACAGATCCATGTAGGATCGCTTAGTGCTATAGTCGTTGTCGAATCCACCAAGGATCTCTGTACTGTCGTCGTCGAATCCACCAAGGATCTCTGTACTGTCGTCGTCGTAGTCACAGAAGTAGTAGCAGTAGCAGAAGAAGTCACAGTCGCAGCCATCTCTAGGGTTCCCGCACACAGCAAGCTCGTTCGGAGGGTCCGCTCCACGAGCCGAGAGGCTGATACATCAACTGTCACTAAATCCAGAGTTGATGTATCCAAAAGTTCCGTATCGTCAACAGGAACTCAACGCAACAGACGGCGCGTCGATCGGACGCCCGGTCTGAGAGTTATTGGCTTTTTCGTCCCAGGGGCCCGGTTGGTTTTTAAGGAAAAACCATCCCGACTGTACTCCACCTGCATCCAAACCTCGGGCGGAGTATTCCAAAAGATCTGTCTCACAAAGAGAAACTCAACAAAGATGACGGCACGTCAATCGGACGTCCGTAGCTCAAGATATGAGCGTTTCCGCTCTGAGGGCCCAGTTGGTTTCGTGTACGAACCAACCTGGCCAAACTCCAAGTATTCCGAAACTTTGAGTGCGATATACCGAATCAACCGCCTCGATTCAAGGATCGCATCACCGTTAACGATTCGTCAATCGGAGGTCCGTAGCTCAAGTTATGGGCAAAAGACCGAAATAGATTCGAAAACGGGGGGTCCGGGTCCGGGCCGACCCGGCCCGACCCCCCCCCCCCCTGGCTCGGCCCAAACCAGGGCGACCCAAACTGGGTCGACCCGACCCGGCCGGCGGCGCAGCCCGGCGTGGTCCGGCACGGCGGTGCGGCCCGGCCGGCAGCGGCGCGGCCTGGGAGCCGCTCGGGTGCCACGTGCGGGGGCCAGAGCCCCCCGCTTCTCTTGGCTAGCGGCGCGGCAACCTACCGTCCCCCATTTTAATAAATGGCCCCCCTCACGTGGGGGGCCTGCTTTGATGAAAATGGGGGGGCGCTGCCCCCCTCCCCCCCATTATGGGGGGCCGGTTTTGGCCAGCCGGGGGAATTAATTCCCTCGGTCCTTCTCCCTTCCGGCCGACCCAACATGGCCGGCCGATTCTTCCTCAACGGGACCGGCAAGGCCGGTCCCCCTTCCGGCTTCCGACACCGGCGGCCCGGATAGCCTCCGGTCTTCACGTCCCACCGCGACCCGGAACCGGCCGCGGTCTTCGTCGTTCGGCGTGGTGCGACGGCACCGTGCCCCTCCGCCGTGGCCCCACTCCGGCCGCGGTGCCTTTGGTTTCCTTCGACGCGGCGCGACGGCGCCGGGTTCATGATAAATCTTTCCACGGCGCGGCGCGACGGCGCCGCGCAATATTTTCCATGTGATTCTCGCATGGTGCGAAGACACCACGCCATCTCGTTCATCCACAAGATAATAATCAAGAACAAAGGAGGGGGAATTTGGACGTGTTTGTGCGGTCCGACCCCCCTCTCGTTAGACGATAACACATAAACATTTATCCTCAATATTGTCATGCTATAACCAAGAACGAGAATAAATAAATAATCAACAACAAACCCCTACTTCGGTTTCAAGAACGATGATCGTCAACGACCCGCGGAAGATGAGCGTCGCGGTTGTCGGCGTCACGGAAGAAGGACGTCGATGTCGTGATGCGAGGATTCAAAGTTCTTTGATGACGATTTCGTCGCGGGAAATCGCCGCGAAAGAGATGACGTGGAAGAAGATGTCGTCTGTATCGCGGGTATGACGTCGCAGAAGACGGTTTTCAAGAACGTGGTGTTCTTCGTCGATGTCCGAATGTTCTTCGCGTTCTTCGTAAAATTTTGAAGAAGAAGAAGAAGGATCTCTCCAATCCTCTTAAGAGAATAGGAAACCAACCCAAAATAATAAAATAAGCTTAAACTTATATTATTACACAACCTTCCTCTTATAATTTCAAAGGTTTGAAAATCAAATTAACCCTCCTCGATTAATTAAACCAAGTTGTCAAACATTAATTGAAATGGGTTAAAGGGGAGTTTTTGAGATAAGTTGAGGAGTTGGGGTTCGTGTGGGCCCCACCACACTTAATCCTCCCAAGGGAGGTTAAGTGGTTGTGGGTCCCACCCCTAACTCCCTTTGGGAGGTTTTAAAAAAACAACAAGTTAAAATAAAAATTTGTATCCCACAATTTTTATTTAACTTATTCTAAACTCCCAAAAACTAACTCTCCACACGAAATAAACGCAACCTCGGAAAAGGTCTCCTTAAGCGAATATCGGCGCTGCGAGTTCATCGGTGCCCTCGGAATTTGATTCCGGGCACCGGTTCAAAAGTTAGAAATTCCCGCTCGTTCATTCACAGAACGTACCCGAGCCAAACTTCAGAAATTGATTCCCAGCACTCCGGGCCTCAGAATCAGGTTCCGTCAGAAACCGCGTTCTTGTAATATTACAAAGAAAATTAAGAAAAAAAATTTCCCTTGAATTTTACGGGTCTTTACATTACTCCCACCTCATGGCTTTACGTCCCCGTAAAGATACATCAAAAACTATGGAAACAAATGAGGGTACTGAGCACGCATCTGAGCCTCCCTCTCCCACGTGCTCTCCTGGAGGTTCTCGTGCTGCCATCTGATACGCACAAGAGGAATCGATCGCCCACGTAGGACCCACTCTTGTCGATACTCTATCTCCACCGGGACCTCCGTAAATGTCACCCCATCGTCAACGTCAAGATCCCCATGGTCAATGATGTGCATCGGGTCATGCACGTATCTCCTTAGCTGAGACACGTGGAAGACGTCGTGCACCCGGTGCAACTGAGGTGGTAGAGCTAGGCAATAAGCCACCTCGCCAATCCTGCTGAGGACCTGGAAGGGTTCGATGAAGCGCGTAGATAACTTGTCGCCTCGGCCAAATCTCTGAATACCACGTCGAGGTGAGACCCGCAAGAAGACGTGGTTGCCATCCACTAACTCTAGTGGCCTCCGCCTCCTGTCAGCGTATGACTTCTTCCGACTCTGAGCTGTCCTCATCCGCTCCTGGATTACCTGGAACTTCTTTGTCGTGGCCTGGACAATCTCCGGTCCCACAAGTGCTGACTCCCCATGGTCTGTCCAGCACAAAGAATATCTACAAGGTCGGCCGTACAACGCCTCGTATGGTGCCATCCCGATGGTGGAGTGGTAGCTGTTGTTGTATGAAAACTCCACCAAGGGTAGGTGGTCCTCCCAGCTACGACCAAAGTCGAGGACACATGCGCAGAGCATGTCCTCAAGAGTCTGAATGGTCCTCTCCGTCTGACCATCCGTCTGTGGGTGAAAGGCGGTGCTCAGACGTAGCTGTGTCCTGAACGCCTCCTGTAACCCCTTCCAAAGCCGGGAAGTAAAGAGAGCATCTCGGTCGGAGACGATAGATGATGGCACACCGTGAAGCCGTACAATCTCCTGAACATAGAGACGTCCCATGCTCTCCACTGAGCTCTGCTCTCTGATGGGTAAGAAGTGTGCCGACTTGGTGAGTCGGTCAAAAATCACCCAGATGGAGTCGTGACCTCTAGAAGTGCGTGGAAGTCCAGTCACAAAGTCCATAGATATACCGTCCCACTTCCACTCTGGAACCTCCATGGGCTGTACCAGGCCTGCTGGTACCTGATGCTCTGCCTTCACCTGCTGGCAGGTGAGGCATCGAGAAACGAACTCTGCCACAGCCTTCTTCATGCCTGGCCACCAATGCTGTCATCTGAGATCCTGGTACATCTTTGCCACTCCTGGATATACCGTCAAAGGAGAAGTGTGAAACTCTCTCAGCACCTCCTCTCGCAAAGAGACTGGTACCATGGTACGTCCTATGAAAAGGATGTCATGCTCTGCTCCAAGGTAGAAACCATCAGGTGCCTGTCCCAAGGATATCTGTGCACGCCATGTCTCACAGTCAGCGTCCTCACATTGTGCCTCTCTGACCCGCTGCAGTATTGGAGGGGTGACTGTGTGAGATTGAAGGAAGGCTGCTCCATCTCTATCCATGAAGGATATCTGCAAAGAGGCTAGCTGCTCTGTCGCCTCCTCAAGTAGCTGAATGCCCTTCCTCTTGCTGAGGGCATCAGCTACTACGTTCCCCTTTCCAGGAGTATAGACTATCTCAAAGTCATAGTCTTGGAGGAACTCGAGCCATCGTCATTGTCTCAGGTTCAGGTCCTTCTGCGAGAAGATATACCTGAGACTCTGATGATCAAAAAAGACTATAAAGCGCTCGCCCATCAGCTAATGTCGCCATGTCTTCAGAGCGAAGACCACTGCTGCTAACTCCAAGTCATGGGTAGCGTAGTTCTGCTCATGCGGGCTCAACTGACATGATCCATAGGCGATCACTGCCCGATCCTGCATCAGGACACATCTGAGTCTGGTCCCTGATGCATCGCAGTAAACTACGTATCCAACTCCCTCCTCAGGCAACCTCAAGATAGGTGCACTGGTCAACCTCTGCCTCAGCTCCTGGAAGCTCTGCTGACATCTGTCTGACCACACGAAGGGTTTCCCCTTCTTCATCAAAGCTATGAGTGGTGCCGAAACTCTAGAGAATTCTGGAATGAATCTACGAATAGTATCCAGCTAGTCCCAAGAAACTCCGAAACTCAGCCATGCTCCTAGGTGGCTCCCATGATAACACAGCCTCGATCGTCGCAGGATCCACTGCAACTCCCGCCTCAAAGATAACGTGTCCCAAGAAGTGGACCTCATTTATCCAGAACTGGCACTTCGAGAGCTTACCATAAAGCTGGTGCTCTCTGAGTGTGTCTAGTACAACTCGCAAGTGATAGGCGTGCTCCTCCTCAGTCGTAGAGTAAACCCGAATATTGTCAATGAAGACCACAACAAATCGATCGAGGTATGGCTGAATGATCCTGTTCATGAGGGCCATGAACACTGCTGGAGCATTGGTTACACCAAAAGGAATAACCAAGAACTCATTATGGACATACCGACATCTGAAGGCCGTCTTCTGCACGTCTTCGTCTCTGACTCTGAGCTAATGATAGCCTGACCTGAGGTCTATCTTCGAGAACCACCATGCTCCCTTGAGCTGATCAAAGTGGTCATCAATCCTCGGTAGCGGATACTTGTTCCTCACTGTCACCTGGTTCAGGCGACGATAGTCAACACAAAGTCGCAAGCTCCCGTCGGCCTTCTTGGCGAACAATATCAGGGAAGCCCAGGGTGAAACACTGGGTCGGATGAACCCCTTGCCCTGCAAGTCCTCCAACTGTACCCGTAGCTCTCGAAGCTCGGCGAGGGCCATCCGATATGCTGGAGTGGATATCGGGGCTGTCCCGGGGTACAGGTCAATATAAAAGTCTACCTCTCTGCGAGGAGGTATACTTGGAACGTCGTCGGGAAAAACGTCCGCAAACTGATCCACCACTGCAGGAAAACCAGGACTCCGCAAGTCAACTGCTCCAAGGATGAGGCTAGCCAACTGATTAGTGATGGGTTGTCCTCTCCTCCGCGGATGTCCATCCTGTGCTGCAAAGGCTCCCTTCTCGCCGGTGAAGGTGAACCTGATCCCGTCGGTGCGTACACATCGCACATTGCACCTAAAACAGTCAATCTGCTCATGGACCGTAGATATCCAATCCATTCCCAAGATGACGTCGTAAGGCCTCGATTCTGCTACAAGAACATCCCAGCCAAAGCTCTCTCCCCCTAGAGTAAGCTCACACTTCCGGCACCAGTGCGTAATCGTCGAGTCTGCTCCCATAGGAGTCTCTAGCCGTAAGGATCGAGTCAACGGCTCTGTCGGAATATCCGAGCTCCGAACAAGGGAAGCGGCTATGAAAGAGTGATTCACTCCTGTGTCTATAAGTACTGCAGCAAGGGTGGAATAGAAACAGATAGTACTTCGAATCATCTCTGGAGCGCCGTGGT
Organism: Viscum album; assembly: GCA_963277665.1. Lineage (NCBI taxonomy): Eukaryota > Viridiplantae > Streptophyta > Magnoliopsida > Santalales > Viscaceae > Viscum > Viscum album. The sequence goes on along the minus strand of OY728166.1, from coordinate 154,995,184 downwards.
CGTAGGCCTCTACTGCCTGAAGCTTTGCCTGTCTCTGCCCGCCAGCTCCCTGTGGTCGGGGTGGACCTCCTGGTGGTGGTGGTGACAGAGCCTCGAAGCGTCACCCACCACCTGCTGCTCGGCCAGCTCCTCTACCTCGTCCGCCACAGTCGACCCTCTGCCTCTGCCTCAGTGGTCCCTCAACCGTCTGCTGCTCCTCGGCATGACGGGTCGGGCAGTCACGAGCCATGTGGCCCTGCCCGCCGCACGAGTAGAACTGTCTTCCTCTCGAAAGACTGGCCCCGCACTGTGTTCCCCGCACTGCTGAGCCAGTGTCCTGAGGTCTTCTGCCTGAAGGTCTGGTCTGTCTGGAACCCTGAGTCATCCGTCGACTTCCTTTTGCAGACAACTCTGCCACGTTCCGCCCTACGGTGGGTCTCGGCGCTGGTGTAGACTCACCAAGGAAGCTCTCGATCAAAAGGGCCCGCTCCAGTACTCATGTCTGAGTCGGTATGCTGAGGGAGATCATCGATGCCCTGATCTCGTGTGTCAAACCCTGCTCGAAGGTCCGGGCCCGGAAGAATGGGTCCCATACTGTGTCGTTTGAGTAGCGCGAGAGATCAGTAAATCTCGCCAAGTACTGAGCGACCGTCATGCTGCCCTGCCGCAGCTGAAGAATCTCCTGGATACGCACCGCACGAAGGGTGGCTGGGATGAACTCCGAGCCGAAGAGGCTCTCAAAGTCCGTCTATAGTAGATATGCCTCATCATGCACCTGGAGCATCAATCTCCACCATCGTCCTACTGCTGCGTGCAGTAGGCTCGCAGCGAGGATCACCATGAGGTCTGTAGGTGTCCTCACTAGCCTAAAAACTCATACCACTGCCTCCAGCCAGTCCTCTGCTGCCTGGGGGTCCATCTCCCAATGAAACCCGGGTGGTCGCTGGCACTGAAACTCATGCAGAGCTCCAAGGCGTCGTGCATCGTCAGCGGCCGGTGCTGGAAGCGTCTGTGGCTCGACGGGTATAGCTACCGCCGGTGCCACTACTGATAAAGGGCCCTACACCGAGGCCTCATCGCTCGGTGGGCTGTGGTCATGCTCGACTCTCGGAACCCTAGCTGGCTGCTGTCGTGGGGCCATCCTGAAAGAAAACAGGTGCGCCATGGTCAGAACAGTCTACCTGGTGAGATGATATAAAGTAATCACAAAGAAAACTTTGAAACACACACGCAATCAATGTTATCGTGCATTAAGTCGGAAATCAGTAGTCAGGGTCCAGGTGTACGGATACGTCGGCCGCCGCACCAACACTGGACTCCCTGGACTGATAACCATAATCAATACGCTAAACATTATTGCTTCACATAGAAAATACCAGAGTTCGCGGTAGAACCAAACTCCTCTAATACCAATTTGTCACGATCCGTCCTCAGGGCCCATGCCGTGACTACCCCAAGACCGCCTTCCATAGGCCAGGTACTGGCGAATAGCACCAAGGTGTAAATCCCATCAAAAAGGGAAGGTGTTTCCTTTGACAAGTAAACAAGCACCACAGAGTAAGAAAGCGGAAAGGTAAACACTAAGAAAGAACAGAGTACAACTGAAGTGCAGAAAAGTAAATGGGCCAGTATACAAACCCAAACTGAAAGTAAAGTACAACTCAAAAGGGAAAACAACAAATGTAAAGTAAAAGCTGCTACACCGAGATGTCCACTAGAAATCCCACCTGAAGGGTGGGTACAGATAGCTCCACTGCTCCTCGGGTCCCGCAGTCCGCTCCGAGCACGTCTCGCGCAGTGGTCCACCCCTAGTACCGTGCTGCTCAACAGGCCTCAAATAAGATCAACGCTGTCCGTCTTCTGCAACCAACACAACGTAGTGCGGGCATAGCCCGTGCAGGGGTGAGTATAAGCTACTCAGTAGGGATCCCGAGACCCCTGACGGTCTCCCAAAATCCACAAAGGATAAACCACAAAGGAAGATATAAACACGAAGTAACAACCGACACTGCTTAGGTATATGCCCAGACATATACCTAAGTCATCAATTCCAATATGCTCCAACCTCCGAGCCCAAGTACAACTCAGTCCACACAGGAAAGTATACGTATTCCACACAGGAAAGTAAAACGAAATCCACACAGGATAGCATAACACAATCAACACAGGAAAGCAACAGGATTCAGCTCACACAGGTATACTTCTTCAAAAGACGATAAAGATGATCTCTGATCCATCTAAGTCGTCGGACCCATGACAGATCGATAGGTAACTAACCCCCGCAATGACCCACACATGATCAGGCCCACACAGGACCTGTAGGCGCTGGTTCACACAAGACCGCTGAGCGCAGACCCACACAGGATCGGGCCCACATAGGACCTGTAGCACTGATCCACGTAGGATCGCTGAGTGTTGTAGTCGTCGTTGAATCCACCAATGATCTATGTACTGTCGTCGTCGAATCCACCAAGGATCTCTGTACTGTCGTCGTCGCAGTCACAGAAGTAGTAGCAGTAGCAGTAGCAGTTACAGTCGCAGCCAGCTCTAGGGTTCCCGCACACAGCAAGCTCGTTCGGAGGATCCGCTCCACAAGCCGAGAGGCTGATACATCAACTGTCACTAAGTACAGAGTTGATGTATCCAAAAGCTCAGTATCGTCAACAGGAACCTAACGCAACAGACGGCGCGTCAATCGGACACCCGGTCTGAGAGTTATTGGCTTTTTCGTCCCAGGGGCCCGGTTGGTTTTTAAGGCAAAACCAACCCGACTTTAGTCCACCTGCGTCCAAACCTCGGGCAGAGTATGCCAAAAGATCCGTCTCACTAAGAGGAACTCAACAAAGCTGACGGCACGTCAATCGGACGTCCGTAGCTCAGGATATGAGTGTTTCCGCTCCGAGGTCCCGGTTGGTTTCGTATACGAACCAACCCGGCCGAACTCAAAGTATTCTGAAACATTGAGTGCGATATATCGAATCGACCGTCTCGATCCAAGGATCGCATCGCCGCTGACGGTTCATCAATCAGAGGTCCGTAACTCAGGTTATGATCAAAAGACCGAAATCGATTCGAAAACGGGGGGTCCGGGTCTGGGCCGACCCGACCCGGCTCGGCCGGAGGCGGGGCGGCGCGGCCCGGCGCGGCGGCGCGGTCCGGCACGGCGGCACGGCCCGGCCGGCGGCGGCGAGGCCCGGCCGGCGGCGACGCGGCCTGGGCGCCGCCCGGGTGCCACGCGCGGGGGGCAGAGCCCCCGCTTCTTTTGGATGGAGGCACGACAACCTGTCGTGCCCCATTTTAATAAACGGTCCCCCTCACGTGGGGGGCCTGCTTTGAGGAAAACGGGGGGGGCGCTGCCCCCCCTTGGTGTAACCGCGCCCGCCCCCCCCCCCCCCCCCCCATTATGGGGGGCCGGTTTTGGCCAGTCGGGGGAATTAATTCCCCCGGTCCTTCTCCCTTTCGGCCGGCCCAACATGGTCGGCCGGTTCTTCCTCAACGGGACCGGCAAGGCCAGTCCCCCTTCCGGCTTCCGACACCGGCGGCCCGGATAGTCGCCGGTCTTCACGTCCCACCGCGGCCCGGAACCGGCCGCGGTCTTCGTCGTTCGGCGCGGTGCGACGGCACCGTGCCCCTCCGCCGCGGCCCTGCTCCGGCCGCGGCGCCTTTGGTTTCCTTCGACGTGGCGCGACGGCGTCGCGTTCATGATAAATCTTACAACGGCGCGGCGTGACGGCACCACGCAATATTTTCCATGTGATTCCCGAGTTGTGCGACGGCACCACGCCATCTCGTTCATCTACAAGAAAATAATAAAGAACAAAGGAGGGGGAATTTGGCCGTGTTTGTGCGGTCCGTCCCCCCTCTCGTTAGACGATAACACTTAAACATTTATCCTCAAGATTGTCATGCTATAACCAAGAACGAGAATAAATAAATAATCAACAACAAACCCCTACTTCGGTTTCAAGAATGATGATCGTCAACGACCCGCGGAAGAAGAGCGTCACGGTGGTCGGCGTCACGGAAGATGGACGTTGATGTCGTGATGCGAGGATTCGATGTTCTTTGACGACTATTTCGTCGCGGGAAATCGCCGCGGAAGAGATGACACGGAAGAAGACGTCGTCGGTATCGTGGGTATGACATCGCCGAAGGCGGTTCCCGAGAACGTGGGATTCTTCGTCGATGTCCGAATGTTCTTCGCGTTCTTCGTCAATGTTTGAAGAAGAAGAAGAATAATGAGCTCTCCAATACTCTCAAGAGCAAAGGAAACCAACCCAAAATAATAAAATAAGTTGAAGCTTATTTTATTACACAACCTTCCTCTTAGAATTTCAAAGTTTTGAAAATCAAATTAACCCTCCTCAATTAATTAAACCAAGTTGTCAAACATTAATTGAAATGGGTTAAAGGGGAGTTTTAGAGAGAAGTTGAGGAGTTGGGGTTCGTGTGGGCCCCACCACACTTAATCCACCCAAGGGAGGTTAAGTGGTTGTGGGTCCCACCCCTAAATCCCTTTGGGAGGTTTTTTTTTAAAAAAAAAAGTTAAAGTAAAAATTTGTATCCCACAAATTTTATTTAACTTATTCTAAACTCAAAAAAACTAACTCTCATCCCGAAATAAACGCAACCTCGGAAAAGGTCTCCTTAAGAGAATATCGGCGCTGTGATTTAATCGGTGCCCTCGGAATTTGATTCCGGGCACCGGTTCAAAAGTTAGAAATTCCCGCTCGTTCCTTCACTGAACGTACCCGAGCCAAACTTCGGAAATTGATTCCGGGCACACCGGGCCTCAGAATCAGGTCCCGTCAGAAACCGCGTTCTTTTAAAATTCCAAAGAAAATTAAGAAAAAAAATTCTCTTGAATTTTACGGGTCTTTACATGGGACATAAACATACATAAGTGGAATAACCATACGGTCGACTTCCACACATATTACTTAAATGGAATAGCCATACGGCCAATTTCCATACATACTTAATGGAATATCCATACGGCCGACTTCCATACCCAATGCATTGGAGGTTATAACGTAACCACCTGTCCTGGTATTCACGGCAACACCCTTCATATGGTTTATCACGTAACCACCCGTCAAATGTCCAAGTACCAATATAAAATCATAAAACATAAAACCAATATAAAGGAATGATAACATTTCCACATTTCAATAACAATATATCATAATAGAATCCTTTATCAAAACCATTTTCAATACCAAAATACATAAAAGAGTATATCGTATTTATTTCATTTTAAAAACATAACGGCTTATTGAGGAAGCCAAAGACCAAATAATACTCGCGGCGGCGGAAAAGGTCGTTGTCACCGCGTACGTTAAAAAAACATTCCTTTTTGTCATTTAGTAAAATGCTTCGTAGAAAAATATTCCTTTTGTATAAAATTAAATGTCAAAGGGGTTTATACACCGTATAAAATAATGTTGTGTATAAAACAAAATATGCCTCAATGAAAGGAGATTGAGACGAAGTCCCTTACCTCGGGTCTGACTTGACTCGATCGTTCTTTAACATCCTGAATAATAAACTTGAGATAAATTATACATGATTAAGAACGTTTTTAAAGTTAATTATTCCTTTTATATCACTTTTTGCCATGTTATAAACATTATGTAACCATTTAAGTTAATAATGTTTTTTTGTCAATATTTGGTTCTTAAGTCGAAAGTGGACTTCTTACAATTACATGTTGTTCATGTGTTCAAAGGATATTTATATCCAGAATGAAATTCCGGATTTGGATATCATATATATCATATATATCCATCATATACATGTATTTATAATATTACATAATCATTTTGAGGTACGAAATGAAATGCACCGTTCATGGAGACGGTAAGCCGTACGTACGCATGAACGCTACTTTCATTTCTATTTCGTAATTTATAGAATGGAATAATAATGACATAAGAGTATATTATAATTCCAGTATAATAACATATATAATATCATTAACTTTATCCTTTACACATCCCACGTATGGTATTAACGAATCAAATCACTTTCAGGGGGCGGTAGTCCGCACTTCCTAAAATAAAGATATCGTGTTTACCCATAATGGAAACAATAATGGCATGCCATAAATGAAAAATACAGAAGCTTAAGGAAATAATAAACATATTATATATCATATATAAAAATAGTGACATCATAATGGCCACCATTGAAGGTGTTAAATGAGTATTGAACAATCATCGTTTCAGGAGGTAGAATTTCGCCATCCACGGAAACCGTATGTTCTTTAACCATTTTATTTAGTTGTGTGAGAGTGTAGCTCGAATAAATCATATAACAACATCCTAGTATATTGAATATACTGGTGTTGTTACAAAATAAGTAAATAAAAAGAGTATAGGGGGTTGGAGAAGCAAAATAAAACAAATGAACAAGAGAGAATGAATTACCTTTAAAATTGTAACTCCTTTTGATTTGAGCCTAAAGGATTCCTTTGAAAAGATTATGCCCAAAGGGAATCCTCTAGGATGAGGAGAGGGATGTGGAGAGAGTAAATGGGCAGAGGTTGGCCAAGCCAAAGGCTTGAGGAGTGTGTGTAAGGTGGCAGAGGTGGGGGCCTTTTATAAGAGGAGGGGATGGGCACTTTTGGAAAGTAAAGAAATATTACTTTATTTGAAAATGTGTTTCGGTTTTAAAAGGTCCCAAATTGATATAATTAGTGGATAAGGTGATAAGGGTTCTACATACACCCATCCAATAAGTTTTGGACATGTTTAATTCATAGATTTTACATTATCTTTCCATTTTATTTAAATCGTTAAATAATGAAGTCATCGCTGCATCATCATGATGTCATAAATAATTTAATTTATTTAAAGTCTAAAATTTATAAAAAAATACTATGATGTAGGTAATCCTTTTATATTTCCAATTACTGTTTATAATAAAAAAATCTGTTCTTTATAACCCCATGTAAACATTGTTTTCGTAAAACATATTATGTTTGTGTCATTTTTACTTTTACATTAAATAAAAAGTTATTTATGTCATTTCCCAAACAAAGTGGCTCCATGGGGTCCCCAAGTTGACCCATGGCTTGTCTTGGTCGTCCATGACACATCCAATTAGGGTAGGACATGTGTCAAGCTCATCTCATATTATTAAAATATTATTTTTACCTTAAACTACATTAATTACCACTAATCGCGATTAAAAACATAATAAGTTACTATTCACCAAAAAAATTATTTTAATCTCATTGAACCACATTTTACTTATTAATGAAAACCATGTATGTAGGATTTTTGAAAATAAAAACACAATGATGGCAAAATTTCATTTAAATGGAAAATCAGTTTTTATAAGTACCACATAGTGGTTTCACTATTCATCAAAAATTGAAGTTTTTCAAAAAATTACCAAAAATTCAACCTAAGCTATATTTGATATTACGAATTCAAAAATGAAGTCTATTTTACAAAATTCAAAACATATAAGTCACATTAATTAATTTAATAATTAATTCTTGCTGTCAGAGCAAATAGCTTGTTTTTATGAAACAATAAGTATCAAAAGATTGACACTAGTTTAAGTCCGATTTAAAAGTGAAATTAATTCCAACGACCACTATTGGATTTAATGGTAAAAATATTTTCTAATTTAACTTTAAAACCAATTAAAAGGATAATCTAATAATATAAATAAATTAGATTAAAAAGAGGTTTTGAATTAAAATACAACATTTTACACTATTCATTAAAAATGAACTTTATCGGAAAGGTACCAAAAATTTACACAAAGTAAATTTTGATGTCCCGATTCTAAAGAAGAGTTATTTTTGGTCCAATAGAATTTATAAGATTGATCAAAACTATATTTAATGACGGTTCGCCGTCAAAAGTTGATAACTGAACCCTTAGTGAAAATTAGGGTATAAATGCCTAAAATTGAACTCTTTCCGTATTTTAAGCCTTTATCTTTTATTGGGTAAATGTAAAAACATTTAAAAACATATATAATCATATTTTAGTTATTTCTATCCATTCCCGCCAGAACAATGGCTACTTGATAACTAACATTTAAAATAATATTATTTTATTACTTGTGTGCAATGTAAGTTTTCAAAGAAACTCATCGTTGCGTATCGAGTACGCTATCGAACGTAGAAACCCCTTTTAATTAAAATTAATATTTAATTCATAAATATTAATAAATATGAAAATTATTTATTCTTTAATTACCTGGGATGTTACATCCTTCCCCCCTTTTGGGAATTGTGTCCTCGTAATTTTATTCACTTATCAAAATAAGTGGGGGTATTTATCCCTCATAGCATTTTCAGATTCCCACATTTCCTCTTCAATCACATGGTTTTTTCACAAAACCTTTACGTGATGAATCACCTTATTCCATAACACCTGCTCCCGGTGGTCAAGAATCTGGACTGGTTTTTCTTCATAAGATAGGTTCTCCTCCAGCTGAACTACCTCTTGACTCAAAACATGAGATGGATCTGGCATATACTTCCTCAATATTGAAACATGAAAAACATTGTGTACCTAAGATAAACTCGGAGGTAAAGCCACTCGGTAAGCAACTGATCCAACTTTCTCCAGAATTTTATATAGTCCAATAAACCTTGGAATCAGCTTTCCTTTATTACCAAATCTCATCACACTTTTCCAAGGAGAATCCTTGAGAAAAACATGATCACCTACCTCGAAAGATAGATCCTTCCTCCGGTTATCCGCATAACTCTTCTGCCTGCTCTGAGCTGTTCTCATGTGATTCTGAATCAACTGAACTTTTTCTGCCATCTCTTCTACCAATTCTGGTCCCATCATCTTCCTTTCACCCACTTCATCCCAAAATTCTGGAGTTCGACACCGCTTCCCTTATAATGCCTCAAATGGTGCCATCTGTATACTGGAATGAAAGCTGTTATTATAAGAAAACTCAACCATAGAAAGATGTTGGTCCCAACTTCCCTGATAATCCATCGAACAAGCTCGTAGAATATCCTCCAAGGTCTGAATTGTTCGTTCTGAATGCCCATCGTATTGAGGATGAAAATCTATACTAAAACTTAATTCAGTACCCACCGACTTCTGAAGGCCTTTCCAAAAGATAGATGTGAACCTCGGATCACGATCAGATACAATGGAGAGGGGAACTCCATGTAACCTGACTATCTCTTTAAGATACAAACAGGAAAGTTGATCTAGGGAAAAAGTATCTCGTATAGCAAGGAAATGAGTATATTTAGTCAAGTGATCAACAATAAGCCAGATTGCATTATTACCTCGAGATGTCCTCGGTAATCCCACAACAAAGTCCATGGATATGTTTTCCCATTTCCACTCTTGCACTGGTAAAGGATGAAGCATCCCTTTCAGTAACTGCCGCTCTGCTTTAACCTACTGACAAGTCAGACACTTCACAGTAAAAGCAGCAATATCTCTTTTCATTCCATCCCACCAGTAATACTCCCGCAGATCTCTGAACATCTTAGTACTGCCAGGACGAACTAAAAACGGGGAACTATGAGCCTCACATAACAACTCATTCTTCAACTGTGAATCAAAAGGCACACATAACCTCTTCCCAAACCTCAAAACACAATCATTATCAATGTTGAGTTCAGGAAACTTACATTTCTGAACCATCTCTACCTTTTTCTTCAACTCACTGTCTCGCTTCTGTGCTTTCTTGATTATGTCTGATAGAGAAGATTTCACTGATACCTGAAACAAAACAGAAGAACATCCTGTACCAACAACTTCTATTCACAAGTTCATCAAATCTTTAACCAAAGGATCACGTTCCAAATGCAACATTGCTAATGAAGAATTACTTTTTTGACTCAAAGCATCAGCAACTTTATTTTCTTTTCCCGGATGGTAATGAATTGTGCAATCATAATCTTTGATTAATTCCAGCCATATCCTCTGTCTCATGTTCAATTCATTCTGAGTGAATATATACTTTAAACTTTTCTGATCAGTATATATTTCACACTTTACTACATAAAAATGATGCCTCCAAATTTTTAAAGCAAAGACAACAGCAGCTAATTCCAAATCATGTGTAGGGTAATTTACCTCATGAGTTTTCAACTGTCGTGAAGCATAAGAAATTACCTGATCATTCTGCATAAGGACACAGCTAAGTCCCTTCAACGAAGCATCACTGTATATAACAAACTCACCATTCCTGGAAGGAAGTGCCAAAACTGGAGCATTCACCAATCTTCTCTTCAACTCCTGAAAACAATCATCACATTCTTTTGTCCAAATGAACTTAACACCCTTACGAGTTAGCTTAGTCATTGGACTAGATAACTGTGAAAAATTTTCAACAAACCTTCGTTACTAACCTGCCAAACCAAGAAAACTACGGATCTTGGTTACATTTGTGGGTCTTGGCCATTCTTCAACAAGTTTTGTTTTAGTAGGATCAACAGTTATGCCATATTTTGAAACAATGTGACCTAGGAAAGAAATTGGTTGTAACCAAAACTCACACTTTCTGAATTTTCCATATAGTTTCTTTTCTTTTATGGTTTTCAAGATAACCCTTAAATGACTTTCATGCTTCTATTTACTTTTAGAAAACACCAAAATATCATCGATGAAAACAACCACAAACTTATCCAAGAACTCATGGAAAATTATATTCATATGGTCCATGAATACAGCAGGTGCATTGGTTAAACCAAAAGGCATTACTACAAATTCATAATGGCCATATCTAGTATAGAACACAGTCTTCGGAACGTCTGCTTCTTTTACTTTCAACTGATGGTACCCCGACATCAAGTCAATCATCGAAAAAAACTGATCTCCCTAGAGCTGATCAAACAAATCATCGATATGAGGCAAAGGGTACTTGTTCTTAACAGTAATATTATTCAAGTCTCTATAATCAATGCAAAGTCTCATTGATCCATCTTTCCTTTTAACAAACAAGATAGGATCACCCCATGGTGATGTGCTAAGTCGAATGAAACCTTTATCTAATAACTCCTGCAATTGTTTCTTTAACTCTAAAAGTTCAACTTGAGCCATTCGATAAGGGGGTTTTGAAATTGGATTAGAATCAGGAACTAAGTCAACAGTAAATTCAACTTCCCGATCATGAATAATACTAGGAAACTCATCAGGAAAAACATCAAGATACCCATTTACCACTGGCACATCATTAATCTGAACAGTTCCTTTATTTTCAACAATATGTGCAAGGTAACATTCATTTCTATCTTTTACTAGTTTCTCAACTTCCTGATATGTTATCAAAATCAAGGTTTCATTCTTGTACACAAACTGAAAATCTTTCTGAAAAGAATCCATTTTAGCTCTGCAGTCAATCTTAGCATGATAAATAGAAAGCCAATCCATGCCCAAAATAACATCAAACTCTACTAGAGGAAAAACAATAAGGTTTTCTAGTAGATTCTTTCCACACACAAGGATAAGAAGGTTCTTATAATACTTTTTTGTCTCAACGTTCCCTCTGGGTGTTTTTACCATAAGTTCAGGATTCATATCTTGATATGGAATTTCCAATTTACTAGAAAACTTCTCAGAAATGAAAGAGTGTGTAGACCCTGAATCAAACAACAAATTGGCATAATCAGAACAAACAAACAGTGTACCTGATACCACTTCATTCGATGGCCCAACATCTACTAAAGTTGTTGCAAAGGATTTCACCACCCATTTCTGCTTGTAGTCTGGCTGCATTCCCCCAGTTGAGTTCTTCATTGGACACTCGTTTGCATAATGACCCATTTCATTACACTTAAAACATATTACCGTTGGCTTTTCATTGCCTGCTTGATCATCTTCCTTACAGTTACAAGAAATATGAGCAGACTTACCACACCGAAAGCACTTACCAGACTTGGATAAACATTCTCCAGGATGCATTTCACCACACTTCTCACAGGATGGATATTTGGTTTTCTTACCTCCTTGCTTCTTTGATGAATTCTTCCCCTTTTCCTGCCAACTATACCTCTTATTCTGTTGTTTGTCATAGAACACCTGATCATCGGTAAACTCCATTTCCACCTTCTCCGCACATCGAACAAGTTTTTCATAACATTTGAACTCACGAGAAGCTAAATCCCTTCGATACTTTGGCTTTAACCCTGAGTAAAAACGGTTTATTTTACTATCAAGATCTCGTATGAAGTTTGGAGAATACCTTGCCAATCGAATGAACTTTGCTTCACAAGAATCCACTGAATCATCCTCCTGCCTCAATTCTAGGAACTGTTTTTCCATCCTAAGACGAACCAACTTAGGAAAATATTTCTCACGAAACATACCTTTGAATTCGTCCCAGTGAAGATCCTCAATCTCATCACTATCCCTGATATTTTTCACCATCGACCACCACTGATCAGCTTCACCTTCAAAACGGTAAACAGCAAGACTAACCTTTTTATGTTCTAAACACCCCATGACATCAAAAATCTTCTCCAATGCTTTAATCCACCCTTCAGCTTGCACAAGGTCAGATGATCCTCTGAATGATGGGGGATGTTGCCTCATGAAATGTTCCACCACTGACATGTTCCTCTGCGGCTGATCTGGCTGATCTCGTGCATGGATACCACCACCATTTATAGCCTGATTCATCTGTGCCATCACTAAAACAAACCGATAAGTTATGATTCCGACCATCTCAGGTTGCTGATTTGGAAGGTTGTCTTCCTCATGATGTCATCCCAACATAGTTTCTTTGTTTCCTCTGTAGAAAACCATTCTGAACACAGAAATATCTTAGGCGAAGCAACATGGTAATCTGTAAATGCTATATCATTTCAATCATATTATAATTTAACACTTTTCTAACTCTTAAATTTGTCTAAACTGACCTCTGATACCAACTATAAGGCCCTGAACTTAAACCTTACTTAATATTGAATTAAATGAATAATTCAAATTGAGGATATTTTCAGGTTTAGAGTTTTAGAGAATTAGAACATAACTATTACATCTCAAAAGATTACAAAGTAGTCACTTCTACTAAGTTTCCATAATAAAAAAAACTCTTAAAAGAAACATATCTAGTTCCATGTTTTATATAGCATGACATTCCCTTGATCCCATCCTTGACCTTATTCCACATTAAGTCCTGTGAAAAACATTTCAAAAAAACTTGGGGTGAACATAAAAAGCTCAGTAAGGGATACACAAAGAATGAAAACTGTTAGTTTTTCAAACTTCAAGTTAACCATGTATATTTTATCAAAGTAATACCTTCACCTTCATGAAGTAGTAAAAACTCTTCACTGAATAATGTACCATTACTTACCTTTTTGTAACCAAAGGATTACGATAAACCCCATATAAAGAACACATAACATATATAAAGGTAACGTGGGACATAAACATACTTAAGTGGAATAACCATACGGTCTACTTACACACATATCACTTAAATGGAATAGCCATACGGCCAATTTCCACACATACTTAATGGAATAGCCATACAGACGACTTCCATACCCAATGCATTAGAGGTTATAACGTAACCACCCGTCCTGGTATTCACGGTACCACCCGTCATATGGTTTATCACGTAACCACCCGTCAAATGTCCAAGTACCAATATAAAATCATAAAACATAAAACCAATATAAAGGAATGATAACATTTCCACATTTCAATCACAATATATCATAATAGAATCCTTTATCAAAACCATTTTCAATACCAAAATACATAAAAGAGTATATGGTATTTATTTCATTTTAAAAACATAACGGCTTGTTGAGGAAGCCAAATACCAAATAATACTCGCGGTGGCGGAAAAGGTCGTTGTCACCGCATAGGTTAAAAAACATTCCTTTTTGTCGTTTAGTAAAACGCTTCGTAGAAAAAGATTCATTTTGTATAAATGTAAAATTCAAAGGGGTTTATACACCGTATAAAAGAAAGTTGTGTATAAAACGAAATATGCTTCAATGAAAGGAGATTGAGACGAATTCCCTTACCTCGGTCTGACTTGACTCGATCGTTCTTTAACGTCCTGAATAATAAACTTGAGTTAATTTATACTTGATTAGGAACCTTTTTAAAGTTCATTATTCCTTTTATATCACTTATTTCCATGTTATAAACATTATGTAACCATTTAAGTTAATAATGTTTGTTTTGTCAATATTTGGTTCTTAAGTCGAAAGTGGACTTCTTACAATTACATGTTGTTTGTGTGTTCAAAGGTTATTTATATCCAGAATTACATTCCTGATTTGGATATCATATATATCATATATATCCATCATATACATGTATTTATAATATTACATAATCATTTAGAGGTACGAAATGAAATGCACCGTTCAAGGAGATGGTAAGCCTTACGTACGCAGGAACGCTACTTTCATTTCTATTTCGTATTTTATAGAATGGAATCATAATGATATAAGAGTATATTATAATTCCAGTATAATAACATATATAATATCATTAACTTTATCCTTTACACATCCCACATATGGTATTAACGAATCAAATCACTTTCTGGGGGCGGTAGTCCACACTTCCTAAAATGAAGATATCGTGTTTACCCATAATGGAAACAATAATGGTATGCCATAAATTAAAAATACAGAAGCTTAAGGAAATAATAAACATATTATATATCATATATAAAAATAGTTACATCATAATGGCCACCTTTGAAGGTGTTAAATGAGTATCGAACAATCATCGTTTCGGGAGGCAGAATTTCGCCATCCACGGAAACCGTATGTTCTTTAACCATTTGATGTAGTTGTGTGAGAGTGTAGCTCGAATAAATCATATAAAAACATCCTAGTATATTGAATATACTGGTTTTGTTACAAAAGAAGTAAATAAAAAGAGTTTAGGGGGTTGGAGAAGCAAAATAAAACAAATGAACAAGAGAAAATGAATTACCTTTAAAAGTGTAACTCCTTTTGATTTGAGCCTAAAGGATTCCTTTGAAAGGATTCTCCCCAAAGGGAATCCTCTAGGATGAGTAGAGGGATGTGGAGAGAGTACATGGGCAGGGGTTGGCCGACCCAAAGGCTTGAGGAGTGTGTGTAAGGTGGTAGAGGTGGGGGCCTTTTATAAGAGGAGAGGAGGGGCACTTTTGGAAAGTAAAGAAATATTACTTTATTTGAAAATGTGTTTCGGTTTTAAAAGGTCCCACATTGCTATAATTCGTGGATAAGGTGATAAGGGTACGAAATACACCCATCCAATAAGTTTTGGACATGTGTATTTCATAGAGTTTACATTATCTTTCCATTTTATTTAAATCGTCAAATAATGAAGTCATCGCTGCATCATTGAGATGTCATAAATCATTTAATTTATTTAAAGTCTAAAAATTATAAAAAAATACTACGATGTAGGAAATCTTTTTATCTTTCCAATGAATATTTATAATAAAAAATATGATGTTTATAACCCCATGTAAAAATTGTTTTCGTAAAACATATTATGTTTGTGTCATTTTTACTTTTACATTAAATAAAAAGTTATTTATGTCATTTCCCAACCAAAGTGGCTCCATGGGGTCCCCATGTTGACCCATGGATTGTCTTGGTCGGCCATGACACATCCAATGAGGTTAGGACATGTGTCAAGCTCATCTCATATTATTAAAACATTATTTTTACCTTAAACTACACTAATTACCACTAATTGCGATTAAAAACTTAATAAGTTACTATTCACCAAAAAATTATTTTAATCTTATTGAACCACATTTTAATTCTTAATGAAAACCATGTTTGTCGGATTTTTGAAAATCAAAACACAATGATGGAAAAATTTCATTTAAACGGAAAATCAGTTTTTATAAGTACCACTTAGTGGTTTCACTATTCATCAAAAATTGATGTTTTTCAGAAAATTACCAAAAATTCACCCTAAGCTATATTTGATATTACGAATTCAAAAATGAAGTCTATTTTACAAAATTCAAAACATATAAGTCAAATTAATTAATTTAATAATTAATTCCTGTTGTCATAGCAAATTGTGTGTTTTTATGAAACAATAAGTATCAAAAGATTGACACTAGTTTAAGTCTGATTTCAAAGTGAAATTAATTCCAACGACCACTATTCGATTTAATGGTAAAAATATTTTCTAATTTCACTTTAAAACCAATTCAAAAGATAATCTAATCATATAAATAAATTATATTAAAAATAGGTTTTCAATTAAAATACAACATTTTACACTATTCATTAAAAAATGAACTTTATCGGAAAGGTACCAAAAATTTACACAAAGTAAATTTTGATGTCCCGATTCTAAAGAAGAGTTATTTTTGGTCCAATAGAATTTATAAGATTGATCAAAACTATATTTAATGATGGTTCTCCGTCAAAAGGTGATAAGTGAACCCTTAGTGAAAATTAGGGTATAAATGCCTGAAATTGAACTCTGTCCGTATTTTAAGCCTTTATATTTTATTGGGTAAATGTAAAAACATTTAAAAAAAATATATAATCATATTTTAGTTATTTCTATCCATTCCTGCCAGTACAACGGCTACTTGATAACTAACATTTAAAATAATATTATTTTGTTACTTGTGTGCAACGTAAGTTTTCAAAGAAACTCATCCTTGCGTATCGAGTACGCTATCGAACGTAGAAACCCCTTTTAATTAAAATTAATATTTAATTCATAAATATTAATAAATATGAAAATTCTTTATTCTTTAATTGCCTGGGATGTTACAGGTAACCCAAAAGTTTCTTTAGCGTATAGTCGAGAAAGCTAATTTAATGACATTCTATCTCAAATAGAAACGAAATGTGAAGATTTTGTCAGCTGAACAACAATAACGCAAATTGCATTGTTACCTTGATAATTCATAGGTAGTCCCACCATGAATTCTGCGGATATATTCTCGCATTTCCAGTCTGGCACCGGAAAAGGCTGAAGCATCCCCTTCGGTAACTGATACTCTTCTTTAACTTGTTGACATGTCATGTATTTCATAGTAAAATCAACAATATCCTTTTTTCATTCCATCCCACTAGTAATACTCTCGAAGGTCACCGTATATCTTAGTACTGCCCGAATGAACTGAAAATGGAGAACTATGAGCTTCACACAACAAATCATTCTCTAATTAGGAAACAAAAGGCATACACAACCATTTTCCAAATCATAAAACACAATATTTGTCAAGGAAAATTCTGGAATCTTACCCATTTTAACCAATTATACCATTTTCTATAACTCACTCTTCCTTCTGTGGTCACTTAATTCTATTTGATAATGATGACTACACTAAAACCTAAATAAAAACATATGTATTCCCTAAACTGACAACATCGAAGAGAAAATTAATCAAATCATTAATTAAGGGATCACATTCCCAACACAATATGGTTAATGATGCATGATGTTTTTTACTCAAGGCATCTACCAGATTGTTTTCTTTTTTGAGTTGATAATTTATTGTGCAATAATAACCTTTCATAATTTCATGCCATCTTCTCTACCTCATGTTTAATTCTTTCTGAGGGAATATATACTTCAAACTTTTATGGTCAGTATATATTTGACATTTGTCTTCATATAAATGGTGCCTCTAAATTTTCAATGAAAAAAACCACAGCTACCAATTCAAAATCATGTGTGGGATAATTTAACTCATGAGGTTTTAGTTGTCTTGAAGCACAAGAAATTACCTATTAATTCTAAATTATAACACAACCAAGTCCCTTTAATGAAGAATAATTGTAAAGGAAAAAATCACTATTTCTGAAAGGCAAGGAAAAAACTGGGGCATTTAGAAATCTCTTCTTCTATTCCTATAAAATATCACATTCTTCGGCCGAAAAAAATTTAACCCTTTTTCGTGTTAACATAGCTAGCGGGCTTGATAACTGTGTAATGTTTTTAACAAACCATTGGTAATAACCTTCTAATCCAAGAAAACTATGAATATTTGTAACATTTTTAGTTCTTGGAAATTAATCAACCACTTGTGTTTTGGCAGGATCAACTGTTATTCCATCCTTACATACAACGTTCCCAAGAAAAGAAATTTGTTGCAACCAAAAATCACACTTTCTGAATTTTCCATACAATTTCTTTTCTTTTAAGGTTTGAAAAACCACCCTTATATTTTTTCATGCTCCTATTTACTTATAGATTTCATCAATAAATACATCCAAAAAATTATCCAAGATCTCATGAAATATTCTATTCAAAAGATCCATGAATACAATTGGTGAATTAGTTAACCGAAAAGTCCTAACTAAAAATTCAAAATGAACATATCTAGTATGAAAATCAGTATTCAGGATGTCTTCATCATTTATATTCAACCGATGGTACCCCGAACTATGGTAAACATTCAAAAAATATTGCACTCCCTAGAGATGGTAAAACAAATCATCGATATGAGGAAAAGAAAACATGTTTTTAATAGTAATTTTATTCGAGTCTCTATAATTTATGCAAAGTCTCATTGAACCATCTTTTTTCATAACAAAAAATATATGAGCGCCCCATAGTGAATTGCTAGGTCAGATGAATATTTATATAATATTTCAAGAAACTGTTTTTTGTAATTCCAGAAGTTGCATTTGGGACATTCGATAAATAGGTGTAGAAATTGGATGAGTATCCGGAACTAAGTCAATTTTAAACTCATCCCCTCGATTATAAATAACGCTATGAAAATATTTGGGAAAAACATCCAAGTATTCATTTACAACTAGTATATCATTAATCTGGATAGTTCCATTATATTGAAAAATATGATCAAGATAACTTCAATTTCCATCCATTTTTTGTTTCATTTCTTTTTCATATTTTATTAATGGTATGGGTTGATTTTTGTTCAAAAACTGAAATTATTTTTGAAAAAAAAATCTTTCTCTCTAAAATATATCTTAGAATGATATGAAGAAATCCAGTCCATACCTAGAATAAAATCAAACTCTTCTAGAGGAAAAACAATAAGCTTTTTAGGTAAAATATTTCCACAGACAAGGATAGTAATATTATTAAAATTTATTTTTTCCACAATATTTTTTCTAGGTGTTTTTACCATGAGATCTAGCTTCCTTTCATGATGTTGAATTCCTAATTTTTCTGCAAAATTTCTCAGAAATGAAAGAAAGTGTATAACCTAAATCAAACAACGCATTTTAAAAATCTATAAAAACAAGTAGTGTAACTGAGAACACTTCATTTGATGGCTCAAAATATTTTTAAGTGGTTTCAAATGATTTTACCAAAACCATCTACTTTAAAGTTTTCTGATTCCCAACATGATTAACTAGCTTCGAACAAACATTAGTAAAATAACCAAATTCCTTACAGTTAAAGCATTTTAAAATTGGCTTCTCATTACTTTTTTGATCATTTTACTTGCACTCACGAGACATGTGTCCAAACATTCCACATCAATATCACTTCCCTTAATTTAAAAAACATTTACCAGGATTCCTCTTACCACACATTTCCTATGAAGGGAAATTCATTTTCATAACTCCAAACTTCTTTGATGAGTTCTTCTCCATTTCCTACCAACTTGATCACTTTTTATTCTTATCATCACGATACACATATGTGTCAAAAATTCCATCTAAAATTTTTCAGCACAAGGAACAAGCTTCTCATAATTTTAAACTCTCATGAAGCCAAAGCTCATAGCAAAAATTGTTTAAAACCGGAGTAAAATCTATTAATTTTACTATCAAAATCCCAAGTAAAATCTAGTACATACTTGGAAAACCATATAAAATTGGCCTCATAAGCTATAACAGAATCATCATCCTTCTTTATTAGTTCCATGAGTTGTTTCTCCTTTCTGATTCAAACAGTTTTGAGAAAATATTTTTTTAAAAAGACTCCTAAAATCATCCCATTCCATAATATCAAGATCATCTGTTTCTCTCGCATTCTTAACTAGAGACCACCATTGATTAGATTCACCTTACAAATGATAAATATATATTTTTATATTTTTATTTTCCAAACATCCCATGACATAAAATATCTTTTCTATAGCATTGATCCATCCTTTGACTATCACTGGATCTGCAGTTCCACTGAATGATGGAGGATGTTGCCTCATAAAATGCTCCATAAAATACATGTTTCTTAATAGTAGATCATGTTCCTCTCTATAATGGATACCACCTCCATTTATTTCTTGTTTTAACTAATACATTACTATAAAAAACTGCTCAGTTCTGATTCCCACAATTTCGGGCTGTAGATTCCGAAAAAAATAAGACTCTTGCTGCCTTCCAACATCATCTTCCATGTCTCTTCTACAGATAACCATTCTGAACAAACATATCTTTGAATAAGTGACATGGTAATCTTAAAATTTTATAAAATTTAAAATTATCATAGAGTAAAAAATCAATTATGGAATTAATTTAATATCATCCCAACCCCTAAAGATATCTAAACCATCCTTTTATACCAACTATAAGGACCTGACGTTAAAATGTTACTTAATGATGAATTTTAGTCAAGAATATACATTATTACCCATTGAGTATCTTTTTGAGTTTATAGTTCTAGATAATTATGATATTATACATAAATAACATACCACATTCATACAAATAAGACACTATTAAAAACAGTTTCCATTTTTAAAAAAAAATAATACATAAAACCATAAACCATGATTCCTTCGAAAACAGTCCATATCAAACATCAAAAAACCCTTATTTCTCTTACCCATCCTTATATCCCGTGAAAAACATTTTAAAAACATGGAATGAATATAAAACTCAGTACAAGATATAAATATAGAATGTGTTAGTCAAGTGATAACAAAAAACCCCATAAAAACTGTAGTTATAAAAACAAGTTTTCATAGAATAATCATGTAGTTGTCTTCAAAAATATTTACCACATCCCTATTACAATCACCCTTACACATGGAATAACCTTTTGGTCAACTACTATCTCTGGAGTACCCAATGCATTGGAGAGGTATAATGTGGCTCAACCATCTTATCTTGAGCTATAATGAGGTCAACCCAACATATCATGTGCTATAATTGGATCAAACCAACATAAATAATGTCCAAGGAACATATCATTGTAATAGAATATCTTGAAATCAGTAGAAAACACTAATTTCATACACATAAAAAATAATCCTTTAGAAATTTATTAAAGAGTGTTTTAAAAGGGTTTTAAAAGGAATGTCCCTTAAAAATTTAATTATAATGAGAATTAAAAGAATTAATTGGATATGTGTATACACTTTAAATTAATATAATACAACATAATATAATAAACCATTTATCACACCAATAATATTAATACCACAAAATGAATAAACAAGAAGGTTAACCTAATGAATGGAAATTGGGTTAAGAATTCACTTACCTTAGGTTTTCCTTTCATCAAACTTGTTTAAAACATCTGTATAATGGTTAAAAGTGTGTTATAAATATATTTTAGAAACATATACATATTTATAATATCTTATATTATCACTTAATTACATCATTTCACCCTTTAATTGTTATTATTTTGTTCCTTGCATTGTTTTGGTTGTGTTTCTTTACATGATTTTCAATGACTAGTTCATGATGGATATTCTTGTAGATTGGAAGTGAAACTCAAAAATTGGAATGAAAAGGTATTTACATATTTCTATTACCATAATTTATACCATTTATCGTTTTGATGTTTTATATAAGGATGATTCATAAGTTAAAAAATTAATGACGTTCGTTTAGATCATTTTAGTGGTTCTTTGATAACAACGACCTCATTTTGTATTATAAATTAAAACCATGAGTAAAAAAGAATTTAAATGCCATGGATGGGAAAGAATACCTATATTATAACCTGGTTCAACCATAAAAATGGTATCATGACAAGACATTAAAGAATTAATTTAAATTGAAATCATATCGTCCACGATGTCAATAGTTCAACACGTCACAGACAATGTTTTTATTCCTTGAATAAGTGAGAGAGGAGAAGAAGAATGATGATGAATTTTCCATGAACATGATAACATATAAAATATACATGAATTATAGAGATTTAACAACTCTTTGTTAATAGGGGATGAGGAAAGAATAAGAAAATAAAGGAACTCAAAATAAAAGAATTATTGAGAAATCCCTTACAAAAAATCGGCAGCATAACGACTATGCTATATGGTTTTAGAAAATATTAAAAAGAAAAAGGGAAAAGGTAACCCATCCAAAAATTAATCATTATAAATACTATATCATGAATAAGAAGTAAATAATAACATGGTATGAAATCATGAAATTTATTCCACATAGAAGGGAACTTTAATAGAAAAAAGAAATTGAGAATTTTCATACATTATAGAGTAACTCCTATAAAATTAATGTTGGGACCTTGGGGGTTGATAAAAAATTGGTAGGACTAATAGGGAGGTAAGGAGGCTATATATTTATTGAGTAAGAATTGAGAATGTATTTAATAAAATAATGGGTTGGTATTTATAGAAAAAGTGAAGGAATATTTTAATAATTTCCATGGGACACCTCATTAATGGTATTTGAAAAACCGTGGGCTTGGCCAGGGTATTTTCCCTTGGTATTAGAAACCTGGGACACCTCATATATTATTTTACTGTACACATGTATAAAAAATTTATTACATCATTAATGATGTAATTAACACACCGAAACTCAAAACTCTTTTTTTACTATTCACAGAAAAATCATCTATTTCATAAAAATCATCAAAATTCACCCTAACCATTTATCAACGTGTAGAATTAAAAAATGAACACTCTTTTTTGAAAATAATTTTTTAAATATTATTAATTTATTTTTTAAATGAAATCATACTTGATTAAAAAATTAACAATTCAAAAACTGTAACTGCTTTTATATCACATTGTAAAATTAACCAGGATGTCATTATCATATGGACTTAATAAAAAAATTTAATAAAAAAATTTAATATTCATTAGTTTCATATTACTATTCGTATTACTATTCATAAGGGTATGATAGTATTCAACAAAAAAACAAGTTGGTTCCATTAAACTCCAAATAACATACTGAACACAATTGTAGATTATGGTTTTTTGAAATTCAAAACATAGAATCTATAAAACTATGTTTAAATGATATTTATAAATATATAAATGAAATAACTTTTCTGGCATTTCATATATTTTTTTAAAACCTTGGGGTGTTAAAATGAATAAATATTTCTTATACCACATTTTTTTGTGCATTACAATTTAAAAACATTAATGTAACTTTTGGGTTTTTCATGGAACCCCCATTGTTTGTAGAATATTTCAATTTTTCATAGGTCTCACAACGTTAATGAAAAGTTTGGTTTTATGTAGAATTACCTTGGGATATATTTATATAAGACCCTTTTCTACATTAAAATTATGTTTATATATATTATTCACATATGAAATTAATTTTCTAAAATTTTATGTGATTTCAGAGCTATGAGATTCTTTATGAGTTATCCCTCATAAAATAAGGTATTGTTAGACCATTTATAGATAAGGAAATCCATAGTGAAACTAACATTCATGCCACTAAAATTACACACAACCTTCATGGTTCTATAAAATTTAATGATTTAATATTCCCATTAGTATGCAACTTACTTCCACCACACTTCTCCAATATGTATGTCATGAGTTCATGTAACTCTATATGTGTTTCACAACTATTATTTTCATAAAGCATCAATGAATTCAATAAACACGTTTTTCCATATTTAGATGAGTTTACAATTAATATTCACTTTCACTCAACTTCAGGAATTTATTTCAACCATTTCACAACATTTTCATTTTCATGAAAATATATCTATTATACACTCTGAAACACCGCCACCATGTACATGAATCTTCATATATACATTATATTAATTCCATACATGACACCAAGATATTATTCCACAACAAAATAGAAAAATAATAAATAACCTGATTCCAAGTTTTTTAATCATGTATGACCGACCCAAAAATAATGTCATATCACCTTGAGGTATCTTTTCCCAACAACCCCCCCTTTGTGTTTGTTGACATCTCTTCACCCATTTAAAACAACACTAATCCTTTTGATTCAATATTTTTTTAATAAAATTTTCACATTATGGAGAACCAAGAATTTTAAAAATATTATAAGATGATTATAAAACATAAATATCCATTAATATAACAAAATGATCATAATGTCCTAGAATATTCGGAAACATGGCTCATATTATATCAAAGGAAACCTAAAACATAGAATACTTATTTTATTCTCTATTGTGTGAACCTAAATTATTTTTTAGATCCAATAACTATATAGGATAACCTATGGAATACATAAATAAAGGGGTGATTTGAAAATTCCAGTAAAAGAATAATCATAATAGGGAAACATAACATCTGGGATAATGGTTATACATGATATCATAAATAGAAAGTACATGAGTAATCATATAGAAGAATAATGTAAATAACATGGTAACATAATATCATATAATCATAAGAAATATGGTAACAACAAAAAATTTGATATAAAAATGATTCAAGACTAACTACCACGACAATATCACATGGTGGAAAAACTCCCATAACAGATTATGTTTACTCCCTAATCCATTACGTGACTTATAAAGAGACTAAAAAATTAACCAATGATTTTTTGTGATATATTGATATACCCTTCACAAAATTTTCATGATATATATGTTACAAATAAATGAAATCTATCACTAGGAAAAACAAAATAATTACCCAAGAAAACATAGGTTTCATAGTCTTTATTATAATCATATTTAGAGTATATGTTATAATTAAGGCATTTTATAAATGATCATAAGGTGTTTATTTCCTTATAAAATGAATTGATAATAAACTATGTAAATATGTGATAGAAAAATATATATAATTTATAAGTAATTCATAACATAAAATGTGTTTTTTCATTAATGAAAATACATTTATAAAATATTCTAAATGAAAATAATATTTTCACTTTATGTAACATCAAATAATTTTATCTTAGATGGAAAATGACTTTGAAAGATCACTTTGAAAATTTATTTATAAAACGATCCCTTAAATGTTAAATACCTTATTTAATATAAATTACATTATCGAAATAATTACATAAAATTGTTACCTTTAAAACATAATAAAGGAATTATCAATACATTGACTGGTCATTGTGATGGAAGAGTTTTGTTCATCATGAATACATAAAAAACAATTTTTCTTTTCATATTTTTCTATAAAAAGTCAAAAAGTACCTTATTTGAAAAAAATTAAAAAATTAATTTTAAATTGTTTTATAAAAATCCAATTAAGGAAAATATTAAATTATAAATCATAGTAAAACATTGTTAAAAATATTTTTAGAAATTAAGGATTTGGAAGGATAAGGATTTTCAAACGAAGATAGAATTTATGTAGGATTTTATAAATAACATTTTATGAATAATTTTATGAAATAAAGAAAGTAAAAGGGTTATATTACATGAAAAACATCATGAACAACCAAATGGGAAGAAATTGAATGTTTTTTATTAGAAAATGATCAAATAATTTCTTCAATGTAAATTCAAGAATAAGTAGTCCTAACTAAAATGAGATCAAAACATAAACCCTTACATCTTTGGTATCATTTGAATCCTAAAATCCCATCAACGAAGTAGAAAAATTGTAACATAAAGTATCATAATGTTGGAATGATTCATGACATAGTATGTAATGAGAATTTATATACACCATTCAAATGAAATTAGGTGCCTAAAAGGACATGTGTCTCAATGAAGGATGTTTGAGAGGAAACCCTTACGAGGTCTGTATAATGAAGGTGAGTGTTAATACATTTGGTTATTATGTGTAAAAAAGGTATATCCACAAAAATAAAATTGTAAATGTATCATAAATCAATTAAAATAAATTTTACAAATATTAATCGAATAATATAATCCACAAAGTAGTCATATAAACCAATGAATATAAATTGAGTTAAGAAACCCCTTACCTCACACTTCTCTTTAGATAAGAAGTCTTTAACCTCATGTATAGTAGTATAAATCATGTTATTAAATTATAAGAGATCTAAATAAATATTTATAAAGACATATATGATCCCTTTTTTGCAGATTATTACTTATTTGTTAATAATAATTTATTATCACTATTGTTTCGGGTGTTCATTTCCTTATTTTCCCATGCATGATTCATCATGAATGTTCAAAATCATGAAAATAGCTTATATTACAAAAAATAAACATAATTATATTAATTTTAAAAATATTAAATTTTACATGATATACATCATTATAATCATTATCAAATTTTGAACATTGAGAATGTATCATGTCGCTTCGTGGAGATGGTAGGCTGTACGTATGGAAAAGCGATGTTATCATTTGCATGAAGGGATAATGGGTAAGGAATTTTATTTTATATTAATTTTATATAATAAATATAATTTCAAATATATCAAATATATTCAATAAATTTTCCATTACTACCATCCATTTAAATCATTAGTGACAAATTAATCACATTTTTCCATGAGGTGTTAATCCTATGAACACACAAACGATGTTATCACATTCTCCATGGAATGTAGAGTACAAATTTATTTTTTGATAATATAAAATTATAAGTATAATTATATCATTAATATCTTATATAAATGTTATATAAATACTTAATTTCATCTATTTTATGTGGTGATAGAAAAAAATATTATATTAGTTTGCACAGTGGTAGTCTACTGTAGACACGATCAATAATTTAGTTTCCCATTTGAGGGATGAAGAGATTGTTTTAGGTCATGAAAATAACATAAAAACATATCAGTATATGAATGACACTATGGATATAATATAATCATGTATTAATAATATTTTTACTAGGTGGATGAAGAAATGAAATAAAATACTCAGTTAACGATGTTACCCATTCTTTGGAAAACAACTTTTGGTTTACACCAACATCCTTCCTTGGATTGGTTTATCACCAAACTAGGGACTCCTAGTTGAGGAGATTATTTTAAATAAGTTATTGTTTTAGGATTTTTCATAACCAATGGGGGTTGGATTTTTATATATGACAAGAGAGGGGTGACCTTTTATATGCAGGGGAGGTGACACATTTGGATTTTTTGAAAATAATGAATTCCACACAAATTTTTATCATCCAAAATGGCACAAAAATTGATAATTTCAAAACATTAGAATATATAAAGTATAATTTTGACTATAAAATATTAATTTGAAATTTTTTTCAGTCATTATTAAGCTTGATCATTTTAGTTTAACCCCCTGGTAAATCAGTTTTTACAATAACCATAGAAAATAAGTTTAAATGTTTTATGTATTAATTATAGTAAAAAAATAAGGTGATCATATTATATAATATAAATATTTATTATTAAAAATATATAACTAATTTTTTCATATTCAACTCACATAATTTGAGTAATTTAATTAAAAGGTAAACCCACATATGTATCGAAAAAATGGATTTTTCCAAAGAAAAATAGTCAAATGTTTAAAAAGTATTTATATCAGAATTAAATATTAAAATCAATAAAATAACTAAAATTATTAAAATAAAAATATAATTTTAATAATTTTACTTTTAACCAAATTTAAAATATAATTTACCTTTTAATATAATTCTATTAAAAAGGTTGTTTTTTCGAAAGAATTAAAATTTTCATTATTTATAAAAATAGAACTATTTATAAAATTATCAAAAAATCACCCAAATATAATTATGATATATGGATTTAAAAAATAAATTTTATTATTCAATAAATTTTCTATAAGTTGTAAAAATAAATTTTAAATTGTTTGTGCAAAACAGAGTAATCTATCTTTCTAAAAAATTAGAATTTCTATTAAAACAAATCTCTTTAAAATGTTTTATATTTTATTTGGAATCAACATATAACTAATAAATTTGTTCTATATATGTGTAAAACATAAGTTTCATACTTTAATTAGTCATATTGATATCCACCATTTTAATTTCTAGGTTATAATGTCTATATTTAAATAATAATATTTTATTTTAAGTAATTTTTTTATTTATATATGTTATTGTATGCATCACAAGCTACTAATGAGATTTAATTTATTTAAAAATAAATATACCAAAAATTATTAGGGTGTTTAATTCTATTATGATATTGGTATTTCATGTCATATATTCTATCCAATATGATTTCCCATTTTTAAAATATCATTTAGTCCCTTTCATCCCCTTAAATAAATGGTGTCTTCATAATTTAATTGTTATCTAGATAATAAAATGTTTGAAATTTGATAATATCATTGTTGGAAACCCACATCATAAAAATTGTTAATAAAACATCCTCTTGATAAGTGGTAAATGGATTTAAAATTATTATCAAGAGTATCAAATCATTATTCTTCCTTGTAACAAAACATTCGTGGAAAGTAATGATTTATAGGTGGATGAAAATAATAAATAATTATAGAGAGTGGTAGAGATCTTTGATCAAAATAATGTGAATGATTAATGGAATGATAAAGACCTCATAACCATAAAATTTCGGTGAGTTATAATACAATTGATTCATTATATATAAATTTAATAAGATAAAATATTCATTTCAATATCATTTGCATAGAGTTGAGGTATTACTTATTATATCAATAAATAGAAAAGTAGAAAATATACTTACTTGAAATATTTTATTTTCATTAAAAAATTTCACCATTTCTTTTTTCATAAATTAGTTTCAACATGACCTCTTAATCCAGGGAAATGTATAACCAATATGATTTTATAATTTTTGAAGCAATAAATTCTTTTTCAACAAATCAAATTATTTAAAATAGTATTGTTTTCTATAAAACTCATTTTTCAACAAAGTCAACTAATTAACTCAATATAAACCACATCTACAGGTTTATATTTCCTAAATTATGTTTTTTTATAGATTATTACCAATCCTTGAAATAATCATTCCTTTAAATTACCATTCTAGGAAAATAAAAACATTATTCTAAATCATTAATGAAAACTTTATTCTATCATATATATATATATATATATATATTTCATGAGTCACATAATTCTCAAAAAAAAGATTTAAGTAATTCCAATTTGTTATTAATACATTAATCGGGCATCATATACTTAAAATTTAATACTTCCTTAATTTAATATGTCATTTTTAGCCTCTTCAACATTATCAACAAAAAAATTTAGTCATAAATTCTTTTGATCATCTTCATGATAATCCCCCTAGGACTTCAATTTTAAATTTTACCATACTCTCCAAAATTTAAATATTCAACCGTTGATGATGCCTTAGGGAGACCATTATTCTCATTCATTACGTAAACTATATTTTTCATTTTTCCTCAGTGTTGACCTCACTTGTTTTGATAATACCAATTATGCTTTCATATACTTTGATAATCGCAATATAATGTTTTTATATATATTAATTCTTTCAATCTATGATCAAGATGATAATAATATTAAAATAATCCCTGAGATATCTTAATCCATTTCTATATATGTTTATATGAGTTATGAAGTTCTTCTAACCCATTCGGATATGTTTTGCCTAAAACAGACAAGTGTTAAGTCACTAATTTGGGTATACCTGCTGATATAGAGATACTGGTACTCAGTCTACTGATAGATTTAGTCTACTGATAGACAGAGTCACCGATAAGCTAAGGCTACCGATATGTACAGAGCTACCAACAGAAACCGAGCTACCAATAGAACAGGTATATCGATATGCATAAGTCCACCGTTAAGCAACTATACAGACATATTCAGTCTACCGATACAGAACACTAAGAGCTACCGATATGAGCTATCGACCAGCCTACTGATACACAGACTGGTGACTGATATGAACCGACTGACACAGCCTACCGATAGAAGGAGTTACTGATACCTAGAGCTACCGATACCCACAAGCTACCTATGCAAGTTCAAAGAGCTACCGATGGAATGTTCTTCTACACAAAAGACCACTATACACATTTACCAACACGAGCTACTGATGATTGACCAACCAGTCAAACACTATACTCTCAATACTATTTATTTATTAAGCTAATGGTTACATGAGATGTTTTTAATGAAATTAATGTTATTTAATGATCACTGTTGCCATGTCAGGGAACCGTACCTAGTACCCATGCAAAAGGTAAGCATTCCAATTTGTCGGAGCTGAAAGATATAAAAGGGAAGATAAAGACCTTACTAAAAAGGATTAGAATTAGAGAACATCTGGTGTGCATACGACAAGCCTCAAGGAACTTATAAGGCACACGGGTGATAAAGAAAAGGGTTGAACATCAATCAAACATGGTGCATTCGTGAAAGGCTACATCCATACTTCAATATCACTAGACATACACTAAGCTACTCATTTTCAGGGAGAACACAAGCTGCACCTTGAGTTAAGAACTACCAAAATAACTTCATACACGCAAGAAGACAAGCTAGACCAAGAATCAAAGAAGAAAACTACACTATGTTTTTTGAGCAGAAACCAGAGAGGAATCAGAAGTTTTTCTGATCAACTAAACGAGTCCAGAGCTAGACTACCAATCACTAATTCTTTTATAAAATCTTTATAACTTTCTTTACTGATTCTATATTTACATTTCGAGCAGTGTGTGTACCCTGTTTATTTTACACACACACTGTCTCCTAAGATAAACTGGAGGATTTTTAAATCCTCACTCAAACTTCATAACCCTTTGTTTCCCATTTTGGATAGTGGAAGAGGTCGAGTAAGACTTGGAAAACCTGTGTGTTGTTTTTTTGTTTCCCACGTAGAACTGTGGTAGAGGTCTTTGGACCTGGACAGTAGTGTACTATTGTTTACCCCTAATCCAGGGTGTGGATCAATTTATATAAATTGTTGAGAGGACTATGTCTCAGCTCAAGACTGAACATCTTGGTTACCTCTGCTATGTTTTTTAGTTTATGTCATAGGCATACTATATATATTTATCTCATAATCTGCTACTATTACTTTGAAATAAAAATCTATTTTAAAGCTACTTTGATAGTTAAATTAGAAATTTTTTATACTTATTGTAAACCAATAAGTTATTTTCAAAAGTTAATTTAATCATCAGATTAAGTAAACTGAGACCTAATTAATCTTTGAGAAATATATTGAACATTTACACTCTGTATAGATTAACTACAGTTTAACATTGTTTTTAAATTGGGGGATTTTAAGGGAAATATTTTTAACATAAATTTTTATTGGAATTCAATTCACCCCCCTCTTGAGTATCCACTCCGACCAACATTTGGTATCGGAGGTCATTGTTGCTTTTCAATGTTTTCAAAACAATCTATTTTTCGACTATGATTTTAGTTGCATCTTTAAAGATCTTAAATTTTTGATTGTTCTAAATTTTATCTCATTAAAATTTCTTCTCTAAAATCTAGTTATGGATAATAGACTAGAAGGTGATGCTACCAATAGGAAACCTTTCATTGATGGCACCAACTTTGCCCAGTGGAAACGTAAGATGAAAATTCATTTAGAAAGTATGGGTTTTGATATCTGGACTGGTATAGAGTCTCAATATAAAATTCCAGAAACTGAAAAAACAACTTGGGATGAACCTACAAAGACTAATTACAATAATAATTGTAAAGATATGAATGCCATGTACTGTGATTTAGGAGATGAATAGTTTAATAGAATATCTGCTTGCAAAACTGCTTATGAAATATGGGATACTTTGGGTGTTTCTCATGAAATAACAACCAATGTTAAAGAAATGTGATTGAATACTTATACAATTAAATATGATAATTTTTAAAAGAAAACTGATGAACCTATTTTTG
Source organism: Viscum album (assembly GCA_963277665.1). Taxonomy (NCBI): domain Eukaryota; kingdom Viridiplantae; phylum Streptophyta; class Magnoliopsida; order Santalales; family Viscaceae; genus Viscum; species Viscum album. The sequence continues at coordinate 154,963,378 of OY728166.1, read as the reverse complement.
ATATGTATCTTAGTTTTAATGAGATATTCAATACAATGATTTCACATGGAAAAGCTGTTCCAGCAAAGGAACAAATTATGAGGATACTGAGATGTCTTCCAGAACAATGGAGGGGCACTTCTGTTTCAATCAGAGAGTCATGTGTCATTGGAGCACTGCCTATAAAATAGCTTATTAGTAAATTAATGATGTATGAAGAAGAACTCAAGGTGAACAAGGAGGAAGATGATGAACCCAAAATAAAATCTGTATCATTTAATTCTACTACTTCTATGAGCGAAGAGAAGGAGAAAATGAAAATACAAACTGAAAGTTCAAGCAGTGATGATTCTGATTCAGACAGTGATGTTGAAATGTCTCAAATAGACAAGAGATTCAAGAAGTTCTATAGTAAGAAGATATTCTTTAGAAAATATAACTACAAAGGAATGTATGATAACAAGGGAAATTGGAAAAAGGATTGGAAAAAGCATGATAATGAGGATGATATAGTCTGCTATGAGTGAAAAAGGAAAGGACACATCAAGGCTGACTGTCCAAAACTGAAATTCAAAAATAAATACGATTATAAGGATAAGAAGTACAAGAAAGCTATGAAAGCTACTAAGAGTTCTTCGGAGGATAGCACAAGTGAATCTGATGTTTCTGATTCTGAGAAGAATCATGCCAACATGTGCTTCATGACCTACACATCCGATGTACCTGCTTCTTGTATTCAAAATGATTATTATTCTGGAAATAATAGTGATTAAGACAATGATGGAAATATGTCTAAGGATGAAATGTTTGAATACTGCAATATACTGTAAGAAACATGTAATTAACATAAAGACAAATATAAGTCATTAAAGAAACAACATGCTCTCACTATCACTGCTAAATCTGACTTTGATATAGAAAAAGAAAAGAATTGTCATCTGTTAAAGGAAAATACTGAATTGAAAATGTCTAATGAGAAACATAGAGAGGATTTAGAAAAGTTCACAAATTGAAAAGATACACTTACACAAATGTAAGGAAAACAATTTCTACCTAAATTCACTACTGTTTTGGGATACCAACCTAGAAAAAGAAAGTTCACTAAAAACCGATTTATTCTTAAGTTTGGACAAAATTCTGCTTATTCTAGTTTTGGAAATTCATATGCTTCAACCGATTATTAATATGGTTATAGATCAAATAATGTTTATCTTTCAAAATATATTGATTCTGTAATTTATATGAGACCCATAAGACACATATGGGTACCGAAATCTTTGATTTCTAACTTATCTGGAACCAAGAAGATCTGGGTACCAAAATCATTTCCTATCTAAACCTGTTTTGTAGGAAACATGTTTGAAGAGTTCTCACAAGAAGTTATGGTACATGGATAGTGGATGCTCAAGACATATGTCTAGAGATTATTCATGCTTCAAAAGCTTAATAAAGGTTGATGGAGGCCATGTCACCTTTGGTGATAATTCTAAAGGAAAAATCATCGGCCTAGGCCAGATTGGTAACACTGATTCAGTTTTAATTTCTAAAGTTTTATTTTTTGATGGACTTAAATATAACCTATTAAGTATTTCTCAGTTATGTGATGATGGATTTATTGTAAAATTTGAAAATTATTCTTGTAATGTTTTTAATTCTAAGAATATTTTTTTATTTTAATCTTTAAGAAATGAAAATGTTTATGCAGTTGATTTAAATGCATTAGCTAAAAAAATGTTACTTGTTTAATTGATTTTCATAGAGAATCATGGCATTGGCATAGAAGATTATGACACTGAAACATCAATACACTTATAATGATGACTATGAAAAACTTGGTTAGAGACCTACCTAAACTTAAATTTCCAAATGACAAAGATTGTAATCCCTGTTAAAAGGGAAATCAACATAAAGTTTCTTTTAAATCAATGAAAGAAGTTTCAACTTCTCAACCTCTCAAGTTGGTTCACATGGACTTGTTTGGACCTTCAAGAGTTTCTAATTAAATGGGAAGCACTATGTATATGTCTTAGTAGATGACTTTTCTAGATATACATGGGTATACTTCTTAGCTCACAAAAGTGATGCTTGTTTTTACTTTGTTAAATACTCCAAATCTGTAGAAAACCTTAGTGGACTTAATATTAAAACCCTAAGAAGTTATCATGGTCGTGAGTTTTAAAATCTAGACTTTGAATCTTATTGCTCACATAATGGCTATAGTAACAACTTTTCTGCTCCTAGGACACCTCAACATGATTGTGTAGTAGAAAGAAGGAATAGAACCCTTCAAGAAATAGCTAGAACCATGCTTAATGAGTATGATCTTCCTATTTATGTTTGGAATAAAGCTGTGAATACAGCCTGTTATATTATTAATAGAGTCTTAATTAGACCAGTTCTCAAGAATACCCCATATGAGTTATGGAACAATAGAAAATATAATGTTTGTTACTTTAGAGACTTTGGCTGCAAAGTTTTTAGTCTTAATACAAAGGCTAATCTGGACAAGTTTTCTTCTAAAAGTGATGAAAGAATTTTTTTTGGTTATTCTTTAACTAGCAAATAATATAGAGTCTTTAATAAAATAACTAAATGTGTGGAAGAATCTGTTCACATCATGTTTGATGAAACTGATACACATGATCCTAAAACCTCTCATCATAATATTGAAGAAGATTTAATTGTTCTGGACCTTAATGATAAATCTAAAGAACCTATTGTAAAAATATCCAGTTCTGGACGTATTCCAGAATCTGCTTCTGTTGAACCCGAACATGGAGATGAACCTGAAATTTCTAGTCCTACCTTTACTAGATCTACAAGGATTCTAAAGAATCATCCTTTGGATGCTGTTGTTGGTAATCTTGATAGAGTGACACAGACTAGAGCTTCTCTAAGAAACTAGGTTGAACATCAAGACTTTATTTCACAACTATAACCTAAAAAGGATAATGATGCTATCAATGATGAATTTTGGGTAATGGCTACGCAAGAAGAGTTAAATCAATTTGAATGAAAAAAAGTCTGGGAATTAGTTGACAGACATAAGGACACTTTAACAATAGGCACTAAATGAGTTTTTAGAAACAATGTTGACGAATCTGGAAACATATTTAGAAACAATGCTAGGCTAGTTGCACAAGGATATAGTCAAGGGGAAGGTATAGACTATGTGGAAACCTTTTTACTAGTAGCCAGATTAGAAGCTATTAATATCTTACTTTCCTATGCTGCTCATCTGAATTTCATGTAATATCAAATGGATGTTAAAAGTTCTTTTCTAAATGGTTTTATTGTCGAAGATGTTTTTCTTCAACAACCACCTAGATTTACTAATCCTCATTTTACAAATCATGTTTTTAAACTTTCTAAAGCTCTATATGTTTTAAAACAATATCCAAGAGCTTGGTATGATAGACATAGTAATTTTCTTATTTCAAAAAGATTTACTAAAGGGATTGATGATCCAAATATTTTTTTTAAAATAATTTCTAAGGAATTTTTAATAGTTCAAATATAAGTTGATTATATTATTTTTGGTTCTTCTAAACATTCCTTATGTTCTTATTTTTCAATGAGTATGCAAAATGAATTTGAAATGAGTTTAATGGGAGAAATCAAATATTTTCTTGGATTTCATGTTTTCCAAAATGAAAATGGTATTATTTTGAATCAAAGTAAATATAAAAAGGATCTTTTAAAACGGTTTGGTTTGGATAGTATTAAGGAATGTAATACTCCTATGAGTACTGTTTGTAAATTGGATGCAGATGAAACTGTGAAACAGGTAGATCAAACCAATTACAGAGGTATGATTGGAAGCTTACTTTACCTTACTACGGTCGCCCAAATATTATTTTGAGTGTGTGTATGTGTGCAAGATTTCATGCTAATCCAAAATAACCTCATTTACATACTATTAAAATAATTTTTAATTTTCATAAACATACTGTAAACTTAGGTTTGTTTTACCCAAACAGACAACCCTTTTAGTTAATGAGTTATTAAGATGCTGATTTTTCCGGTTGCAAGTTGGATAGAAAAAGCACTTCAGGAACATGTCACTTATTGGGAAAATCCTTAGTATCTTGGTGTAGTAAAAAGTAGAATTTTGTAGCATTGTCCACTACCAAAGTAGAGTACATAGATGCTTGTAGTTGCTGTGCACAAATTTTGTGGATGAAACACACTCTTTTGGACTATGGATATGACTTTAAGCATGTTTCTGTCAACTGTGACAACACTAGTACAATAAATATCTCAAATAACCCTGTGTCTCACTCTAGGACCAAAAACATTGATGCAAGGCAGCATTTCTTTAGAGATCATTATAAAAAGATTGATATTATTCTTGAGTTTATAGTTATTGAACATTAATTAGCCGATATTTTCACAAAACCATTGAGTTCAGAGAGGTTAAGTAACATTAGACATGAGTTAGGTATGTTTAACCTTGATCGATAGCTAATCTCACTGATGTAAAATTCTCACCGTGTAAAATCCTCACCGATATAAAATTATCACCAATGTAAAATTCTCAATGATGTAAAATTCTCACCGATATAAAATTCTCACCTATGTAAAATTCTCATCGATTTAAAAATCTAACTGATGTAAAATTCTCACCGATGTGAAATTCTCACTGATGCAGAATTATCACCGATGTAACCTCATTGATAGGAATTCTCACTGATAGACCCTACCGATGAGTGTGCTGTTTTAAACTTCTGTATACCACCAGAATTTGAATCTTTTTGTGTAATTTCATTTTATTTATTTATTTTATGATTCTTAAATGATAAAACTAATGTCCGAGATACTTCTAAATCCATCGAGCCTTAAACCATTACCCTCAAACCTTAGCTCCCGAATCCATAGAGAACCCAAAATCCCACGAATCTGAGATAGAAAAAACCAAAATCCCTTCTTTTAATGATGTTACTGATGAGCTGAAAGTAAAGAATCAAAAGTATGTGCCAGAAGAAAGTGGAAGTTCTAGCAGGACAAGATCGGGAAGACGACCAGTAAATCCTCATCTGTAAGATCAAGTTATTGTGATTGAAAAGGAGCTGTGTGTAGAATGGATGCTGCCTAAAAAGTCATTAGTACTTGAAGTGATTGAAGATCAAAAATGGGTGGAGTATTTTCTGAACAAAAATGGTCCCTACTTTCCAATGTTAGTGAAATAGTTTTACGAGTTTGTAACTTTTGAGAAATCTGAGAATGAAAACCGAGTGACTTTTTTTGTGAATGGAAATGAGATATCATTTTCATCTGTTGAAAGGGCGGAGTGCTTAAATGTTCCACATGAAGTGGTATCTGGATATGTCTCGAGATCCATGCCACCTACCTATGATATATTCGACTATTAGACTTCTTTGTAAGAGATGAATGGTGATGGAAGTCAAAGACAAGTTGTTACTGCATAAATGGATGGAGAGAACATATTGCTGTTCAAATTTGTTCAACATGTCTTGATACCGAGGAGATGAGACTTTTCCAATTTGCGATATCAGGATATCTATCTCGTGCATCTTTTAAGACATTTTGTAAAAGTTATTTTGTGCATATTGCTGATGATCCAAATGGAAGACATGATAAGACCGAAATCAAAGACAAATGCCCTATTCTTTGCTAAATTAATTTCTTTGATGATTAAGGTAAAAGGGGTAGATAAGTATTATGATGAGACAGTAGTAGTAAAGAATAACTTTTTCATCATATCCACAGTGTTCAAATACATGAGGATAAATTGGAACCCTTGGAGAGGAGAATGGGTCAATGATGACCAGCAGGTATATGACAAATTCAATCCTGTGGATCATCCTTCAAGACCAAAGGATGTAAGGGATCCAGGTATAGGACCTGATGAAGAGGATCCAGAATATAGTGATGATTGAGAAGAGGAAGAGTCCTCTGCTGATGAAGGATGTGACCCAGACTTACCTCCATTCTCAACTCCTGAAAATCAAGATCAACATAAATCAAATAAGGAAGAAGCTGCTGTAGAGGATGCTGAAGTGGCTGTTGTAGAAAATGAAGAAGATGATCATGAAATTGAAGCATCTCTGTCAGCTGATTTGAGCCTGAGACCATTGATTGGACAATCTTTAGTTCTTTATACGGATGAAAATGAAGTTGAAATACCCTTTCCTAGTTTGGAAGACACTTTACCTATTGTATAGAGAGAATTGATAGTGGAAGATTCTCCTGAGAAAGGATGACCTTCTAAAAATGCTGATAATGCTGTTGTTTTACTTGAGGATGCACCAATTGAGGGGGATCATCAAACCAATATTGGAAGTGTTACAGTGGATGTTGGAATTGAAGAATGGATAGAAGAGCCAAGATTTATAGTCTGTGGTTTAGACTATCCTGATTCTGACAATGAAGCTTCTCTCAATAGAACTAAGATTACTTATGATGTTGAAAAAGAGTTACTACCTGAAGATGTGGTCAGAATTCATGACCTGGATATTTTAAATAAAAATATTAAGGATAGTTTTGTGGAAGAGGTAAATAAGATGGAATATTCTCTGCTATCATCATTTCAATTGATCATGACTGACTCAGTGGTCAGTTTAGCATCTGAAAGAGTACCCACTGCAGTTGCACCTACTGATGTGATCACCAGGGATGATCTGGAATCCTTGAAGGATGAGCTAAAATAATCTTTTTATGCATCATTTTCTGAGATGAAGCTTTGTTTTACTAATGAGATGAGCACGTTTGAAAGATCTTTTTAACTCTCTCTAGGTTCTAATTTCTCAATCTTCATGGCAGAAGTTGTGGAAGAAGTTAAAGACTTCCAGGCTCAAGTTTCTAGACTTGAAGCAGATCTTGAAGCTCTAAAAGAATCTGTAGTTTCATTAGACTCTTACATGATCTCAAAATCCCAAGTAGACAAGGACTTAGCCTATGTCAAGAGTGTGGTAAGCCAGATGGTTTCAGTGTTCGAATGTTTTAATACTTCCATGAAAGATCATGTTAAAACCCAGGACTCTCAAGTTCAAAATTGTATCAGTGGGTTGACCAAGAACTTCAATGAAAAAGTATCCTTATTGGTTGGTTCTATTTCATCTAAATCCTCAGTGGATTAGAATCAAATTCGAGCTGTGATAAAGGAGGAGCTTGGTTCAGCTTCAACCAGTGGCTCTGTGGACTCATCCAAGCTGAGAAAAGATGTTCTTGTTACTCGAGATTCAGCAAGAGAGATAATGAAGATAGTCCAAGACTACTTGAAAGATGCTTCTGCCTCTCAGAATGAAGTGAAAGATAAAGTGGACTCCTATTTCCAAAATATTTACACAAAGAATCAAATGACCAGTTACTTCATGCTTCTAATAGAAAATATGAAGCTACCTCCTGTCAATCAAGCTTTCAGAGAACAAGTTATCAAGCTAAGGGAATTGACTCCAGCATTGGACAAATTTATGGAGAACAAGGATGACATCATATCTGCTATGGAGAGAGGAGGAGGTATAATTATAGATTTCAGGAATCTATTGCTGCCTTTTCTGCATGTTGATGCTAGGCTAGTGATCGTCCCTTCTTCCTTACCAGCCTCTGCCTCTATGGATTCTCTTGTTCAGATGACTCCTACCCAAGCAATTCGAAGCCTCAGTCCAATGATAACTCAAAGATCTCCTCAGTAAAGACCAGGAATAGTTTCTGTGGTTCAGCCTCCAATGATCATTTCTGGGATTCCTATGCCCTCACCTCCAACCACTTCACCGGAATCCTATTTTGGACCCAAGGGAAAATCTCACATTGAGGATATGGATTGACCAAGTGGCTAGACTGTTTGATAGGAATCCGTTGTATTTTGTTTATTTCATTGTACATTATTTAGGACATGAAATGAATCTGGTTTTTATCTATTTTCTCATTTTTTATTTTTATTCCTCTTCTCTATGGTTTCCCACTTTTTGATTATCACAAAGGGGGAGAAATAATTTACCAATCTTTTAAAAAGGTGGAGAAGTATTAAAGAAATAATAAATAAGCAGGGGAAAGTATCAAAGGGGGACAAATTTTTATCTAAGGAAGAGCTATCTTACTTTTCCCATCTGATACCATTACATTTCATTATCTGATACCATTTTCTCTAACTCTCTGATAAATTTTTTTTTACTTTTGATATCATTGCATTTAATTTTATCATTCATACTATCACTTTTTCTTCCACCTCTAATCCATTATGTTCTATAACATACTGTTTCTCTGAGATAATTTCATTTAATGATATATCCTCTAATACAACTGCTCACTATTTTAAAAATGATAATATCATAAGTTGTGATTGTCAAAAGGGCAGAGATTGTTGACCCCAACTGTTTTGATAATCCCAATTATGCTTTCATATACTTTGATAATCTCAATCTAATGTTTTTATATATGTTAATTCTTTCAATCTGTGATCAAGATCATAATAATATTTAAATAATCCCTGATATATGTTAATCCATGTCTATCTATGTTTATATGTGTTATGAAGTTCTTTTAACCCATTCAGATATGTTTTGCATAAAATAGACAAGTGTTAAGTCACTAATCTGGGTATAGATGCTGATATAGAGCTACCGGTACTCAGTCTACCGATATACTTAGTCTACCGATAGACAGAGTCCCCGATAAGCTCAGGATAACGATATGTATAGAGATACTGACAAAAACCGAGCTACCGATAGAACAGGTCTACTGATATGCATAAGTCCACAAGTAAGCAAGTCTACCGACAGATTCGGTCTACTGATACAGAACACTAAAAGCTGCTGATAAGTGCTACTGACCAGCCTACTGATACACAGAATGGGGACTGATATGAACCAACTGAAACAGTCTACCAATAGAAGGAGTTACTGATACTTAGAGCTACTGGTACCAACAAGCTACCGATAGAAGTTCAAAGAGCTACCGATGGAAGGTTCTGCTACACAAAAGGTCACCGTACACATTTACCAACATGAGCTACTAATGATTGACCAACCAGTCCAACTCTATACCCTCAATACAATTTATTTATTAAGCTAACGGTTACATGAGATGTTTTTAATGAAGTTAATGTTATTTAATGATATCTATTTCCATGTCAGGGAACCGTACCAAGTACCCATGAAAAAGGTAATCATTCCAATTTGCCGGAGCTGAAATCTATAAAATGGAAGGTAAAGACCTAGCTAAAAAGGATGAGAAGTAGAGAACATTGGGTGTTCATATGACAAGCATCAAGGAACTAAGAAGGCACACCAGTGAAAAAGAAAAGGGCTGAACATCATTCAAACATGGTGCATTAATGAAAGGCTACATCCATACTTCAAGAACACTAGACATACACGAAGCTACTCATTTTCAAGGAGAACACAAGCTTCACCTTGAGTGAAGAACTACCAAAATCACTTCATACACTCAAGCTGACAAGCTGGACCAAGTATCAAAGAAGAAAACGACACTCTGTTTTCTGAGCAGAAACCAGAGAAGGACTCAGATGTTTTTCTGATCAACCAAACGAGTCCAGAGCTTCACTACCAATCACTAACACATTTCTAAACTATTTCTCACTTTCTTTAGAGATTCTATCTTTACATTTCTAGTAGTGTGTGTACCCTATTTATTTTACACACACACTATCTCCTAATCTAAACTGGAGGATTTTTAAAACCTCACTGAAACATCATAACCCTTTGTTTCCCATTGTGGATAGTGGTAGAGGTCATGTAAGACCTGGACAACCTTTGTGTTGTTGTTGTGTTTCCCACATAGAACTGTGGTAGAGGTCTTTGGACCTGGATAGTAGTGTACTTTTGTTTACCCCCGATCCAGGGTGTGGATCAATTTATATAAATTGTTGAGAGGACTAAGTCTCGGCTTGAGACAGAACCACTTGGTTACCTCTATTGTGATTTTTAGTTTAGGTCAAAATCATTCTATATATATTTGTCTAATAATCCGCTGCTATTACATTGAAATAAAAAACTATTTTAAAGATACTTTGATAGTTAAATTAGTAAGTGTTTATTCTTATTTTAAACCATTAAGTTATTCAAATGTTAATTTAATCTTCAGATTAAGTCCACTGAGACATAATTAATCTTTAAGAAACTGATTGAACATTTACACTCTGTATAGATTCACTACAGTTTAACTTTTTTTAAAAAATTGGGTGATTTTAAGAGAAATATTTTGAACAGAAAATTTTATTGGAACTCAATTCAACCCTCTTGAGTATCCACTCCGACCAACACTCATGAATTACTTTATTAGTGTAATTATTTCTTATACCAAATGCATCATCCTATTATTTTGATAAATTTACTTGGGTGTTTCATTTCATATTCCTAACCCATCGGAAACTGGATCTTCATTCCTACAAGGTCTCCAACACCAATGCTCTCAGTGAAATCTATCCATATATTTATTTATGACATCATGAGTTTTTTTGTTATATGTTATTTATCACATATCACGATAATTAATTAAGAATAATTACAATATAATTTACACTGATAATAATTCCATTACATTTCTCATCAAAACATTTTATACCACATTCAACGATTTTAATGTTCCTTCTTGTTCTATCCATTGATTAAAACCATAAATAATAGTGTGTGAATCTATGATCAGAGTTAGAAAACACATGATCATGAAAAATAATTTCTATGATTTCTTAATCCTGAAAAAATATGATTAATCTATGACACCTTAGGTTTATCATATGTGATTCATGGGCTTCATCTTTTCAAATACATCATTATGGTTTATTAATATTTTGGGAATTTTCAATGAATATACCATGGGAGTGTCAAACCATACATGACAAAATTCTTGTTGTCATGCACTAAGTGATGATCTAGACATGCTCTGTGTGCCCATTTTGGGGTTATCATCCCAAGGTACCTCTATTTTAGATCCAAATCCACTTTTATTATCCAAACAAGGATGTATGTTTTTGAAACCAATTATTTTATACTTCACCATGGTTCGAGGATTTTTTTCTATATAAATATTTACCCTTGTTTTTGCCCTTGTACTTTAACTAGTTCTTTCAATAATGTTTTCTCATCCTAATCATAGTGGTTAAATAAACTGTTACTTTAATAGAAAATATGATTTCCAAATAATGATACACATATTTTTGTGTGATTTATAAACAACAATATCCATTAATATAACATAAGGTTCATAATGGCCTAGTTTCATTGGAAAAAATATTCATATAATATCAAAAATGAACATAAAACATGGAACACTTATTTTAATCTCTATAATGAGCTCCTAAAATACATTTACACATAATACCATTTGATTTATTTTTATAATAAACCACTTTTATGGTTGTGTGGGAACCTCACCACGTACTCCAGAAAAAAATAAAAAAAATGGACACTTCAAAAACACACACTCCATAAAATTCAAATTCAAATTCATAATAAAAAATATTACTCCTTTTGAAACTATACTGCAAGACACCTTGATTTGTGCACTTTGAAGAACCCATCAACATAATCACAAACCATACCCCATCGATAGTGAGTGCTCAGAAGAAGCCTATCAAAATCACTATACATATCCACAACCATATTGAAACAGATCCTCCAGAAACAACAATAACCATTATCAATAAAAAGAAAAATATCATAGATCCCTAGAAATCAAGAATCATCAAATATAGGCATCAAACATAAATTCTAGAACATACTAAAACATAGTGGGTGATAAATTGAATCCACCAATCTGGGACCAACCCAAACACCATATTTAAAGTCACACCTTATAAAATAGTGACTACTAATCAAACAACACCATCCTGAAACTTGATAAAGAACCATCACACTATAATTAATAGGCTTGGTGAGAAAGAACATGAGTAGATCATATAGTTAGGTTTGGGTAGGCCATAATAGTGAGAAGATACTTTTGACTAGACGATGAAATACTTTTTTTATACCACTAAAAAAAAGATATAAACTATTAGGATAAAACAATAGATACTAGATATAAAGAACCTCGTTTAAAATTATAGAAGTCATCAAAAATGTATATTTTGAAGAAACACTATGAAATGAAATGAACCAGTAGAAATAATTATTGTCAAGGACATAGAACCATACAGACACAAAATCATCTGATTAAATTAGAAACTGATGTGATGGATGAAAACAGACAAAAAAACTCTAAAAAATCCCCCAAAACAATATAAATCGAATAAAAACATTTTCATACAGGCCCAATAATTAGTATAGAACAACATCATTTATAGTAATAGAATATGGATGTGAATGGTCTAACGAGGAAGAATCATCAAAAAAATCATCAAAAAATCCCAAACCACTAAAGCACTTTGGTGACAGAAAATACGTGGATTTATTACAAATATTGAGGGGAAAAGACAGGTGGTAGTTGCAGTTAGAGGCAATGAAATGATACAGGAAGTCCAACTAAAAGGGAACCAACATAATGAAGTAACTACAATAAAAATATAGAGAGACTTGTATATGAAGATCTAGAAAATCTTGGATGCTCAAGAAGAAAATGATGAGAATGATAAAACTTAAAAATTCATGAGAGACTACACAGAGAAGAATTTGTCGGATCCACAGAGCATTAGATTTTGTGAGAGTAAAGAACACACTATATGATGAGATCCTTGATATTTCTATGAGGGAACTGAATCATATTATTTTTATCCCCTCTATCCCTTCCCATAAAATTTATTTGAGTTGTGGAAACTGCCTTGGATAACATGGGGAATACATGCAGAATTTGGTGATCTAAAAAACCCAGAAAGAGAATAATCATTATAAATAAACATTACATATTATTTGAATGTATACCATGATATCATAGAATTTAAGGAACTTGAATATTCACATATGAGAATAACAGAAAGAACGTGGTATCATAAGAACATGGAATCAATGGAAATGTGGTTGAAACCAAGAAAATGACATAAATATTTGTCAATTATAACTTCCAAGAGAATATCACATGTGGGTAAAATTAACATATTATAATAGGTCTACTCCCTAATCCAATACAAGAAGTATCATGATACTAAAACATTACCCAATATATTATAGTGCTATCTGGTGGTACCCATCATAACATCTTTATGATATATGTGTGCCACATGATGGAAATCAATCATAAGGGATAACATAATAATTACCCATGGAATGAAAATGTGTTTCAAAATCGTGATTAATATCATATTAAAATGAAATTTCATAATGAATTAATTTTATAAATTATTATACGATATGTATTACCCTATGAACTAAAGGGATAATAAACTAGATATATGTTGGACTCACCAGTTTTGATAATCAGAAATAATTTTTAAAAATTGATCATGATATAATAATCCATTTTCTAACCCTTTTTAATCTGTATTTATATTGTTTATCCTGAAAAATTTATATTCTTAGTCTCATGACTTTATTGCATCAACTTACAGTTTAAATTTATCTAAATATAAGTTCACTGTTAAAGGCTACTCGTAAGAGCCTTCTGTTCAAAGTCACCATTATATCTCACTGTTACTCTAGGTCACTGATTCTAGAAGGTTACTATTGAAGATCTGCTGTCACTGATATAAGCTACAAGTACAAGGTCACTGTCACAAGTCTACCATTCGTATACTTATCAAAGATTACAGACAAAGGGTCACTGTCACAAGGTCACTATTGTGACAAGGATTCTGTTAGAAGTTCACTATCAGAATCTTTCTTAAGTCTTCTATTGAGAGCTTCACTGTTCAAGTCTACAGTTGCACATGTCTACCGTTAGTAGAAGGATACCGCTAGACAACTCCTACTATTGTGATAGTTGAAAATTGTTCAAATTCTACTGAATGACATACTCCACCATTAATGAAATTACCTGTTGAGATAAGTATACCATTGGAAAGGTCACTGTTGCAATAGTTTGATGTTACAGAGCTACTGTTAGAAGCTTACTGTTGAATTCTACCGCTGATCAATCCTACTGACCGAGTCCTATAGTTAAAGGTCTACTGTTGAGCCAACCGATGAAGTCCATTGATGAGGGGCTACTGTTATATAGAATATCAACTACCAATACAAGACATCCACTGACAGACATTCCACCATTACAAGCCAACAGACAGAGAGCTATTGATGGAAGATGACTGTTGACTAGTCACTGCTACTCAAACTCTATACCATGCCAATATTATTAATATTATTAATATAATGATAATGGTTATTTTTGATGCTTTTAATTCATGTTCTATTAATTAATGATGTTGTTGGCTTTTCAAGAACCATACCTAGTACCTGTAAAAAGGTAATCATTCATATTGACTGGTGATGAACATGTATAAAAGGAAACATCGAATATGAACAAAGAAGTGGAGAAGAGAGAAGATTTACCATACATACATGAACCAACTTTTTGATACAAAATACTTACATGCATAAAAAGAAGAAGGAAGTATACATACTGAATTCAAAGAACCTGAACATTCCATGAGCAAAAGAGCTTCTAACCTAACAAGCTGATTTTGTCAATCTAAAAGTCAGAACCTGGATGTTGCAGAACTCTGTTTTGAAGAAAACTTGCAGAGAAGGACCAAAACATCATTTACTTCATTCTAACGAGTCCAGATCTAATATTCCAACATATAGAGCTTTCTAAACATCATTAAAATATATTTAGCTCTATTGTGTTTTAGTATTTTACATTTGTGAGCAGTGTGTTTGTGTTACAGACACTGACTCTTGTGCTTGAATTGAAAAATACTAAAAATACTCAAACCAAACTCTCTTTACAATTTTTCCAATAATAACTGTGGAAAAATCCTAGTGTGACTTGGTAGTTTATTTTTCCCACGTATAATTGTGGTAGAGGTTGCAAAACCTGGGCAGTTTGTGAAAACTGTTGTAAAGCTAGATACAGGCTGTGTATCACATTTTAATATAATTGCTTGGTGGTAGGTGATCACCATGTAGAGAGGAATAGGTCTTGACTTAATACTGAACCTCTTGTTTAATTTTTTGTGTTCATCTTTCACATACATTGTTTTATACTTATCTACTGTGTTTATATTAGCAAAGACAAAAATCTTCTTTTACATACACTATGATAGTTAGTTCCGGTTAGTGTGTATATCTGATTTGTTTATTAAAATTGTTTCAAAAGTTGAATTAGTTATCATACTGATTCAAGTGGGGAGTAATCAACCTTTGAGAAACCTGTTGAACAATAAGTCACTTATATCTCTACCGCCTTAATTTACTGGGCTATTTTATTTCGGGAGATTTTAATCCTAAAATTTTTAACATATATTTTAATTGTAACTCAATTCACCCCCCTCTTGAGTATCCACTCTGACCAACATTTGGTATCCGAGGATTCTTTATTCATACCATCAAACCTGTTTTTCAAGCTTTTCAATTTATATTCAACTCTAATTTTATTTGTATCTTAAAGATCTCAACATTTCTATTATATCTAAATTTTTAGTTCTTTTATCCTTTAACTTTCTAAGGATAACCATGTTGAGTGTGCTACTATTAACAAACAGCCTTTCTTTAATGGTAAAAATTATGGTCCATGGGAATTGAAAATGAAAATTTATCATGAAAGCTTAGGACCTGAAATCTGGGACACAATTGAAGAACAAAATGTATTACCTGATACTGCTAGGGACACATGGTCTCAAGTAACTAAAACTATTTATAATAACAATTGTAAAGAAATGAAGGCCTTATACTGTGCTTTGGGTGATGAGGAATTCAATGGAATGTCTTCCTGTAAGACTACTTTTGAAATATGAGATACGTTGACTGTTTCTCATGATGGAACAACCAATGTCAAAGAAATGAGATTAAATACCTATACTATTAAATATGAAAATTTTGAGATGAATCCTAATGAATCTATCTCTGAAATTTATCTCCGGTTCAATGAGATAGTGAACACCATGAATCTTCTTGGGAAACCAGTGGACAACAAAGACCAAATCATGAGGCTGCTTAGATGCCTACCTGACAGATGGATATGCACGTCTGTATCAATCTAAGAAACATGTGACATCAGCAAGCTACCTGTATAGGAGATAATTAGCAAACTGATGATGTATGAAGAAGAGATTAAGGTAAATCAAGAAATATAAGAATAACCAAAAATTAAGTCAGTAGAATTCAATACTTCTTCCTCAAAAAGAAAAGGCATAGAAAAAGTTCAAGTACCTGTAGACAGTTCTACAAGTGAAGAGTCAAACTCAGACAGTAATGAGGAAATGGAACAACGTTCCAGAAGATTCAAAATATTCTACCGAAAGAAGAAATTCTTTAGGAAGTCAAACATCAAAGGAAAGTATGATCACAAAGGACAATAGAAGAAATATAGGAAGTGGAATGAGAATGCAAGTGAAATAGTATGATATGAATTTAAACGAAAATGTCATGTGAAAGCAGACTGACCCAAGTTGAAATTCAATAGAAAATATGAGGATAAGGGTAAAAGTTATAAAAAGGCTATGAAAGAAACATGGAGTGCTTCAGAAGATAGTTTGAGTGAATCTGATGCTTTAGACTCAGAATAGAACAAACATTCCAATCTATGTTTTATGACAGAGACATCTCAGGTAACAATTAATTCCCATATGCATAATACTTATTATAACATCGAATCTCATAATGATCAAGATATGACTAATGAATAATTATTTGAATATTGCGAAATGTTTGAGGACACTTTTAATGATCTCAAAGACAACTATAAGTCATTAAAATTATAGCATGCTTTAAATGCAAATTACAAGTCAAATCTGGGCATAGAAAAAGTGAAATTTTCTAAACTGTTAAAGGAAAATACCGAGTTAAAATTATGTAATGAAAAATTAAGAAAGGATATTGAGATGTTCACTGCTGGTAGAGATATCTTGACATTGTTTCTATGAAAACATATTTCTCCAAAATATACAACTAGTCTAAGATATCATCGTGGATAGAGACAAATTAGCAAAACTATATTTGTTCCAAAATACAGACAGTTTACTGCTAATTCTAGACCATATTTTGAGAAACAATTTCCTAAAGGACCTAAGAAAGTATTTATGTCTCAAAAAATGTTTTTTTATTATAGAAAACCTATAAAGCAAATACGAGTTCCCAATGTTTTACTAGCTAACCTTTCTAGACCTAAGAAGATCTGGGTACCAAAATTACCCCATGTTTAATCTTTTTTTTTCAGGAAAGTTGTTTAAAGAGATCCTGTAAGACCCTGCGGTACTTGAAAAGTGGATGTTCAAGACATATGATAGGAGACTATTCCTTCTTCAAGAGTCTAATTACAGTTGATGGTGGGAATGTCACCTTTGGTGATAATACAGAAGGAAAAATCATCGTCTTAGGCCAGATTGGTAACACAGATACAATATTAATCCCTAAAGTACTTTTTGTTGATGGATTAAAATCTAATTTACTTAGTATATTTCAGTTATGAGATGATGGATTTAATGTCAAGTTTTAAAATGATGCCTGACATGTTTTTAATTCAAAAAATTATTTAGTTCTCACTACATGTAGAAATGAGAATGTATATGCTGTCGATTTAAATTCCTTATCCAAACAAAATGTTTCCTGCTTAAATGCTTTTCATAAAGAGTCTTGGTTGTGGCACAAAAGGTCAGGACACCGTAATGTGCATCACTTAGGAAGATATTTAAGAAATTTTTTGTTAGAGACTTACCTAAATTATAATTCCCAATTGATAAAGTGTGTAATCCCTATCTAAAGGGAAAACAACACAATGTTTCTTTCAAACCAAAGAAATAAGTTTCAACTTCTCAACCACTTGAGTTGGTTCACATGGATTTTTTTGGACCATTAAGAGTTTCAAGTCTAAATGGGAAGAACTATGTCTATGACTTAGTAGATGAATTTTCTAGATATACTTGGGTATAATTCTTAGCTCACAAAAGTGAATCATGTTCATACTTTATTAAATATTCCAAGTCTATAGAAAATCCTAGTGGACTTTGAATTAAGACCCTGAGAAGTGATCATGGCCATGAGTTTGAGAATCATGAGTTTGAATCTTACTGCTCACATAATGTCTATAGTCACAAATTTTCTGACCCTAGGACACCTCAAAAAAATGGATTTTTCGAAAGAATAAATAAGAAACTTCAAGAAGTTTCTAGTACAATGGTTATTGAGTATGACTTACCTGTTTATTTTTGGGTTGAAGCTGTAAATACAGCGTGTTATATTATCAATAGAGTTTTAATTAGACATGTTCTAAAAAGAACCCCTTATGATCTTTGGAATAATAGGAAGCCTAAGGTTAATTACTTTAGAGTTTTTGGTTGCAAATTCTTTATTCTTAATACTAATTATATTCTTGAAAAAGTTTCTTCCAAAACTGATGAAAGAATTTTCCTGGGTTATCCTATCTCAAGTAAAGCCTATAGAGTGTTCAATAAGAAATCCAAATGTGTGGAAGAATCAGTTGTTGTCAAATTTGATGATAATGATCCACATGAGCCTAAAACCTCTCTTGAACATCTTGAAAAAGATTTTTCAATTTTGAACCTTATTGATAATGATAGTGAATCCCCTATAAAAGTATCTAGTTCTGAAAATTTTCCAGAATCTACAGCTGCTGATTCTGAACAAATAGACATTAATGAAGAATCTAGTTCAACCCTTCCTAGAGTTATTAGGACTCTCATGAATAATCCTCTAGATCCTTTTGTAGGTTATTTAAATAGAGGAACACCAACTAGAGCTTATATAAGAAACCAGGTTGAACAACAAGCCTTTCTTTCACAGCTTGAACCCAAAAATATTAATGATTCTATCAATGATGAATTTTGGGTAATGGATATACAAGAAGAAGTAAATCAGTTCGAAAGAAACAATGTTTGGGATTTAGTGGAAAGACCTAAGAACACGTTGACAATAGGCACTAAATAGGTGTTTAGGAACAAAGTTGATGAGTCTGGGAATATAGATAGAAATAAGGCTAGGTTTGTTGTACAAGGATACAACCAAGAATAAGGAATAGACTATGAGGAGACCATTGCACCTGATGCTAGACTAGAAGCCACTAGGATACTACTTTCTTATGTAGCTCATCTGAATTTCAAACTTTCTCAAATGGATGTCAAAATTTCTTTTCTAAAAGGGTATATAGTTGAGGATTTGTTTTGTTATACAACCCCTTATATTTACAAATCCCCATCTTTCAAATCATGTTTTTAAACATTATAAATACTTATATGGTTTAAAACAAGCTCCAAGATCATGGTATGATAGGCTCAGCTCTTTTCTTATTTCAAAATATTTTACCAAAGGGATAGCTGATTCTACTCTTTCTATTAAAATGATTTCGAAAGAATTTTTGATAGTACAAATTTATTTGGATGATATTATTTTTGGATCTTTTAAAAACTATTTATGTGTTGATTTTTCTAAAATTATCCTAAATGAGTTTGAAATGAGTTTAATGTTAGAATTCAAATTTTTACTTGGATTTTAGATCTTTGAAAATAAAAATGGAATTGTTTAGAATAAAAGTAAATATATTAAGGATATTCTAAAACGTTTTGTTTTGGATGGTAGTAAAGGTAGTGACACACATATGAGTACCACCCATAAGTTGGATACTGATGAATCTGGAGAACCAGTGGATCAAACCAACTACAGAGGTATGAGAGGGAGTCTACTATATCTTACAACTAGAAGATCTGACATTATGTTTAGTGTATATATTTTTGCTCACTTTCAAGACAATCCAAAAGAATATCATTTAATTGCTGTTAAAATGATTTTTAAATATCTCAAACATACTCCCAACTTAGGACTATTTTATCCAAAAGGAAAATCATTTAATCTGTTGAGTTATTCTGATACTGATTTTTCCGGTTGAAGGTTAGATAGAAAAAGAACCTCTAGGACATGTCACATTTTAGGCAAGTCACTAGTATCTTGGTGTAGTAAGAAGCATAATTCTGTTGCATTATCCACTACTGAAGCTGAATACAGAGGTGCTGGTAGTTGTTGTGCTCAAATTCTGTGGATGAAACACACTTTACTGGACTATGAATATCAATTCATGAATGTCTCTAAAAGTGTGACAATACAAGTGCTATTAACATTTTCAAAAATCTAGTATCTCATGCTAGGACAAGGCATATTGATGTGAGACATCACTTTTTGGGGGATCATTATCAAAATGGTGATATCACTCTTGAATTCATTGGAATTTAACTTCAATTGGATGATATATTCACAAATACGTTGAATTCTGAGAGGTTAAATTACATCAAACATGAGTTAGGAATGATTAATTTGAGCATAGGAAACCTCACAGTCAGACCACACTGTTAGAACTCACCATTTGATCTCACCGTTAGACCTCACTGTTAGACCTCATAGTTGAACCTCACTATTAGACATCACTGTTATACCTCACAGTTGAACCTCACTGATAAACCTAACTGTTACACCTCAATATTTCCCCTCACTGGTATACCTCACTGGTACATCTCACTGTTGGATACCTCACTGTTTGTTTTTATTTTATGCGGGAATCCGAACCGATTTTATTCATATTTATATTTTATTTTGTTTTAATCCTTAAATGATAAAACTAAAGGCTATGAAAATATCTCAATCCACCTTCCTTTCTCAATCTTGAATCTTTCTCTCAAAATCTCTAAACCCTAACTCTTCATTAGAGCCCTCGAACCTCTCTCAATCTCCATGGCTAGAACCAAGCGACCCCCGACTGTCAATGAAGATGCGCCAAGGCCAAAGAGAATATGAGCTGAATCCAGTGGCACCATTAGTACCCTGACAGTACCTGTCAACCCGAATCTGACCAAGAGAGAAATGTTTGTTGATAAGGAGTTAAGTGAAGAATGGTTGTTGTCAAGCAAGTCATTAGTGCTGAAAGCACTAGATTCCCAAGGATGGAATGAATTATTTCCCAATAATAATGTACCATACTACTCGAAGCTTGTGAAATAATTCTATGAATATATGATGTTTTAAGAGGAAGATGATGTGCATAGGCTAATATCCAGAGTCAATGGAAATGAAGTCAGCTTCTAGTCTGCTAATTTGGCTGCCTGTTTGAGAGTTCCTCATGAAGGAGTATATGATTACTACTCTAGAGTGGATCCTCTAGATAGTGATTTTTTTGATTATTAAAAAGATTTGGAAGAACTGATAGGAAATGGAAAATCATGTAAGATCATTACAATTGAGATGAATGGAGAAGACATGTTTTTTTAAGTTCGTTTAATATGTGATTAGTCCCAGGAGAGGGGATTTTGCAGTGCTGAAGTATCAGGGCATATTCTTGATGTACATAATGATGCATTAAAATAATATTAACCTATTTAGGTTACTGATGACACAATTAGAGGATATGACTAAGGCAAGCTCAATGTTCAATTCCCTATTCCATGCCAAGAAAATTTCAGTAATCCTAAAGGTAAAGGGTGTGGCTGGAAATCAATATGAGATGATAGTGGCTAAGAACAGTGTTTGTATCTCCATGATTATTTGAAAATTCATGAAAATTAGCTAGAATTACTGGAAGAAGGAATGGGTGAATGATGAAGGAAAGGTATACAAAAAGTTTTACCCTACTACTCACCCATCTAGGCCAAAAGACAAGAGAGATCTAGGCCTGAAGCCTAATGATCCAGAACCAGCATATTCAGATGACGAGGAGGAAGCTGAAGAAGTTGTGGACCATGAAAGAGAGAACACCCCCATTAATGACGGGAGTGATCCTGATTTGCCTAACAGTCCTGTAAGGACAGTAGCTTTCAGAGCATCTAGCCCTCTAAAAGATCTTCCAAGAAGAGAGACTATTCTGAAGGACAGAGATACTGAGACCACTGAAGAAGAAGAAGAAGCATCTCATAATATTTTCAAAGACTCCTCTGAAGAGGATGAGGCTACCAAGTTAGATCATTCTTCACATGAGGCAGAGAAGCCTTGTGATAAGTATGATGGAAAGGAGGCTTTTTCTAAAGCTGATGATGAGGACAATGATGAAGAGGAGCTCAGTTTGAGCCCTCTGATAGACAATACAGACAAGACAATGTCTGATCAAGAAGAAGGAGTGGCATCTACTTCCATTTATATGTAAGTCATTGATGACTCAGTGGAGGATGAGACTCGCCCCACTGGTGAACCAATAGAGCAAACAATTATTGAATCTTCTAGAGTTGTAGAGGAGGTTGTGGAATTACCTGGAGCAAAAAAGATAGAGGATAATTCTCAGGAGATATCTCTAAGTGAGGGGGATAATTTTGGTTCTGTATATGTTCATCATGACATTGAAGAATGGTTAGAATATCCTAGATATCTGGTACTTGGGCTACATTATGATCATTTAGATTGTGATATGACAAGAAAAATACATCCTATACCTGCTGTTTTGGACCCTGTCTTAGTACCTCCAGTTGCTCCACTTCCAGAGAACCTTGTCACTAAGTATGATCAGGAAAAGTTGAAAACTGATCTGCACCAGATGTCTGATAACATGGCTTCAAAAATGGAAAAGGCAATGGTCTTGATTCAAGAGGTGACTGTCTCTGAGAGGGCTAAAGTTAAATCTTCCATTCAAGCTAGTTTATCCAAAGAAATATCTCAATGCCAGAATCAACTCAAGGATGTTTCTCAGTCTGTGGAACTTCTCAGACAGTCAGTGGTATGCATGACTGCTCTTATGTCTTCTAAGGGACAAATAGACAAAGACATTAACTACATCAAAGGTGTGGTGCAACAGATGGTTATAGTGTTTGAAAGTTTTAAGGAATCCAAGAAAGATCATGTGAATGTCCAGGAAGAATATTTGAAGAAGCATATCAGTGGGTTGACCAAGTCTTTAAAGGAAACTATTTCTTTCACTATAAAGCCTTTATCTGACTATGCCTCTGCTTCAATCTCCAGTGCACCACCTGTGGACCTGTCAGCTTTTAGGACAATGGTCACTGAAGAGTTGGCCATGATTTTTGGTGTCAGTGCACCTGATCCTCAATCTGTGACTCAGATTCTCTCCACTACCAAAGATGTTCAGAAGGTAGTAAGAGACTTCATGAAAGAGGCCGCCCAGGACTAGAAGATTATAAAGGAACAAATTAATTTTTTTATAAAAGGATTTACTCCAAGCATAGTATGGATCCTCATTTCAAGCTTCTATTGGAAAACCTCAAGATTCCACCAGTCACCAGAGCCTTCATGGAATAAGTTACTCAGTTGGGCCAGTTGACTCCAGCCTTGGAAAATTTTATTAGGAACAAGGATGATTTCATATCAGCTATGGAAATAGGAGGAAGCATTATTATGGACTTCAAAAACCTTCTTATACAATTTCTCCATGTGGACTGCACACCTATCATCATCCCTCCTCCCTTACCTACATCTCAACCGAGTAGTTCTTCCACGATGTCTCTTGATGAAGTCATCAGAAGCCTTACTCCACTGATACCTCAACGAGCTACCCACTACAAACCCACAAGAGCTTCTGTTGCTACCCCTCCAGTCATTCCTACAGCAATTCCCAAACCTGCTAATCCACCTACTCATTCTCCCTCTTATTATTCCAAAGGGAAAGACCACTTTCCTGAGGCTGATGTGGATTGAGTTTGTTTGTGTCTTTTTTATATGGGGTGTATATTTTTTGGATCTGGTAATGTCATTTCATTAATACAAGCTTTCCTTATTTTCTCTATTTGTGTTTCTTTTTGATAATCACAAAGGGGGAGAAATACTGTGCTAATTATAGACTAATCATCTGATTGGGGAAAAATGTGCTAATATACTAATATAATCCTATATTGAATCTTTTCTGCCTTTCTCTCTAATACCATGTACCAATATTTTATGGTTTTACACTCTTATTAATCTCTGATACTTGAGACATTTTTTATCTTTTTTTAGTAACTGTATTATATGTGATATCTATATTTAATACATATTGGCATAATTTTTTATTATCAAAAGGGGTAGATTGTTGGACTCACCAATTTTGATAATACCAAATCATGTTTAAATATTGATCATGATATATTAAGCCATTTGATAACACTTTTTTAATCTATATTTATATTGTTTATCCTGAATAATTTATATTCTTAGTCTCATGACTTTTTTGTATTAGCTTAAAGTTCACAATTATCTAAATATAAGTTCACTATTAAAGGCTACTGGTAAGAGCCTTCTGTTCAAGGTCACCGTTATAGCTCACTGTTACTCTAGGTGACTGATCCTACAAGGTTACTATTGAAGATCTACTATCACTGATATAAGCTTCCGGTACAAGGTCACTATAACAAGTCTAACATTGATCTACATATCAAATATTACAGACAAAGATTCACCGTCACAAGTTCACTGTTGTGACAATGCTTCTATTAGAAGTTCACTGTCAGACTCTTTCTTAAGTCTTCTGTTGAGAGCTTCACTGTTCAAGTCTACAGTCGGACATGTATACCATTAGTAGAAGGCTATCGCTAGACAACTCCTACTATCGAGACATTCGAATGTTGTTCAATGTCTACTGAGGGACATAATCCACCATTAATGAAATTACCTATTGAGATAAGTCTACCATTGGAAAGGTCACTGTTGCAATAGTATGATGTTACAGAGCTACCGTTATAAGCTTACCGTTGAAGTCTACCGCTGATCAAGCCTAATGACTGAATCCTATAGTTAAAGGTCTACTATTGAGCCTACCGATGAAGTCCACTGATGAGGAGCTACTGTTACAAAGAGTAACAACTATAGATACAAGACATCAACTAACACACAATCCACTATTACAAGCCTACAGACAGAGAGCTACCGATGGAAGATGACTATTAACTAGTCACTGTTACTCAAACTCTATACCTTTTCAATATTATTTATATTATTATTATTATAATAACGGTTATTTTTTATGCTTTTAATGCACGTGCTAGTAATTAATGATGTTGTTGGCTTTTTAGGAACCGTACCTAGTAACTTTAAAAAGGAAATCATTCCTATTGACCGGAGATGAAGATGTATAAAAGGAAAAATCGAAGATGAAAAAAGAAGTGGAGAAGAGAGAAGTTTGTCCATACATACACGAACCAACCTGTTGATACAAAAGACTTACATGCATAAAAAGAAGAAGGAAGTCTACACACTGAATTCAATGAACCTGAACATTCCATGAGCAAAATCACAAGCTGATTATCCCTATCTGAAAGTCAGAACCTAGAAGTTGCGACACTCTGTTTTGGAGACAACTTGCATAGAAGGACCAAAACTTCATTTCCTTCATTCCAACGAGTCCATAGCTGATCTACCTATATATAATGATTTCTAAAATTCTTTAAAATATATTGATCTTTATTTTTTTTTAGTATTTTACATTTATGAGTAGTGTTTCTGTGTTACACACACTGAATCTTGTTCTTGAACTGGGGGATACTAAAAATCCCCATAACAAACTCTCATTACATTTATTTCCCACAAATAACTGTGGATGAATCCTAGTGTGTCTTGGTAGTTTATTTTTCCCACGTATAACTATGGTAGAGGTTGAAAATCCTGGACAGTTTGTGAAATCTGTTATAAAGCCCAATACAGGCTGTGTATCATTTTTTAGTATAATTGCTCAGTGGCAGGTGATCACCAAGTGGAGAAGACTAGGTCTTACCTTAAAAATGAACCTCTTGTTTGATTTTTTGTGTCCATATTTTACTTACTCTGTTTTATACTTATACACTGTGCTTATATTAGCAAAGATAGAAATTTGTTTTTACATTCACTCTGATAGTTAGTTCTGGTTAGTGTGTATATGTGATTCGTTTAGTAAACTTGTTTCAAAAGTTGAATTAGTTCTTATAATGATTCAACTGAGGTTTAATGAACCTTTTAGAAACCTGTTGAACAATAAGTCAATTATATTAAAATTGGATTCATAATCGTGATTAATATCATATTAAAAGGAAATTTCATAATGAATTAATTTAATAAATTATTATATGATATGTATTACCCTATCAATGAATGGGATAATAAACTAGATATATATGAATGACAAATAAAAACATAATTTAGAATAAATTAATTACATGAATTGTTTTTGTCATCGATGAAAATAATTTTAAAAACATTCATGAGTTAAATAGACTTTTCACTTGGAGTAACATCAACGAACAACATCATATATAGGAAAAAATTTTGATGGATCACATTGAACATTTCTTGATTAAAATTTTCATTCAATTTTGAAAATTCATATTTAATATCCAATAAAATAAAACTATCCATAAAACAGTTTTTTAATTTACCATTTCAAATTTAAAATGTAAACCTTATTTCATTGTGTGGTCATGATGATGAAAGAGTTCCGTTAATGATGAATGTGTTAAAAACAATGATTCCTTTCACATTTTAATAAGAAAATCCATGAAGTACCTCTTTTAAAAGATGACAGGAGTAGTCCATTTAATGTTTTTAGAAAAAAATTAAGGGTAAAAATTATTAAAAAAAATCATAGTAAAACATTTTTTAATTTTTTTTATAAAACATGGATTTGGAAGGAGAATGGTTTTCGACTGAAGAAGGAAATAAAGTAATATTTTTATAAAACTATTTTCTCAATAATAATAAGTACCAAAGTGAAGAGAATTGTATTATTACATAAAAATTATTATGAAAAATAGGATAATAAATTAAAATTGTTTTACTAAAACGTAATCAAATAATTTCCTTTAATGAAAATTAATGAATAAGTAATAGTGATTAAAATGAGATTGAAACAAAAACATTTACCACTTTTGTAAAATTTGAATCCTAAATTACAATGATTTAATTAAATAAATTTTATTATAAGATACCATTATTTTGTAAGGATTAATGATATAGTATTTTTTGGGGAAGAATATATTCAATTAAAAAGAAATTAGTTGTATAAAAGAACATTTTTCTCAAATAATGATTTTATAGATGAAACCCATACAACATTTGTATCATTGAGGTGAAAGTTGATAAATGGGTTTATTCAGTGTAAAAAAATTTGTAGGCAAAAATTTAAGTTTAAATATTACATAAATCAATCAAATGTAATTTCATACACGATTTTGGAGTAATGTAATCAGAGATGTTGTCGTAAAACCTAGGGAATTTAAATAGTGTTAAAAAACCTATAAACTCAAGCTTCTCTTTAGTTAATCACTCTTTAAGATTCTTTAGAGTGGTTTTAAAAATTTTAAATACTTTTACTATAACCATATTAATTTTTATAATATTATATATCATCTTTTTATATCATATTATGTATGAACTCATTTTTTCACTCTGGTATGGACCCTTTAATTTTTTGGTCTACTTTGGAACTAATACGAATTCCTAGTGAGTTAGTAAAGGTTATGAGGGCTTCTAGGGCTTGTTTGGAGCCAGGAACCAATATTTTTGGGGGAAATAAGCTTGAAGAACGATTTAGAGTAAACTGTGTAGAATTATGCATGGTTTGTATAACCGTGCAGATTGTGTTTTTTCAGGCAAAGCCACCTCGCACGGTTAGTGCACTGGTGTGTTTCATAGCCTTGTGATAATCCCTTTTTCCCAGGTACTAATGCATACATTGAACACGGTTTGATAAAGCCATGCATTCAAACTGTTCGGGAAGAGCCCTCTTAAATGGTTTGTGCAAGGAATTTCAAACTACGTGGGAAAACCATGCACATGCTATTTTTATGGGTAAATTTAATGTTTTCCCTTAATAATTTGTTAATACTCCTTCATTCTCCTTATCCAATAACCAGCGGGATTTTCATCATTTTCCACCCATTTAGATCTTTCTGATAGCCAAAGCATGAGATCAATAGATCTCCTTCGTCGAACATCCAATAGAGCTTCTGTTCATCACGTTGGATGTACATCGGTATGTTCTTAAGTCCTATTTAGTTTTTTTCTTCTATCTTTCCCTCGACCAATATATTGTCATGTGATATTTTTCCCATTTTCGTTGATCTAATCTAATACTAGGAATATCAAGGTATGATACCAAAGGATAAGGATCCTTAAACCCTAAATATGGGTGGTATATAACTTATCCCTAATGTTTTTTAAGTTTGGAATGTTTTGTGTGGCCCACTGATTTCATTGGAATAATTTTTTTAAATTCACATACAATGATTATAATTGTTTTAATAATATTGTTATTGTATTTATATATATGTGATTAGTTGTTAGTGGTTACAACCATAACTGAATCCACCTCATATTGAGGTTATTCTATAATTGGGTTTTATTGTTTCAGCACATTTGATCCATCATTCGGGTGTGCCCTTTCCTGACCATTATAATGGAGAGTATTCTTATAATAAAGGGCTTGTTATTAATTAGAATTTCATAGTGGAATGTACTATGTATGATCACCACATGACCCACCTCAGGTAATTTCTTCCTAATGATTATTAAATGTGAAATGTGAAATGGAAATTATACTAAGTATATAACATGGCCTTAACAAATGAGATTGAATAATGGTTACATATCTGTTGCACCCACTTCCATGTTAATGGATGAGAGCAGAGTGAACCACTAGGAATGAATATACCTTAATGATTAATTATTACTTGAAATAAATTGTGCCAATGCTACTTGGAATATCCACACTAATGGGAGAGATGTCTTGTACCAATAAATAAATGGTTGAAACTCTAATTGACCAATCCACACTAATGTAAGGAAATAATAGAACCAACTGAACTATTACATGATTAAAATATCAAATAGTAATGGACTAACTCAATCTAACCTTGTATTCTAAGAGGAGAATACCATGGGTATCAGAATCCCCATTCCGATTCAAGGGTGTTTTTTATAGGTAAATACCATCCTAAACTTTGGTTGTTTTCTATTACTAGGATTCTCGGTATACTACCTTAGGTTCTTTTTCATTATTACCGGATACCTCAGATATAGTCCTTTGATCTGGCATTGGTTAGTAGGTTCCATGGTGAAAGAACATAGGGACCTATCCTTGATTAGCCATATTTTATCTTGGTCGATCACCTTGGACTCGGTAGGTGCCTTGTTGTGGAATGCGTTGGGTTACGCTTCTTGGATTTCCCACTTACCCCTTTTCTAGAATCAAATACATCAGAGTTCACATTCTGTGAGATCAATATTTCCTTGGTTAATACCCTATAACCCTCTCACTAGATATCATTTTTAGGTTTCATTGTCATGTCTTGGGATCGTCACAACTTATACTATCAAGAGGTGATGTCAGTGTTGGCTATGACTCATGTGACTATTAACATAAAATAGTGATTACTTAATTAATGAACTAGTTACGTGTTTGGACACCATCCAATGTCTGAAGTAGGTGCTGGGGTATTTAGTTATATTTTACTACTTTATTTATATATTCTTGCTGGCACACTTCTATATTCTATTACACGAGATTGAGGTTATAGACACCATTGGTGGTGGACCAATAATATTTATAACACACCCTCTCCAGGCGCTGTTTGGTACCTAGATTTGATTTCGTGGATATAGGTATTGACAAAGGGAATCATAAGACTTCAAAGACATGATTTCTCGGTGTTTAGGATGGAGCATGATAGTATATGACTGAGTTTTCTCTCGGGATGCTTGGAGTGGTATTTGTTTCATTTACATTGTGGAACTATTATGAATATTGTCTTGTATCCATGTTTTCCAGTTTTCTAGTGATAGGACATTACAATATCATTATTCTAGTTGATATAGTTATTATTATTATTATAGTTTATCTATTGCATTAGTTTGCTTCCTATTTTTATTTATATTGCTTATGTTGTTTACTATTCCTTTATATTCCATTCATTATGATAAACTCTTTTAATGAAGTAATATTCTCCCAAAATGCACACCATAGTCCCTCATTACTGGTATGAAACCTCTGGTATTTGGGAAGATGCAATTGAAGGCATGTTGCCAATCGGGATCGAGGCACCTGTAAAGTGGCATCTGGGTCCGGGACGTCACAAAGTGGTATCAGATGTGGTTTCTTTTCTTGCTTTACTATTTGGAGAAAACATATTGGAGAATATGAACTCTTGGTACTTGGTCATAAGCCATTCTTTGGCACTGAAAACTCATCTTTGGGGAAAATCCATGTTGTATAAATTATAATTATTGTTTTGATTTTTACTATTAATGTTGATATTATGTCACCATTGGGTGACACAGATGTTCTGTGGTGTGGTTTATTATTAATATATTTGAGGGTCTTGTTTTATCCTTATCCTAATGACATGAGGGAAATGAGCATTTCTACATGCATCATTATAGGAACCTTTAATTCACATGTCATGCATATTTCCATTCCATATAGGTGTATTTCACTGCATTACATTGCTTGATATTCCTGTGATTGTTTGATGATGTTGTGATATTTTCTTTTACATGTACTACTACTCGTAATGATTGAGGGATTTCATGTCTCAATTCATGAGGTTTATGGGCACTCAGGGGTTTGGATGAGTAATTTACTAAGTCAAACCATTATTATATAAAGAAATGGGTGTCGTTTCTTGTGATAGGTGTATGGACACTGATTATTCAAAAATGGATATCCATTATAAAGTGAATCCAAAAATAAAAAATGAATTCGCTTCACATCATCATTTAGCCTTTTCATGTTTATGAATGTTAAAGGAGTAATCCTAGTAATTAACTGCAAATTGATATGAAACATATACTTGAGAACATACTGATACCTAACAATCTAACTGGGTAGTTTGGGTAGTATGCCTTGGGTTTTGAGTTTACTTACATTCAGATTCCATTATCGGTGCTATCTTATTCATCTATGATTATTTTGAGGTGTGTGGTTGGCATTTGTAGACCAATTCCAGCATGACACCCACATGTTGTTCTCCAAGAAGGTGGTGACGATCGTTCTCCAGACATGTTGGGCCCTGATCTGTCAGTATTACCTAAAAAAGGATCACTTGAGGAACTTCCTACTTTACCTGATCCAATTAGTAATGCTAAATTCTGTGATATTTTTCTACATCTAATGAAGTCCATGCAAGTTGATCCACAGGTTCTACTTATGATGGATGATCTGACCCCTGAGTTCCAACAGTAGAATCCTCCTACTTTTTTAGGGGATTGTGGTTCTCAGGCATCTGAGATTTGTCTAGAGGCCATGATTTATATTTTTGAGCATCTAGAAACTTCTATAGTTCATAAAGAAAAGAATCCACATACATGATTTGGGATTCAGTCAATTCTTGGTGGAATGTCGTTACCCAAGTCGGTCATCATCAGGGCATGTTATGGGTTGATTTCTATACTACCTTCTATGATCAGTTCTTTCCTCAGGCTATGAGAGATGATAGAGCCAGATATTTCATGCATCTCAAGCAAGGTTCTAGGTTAGTTATGGAATATGAAGAAGGAATCAATAATTTACATCGTTTTTGCCACTTTTAGATGGTGTTGTGCTTTCGCGTGATAGACATTTTGAGGATGAGCTCCAGTACACCATCCGAACTCAGGTGAATTTCTTTAACCTTAATATATTTTCTAAAATAGTTGATTAGACCCTTATCAATAAACATAATCTGAAGGATGGCACATGTACTGGTTTAAGAGGATCAATGTCGCATCTGGCCAGTAGTTCTTCCGGATGAAGGAAACGTTATTTTGAGGTTTCTTGTCAGTGAAGTGGTATCCAGAGTATCCAGTTTGATAGCTCTCTGGTGTTTCATCGGTGTGGACGACTAGGCCATAAGAATCCCCAATGTGATATAGATCCTATGGAGTGTTGATCTTGTGGTTTTATGGGTCATCTTCATTGCTTTTACAGGACCATTCCACCAGATTTCAGTAGAAATGATCAAATTCAGCTCCACCTTTAAGAGTGAGTTCTTTTTCACTGTTTCATATAGGGAGTTGGAATTTCACTAGATGGTCTTGCTGAGTAGGAGGTTGTGGTTTTGGTAGTCTGAACATAGATCGCTTACAGTTCCAACTATTTAGTAATGATCATGGTATTCCATTTGTTTCACATGGTTGTGTATCAGGTCAGTTTCATGCTTTATAGTTGACACATGAGGATCATGTTGTGAGACTATCTATAGTGCGAGGCGCTATTCTAGTAGAATCCACTATTTTACCTTCATTGTATGACACATGTGCTTCAAACTCTTTCATTTATGTATCTATCATGACAAGTCTCTGCCTAGAGATACAATATCACTATGGTTTCATGACCCTCAATACATCATTGAGAATATGGACAGAGGGCATACTCAGTGTAGGGACTATCCCCTTGATTTTTGAAGTTTCCATTTCTTGTGGAATCATTTTTTTCTCGATATGATGGGATTTAATGTCATTCTCTGGATGGACTGGTTGGCCCACTATCATGCCTTTGTAGACTATTATCACCACATGGTCTCTTTTACATCACTAAAAGGTCAAAGTTATCTTTTCAAAGGTAAGAGGGATGTCCAGGATGGGAGAGCTAGACCTAAGCACCATGTCCTAGGTGGAGTGAAAACCTAGATTGATAATATTTCCATGGAAGATTAGGAATTGCGTCAACCTAATTTCCCTCTAGTAGTCGATCATTTCAGGGAAGTCATTCCATATATATTTTCTGGATTACCTTCTAAGTGAGGGATAGAGTTCACAACTAATATTTTTCTAAGAGTATATGCATTTTCCATTCCTCCGAACAGGATGGAACCCACTGAGCTTCAGGAGCACAAGCGGTATATAGAGGACCTAGAGGTCAAAGTCTATGTACAGCCTAGAACATTATCTTGGGTTCACTAGTTATTTTTCTAAGAATTAGGATGTAAATATTCATCTATATATGGATTACAGAAGGATGAAACAGCTCACGGTCAAGAACTGGTATCCACATCCTCGAATATATAGTCTCTTTTACCAGCTCTGAGGGGAAAATATGTTTTCTAAGATCGACCTAAGATCATGTTATCATCAACTATGAGTCAGAAAATTATACATACCTCATACAACTTTTCAAAGAAGGTATGGTCTATACGAGTATTTTTTATGTCATTATGTCATAGTAATGCACCTTCTTTTTTCATAGATTTGATGTATAGGGTTTTTCACCCCTATTTGGACTCTTGTTTTCGTAGTCTATGTGGATGAAATCTTGGTGTATTATCATACATATAATTACCATGAAAAACATCATCAGATCATTCTAAGTACACTAAGAGAGCATCATCTTAATCCCAAGCTTTCTAATGGTACTTATAGATCGAAAAAGTCAACATATTGGGTCATATTATTTCAGAATCAAGAGTACTTGTTTACCTTAAAGAGGTTCGTGCTATAGTTTCCTAGGAGAATCCCATGAATGTGTTTGATATCATGAGTTTCTTAGGGATCGCTGGATATTACCAGTTTTTCATAAATGAATTATCACATATTTATTCACCTCTTAATAGACATAAAAAGATGGGTGTTAAGTTACTATGGTTAGAAGCATGCGAAAAATCCTTTAAGGAACTAAAAGGGAGGCTTGTCTCATCAATGATTATATATCTTCCAAAACTAGGTAAAGGTTATATTCTCTTCTAAGATGCATCAAGAATTTGGCTAGGAGCATTGATTAGGTATGAAGAAAATGTTTTTTCATATGGATCTCATCTGTTGAGATCTCATGAGAGAAATTAACCAATGCGCGACCTCAAGCTAGCAGCAGTTGTCCATGCATTGCATTGATGAAGACATTATATTTTGGGTGAGCCATTTATGATGTATAAATATCACAAGATCCTCAACTATATTTTTTCTCAGCGTGAATTGAAACTAAAAGAATAGAGATGGTTCATATATAACAAATACATGGATATTGAGCTTTCATAGATGCCTGGAAATGACAATGTGGTCTCTAATACACTGAGTTGGAAATGTCAAACACATGCCGTACAGGAAGCCAGTGATGACAGGATGTTAATGTCCCTCTTTTATGAACTTCATCTGGAGTTTCATGAAAGTCATGATACGTCATACTTCTCAGCCTTAACTGTCACCTCATCCATCCATTAGATGGTGAAGAGTAGGTAGTTTTTATATCATGATGGTTTGGTTCTATGCGAGTGTATATTATGATATATACCACCTCTAGATTGGTCTATGGATAGAGAAGATGTCCTGCATCTACGTGGATGTATCTGTGTCCCTAAAAATATGAGAGAGGATTCGGTGAAAGATTCCCACGCTTCTTAGTGGGAAGTTCATCCAAGAATATAAAATATGTATTGAGACATACGACACCATTATTGGTGCCCTGGAATGAAACCATAGACTGTGGACTTCATCGCAAGGTGTTACACCTATCAGATGGTGATGGCGGAGTACCAGAGGCCTGCATGCTTGTAAAAATAGCTTCCAGTCCCAGAATGGAAATGGGAAGATTTTTATATGGAATTATTATTCAACATACCTACGTCGTTTAGGGGTAGTGATGCTATCTTAGTAGTCAATGAATGATGAATGAAATCA
Organism: Viscum album; assembly: GCA_963277665.1. Classification (NCBI taxonomy): domain Eukaryota; kingdom Viridiplantae; phylum Streptophyta; class Magnoliopsida; order Santalales; family Viscaceae; genus Viscum; species Viscum album. The sequence goes on along the minus strand of OY728166.1, from coordinate 154,928,867 downwards.
CCCCCTTAATTCCAATATGAGAGAATTTCTCAGTTAATTAAATGGGAATACTGTTTTTTCCTGAGATCATATGAATACGTGAGGTTCCACGTACAATCATTTCTGAGAGGGATGCTCATTTCACATCAAGGTTAAGTCAAAGATTATAGAAAGATATGGGGACTCAAGTGTTTCTAGTACCTACTTTTCACCCTTAGAACTATGGACAATAGGAATGAAAAATATAGGTTTTAGAGGATATTATCCGAGCATGTTTCCTTAATATTGGTAGTTCTTGGGATAAATATACCCCTCTCATTATGTTATCATATAATTATAGTCTTCAATGGATGATTCAGATTGCTCCTTTTGAATCCTTATATGGTAGGCCATGTCATTCACCATTGTGTGGGATAGAGGCAGGTGAGGCTTCACTACTAGGCACACATCTCGTTTAGGAGACTTTAGAGAAGGTTTATTTGATAAGAAAAAATATGACTACTACTCAGTCTAGATAGAAAACTTATTCAGATCACATTCAATGTTCTCTTTAGTTTGAGGTCGGGGATAATTTTTTCCTATGGTTATCTCCCAAGCTAGGGAATAGATAGTTAATAAAGAAGAGAAATTCGTCATCTCGTTACATCGGGCCATTTAAATTTCTAAAGAGAGTCAGCCCAGTAGTCTATCATTTGCTACTACTTTAGAGGTATCATCCCATTCATGGCGTCTTTCATGTCTCACATATTCACCAATATCATGCTGACCTATCTCATAACTTTGATCATAAAGAAGCTAAGTTAGATACTATTGATACCTTTGAGGAGTATCTAGTAAGCATAGTTGATTGAAGAAGAAAGGCTCTTCGAGGCCAGTCTGTCCCTCTAGAACAAGTGCTATGGTAGAAAAGAAAATTACAGGACAAGACATGGTAGATGGAAGCCAACATACATTACCATTAGGCAGAGTTGTTCTCATACAATGATTCTTTACCATTGGAAGGGGAAATTAGGGGGAAAGTCCTTTTGAGGGAGGAAGACATTAAGAACCTAGTTTTTCACTCAGGTATGGATCCTTTATTTTTTGGTCTAAATCATTACTTTGGACCCAATATGGATGCCTAGTGATATTGTAAACGTTCCAAGGGTTTCAAGGGCTTGTTTTGAGCCTGAAACCCATATTTGTTGGTAAAGAATGCGTGGCGCATGGTTTATAGTAAACCATGCAGAATTACACATGGGTTAACTAACTGGGAAGATGGTATTTTTTTCAGAAATTTCCACCTTTCATGGTTGTCTCACAATCGTACAATCTAACTGTGAAAGTGCCCATTTTTTCCTAGGTACCTGTGCATGGATTTCACACTTTTTGGTCGAACCATGTTAACAAATTATTTAGTCAGAGCCATATCACACAGTTTTCTCACAACTTGACAAACCATTCGGACAAACTATTCTTACACTAATTTTCTTTGTAAATTTCTTTTTCCCCTTAATTATGTATTAATACTTTTCCTCATAATCTGAGAACTAGTGGTATTTTCCTCCACTTTCACCCATTTTTATTTTTTGAATTCCAATGCTAAGGATCATAATACCTCTTTCATCCGACCTCTAGTCCAGCTTCTGTTTGTCACGTTGGATGTGCAACGGTATGTACGTGAGTCCTATTTTTCCGTTCTTCTTCTCTCTTGCTCTTGACTTAGATATTATCAAGTGAGAGTTTTTCACCTTCTGATAGATCTAGTCTAATCTGATGAAAATAATGGGTTGATACCTAAGGATAAGAATCATACAAACCTAAGGTGGGCAGTCTACAACTTACCCCTAAAGTACGTTGATAGTGGAATGTTTGTTTGGGACCCACCAATTTCATCGAAAGACATTTCTTAAATTTACCTATCATTATTATACTAGTTAAAATCGTATGGTTATGATCTTTCTAAATACGTGATTAGTGGTTAGTGGTTACACCCACAACTCAATCCACCTCATGTCAAAGGTTATGGAATAATTGGGTTTTAGTGTTTTAGCACGTTCGAGCCACAATACGGTTGTTCCCTTTCCTGACCTTTCTAAAGGTGAGCCTTCTTATAATAAAAAGCTTGTTATCAATTAAAATTTCACAATGGAATTTACAATTTATTCTCACCCTTGTACCCACCTACAGTAAGTTCTTCCAAAATATTATTAAATTTGAAATGTGAAATGGAATGTACACTATGTATATAAAGTGGCCTTAAATATGAGATTAAATAATGGTTCCATGTCCTTAGCACCCCTTTCAATGTTAATGGAAGGTTGAGAGTGAACCTATATGAATGAATATACCTTATTGGTTAATTAAGACTTTAGATAAATGGATGCAATGCCACTTGGCCTATCCACACTAATGGGAGGAAAGGCATGGACTAATAAATAAATGGTTGAAACTATACATGACATATCCACACTAATGGACGAAAAACATGAACTAAATTAATTATTACATGGTTATAATATCAAATAGGAATGGACTGATGTGAGCTCATTGTGGATTCTAAAAGGAGAATACATTGGGTCTCAAAAACCCCATTATTATTCAAGGATGGGGTTTACTTAGATAGATACCCACATAGTCTTAGATTATTTTTATTCCTCAAATTCATGGTATACTACCATAGGGTCCGATATATTATTATAGAATACCTCAGATACACACCTTGTATCCATAATTGGCTAGTAGGTACCATGGTGATATTCCATAGAGCCTTGTGCTTGTTTAGCCCCGTTTTACCATGGTCAATCATCTTGGACTCGGTAGGAACCTTGTTGTGAAATTACTTGGATTACGCTCCTTATATTACACTCTCACCCTTTACCTAGAATCAGACACTATTGAGTAAGCATTCTATGAGATATAGGTTACCTTGGTTATTAACCTGGAACTCCCTTATTGGATATAATTTTAAGGTTTCCTTGTCATTATTTGGGACCTTCACTATATAGACTATCCCGAGGTGATGTCAGTGTTGGCTATGCCTCACATTATTATTGACATTAAATGGTAATGAATTAATTAATGAAATGGTAACATGTTTGGACACCAGCCAAGGGTTGAAGCAGGTTATGTGGTATTTAGTCATATTGTACTGCTTTATTTACATATATAAGCATGCTAGAACACAGTTATATTCAATTACATGGGTCAAAGGTTATAGAAAATGTTGGTGGTGTCCCACTGAGATTTATCTCAGACCCTCTCTAGGTTTCACTTGGTACTAGCCGTAGATTTACTAATTGAATGTGTTGACAAAGGGATGCATGCGTCTTGAAACACATGATTTCTTTCTATTTAGGATTGAGCTTGATAGTAGATGATCAGGTTAGATGTTGGGATTCATGGAGTGGTATTCACATTCCATTACTTTTTGGAACTATTATGATTAATGTCTTGTATCTATGTTTTCCAGTTTTCTAGTGAAATGACATTACATCATCATTGTTCCAATTGATATATTTATTATTATTATTCTTGTTTATCTATTGCATAATTTTTTTCCACTATTTATTAATATTTCTTTCATTATTTACTATTCTTTCATATTCTTTCCATTGTGCTACTCTCTTCAAATGAGGGAATAGTGTCCCTATAGACACACCCTAGGCCCTCGATGCTTGTCGACAGCCTCTGGCATTTGGGGAGATGTTCTTGAGGCCATGTGGACCACCAGAATCGAGGCACTCATTAAGTGGAATCTAGGGTTAAGGATGTCACATATTATTACCAAATAATTAATTATAATTCATTATCATTTATGTTTCTAGTGTTAATTTCCTTATTTCCTCATTCACATTTCATTATGAAAGTTACAAACCATGAACATAGTTTATATTTATATAATATATTGAATTATATTAATGCTATAAATATTAATTTTTACATTATATATATATACATATATATAAATATATATTTATAACAAATATATAATTTTTAATATTAAGAATGAATCATATTTCTTTGTGGAAAGGATAGGTCGTATGTATGCACAAGAAAATTTATCATTTCCTTAACGAGTGAAAGGGTAAACAAGTGGATTGAATATTAATTTTAAATAATAAATACAATCTCATATATATCTCATATATTCATTAAATGTTTCCTTTTTTACATTACATGTAATAATTTTGTGAAAAACATATTACATGGCTTCGTGAGGTGGTAGTCCAGAGTACCCACAGTCAACAGTTTCATTTTTAATTTGAGGGGGGAGGATATAGTTGATGTCATTAAAAAGAAATAAGAACATATAATTATATTAAATTTAATATTTTTATTATATATTCATGGTTTAATAAAATTTTTTGGAGGTTGAAGAAGAAATAAAACAAAACACCCACTTAAAGACACTAGCTCTTCTTTAGAAAACATTTGTTTTGTATTCCTCCAAATGCCTTTATAGACTATATTTTTGACTAGAACAAGGATTACTGAATGAGGCGAGGGAAGTATTTAAGTGATTTAGGAAGTTATTTTCTTATCCAAATGAATTTTATGTTATTAATATAGTTGATAGGGTCTAGCCTTTTATAAGTGGGGAAGAATACACATTTGGAATTTTTAAATATAATGAATTCAACCTAAATTTTTCTAATTCTAAAAGTATAAAAGGTGGATAATTTTATAAAATTAAAGGTATAATGGTTATATATGACCATACAATCGGAATTATAAATTATTTTTGAGTTTTTAACCTTTATCCTATTACTTTAAACCCCTTGTAAACCAGTTTTTAACATATTGGTATTTAATATTTTTTACTATTGTCATTATTAATTATGGTAAAAAATTATGTTAACATTAATAGATAACATAAATTATCCTAATTCAAAATATGGAATCTATTTATTCAAATTCAACTCAATTAATAGGTATAATTTAATTTAGAAATAATCTTTTAAATGTGTCAAAAAATGTTTTCTTCCAAGAAAAACACTCAAAAGCATAAAAAAACTTTATATCATATTTAAATATAAAATTGATTCCAATGACCTAAATTAATTAATTTTTAATATTTTTTAACTATGTTTACTTTAAATCCAGTTTAAAATATTATTTAAAATTTATATATAACATGAACAAAATGATTGTTTAAAAAATCAATATTTATCACTATTTATAAAGAAACAAGTATTTCTATAAAATTATAAAAAAACACCCTATGATAATTTTTACATATAGATTTAAAAACTAATGTTTATTTTTTAAAATTAATTTTCCCAAAGTAGTAAAAATTAAATTCATATTATGTGTGAAAACACGACTATTCCACCTTTATGAAAAAATAGAGTTTTCAAAAAACATGTCATTCTCTTTCAAATGGTTCAATAAAATTTATAACCAGTAGATAACCATTTAAATTATTTTATACATGATTGAAATAAAGGTTAATAATTTTATTATTTCAACTAATACCCACCAATTTAATGTCTATGATATAATGGTAATGTAAAAATAATAACATTTTATAACGTATTGTGTTTTGTTTAAACTAATTGTTCCGTTGTTGGTGCTGGAAACACATATGGAATCCTAAATGAATAATTTGGATAAAATGAACATACCACCCCCTAAATGAAAATTCCATATCCATGGATCTTGTTTCATTCAAATTTTAAAGGCTTTGCAAACAAATTTATTTCTGCATGCATATTAAATTCATGACAAAGGCGAGGTTATGTTCAATGAGTAACACCGAGTCTGATATAATCACCAAGGAACATTTGTAAAAAAAGTCATGTTTGCATAGAATAATATCATTTTATTGAATAAGGAGTTGTGTGAAAAAGGATACATTGACTTCCCTTGGTTGTGCGATCAGATTAAAAATCACCCAAGGCATATGTACACAAAAGTGATTACATTGTGCACAAACCCATTGACGAACTAGACAGTTACACAAGAAAGGAGATGATGAATAAAGGTAATTTCCTAACCAATCCCAATTAGAAAAGGACTGAGAAGATTGAAACCGTGGTCTATTTAACATATAATTTTTTCAACACCCATTGATTATTTTATCTAGAAATAGAACCTCACCCAAAACCTTTGAGAGGAGCTTCGAAAGTTGAAGCGATGCTATGATGTTCGAAGACATCTATTTTATAAAATCATGAATCACAAAGAAAAATAGAACCTTAATTGAATATAAAATTGGTGATATACCTCATGTGGGTCGTAACATGACTTGGATGTTTTTTTAGATATCTTCATGCAACACCTCTAAAGGCTGGGCAGGTTTGTGTAAGAGATCCATCCTTAACACAACACTAATATGTGTGAAAATCTAAATATTTCATGAAATAATTCCATAACAATCGATGTTATATCATTTTTTAATAAAAAAGTCTCACACAAATACTTTTACATAACATATAACAGTGTTTTATGAAACAAAATTTGGGTCCCCAACCTGATGTCCCCTATTCATTTAGTGCATCCATCACCCAACCTTTCTCTGCAAACCATAAGTAACGAAATTACTTTTTGTGATATGAATCGGTACCCTAATATCAGGACTCTTTATTGAAACTCCTTCAATGTTGTTCCAAAGTCTTTCCATGCCCCGTGAAACATGTGTACTACACACAAAATCCCTATAGGTGGCATAAACTAAGAAATATCTAACCTGTCTCTATAGATCATACGTATGAAAAATATTAATCTATACTTAACATGGCCCCCATTAGTGTGTGAATCATCCACGTATAACCATCATGTTGTGAAACTACTTATCACCACGTCATAATCATATGATGTTAAACTACATGACAATTTCCTTATCACTTGATGTTAATATTTAGCCCTATGCTATGTAAAAAAACCTGGATGCCCCATGCATTTCTTGCATGAGATCACACCCTCGACACATCCATCATATGTGTCTCCCAAACCAAGAAGCTTATATGTATAAAACCTAACCCATATTCACACACCATTGGAAGAAAATCCCATTTCAGAGGAATTAGAAATCTAAGCCCCACACCATTCCATTTTGATGGACCTTCCATGACACGAGCATCCTTAACGAATGATGTTAAATGGAATGCACTAGTTCCATCACATGTCCATAAACTATAGAATCAAACTAGGTGATTTTTGATCCCTGTCTCTGAAATAGGGTATATAGGAAACATCCTAATGGTTCAATCCCAAAAACATCCAACTGAGAAATTTTTAATCCTTAGGGACAAAATCAAAAAATTACCATTTCAAAATTATCTCCCATGGAATGGAAAAACACCATAAAATTGTAGAGTGAAATTATCCTCCTTTATTGGACACATGCTACATTCCCTGTATGAAATAATCCCCATTGGATGGACACAATCCACCCTCCAGTACGAAATAATCCCCCTTGTGGTGGGCGTATAATATAATATACCAATGAAAAATTATCCCCCTTGGGGGGAAACACTCCATCATCCCAGTGTGAAATTATCCCCCAAATACAGACATTATCTATCATCCAAGCATTAAATAACCCCATAGAGAAAAACTCCACCACCTATCCCCTTAAGACATTATACCTATAACTTGATCTTCCTTCATGAGATGTTGAACATGTTCCCATATCCATAATACCTAAAAATGAAATAAATATGGGATGAATGAGGTAAAAATTCCTGGAATACTTACTCCCACGGCATTAATTACATAATTATTGACACATTATATCTAGGTTCCATGCCTAAGATACCACAAACATGATATTCCTTCTAAAATAAGAATATTTTATAAGATACCAATCAACCCAATGCGTAGAGAAGTCCAATATCCCCAATGCTAAAACCTCCTTGGAATTGTGGTTTCCTCCCTACCATGGAAAAGTACACATATTTAACTTGATTCCACATTGAGATGTTGCTGGGAATATGTTTCACAAACATGAATAAAATATATTAGAGATACCTGGACTAGGCGATGACGTCCAAGGAAGAATCCATCAAAGGAGGAAACATCATCCCATAACCCATTTTAATCAAGGAGTTTACATCCCCAATTGAGAGTGATAGAATCCATCTTTCTATTTGAATGATGGAATAAAGGGAAAAAATAACTGTATCGCTACATTACACAACGACGGCGCTAGCCCCAGTGAAAGATTCGAAAATATAAATGGTGAATGCAATGTGAAACACTTCTCCTCAACTATGGGGACTAGTACAATTTGACACACCATCATATTTACATGTCACCAAATATATATATTCAACACCATGTCTCTACAAGACAATGGTGGGTCTTGTATAACACTCACATGTGAATTGGTGTAGTTAAAATATTGTATCCTTGTTATGTGACCTTTTCATCATGGATCCTTCCTATATTTCAAAATTATTTGAATATTTTGGGACATTATTAATCACAATCACTATACATGTACTAATCGATGACTCCACATTACTTACAGGACTCAAGTTATTTGAAATAGGTGACCCAGTTCCAACAGGCATTAGGGTAGGGGAATCATTGGTGTGATAATCTCTTACTATCACACCCATACAATGACATCAGAAATTACGTTAGTTTTTGGGTTTCAATAAACCTTCTTACCCTCTATGTTCATTTGAAGGAGGGTGATCGGTTCCCACCATTGATGGTATGACCAAGAAGGGAACATTACAACTAAGGACATGACCCACCAATATCTCTCAGAATCAGTTCCTTACCTAAAACATCATCCTTGAGGAAGAAATAGGCGAAACCATCCCCCGTTCTGATGGTGAATCACATCTATATCCTCTCTTCAAATCACTCGATAACTCAATCCCATGTGAAAAGTAGGAATGGGATGTTCGAGCCTCACCTGTAGTGACCACCACTATGCAGCATCATAGGAGGGCTTCCACCATGCCATGTTAGTGCCAACACTGAAAATTCCAATATTCCAATGAGCATGTTGACTTTTCAACTACTATTTAGTACAAAAACCAAAATACACAACACTGAAATTGATGGTATACCAAACCAATTAGCCGGTAAGGGGAAACTTCCACAAATCTTGTGGCCCCTAATACTACTGAAATATCCCATTAGACTAATGCAACATATGAATAGATATTCCTATTTCCCCACCTTGAGTCGATACCCAAGACACCTATTAGGTAGAATGTGTTTACTCTTTCAGTCATTTGAACCACAAATAGACATTAAAATCCTTCCTGTTATGAGGAAAATCAATATAGATGTTCTCTATATGACTCCATCAATCAACACAATGGTCATCCTCATGATTCCACCAACTAATGTAGAGGTCCACCATGTACCATCACCAACCAGCATGGAGGTCCTCCTCATACTGACAACATACCCTATTATGAAGAATCATCTCGAGGATGGTGGGAAAACACCCGCTACTAGTGATTTTCTTGTGGGCCAGGCCATTACCTACATGGATAAATCCCATGTGACTCTCATAAATCCTCAGTTGGAGAAGTACTACACTATTAAAGGAGGAACCTTGGGAAACATTATGTACTCATTTAATTCATATATTCAAATGCAACATATGATTTAATGAGGGAAACGTTATCCTCATTGTAAGAGTATATGGGAGAAGCGTGATAGATGAGTCTCATGATCCCAATTTCAAGATCCATAATATACCTAGATCCCTCAAAAAATACATGTAGGTGGTAGTTTTTATAGCCACATTCTATGTACCGACATTCCATCAGTCTTAATCTCTTCTAGTTTAACTATTCTATACCTCTTTAAAAGAATTCATAGATATGTAATGTTCTGGATTGATTCCATTATATGATGGTGAGAACTCCATTTAGACACAAATGTATGTTATCACAATATAACATGATGTAGTGGTGAAAAATACGTCATACATAGATAGGATCGTGATAATGGATCCATCTCCAAGAGAAGTCCCATCATGTAGCAGATATTTTACTAGTGCCCCTCCCCCTTCGAGAAGAGAAGCTGTAAAGCGAGGTTATGTCGTTGTCACCACACATATCTCAAAATTAGATAATTGGGGCCTGGGTAGACCATGAAAAATAACCTTACTATTAGAAATAGGTCCTTTGGGATCTTCTAGACACTGATCAGTTATTAGTTACCTTCTTTCCACCTATAACTCTATAAGTTTCCCATTGGAGTCCCTCACTATGGACCTAGTTTTGTGATTCTTCCAGATTATCCAGTAGAAGTTTTACTACCCATGTGTTCAGAAACTGACATACCCTTGGGATTCATGAGAACTTAAATTCAATCAACCAAAAGTGTATAAAGGTTGAAATTGTATCTCTTTTTGCATATTAGATCCATTAGTGTAATGAAACCCAAAATAATATACAAAAAACATCTTTTAAGAGCCTTACTATAATCCATGAGTTCATGGAAGAGGCATATCCTTATATACATATCTGTGGTTTGGTGAAGTATATAACCCTCCACATCAACCCTATCCCACAACAATGGAAGAATGAACAATCTAGCCCATCTTTTGATAGTGAGGGTTCCTCTCCGACTACCACCATGTTAAATATGGTCATCACCGACCCTCTAAATGATCAAATTAACAATGCCACCAATATAAGTAAGGATAATCAGATCCCGCCTCATGGGGCAGTAGAGTACCATGAAGAAAACTAAGAATATTTCCTCACTCATCTGTAGTAATAAGAATTTGGGCTCAGTTGTCCCCACATAGAGATGTTTCTTCATTCCAATCAGTATGTTGAAAAAGGATAGAAACATTTCATACCCTCTAACCCATCTGAGTTTGTACAAAAATTACTGTCAATCCTCAGGGTATCAGACTTTCACCAATAGATTAAGGAATAAAAATGAATCACTATTGATCTCTTTATTGAGTAACACCCAAACCTTATTAAATTAATTGAGACCTTATCTCTCTTCAAGCAGGGAAATTAATCCTCATTGGTAAGATGCCCCAATTATATCTTTGTGGCCATATGCATCCGGTCAGGGTAAAATTTGTGGGATATGGAAAGATACCAAGATATGATTCTCCGACCCAACATGAGAAGAGTGTGTAGTGTAATTAACCCCTTTTGACTAAGGTCATTCATATCATTGAATCGATGATAATGTAAACACATTGGTTACTAAAAATCGTTGAAAAAATTATGTGGTAGTGGATCTCATCTTTAATATTGATGTTTTGAATATAGTGCATGTGAAAGTTCCACCCAAGGGAAATCCATTCCAGGAATAGGTGTGTCATGTCCAAGAACCCCTATAGTTTTGTAATCCTAGATTCCAAAAATTTAATTATAGGCGAAACCACTATAGTATTTTTTCCACTTCGGCTCAAGGTATATCCCAATTTTTGGACAACACAACATTAAGAGGCCTCCAATCAGAGATTCCTTGTCCAAAATTTGGAAGGTCCTACTTTTTTTTTGGTATAGAGGGATGCCCATAGGGTTTTTATTTAGTTGGGAGGATATTAATAGATATACCTCCTAATACATCACCTCAACTACATACAAGATGAGAATTTTCAACCTATTAAAATTCAAGAAGAGTCCCAATGAGTGACATGCATTTTTTTGTCACCTGATGGATGGGAATCATGAATTCATATAACATGAAACTCTCTGAAGATAAATTGTTGAACATGTTCATGGGGAATGTTAGTAATGAGCTATTCCCTACACTCACATCCTTGAACTAACATAGTGAATTTCTAGAGATATCTGAAAATGAACTGTGTTTGGAAGAAGTACTAGAGTGGGATAGAATATAGTCATTCCAATTGACCTTTCATTATCCTGTGAGAAGGATTGTGAAAGTATAGATATCTATTTCTTTACATAAATATGTTTTGGATCAGGTTCACTTTATAGGTCATTTTTTAATTTATCCCTTGAGAGTGGAACCCAATACGGAATAGCCTCAACCCATATAGCACAGCCAGGCATAGCCCCACCAAGATCATCAACCACGGTGAATGTGGATTTAGTACACCATCATAGTTAGGAACCTTGGTTATCATTTCCTTATATAATAAATATGAACTATTACTTTATGGAGTCTCGTGTTCCATGATACTTCATTTTATTCCTATAAAATAGAATCCTTATGTATTTGGAGGATACGAGACCTTAGGAGGCTAGACTATTTTTTCATTCTAATAACAACTTTTATCATAGCATCCTCAGACATAACATTAATGAATTAAATGTATTACATAATTATCTCACAAAGAGGATCATGTATTAGTAACATTGGATGAAATTCTTGTGTAGGTGAAACATGTCTCTACTGACCTTGGGAGAGACAATGAAGACTCTAGAGAGTGGAAACATATTCTCAACCATAGGATATAAAATTATAAGTATTGGATAGATAAAATAGTAGTTTATCATTCTCATGGTATAATCCATTTATGATTTAGTAAACTCTATTCTCCTTTGGTAGCCAATCCTCCTCTAAAAACTACCTCCACGTCTTCTAAGTATCCTTCCAAATCATAGAATAATATATTTTGAATGTGCAAGGGAAATTAGAGTCCCCCACCAATGTCAGAACATTATCTCACTCTTGGCATCTTAATACCTTCCTAGTATAAAGATGATCATACAGTTAACTTTCTTGTAGACTATTCTATAAATGAGAAGTAGGAATATTCCACGTATTTATATCGAGTTAGTGGACCACATCACAACTCTTGAAAGCATGGAATGCCATGGAAATCCCATTGGTGCCTCTAGTAGAGAACACACAAGTTGGAAGCATGCTAATATTAGTAATTCAATCTAGGTCATTCATGATATTGACTATAAAAATAAGGACTTGTGAATAAATTAAAAATTCCATTCCTCCTGGTCTTCTCCATAATGTGTGCCAATACATCCTTATGTATTAGTTTACTATGAAACTCATTCATGACCACACTGTGATCAATATCATCAAGCACAGGATTGACCTCATCCTACAGATTCTTAGCCAAATGTGGTTTGGATCTAGCTGGCTACTTAGCAGAAGAATTTATCTACTACTAACCAAGCCATATAGGTTCATACAATGAAATATAATACACACCCATCTTAGGAATGTACCTTGGACGAAAATAACATACCCCGGGTATGAAATTATGACTCTCTAAAAAACCTCATCAACATACCCATGAGGCTTTTGATCACTGATAATATCTTCTTATCAAAATAATGCATGTTTTTCTCATTGATGGATTGAAAATACCACTCTAATATGAGGCTAAGGTTTTGGTTTTTTTGCCTATGTAGAGGAAGTAGAGAAAGAGAACTATTGAGATATAATCTTGTTTTCTAGAGAGGATGATGGAATCACCATTCAAGGGAACATATGCCCACTGCATATCAAAGGTTTGCTCAATGGAATGTTAATACATTTCTCCCTCACGGATACTGGCTCTGGGATCAACCTCATCCTTCTATAAACACATCACATGATACGACTCACTAAATCAGATCTAACTCCCTCCAACTTCATTATTATGGGATATTATAAGAGTGAGGAGAAACAATGTTGAAAATTTTGGATGAAGTCTCATTTTATTGGTCAAATATCAAGAACATTATTCATGGATATCTTGTAGTATACTAATAATAAAAAACTTAGGGGATGACCATGGCTTCATTTCCATGTAGTATTCCCCTCATCATACCACCAGTGCTTCTAATAATTCTTTAATGGTCATTTAATGGTACTCCAATGTCACATATCCCCCATTGACTCTTATGAGGCCCCCTATATGAATGCCATATAAAAAAACGTTAGGGTAAGTAGGTCCATTATAATGGGGATGAGCCCATCAATGGTCCTAATGACCTAAAGACCGCTATAGACGATATGTTGGTAGACGTGAAGGTTAAATTCATTCTCCAAATTAATTAGGTAAATTCTATGATTCTAGAATTGAGGGGTTATTTAATTTTCTTCATGAAAGAGGCGTCTCCACAAATTTCCATGTAATATTATACCAAATAGGCCCAGCTGGTGGTAGATGATCCTACACCTATGAGGTTCCAAGAAGTTCACCCCATGGCCACTAATCCATGGAATTACGTAATGTTTCACAAAGCATTCCAAACTCATTGAAAAGAAACATTTTTTCATTACATTAATTTCAAGAGAGGACCTTGTTGGTTGAAATCCCATGGGATTGACTCTACAACTTCAGTCATCATAGTTACAACAAATAGAGAACATCCTGGTGAATAGTTTGTATCTTTTAGAGAAGTAAAAGGTGTTTCCCCTATGTGGAATTTCCGAGAAGTTATTCCTTTTCCCTTTAATTATTCGATATCATATGATGACAGGGATTTGGAAGATTCCTCTACTGAGTTTGAAGAGGGTGTCTCTACCAATGTTGAAGAGTTTACTATGGAGAATATTATTAAAAATAAAGATCTACGGCTAAAACTACTCAGTTCAACCATGTATTCATATAAGTAATAGTAGTATATTCCCTTATTAAAAAATTTCCATAATTTGTTCTCCTAGAGATATGATGAGAGGACAGGGATAGAACCACATGTCTTTATTCACCACCTTGTTCTCCTAGTCAGTCATCACACTCTCAAACATCCTCCCAAAGTGATGCACCCCTCTCACAGTGTTTTAGGGGCTAAAGATCAAAAGTTTAACAATGACAACCTCATTAGGGAAGTGCAATACACTAGATGGAAACATAACATTGTACCAATCATGAAAGATAATGGTTAGATCAGTTTATGTACCAACTTCTAAGACCGCGATCTCTAGTTTCTAAAGGATTATTTTTCCATTCCAAAGATAGTGATTTTGATTGATCATGCATATGGTTTCTTGGAACTCCCCTTCATGGATAGATACTCCAATATATTAAAATCCAGATGGCCCCATGGATGAGGATTTTTAAGATTTCAAGTCACCCCAAGGAACATTCTTCTATCAGGTTATTCCATTTATCTTAAAGACCATTAGATCCATTTACCTTTCATCCATGACCCATATACCTAATCCAATTCCTAGGACATTGTTGGAGTGCCACATAGACTATATGGAAGTCAAATCTGGCTAGTATCAGGACTATATCAATGATCTTGAGAAGGTGTTTTACTTGCTCCATTCCAGAAACATGATGATTAATGATTTAATGTGTGAATTTGGGGTCACCTATGTAATATTTATTGGTTTTTTCATAAGGTATATCTGTATTAAGATTGATTTGGAGAATCCCAATTCCATCACTCAAATTCTTCCCCTGAGAAATATATTGGAATTGTGGGGCCTCGAAGGCCAATTAGGAAATATACACTAATTTGTTATAAATTTTACCAGAAAGTGTAATATCTTCATGAGACTAATGAATAAATGAACTATTTTCTATTAGGATTATGAGTGTCTGAACATGTTTTAGGATATAAAGCAGTTCCTTCTATAGCCTCCATTTATCATGCCACTTTTTTTGGGAAATACTTTATTCCATTTTCGGAACACAAAGTGATGATCCCATAGAATCTATATAGACTATAAAATATATGAGGTTATATAAAATAGATTATATTTTCTTAGTCACATGATCCTTGGAATGGGGAAAAGATACCACCACTAAGAAGAGTTTCCCTTCTCAAGATTCTTCAGTGGAAATGATATGACATTATTTGCTATGTCTTGAGATACAAATGGTGTCTTGAGTAAAAATGAAAATGTATATCTTTAGTCTAACCTTACAAAAAGAATGATTAGAAATTGGGAGGTGATAAAAATGTAGTCCCATATCATGTTTGTCCTAAAGAAAACCATCAAAGGCCAAGAATTGGTAGACTTCCTAACTATGGATCCGGCCCCCGAAGAACTGCCCATTGATGTTGACTTCCTGTCTGAGGCTATTCTCTCAGTGAATAAGGATGTACTATGATGAAATATTAATTTTAATAGAACCTCCAAGATTGTGATTTTTTAACGACTAGTGATCCAATTCTCAAAAGGTTAGTCCTGGGGAACGTATTTATCACCATGACACTTGTAATCTTTCCATAATCATTACTATTGTCAGAAGGCTTCACCAGTAGAATGGTAGTGAATTAGGCTCTCATTATTTCTCTTGAGTTGGACCTGGAGATTGATGTCCCCCATTTTAATGTGAAGGGAGTCTCCATGCTAGTCAAAAATTAGATCAAGTTAACTGAATCATAAAAAAGAATGAGCCTAATCCCATGATGGAACATACATATTAGCTGATGGCCCAGTTCTCTTCCCAACCGAAGGTCACTCAAATTCCGTAGACACTAAATGGTCTAGATGATGATTTAGCAGGTTCAGATTCAACTCTAACTGAACCATACAACGATGATCAAGTTATTCATGTTGTACATCGAAGGGTCATCTCCCCCACCACTTTAGATTATACAAACCAACAGGCCTACCAACTGGATACTATTACTTTTGCATCAAGGCCTTCAGGTCCCCCCATAATCAAGGAAATTCCCAATTGGAAAAATCCATTTTTCAAGTATATATTTTATGTAATACTATTAATATAATGATGCAATGGTGAGAAAATATTCTAGAGTCACTACTGGAAAAATGACTTTTTTGCGAAGGAATTTTCGCAATGGGAATATATCCCGTTGCAAAAAGTCCATCGAAGAGGTTATTTGTGACGGGGTTAACGACCCGTCGCAAATAAAAAATTATTTGCAACGAGATTTTGTCTCCCGTCACAAAAAGTTTGACGAGGGTAGCACGCCAAACCGGGCGAAGGTTAATTGCGACGGTGGGATCCCACCATTGCAAATAGTGAAATATTTGTGATGAGCCCCGTCTCAAATACAAGACAGTAGTTAATAGATTTTTGCGAAAGGATGTTGTCCCGTCACAAAAGGCGTGTCGGTAGGGACTATTTCCGACGGGACCCATCGCAAATAACTTTTTAACCGCCGTTAGTAATTAATGCGGGCGTAGGTATTTGCAACGGGTATCCCGTCGCTAATAGTCTCATCACAAATTATCTAACATATATCTACCTCCATCAGTTTTTCCCTTCATTCCTCTCAATTCTTAGATCATGTTTCTCTCTGAACTCTGATTTTAGAGGGAGAAATTTTGTAAGTTATTTTTTTGTTCAGAAAGAGTTTGTGAAGCAGTCTACATCAATAGAAAATCAAGCTTAAAAGTATTTTTGTTTTATTTAATTTATTATTTATTTCATTTTTTGTGTTAATTTTTATTATTGTTGATTAGTTGTGATTAAATTAAATTTAAATTTTTTTCTCTTGAGTATTTATTTGTACAAATAAATTGAAATTTTTATTACTAATTTTTAATAATTAGTAGTAATTACTAATTATTAAAGATTATTAGTATTGTATATAATTAATTTGTAGTACTTAATAATAAATGGTAATAAATAACAATAAATACTATTAATTAGCAATAAATTTTAATAATTATTAATAAATAGTAATAATGAGTAATGAATAGTAACAATCAGTAATAAATAGTAACAATGAGCCATAAATAGTAATAAATTTTCATAAGTAGTAATAAATAGTAATAAATAGTATTAAATTGTAATAATTAGTAATAAATTGTAATAATTAGTAATAAATTGTAATAAATTGTAATAAATTTTAATAATTCGTAATACATTGAAATAATTTGTTATAAATTGTAATAATTAGTAATAAATTGTAATAATGAGTAGTAAATAGTAATAATGAGTAATAAATAGTAAGAAATTGTATTAATTAGTAATAAATTGTAATAATTAGTAATAAATTTTAATAGTTAGTAATTAATTGTAATAATTAGTAATAAATTGTAATAATTACTAATAATTACTAATAATTGGTAATAAATTGTAATAATTAGTAAAAAATTGTAATAATTAGAAATAAAGTGTAATAACTAGTAATAAACTATAATAATTAGTAATAAACTGTAATAATTACTAATAAATTCTAATAATTAGTAATATTTATAAATAAATAATAATAATTAGTAATAATTTGTAATAATTAGTAATAAATATAGATAATTACTAATAAATACAGATAATTAGTAATAATTAGTAATAATTAGTAATAATTAGTAATAATTACTAATTATTAGTATAATTAGTAATAAATGGTAATAATTAGTAATAAATGGTAATAATTAGTAATAAAATGTAATAATTAGTACTAAATTGTAAAAATTATTAATAAATTGTAAAAATTAGTAGTAAATTTTAATAATTAGTAATATATTATAATTATTAGTAATAAATTGTAATAATTATTAATAAATAGTAATAATTACTAATAATTATTAATAAATTGTAATAATTACTAATAAATTTTAATAAATAGTAATAAATTGTAATAATTAGTAATAAATAGCAATAAATAGCAATAACTAGTAACACATAGCAATAATTAGTAAAATATAGTAATAACTTGTAATAAATATAAATAATTAGTATAAAATTTGAATAATTAGTAATAATTTGGAATAATTAGGATTAATTAGTAATAAATATGAATAATTAATAATAATTAGTAATAAATTGTAATAATTAGTAATGAATACAAATAATTAAAAATAATTTCTAATAAATACTAATAATTAACAATAATTAGGAATAATTAGCAATAATTATCAATAATTACCAATAATTAGTAATAATTAGCAATAATTACTAATAATTAGCAATAATTAGCAATAATTAGTAATAAATACGAATAATGAAGAATAATTAGGAATAATTAGGAATAATTAGAAATAATTAGGTATAATTAGGAATAAGTAGTAATAATTAGTAACAATTAGTAATAATTAGGAATAAAAAGGAATAATTAGTAATAATTAGTAATAATTAGTAATAATTAGTAATAATTAGTAATAAGTAGTAATAAATAGGAATAAATAGGAATAAATAGGAATAAATAGGAATAAATAGAAATTAATAGTAAAAAATTAGAATAATTAGTAATAATTAAGAATAAATATTAATAGTTATTAATAAATTGAAATAGTTAGGAATAAATAGTAATAGTTAGTAATAAATATGAATAGTTAGTAATAATTATCCATAATTAGTAATAAATTGGAATAACTAGTAATAAATAGTAATAATTAGTAATAAATAGTAATAAATAGTAATTATTTTTAATAATTAGTAATAAATAGCAATAGTTAGTAATAAATAATAATATTTAGTAATAAATAGGAACAATTAGTAATAAATATGATTAATTATTAATAAATAAAAATAATTAGTTATAAATAGGAACAATTAGTAATATATAATAATAATTTGTAATAAATAGTAATAATTACTTAGGAACACTTAGGAATAGTTAGAAATAAATTTTAATAAATTTTAATAAATTTTACGAACTTGGCACAATTTCCAGTAGATTGACGACACTCCTTTTGCTCAATGACTTTTCTCATTTCAACTCTCACTAACTCAAAACATTATAAAAAATGTGCTGCTATATAGGCATATTCAATATCGTATACACAAGATTGGATATGCATTCATAGAATCATATCTTTTATAATGTTTTCAGGCGGTGATAGTTGGAAGAAGACGATTCATCGGTGAAAAGGGGGATCTTTTGTCCGAGATATCATTTACATGCATCTTTCTCCCACTAAAATGACAATGAAGAATCTCGTTGGAGTTACGCATATTAATTCTTGTATCCATGAGAATGAATATGCGTAACTCCGACCAGATTCTTCATTGTGATTTCAGTGTGAGAAATATGCATGTAAATGAGCTGTCGGACAAAAAAGTAGCTGCCAATCCACTGGAAATTGTGTCGCCCTTAATTAGTGGTAATTACTAAGAAGTAGTAGTAATTATTTATCTTTTTTTTATAGAAAGAGTTTTTATAATTTTAAATTATTCATAAAAGTGATGATTTTATATTTTGTAGAACAATATGGAACATGGAAGTCGAAACCAGTCATTATTAGATGATCATGCTTGGATAAATCAACGCATAAATCAAAATGGTTCTAGTTTAAATCCTGTATATATTGAGGTTGTTGAAGATATCTTAGAATTTTCATCATCAAAACCAGAATATGTTTCAGAAGGAAAAACTAAGTGTCCTTGTAAAAAATGTGCTCTTAAAACGTTTTCCACATTTGACAAGGTTGGGGGACATCACTTGCGGTTTGGTTTTCAACCAGATTATGTTTTTTGGTATCACCATGATGAACACAGTTCTAGAGAAGATACTAATAACTTGATTCCAGATCCATCATGGTTCCAAAATTTAGTACATGATGTTGCAGGTCCATCTATTCTACAAACTGAAACTCACGATGATATTGATTTAACTCTTGAGTTGGCACCAGCCAAATTTTATGATTTGTTGAGGTCTATTGAGCATGCATTATATCATGGTTCCAAGATAAGTGAATTAAAAGTGGTTGTAAAATTTTTGGCTATTAAATCAGATAATGCAATGTCAAAAAAATTTTTGATCAGATATTTTATTTTGTTAGAACACTATTACCTGAAACAAATGTGTTGCCTAGAAATTTATATGAGAGAAAGAGATCGGTTCGTAATCTAGGCCTTAGTTATCGGATGATTCATGCATGTGAAAATGATTGCATATTTTATTCGTGTGAAAATGAGTCATTGGATAGTTGTCCCACATGTGGACAATCGAGGTATAAAGAAGCTCAACTAGGGAAGTCTGGATAAATTCTTGTAAAACAATTGAGATATTTCCCCAGTACAGTAAGGATGCAACGTTTATTTATGTCTCATAACAAGGCATCAATGATGTCTTGGAACAAATCCAATATTTCAACTGGTAAAAGATTGAATCAACCATCTGATGGTGATTCATGGAAAAATTTTGACCTTCTGCATCCGTCTTTTGATTTAGAAGCTCGGAACAAGCGTTTGGGTCTTTCTACTAACGATTTTTGTCAATTTGGTTCTTATGGTAGTCGGTATTCATGTGGGCATGTCTTTATAACTCCATAAAATCTACCTCCATGGATGTTTATGAAGGATCCCTATATGTGTTTGACCTTATTAATCCCAGGTTATCCAAAAAAGAATATTGATGTTTATTTGAAACCATTGATTGATGAGTTAAATGCATTGTGGAGTTATGGTGTTAGTACATATGATGTTGCTGCGAAAAAAATTTTACATTAAAATATGCATTGATGTGGATGATTAGTGACTTTTCAGGATATGACATGTTATCTAGATAAAGTACACATGGTCCAAAATCATGTCCTTATTGTAAGAAATACAAAAAATCTTGTATGCTCGTCAATGAAAAAAAGACATTCTATTTCGACTGTCATAACAGATTTCTTCCAACCAATCATCCATTTCGAAGGAACACATATCATTTCTGATACGACACAATTGAAAGGGATGAACCTCCAAAAATTATCTCAGGTATAAAGTTAAAATGAGTTTTATTTTTATTACCTCCCTTCACATTTAGGCCAATAGTAAACCAATATAAAATTCATGGATTTGGGAATGAACATAATTGGATAAAACGAATCATTTTTTGGGATCTCTCATATTGGTCTGATTTGTTGGTCTGTCACATGTTGGATGTAATGCATATTGAGAAGAACTATTTTGATAATTTATTTCATACAATTTTGGATACACCAGGTAAGACAAAAGATACTGTAAAAGCACTATTAGATCTTGCCCAAATTTGCAGGTGACAAGAACTTGAACTATTTGAAAATGTCAGATCATAGAGGTTAATGAAGCCAAAAGTAGCTTATAAATTTTTCAAAGATATTTGCTTATTCTTTTGTCACTGGATTGAAGATTTGAGACTTTCAGATGTCTATGCTTGAAATTTTTTTAGATTTGTTATGAATGGTCATATTATCGGATTAATAAGTCATGATTTTTAAGTTATAATGGAAATACTTATACTGATTGGATTCAAATTTTTGTTGAATTCTATGATTAGGGATTAGATAACAGACATATAATATTTTTTTGAGACATTTGTGCAACGACAACAGACTACGATGCACAAAGAAACCTAGAATAAGATGTTGTTGTAATTATATGTAAACTGGAAAAAATCTTCCCGCATGCTTTCTTTGACTAAATGGAACATATAATATTACATTTACTACGTGAAGCTACATGTGGAGGTCTAGTAATGTTTCGATGGATATACCCATTGGAGAGATGAATGCATAAATTAATGAAAAAAATTACGTAACAAAGCATCAGTTGAAGGATCAATTGCTTTAGCTTATTTTCAAGAAGAAATTGATTTTTTCTGCCATCACTATTTTGAATATGAATATCACTCAAAAAAACTGCATGGAACGAAACAAGGGAAATTTTAATGTTGAAATGGAAAATAAATTATCAGTTTTTAATCATCCAAATCATGGATTCGATGGAGTTCAGGAATGATGGATTTAAGATGATGAACATCATAGAGCTCATACATATGTTCTACTCAAATATGAAGAAATGAAAGAATTTGTAATGTGAGTTCTTCTATCAATTATTCTATAATTTCAGATATATTATCTAATCTTATTTTATTTGTAATTTATATGATAAAAATATCAAGAAAAAACTTCCACAAATTACAGCAGCAGATCTTGAAGAACGCAGTCAAATTTTTGTTTCTCAATAGTTTCAAAAACTGGTAACATAGATTATTGATGGTTTAATATCAATTCACTTTACTATTTATTATATTGATAATTGTTTTACAAATTTTTCAGGTGTCTCACCATGCTGATAAAATTGACAAGCGACTGTGTATATTGAGTAACCCACCATCGAAAATGGTTAAATCTTCTAATGCATATGTGGTGAATGGCTTTCGATTTTAAACACATGCATATGGGAAATAAAAAAAAACAATGTGAAGTGGAGTTTTTTTGAGAGGATTGCATTATAGAGAAACTGAAGTGGACTTTTACGACATTCTGGATGAAATTATTGAGCTATGTTATCTTGGAAAAAATTACATAACGATGTTTAAATGTCAGTGGTCGAATACTGAGAGAATAATGAATGTTCATCCGACTCATGGAATCATCGATATTAAATATAAAATTCTTCTTCCTATAAATGAACCATTTTTACTAGCTCTATAGGCACATCAAATTTATTATGCAAAGTATTGTGCTACTTTAAGAGACCTGAGTGATTGGTGGAGAATAATAAAATTGAAATCTCAAGAAAAACAATTTACTCAAACTGAATGTGGCTCTTCTGAAGTGGAAGGAATTGAAATTTTTCAAGAGACTACTTAAAATCCAGTTTTTTCACAAAGAAACGTGAATATCGATGGTGACACCCCACAATTAAGGATCGATGGTGACGAAGATGTTAATGATATTACAAATAAATTTTCAATGACAAGGGACGATGAAATTGAAACTCATATGGATATTAATGATGCCGAGGAAAAATATGAAGACATTGACATCGTAAAATATGAAGAAGATGATGAAAGTGAACATTGAAACAATTAAAATCTAGTTATGATCATATTTAATATATATCTATATATAATAGTTATTTTCAAATATCTGGTAACAATAATTTTTTGTTTCAGATGGAATCTGATCTATTTAGTGAGTTAGGGGAGGTTGAGCTACCTTTGGATGAGGGGGATGTGAGATCATCTGACCCTCAGCCTACTAGTGGTTCAGAAGGTATGCGGAGGGGGCGTGGTCTTCCGTGACTAATGATTCCTGACCCTATCCCTAAGCAATTTCCACATTTTGGCTTCGATCCACACACACGGAGGTATGGTAACCTATATATTTTCGTTATTTTTCATGAATTTATATATATATAATAATTGTTTGATTATTTATTCTTTTTTCACAGTTTTTCCCATGTAGCTGTTGGACAGGGGAGCGTTATCTTGCACAATTATTTTTCTCAGCCATAGATCACATGGGAACAGAATCCTGTTGATGTGCGTATCAGCATGTAAAATCATTGTCTAGTATGTAAATAAATAATATTTATTTTGAAATTTATCTTATTAATAAGTTGATATTTTAAATTATTTGTAGGGTTTATGGTATCCCATCAATGATAGCATGCGTGACGATATCCCTGCAGCATGGGAGGTGGATATGCATGAGCGTTTGCATTAGTTTTTGCACAATTTGAGAAAGACATCCATTAAAAAAGCAAGAGCGACAATATTTGATGAGTCGTGTAGAGCCCACCGAACAGAGTAAATTTTATCTCAGTTTTGGGATGGATTATGTGCACAATGGTTGGGTGGTGTATTTCAGAGGAGGTCTTCATTGGGTCGGCAGGACCGAGGAAGACAAGAGGTGATGCATCGAGCTGGTAGTCGTACATTTAGTACGTATAGAGAGCATCTGGTAAATATTTTTTAAATATTTTATACAACTTCAAATATAAATATTTTATTTTATATTAATATAGGTAGTCAAGCATCCTGATATTACGGTGTACAATGTTTATCGGAGGATGTACAGTGATCCAGCCACCGGAGAGATTAGAGGTGATCACTAACATCAGATTGTCCTTAGTCTTATTTTTTTCAGTCTAACAATTAACTACCTATAATATTTTCACAATTTTAATTTCAATTTGGAATTGAAGGAGTCATATGAGGCTGAGACCTCTCAGAGGTAGGCTGATGGTTAGGACGAGGTGACTGATCAGACCAGTGCCCACCATTTCGACAAGTCGACATGGATGCAGGCGACTCAGTGGGGATTTGAGAAGAGCTGAGTAGTTGGTATCAGTCTCATGTGACTCCTGGTACTTATTATGGTAATACTGCGATGTCGGCATCCAACTCAAGAGGAGCTCGTGGAGAGACATCATCGTCTGCATCATAGTATCAGGAGCAGTTCCGAGCTCAGAATGACCTTATAGAGAGTTTGCAGAAGCAGCAAGAAGAGATGCGTCAACAGCAGCAGCAGAAGCAGCAGCATGAGGAGGAGATGCATCGATGTCAGCAGAAACATCATGAGAAGATGGATTACATGCGCCATTTGACTCGTACTTTAGGGATGAAGCTTCTTCCACCATCTCCTTTAGCTCCTCCACCTCCTCTAGAAGACGACCCCCAGAGATTTTTTTTATGTAAAAAACATTTGAATTTAACATTTATTGTAATATGAACTATTTACAGTTTCTATATTTTATATCGGTGCAAATATTAAAGAATTTAATTTTTAAAATTTTCTGATTTTTTTGGTGAATATTGAGAAATTTAATAATTTTTATTTTTTATTATTTTAATAATATTAATATTATTTTTTCATTAATCATAATTTTATTAAATATATATTTTCAGTATTATATTTTTTAATGTTTGTTTATTTTACTAATAATAATAATAATATTTTATGATTTTTTATATTTTTTTGAATATTGAGAATTTTAATATTTTTTATTTTTTATTATTTTAATAATATAAAAATAAAATTTTTAAGAATCATAATTTTATTAATTTGTTTTTAAATTTATTTAATATTTGCGACGGGATTATGGGCCCATCAAAAAATGTATTTGCGATGGGCCCGTCACAAATAGTTTAAATAAATATTTTCAAAAAAGTTTTTGAGATGGGATTACAGGCCCTTCACAAAAAGTATTTGCAACAGGCCCGTCGCAAAAAAGGTTATATATATAAAGTACATAATCAAAGACTTATTTGTGATGGTGAAGTTTCCCATTGCAAATAATATTTTTTGCGACAATGTTTTCTGCAACGATATATTTGCAATGAGACCTCGTCGCTAAAGCTTAATTGCGACGGGATCTCGTCACAAATAACCCGCCGCAAATATCTAGAATTCTAGTAGTGAGTACAACGTAGTTTACCCACCAAAGTGGGCCTAACCATGATAATGACCTATATATATGTGGGTTCGATGGAATTATCCTTCACTATATTCAATAATATGATATTATTTAAGTTAGGAAATCAGACCATGATGGATCATTTGGTTCCAATTAAGTGGGATTGAGGCTCTCCCACATGATTTAATATTTGGATACTTTTAGCCCACCAGGTTCTTTGACTACATCAAGTCCACTTAGAGGTTTTGAGCACATCTTTTCCATGAAAAATATGGGCATAGATCACCAGAGCTCCCCCACACCGTAATGTATTTTTATACATTTTCAATATGGGGAGTTGACTTTGTGGGAAAATCCCCACCTATGATAATTCAATAATGTCTGTTAATTTAGATTAAAACTGAATTATTCTCCAAATGGGAAAAATCAGTTCCCCTCAAGGAAGTTGAAACCCAATTTCTGTTCAAGTTCATATTTTCCCACATCATCCATATATATTTGTACTTATAATATTCCCACATTCAATGAACCCAACTTTTGGGATATCGAGCTGATGAAATTTTATTCCAAGTACAATATCCTGTCCAACCCTACTTGTCACTAATATGCACAAGTAAATAGTGTTATTGAGGTTTTCATCATTATCCACCCCAACATCATATATAAAATTTTAAGACAATAAAGGAGTTTTCAGTACAAGCTCCCCATTACCCCCTTGGGATATAAGATGATAACTTGAATATCCAACTAAGTGACCCCAAACTCCCTAGTGTATAGAACAAAAGTTTTCTGACCCATTATGGCACAATTATTATCACACCAAGTAGATATATATGAATAAATACAATAAATAATGTAAGAATCCTATCTACCTATGTTTGAATCCCTTGAGGAAAACATGCTTTAGGTCATACAAAACCTATAGGGAAACTTGTACATGATGGAGAGATATTTAAATAAGAAATTTCACCTCTATTTTTTTCTCCATGGTGAAATTGGGTTTGTCTCATAGAATGATGATGATGCCATGGAAAAAGTCACCGAATATGGTCCCTATATAGGAAGGTCCATACATTATCCATAAGTTCTGGTCCAATAGAGAATTATTTTTTATCGATATGGTTATAGAGTGTATCACACCTCCCACTAAGGAATAGTTTCTCAAAATATACCTTCCATGAAAACCCCCATTGTCCAGGAGTTATGATGTTAAAGTATTTTGATTTTTTTAAGCTTTATGACTGTAAATTAGAAGTCATGGACCACATAATATGACATTAGAATATTTTTAGAAACTATGGTTTGTGCTCTCAAATCTTAACCTAATAATATCCCCACAGTCCATGCATTATGAACTTATGTTATTTGAAATTAGTCCAACATCTAATACAATAAACTAGGAGTCGGAGTCCAATAATTATTCACTTAATCTATATGTATGCCCTTTGGTCTGAGTTCCATGACCATAAACTAAAAGTTACCATAGACCGTGTCATCCATGTTTAAACAAAAAATCCCAAAATCCCCAAAACAGGACATTAAACTACAATATTACACCTATCATTGAACATAAGATTCCTCATATAACTAGTGTGGTATTACTAGAAAATCATCCTTAAAACATGATTAAAAATTATAGACATATTTCATCTAATAAACATATGATTCCATCATCATAGAATACATCCTGCTTTATTAACACAGATCTTCTACTGTGTTGTTCTCAGAAGTATGTGTGTATTGACTCTCATTCCCATAGGTTAGGAAGTGACACATAGACATCCTATATCAGAATCTAAAAATATATTCACTAACAGTTGTCCCTTTGACCCTAATTACGGTCCAATCATTAAAACCGTAAACTATTTACCAATTGTTTCATGGTATTTATGTTTTATGTGAGCCTATATTCCGTCCATTTATAATGATTTTTATCTCTTTTGTTACTCAAAAAACACATAAAATCAACTCCCCCTTAATCTAAGAATTAGGAATTTAAACCATTGTACAATTTTTCTTTGTCCAAGTATTATGAAGTTAATCTATGTGAAACTAGCATTAGGATCGCTTCATCCAATACAGTGCCTCCTTGCATCTGTTCACATCAGTTTTTAATTCTTTTACACCAACCCAACATCCTTAATGTACAAGATTCAAAGGTAAATTCTCTATGACCATAGACTAGGTGACCTCATATAAGTATTATAAACATAAACTATGTGAATATGGGCTCCTAATCCCCTCACTCGTGTAGTTTTCATTGTACTAAGTGTTTCGTAAGGGCTATTCCCACACCTCCTTTTAGAACTACAAGTGCCCTAATAACCATTCACATGGGATATGTAGTGATAACTATACCTTATATATTCGATCACATCTATGAATTCACCTAAACACCACCCATTAAACAATTGTTAATCTCCCTGAAATTCAATTATGGGACTCCTCTTAAAGTATAACCCAATTCATATCCCTGACTCATTAGTGGGTAGAGATTCCCTCATGACAAGACATGAGGAGGAAAAATAATGGGAAGATCTATATACAAGCCCCACCAATGTCCTCATCACATGAAGTTAAACTATATCTTTAACAAATATAAATTAAGGATGCCTAAAATCATAATACGATATGGTTCAGTATATTCACATAAGAGGATAACCCCTACTAGTGAAAGTCTCCTACCAAATGACTTTCTAGAACTACATGTGCCTTGATTTCCATTTTCATGGGATATAGGGTTATCCATGGATTTCATATCAGTGATTCAACCCCCTCCATTGAACCATTATATGGTTTTTACTTCCCCAACTTCATGATGTAACAACCCAAGATTCCATGGTATGCTTCTCTTTGAATAATACAGTAGCGTGTGTTGTACGCAACCACGAGTTCTAACACATCGCGACCAATAAAAGTAGCCGTTATGAATAGTAATACCCACTTTTTGAAACATATAAATTTTATATTTAAAAATGGACTTCATTTTTGGATTCTGAATATCTAAATTAGCCAAAGTTGAATTTTTGGTATTATTCTGAGAACATCCAATTTTCGATGAATAGTGAAATATACTTAAAAACAACTTATTTAGTCAAAATAATTTATTATGATAAATTATACTATTGAGTGGTTTTGAATTATAATTAGAATATAATTTTACCATTTTATCCAATGGTGGTCATTATAATCGATTTCACTTTGAAATTTGACATAAACAATTGTCAATCTTTTGATTGATATTGTTTCTTAAAAACACGTTATTTGTTTTGACAATAAGAATTAATTATAAAATTAATTAATGAAACTTATATTTATATAATTTTGTAAAAGAGACATTATTTTGTAATTCATAATATCAATTATGGGTTAGGGTGAATTTTTGGTATTGTTCTGAAAAAATTCAACTTTTGATGAATAGTGGAACCACTAAGTGGTAGTAAAAAAATACGGATTTTTCATTTAAATGAAACATTATGGATTCTGTGAATTTAATTTCAAAAATACAAAATACATGGTTGTAATTATTATTTAAAATGTGGTTCAATGCGATGAAAATAATTTTTGGTGAATAGAAACTTTTGAGTTTTATTAACCGCGATTAGAGGTAATTAGGGTAATTTAAGGTAAAAATGATATTATAAAAATATAAAAATCTTGAAACATGTACTACTCTTATTTGATGAGTCATGGACGATCATGAAAAGCCATGGGATGATTTTTGGGCACCATGGAGACACTTGGGTAAGATAATTACATTAATACCTTTTATTTAAAGTAAAAATAAAAATCTCACAAACATGAATTGTTTTACTAAAACAATTTTTACAAGGTGTTATACAAATCATATTTTAGACTATAAATATTCATTGGAAACATAAAAAGATTTCCTACAACATGGTATTTTATTTATAATTTTTAGACATTAAATAAGTAATGTTATTTATGACACCATGATGATGCAGTGATTACCTCATTAATGAAGGATTTAAATAAAATGAAAAGATAAGGTATAATATAAGACTTAAACTTGTATAAAGCCTATTTTATGGGTGGATTGCTAACCCTTATCACCTTAACCTCGAAATATATCATTTTGGGACCTTTAAAATCCGAAAATCATTTCATAATAAAGTAACATTTCAATCTTTCCAAAAGAGTCCCTCCTCTCCTCTTAAAAAAGGCCCCCACCCCTACCACTTTATTCACACCTTCAAAGCCATTTTTTTGGCCAAACTCGGCCCAAATACTCTCTAATCTTCCATATATTACTCATAGAATCCACAATTTTTGGATTAAGTCTTTCCAAGGATGCCTTTGGATCAAATAAAAAAAAGTTACCCGATTTTAAGGTAATGTCTTCTTCTATGTTCTTTTGATTTATTTGGCTTCTCCAACCCCTTAAACCCTTTTTATTAAATTATTTTGTACCAAAACCAGTATATTAAATATTCTATGATGTTATTATGGGATGTATTTTATTTACACTTACACACACCTTCGTCAAATGGTTAAAGAACATACTGTTTCTGTGGGTGGCGAATTACCACCTCAAGAAACGATGATTGTTCAATATTCTTTTAATACATTTCATGGTGGACATTAAGATGTCACTATATTTATATATGATATATATTATGTTTATGTTTTCTTTATGATTCTATATTTTTCATTTATGTCATACCTTTATGGTTTCCATTATGGGTAAACACGATAATTTCATTTTAGGAAGTGTGGACTACCTCCCCCACAAAGTGATTTGAATCGTTAATGCCATATGTGGGACGTATAAAGGAAGGAGTTAAATGATATTATATATCATATTGGAATTATAATATACCTTTATATCATTATGATTTCATTACATTAAATATTTAATATAAAGGAAAGTAGCGTTAATGCGTACGTACGGCTTACCGTCTCCATGAACGATGCATTTCATTTCTTACCTCTAAATGTTATATAATATTATAAATGCATGTATATACTGGATATATATGATATATATATGATATATAGATTATGAATATAATTATGAAGATAATGGATATTTTAACACATGAATAACTTGTAATTATAAGAAGTTTATTGTTGACTCAAGTACCAAAGATCGACAAAATGACCGTTATTAACTTAAATGACTACATAATCTTCATAACATGGTAATAAGTGATATAAATGGAATAATGAACTTGAAAAAGGTTCTTAATCAAGTATATATTAACTCTAGTTTATTATTCATGATATTAAAGAATGATCGAGTCAAGTCGGACACGAGTTAAGGGTTAATTCTACAACCTCTTCATTATTCAAGGTTGTTCATATGTAATTATATACTAGGACTTCTGTATCATCCACATCCATGTTTCATAAAAATGTCTTTCAAATAATTTTTACTATTTATTAGACAATGGGTTAATGTTATTTATACCCTTATTTGACCTTATACGTTTTTGAAATGAATCTTTCCATCATTTTCCAAACAAGGTAATTTTTGACATTTTCGACAAAATTAAGGTAAGAATGTTTTTATAACTTATAAGACAGGTGTGGATATTTTATTCCATTATAAAATTTTTGAATCTTCCCTTACAATATTATAAGAATATTTTCAAAGTAAATGTTTTGTTTTACAATTATGTGACTTTTAAAAGATTTCAAAAAAGATATTTCTCTCAAATAGTTTTTATTTCATCTATGTCAACATCCATTGATGAATTTTTAGCCATTTTGAAGTTGATTTATTATGATTAAAAACTTCCATATTTTATTGAATGTTTTTTTGATATGTTTTACTGTGGATGTGTTATTTTTATACCAATAATGGTTTATGAAGAAAGTATTGACATTTCGTATGCTAGTTTTAATACGAATGTTTATGTTATGTATAAACCTGTTCATATGAGGAATGTATTGGACTTAATAAGTGATGGGTGGATCCCTCTATAGCTCCTCGATGCATCGGTAGGTCTCATGAGACAAACTAGTGTCTTTTCATGTGTCCTTGACAAAATCTTATTTGTAGTCTTGGGATGAGGCCTTGGCTGCGTGGTTATGATAATCTGACATTATGCATTCCATCATTTTGAAAGTGGTTATTGATATTCCATGTGATTATTCGACTAGTATAATATCCATGTGAATAAGTAAATGGAGTTATTTAATTTAATTTTTTCCATGTTATTCTGAATTTCATTTTTAAAAGGATTTTTTTAGTTATATAGTTCCCTTAAATTTTTATGCTTGTTTGTAAAAGTTTCCGCTATATTGTCATCCTTAATGAGCATCTGAGCTCACCCCTTTCAATGTTTTATAATTCCCAGGATGTGAAGAAGTATTTTATGAATGACCTACAGGGATAGTATGAGGGGATATGAAGACAAGATGTTGTTGTAGTTTTTTCCTTTATGATGTAATGTAACATTTATGAAAGTATCTAGTGATTCAAAGGCTACTAAACTAATCGGTTTTTCGAGACTTGAACTTTTGTGATCATGCCAATGTTATGTAATAATGAACTGAATCTAGGTAACTAGGTTCGGGGCGTTACAGTTGGTATCAGAGAATGTTTATTAATAACCTTGGAAGCTAGATTTAGATAAACTCTGATTAGGGAACATATCCCTAAGATAGACTTTGAGGATTAGTATACAAGAACTTCCTATAATTTTGTTAAAGTATAGATTTTGTGTATTTTCTGAGCAATACATACATGTCTAGATACAAACAAGTAGAGGTGGCTCTGGCACAGATGTACCTAGGGGTAAAACCCGAAAACACCGCTTTGAGCTAGACTCGAACGGGAACGGGTGCACGACAACGGGCCTTGCTGCACTCTTGGTTGCGACACTTATGGGGGATATGATTAGGATAATTCACGATTTCGTTACAAAACATTATGAAGGGTTTATTAGTATATAATTCCTTAGAGAATTTTTTTTTGATTATGGATTATATCCATAAATAGTTCAATTTATGTAAAGTGTTTTACAAGTATGGAATTATGTATTTTGATTCATAAAATGGTCCAGTTTATTCCATTGTTTAGAAATGGCTCCTAGTGGAAGAAATGGAAACTGTATCAATGAACACACTCCATGTATGGATTTCCATCCTTCTCAAGAAAATTATAGTGGAGCTAGTGATGCAACTGATGCTGATCAGCTAATCACCATACTGGGACAACTCACTCAGGTTATGATTAATAACCTTACCCGTATGGAGAACCCTGATTCACAACATGGAGGATCAATGTTAGATCACTTCATGAGGAAGAAACCCCCAAAATTCAATGGGAGTACAAATCCATTAGTAGCTGAGCAATGGATAAATTCCCTAGAGAAAATATTTCAAGCTTTAGGGAGTAATGAAAGGGAAAAAGTTGTCATGGCAGTTTACCACCTCACTGAAGATGCTGATCAATGGTGGTCATTAATTCAAAAAAAGGAAGATAAATAAGTATCAAGTATAGAATGGAGATAGTTTTAAGAGATTTTCTTTGAAAAATACTATCCTCATGACCATCGAGCCGATATGGAAAGACAATTTCTAAGTTTGAGGCAAAAGGAGGACGAGAATGTTGCAAAGTATGAGTCTAACTTTACAAGGTTAGCGATGCATGCTGCAGATTATATATGTAACCCAAGAAGTAAGATTGATCCTTTCTTTGATGGGTTAAAACCATTTCTCCATCTAGATTTACTATCAGAAATTCTTCTCATCATACGAAGATATTTTATTGTGTGATATCAAGAAAAAAAGGAATTCTCTATGTCTTATGACAACAAAGTAAAACAAGATAATAAGATAACGGTGAAGCATGAGACAGATAAATGGAAAATGGAGAGAAGGATTTATCATTATGTGATAATTGTGGTTAGAAACACCCATGTACTTGCCAAAAAGGAATGGGAGTTTGTTACAAATGTGGAGAAAAAGGTCACCAGACTCGTGATTGCAAGGGAAAGAAAGAGGTTCTAAATGTTGAATGCTAAAGTTGTAGAGAAATGGGGCATTATGAAAATGAATTCCTTAATATCCAAGGAAAATTACCTCAAAAAAGTCCATGGGAGCAAGGACATGCTTATGCTGTTACTACAGATGAAGTTGAATAATTGTTGTATTTGTGTTTTTAGACTCAAGAACTATATTATGGTTATAAGAATAATGTGATATATATAAGGATTGTACTGCAGTACTTGTTGTTTTCATTAAGGTTTTAATATTATGAAGGTAATCATATTTTTAGTATGTGACAATAAGAGAAACTTTACTTTGTTTGGGGAATCTGATGTTACAATTGATTTTGGAATTTAGAGACCTTTTAGAGAGAGTCTGGACAGAGGTATTTTGGATAACTATAAAGTATGGAATGTATTAAGTTGAACTTTGTATATTATTGTTTAAGGTTAAAACATTTCTGAAGATTATTTTTGGAATATTATAATACAATTGTTTTAGGAAAAGGACAACCTGCAGGTCGGGGGATAACCCGTCGCATCAGACAAAGCTGCTAGAATCGAACCCACAAACATAGTGTGACAGGCGTTTATTACCTACCACTAGCCTACATAAATTCCTTGGTTATTAAAAAATAGTTTTCCTAATCTAAATGGTATGTGTTAATATTTTTAACCTTGTACGGTTAAGATAAATATAATATTTTTGAGTTCTATTATCTTTTTGAGTGAAAGATGAGTTTGTGGTAGATATTAGTTGAAGGTTGAAACTCTACTTGTCAAGTATATATATATTCCTATCTTTTATTATATGAATAAATTAATTCTTAAACTTTAGGAAAGGGATATTAAAACAAAAAATGTGTTATCGTAATACCTTATGTTTTGTTGAACTGAGGATATTTTAAATCAATATAGATTGAAGGTTTTGAGGCCCCCAATTTTACAGTTGTTTGTGATTGATGACCTCAATCACTCCCTACAAATATTTACTTTTTCCCCCCAATTATGTGTCTCTAATTTACACCAATGTTCTCCTAATCGAGATCGTAATTTGGTGGTGACTTTTTCATTTCCCTTTCCCTCTTATTAAGACTAAATTTTATTAACCATATTTCCAATATGGGTTTTCCACAAAGGTATTTTATATTTTCCACCTTTTATTTTTTAAGTACAATTTAAAATTTTGAGGATGGAACTTATTGAAGTAGGGGAGAATATAACACCCCAAGCTTTCATGGTACACTTCTCTTTGAATAATACAGTAGTGTGTGTTGTACGCAACCTCGAGTTCTAACACAGCGCGACCAATCAAAGTAGCCGTTATGTGTAGTAATACCCTCTTTTTGAATTATATAAATTCTATATTTCAAAATGGACTTCATTTTTGGATTCAAAATATCTAAATTATCCTAAGTTGGTTTTTTGGTATTTTTTTGAGAACATCCAATTTTCGATTAATAGTGAAAAATACTTAAAAATAACTTTTTTAATCAAAATAATTTATAGTGATAAATTATAATATTGAGTGGTTTTGAAGTATAATTATAATATAATTTTACCATTTTATCCAATGGTGGTCAGTATAATCAATTTCACTTTGAAATTGGACATAAAAATTGTCAATGTTTTGATTGATATTGTTTCTTAAAAACACGCTATTTGTTTTGACAACGAGAATTAATTATAAAATTAATTAATGAAACTTATATGTTTTGAATTTTTTAAAATATATATCATTTTTGAATTTGGAATATCAATTATAGCATAGGGTGAATTTTTGGTATTATTCTGAAAAACTTCATTTTTCGATGAACAGTGAAACCACTAAGTGGTAGTAAAAAAAAACTGATTTTTCATTTAAATGAAACATTACCAATTCAATGAATTGAATTTAGAAAATCTGACATACATGGTTTTCATTATTACGTAAAATGTGGTTCAATGGGATGAAATTATTTTTGGTGAATAGCAACTTTTGAGTTTTATTAACTGCGATTAGAGGTAATTAGGGTAATTTAAGGTAAAAATGATATTATAAGAATATAAAAACATCTTGACACATGTCATATTCTTATTGGATGAGTCATGGATGACCAATACAAACCATGGGACGATTTGTGGGACCCCATAGAGCCACTTGGGTAAGATAATGACAATAATACCTTTTATTTAAATTAAAATTAAAAATGTCCCAAACTTGTATTGTTTTACTAATTTTTTTTACAATGGGTTATACAAGTTATCTTTTCAACTATAAATATTAATTGGAAATATAAAAATATTTTCTACATCATGGTATTTTTTTTATAATTTTTAGACATTAAATTAATAAATTTAATTATAACACCATGATGATGCAGTGGTTACCTCATTAATGAATGATTTAAATAAAATGAAAAGATAAGGTAAAATATAAGACTAAAACATTTCTAAAGCCTATTGCCTGGGTGGATTTAGATCCCTTATCACCTTATCCTAGATATATATCATTTTGGGACCTTTAAAATTTGAAAAGCATTTCATAATAAAGTAACATTTCAATCTTTCCAAAAGAGCCCCTCCTCTCATCTTATAAAAGGCCCCCACCTCTACCTCTTTATTCACACCATCAAAGCCATTTGGATTGGCCAAACTCTACCCAAATACTCTATCAACTTCCATATATTACTTTTATAAGCCTCACTTTGGGCAGAAGTCTTTCCAAGGAAGCCTTTGGCTCAAATCAAAAAGTGTTACTCAATTTTAATGTATTGTTTTTACTTATGTTATTTTGTTTTATTTTACTTCTCCAACCCCTTAAACCCTTTTTATTCCATTATTTTTTTTCAAAGTATATTTAATATAATAGGATGTTGGTATGAGATGTATTTGATTTACACTTACACACACCTTCATCTAATGGTTAAAGAACATACTGTTTCTGTGGGTGGCGAATTACCACCTCAAGAAACGATGATTGTTCAATATTATTTTAACACCTTTCATGGTGGCCATTAATATGTCACTATATTTATATATGATATATATTGTGTTTATTTTTCCCTTATTCTTATGTATTTTTAATTTATGTAATACTTTTATTGTTTCCATTATGGGTAAACACGATAATTTCATTTTAGGAAGTGCGGACTACCTCCCCCTCAAAGTGATTTGAATTGTTAATTCCATATGTGGGATGTATAAAGGAATGAGTTAAAATATATTATATATCATATTTTAATTATAATATACCTTTATATCATTATGATTTCATTCCATTAAATATGAAATATAAATGAAAGTAGTGTTCATGCGTACGTACGACTTACCGTCTCAATGAACGATGCATTTCATTTTTTACCTATAAATGTTATGTAATATTATAAATGCATGTATATAATAGATATATATGATATATATGTGATATATAGATTATGAATATAATTCTAGAGATAATGGATTTTTTACCACATGAACAACTTGTAATTATAAGATGTTTATTGTTGACTCAAGTACCAAAGATTGACAAAACGATTGTTATTAACTTAAATGACTACATAATGTTCATAACATGGTAATTAGTGATTTAAAAGGTTATAATGAACTTTAAAAAGGTTCTTAAGAAAGTAGTGATTAAATATAGTTTATTATTAAGGAGATTGAAGAATGATCGAGTCAATTCAGACCTGAGGTAAGGGTTAATTCTACAACCTCTTCATTATTCAAGGTTGTTCATATGTAATTATCTACTGGGACCTCTTTATCATCCACATTCATGTTTCTTCAAAATGTCTTTCAAAACATTTTTACTATTTATTAGACAACGAATTCATTTATAACGTTATTTGACCTAATACTTTTTTGAAAGAAATCTTTCTTTCATTTTCCAAACACGGTACTCTTTGATATTTTCGACAAAATTAAGGTAAGAATGTTGTTTTAACTTATACGGCAGGTGCAGCTATTTTCTGCTGTCATAAAATCAGTGAAACATCCCTTACTATCTTATAAGAATATTTTCAATGTAAAAGTTTTCTTTTACAATTATGTGACTTTTAAATGATTTCAAAAAATATATTTCTCTCAAATAGTTTTGATTTCATCTATGTCCACATCCTTTGATGGATTTTAAGCTTATTTGACATTAATTTATTATGATTCAAAACTTCCATATTGTATTGAAGGTTTCGTAATATGTTTGACTATGGATGTGTTATTTTTATACCAATCATTGTTTATGGAGAAATTATTGACATTTTGAATGCTAGTTTTAATACGAATTTTTATATTATGTTTAAACCTAGTCATGTGAGGAATAAATTGGAAATAATATGTGATGGGTGGATCCCGCTATAGCTCCTCGATGCATCGATCGGTCTGATGAGACAAACTAGTCTCTTGGTATGAGGCCTTAACAAAATATTATTTGTATTCTTGGAACGATGCCTTGGCTACGTGGTT
Organism: Viscum album; assembly: GCA_963277665.1. Taxonomy (NCBI): domain Eukaryota; kingdom Viridiplantae; phylum Streptophyta; class Magnoliopsida; order Santalales; family Viscaceae; genus Viscum; species Viscum album. The sequence goes on along the minus strand of OY728166.1, from coordinate 154,890,653 downwards.
ATGATAGTATGGAATTATGCATTCCATCATTATGAAAGTGGTTATTGATATTGAATGTGATTATTCGCTTGTATAATATCCATGTGAATAATTAAATGACATTATTTCATTTTATTTTTTCCATGTTATTCTAAAGTTCAAGTTTAAAAGGATTTTGTTTTATTTATACAATTTCCTTAAATTTTTATGCTTGTTTGTAAATGTTTCCACCATATTGTTATCCTTACTGAGCATCTGAGTTCACCCCTTTCAATGTTTTATTTTTCCCAGGATGTGATGAAGTATTTTATGAATGACTTAAATGGATAATATAAGGGGATATGAAGACAAGATGTTGTTGTAGTTTTTCACTTTATGATGTAATGTAACATTTATGAAAGTATCTAGTGTTTCCAAGGCTACAAAACTAATCGGTCTTTAGGGACTTGATCTTTTGTGATCATGCCAATGTTATGTATTAATGCGCCGAGTCTAGGTAACTGGTGTTGGGGCGTTACACATGATCTCCACCATGGGTATGGTATGTCATGTTTTTTGTACCAAAGGTGCCACATATCCCTTATTTCATGTTGGGATATCACTCTTCTAGGACACACAACCCTGATTAGCACACCCATTCATCCCTTTTGACTTATCTTTATGACAATAAACTAGAAACTTTATTTATAGTTTGGGGTCCAAGACCATAAAATAGTAGTATCCCTAGTCTGGGTTGCATGACCTTAAACTAAATATCCCAACATCCAATGTGTATGATGTTAATCTAAGATCTTAACATGTGTAAAACCAAGATACATAAGATGATAAATATGTGATTTCCAAAAAACAATGTCCTCAAGACATGATGTTAAATTTTGTCCTTATCCCATATAAAACTAGGATGCCTCATACGATAAGTATGGGATAAAGAAAAATAACCCCAATGAAAATTGGGGATCTTCTTCATATGATATGATTTTATATCCTTTGTAGAAGGTATGTCTCCCCTCTAGTGTCTGTCTCCTACCTCCCCTTTTTCTAGAATTATATGCATTAATTACCATTATTATGGGATACATAGTGATGCTCGACTATATCATCCTATGTGCAGACCTATAATCTACTCATTTTCTCTCCCCCCTCATGTTCAAGGATTGATTCTCACCTTCCACTATAGACAATTTATGTGTTCAATTATATGGTGAAATAGATCCTAGGTAATTGAATATTCTAATTGAGGTATTTCACATTTTCACTTATACGCTTCTTGATTTCTGTGATTTGGTTAATCAACATCATCCTGATCAGAATGAGAGCCCTAAGGGTAATTGTTATTGATAAAAAATGTCTCACCTACCATCCTGAGCTAACACCACAATGAATATTTTGTAGAAAATAACAACTCTTTCATTTCAAACACGGTTATAAGTTTATCCCTCATTTTTCCACAATATCTTTAACCAATGAGGATATAGAACATGTTCTTTTAAAATTAATAATAGTAGTTCCCCACATGTCAATTATTTCCTTTTTAATACTGAGGTCTTGAAATTCTTGATCACCCTGTGGCGGATTTATTGGGCACATTATACTATTTTTTTGTTATACTCTTTAAACAACTAGAACTACTTATATATCATTATTTTTTAAATCAATCATGTCTCATGTGATCATAGGATTTGGGAGGGAGTGTTCCTCAATAAATGGTTAGACAGAAGAGGGAAAATATTATGAACTCGATGACTATAAACATGGATCCCAGGTCAAAGAAACATGTCCTTAAACTATGTACAGGTTGTCTTGGAGATGTTTTGTGAAGCATCAGGTGACCTCATTTGCCACTCCTTTCACATTAGGTCTCTTTGATACCACATATATTTCTTTGGGACACATATCCCATGGTCCCTAAATTATGACCTTAAAATGTTTTCAATTTTTCTAAACTCAACATCCTTAAACTAGGATCTGATGTCCAAGCGTCAATGAATTAATTGTGTTCCATTCACCTTTAGAATGATTTTTGAGTCGTAGGGCCTCCTTTTCCCTAAATTCACATTAGTTTGTTACTCCTCTATGATACATATGTACTTTTGGGATACTCACCCATAGTCTAGGCATAAAGACCTTAATCAATGTTCATCATATCTCAGAGATTTTTTGTGTGGAATCAGGTGTACTCTCAGGATCTTCAATTCATGTCTTCTCACCCCCTTCAATAACATACATTTTCCCTTTGAGACACACTACCATGTGGTCCAACTATCATGACCTTAAACTATGCGAGACTCACCCTAGATTATTTTTCATAATTGAGAGCCTCCTAGAAACATAATTTATGTCAGTGAGGTATCCTTTGATGTCATAAGAACAATTCAGGGAGTGATACTATTTGTTAAAAGAATTAAGACCTTCAAATATTTGTAGAAACATGGTCCACAATATATAACATAAAAATATGAGTCTTGGTCCAAACAATATGACCCTAAATATTATTCAATTTTTTTGATTGGGATAACCATAAAATTAAAAATGAAAGAGTCCCAAATTATTTTTGGGTTGAGAACCCAATGGGGAGAAATTAAAAATAGTCATAATTACCCCATTCGTTCACTCCTGTGTCTTGATTATTAATAATGGGACCAAAATAAAGTGGTACAAAGCTACTAGGGTCCCCTTATGGACCATGAAAAAATCATGGTTTCTCTCACCGAGCCCCTCATTTTAGAAAAGACTTATATCCAAAATCATATACTCCCTTTTCCGGATAACACCAATAAGGGAGTACCCCATTGTGTTAACCTTATACACCCCTTCTAGCTTGGTTGTGTGATTTTTATTCGTGTATATCCACAATTCCTGGTCATAGGTGATTAAACTATAGGACTCAACATCCCAATCACATGACGTTAAATTTTGTACCACATAATCCTCTTTTTATGTTGTTATACTATGTTTCCATAATCTTCTCTATATGGTGTTATATTTCTAGTCCACCACCATCCATACTATATGACATTAAAATTATTTTTTATTCTACTCCTGGTACAATGTTAAACTCTATTTCCATCATCCTCACCATATGACATTAAAATAAATTCCCATCATCTTCATGGTCTGATATCAAACTATGTGTCCAACATCTTCATTTCATGGTGTTAAATTATTTATCATCATAATATCTTTTTAGTGAATCCCCCATTCCCGTATGGTGATGGACACCTACTAAAGTTTTCAGGTTATTCAACCATCACTCGAAACTCTCTACGATGATCCCATTAGAACAAAATTGCATCATTTTTTCAGGACAATACACAAACCTAATGTTCTCAAATCCATAGTGACATAATTCTGAGAGTGCTGAACTTCATTAGAGAATTCCATGAAATCAGTCTTACACTTTATGGGCCCTTTTATTTGTATGCTTATTCACCATTATCATCTAAATAGACCCCCTTGATGATGTGGTCCTATGCCAAACTAGCTCACATACTGTTCTTGTTACATGCCCTAAAATAATTATAATAAATTTTGAGATAGGTCACATGTTTCAAACATCGTTAGTAGAGGACCACCATTTTTGACTCAATATTTTTCAAAATGTTAAAGGATTCTATATTTAGAACATGGTCAACATTTATAGTCATTATTCATGGACCTCCCTTTGTGTTAATGATTAGAAACTGAAAGTGGATAATATTTCTTGTTAATATCTTTATATTTATGTGTTCCAAAGTCTATAAAAATCATTTTTAGTGCATTATAAAAATTGAACTTCATTTCTCATCTTACATGCAATTCATGTTTAAAAAGAAAATTTGGGACCAATAATAATATGCTTGTGGAGAACGTTATATTCATTTTTTAAATTTGATATTTTGATATATGATTGATCAATTTTTTTGGAATATTTTATCTTTTAGTATTGATGGATGAATCCTAGGAGAAGATGGATATTTTTCAGCATGAATTCTGAAATTTTTCGGATAAACCATAATGGGCCTAAGGCCCATAAAACAAATATGGGGCCCAAAAAACAATCCCGATGATGCTAAAAGTTTTAATTAAGAAAGATACAAATATGTGGATAATTTTATTAAACTGTGTCTAGATCTAATTCTGAAGTTTTCATGATGATAATGGGACTTAAAGTTCATATTTAAATTGTTGGCCCGATATGAATACACATAAAGTCATCCCACCGTTTCGACCATAACTTTCAAACGGCAAAGCCAAATTTCTCGAACTGTTTATAGCAAATAGAGGACAGATTGAAGAGTATATTTTACTTCTATGACACCTAAGGATTCTGCCTCCTTAAATTCTAAATTCACATGTCAAGATGGTGGATGAATCTGGACGAAATTTCCAGGTCAACTTCAAAACGTCAAAATCCATTAATTTTCTCACCCTCCTTTTGACTCTCTAAATTAATGGGAATGAAATTTATTGTGGTGGGGTGTATCTAAGGATCCTAATATGACTATATAAAGAGTTGGTGGTGATGGGATATATCATCTAATATTTTTCATTCAATCTGAGTTTTTCTTTCAATCATATATTTTCTTGTCATCTTGTGTTGCTTGTTCCATTGTAAGGTTATGCTTCCAAATTTCCTTTGTAATGTATTCCATTTCCATGTAAGTTTCTTTTTTGTATATTTATGTTCTTAATCAACTTCTTTCTATTCTATATTTTCCATTTATTTTTTTAAAACATTATTATCACAAAGCACAGTGATATCTCTGTGTTGTTGTGAATTAGTTCACAAACAGCTATGAATTTAATTCACACACACGGAGGAGTGATCGTTATTTCCGCAGTTTTAATTTCTTCAATCAAATTATTGTTAGCCATATTCCACCCACCATTGATAGTATACCATCAATGTAGGGTTAGCCCATTAATGGGTTGATCGTAGGAGGATGAAAAAGCTGTATTGAATGTAATTTTATGAATGAATTGTTGTTAATTAGATAATTAATTTAAGACTTATATTCTACAGTAATTTATACTCTTCATCTTCACTGTGTTTGAGAAAGCTAAATTGAAGTAATAAATGACTATATAACTTGGAGACATCATGAATTTGGTTCTCTAAGTGTATAAGGGATTATTAATTGTGTTTAGTAAGCACCAACCCAGAAAATAATGAAGGTAGTGTTATTTTTGAAGAATGGATTCATCAAGAATTAATAAAACCAAAATTGTCTAAATAATTAAAATTCATTCAATCCACCCTGAGCATAATCCTAAGATCAACCCATTTTCATTTAATTGAATCCACTTAATTTTCTTAGTGTTCTTTAAAACCATCCAAAATCAAAACCAAATATGGCCACTTCACAACCCATCCTCCATATAATCATAGCGTCTCAATGTTACTTTTTCAGTCCTTGTGGATTCCACTCCTACATATACTACATAGACCGCTTTTACCAGTAGGGTAAATTTGGGTGCAACCAAATTTTGGCGCCATTTCCGAGGACCAAGTATGTTACCTTAGAACATCTTTCTATTCTACCCCATTTCTCTTTTCTCATCCAATTTCTCTTCTCTTTCCCCCTTTCTATTTTTTTGGCTCCCGAAAATCACGATTCCAAATTTCCAAATATATACAATGGAGTATAATCAACAATATCCCTTCTCAAACTCAGGATGGAATCAATTATTAAATTCATATTGGGAATCACCTATAATTTTTTTTACTTTGATCATCCTTTGAATGAATACCCCATACCTTATAACATGAACAATATTTGTAATGATGACTATTTAAAAGATCAATTTCCATACCTATAAAGAATTATTCAAGAGATCAAACTTAATGAAGTTCATGATTTCCAAACATCTATCAATCCTAACCCTAAAAAAATTATTGAACATTTTTTTGAAAAAATGTTTAAAATGAATTTAAAAGTTTCATCACTAATATTAGAAATACAAAGCATTGTGACTTATGAGGAACTCATTCCCACTCAGGATGTCCTTTCCTCATCACCAATAGAAGAATATTTTATCCCAAAAAACATTCATGATTTGAAAAAATAACTAACCTTTGGATATGGGATAACTAAAGAAGATCAAGGAAATGTTGAAGGGTATTTAAATCATGAGGAAATTAATTTTTTGGATTCACATGGGGAAAATTTGTCTTCATGGATTGAGTGTCCAGAATATTGCTCCAATAATGATTTTTTAGAATCAAAGATCATTGAACCACTAGAAGAGATAACAAATATTGAGTCTATACCCACTTCCAACATTCAAATAGACAATTTTGGGGTTGCATCATCTTTTCAAATGGAACCAATTCTTTAAAAAAAATTAGAGAAGAAACAATTTCTTATTCAAATTTTGATTCTTCATTAGGAAAATTCAATCAAAATGAACTCAAAGTTATGATCATTCCTTAAAAACTCAAGAATCCCTCTATTTATGATAACAAAGACCATTCAATAATCATCCATTTTCATTAAGAATCCCAAAATGGCGGAATGACCCTTGAAATCATATGAAGGACTCCAAATGAAACTCAATCAACCATTGTCAAATTTCCTTGGACTTTCACACTCATTATTAACCATGGAATTTCACATGAATCAAATTATAAAAAAAATCACTCTAAATCTTGTTTAAGTAGTGAAATATGGGTTCATTAAAATGTTTAATGTTGGAATTGGATATGTTGGGGGGGGGGGGGTACAAGTCGAGCTAACGATGCTAAACAAAAGCGCTGCATGGGAGGAAGCCCACGGTTTTCATGTTTCCAATCATTGTTTATCATCTTTATTTTTTTTTATTTTTTATATATAATAAATTACCCTATACTATTGAATTTTTCTTCTTTTATGAGTAAGGATGGGTATGAATGGGGAGCGCCATATTCATCCATGCCACGTAGTGTGATCTCTGAGTACTACCTTACCAAGAAAATTAAAAAGAAGACAATGTATCATCAGTTTATTTTATTTTTATGTTTTTTTTGCAGGTTAAAAAAAATAATATATATATATGTAACAAAAAATTTAAAGGACACATCATAGTTCATTGGAAAAGCCCATCACAACCGTCCAAACCGCTGAGACTCGAACCCAGGATAAAAGGGAGACTGTGGGACACGCTTTCATCATCAACCACCAGGTGAATTAATTTCATGATTATCATTTTAAATTTCCTCTTTTAACAACACTCCCATACCCCCTTCTATGTTTACATTAAACACTGGGGATAGTGTTATTCAATGTTGGGGGGAGATGAAATAAAAAATGATTTTTTAATAAGAACATGCATGGAAAGAAAAATTCTATTAACCTTGAACATGTTAACACACATTGAAGTCTCTGAAATTGGATATCAAATAATATTTTATGCATTGATTCTTATTTTAATGCATGTTTATGTTCATGAGCATAGTTTTTGGAAAGTGCGGTTGTCCGATGTGATTTTTCCATGTTTACATTTTCATCCTCTTAATAAAAATGCCACAATGCACGTCTACTGGACCGTGGGAGTAAATTTTAGTTATTGGGTCCCTTCCATTATATAATAGGGTTATGGGGTCACTTTTAGTTTAATTTGGGTATAAAAAAACAAAAAACAAAAACAAAATAAAAATTGAAAAAATTAATAATGACCACATAGAGCAATGTTTTGTCCAAATGTGTGGTGTACGACACATGGGGATCGTGACTCCATAGTGTTCATTCCCAAAGTTAGGCTTTATATTTCTATTTTAGAGCATACAATTAACAATATATGTGGTGTCCGGAACTTGGGGATTGTGACTTCATAGTTTTCTTTCCCAGAGTTAGTCTTTTCATATCTATTGTGGTTAAAGAAAATAAAACAAATTAAACAAAAAAACAAATTGGATACTCATATTAAGGTTTAATGTGATTCCCACCTAGCGCTTCCATTTTTTCCCCTTTAATAATAAAATGGGCCCCATATATTTTGTGATGCACAACACTTAATCATGCTTAGTTAAAATTGGATGAAATGTGGTGATGAATTTGAACAAAGGAATGGGCTTGGGCTTGGGATATGTTTATGGACCTAACATGTTTTAAATGATTTTTATGGGTTTAATAATTTCGTTTGGTATGAGGTCTTTGGGTGATCAATGTTTATTAAAATATTTTTGGAAAAGGGAATTTAAATTTCATATTTGAAATACATTTTTCTCGGGACTAGAAAAACTCAAGTTGGGTGGTCGGATTATCCACTGAAAGTAGCTAATATTCATTGTTAATATCTTAATATTTATGTGTTCCAAATTCCATAAATATAATTTTTAGTGCATTATAGAAATTGAACTTCATTTCTCATCTTACATGCAATTCGTGTTTAAAATGCAAATTTGGGCCCAATAATAATCTTCTTGTGGAGAAAATTATATTAATTTTTTTAATTTGATATTTCGGGATATAATTTATCACTTTTTTGGAATATTTTATCTATTAGGATTGATGGATTAATCCTAGGAGAAGATGGATATGTTTGAGCATGTATACAGAAATTTTGCGGACAAAGCATAATGGGCCTAAAGACCATAAAACAAATGTGGGGCCCATTAAACAAGCCCGGCGATGCTCACCTTTTTAATGAAGAAAGATAAAAATATGGGGATAATTTTATTCAACTTTGGAAGGATCTAAATTTTATGTTTTCATAATGATAATGGGATCTGAAGGTCATATTTAAATGTTGTGCCCGATATGAATTCACATAAAGTCGTCCCACCGTTTCAACCATAACATCCAAAATGTTGCGCCAAATTTCATGAAAAATTTACATCTAATAGAGGATAGTTGGAAGATTATTATTTTTTGTATGACCCCTGAGTATTTATCATCCTTAAATTTGAAATTCACATGTCAAAATAGTGAATGAATCTTGAAGAAATTTCCGAGTCAACATCGAAACGTCAAAATCCCTTAATTTTGTCACCCTACATTTGGCTCTCTAAATTAATGGGGATGGAATTTATTATGGTGGGGTGTCTCAAAGGCTCCTATGATGCCTATATAAAGAGCTTGTGGTGATGGGAAATATCATATAATATTTTTCGTTCAATCTGATTTTTTCTTTCAATCATATATTTTTCTTGTCACCTTGTGTTGCTTGTTTTATTGTAAGGTTATGCTTCCAAATTTCCTTTGTAATTTTTTCCATTTCCATTTATGTTTATTTTTTGTATTTTTATGGTCTTAATCATCTTCTTTCTATTCTATATTTTCCATTTCTTTTATTAAAACTTTATTATCATAAAGCACAGTGATATCTCTGTGTTGTTGTGAATTAGTTCACATATAGGTGTGAATTTCATTCACACACATGGAGGAGTGCTCGCTATTTATGCGGTTTTAATTTCTAAAATACAATTATTTTTATCCATATTCGACCCACCATTGTGAGTATACGATCAATGGAGGGATAACCCTATAATGGGTTGATCGTAGGAGGATGAAAAGGCTGGATTGAATGTTATTTTATGAACGAATTGTTGTTAATTGGCTAATAAATTTAAGACTTATATTCTTCAGTAATTTCTACTCTTCATCTTCACTAGGTTTAAGAAAGATAAATTCAAGTACTAAATGACCATATACCTTGGATACATCATGAATTTGGATCTCTATGTGTATATGGGATTAGTAATTGTGTTTAGTAAGAACCAAACTAGAAAATGATGAAGGTATTTTTATTTTTGAAGAATGGATTCATCAAGAATTTATAAAACAAAAATTGTCTAATGAAGTAAAATTCATTAAATGCACCCCGAGAATAATCCTAATATTAACCCATTTTCATTGAATTGAATTAACTTAGGTTTCTTAGAGTTCTTTAAAACCATCCAACATCAAAACCAATGTTTTCCACTTCATAGCCCATACTCCAAAAAATCATAGCGTCTCAATGTTACTTCTTCGGTCCTTGTGGATTTGACCCCTACATGGACTACATCGACCTCTTTTACCAGTAGGGTAAATTTGGGCCCAACCAAATTTTGGGGCCATTTCCAGGGACCAAGTAAGTTACCTTAGAACATCTTTCTTTTCTCCCCCATTTATCTTTTATCATCTCATTTCTATTCTCTTTCCCCCTTTCTATTTTTTTGGCTTGTGAAAATCATGATTCCAAATTTTAAAATATATAAAATGGATTATAATCAACAAAATACCTTCAAAAACTCAGGATAGAATCAATTAGTAAATTTACATTGGGAATCATCAATATTTTTTTATTACATTGATCAACCATTGAATAAATACCCCATACCCGATAACATGAACACTATCTGTAATGATGAATCTTTAAAAGATCAATTTCCATACCTATAAATAATGATTGAAGAGATTAAACTTACTGAAGTTCATGATGTCCAAAAATATATCAATCCTAATTCTAAAAACGTTCTTGAACATTTGTGTGAAAAAATTATTAAAATGAATTCAGAAGTTTCATCACTGATATTAGAAATACAAATCATTGAGACTAAGGAACTCATTCTCACTTAGGATGTCCTTTCCTCATCACCAATAGAAGAATATTTTATCCCAAAAAACATTCATGAATTGAAAAAAGAACTAACCTTCGGATATGGGATAACTGATGAAGATCAAGGAAATGTTGAAGGATATTTAATTCAGGAGGAAATTAATTTTTTGGATTCACAAGGGGAAATTTTGTCTTCATGGATTGAGTGTCTATAATATTTCTCCAATAAATATTTGTTAGAATCACCGATCATGAACCATTGGAAGTGATAACAAATTTTGAGTCTATACCCACTCCATACATTCATATATACAATTTTTGGGATGAATCATCCTTTCAAAGGGAACCAATTCTTTCTATTTTCTTTGGATAAGAAACACTTTTTGATTCAATTTTTTATTATTCTTTAGTAAAATTCAATCAAACTGGACTCGAAGTTATGATCCTTCCTTACCAACTCAAGAAACCCTCCATTTATGATACCCAAGGCCATTCAATAATCATCTATTTTAATCAAGAATCCCAAAATGGTGGAATGACCCTTGAAATCTTAGAAAGGACTCCAAATGAAACTCAATCAACCATTATCCACTTTCCTTGGACATTCACACTCATTATTGTACATGGGATTTCACATGAATCAAATTCTAAAAAAATAACTATAAATCTTGTTGAAGTAGAGAAATATGGGTTCATTAAAATGTTGAAAGTTGTAATTGGATAAGTTGGGGAATACAAGTCGAGGTAACGAAGTTAAACAAAAGCGCTGCATGGGAGGCATCCCATGGTTTTCATGTTTCCAATCATTATGAATCATCTTTATTTTTTTTATATAATAAATAACCATAGACTATTGACTTGTTATTCTTTTATGCGTAAGGATGGGTATGAAAGGGGAGCTCCATATTCATCCATGTCACGTGGCGTGATCTCTGAGTAATACCTTACCCAGAAAATTAAAAAAAACAATGTATCGTCAGTTTATTTTTTTATGTTTTTTGTAGGTTAAAATATATATATATATATATGTAATAAAAAAATATAAAGGACACATCATAGTTCATTGTAAATTCCCGTCACAATTGTCAAAGACGCTGAGTCTCGAACCCAGGATTAAAGGGAGACTGTGGGACACACATTCATCATCAACCACCAGGTGACTTCATTTCATGATTATAATGTTAAATATCCTCTATGAACACCTCTCCCATACCCACTTCTATGTTTTCATTAAACAATGGGGACATTGTTATTCTATGTTGGGGTTGATGAAATAAAAAATGAGTTTTTTTCATAAGAACATTCATGGAACGAAAAATTCCATTAAACTTGAACATGATAACACACATTGAAAACACTGAAATTGGATATCAAATAATTTTTTATGCCTTCATTCTGATTTTAATTCAAGTTTACATTCATTAGCATAGTTTTTGGAATGTGTGATTGTCTGATGTGATTTTTCAAAGATTATATTTTCATCCACTTAATTAAAATTCCACAATGCACATCTAATGGGTCATGGGAGTAAATTTGAGTTCTTGGGTCCCTTCCATTATAGCATAGGGTTATGGGGTCACTTTTATTTTAATTTGAGTATCCAAAAAAACAAAAAAAAACAAAAAAAAACAAAAAAATAATTGAAAAAAATAATGATCACATTGGGAAATGTTTTGTCCAAATGCGTGGTACCTGGCACTTGTGAATCGTGACTCCATAGTTTTATTGCCCAGAGTGAGGCTTATATATCTATTCTAGATCATGGAATTGACAATATGTGTGGGGTCCAACACTCGTGGATCGTGACTCCATTGTTGTCTTGCCCAAAGTTAGTATTTTCATAACTATTATCGTTAAAAATACAAAAAAAAAATAAAAAAAGCAGAATCAAATTGGATAATCATATTAAGGTTTAATGTGATTCCAACCCAGCGCTTCCATTTTCCCCCTTGAACAATAAAATGGGCCCCATATCTTTTGTGATGCACAACACTTAATCATTCTTAATTGAAATTGGATGAAATATGGATATGAATTTGAACAAAGAAATGGGCTTTGGATTGGGATATTCTTATGGAACTATCTTGTTTTAAGTGATTTTGATGTGTTTAATAATTTTTTTTGGTATGAGGTCTTTGGGTGAGCAATGTTTATTAAAATGTTTTTGGAAAAGGGAATTTGAATTTCATATTTGAAATATATTTTACTCGGGACTAGCAAAACTCATGTTGGGGGGAATTATTAGCCACTAAAAGTGGCTAATATTCATTGTTAATATTTTAATATTTATGTGTTACAAATTCCATAAACATCATTTTTAGTGCATTATAGAAATTTAACTTCATTTCTCATCTTACATAAAATTAATGTTTATAATGAAAATTTGGGCCCAATAATAATCTCCTTGTGCCGAACGTTATATTCATTTTTGAATTTGATAATTTGGGATATGATGATCACTTTGTTTGGCATATTGTATCTTTTAGGATTGATGGATTAATCATAGGAGAAGATGGAGATTTTTCACCACGAATGATGAAATTTTGCGGACAAACCAGAATGGGCCTAAGGCCCATAAAACAGATGTGGGGCCCACAAAACAAGCCGGATGATGCTCAAATTTTTACTGAAGAAAGATAAAATATGGGAATCATTTTATTCAACTGTTTACAGAGATAATTCGGAATTTTTCATGATGATAAAGGGATATAATGTTCAGATTTAAATGGTGGGCCTGATATGAATGCACATAATGTTGTCCCACCGTTTGGACCATAAAATCCAAATGGATGCACCCAATTTCTTGAAATTTTTACAAAAAATAGAGGAAATATGGAAGAGTATATGTTTCTTCTACAAAACCTTAGGATTATCTGTCATTCAATTCTAAATTCACACATCAAATTGGTGGACGAATCTAGATGAAATTTCTGGGTCAACTTCAAAACATCAAAATCCATTAATTTTCTCACCCTCCTTTTGACTCTCGAAATTAATGGGGATGAAATTTATTGTGGTGGCGTGTATCTAAGGCTCCTAACATGCCTATATAAAGATATTATAGTGATGGGAAATATCATCTAATATTTTTCTTTCAATATGAGTTTTTCTTTCAATCATATATTTTTCTTGTCATCTTGTGTTTCTTGTTTCATTATAAGGTTATGCTTCTAAATTTCCTTTGTAATGTTTTCCATTTCCTTGTATATTTCTTTTTTGTATCTTTATGTTCTTAATCAACATTTTTCCAATCTATATTTTCCATTTCTTTTATTAAAACTTTATGATCAAAAATCATAGTGAAATCTCTATGTTGTTGTGAATTAGTTCACACATAAGTGTGAATTTCATTCACACACACGGAGGAGTGCTCGTTATTTCCATGGTTTTAATTTAATCAATCCAATTCTTATTAGCCATATTCTGCCCACCATTGAGAGTATACCATCAATGGAGGGCTAACCCTTTAATGGGTTGATCGTAGGTGGATGTAAAGACAAGATTGGATGTTATTTTATGAATGAATTGTTGTTAATTGGATAATTAATTTAAGACGTCTATTCTTCAGTAATTTCCACTATTCATCTTCACTATGTTTTAGAAAGCTAAATTCAAGTACTAAATGACCATATACCTTGGAGACATCATGAATTTGGTTCTCTATTTGTATATGGGATTAGTAATTGTGTTTAGTAAGTACCAAACCAGAAAATGATGAAGGTAGTGTTATTTTTGAAGAATGGATCCACCAAGAATTAATAAAACAAAAATTGTATAAAGAAGTAAAATTCATTCAATCGACCCCGATCATAATCCTATGATCAACCCATTTTCATTGAATTGAATTCACTTAGGTTTCTTAGTGTTCTTTAAAACTATCCAAAATCAAAACCAAAGTTGGCCACTTCACAACCCATCCTCCACAAAATCATAGCGTCTCAATGTTACTTCTTCGGTCCCTATGGATTCTACCCCTACGTGTACTACATCAACCGATTTTACCAGTAGGGTAAATTTGGGTGCAACCAGTTACATATCTTCAGTTTCTCAATTCACACACTTCATTACCCTTTGTTTGGGTAGAATTTATTTCCCCCAATATTACCCCATTTGTACAAAACAAGTTGATTGAAATATAAGAAGGATTTTCAGAGATTCCCATTCTCTAACTATATCACTTCTCAGTAAGAACACTTTTAGTGTTCAATAAAAAAAATTCAAACCCTGATTGTTTGGTGGTTTCTTAACACTCTCATATGAATGAGAAAAAAATGGTCCTACCTGGATTATCACACTGATCCTAACCCACACATGATTACATATTGATCTTTGGTTGTTCTATTTGTGTTATTTAACAATGGATGTAATGTGTAGCAAAGGAAACATGTTCATTAATACATGAAGATAAAACAAATAAACATCAATAATTTGTTAGGGTAATTCACACATCTATGCCACTATTTTTTTCCTAAACAATGATCCCTATTAATCTATCTTGGAAATATTGAGGTCCGTCTCATCTAGCCTATAGAATTTATCTTTTAGTACTTTTTTCAGTCTAATGTACTCTAAATCCTCCTCATCACCTATGGGTATGGTATCATCATCTCTAATTTTCACATGGACCTGCTCATCCTTGCAAACATATATCGAGGATACTTCCACCTACTATCAATAATTATACCTTTCAATATGTTCCTTAAAATGACTGATAATGTCTTCTTGGGAATTGATGATGGCCACAAGCTCATTCACCTGCTCTTCAAGTTGTTGAAGTTCATGAATAAATTCCAATTTATTTTTTCTGCCATCAAATCTCTCTTTGATCCAAGTGACATAAAATGCCTAGATCAATGCATGTCCCAACTTGGGATGGTTTTCATGTACCAATTGATGTAAGGAATGAGAATCCACCCATACAGTGCCTATGTTTCATATCATGTGGGAGAGGGTCCCCATACGAATCACGAGATGTGGCTCTAGAGTGTGGGTGATAAAACGCTACATGATCCCGTATACCCATTTTGGCTGATGAGATTTTATATAGTTACATATGACTCAAAATAATCCAAATACATTGGTGGTTTAGGATAGTACATTGGTAAGGCCACAAGGATAAAAGCAGTTGTTTCTTCCTCTAGGATACTATTGGATGAGTCAGTGTTCTTTCCGAATTTGAGTTCATATTCTTCATATTGTCTTTTAGAAAGGCCATTTATAAAAAATATCATGATCTACACCATCATTGATACCATATGATTCCATGATGGGATTACCTTCTAGAATTGAGGTTGGGTAAGCTTAAACGATTAGATCCCCAAGAGTGGGGACAACAGTTAGAGCAGGATCCTTGATTCAGCCAACTAAAACCGTTTTTTAGGAGCGCACCCTCTCGAGCACTCTGTTAAAACAAAAAAATTCTAGTATTATTTTTGAAATTTTGTGATGGATTAGGTAAACATGTCTCACAAAAGGGAAACAGTCATAAAAAATTTATGTTTTTTTATAAAATATTTATCTTAAAGCTTAGACCATGAATTCCACCATAGGAGACCCCACAATGTTGGTTGGTACATCATTGGTTGTCACCACGCCCATTAATACTTGTTGTGCGGAAGAATAATTAAGGAATAAAAACATGTCTATGAAATATAATAAATAGATCAATGAAAATTTTAAAATAACTATCATGTTTGATATTCACTCAGTCCTCAGGGCATATGGATCTTTATGATGAGTCTCCCATGATTTTCCACCTCACCAGTGGCAGATGTCGTTGATGGAATGCCTAGGCATGGTCTCCCATTCATGACTAGGAGGACTGATTTCTCCAGAACCCCACTCTAACCTCCTCATCATACCCTCTCGTAGTAGATTCATTAGCCATATGTTCTTAGGAATTCCCAGTAATGATGGTTGGAGCACCCTCATCCCCTCCAATAGGGATCATTTTGATACATAGGATGGCTCTTGAATAAGGAAACTCCCTCAAATAGACATTGGAAAAAGGAGGAAAGGGATGAAAGAGATAGTTGAGTTTACATATTTAGAATGCCATTACATAAATAATCGCATCTAGTTCATTACCCTCATGGGTGATCCCACCACTCTCTTGGGGTGTCTCCACATCCTCAGATGATCTCTGGGACTCATCATTGTTGGTTCCAAGAGTCCATCTACCAAGGGTAGATTCCTTCTGTGATAATTATTTCATAGATATGTCTCCTCAAGATCAGGATCACCATTGAAGATCTTTTTCACCTAGCTGGAGGGATGATTATGACCCCCACATTGTTGAATAAAGGTTGTATCCTCCATGTGTGAAAACCTCTCATGAAAATGTACCCATTCCAAGATCCAAGAAAGATTATCATCAGGCATTAAAAACATTACATGGATTATCTTCCTCTATTTATGCATTTACATAAAGCTCGTCCTCAAAATTTTCCATGTAACCCAAATAATTTGGAAGGAACCTCCAATGGGATACTGCAAGAGATACTGCAAGTTCATTCTAGCGGCCTCTCTATATCATCTGGTCACATCCTAACTCTATACTCACTCATGTGGTTGGTTCTGAGAGATGTTATCCCCTTCAGTATGTAAGGGTTAAATAGTAAAATGAGCCTCCCCTAATATAGAATCATTTGGTTCCCTTTTATTGTTGAATATCCTATCAAAGAGCATCCTTCTTTCCACGATGTTTCTCCTACACCTAACTTGAGTGTGTGATTACCCTTACGCTTTGATGTAGAATCACACATAAATATTCTGTAATCCAATATCAAACATATTTATAATAAGGCATATAATTATTATTTTTTAGAGGAATCCTGATGACATCCCATTTTTTTCATAGGAAAATCCACCACAATAGATGAAGTATATAAAGATTCATTTAATCAGAGTCCCCCATGTAGACTCGCTTCATAAAATTTTTGATGCATATGATTTTTTTGGTGAACAAATATACTTTATTGGACTCATAATAATTGTTTTTATCTATCCAAGTTACTATAAATCCACCTTGTAATGTCTTCATATTTTCCCTCTACACCAGTTCCCCACCCATATTGTCTAACATATCACCAGAAGGAGTTGAGAATGGATGGATGTCAATGTTTACAACATTCTCAATGCATAAAGTGACCCTAAATTCATTTAGAGCCACCAGATAATCCCTGATTATATTGAATAGTGAGGTACAGAGGTCAAAAGTTGGACGGGTGGTGGAATTTGGTGATCCATTATAACAACCCTTCTTTTTGTTACACGCATAAACCTGATTTATTACATAAAATATTCACTTGATACAATATAGAAGATCAAGAGGTCTAGTTTCATTCGTTCTTAGGAACATTTCATACCATATTATAACATAAAACACACAATATATTTATTGCAAACATACTTTACATGACCACTACATTCCCTCGTACTTAGAATTGCATGGGATAACCTGAGGACATGCATAAGAAAAGGGTGAGCTATAAAGAGCAGTAAGGGAATAAACATGGAATAAAATGATGAATACAATACTTTTTAGACAATAGGAATATCAATGGATATAAAGAGAAACATTAACATAAAGGCATGATAAATCATGATAATCATAACATGGAAATGTGGCAACAACACTTAACATGGAAATAGCATGAGCCAAGGCTCATTGCACATGGAGCATGAGTAAACCCTCATTTCACATGAAGAACAAGTACAAAAGCATTTCACTAGAGTTAGCATGAGTCAAAACCCATTTAACATGATGTATCATGACACTATACTTTACCCAATGCATTGGAGTGCTATCAGGGTGCACTCTTCTTAAACATTTCATTTCATGCATGAGTGTTCCACATGGATCATATAACATGGAATCAATTAACATCATATGTTATTCCATTATTAAGTAATGTTTAATAAATAAATAAATGTTCCATTCAAAATGTAAATGTGCATAAAGGTGAATACCCTTGATAGAGACATGGGTATGGCATTCACTACACTATGATCTTGGCTTGAAAAAATGCTGTGCAATTTCGGCAGCATAATGGCGTGAATTAAGGATTCATGAAAAATATTGATGAGAGATAAAAGGGTGTATCAACCTATGTACATGAAATTGATAGTAAGGGGTTCATGTAGATACATGTTTTGACAATTTTAATGGAATTTAGATTCATGATACAAGAGAATTTCTTGAATGTAAATGAGGAGAGATAAATTTCTTTCGGAATTTCGGCATAGTAACGGGTGTACATGAGAAGAATTAATGAGAGAGATAGGGGTCTCTCATAATAAAAACATTAATAGGGAATTAGGAGGTAGGTTCTAAATTATACCCCAACTTTTTTAATTCAAAACAAAAGGGCATAACAACTTAATGAAAATTGGACAAAATGAGAAAGAAAGAAATCCCTTACTTGGAAGTGTGATCCCAAAGGTTTGGGAGAGTCTTGAGAGAGGCTTCGTGGGAGGTTGGGGCACCATGGGAGGATTATAGAGAGAATAGGGAATGGTTTGGTCGAAATCCATAGGCTTTTAGTGTAGAGGAATTGGGATCTTGGGTGGGTTTATATAGGAAGGAGAGAAAATTCTTTATTATTTAGGTTTGGGACACCCCACATTAATCAAATCAATACCACAAACTAGACCATGGTTTTTGACCATAGTTTTTGAAAAAGGGGAGTGGAGAACAGTATTTTATAAGGCCAATGGCCTAAATTCTTAAAATAATAGGCTCGCTTATATGGAGGCGAGTCACACTCTCAAGGAAAAAAATTTAAAATGAAAAAATGGTTTATAAGTCTTGGAGGGTCCACAAAAGCTTTGTAAAATAAATCAAAAAAAATCAAAAATCACATTATTTTAATTCTAAAACATATATTGGCCGAACATAATGTTTATAGTATCTTATTACCTCAATATTAGGTCATTATGATGTCACAAAATACATTATATATGTAAACGTTATATAATTTTTACACAAAAAATTTGACTATCTCTTAAAATTAACAAAAAATAACCATTGGATAATTTCGACATCCTGATTCCAAAAATATTATTCATTTTATCTAAATAATTTTATAAATATGCGAACTTTGACATTTAATATAAAAAACTACATTTACCAAAAATTCATGGATTATGATAAAATAGTTTTCAAACCTTAATAAAAATTACAATTGCATTCAAAAAATTATCCGATCATTTATATTTAATAAAAATTAATTTAATTATAATAGTTTATTTATATATTTTTAAATAAAAAAATTATTAATTTATCAAAATATATTTCTTAGTTGAATATTAACTAAAAATACTATTTTTTATTTAAAAACTATTTACAAGGTAACAATAATAAAATGAATGCACATTCTTTATACAAAAATATTATACATTGTCATAGTGCTTGGTTCTTGTTACATAAACCCTTATAACACACAAATAAGAATGAAGGGTAATGTGTGCGATGGTGACAAACTCTTGGGGTGGATCAGATAACATCGCTCAGGTGGTAATCTCTATTAACTTCCGGTTCTCCCATATTCAGTTCCGCTAAAGATTAACGTTTTCAAGTTTGGTTTGGCTTGGTCAAGAGTGATGCCCAATGATGCCAAATCATTTCCGAGCTCTGAAAAATGGGCTTCGTATGGGGAAAGTCTGCTGGATGAGGCCATCACTTCCTTTTTCTTAGTAAATTGGATTTGTTAAAGCCCTATATTTATACTAATCATGTGATCACTATTCAAATACTATATTAGAAATGGTCACAATTCATAATGTTATTTTAAATTCATAAAACCAATGATGTTCACATTTTTTATAGCCATAATAAAAAATTTAATTAGATCAAGGGGAATTTTCATTAAGATAAGTTTGGGTCATTATAATCTTCCCCACTTAAGAAATTTTACCCTCAAAATTTCATTTTCCCATACTAAAACAAATGTGGGTGATTTTGCTTCATCACTTCCTCTAATTCCCATGTCTCTTATTCAAACATGTGGTTTCTCCATAACACCTTGATGAGGTTCATTGTCTTATTTCATAGAACTTTTTTTCTATGATCTAAGATCTTCACTGGTTGCTCCTCGTAAGAAAGATCATCCTCTAGCTGTAGTACCTCTGAATAGAGTACATGTGAAGGGTCTGGAATTTACTTCTTTAAGAGAGATACATGAATGACATCATGTACTTTAGCCATTGTATGTGGAAGTGATAGTCGATAGGCCACATCCCCAACATGATCAAAAATATCAAGGGGCCAATGTACCGAGGGAATTACTTCCCTTTCTTTCCAAACCTATTGACATTCATCCAAGGAGATATGTGCAGAAATACCATGTATCCATATTTAAACTCAAGGTATCATCAACGATTATCTACATAAATCTTCTGTCAACTCTGGGCTGCCTTGATATGCTGCTGATTGGTTTTAACCTTCTCCACTATTTCTTCGACCATTTTTGGTCCTAGCAGCTTATTCTCACCAACTTCAACCCAACATGTCAGTGTTCTGAACCTCTTCCCACACAAGGATTTATAACGTTCCATTCAGATACTCGAGTGGATACTATTATTTTTGGAGAATTAAACTAGTGGAAGATGTTGGTCCCACACTTCTTTGAAGCCCATAGAACACACTCTCAAGATTTCCTCAAGTTTTTGGATAGTCCACTCGGATTGTCCATCAGTTTGAGGATGATATGTTGTACTAATGTTCAGCTCAGTATCTAGAGCATGTTGAAGACTCTTCCAAAATGTATAGGTGAATCTTGGATCTCGGTCAAATACAATAGATAGTGGTACTCTATGTAGCATATCCACTTCCCAAATATATATTCGTACCAACTGATCTATTGAGAAATCCTCCCAAATTGCAATGAAGTGTGCATACTTTGTAAGACAATAAAAAACAACACATATTTCATTATCGCCATTTGATATATTCGTAATTCCAGTGACAATGTCCATGGTGATGTTATCTCATTTCCATGCTGGTATGGGATATGGTTGAATCATCCCCTTAGACTTGTGCCTCTATGCCTCCACTTCATGACACATCCGAAACTTTTATGTATACTCAATGATCTCCTTTTTCATATTATCCCACGAATAATTCTCTTGGAGAGCTCGATACATCTTTGTGATTCCTGGGTGAATAGAGAAATTTGAACTATGTGCATCATCCAAAAGTTACTTCTTCAGATCCACACATGATGGAACACATAGTATTTTCACAAATCCCACAATTCCTTTTTCATTAACATTAAAATCCTAGTATTTCCCTTTTCTAATAGCTTCCACTCTCTTCTGAATTCCCACATCATCCTTTTGATAATCCTTTATCTTTTTCAATAGAGAAGGTTGAGAAATCATTTGTGAAAGGATTGATGATGTTCCCTTCATTATGATTCCCATGTACATATTCATCACATCTATGAAGATTGGGTTCTTCTCAATTCTCATCAACGATAGAATTGTTGGGTCCTTTCTACTTAGAGCATATTCCACCTTTTTTGCTTTCCTAGGGTGGTAATGGATTGATCGGTTATAGTCTTTGATCAGCTCTAACCATCTTCATTGGTGTATGTTCAACTATTTCTATGTGAATATATTCTTGATGCTTTTCTGGTCTGTATATATTTCACACTTCTCCACAAAGAGATAATTCTGACAAATTTTTAAAGAGAAGATCACTAGAGCCAACTCCAAATCATTTGTTGGATAATTCTTATCATGAACATTCAATTTCCGTGAATCATAGGAAATGTCTTTGTCATTTTTCATCAACACACAGCCCAAGACCTTCTTCAAAGCATCACTAGATACCGCAAAAAGATCTCTACTTGTGGGTAAAGTGAGCACGAGCATAGCAATAAGACTCCTTTTTTAACTCCTTGAAGATTTCTTCTCATTCATCACTCTAAGAAAACATTACTCCATTATGAGTTATCTTGGTAAGAGGGTGGACAATCATGATTAATTTCTCACAAATCGTCGATAACATCCAGCTAACCCCAAGAAGCTATGGATATCTGTTACTGATGTTGGAATCAGCCATCCCTTAATTGCATCTATTTTGGAGGGATCCATAGATATCCCATTTCTTGTTATGATATGGCCTAAGAATGAGACCTCATTCAACGATAACTCACACTTCCAATGCTTTTCATAGAGAATCTCCTTCCGCAAGGTCTCTAGTACAGTTCTCAGATACTCCTCATGATCCTCCTAGGTTTTGGAGTATATAATTATATAATCTATAAAGGCTACGACAAATTTTTCGAGGTAATCCCTAATGACTCTATTCATCAAGTCCATGAATATTGTTGGAGAATTAGTGAGTCTAAAAGGCAATAGTATGAATTAATAGTTCCTCTATCTTGTAAAAAAATTATTCTTGGGGACATCTTCTTTCTTCACCCTTACATGATAATATCACGACCACAAATACACCTTGTAGAAGTATTGTGCTCCACGCAGCTGATTGAAAAGTTATCAATTCATGGGAGAGGATACTTGTTCTTTATTGTGATTTTGTTAAGCTCATGATAATCGATGCAAAGGCATACTGACCCATCCTTCTTCTGGACGAAGAGGAATGCTGCACCCCATGGTGAATCTCTTAGGACTATAAACCCTTCATCTAGATTCTCGAGCAGTTATTTGTTCATATCCTCAAGCTCCACAACAACCATTCTAAAGAGAATCTTGGATATTTGAAACACCATAGGTATAAGATAAATTGATAATTAAACATCTGTTCTAAGAGGAAGACCATGCAATTCCTTGGGAAATACATCAAAAAATTCTCTCACAATATGCAAGTCTTCACAGATGGTTGCCTCCTTTGACTCAATCATCTGAGACATATATTATTTTTCATAAGAATGTAATTAACACACTTAAGATGGTGGAGCTAATGAATATTCATCTTCCTCCTTGCAATTGTATAGAATCGGGGTCGATTCTCCATATGGAGTGTGATTTCCCTCTCAAATCAATTTATGTTGGCTCTATATAAGGAAAGCCAATCCATGCAATGAATTGAATCAAATTCCCATAGAGGGTGTATGATGAGGTTTTCTGAGAAATTAAAACCACATATTATGACAGGGGAGGAGTTATATTCATGGGATGCATTGATTTACCCATTTTTCGTAATCACAGACATCTTTACTTCCATGATTTGTGGTGGTTCTAGGATTGTTCTACTAATGTTTTGGGATATAAAAGAATGCATAGAACCTGAATCAAAATGAATGTTCTATATTATTGAATGAAAAACTAGAATTCTTGTCACCAATTCATTTTTGTGGTTCACTTCAGCTTTAGTGATGTAAAAAGATCTCCCTTGGTGCCTTAGAGGTTGTCGTTTGCCTCTGAAAACCCTTATCGTAGGGCACTGATTTGCAAGATTCCCTAGATATTTGCAGTTTTAGCAATTAACAACATGTTGAGGTTTGAACGGATCATTCATATACCTTATTACAACTGTAGGTTTTTCTTGTCGGCAGTTAATAGCTTGGTTCCCTTCTCTTCCATACCTAAATCATTTCTTCATCCCCTTCAGGAAATTTCTGGGGTGCTTATTTTTTCACCTTTGGAAAGTGTGGTGCGGGATCTTCTTAGCACAGTTGGATTTATCTATCGGATTTCCAGAATTGAAGTCCACCTTAAGCTTCTTATCCCCATGATACCCCTGATATTATCTGATCACCATTTCAACCTTGACGGCACATCATACAATTTATTTATAGTTGTCAAAGTCACAGATCACCAGCGATTTCCATAGGCTAGGTTTCCACCCACCAAAGAAGCGGTCAAATTTGCATTCAGGGGTAACGACAAAGCTAGAGGCATATCAAGCAAGAATTATGATGTTTTCCTCTTATTATCTGACAGATTCATTGTATGTTTTCTTGACTGCAAGGAACTCCATTTCCATCTTTAATCAGAGAGTGCGCGAACAATATTTTTCGAAAAACATCTTCTAGAAATCCTTCCATTAAAACACCTCGATCTTTTACTCAGGCTTTATATTTTTTTTATCAACATCCACCATTGATAGGATTCACCTTCCATAAGATAACCAATCAATAGAACCTTCTCTTTTTTGGAAAATTTAATGATGTAGAAGTTCTTTTCAATGGAGTTGATCCATTTTTCAACGATTGAGGGATAAGACGATCCATTAAAAGTAGGAGGCCTTTGTCTTATGAAGCTCTCGATATCCACTTGTTCTTTCTAGGGGGGTTGAATGTTCCTCTTGACCCATGTTTCTATTCAAAGCATGAGTTAACTAAGAGAGAAGCGTGACAAAGTTCTAAATTTCTTCTACCATCGTATTGGGCATCTCATAGTCCTCACATTGATCTTCACATCGGTTGTTAGCCCGAGTCCTCCTATTACCAGCCATTGGATAGAATAAAAAGAATTTTATGTGTAACACATAAATGGGAATCCTAGGACTAAAAAATGACTTATAAATAACTTGTATTTCCTTAACATATGAATCTATAGGCTACAATCTATGCTATCCATGATCTACTTTCTAACCTATATTCTTAGGGGAATTTTTTTATTTTCTTAATAAGGGTTCTTACTAAGATTATGAATTTACCAAAGAATATCCCCCAGGAGTGCCGTAATAGAGAGAGAAGTAAGGCCCGTTGTCGTGCACCAGTTCCTGTTCGAGTCGAGCTCAAAGCGGAGTTTTTAGGTTTTACCCCTAAGATACAATTTTGACAGAGACGAATCTACCTGCTTGTATCCAGATATGGATGCATTTTCATGATAAACCACATATTCAATGATCACCAACACTTGGGGATGTTTTTATTATACATATTCTTGTCTCTAATTAATTACTATGGTTTTCTAATCCTAATCCCAAAAATAACTAAACCTATCCTCTAATACGAATTATAACAACCCTGCTTTTTTATTACACACTTAAAACTAATTTATTACATAAAATATTTACTTGATACAACATAGAAGATCAAAAGGTATAGTGTATTTTTTGCATAGAAACATTACATAATAACTTAGAAAAAAAAAACAAAAAACATAATTATTGAAATCTTCATTTACATGATCACTACATTCCCTCGTACATAGCATTGCATGGGATAACCTGAGGACATGTATAAGAAAAAAGGGAGCTATAAAGCCTAGTAAGGGAATAAACGTGGGAAAAAATGATGAATACAATACTTGATATACAATAGGAATATCAATGGAGTACAAGAGAAATATAACGACCCGTTCTCAGGGCCCGTGCCATGACTACCCCAATCCCGCCTTCCATAGGCCTGAGGGTGGCGACTAGCACCAGAGGCGTAATCCCGATAGTAAGGGAAGAAATTTACTTTAAAAAGAAAACAAAAACAATAGAGTACATGACCGAAAGTAAACAATAAGTAAAAAAGTATACAAAAGAATGTGCTGAAATGAATGGGGCCGAAAATACAAGCCCAACAGTAAAGTATAAGGAAAGGACAAACATGTACAACTAAAAAGACAAAAATCTGGAAAATGCCTAACAGCTCTTGGATTGTCCACCATAGATCCTACCTAAAGGGTAGGTACATATAGCCTCCTCAGTGCTCCACGTCCTTCCGTCTCCTCTTGGTATCGACTCGTCGTGAGGTCCACCTCCATGTACCGTCCAGTCCTTGTACACTCTGCCTCGGTTAGCACTGTCTGTCGTCTGCATCCAACAAAACGAGGTGCAATCATATCACGTGAAGGGGTGAGTATAATGATAATAAGTAGGGGCCCTGAGACCCTCATGGTCTCACAAAATCCACATAGGAAAACCACAGTATAAAGATACAAACATGAAGTATCCACCAACCCTACTTAGTTATATCCCCATACATACACCTAAGTTATCAATCACAGTCCGGATCCAACCCTCGAGCCCAAGCACAAACCAAATCCACAAACGAAGTAAAGTCAATCACCACAATGATAATGGCTGGAAGACATGAATCAGCTCAAACAGGTATTCCACAATTGTAGAGAGATATTGATGATCAAATGTAGCCTCTGGATCATCTAAGTTGTTGGACCCACACATGATAAATGCCATCTAAGCTGTTAGACCCACACAAGATACATTCCAGCTATCTCATCTAAGCTATTAGACCCACACAAGATATAGGACAGCTATCTCGTCTAAGCTGTCGGACCCACACAGGATACATGCCAACTATTCTAGAGTAAAAGAGATGATCAAGTGTAGTCACTAATTCAACTAAGCTGTCAGAACCACATAGGATAAAGGACGAGCTACTATGACAGAACTATCGAACCCATAAAGGATTCCAGTATAGTAGTAGTCTTCATCGAACCCACATAGGACTCTAGTATTGTAGTCGTTGCAGTTAGCTCTAGGGTTCCTACACAAAACACGCTCGATTCCGGGAGGTTCCGCTTCTCGAGAAAAGGGATTTTGATAAATCAACTATCACAAAGCCCTTAGTTGATGTATCCCGAAGTTCCTTCTCATCAAAAAAAACTCAATCCGATAGATGGAAAATAAATCAGATGCCCGGTCTGAGAGTTATAGGCTTTTCTGTTCTAGGGGCCTGGTTGGATTTACGCTGCTTCCAAAACTGACCATTTTCCAAAGTCATCCAAAACACAAATATAGTATATCCAAATTATCTTCTCATCGTGGGGATCCCAGTGCTAGTGACGGCACATCAATCAGACGGGCGGTCTAGAATTTATTTACGTTTGAGTGAAAACGGGCCTGGCCCATGAAGCCTAGTGGGCTAGCGGGTCTGCCCGACTCGGTTTGACATCTCCAACCTGGATGGGGGTCGGCCTAGCCCGGTGGAGCGCGGCTCACCTGCAGCCCGACTCGGTAGTTCCGACCCAGTTGGGGGGTCGGCCCGGCTCAGTGGGGAGTGACCCACCCGCGGACCCGGCCGTGGTTGTGCGCCGGTTCGGCTCCCCCGGTAGCGCCGAGCGGCGCCGCCCCTCCCGGCTACCCAGTCGGACGAAGCCGACTAGTTTTCTCTGGCGTGAGTAGTCTACGGTTACGGGCCGTGGATCCTCCACACGCGGTGCCAAGCGGCACCTCGGTTTTTCCTCAGCACGATAGGCAGGTGGTCGACCGGTTCATTCTCCAAGCACCCCACACAGTGGACCACGGTCTTCTCCACAGTGCATCACCAAGCTGGGCCGCAATCTTCTACCTAGTCGGCCAGTTCGTCCCACAAGAGACCCGCAGTTGCGGGCCACTATTCTCTCCGCCGCGCGGCACTTGCAGGTGCCACGGTTCCCACCAGAACGGCCGGTTTGGCCGGATGGTCTCTTCACGCAGTCTGCGCCCGGATGCCGCTGCCTCCAGTTGCCACCACCTCCGATCACCGCCATCGTCACCTCTTCCAACACTACTTCCATCACCATTACAAACAAACAAACAAGAATCAATGGAGGGTCATCGGGCCGTGTTTTTTCGGCCCGCTCCCTCCGCGTTAGGTGATAATAAAAGTTCAAAGATGAACCGAAGCATATATCAAGAATGAGGGTATAATTATATTCATTTAAAATATTATAAAACCCCCTACCTCAACACAATGTACGTTGTCGTGGTCACAGAAAAATGTGTCGCCGAAGACGGTGTCATGGAAAATAGTGTCGTGGAAGACGGTGTCGTTCTGTTAACGTCGGAGGTAGAGTCATTGTCATTGTCCACGTTCATCACGGGCGGTGTCTTATCTCTTGACACAGAGGAGGAAGAAAGAAGATGTTGGAGGGCCTTGTTTTCTTCATCCAGCGAGTACATCATTATTTGTGGGAAGAATTTTTTCTTCCAATTCTCCAAAGCTTCCCCAAGGTATAATCTCCAACCCACGTAAAATATTAGGCCCCCTATTATTTTAATTTTGGCAAGCAACTCAAATTAAATCAAACACATAAATTAATTAATGAAGACTTTAATTAATTATGTTGGAATAATTAAGGGGAGGTAAGTGGAGAGGCTCCACCATAATTTGGGAGTTCAAAAGTTAAAAATAGGGTTCATGGATTTAAAGGGGGATTTGAGGGGTTAGGTGCTTGTGTAGGCCCCACCACAAATTATCCTCTCATGGGAGGTTATGTGGGGTGTGGGCCCCACCTACAACTCTTCTTTGGAAAACATGACCACCCCCTTAACAAAAATTATGTAGCACATAATTGTTTTTTTATTTTATTATGAAATTCGAAAAATTAACTTCTCCTCCCGACCAAACGCAACTACGGTAAAGGTCCCCTTAAGAAAATAGCAGCGCTGCGAGTTCATCGGTGTCCTCAGATTTCAATTCTGAGAACCGGTTCAAAAGATATAAAAACCCGCACGTACGTTTACAGAACGTACCTGAACAAAACATCATAAATTGATTCTGGGCACA
This sequence comes from Viscum album, assembly GCA_963277665.1. Taxonomy (NCBI): domain Eukaryota; kingdom Viridiplantae; phylum Streptophyta; class Magnoliopsida; order Santalales; family Viscaceae; genus Viscum; species Viscum album. The sequence continues at coordinate 154,861,755 of OY728166.1, read as the reverse complement.
TTGGGCCTCAGAATCAATCATCGTAAAAAACTACATACTCATAAAATTCAATGAATTTAAGAAAAAAAATTCCTTGAAATTTCTTGGACTTTACATTAACCCCACCTTAGGGATTTAAGTCCCCATAAATCTATAACACACACTAGGGAAACAAAAGGTGGTACTGAGCAGAAATCCGAGTCTTCCACTCCCATGTGCTCTTCTAGAGATTCTCGTTCTACCAGCATATGCGCACTAGAGGATTCGACCGTCCTTGTAGTATCTGCTCCTATTGATCCTCGATTTCCACTGGGACCTCCATAAAAGTCTCCCCATGATCAACGTCAAGATCCCCATGGTCGATGATGTGGGAAGGGTCATGCACATATCTCCTCAGCTAAGATATGTAGAAGACATCATGCACTCGATAAAATTAAGGTGGAAGGGCTAGGTGGTAAGCCACCTTTCCTACTCTACTGAGGACCTAGAATAGCCTAATAAAACGCGGTGATAAATTACTCCCTCAGCCAAATTTCCATAGACCTCATCGATGTGAGACCCATAGGAAGATGTGGACGCCGTCCTCGAAATCCAGTGGTCTCCTTCTCCTATTAGCATAGGAATTCTGTCTTCTCTATGAAGTCTTCAGCTCCTCCTAGATGATCTGCACCTTCTCCATCATAGCCTTCACCATCTCTTGTCCTACAAGTGCTGAATCCCCTGGTTCAGTCCTACACAGAGGTGATTTGCAAGGTCGGTCGTACAGTGCATCTTAATGTGCCAATCCGATGGTGGAGTGGTAGTTATTGTTGTACGCAAACTCCACCAAGGGTAAGTGATACTCCCAGCTACGACCAAAGTCGAGGACACATGCATGGAGCATGTCCTCGAGAGTCTGAATGGTCCTCTCAGTATGACCATCCATCTGAGGATGGAAGGTGGTACTCAAGCGTAGTTGTGTCCCAAAATCCTCCTATAATCCCTTCCTTAGTCCAGATGTGAAACGATCATCTCGATCGCAGATGATAGTCTATGGCACAACATGAATCCGTACGATCTATTGAATGTAGAGAAGTCCAAAGATCTCTACTAAGACCTTCTCTCTGATAGGTAGGAAGTGGGATGACTTGGTGAGTCGGTTTACGATCACCCAGATATAGTTGTGTCCTCTAGATGTACGTGGAAGTCCCATCACGAAATCCATGGATATCCCATCCCACTTCCATTCTGGGACCTCTAAGGGCTGTACCAATCCTGCTGGTACCCGGTGCTCTGCCTTCACCTGCTGACAAATGAGGCACCGTGAGACAAACTCTACTACCGCCTTCTTTATACCTGGCCACCAGTGTTGTCGTCTGAGGTCCTAATACATCTTCTCCACAGATGGATTTACCACTAGAGGGGAAGTGTGAAACTCCCTCGACACCTCCTACAGTAGTAAAACAGGTACCATGGTACTTCCTATGAAGAGGATGACGTGATCCTCACCTTTAGAAAATCTATCAGGTGCCTGCCTTGAGGATATCTGAGCACGCCACGTCTCATAATCAATGTCTCCACGTTGTGCCTCCTTGACTCATTGAATAAGTGTAGGAGTGAAGGAGAGAGATTGTAGTAAGGCTACTCCATCTCTATCCACAAAGGATATCTGCAATGCAGCCAGCTACTCTATCGTCGCTCCCAGCAGCTGAATGACCAATCTCCTACTGAGATCATCTGCTACAACATTCCCCTTACCAGGAGTATAGACTATCTCAATGTCATAGTCCTAGAGGAACTCGAGCCATCATCGCTCTCTCAGGTTCAGGTCCTTCTGCGAGAAAATTTACCTGAGACTCTGGTGGTTAGAGTAGACTGTAATATGCTCACCCATCAGATAGTGTCGCCAAATCTTCAAGGCGAAGACCACTGCTGCTAAATCCAGGTTAGGGGTAGTGTAGTTCTGTTCGTTCAGTCTCAACTATCATGAACCATATGCGATCACTACTATCTCCTTCATCAGGACACACCTGAGTCTGGTCCCTGATGTGTTGTAGTAAAGTACGCACCCTACGCCCTCCTCTAGTAGGCTTAAGATGGGCTCAATATTCAACCTCTACCTCAGCTCCTGAAATCTTTGCTGGCATATATCTGACCACACGAAGGGTTTCCACTTCTTCATGAATGATGAAAGTGGTGCTGAATCTCTGGACATGTCTGGAAAAAATCTCCGATAGTACCCAGCCAGACCCAGGAAACTCCGCACCTCTATCACACTCCTGGGTGGCTCCCAAGCAAGCACTACCTCAATCTTCGTTGGATCCATTGAAACTCCAGCCTCTGAGATGATGTGACCCAAGAAGTCAACCTATTGAATCCACAACTGGCACTTCGAGAGTTTACCAGAAAGCTGGTGCTCTCAGAGTGTATCCAGCACTACCCACAAATGGTAGGTGTGATCCTCCTCAGTAGTCGAGTAAATTTGTATGTCTTCGATGAAGACTACAAAAAATCGATTGATCTAAGGATAGAAGATCATTTTCATGAGACTCATGAACACTAATGGAGCATTGGTTACGCTGAAGGTAATAACCAAGAACTCGTAGTGGCCATACAGACACCTTAAGTCCGTCTTCTGCACATCCTCGTCTCGAACTATGAGCTGGTGATAGACTGAACTGTGGTATATCTTTGAGAACCATCGTTCTCCCTTGAGCTAATCAAAGTGGTCATCAATCCTCGGGAGTGGGTACTTGTTCTTCACAGTCACTTAATTCAGGCGACGGTAGTCGACACACATTCGTAAGCTCCCATCCGCCTTCTTGGTGAAAAAAATCGTGGATTCCCAGGGTCAAACACTAGGTCAGATAAATCTCTTCCCCTGCAAGTCCTCCAGCTGTACCCGTAGCTCACGAAGCTCGGTGGGAGCCATCAGATATGCTGGAGCAGATATCGGTGTTGTCCCGGGGTAAAGGTCATTGTAGAAGTATACCTATCTATGAGGAGGTAGTCCTGAAACATCATTAGAAAAAAACATATGCGTACTGATCCACCAGAACAGGAAAACTCAGACTCCACACATCAACCTCTCCGAGGATGATACTGGCCAAATGATGTATGATCAGCTTCCCCCTCCTCTGCGTAAGCCCATCCTACATTTCAAAGTATCCCTTTTCACCAAAGAAGGTGAACCTGTTCCCATCCGTGCGGATACACCACACCTTGCGCCTAATACAGTCGATCTGAGCAAGGACTGTAGTTAACTAGTCCATACCCAAAATGACGTCGTAAGGCCTCAAAACCGCTACAAGAAGATATCAGCCGAAACTCATGCCTCCTAGAGTAATCTCACACTTCTGGCACCCGTGTGTAATTGTTGAGTCTGCTCCTATAGGAGTATCTATCCATAAGGATCGAGCAAAAGGTTCCATCGGAATCTCTGATCTCCGAACAAGGGAAGCGACAATAATAGAATGACTCGCACATGTGTCTATGAGTAATGAAACAAGGGTGGAGTAGACACAGATAGTACCTCATATCATCTCAGGTGCACCATGGTCGTAGGCCTCGAATGCCTGGAGGTGAGCCCACCTCTGTCCGCCAACTCCCTTTGGTCGGGGTGGACCTACTAGTGGTGGTGGTAGTAGTACCTCGAAACGTCGTCCACCACCCACTGCTCAGCCATCTCTTTTGTCACATCCGCCTGCTCCCAGAAGAACACCACAGTCTAACCTCTACCTCTACCTGGGAGGTCCCTCGACTGTCTGCTGCTCATTTGTATAGCGGGTCGGGCAGTCACCGGCCATGTGGCCCTGCCCGTAGCATGCATAGCAATGGATGCTCCTCGTATAGAGGACTCTGTCTCATGTGCCCCGCACAAACAAACTCGTATCCTGGGTCACCCACCTGATGGCCTATTCCTCTTGGACCTTTGCATCATCTGTCTACTATCGGCTATAGAATACTCAGCTACATGTCGTCCTGCGATGGGTCTCACTGTTGGTGACTGCTCAATGAGAAAAATGTTCAAAAGAAGGGCTTGCTCCAATACCCCCTCCTGTGTCAAGATGCTGAGGGGAATCATCGAAGACCTGATCTCATGACTGAGTCCCTGATCGAAGGTCTGATCCCTGAAGAACCGGTCCCGTACCACATCCATGGAGTTGTGTGAGTGGTCGGTGAACCCCGTTGAGTACTGAGCTACTATCATGATACCCTACTGCAGATGATGTAACTCCTAAATCCGCACCACACAAAGGGTGGCTGGAACAAACTCCGAGCGGAAGAGACTCTCAAAGTCCGTCCAGAGTAATGATGCATCATCATACACCTAGAGAATCAGGCTCCACTATCTTCCCGCTGCCGCATGAAGGAGACTTGCAGAAAGGATCACCATGAGGTCAGCTGGTGTCCCTATCAATATGAAAACTCCAACGATATCCTCCAGCTAATCCTCAGCTGCCTGTGGGTCCATCACTCCCCAGAACCTGGGTGACATATATAGCTAGAACTCGTGCAACACACTCAGGCGGTGTTCACTATCTACTGCTGGGGTAGGTGGTATCGGTGGCCCAGTAGGAAGAGGTACCGCTGGTGCCTCCGCTGTGACGGGGCCCTACACTGAGGCCTTGTCGCTCGGTGGGATACCATCTCATATGTAACTCGGAACCCTACCTAGCTACATTCGTGGGGACATACTAAAAAGAAACAGGTTCGCCATGGTTAAAATAGTATACCTAGTGAGTTGACAGAAATTAATCAAAAAGAAACCTTTTTAAAGAAAACACAAACGCAATCAGTGTTTTCGTGCACTGAGTTGAGAATTAGAGGTTAGGGTCCTGGTGTATGGATACGCCAGCCGCTGCACCATCATTGGATTCCCTGGACTGAAAACCACACTCAATACTCGTAACACTATTGCTTCACAAAAAAAAAAAGATCAGAGTCCTGAGTTCTGCAATAGAACTGACCCCTCTGATACCAGTTTGTCATGACCCGTCCTCAGGGCCCATGTCGTGACTACCCCAATCCCGCCTTCCATAGGCCAGGGGATGGACACTAGCACCAAAGGCATAATCCTGATAGTAAGGGAATGCATTGCCTTTAAAAATTAAACCAAAACCCTAGGGTATGCAACCGAAAGTAAACACTAAGTTAAACTGTATACAAAATAAAGTGCTGAATGGAATGGGGCTGGGAATACAAGCCTAACAGAAAAGTACACAGAAAGGACAAACATGTACAACTAAAAAGGGAAAGAGATGGAAGATGCCTAACAGCTCCTGGATCGTCCACCATAGATCCTACATAAAGGGTAGGTACATATAGCCTCCTTAGTGCTCCACATCCGTACGTCTCCTCTGGGTACTGACTCATCATGAGGTCCACCTCTGGGTACCATTCACTTCTCATACACTCTGCCTCGGTCAACGCTGTCCGTCTTCTGCATCCAATACAATGAGGTGCAGGTATATCTCATGTAGGGGAGAGTATAACGATACTCAGTAGGGACCCCGAGAAGCTCAAGGTCTCACAAAATCCACAAAGGAGAAACCACAGTAGAAAGATAAAAACCCAAAGTATCAACAAACCATACTTAGGTATATTCCCATACATATACCTAAGTTATCAATCAGAGACCGACTCCAACTCTCGAGCCCAAGAACAAACCAAATCAAGAATGGAAGTAAAGTCAATCACCACGATGATAATGGTTGAAATACATGAGTCATCTCACAGAGGTATTCCACAATTGTAGAAATATATAGATGACCAGATGTAGCCTCTAGATGATCTAAGCTGTCGGACCCCCACCAGATACAGGCTAGATAAGCTGTCAGACTCACATAGGATACATGCCAGCTATCTCATCTAAGCTTTCGAACCCACACAAGATACATGTCAGCTATCTCGTCTAAGCTGTCGGACCCACACAGGATACATGACCACTATTCTTGAGTAAAAGAGATGATCAGATGTAGTCATTGATTCATCTAAGCTGTCAGAACCACATAGGATACCAGACCAGCTACTCTGTTAGAACTGTCGAACCCACAGAGGATTCTGGTACAGTAGTCTTCGTCGTCAAACCCACCGAGGATTCCAGTACTGTAGTCATTGCAACCAGCTCTAGGGTTCCTACACACATCACACTCGATTCCGAGAGGGTGCGCTCATCGAGCAAAGGGGGGTCGATACATAAATGATCAGGAAGTCTTGAGTTGATGTATCCTAATTTTCTGTCTAATCGAAAGAAAGCCAACACGATAGACAACACATCAATCGGACGCCCGGTCTGAGAGTTATAGGCCTTTTCGTTCCAGGGGCCCGGTTGGATTTACGCTCATTCCAAACACGACCATTTTCCAAAGCCGTCAAAAACTCACATAATGTATTGCAAAAGGATCATCTCATCGTGAGGATATCAGTACTACTAACAGCACGTCGATCGGACACGCGGTCTAAAAGTTATTTATGCTTGAGTAAAAATGGGCCCGACCCGTCAAGCCCAGTGGGATGGCGGGTCGGACCGACCAGGTTCGGCGGGCCGGACCCGGTTCGGTGGGTCTGACCCGGCTGGGGGTCGGCCCGGCCCGGTGAAGCGCAGCCCATCCACAGACCCGGCTCGGCGGGTCCGAACAGGTTGGGGGGTCTGCTCGCCTCAGTGGGGTGGAGCCCACCCATGGACCCGACACGAGTTGCGGGCCGGTTTGGCTCACTTGGTGGCACTGAGCAACGCCGCCCCTCCATGCTGCCTGGCCAGCCAAAGTTGGCCGGTTTTAGTTGGCGCGAGCAACCTATGGTTGCGGGCCGTACTTCCTCTGCTTGCAGCACCAAGTGGCATCTCGATTTTTCCACGGCCTTGCCGGCAGGCTGCCAGCTGGTTCGCCTGCCGAGCGGCCCACACAGTTGGTCATGGTCTTCTCTGTAGCATGGCGCCAAGTGGCGCTGCGGTCTTCTGCCCGACCGGACTAACCTGGCCGTTTCGTCCAACAAGTGGCCTACGGTTGCGGGCCATGGTCCCCTCAGCCACGCGGCACCTGCGGGTGCCGTAGTTCCCAGCGGACCGGTCCGTTTGGCCGGTCAGTCTCTTCACGCAGCCGGCACGCGGATGCTGCTACCTCCAGTTTTCGTTTCCGACTTCGGCCACCATCGCCTCTTCAAACACTGCCTCCATCACCATTATGAACAAATAAACAAGAATCAACAGAGGGTCGTCGGTCCATGTTTGTTCGGCCCACACCCTCCGCGTTAGGTGATAACAAAATGCCAATGACGAATCGAATCATATATCAAGCGTGATGGTATAATTTTATTCATTTAAAATTACACCAAACCCCCTACCTCAACTCAAGGTACGTTGTCTTAGTCGCGGAAAACGGCATCGCGGAAGACGATGTCATGGAAGTCGGTGTTTTTCCATCAAATTCAGAGGGAGAGTCATTGTTGTTGGAGACATTCATCATGGGCAGTGTCTTCTCCCTTGATGCAGAGGAAGAATAAAGAAGAAGATGTTCGAGGGCCTTGTGTTCTTCATCGAGAGAGTACGTCATTCATGGTGGGAAGAATGTTTTCTTCCAATTCTCCAAATCTTCCCCAAGGTATAATCGCTAACCCACATAAAATAATAGGCCCCCTATTATTTTAATGTTGTCATGCAATTCAAATTAAATCAAACACTCAAATTAATAAATGAGGACTTTAATTAATTGTGTTGGCATAATTAAGGGGCGGGAGGTGGAGAGGCCCCACCATAATGTGGGAGTTCAAAAGTTAAAAAGGGGGTTCAAGGAGTTAATGGGGGGGTTGATGGGTTAGGTGCTCTTGTGGGCCCCAACACAGATTATCCTCTCATGGGAGGTTATGTGGGGGTGTGGGCCCCACCTCTAACTCCTTTTTGGATAAGATAACCACCCCATTAACAAAAATTATGTAACACATAATTTTTTATTTATTTTATTAAGAAATCTCAAAAAGTAATTTCTCCTCTCGTCCAAACGCAACTACGGTAAAGGTCCCCTTAGGCGAATAACGGAACTACGAGTTCATCGGTGTCCTCAGATTTCAATTTCGAGCACTAGTTCAAATGATATAAAAACATGCACATACGTTTACTGAACGTACCCAAAGAAAAATTCAGAAATTGATTCTGGGCACACCGAGCCTCAGAATCAAGCACCGTCCAAAACTGCAGACTCGTAAAATTCCAAAGAATTTAAGAAAAAAAATTCCTTCATATTTCTAGGTCTTTACAAGAAAAATGAACCTAAAATCATGATAAATCATGATAATCATAACATGGAAATGTGGCAACAACACTTAACATGAAATTAGCATGAGCCAATGCTTATTGCACATAGAGCATGACTAAACCCTCATTGCACATGAAGCACGCATAAAACCTCGTTGCACATGAATTAGCATGAGTCAACACCCATTGAACATGACTTATATGGATACTATACTTTACCCAATGCATTGGAGTGCAATCAGGGCACACCCATCTTAAACATTTCATTTCATGCATAAGAGTGCCACATGGATCATATGACCTGGAATCAATTAAAATCATTAGTTGTTACATTATTAAGTAATGTGGAATAAATGAATTAATGCAGCATAAATATGTATATGTGTATAAAGGTTAATAACCTTAATAGAGACATGGGTATGGTATTCACTACACAATGATCTTCGCTTGGAAAAAATGCGGTACAATTTCGGCTGCATAACGACGTCACATAAGGATTCATGAAAAGGAATGATGAGAGAAAAAATGGTGTCTCATCATATGTAAATGAAATGGAAAGAAAGTTGTTCATATTGATACATGTCCCATGAATTTTAATGGAATTTAGATTCATGATACAAAAGAATTGCTTGATTGTAAATGAGGAGAGAGAAATTTCTCTCAAATCTTCAGCATAGTAATGAGTGTACATGGGAGGAATTAATGAGAGATAAAGGAGTATCACATAATCCAAACATAAATATTGTTGTATGTGGGTGGTTTGAAATCATACCCCAACATTTTAACTGAAAAAAATTGGCATAACAACTTAAAGAAAATTGGACAAAATGAGAAATGAAAAAATCCCTTACTTGGTTATGTGATCCCAAAAGATTGGGAGAGGCTTGAGAGAGGATTCTTGGGAGCATAGGAATCCTTGGGATGATTTTACAGATAATATTGAATGGTTTGGTTGAACTCCAAAGGCATTTAGTGAAGAGGAATTTGGAGTCCGGGTAGGTCTATATAGGAAATGAGAGGGAATTCTTTATTATTTGGGATTGGGACACCTTACATTAAAATAATCAATACCAAAAACCATACCATGGTTTTTTACCATTATTTTTGCCAAAGGGGTGTGGAAAAAAATATTTTATAAGGCCAATGGCCGAATTTTTGAAATAATAGGGTTTCTTATGTGGAGGTGAGTCACACTCTCAAGGAAAAGAATTTAAAAATTCAAAAAGTTTTATAAATCATGGAGGGTCCACAAAAGCTTTGTAAAATAAATATAACAAATATAAAATCATATAATTTTAATGTTAAAACATATATTTTATGAAAATAATGTTTATAGTAATTTATTACCTCACAATTGGGTCATTATGATGTCATAAAACACATTATATATTTAAACAGTATTTAATTTTAACTCGAAAATTCAACTGTCTCAAAAAATTATGAAAAATTAACCATTGGATAAATTTGATGTCATGATCCCAAATATAATATTAATTTTATCTATATAATTTCATAAATATGTGAACTTTTACATTTAATATAAAAACCGACATTTACCGAAAATTCATGGGTTTTGACAAAAACAGTTTTCAAACATTAATAAAACCTACAATTCCATTCATTAAATTATATGATCATTTATATTTAATAAAAATTAATTAAATAATAATAGTTTATTAAAATATTATTTAATTAAAAACCCATTAATTCATCAGAATAGATTTCTTAGTTGAATATTAACTAAAAGTACTATTTTTTCTTTAAAAACAATTTATGAAGTAAAAATAATAAAATGAATGCACATTCTATATACAAAAATAATGTACATTGTCATAGTTCTAGGGTCTTGTTACATAACCCCTTATAATACCCACATAAGTCTGAAGGGTATGACATGCGATGATGATAGTCTATTGGGGTTTCTCGGAAAAAATCGGTCGGGAGGTAGTCTCTACTACCTTCCACTTCTCCCATTGTAAGTTCTGCTCAAGATTAACGTGTTAAAGATCATCTTGGGCTTGGTCAGGAGTAATGCACAATGATTCCACCTCCTTTCCAAGCTCCGACAAATGGTCTTTATACGGGGCAAGTCTACTGGATGAGGTCATCGCTTCCTTTGTCTGAGTAAATTGGATTTGTTAAAGCCCTATATTTATACTAATAATGTGATCACTGTTCAACAACTGTATTAGCAATAGTCATAATTCATAACGGTATTTTAAAATCATAAAACCAATGAATTTAAAAATTTATATAAACATAATAATACATTTAATTAGATCAAGATGAATTTTTATTAATTAATGTTTGGGTAATTACCTCTATAACCTTTAATGAGATACGTTATCCAACAATGTACCAAGTGGAATGGACCACAGATTCAATTTTTCATTTTCCTTATTGTAACATGACCCAAATCGATGTAGATCTGAGCTAGAACCATTATTACCAGGTCTACCCGGTTGTCATATTCAGTGATATCCACTATCATAGGTGTCCTAGATTAAGTCCCACCAATTCATTTCTCACTGGAATTAGTCAGTTACTATGTAAGGTTTCTAGATATATGGTGAATTGGACCTTAGGTTCCACTCCAAATTCATGTTATAGCCCTGTTTTTAATACCACCCTTCCTCTAGAACTTTCTAGTATGATCAAGAATTATGCCTATACAGCATCGATGGAAATTATATAGGCTACCCTAGAATGTACACTATTGGGGTTTTTAGAGACATTCTGATCCATGTTTTGAATGTGATTTCTTAGGAGAAGGTGGGATGGTTCTTTATTACATGCCTCAATGCATATATAAGAATTTATTCCACAATAGGAATCCCCCTTTTTATCCCTATGAATTTTTTAACTATGGGGAATTCATCAAATCATAAATTTATTAATGGAATGTCCCTAATGTAGTAAATATCCCACATACTAATCCCCACCTCCCCGTGATAGAGGTGGAATGTATCAATGCCATGGGACCGCTGACTGGGGAGCTCTGGAAGTACCTATTTCTAATGGTATTCATGGAACTGAGACATCGACACTAACTTATATAGACCAATGTTTTATATCTCATCCCCATACTCTTATTAAGTAATGTATACCTAGTACACCCATTACCACTAATTAGTGATGTTTCCCCCACCCTGCTTGTCCCATTCCTTGAACCATCCCAAGCTATTGTATGGTTGCGAATATTAAAGAGATTTGTGTACTAGGATGAGAACTCTACATCCTCTAGCATCTCCCCAAGGACTATCCTCATCTATCCTCATAGTGTGTAGTGGTGTCTTCATTATTTCTATATGGATGGCCTAAGGTAGTGATATTCTAGAGGAAAACCTCATCATGAAGTGTGAACCAGAATTGTGGAATATTCACTTCAATGTTTAGGATATCCACATCATGCATCAACATAATTTTATAGATTGAAAAACAATTTCTCATAATATTTAGACTTTAGTATTTGTTCAGTAAGTCCAATAGCACCATGTTGTCAGAAAATACCATTCCAGGATGAGTAATTTCTTGGTATTCATTCATCATGGCCCTAGCAATAGTTTAAAACTCATTATCATTGGAATGTTAATTTATTTCTCAATGATTGGTGTATTATATGTATTTATCACAAATATGGTGGATTATATCATAAAAAAGTCATTCCATTTCACATATTTGGAGTTGGTTGCTCAATATCCCAGTTAAAGCGTAGAAACTATTTTAGGAACATAAAGAGTTGTGTGAATGTGGGGGCCAACAGATCAGGATTTAATGTAGAGGGTTTTGTTCTAGGAATGAGATACAACTCATCATTCTTGGAGGTTATCATACTATATGAAGGACCACTCACCCTATTTATAAGAATAGGGCCATCAGGTTGTGTGAATCATGCAACACAATTTCACAATAGAATGTAGAAGTTTTAACGGCCAAATATTTTATTCAATGGATATTCCTTTCTTATAAATATTTAAAAAAACATTAAATAACAACATAAAAAGCTAATAAGTGTTATGTGATCTCTGAACATATGTAGGTCACTTCTATGATGTGAATTTCAAAAATCTGACATACACGGTTGCGATTAGTAAGTTATTTGGAGTTTGATGAGAAAAAAATAATTTTTGGTGAATAGTATTCTAACCTTATAAAGAGTAACATAACCTTATGAATAGTGATATACCCTAATTAATAGCAAACTTATCTATGATAGTATATAAATTTTATTCAAGTGGAAGTACGATATACTTATGTTTTGGAATAAGTAAATAAATGTTTTAAATCTATTATTTAGACTAAATTATAAATTTAATTAAATATTAAATTAATAATATTTAGATAATTAGTTTTGAAAAATTAACTTCATTATTGGATTATACAAGTCAAAAAAATGGTTAGGTTTAATTTTATGTATTTTTCTGAAATACTCGAATTTTTTATGAATAGTGAAATACAGTAAAATAAGGTATATTCAAATTATAATTTAAATACACTATTCAGGACATCATAAGTTATGTAATCCCACATGGATAGAACTCAAATTAATTTATTACTATTTTTATCATGTAATTATCACTATTTATGGTCTTGGGGTAAATTAATAAACTAATGATTAAAAAATTATGAAAACCCTCCTCTCCTCCACTATAACCCCCGCCCCCCTCACTCCCTCTTATCTTCACTCCTCTATGCCTTGCATTTACATAATGTTCATCCCAATTACCAATACATAATAACTTCCCACGTCCAATAAGCTCTTGGTCTTGGAAAAAGGCCAAAAACCCTTCCCATAAGGAGGTTCTCAAGGAGGTTATTTCAAGAGGTAAAGAACCCTTCTTTTTCATTTAGTTTCATTTCAATTTATTATCTTTTGTTATCCTTTACTCACCTCCTCTATCCAAATGACCCTGATAACTTAATTATAATATATAAACTATAATTATATCATGTTAATGGAAGAACCAACATCAATATTCTTACTCCCTTCCTTTTATTTTCATAAACGAAATCTATATCCATGAGGTTTTAATTTATAACCTTTGTGGACGATGAAGTTTCATTCTTCAATTTATCCTTCATTACTGGTCATGAAACCATTTTTATGGATGAACTAAAATATAATATATGTATTATAACCTAATTAATATTCAGGAATCAGTATATGTACATATTTTTATTTTCTATGAAAAAATAGTTCATAATAATCCAAATACTTCCAAATAATCGAAGTGGTTGTCATCTAATGATTCATCCTCATTATATGTAACCACATGATAGATATGACCATTAAAAAATCCGGATGTTCATAAATAATATTTAAATTTAATTCTGGATTTTGACAACCATTCCACATGAACTCCATTACTTAAAAAAAGTTAACACATTATGAAAATCAAGAAAATGAACATTCTGGAACGAAAAAGTTCGATATTATAACATATAAATAAGGATATAAATTTACTAAACAGAATTATTATAAAGTAATTAAATTTATAATTAGTTATTCATTAAGTTATTAATATGTCTAATTTCATATTCCAGTACCATGAGTTCAATATGGGAACACATTCGAACTTAGGGTAAGGGTTTTTCTACCCAAACATTCATTTTCATTCGGGTTACATTTATTATCTAATTACCTCAATTAAATTATTATGTATTATTATTTACTCCTCATAAATTCTGTTTGTGTATTAAATATATATACAACATCCACAATTCTTCCATATTTTATGGATAGTTACCTGTTTTAAAAGAAACATTCAAAATTGTTGCCAAAATACAATCCCAATTCTAGGTAAATTTTCAAATTCTTACCTAATTTCAAGGGCACAATATAATATGTTTTTGGAAACCATTATCATTAAAAAAATCACTAATTTTATTATAAATGTACTATCTCACTTCAATTCTGGTTTTATACAAATATTTTTCCAAAATAACTGTTCGTTTCAACGTAAGTGAGTATTTATCGCAGGAATTACTCAATGATTTTATAAGAGTATCTTCACCTATATGATCACTCATGATGATTATTATGTACTATTAAGACTAATAATTCATGGAATAATCAAAAATATTTAATTTAATGGTTTATTTTTTTGGATGTTCTATCTTAAAACCATTCACAAATTTACTCTGAATGGTTAGTGTTTATGATTAATGTTCAGGGAAAGTTATTTACATTTCATATATTAATTTCTATATGAATGTATATTTTTTTTATATATCCCCATTAATATGTAGAACTAATTGGGAATATAATGTGTTTGGTGGGGCTGTCTATATCCCCACGTTGCATCGGTAGGTCGCATGAGACAAACTACAGTCTTAAAACAAGGCCTTGAAAAAATGATTATTTATGGTCTTGTCACAAGGCATTGACGGTATGTTTATGATGTCCTACATTATGAATTACCTCATTATGAAAATAGTATTGATGTTTCATGTGGTTATTATACTAGTATAATACCCATGATTATGTTTTATTATGCCATTATTTACACAACTTGTATTCCTGCCATAATGTGTTCATGTTTATTATTTGTTAAAAAAATATGTTTTTAGTTATTCAAAATGCCTAATGTATATTTATAATCTGCTTTATTGATTAACATTACTGTGAATTTGAGATCACCCCTTCCTTATGTTTCATTTTCTCTGGAAATTAATAATTTAATTATGAATGACATGCAAGAATAATATAAGAAGCATGTATGTTTTTAATTGGATAATTTAGTGTTGTTTTTATTTCAAGATGTAATTTTGAACTTATGTATGTATCGTTTTTCCAATAATACTAAACAAATAAGTGATTCATGATTTATATTCCTTGTTTATATTCAATTTTTGAAAAAAGGCACTGTTTATCTTAAAACCATTCACTAATTTACTCTGAACGGTTAGTGTTTATCCTTATCGATCAGGGAATGTTATTTACATTTCAAATATTAATTTTAATATGGATATATATGTTATTTATATTTATCCTCATTCATATGAAAAATACATTGGACATATAACGTTTCAGGTGGGGCCTGTTATAGCCCCTCGATGCATCAGTAGGTCTCACGAGACAAACTACAGTATTGGAATAGGGCCTTGAAAAAATTATTATTTATAGTCCTGGCACAAGGCCTTGACAGTATAGTGATGATATCCAACACTATGCATTCCATAATTATGAAAATATTATTAACGGTTCATGTGGTTATTAGACTAGTAGAATACCCATGATTATGTTTTATGATGGCATTATTTACTCAGCTCTTATTCTTTCCAGAATGAGTTCAATTTTTTTATTTGATAAAGGAATATGTTTTTAGTTATTCAATATGCCTAATGTTTATATATCTTCCACTATATCGCTAACCCTTACTGGGGATTTGGGCTAACCCATTTATTATGTCTCATTTTCTCTTGACATGAATAAATTTATTATGAATGACACGCTAAAATTACATTGGAGTTATGAATATTGTCAATGGAGTTTCTATATTGTTTTTCATTTCCTGTTTTAATGTTGAACTTATGTAGGTATCTTGTTTCCAAAAATAATAAACTACTCAGTACTTTGGGATGCATATTCCTTGTTTATTTTCCTATATAATCAAATAAGGCACCAAATCTGGGAAACTGGGGTCTGGTCCTCACAGTTGGTATCAGAGGAAGTTTAATAAAAAACATGTAAACTAGATTTAGAAAACATAGATTAGGGAAGAGTCCCTAAGATAGTCTTCGAAGATAAAAATACCAGAACATTTCTGGAATTTTGGTATGGAATATATTATGTGGATATTTCTAGAAAATAAATCTCTGTCTAAATACAAACATGTAGAGATGGTGCGGGTAAATATGTACGTAGGCATGAAAACTTTGATAAGAAGTATTGAGCTTGACTTGGGGTATCTTGGTACATGAAAATGGGCCTTTTTGTGATCTTGGAATTTACACTCATGGGGTATATGATTATGATAATTCAAATTTTCTTTAAAATCCATAATGAAGATCTAAATGTAAATTTTTCCTCAAAGAATCCATTTTTTGGATTATGGGATTTTCCATGCATAGGTTATCAATTTTTTATATGTATTTTGTTAAGTTATGATTATACAATATTTTTCATAACTTAATCTAGTGTATTCAATTTTCTAGAAATTTCACCTTTTAAAAGAAATAAAATCCACATTAACACGCGTATATCATGCAAGGATTGCCCTCCAACACAAGATAATGATGTCGGCTCTGATGTGGCGACTAGTGTAGAGCAGCTTATAACTATACTAAGACAACTTACTTAGGTTATTAACAATAACCTTACCCATATAGAGCGTCTGAATCCACCACTTGGATGAGCTATGATAGATCGCATTTTGCAAAAACAATATCCATCATTCAATGGTTCTACAAACCCATTTGTACCAATGCAGTGGA
Source organism: Viscum album (assembly GCA_963277665.1). NCBI lineage: Eukaryota > Viridiplantae > Streptophyta > Magnoliopsida > Santalales > Viscaceae > Viscum > Viscum album. The sequence goes on along the minus strand of OY728166.1, from coordinate 154,845,110 downwards.
TAATTTCTCTAGGGAAGATATTCCTTGCTTTTGGATTTAAATAAGGAGAGAATGTTGTCATGTGAGTTTATCATCTATCATGATATACAAATTAGTGGTGGTCGTTAATCCAAACAAGAAGAAGTAGGAAGAAATAGAACAGATGGAATATATGGATTTTAAGAAAATATTTAATTAAAAATATTTCCCTCATGAACAATGAAAAGATATGGAGAGGTAATTCTTGAATCTGTGGAAGAATGAGGATAAAAATGTAACCAAGTATGAAGCCAACATTAAAAGGATGGATGTAATGCTACAGACTACATACATAATCCATGGAGAAAAATTAATCATTTCTTGATGGTTTGAAACCATTCATCTGAATGGATATAGTCTCCCAAAATTTCAAATCATTTGAATATATTGCCTCAAGTGCTATCAAGATAGAAAATGGATTCTAAATGTCTTATGAATTTAATGGAAAAAGATACAATAAGAGGGTTTCTAAGAACTCTAGAAAAGTAAATAAAGAAATGGGGTAGAAGGGAAGAGTTGAATTTCCATCCTGTAGTAATTGTGGAAAGAGACACCCCGACACATTTCTAAAGGGAATGGGAGTATTTTAAAAGTGTGGAGAAAAAGTCCACCTATATCATGATTTTATGTAGAAGAAAGAAGCTACCAATGTTCAATATTTTAATTTCAGGGATAAGGGACATTATTCAAATGAATGTCCTATGCATTTGGTAAATGTTTACCAAAGAAGGACAAGGGAGAAAGGACATGATTATGCAGTCACAACTAAAGAGGTTGAAGTTCCTAACGAACTGGTGGCAGGTACATTAATCATTTCATGAATCTTATCCAATGCTTTATTTTATTTTGGATCATCGCATTCTTTCATATCTTCCCAGTTTTCCAAAAAAATAAGATATTTCCAATTAAATTTTATAAGGGAGTTGTTAGTAAAAAATCTTAAGGGAAGTATCATTTCAACAAAGTTATTTCAAGAAGTACCCATTATGGCATATAAACATGTGTTATCTGCTTATTTTATTGTCATAACCATGATTTAATTTGATATGATCCTTGGTAAGGATTGGATTTCAAACCACAATGAAAAATTTTTTGCAAGAAGAAGGAGGTAACAATTTTTGAGGATGACGTGGAATCCCATATCTGTAGGGATGAAACATCCCTATATGATTGTCATATAGATCCACCCCTATAGATATACTGAATTAAATTAATGGGGAGGAAGGGATTAAAATAGCTATGGGTGAGGAAAAGAATGTGCAAATATAAGATGTACTTATTGTGAAAGAATATTTTGACGTCTTTCTAGAGGATTTACTTAGACATCCTCTAAGGTGGGAAATTGAGTTTTCCATTGAATTAATTAATAGTTAAAGGCTCATATCAAAGAACCCTTATAGAATTACCACTAGGGATTTAGTGGAACTAAAGAGACGACTAGAGGAATTGAGTGATAAAGGATTTTTTCGACCTAGTGTTTCTCCATAGGGAGTCCCTATCCACATTGTCAAGAAGAAAAACGGATCCATTAGGCCATGCATTGATTATAGGGAAATAATTTATATTACAATAATGAATTAGTATCTTCTACCATGAGATGATAATTTATATGATCAAATTTTTGGAGCCCAATATTTTTTGAATATTGATCTTAGATATAGATTTCATCAGTTTCTTGTGAGGAAGGAACAAATTCCAAAACAACATTCTAAACCAGGTATAGGAATTATGAGTCTACAGTAATTTCCTTTTGACTAACTAATGCACCATATATTTTCATGGATCTATTGAATAAAGTTTCCAAGTAATATCTTGAGGAAGTTTAGGTGGTGGTTATTTATGATATCATGGTATACTCTAAAATCATTTAAGATCAGGAAAATCACATCCGCACTATTCTGTAGACTCGTAGTAGAAATGAATTATATGGGAAGTCTAGAAACTATGATTTTTTGGCTATAATTAGTTTCCTTTCTAGGCCACATTGTCCTTAAGGATGTAATATCTATAGATCCTATGAATAAAAAGGTTTTACAAGAATTTCCTACTCTAACAAACATAATTGATGTACAAAGATTTATTGGTTTAGCTGGTTTTTATCGGCGTTTCATTAAGAAGATCTCTCATTTAGCCAACCCATTGACCAAGAATACACTAAAATGGGTTATGTTGGTATGGAAAAGCGAATGCGAACAATGTTTTAAATAATTGATAAGAATTTTAGTGAATTCTATAATCTTGACTCTACCATCAAGGAATGATTGATTTCTGAACGTTAGAGATGAATTAAAGAAAGGACACGGTTGTGTCCCCATATACAATGATAGTGTGATTTACTATGCATCTAGGTAGCTAAAAATTAATGAACAAAACTATCCAACTCGTTATCATTATTTTTCAGGGGTAATATTTACTTTGGTGATTTGGAGACATTACCTATATAGGAAAAATGTGATATATATATATATACACAAATAATAATAGTTTTAAATATATCATTTCATGGAAAGAACTCAACATGAGAAAAAGGAGATGTATTGATATTCTCAAGTATTATGATTTCACAAAACACCACCACACGTGGAAGGAAAATATGGTTGAAGACACTTTGAGTAGAAAGGACCAAAGACTTATGAACAAGATGAGTGTTTAATGAGATCCTTTATTCATGGATCTATTAAAGATAGATGTGGGAATTAGAATGAAAGGTAACATATCACTAGTTTTTCAAATAGTATCCAAAACTTCATTAATAGAATGGATAAAATTTTCACAGGCTGATGATGAGGTGTTTAAAATAAAAATTAAATCTGTAAATGATGGAAAGTTGACTAAATTCATATACGAAGGTTGAATTTTGAAATTTGGAAAGAGGAATTGTGTTCCCATTATTCTTGATCTAAAGAGCGAACTATTTGATGATGATCATATCTGTAATTTCTCTATACACCCTAGTAGAAAAACATATAGTTATCTAAAGGATCATTATTGTTTGGAAAACATGAAGAATGAGATTGTTGATTATGTGTCGAGATGTTTAGTTTTCTAATAGGTGGAGGCTGGAAGACAACATCCTAGATGAGTCATGAAACCCCATCATATTCCTATTTTGAAATGGTTTTATATTAATATTTCATTGATCATGGGGCTACCAAATAATCAAATAAATAATGATGTGATATGGGTAATTGTTGATCTTCTTATAAAATCAGCACATTTTTTGTGATATAAGAGAAGATTTACCACTTGAACGTTCATCAAGACTATATATTAATGATGTTTTATGAATTTATTTTATACACTTATATATTATTTATAATCGTGATCCCAAATTTACTTCACAATTCTGGAATATTCTTTAGAAGGCCCTTAATACTGATCTTCATTTGAGCACATCCTACCACCCAAAAATAGATGGACAATCAGAACAGACTGTTAAAACATTGGATTACATGTTGAGGTCTTGTTCACCTGACATTAAAGGAATGTAGAATCAGTAATTAACTTTAGTATAATTTTATTATAAGAATATCTTCCATTCATGTATTCATAAGGCACCATTTAAAGCGATATATGGAAAGAGATGTCATACACCAACATGCTGGGATTATGTTGGTGAAAGAAATATCATAGGACCAAAACTTGTTAAGGAAACCATAGAAATGATTAAGATTATCCAAACCCATATAAAAATAGCTCAAATTAGGAAAATTATTTATGATGATAACTGAAGGAAGGATTTAAAATTTCAATAAGGAGATCATGATTTCTTAAAGGTATCTCCATGGAAGGGTATTATACAATTTTGTATGAAGGGAAAATTAAGACCCAGATACATCAGAAATTTTAAAATTCTAGATCAAATTTGAATTATATCATTCCATTTAGAAATGTTAAAAAGTCTCTCCAAAGACTACAATGTGTTCCATGTATCAATGTTAAGGAAATACATGCTAGACCCAACACATGTACTCACCTATGAAAAAAATAGAACTTGAGCTCGCTATATCATTTTATGAAGAGCTTAACAAGATTCCTAATACTGGAGAACAAGTATTGATAAATATGATGACTTGTATGGTAATTATTCATTGGAGGAACCATAATACAGAGTAAGAAACATGGGAGCCGGAGGATCTTATGTTGAAGACATAACCCAATGTTTTTAGTTTACATTGTGTGAATTTCGAGGATGAATGTTTTGTAAGGAGGGGAGAATGTAACGAACCAATATTTTTATCAATGGAAATTACATTCTTATAAATATGTCATAATCACATTAAATCACAACACAATGATCTACTAAGAGTTATGTGACCATTAAACATATTTTTGTCACTTCTGTGACGTGAATTTCAAAAATATGACTTACACGGTTGTAGTCAGTAAGTTGTAGGGCGTTCGATAAGAAAAAAAATATTTTTTGGTCAATAGTAAAGTACCCATATGAATAGTAACATACCCTTATGAATAGTGATATAACCTAATGATTAGTAACCTTACCTATTATAGTATATAAATAAAACCCAAGTGGCTGTATGATATACCTATGTATTGGAATAAGTAAATAAATGTTTTAAAACTGTTTTTTAGAATAAATTAAAATTTTAATTAAATATTAAATTAATCATATTTAAAAAATTATTTGGAAAAAATGGACTTCATTTTTGGATTCCACACATCTAAAAATTGTTAGGATGTGTTTTTTTTATTTTTCAAAAATACTCAAATATTTGATGAATAATGTATTATGGTAAAATACAGTATATAAAAATTATCAATTGAATACACAATTTATGAAATCATAAGTGATTTAAGACCACTTGGTTTGAACTGAAATGCATTCATTACAATTCTTGGTCTTGGATTCATCACTATTGATGGCCTTCCAGGAAATTAATAAACTAATGATTAAAAATTATGAAAACCCTCCTCTCCTCCACTATACCCCCTCACCCCCTTCTCTTCACTCCACTAAGCATTAATTATCCTCAAAGATCTTCCCAATTACACTAACCTAATCAATTCCCACGTACAATAATGTCTTGGTCTTTCCAAAAGACCAATACCCCCTACGTTAACGAGGTTCTCAAGGAGGTTATTTCAAGAGGTAAAGCACCCTTCTTTTTCATTTAGTTTCCTTTCAATTTATCTTCTTTTGATATCTTCTCCTCACCTACTATGTATAAATGACCATGATAACTAAATTATTTTCTATATACTAGAATTATATCATGTTAATGGAAGAACCACAATCAATTTTATTACTCTCTCCCTTTTATTTTTATAAACTAAATCAATGTCCATGAGGTTCTATTTTATATCCTTCATGGATGAAGAAGTTTCATTCACCCATTTCTCCTTCATTACTGGACACAAAACCTTTTTTATGCTTGAACCAAACTATAATATATTTATTATAACCTAATTAATATTCAATAACCAGTATATGTACATATTATTAATTTATATGACAAAACTATTTCATAATAATCCATATACCTCCAAATAATCGTAGTGATTGTCATCTAATGATTCATCCTCATTACACACAACGAATTCATTTAAATGACCATAAAAAATAGGGATTTTAATAAATAATATTTAATTTCAATTATGGATATCTACACTTATTCCACATGAACTCCATTACATAAAAACAAATAAACCGGTTATGAAAATAAAACAAACAAACACTCCCAAACAACAGAATTCAATATTATAAATCATTAATAATGACATAAATGAACTAAAAATAATTATGAAAAACTATATAAATTTCTAATAGGTTCTTAATTTTGTTAGTAATATGTCTAATTTCATATTCCAGAACCGTATGTTCAAGAGGGGAACACATTCAGACATATGGTAAGGGTTTCTCTTCCTGAACCTCCATTTTCATTCGGGTAACTTTTATATACTAATTACTTAAATTAAATTATTATTTTTTATTATGTACTGCTCATAAATTATGTTTTATTATTCTATATTTGAAAACCAACCAGAATCCTTCCTTATTATATGTATAGTTACACATTTTAATGAGAACATTTTAAATTTTTTCCAAAATACAAGCCCGATTCAATGGAATTTCTCAAATTCTTACATAATTTCAATGGCACTCTATAATATGTTTTTCTTGGAAACCATTATCTTTATAAAATCAATAATTTTCTTATGAATGAAAAATATTACTTCACTTATGGTTTTATACAAATATATTTCCAAAATTACTCTTCTATTAAAAGAAAAAGTGTATTTATCTCAAGAATTAATCTAAGATTTTATAAGAGTATCTTCATCTATTTCAACACTATTGTTGATTATTATGTATTTTTGGGAAAAATAATTCATGGAATAATCTACCATATTTAATTTAATGTGTTTTAATTATTTTTTTGTGGGTGTTCTATCTTAAAACCATTCACCAATTTACTCTGAATGTTTAGTGTTTATGATTAATGATCGAGGAAAGTTATTTACATTTCATATATTATTTCCAATATGAATGTATATGTTGTTATATTTATCCCCATTAATATTAGGAATGAATTGGACATAGAAAGTGTCAGGTGGGGACAACTATCCACCCTCTATATGTCAGTAGGTCTCAGAAGACAAACTATGGTCTTGGCACAAGGCCTTGACAAAATGATTATTAATGGTATTTGAACGAGGCCTTGTGGTATGGTGATGATGTCCCACATTATGAATTCCATAATTATGAAAATAATATTTATGGTTCATGTTGTTATTTGACTATTAGAATACACATGATTATGTTTTATTATGAAATTATTTACTCATCTCTTATTTGTTCCATAATATGTTCAAGTTTATTATTTGTAAAAGGAATATTTTTTTAGTTATTAAACATGCCTAAGGTTTATATATCTTGTACTATAATAAATACCCTAACTGAGAATTTGAGCTCACCCCTTTCTTATATTTTATTTTCTTAGGACATGAATAATTTTATAATGAATGACATGCTGAAATAACCTATGTTTTATAGATGTTTTCAATGGAGTTTCTATGTTGTTTTTCTTTTCAGGTTGTAATGTTGAACTTATGTATGTATCTTGTTTCCAACAATACTAAACTACATGATCATTTAGGATTCATATTCCATGTTTATATGCCAATATTATACAGTAAAGCACCAGATCTAGGAAACATGGGTCTGGTCCTTACAGAAGTTGGGTGAAAGAACATAAGTTGGCCACACTCTTTAGTGTTTCCATCCGATTCCTAATCATCAGTCCCCTGGAAGTTGCAACATTGAGTATTAATTTTCTGTTTTTGAAAATGTTTTTTGAACCCTAAAATGAAATTTTAGGATAAATTTAACACGGGTCCTACCACGAAGGATGCTTCTAGGGATATGGAGTTGGTTGAATGTCACGATCTGTCCCACGAGGGCCTTCTTGGCTGGCAGAAGGCTTAGCATCAATATTCAATGCTCGCCTACATAGACTAGTGGATATAAAAAAGTACTTATTGACATAAATAAAATGGGAGACCTATTCCTAAAGAATTTATATGAATGAACCCAACCATGTTTACGTAGAATATTATAGGAATAACCAGATGAGATAGTATCATAGAGAGAGAAATATATCCATGCAATAACCTATAGGGAATAAAAATGATTATGACAGCATAAAATGAAAAGTAAATGAAAAAAATACATAACCAACCAGAATATATGTCCCATACATACAACAACTAGAAAAAAAATTAGAGAGTACCTGTATCTAAATTTTTATGCAGCGACCACCGTATGCAGTCAAATGCACCCAAGTATCCTTATGCTTCTCTGGAATCTCCTTCATCCTATTTTTTTGTCTTCATAATACATAAAAGTTGTAGGAAAATCCCTGCATGGATGTATATATACATACCCATTAGGACCTCCCAAAAACTAAATTAGGAGAAATAAGATACAAAATAGTATATTTCAGTTGAACCCCAATGAAGAAGTGAAAACAAATCCCATCAAATATATATATATATATAATCATAAAAGAAAACAAGTAAGAGAGAGAAATGGGATCTCCACATCCTAGATCATTCTAGAAAATTATTCTACCAATATCTCCAATGTTATACCAATGACACCCAACATCTCACATATTAATCCAAAGAGTAACCATGTCGAGCCACACCTCCCCACTGTGTATCATATTACAGGTGGAATAATCACTAGATAGAGGACCCATGCCATGGTATGAAATGAGGGTTACACTTAATATACTGTTTGAGGATCCATACCCTATTCCATAGGGGGTGTCCACTCTATAGGTAGATGAATCTTTCCCTGACATAGTAGGAGGGTTAAACTATTTAGGTTGATAGAGGTCACATATCCTAGTATGTCAGTGGGTTAAAATTTATAAACTTAGTAATTTTGCAGGACATAGTCAGAGGGTTCCAAAATAAAGGTAGAGGACCCATCACCTGAAATTATAAAAGGGTTCCACTCTATAGGTATATGACACATTCTTTGATACAATATAGGGGTCTCAGAATATATGTACAGTACCCATGAGACGACACATTAATAGGGTTACCCATTATTGGTAGAGGACTCATACACTAAAACAGAAGGTTGTTTTGACTCTATAGGTAGAGGACCCATGGCCATACATAATAGGAGCTTTCCACTCTCTAGGTAGAGGAACTATGCACCAAAAAAGCTAGAGGGGTCCACTCCGTACATATAAGATCCATTAAATGAAATTGTAGGACATTTATACTCTTCTAATTGATATATAGAGGACCAAAAACCTGGTCCAAAATGGGTGGTAATACCCACTGATGATCCTACCCAACCACTACCATGTTTTGAGGCTCTCCAAAAGAAGTTTCTTACTTGAAATATTTCTCACAGTATCTCAAAAGCTACTATGAAGGACACCATCATGTTTGACATGAATAAACATAGGATATGCTACACGCAGTCCAAAATCAATGTATTAACAAAGGAGTTATGAGATATAGAAGATTCATAAAGGAGTACACGGTGTGTATGTGACCCAATATATTGTGTAGTCCCACTATACTTCCTGGATGTGTCCTCTCTAGCACACATTTCATCGGCCATTTATTACTACATGGAATGTAAAGGTACAAAATGGCATGTATCTCCCATCAGAGGACATACCATGTTCCCCTAGTCATGCGCATGTAAATTGGTCACGTGATAGTACATGGAGTGTACCTAGCCATGTCTTTGTTTATGTACTCCCAAAGTACACACCGGGACACCATCACCATGCCACATGGCATGTGGGTGTCCCACTAGGTGTGTGATACTTTACTCTCTTGGAATCCATAGCTGATATAGATAGAGATCACCATGTCATGTGTTGTTTGTACCATACTGTGTTTAGTCTATTTTTTTAGAAAAAATCCAATTTCCATCACATGTCCTCATATCACCTATACTAATCCTGTTTCTACCATGAATAAAACCATGAGTCTCAGATCTAAGAACATCCATTCTCATTCCATTTTTGGGAGTTAATTTATGTGCTCTAGTGGATGATAATAATTTTTTTTGTTTTTGAATTATGATATTTAAAATGGAAATTCTTATTTATACTACCATGAAAATCTAGTTAGAATGAGTTTAGGAAATAAAACACTTGGTCTTGGGTTTGGATTTGGATTAAATAATTATTATTTTTATATGTTCAATTTCAATTTTATAATCAACACATGAAATCTCATGTTTTAACTTCTATTATTTATTTAGAAATTGTGTAATATCAATGAATTCCTAAACACTCTCAACTCTATATCCACCATTAATCAAGGCCGATGACACTCCTTGGGTTGAAGGTGCCACCTTCCAAGACCCATCTATATCGATGATATTTGAACCATTAATTAACTGAACTCTAATATGTGAAGAACTAACAAATTGAGAGACAGAAAAGTGATTAAATAAAATAATAGAGAAAGATTAAGTTTCATGGAATCAGGGGAATTCACCGAATTAGGGATATTCACCTCACTAATGCATGCTACTCAATTATATCAACAAAAATAAAATTAATCATTAAAAATATTCATGAACACCTTGACCTCCCCATTTCCAATTCATGGGGTCACCTTCTCATTTTCGAGTGTAAGAGATCACATAATGGAGTGTGTGGAAGACATGAAGAAGAATAAATAGAATAAAATAAAATATAATAATAATGGCGCTGAGAAAATAAAATATTAAATTAAAAGATAATTGGGATGATAGGGAGATATAGAATTAAAAAAAAAGAAATTAAATTGAAAATAATTAATAATTTTATTTAATTTTTAATAAATTTCAAAATAATAATTATAATTTTTTTAATAACTATTAATATTATTATAATATTTTAGAGAAAAATTTATTTTTAAAGAATAAGATTAAGAATTAAATAATAAAAGATAAATTATTTAGAAAATAATAATATTAAAATATATATAAGAGTAATATTATTTTTATATTTAATTTTATTAACACGTATGATATTAATTATAACAATACTAATTAAAACTAAAAAGGTGAATAATTAGAGAATAAGAAAATAATATGGATGACAATTTTAAAATAAATAAATTTAATTTATTTAACTAAATAGAATTTATATAAAAAATTAAAATAGAAAAATAAAAATAAAAATAATATAAAAAAGAGGAATGGTGGTAAAAGTTCTAGAAACCTCCTCCTCAATCAAGGATCCTAATCTGGGGTCCGAGATAATCATTATGGAAGGGGGCATGGCCCTCCTTTTATAGGAAATGGTAAAATCTTGGTTCCGAAATTGTCCTTCAAACATTTCCATGTTTTGGCCACATAAAATGACCATATTTTGCAATAGTGTCTTCATTAATGTTATTCATTGATGTCTTTCTTGTATTCTCTATAATTTCCATCTCCATCCTCCATGTGTAGAGATTGTTGTGTCTATTTTATTCTAAGAATTTATCATACCCAGTAAGACAATTTGTATTTGACATCTTTGCTTTCATGTGAATTAATTTCCTTAAATGGATGAATCATGAATATAATCCATCATAAAAGTGGCTCTTAAATGCCAAGTTTGTTTCACAAATCAATTGTAGCTTATTTGGTCTGTATACATGGGATCTATGGCCCAAATATAAAAATTAGATAGATCTATGCAAAAATTTCAATGTCCAACTTGTGATCTAGGTTTAGGATTCTAAATGGTAGATCTAGCTTCAGGTACAGAAGAATGAAAATAATTCCATTTAAAATAAAATTCAATAAAAAAAGTTTCTCAATTAGGAATAGAAAAGAAAATATTATGGATGAAATACCAAAAAATTGAATTAGTTAAAATCCAAATTAAACTATTATTTCAAATTAAGATCAAAATACAACTAAACCCTTAAAATGTAAAAATTTACATTAAAATGACACTTTTATGAGAATGAAATAATTTAAATTCAAAGTAAAATTATTGAATGTATCTTCACATTCCGTTGTAAGAAAATGAGAATCTAAATAGCATGTACGAGGCTATAGCACCTCCCGCTCTCTTCTATTGCTTTCTGATCAATTAAAGATCCTATATAAATTTTAATAAATACCAAATTATCATAAATTTTCATAATAATTCCAAAATTATCCATCCTTATCATTGTTTTCACAACCTACAAGAATTTAGTGCTTTGATTGGGCATTAATTTTCCTTGACAAAGTTGAACTATGAACCTGTTGGCCAATATTGATGAATGTGAAGAACAATATGAAAAAACAATATAAAAGGTGATAAATATTGTAAATTATTAATTCTTACTGAAAAATCAAAAGTGGGGAAAATTATGGGTGAGAAACATGGCCTAAATATAAAATAAAATGAATGAATAATTTATTTCCAAACCCGGAAACATTAAAATCATTAGGAAAGGATAGAAATTAAAGTTGATAAATTAATCAGTTATAGATTATTTTAAAAGGGTGGATATACAAAAAAATGTTTTCTACTTTGATATTAGGTCATTAATTGGTGAAAAAAACAATTTACAATGATGGAGAGGTCCCATTGTGTTCTCTACACCTCAATTCATCTTGATCTTGTTATCAGTCATTGTTCAATCATGATTTTCTAATGAATAAAAGTCGAAACCTCCCAAAAATTCTTATTGGGTTATGTGGATAACCCTAATAAAATTTTACAAGGACATATTTTTAGTGATTCATGATTATAGTGTTTAAATTTAAATAAATAAAAAATCATTTATCTTAATTTAAGTGCACCCTCCAACATATGCCTTTACTAGACGCCCAATGTCGACCATCTTTAGGTCCCAACTAGGGTAAAATCAAAATTACAGAATCAACTGTGATCTCAAATTTCTGATTCAAAACTCAATTTTGGAGATATTATATAATTTATAAAAAAGTATTCCTGAATGTTATAAAATATGTTTAATATTTTTTTAATAAATTAATTATTGGCTCACCATGCCTTAGAATCACATTCTGTCTCATCACTTTGCTTTGAAAATATTCATATATATATTTCAAAGTCTTGAATGTAAAAAAATGTCTCTAAATTATTCCATCCATCTAAAATATAATCCCCAAAACGAAAAACTAAAGAAAGGTGGGGGTACTGTGAAAACATCTGAATCTACCACTGCTAGGATATCTCATGCATGCTCCCATTCTACCACATAACATGAACCAAAATAATTGTCCCCCACCCCACATATTCTTATCCTATCTATCCTTGATCTCCATCTGTAAATCTGGGAATGTGGATTCATACATAACGTTGAGGTATCCACAATGAATAATGTGTATAGGATCATGTACGTATCCCATCAGTTATGACACATGGAAGATATCATGCTTTCACATCAAATACAGGGGTAAGGAGAGGTGGTATAAATCCTTTCTAACCTTATGAAATATCTCAAATGTTCTGGTGAACCTTGGTGATATGTTTCCACTTTGGATAGATCTGCGTAATTCTCTTAGAGGGGAGACTCTCAGAAAATCATAGTTTCCTTGATCAAAATCCAAGGGCCTATGACATCAATATTAATATGATTTCATCCATATTTGAGTTGTCCATGTAAAATCATGGATCATTTGGACCTTCATCATATTCACCTGCACCATATTCTACACAACATGAGATACCTCATGGATCTTAGTCCAACATTATATTGACTATCAGGGTTTCCCGTATGGGCCTCTAATGGTGCCATTCCAACTATAGGATGATATTTATTATTATAATATAACTCTATAAAATGTAATTTTTCCTCCCATATCTAACTAAAATATAACAAGAAATCCATTATCATATCCTCTAACAACTGGATAGTGTGAAAGGTCTACCCATATAGCTAGGAGTGAAATTTCGTAATCATCCTCATTTGGAACCTGAATGAACCATGCAAGCCTCTCTGTAACCTTAAAGTGAACCATGCATCATGCTCAGAGAAAATAATTGGGGGAACCCAATAAATATGTATCATCTTCTATATTTTCAACTTCCCAAAACACTCCACTAAACTATACTCCCTAATAGAAAGAAAGTTCACGGACTTCATAATTTGGTCAACTATTACCTAAATAGCATCATGGCCTCTCTCTATCCATGTAATAAATATCATTATGTCCATTTTATTTAACCTCATTTTCAATCTTGTATCTCAAGAGGTTGCATAAAACATTCCAGAACCTAGTGCTAAGCCTTCACCTATGGACATGTGAGACATAAATGGATGACCTCGACTACACTCCACTTCATTTCAGCACATAAAAACTATTACTAAATGCCATAGTACATCTTCCCAACACAAGAATGTATATCCAAAGGAGAAGGATTTATCCCTCTAATCACTTCCTCTCACATCAGGACAGAAACCACTTCTCATTCATAGAAAATGATGATGGTGTTTTCTCCTTTAGAAAATCTATCTTGTAAATCATTCGAGGATATCTAGTAATGTATAACCTTATAGTCGATGCCTTATATCTGATCCTCCCTCGTATTATGAAGAAGTGGATGATTTAACACCATCTACAAAATAAAATTTACAACCTCCTCCTCAACAAGGGTTAGTTATAACAAATCAAACTACTTAGACACATCCTCCACAAGGCAATAAATATAATTACTACTAAGATCATCTTCTACCACATTTTTCTTCAAAGTATTATATATTATACCAATGTCATATTTCCTTAGTATCTCAATCCAACACTTATATCTCAAATTCATGTATTTCTATGTGAAGACATGCCTGAGACTCTAATGGTCTATCTAAACAAAAAAAGAGCTCTCTTAGAAGAATATTTCTCCACATCCTTAGAACAAAGACTACCATTGTTAACTCTATGTCGTTGTTTACATAGTCATATTAAGTTTTTTCTCAACTACCTCAACCCATCTGTGATAATTCCCTTTATATTCATCAACATGAAATAAACACTGGTTCCAAAGGAATGGAAATACATATATACTACACTCTCTCCTCCGGTAGCCACAAATATAAGCACTTGTCGACCTCAACTCCTCAATGGATCTCTATAGATACTCAGTCTAGATAATCATATTATATTTATAAATTATATAATTAAATTTTGATGCAATTTTAGATAATACTACCAAAAACCTCTTGTAGTACCCTTCCAGTCCATGAAAACTACTCACATATGACACTCTCTTGGGTGGATCCGAAGAAATAAATTCATCAATATTCATCTGGACCACAACTAATATATGATTAGAAATTAAATTACAAATAATATAATGCTTCTTTATCTAGAAGTATAACTTATAGTTTTTACCATAAAGTTGATGCTCCCTAATCAAGTCTAAGACCATCCACTAGTTCACTATATTCTCGTCCCCAGATGCATAGTAGATGAGATTATCTTAAATGAAGAAAACTAAATACCATGCATGTATGGATGGATTATCTAGTTAATCCAATCCAATAAGATAGTGGGATAAATTTTCAAACTGAAAGGAATTTTCTAGAACTAGGAATCCATAGAGACATTATAATGATAACTACAGAATATCAACCTTGTGAACTCTCAAGTAGTGGATGTTAGACCCAAGATAAATCATTGATAACCATATCGTGTCCAAAAACTAATCAAAGAGGTCACCAATCCTCTTCATGTGGAACATGTTCTTTATCATGGCCTATTTTAGGTGATAATAATCAACAAAAAAAATCTGCAATATCCCTTCCATACTTTTCATGAACAAAACCAAAGAATCTCTAGGGGACACCCTAGATCCAAAACAATGATTCTCCAAAATGTTCTCCAACTGTATCCTCATATCATGGAGCTCGTTAGGGAACATATAATAATCCATAGAAGATGTTGTAGTTGTTATGAGGTCAAATTAGATGAAAAAATTCCAACTACCACCTCATCTGTAGTCCCAGAACATCCTCAGGGAAGATGTCCATATATTATTCCACAACTATAGGAATCCAAATGCATGTGTAACCCACTACTCTATGGGATAAACTCACTAAATAATTTGTTTTGGGTAGAAAACATTCTTCTCAAAAGACCCACTCCCTCCACCACGACATCTCTCTCTCACAAAAAAAAAGTAATCTCATCCCATATTCCAAAATAAATATTACTAACCTATAATGACAGTTGATATGGTATCAGACTATGGAAAACCAGTCTATAACAAAGATAACTCCATATGGATTCATTTTAATGACCATGATGTCCTATGAGAAACACTCACCACCAGTCAATACCTCAAACTGCAAGAATATTAATGATAATGAAGTAGTGTTCCCCGTAAAAACCTTAAGGACATGTTAATGAGCTAAATTTTCAACTGGGAGAAACATATAATAAACTAAGAGTACGGAATGAACAAACGAATCTCACATGTTTATTCGAGTAAAAAATAAATATTTTAATAAACACATATTGTAACTCTAATCATCTCATGATATTACAAGTCACATGCATCCATATTCTACAGTTGTCCACAACCCTGACCAAGGATTCCCATATCATATTCTGGGCCTCCTAGGGGTGATGGAGCTGGATGGATCCTATAACATCATCCATGACCTGCAGCTCCTTCTGACGAATCCCCACATATTCGTTTTCCATATCCACCTATGTGGGGTCTGCCCAGGCCACACTTGGATGAAGCATGACAAAAGAACTACCTATACCTTATTAGTCCATCAACTAGCTGTCTTTATTCCTCATAATGTTAGATTGGGAAATCTTGTTCTAGGTGGCCTTGCTCGTCCCATGCATTACATGACCCCTAGATTCCCTGGTTCTTTATGTTGTTTATATTCCTCATAACCATGTGTCTATGTTTGGTAATGAAATGATATCTTATGCCAGGATACTACAAACTTATGTCTACTAGATACTTAAATGGATTCAAAACTATGAATCCCACTTCCATCTCCAGCTGCATATCATCTCATTGATAGGAATATTGCTTTCACCAATACCCTCTTTAGTACTCCAAAATATATGGGAATTCAATGGGGTAACACATTGAAAAAATGACTCTGAGAAAACCCTTTCCCATATTATGCACCCAAAAGTATCCACATTTATTCTTATTTAGGGAGTAGTGTATAAGGTCAGTGAACCACACTGCATACTCAAAAAACTAGCATCCTTTCTTGTTACGGCTCCCAAAGCTCAAAAATATCGACTGATACTAATCATGATGTGTAATAATCCTCAAGAAATTTATTTTAGAAATCATAAAATTTTATTTTTGACTAATCATGCATCTATTTGAATGAGATACACTAGCACCCAAATACTTTATGGAAAAGGATGGCTACCGACACAACCATCTGATCAGTTTGGGTCTATAGAATCCGGGAAAATTGGATCATTAACTCATGAAAATACTATATTTCCTAGGGATAAAGATCATTAGGTAACCTCAACATCCTCTAGAGTTATAATTCTTGGAGTGTGACAATCAAGAATGCATCCATAGTGTGCAATTCCAATATAATATCCTTCTTGATAGACGTGGGTGATGCTACCTACACACCTGAAGCATGGATCTCATGTGATGGCCACTAAACTAAGGCCTCAACACTTATTGGATCATCATCATGGTACTGAATTTGTAACTTTGATATTTTTCTTCATAGAGGTATCCTTAAAATCTAATCAAGATGAACCAGAATTAAATTAGGATATATATATGTATGAGATTAATAAAAAAGGATAGGTAAAAATCTCAATCCAATGTGATTCATTTACCAAAGTTCCCTGCCACCAATGTATCAGTATGTTGAGTTGAAAAATCATTGTCTAGATTCTCGGTGAATGGATATGTCAGCTGTCATACAATTATTGGGTTCTAAATCCTAACATCCAAACATGAGGCACTATAACTCCTTTTCTCTATGTACAAATTAATTCTTCATAAGGGGATAAATCTGAACACTACCCCAAGGAATGAAGCACCTATGATACTAATATATCATAACCCAACCCAATGAGGCCCACCTGGCTAGAAAAATGATGATAAATAAATACCCTAATCCCACCTCTATAGTTCATGGGATGGGGAAAATCATTAAAAATAATAACCAAATGGGAGGTCTTTTTATAAATTACATATACACATGCAGCCAACCATAACTATTCAGAACTATAGAGGAATAATGATAAAATATTATAACATATTGAGTAAAATCCTCCCATGAAATAAGATATAGGAAATTCCAAATTGAAAAATAGTTTCATATAAAAATCAAAGGAAAATATATAGACCGAACTATAAAAATCACCACAACTGAAAAACAACTAGAAAAGAAATACTAAGATATCTTGTCTCAAGATGACCAATCCCCAACCATCGTGGGTGGTTATATTAACCCATGTATCCATATGATCCTTTGAAATATAGTATAAATTATATGTCATCTGCATAAGAAATGACATATGTTGGAAAATACCCTATAGGGGTGAGTATATACATACCCAGTAAGACACCCAAAAAATGATGGGGGTCAATAGAAGAAATGATATAAGTTTTCAAACCAACCCCAATATTGGAGGGAAAACAAAGCCCATACATAATATATATACATATGCTCATAGAAGAACCTTGTTAGGGGACTGAAAGGGGTTCTTTATCTCCCATACCATCATTGGAAAAAAATTCCAATAGTTCTAATGGTCTATCAATGATACCCACACTCTCCCATGATTGTCTAAAGAGTAACCTTATGAAGCCATAACTTTCCACTATTCCTCAGAGTAAAGGTGGTAAAATCTATAGATAAAGGACCCATTACATGGTAGGATAGAAGTGTTCTACCTAGTATGTGGATATATTAACCACACCATGGTCTGTTCGGGGGTTCCACTCTATATATAGAGGATATTTTCCTTGACATGGTATAATGGTTCAACTTTATAGGTGGTAGGTAGAGGGATCGTTCCATGAACTAGTTTTTGGAAACTACAATATAGGTAAAACACCCATTACTAGACACGGAAGGAGGGTTCCACTCTATAGGTAGAGGACCCATGTTCCGACATAGTATAAGGGTTCAAATCTGTTGGTAGAGGACCCATGTATTGAAACATTATGAGAGTTCCTCTCAATAGGCATTGGAACTATGAACTTACATAGAAGCAGGATTCCACTATATAGGTAGATAGATAGAGGAACCACACCATAGTTAGAATATGGTAGATCTCTCTGCTGATCCTATATAATCACTTCCATTATTTCTCATTGAAAAAATAATCATCTCACAAAGAAAATATCACATCATATATAAAAATACACTACAAATTCTTCCATTGAATTGTATATGAAAAGGAAGTCACGATAGCCGCTTTTGAGATTAAATATGATTCAAAACGAAGGAGATACAAGGGATAAATGATTAATAAATGAGTGTGTGCCATTTAAGGGAACCACATGGAATTTTTTCCCACCATCATACCTAGTCATGTACTCACCAATACATGGAGTTCTAGATATCTACTAATTCATGGAATTTAGGGGTACTACACATTGCATCTGGACCCCTGAGGCTGAGGTTTGTTGTCCTTATCATGCCAGTTTATACAGGTCATGTTCTAGAACATGGAATGTGTCTGACCATGTCTCTGTCATTTTACACCTACAATACACACTAAAGAACCAGCACCAAGTCATATTTTGTTCGACTTCACACATGGCGTGTGATATTTAACCCTCTCTAAAGCCCAATACAATATAGCTAGGGGTATATATCCTTTTTTCTCTAGTCTACATATTGTGTAGTTGGGTTTTTTGACAAAAACAATAGTTTTATTTGTGATTAAACATTATACCATTATTTCCACTATTAATCAATCCATAATACCTGAATCTAAGGATTTTTTGTCTTTTATATCTCCATTCATTGATTTTTGAGCACAGATGGATGAAAATTGATAATCAAAATAGCGCATATGAGGCCATAGAACATCCCACATTCTCATGTATCCTACCAACCAATATCATTTCCCCTTTCAGAAAAAATAATTAACCACATCCCAAAACAGATCATGATCCATCCCCAAATCACCATCACAATTTTCATTCTCAAAACTGCTCAAAATCTGGGGGTTCAAGCAAGATAAACCCACCCATCATAGTAAAACCACATCTCCATATACCAATGATGAATAATGCTAGAACGTTTTGGAAAAATCACCACAATAATGTCATAAGAATCATTAGATAGTTATTATTGACCAAAAAATGTAGGAATTGAATATCCCTGGTGGGAAACATTGCATACGGAAATAATAAATTTATGAAATAATTTATTTCAAAACATGGGATCATGTGAAGGATTAGAAAATTAAATAAATCAATTATGATAAATTAATATATTATTGATTAATTACAAAGGATAAAAATATAAAAAAATACATTCCCTAGATATATATTGGATCATTCTTTGTTAAATATTATATTTTCCAATGATGGATAGTATCTATTGTTTTCATTATATCTCAATTAAAATTTCTTTGGTTGTCGGTTGTCATTCAATCATGGTTCTCCAATGAAGAATGGTGGATTACTCTCAAAATATTCTCATGGTTATGTGACTACCCATGAATAATTTCATGATGATTTACTTATATAGTTTTATTATTATGTAATTTATATTAAAATAACTAATTTAATGATTTGTTTTAATTTAAATACACCTTCCAATGGCTACGACTACCATATTATTGGATCCAACCAACTTTTGTTCATGCCTAGGTAAAATCATCATTGTTGATTCAACCATGGTTTTAGATTTTTTATATGAGACCTTATTAAGAGATATTCTACTATTTCTAAAAAACTCTGGATGTGTGATACAAAATATATTTTGTGTTTTAAATAAAAAATTAATTCTAGGATCTCCAGACCTCATAATAGAATGCCATCTAAACTCTGGGATTTGAAAATATTCCTATATATATTTCAATCATTTACATATAAAAATGGAATCATAATTTAACAAAAAATACGCACATTTGTGCACAAATAAATATTTCCCCTTGACCACGACATGGGAACCTATGGAGATATTGAGTTCCTTTGGTACCCTTGAGTTCTAAAAAATGGCCAAGGAACATGTGAACAAAACGTGAGTTTTTTTTCTGGAATATATTTTTTTTAAACCAAGGAGTTATATGAGAATTTGATTTAGAATCCCCTCGATTACATGGTAACAACAACTAGCTCCCATGTCATGTGTTCTACCAATGAGATATTTTCATGAAATCCCATTGTACAACAATCCATTTACATGAAAATGTGATGATGAATGCGAGGTGTTACCCATATATACCCGAAAATAAATAAATAAGATGCATTCATATTTATTCCATGCCATAGTGATGTTATGTGACACCCAGTAATGATTTTGGCTATAAATAGGACCTCACCCCACACCCTGGAAAGGATATCTAGAAGATTAAGCAATGCTCTTGTGCATGAAAACCTATATTCTACGAAATCCTGAAACACCAGAAACCATGGAATCTCAATGTTAGAGAATGTATATGATAGACCTACCAGGGACCCTAACATGACTTATCCTATGTTTTATTGATCAACTCGTAACAACTCCATAGTCTGGTCGCATTAGTTAATGAGAAGTAACATTAAAATAACAATTGTTTTTGTTCAAATCCATATATTGTGAGAAAAAATTCCCTTATAATCCATGTTTTTTTCATGTGATATATCCCATTTATAATTCTACAATATTTGTGCATAATAAAATAAATCTATGCACAACAAATTTCTATTCCCTGGCCTTGTGTCCCCTATTATTCTACTGTATTAATTACCCTACATTTTCACTTAATAATATATACCATAATGAATTTTGATCTTAATAATTGGAACTGTAACATCAAGACTGTAGATATCCACTCATCTGTGGCAGTGCCAATGCCATTCCCCCATCAAAATAAGCCTGACTGGGGGATACATATTTCTTGGACATGGATTCACTAAGGAAAATGTATTACCTATCTCAATAGAGCCGGTTTATAAAGAATCATCATTTATCCTTGACATGGCCCCCCTTAGAGTTTGATTCCCGTCCATGTTCAATCTATTTGAACTAAAACAACCTAGATACACATACTGGTCATATGATGTTAAAATTAATTACAATATCTTAATCACATGAATCTAAAATATAGTCTTACCCATATGCAACAAACACAATATTCTTAATGTATGGCTTATAGGGGATGACACACTCCCCATATTTAACATATGTGACTCCCGTAAAAGAATACTTATATGAGTAATCCTTGCACCATAATTCCCATATGCCTCATCGGATGTGAGTCCCATTCTGGGAAGGTTCCATAAAAAATCCATATTCCATACCTAGTTAATTCTCTTTTCGTGACATGAGCATCCTTAATAAGGGATGTTAAACAAAATAGACCATTCGTGCCACTGAACCATAAATTTTGGCATCAAACTATGTCGGTTTTGATCCCTATCTCTCAAGTAGGATACATAATACAACTCCCCAAGGATCAATTTTGGAATCATCTTAGTGAAAAATATTCCCCCATGGGGGATTCACTCCATAAAATCACAGTGTGGAATAATTCCCTTTGGGGTGGACACAATCCATCAAATCTTAGTGTGAAATTATCCCCCATAGGGTGACACACTTCACCTTCACAGTGTTTAATTATCCATCATTAGGTGACACACTCCACCATCCAGTGTGAAATTATCCCCCCATGGGGGACACTCATAATCATCCTTGTGTGAAATTACCCCCTTTGGGGGACACGTTCCACCATCCTAATGTGATATTATCCCCCTTGGGGGGACACACTTCATCATACATGTGTGAAATAATACCCCATCAGAACAAACTCCACCACCTTTACCCCACATTACATTAAACCTATGACCTGATCTATATCCTCAAGAGATTAATATTATACCCAAATCTAGAATCCCAACCCCATGTAATAAAAATTTGATGTCTGAGGTAAAAATTCTCAAAAGAATAACCCCCTTGGGGAAAAAATCCTTATGATCTACATGAGATACCTCGGGATCCACACCTATGATGCCTCACATGTGACATTCCCTCCAAAATAGGAATAATTGTTTGTTCCCAATCAACCCAACGTCTACACATTCTTAACATGCCAAATTATACTACCTCCCTAGATCGAAGGTTATTAACATATCAAGATAGAATATCTATAATTAAATGATGTCCACCTCAAGATGGAAGTGGGGATGAGTTTCATGAACATGAAATAAATCAATGAGAGAGACCTACCCTAGTCAAAAATATCCATGGAAAAATATGTGGAATGAGAAAAAACATCCCATCATCCCATTTCAATTATGGATCCAACATCTCTGGTTGAGAGTTATGGAAGTAAACCACCTTCTGAAAGAGGGAATGTAGGGAAATGAATGTAGTGTTATTACACTAGGAGTAAGTGAGACTCTGACCTTAGTGAAATAATTGAAAACATGTTTTCATCACAAGAAATCAAATAGATTAAGTTATTTAAAAATAAATATATTGGAATGTCTTGGGATGTTACATTTTAATATATGTTTGTTGATATGTGTCATATATGCTACCCAATATGACATTACTATTTTAAAATATCATGGTGTTACACACTTCTATCTTGTACCATAATTGTCTTCTTGTGACTATGGATAAAAATCAATGATTTACCCAACACATGCTTTTAGTCCACATGATATATGCTCAACATAAGATATAGGAGTATTAATAAAATTTCCCAATAAATCACTTCATTCTCAAAACAGCCTTTATATTTGCATAGAAATGTTTTTTTTATAACATAACCAATTAATCATCTCAAATAACATATTATGAGTGTTGAGAATAATTTTTTTTTCATCAAACCCATTTTTCCAAGATCAATGATGTTACTCAATAAGAAAACTTCATAATGGGTAGCTACTTTTAACATGAACCCAATATGCTAAAATATCATGATATATATAATTTAAATGAACATATTTAGCTTCATCATTGTTATATCTCCCCCTATTTATCTTATCCCCATATTATATTCTCCCTCATTTAAAATAAAACCAATGGTCACTCCTTTTTGGACTTTAATAAGGTAAAGAACACAAATCAAAAGATAGTAAAAACTCATCATACCTCTGGGAGTACATGGTTCCACATCGACACTATTCAAATTTATATAGTAACATGGACTCCAAGATCTATTCAATTGCAATAAAAAGTTTAGGTTGTTATGTATTTCATTATAATTTCTGCAGCATATGGTTATATAATCAAATATTCCAACTTCAAAATCCTGTGGTCTACACTCTCATTTATAAAATGATACATGATCACAATGTTTATCTTCTATTAGTGGTGGATAAGATATTTTCTCCAATTTATCACTATTGAAATAGACTTATAGGTTTTGATTAGAGACTACACATTAAATTATATATCTTTACATTTTTATATCATCCACAGTAATTGTATTCAATATTGAGAATATCAAATATATTCATCTTCTTCAATGTTCAATGAAATGAAATCTGGTTTCATGCATTGAAACGAAATATGAAATACACTAATATATAATGTACCATGATTTGGAAATTATTAAATCCTCCATACTGGCCTAATATACATCTATATAACCCAATATCTCTTACTGTGATAGTTTATTTTACAATAAACCAAAACCCATCATTCATATGATATAATGAAGTATGAATTTTACTAAAATTATGTATATTTCATTGGGATTATTTTTATATTATTATCTATATCATGTGGGAAAATA
This sequence comes from Viscum album, assembly GCA_963277665.1. Classification (NCBI taxonomy): domain Eukaryota; kingdom Viridiplantae; phylum Streptophyta; class Magnoliopsida; order Santalales; family Viscaceae; genus Viscum; species Viscum album. The sequence continues at coordinate 154,820,737 of OY728166.1, read as the reverse complement.
ATATTGGGTTTTGTATCTATCAATTACAATGGGATCCAAATGATCTGACAATATTTTTTTGAAACTGACTAATTTTCCCGCAAGATATCATTACAACTTCATCAGAGTTTTAAATAGATTTCCATCTCCTTGTAATTTTTATTTGTAAATATTCTCAAGAAATACAATCCATATTTGTATTGATATACAAATGTATAATTCCTTCCATAAATCATTATAGTCAATGTAAAAATTCCATCTCATCAATCATTGAATTTCATAATCGAATTATTAAATTCTAAAAATGGTTTACATTGCACCTAGTTCAATCCTCCATTGATTATTATGTAGATTTACACAAAAAACATCATACATTTATCACTATATTTTTTTTCATTGATATTTTATTATATTCCCCCTACAAGAAACTATGAATCTAAAATTATGATCAACGAATAAATACCATGTTCTTGGTGCCTACTTTAACCCTTAAAAATTATTCTTTATCCAATAGACTTTGGTATCATTTTGATGAAGAATAAAACATAAAATTATTGATGTAAACCTCTTCGTATAGACATTCATTCCAAAAAAATAGACATCCATCTGGATTTTTTATTTTTGTATTCATTCTTATGGCTATGAATAATAGAATACTCTCTATCCTTTTAACTGGTAAAAATTTATCATTTGCAATGACTTTCATGATTTTTTAGTATCCCTAGAACACAAGTAATGATTTTTCAAACTAGCATGAAATAAAAATATAGATTGTTTAGGGAGACCCATTTTCTCTCGGTGAATTTTTATTGGTTGACTTCAATCAATATCCAATGTATGATAAATTTCAATTTAGTGCAGCTCTTAATTCATCACCATAACACACTTATCATCTCTTGCAGCATCATTGAAACATTTTGAATACACATGAAATATATATAATAATTTCGAAAAAGGCATCATTTTACTCATATTAACTATTGTTGAATGATCTATGATTATGTTATGTCTATAAATTATAGCTCTAATCTTCATATCATTTAAATATAAAGGTATAACTTCATCCTAATCACCATTTGAATTGTATTTTTAATCTATCTCATGCTCTTGAACTCCACCCCTAGATGATCATATCTTCCTCACTCTAATTTTCTAAAGGTTCTTCATATTCTACACACACATAAATAATTTCACAAAATAATATTTCCTAGTCTATTTTTAAATATATTTTTCTTCTATTATTCATCAATAACTAATGAATTTCCCTTCATCTCTATTATATTTAAACATCCCATATCTCTCATTATTTGGAATAAAATTCTTACTTCAGATGTCTTGGATATAATTCAATGCTAGATCATTTTTGTACCATAGTTAAAATTGAATAATTTTTTCCATTGGTTATAATAGTGATCTCTTTGATACATAGATTGATACAAATACTACTTTAATCCAAAACATCACTGTATGGTCTTTCTATATGTGCAGAGTTCCAACCATGTTTTTGATTATCTAGTTCCTCTTCCTAGGTACATCATTTTGAAATGGAGTTCTCACTAATGAGACTTAGTTCTTTATGCAATTCTTCCCAAGATAATCCTATACATTGTTTTTGGTGAACTCCATCCCATTTTATATTTATAACATTAAAATTTTCTATCCAAGAACCCTTTTAGCCACACATTGATATTGAATAATGTAATTAATCGCATAAAAATATGATAAATGGTGAATAACTTTTAATTCTTAAATAATAATCCATGAAATCCACTTAATATCTATTCTTATTAGTGAATCATGGTTATATATGTCTTAAATTAAAAATGTGCACTAATAATATCAGCATTTTCAACATTTATTCTTTCAAACTGTAATAATTTAATGTAATCGTCCCATGTTTTAAGTTATTTTACATGTGTGTAGGATCACATGATAGATTAGGGATATCTTGAGATCTATCACAATTTACAAAATCTTTCTAGGGTGGTTGGATAAAATTTACAAGGATGTTTATTCCAAAACCAGTATGCATCTATCTTGGATAGAAATAAAATATCTTCCTCTACTCTAACAATGTATATATTCTCCTTTTTGATCATACCCTCAATCACCTTTGTACCATATTTTCCCCTGGGGACACATATCTTCATGGTAACATTTATCTCATGTCCAAAGTGACTTAGCTGAAAGACACTAAGAATGTTGTGAATGTGACCATAAATGACCAAGAAATATATGCATCTTATATATTTTACCACAAACATGTAATTTTCTAAACAAATAATATTTAGGTCTTTGTAATTTAAAATTTTATAAAATCTACTTTTTCATACCTGACTCCTATTAAAATACTTTTTATTTCCTATCATCAATACATTTGATTCAATATTGTTTAGTTCATTTAAAGCCTATTAATAATCAATTTAGGGTATCTTGAGTAGTTTAGGAGGAGTACTGATTTTGATATATTGATTTTGGAGCTATAATATTATTTTAGCAGTAAATTCAACTCATGAATTAGGGACTCATGATGTGAGTTGGTGATTTAGGGGAAGTGCAGTTGCTAAACCCATGTCTTTTATACAGTATTGTGAGATTATATGAAATATATTCATGCTATCAAAGGGGAATTCATGATGTGTGATTGATTAAGGCCAAAGAGAAATTATTTTTGGTTCAAACCAAATATATTGGAAATTAATGTTGTGTAATGGTTTTATGGATTCTAACCCATGGAGTCTATGGAATTCATAAGATCATTATGGAATTCACATCCTAAAAAATGCGACATAATTCCTATTTATAAGTTTTTATTATAGGAAAAGCCTCACCCTTTTCACTTATTTTACTCATATTTTGGGATAATCCAAGATGGTTTTGGAGGATCTTCTATCCCCTCTCCTCAAACATTTACCCCTGGATTTTTTGGTTGACTTTTGACGATCTATGTTATCTTGATAATCTTTCTCACTATTTTTTCCTTTAATTATTCCAATTAGGAAACATTGTGATATTTGAATTGTGTATGTTGGGATATTTTTTAACTATTTTGTGTTCTTATGATTAATCAAGGGTTTCAATTTGTGGTTGTAGTTTATATGATAAATCACTTTCACCTTGTAGTGTGTAGCAAGATCCAGAATCTCTCTTGAGGAAGGGGATCCTTTTTATATCAATTTTAATGAATTATGTGTGAAATTTTCCTAGTTTTTATATCCTTTGGGGGGATATTCAGGTTCATCAAGATAATTTAATAAATTTTAATAATTGAAATTGATGAGTATTGGTAGATATCACATGTTTTTATTACTTTGATATTGTTATCGATTGAATTTTTCAATGTTGATGCATTTCTAAAAATAAATTCTATTAGAAGCATTCTTTCCTTATTCATGATATACCATGTGATCATTTCAATTTTGACGTGTGTTTATACACTATATAAATGGATAAATAACATATATTTTCCAAATAAACAAGTTTGCCATGATATATGGTCTATGAGAAAATACCCTTCCTAAATTAAAAACTATTCTAATGAAAGACTCTGAATAGTTATAGAAGTCATAATTCTTATCTATTGTGCATAATTTTCTTTTTTTGTTATCCTTATGTGGTTTGGGTTGTTGTGTGGTGATAGAGGATCTCGGTTGGGGTTTTTAATGCATGGGTTTGTAATATGGTGGTTGGTTGAAATAAACGAGATGTGGGAATATGAATGGTTTTGGAATGCGGTGTGGTTTGCAGTTGTAGTGGTGCACAGTGGTAGTGGTTGTGTGACAGTTGTGATGTGTAGTTTTTTGGTGATATGGATTTTTTTATGTGGTGTGATGATAATGGATGTTGTGTAAATGTGGAAATTCTTATTGTTATTTGGGAGAGTTATAGTGTGGTGGTTGTGTACGATTCCCGTTTATCCATGACATAAATTTGGATGATAAAATGAAACAATATAGGCTAGTAAATAAATAATAAAGGATAAAAATCGGTGTGCGTTAATTGGTTTAAATAATTGAATATTAGATGAATAGGAATTATAAATGTGGGTGAAGTGTCTTAGTAAATGGAAACAAAGGTGTGTCATGTGTCATGTTTGTGTGATGTGTTGTATATTATGGTGGAAATAGTTGTGATGGTTGTTGTGTGGTATCGTGGTGGTGATGTGATGTGTTATAGTTTTATAGGAGTAAACATGTTGGATATGTATTGTATGTTATCAATATATCATGTTTTTTTGTTTTTTCTGTACACACCCCACCAGAGTTGGATAACCTTAGAAACACACACAGGTTCTCAGTTAAGGTTTTTTCCTAGTATCTATGATGGGGGTGATATGGATGGATGGAAACCAATTCTTGCCCTCTCTTTCTTCACTAAGAATGATAATACAAGTTAGTGTTTGACATTACCCTACTATGTTGGCCTACGCAATTTTGGGTGAGATGTGATGTGGTAATGTAGTGATGTGATGTGATTTGTGGTGGGGTCATGTGTAGTAAGAACATGGAACGAGGTGGATGTATTTTTCATTCATGATACCCTACAAATATTATTATGCAGTTATATGTATTGTGATGGCCCAAGTTCCATTGATCAAGGAAAGGTTTGGTGACTCCAAATTCTAGCATAAGATCCTAGACCTTGTGAGGGTGGGGTAGGTAGGAACGAATCTTAACCCATATTATAGATATCCCAAGATTCTTTAAGAGATATGCGATGTGATTTCTGTATGAGGTGATATGTAAAGGAGGTATGTGATCACATGAAATTTGATAATGGGGCATGAGAGTTGAAAACTAGTGGGGAAACAGAACAAGGTCAACTGATTTTCTTCTGATATTGATGCTATATTAATATATTTTAGGTTTGATTTGTTGAATGATCAATGGTGAGACTGGGATATATAGTTTTCATATTTAAGTGCTTGTTGGGTTTTCTATATATTAATTGGCTCATTAACATGATGTTTGCACACATGAACATGATACTATGGATACTCCTACTATTTTAAATGTTTTTCTCACCATACATATAAAAAATATTTTTTTTGAATCTTTGAGGACTTTAGAAACCACACTAAAAATTACATTCTTGTTTTTTAGTTATTGTTGTGTTTTTATCATAAAAATTGTCTTCTTGGTATATTGTATTCTTTAATTTGTATTATTTAAATTTATATGTGGGTTGTGGGATGATTTTTATTTTTTATATATTATATGATGTATTTTTGTGTTGGGTTTTTATCTTGTCTCACGCTATAGTTTAATTATAGAGGGTACTTCTGACCATACATGATATTTATATACCCTCATATCTTGTTAAAAACCATGGTCCCACTAGAGGTAAGACTTAAGAGCCATTATCTCTCTTCTTTCATCATAAAATCCATAGATGGAGGCGGGGGTCTGGAAATAGTGGTATTAAAGGGTTGGTTGAGATATTTGATTGTATTTAGAGTTATGCATTGTAATTTTTTCATGGGTTAGTATGGATATACTTCCATTTGATCTTTTTTTAATATAATCCATAGAGACCAGATGGGAGATGTGATTTTATGTCCCCCTATGATATATTGCATAGAATCTGAGATTAATAAATGAACATGTATAGTGGGACTATTTTTTGGGTAGAGAAATAGGAGAGGTACTTGAACCATAATTGTTTCTGTCCATGTCAAAATTGTCTTGTTGTAGGAGAAGAAAAATTATTAAATTAATAAACTTGTGATAAAATTCCATTATACCAAACTTATAATGTTATCCTTTCTCCTTGAGAATGGATCTGGTTCATATTACATGAGCGGTTCAGGAATTTGAGGTGTGTCAAACCGATCTGATTGATCATCATACTATTGACTCGATAGTGGTGGATAAGGTTGGAAAAGATCCATGAATTCCTTTTATTGGAATAGTTTAGGGAATTATGAGTGGAGTGTATCGGATCTGAATACAAAGTTCTAGTCAGAGGATATTGAAATTAATTTATGTATAATCCCAGAATGGTATGAGTTATAGGTTCCATTAGAATTTAATTATATTTTTTTGATATATGTCATTCGTGAAAGTTGTTTCGTGGTGAATAAAAGGACACAGATGTGTTGTGGAGAAACATTCAGATGGAGGTCCATTTAGAGTTTTTTTCTTTAATGATCAAGGTGTAAAATATATATAAGTTACTCTATGTTAAATTGGGTACCCTGAATGTGTAGGAGATTGAGATTAGGTTCAAGGACCACATTCCTTTTCCTTATATGTTGTTTCATATTTAGAGTCCGGAATTCAGAAATTGGTGGAGGATTTTCTCCATGTGATTAGATATGTGGTAACAAGGTTTATGTTATATACATATATGGAGGTATAAGAGAATGTGGATGTTATTAAGAAGAAGGTTTTCTATGCAGTTCATCCTCGTTAGAGTGAACACCATTATGTATTGAAGAGCAGGGAATTAGGGAGTGGGTCATGGGTGTTCAAATATTTAGGGTTCCGACTTGTGGGGAATCGACTATGGTTGATCATTAATCATCATTATATGAAACTTTTATTTTAATAACCCATAATAAGTTTTTATTTTTAATTATATATTTATGGGGGCATGTGAACCATCAAGTTTAGTGCATGACCATTCCAGGAGGCCAGTATCCGGTGGTTTTTCAGGCCCTTATTCATAAGATATAGTAGTTGACTCTAAGGTATTTTGAGCAATATGGACCAATGATGTTGGTTTAGTATTCATTAGAAGGTGGATTTAGTAGTAGGAAACATCATTATAGTCCCATTTAATCTTGAACTGTGATATATTGTTGTTTTAGATGTTTGTAAAAGTGAGCTAGAGGAGCTAGGCATGGTTAGATGCTTGCATTAGAGGTGGAAATTCTAGTAGTTAAATTATTTTTTGAGGTAATATTATATTATAATATACCCATTTTTGTGATTTATTGGAATTGGGAGCCTCATACACCATAATTTCTCCATCTTCGGTCCTTTCTTTGGGATTTTTTGTAGAAATGATTCTATTTACATTGCTGATATAATCACTTGTTGGAGGTAAAACTTCTATTTTGATATCCTTCAGGGATGTAGAATGGTGATGGGTCAATACCATTCCATGAGAGACTTATTATTGATGTAGATAAATATCTATCATGGTATCCTTTTCATGTTCCTTTTCATGTATTTCATGTATTATATTCATGAAATAGTTGACTCCTTCCATATGAGATTTTCATTTTATCACAAGGAGGGCTAGAGAGTGGTGTTCATTTGCAAGTGCAGTTGTTGGATAAGTATAAGGAAAGTGAAGATTCTTTTTTCTCATTCATAGGAGTTGTATATTGAATATCTTGTTTAGGGGGTTTCTAGGTTAATATAAGAGTTCTTAGATATTTTCATATAGGAGGTTATGAAAATTATTCCTCAACACAACATCAATTTTTTAATAAAATTGCAGTCTCTTTCTTATCTAAAATCTATAGATCCCTATCATATAGAACATATAGGGCTATATGATTTGAAGTTACCGGTGGTTGATATTATGTGTAAGGGTTTCATATGACCCAATCTATCTCCTTAGGGTACAATAGTGTTGTCTTCAATGGAGGAGGATGATGATCTAACATTTTGTATTGACAACCAGAGGATGATTCTTGCAACAATCCTAAACTATTACCCTATTACAATGATAGAAATATTCTATACTACTTTTGATATCCAATTTGTTTCATAAGGTCAATATACATTCAGGGTATCACCAGTAGAGGGTTAATGATGAGGATATCCTGAAATCTTTCTTCAGGTGCTACTATGGGAAATTTGAGTATGTAATCATGTATTTTAGTATTACAGAATCCCCATCCATGTTCACAGGGCTCATAAAATCTATTTTATATGATTTCATTGAGTGTTTCATCATCCTATTCATCGATGATATCTTGATCTACTAGAATCTTTGGTGATGCATTCCAAGAATCAATGAAATGATTTATAGCTCCTTCGACACCACCATCTATATGGGAATCTATCCAAGTCTATGTTCTATATGCATGAGTTGTGTTTACATAGATATGTGATGTCACATTTGGGTGTGGAAATATACCCTTCGAATATCAAGGTAATCGATTCATTTTTAGGACCTTATGATCATTAAGAAGGATAACAAATTCCTTGGTCCTATAGGGTTGTTTTATGGGTTTTTATCCTATTTCACTAAGGTTGTATCCCAACATACATATTTGACCAGGAAGGGCCAAGATTTTATTTGGGGAAATTAGTTCTAGGAAGCAATTAGTTACATGAATGAGAAGTAAGGCATGCTCAAGTGCATCAGTTTCTAGAGGAGGGTTAATTGCTTGTTTTTTAGTACGCATCCTGTATGGGATTAAGATGAATGTTATTGTAGTAGATATTGGTTATCTTTTATTGTTTATTTTAGTTATGTACCCATAAATATAATATTCCACATGTTATTTTAAGATTGCAGTAGTCATGTTTTCGCTATAATTTTGGTGTAATTACCACATTAGTGAACATTATGGTTTTCACAGACCAAATCATCCTGAATTATTTTTTCTATAAGATATATGTGAATCTTCACAAATTTATGTGGATATAGGTTCCCCCATATTGTAATTTTTAGATCTATTACACCGTGGTATAGGGAAATGTTATTGCTGATGTATTGGGTTGGAAGTCTAGAGGAGATGTGGTTTAGGAGTCTATAAATTTTTAGAAAGGGATAGAAGATCAAGTAATGATTTCTTAAATTGATAGTGGTATAAGTGTATTAAGTTATTCTCATCATTTTACTATTGATTAATCATTGATGTTTAATATGGTAGACTATCAATAGAGAGACTTATAGGTGGAGGTGATGCATCACTCTATTGGCCATAGTTATACCCCTAAGGAATATTTAAAGGATGGATAGAACCATATGTTATTATAAGAGAGGTTGTACATTACACATACGATGCATGAGGGAGTTCTACATGTGTTTCAGAGATCCCCTTTAGTTGTATATCGTTGTGAAACATATAAGTATTTTGGTTTGAGGAGAGAGATTTTCTGGGTAGAGATGAAATGTTTAGTGGTAGAGCTTGTGGTGAGGTGTATAGTTTTTCATCATATGAATGCAGGGAACCTTGTTCTTGGAGGTTTTTTTGATGTCCTTAGATGTTACCGAGTAAAAATGGGAATACATTAAGAGGTATTTTGTTACTTGGTTACCCCTATCTCAGGGAGGATTTCATGTAGTTTGTGTGATAGTGGACTAACTGATGAATTCATCCAATTATCTGGTGAACATTGAGTCATGTTTCATGGATATTTTGGAAAGGAATTATATGGAATATTTTTAAAAGATACATGTGGTATCAATGACTATCATATATAATTGGGAACCTCATTTTATCTCATGAGTCTAGAGGGGTTGTAGCATGATTTTGGCTCCCGGGTGTACCTTATCACGGATTTTCACCCTCAAACGGATGGGAATAAATATTGGACCATCCCGATGCTAGAGGATATGTTGTGACAATATGTCCAAGAATTTACTAGTTCATGGGTAATGAAATTTACTTTGGCTGTGTTTATATAAAACAAAATCATTCACCATTCTATTATCATAGCTTTATCTGAGGAAATGTGTGGGTGGGTATGTAAATTTTTATTTTTCTAGATAGAGGAGGGAGAGTTAACCATTTTTTTAGGATGTCCAACAATGAAAAACCAAGAGAATCTAGTTGTTTAAAGGGTGGATGAGGGAAACTCCTGAACATGAGAATTCATATGCTGATCATTGGTAGAGGACCCTTGAGTTTGAGGTTGTATACAATTTATTATCCATATTTTATCTTCAACAAGGGAAGTGGAGGATTTACAGGTGAGTATTATTTATCCTATTGTTGTTGGGCCCTTAGAGGAATTACTATGGATTATAGAGTTGGATTATTGGTTGGTAGTGCCAAATTAGTTAGAGTGGATCCATGAACTCTTCTATGTGTCTCAACTTTATATGTATCTTCACGTTGACACATGAAGAATTCAATAGGGTTATTTGGATACTGAGGATGATATGATGTTTAGGGATTAGAATGTGGAGATCTACGATCATCAAGAGAAGGTTCTATAATGATGGACATTTCCCTTGGTTTTTTTGTGGAGACATGGTGGCACGGAAGATTATTGTTAGGAGTGCATGGTAAAAATGGATGCCTAGTACCTAGAGTGGTTTTAACTTTTTCTTAAATTTATTTTATTATGATGTGATGCTTGGATATTATTATTTTGTAAGATGTGTTGTTTTCCCTGATGTTTGATGGCTGATATATGATAAATTTTTGGGAATATGAACATGAGTATATTTTCTTACAATTAAAGGTGTGTTACACCATGACATGATTAAAACTATATGGTTATGACTTTTCCTCATAAATAACATAATATATTGTCATAGAATTTATAATTCCCTATTTTCTATTCTCATGGTAGTTATATCTATTAGTTGTTTTGGTGGTAGGATTGGGTACGTGGAGGTTGATATGGATTTATGGAAATGTTTTTGGATTGTGGTTGGAACCAGATGATATGGTGGAATTCCCAGTGAGAGGTAGTGATGTGGTTTTCAGTGATGTGGTTTTATGGGATTTTGTATTAGTACATTGGATTGGTGGTTTTCGCCTGATTTAGCATTGCAGCTATGACAAAGGCCCAGTTAGGTATCTCACGGTGTGGTTGTTCAGACCACTTCATTTCATCCATTTTTTTGATTCCTGGGGATGAGAATCATTTGTGATGTATCTAATGTAATTTTTTTTTTCTTTCTGACTTATTATTTTGACAGTTTGTGTAGCTGGAGCTTTTTAGGAAAATTCTTAATGTGGTTCCATAGAGGTTGGATCTATTGTATCACTATAGAAATAAATTCATCTTGTGAAATAGGCATTCATGATGAGAGTTTTTGGATTTTAAAATGTGTAGCTATCCATCAAATAGATATTATGTAGTTGTGGTGGAGTCCATGAAACATATTCATATAATCAATATGGAATTCATGGCATGATATTTATTTAGTATAATGATCCATGATTTTTGGAGTAAACCAATGATATAGGAAATTAACACCTTTTAATGGTTTTAGGGAATATAACATATATACCCTCTAGAATTAATGAATAGAATATGAAATTCATGTGATTAAAAACGTGACTTAAGGCCTATTTATGGGGTTGGAATCTAGCTAAATACTCTCATTCTATTATCATTTATAATTCATGGGGGTGAACCCTATACGCTTTAAGAAATTCATCCATCCCTTCTCCTCCAACATTGATCATTGGGTTCCTATGGATGAGTATTTGGGATTAGAGGTAAGTTGTTTTACTTTTTGACCATTTTTTCCCTTCCATTATTCCTATGGGTAATCATTGTGATGTTTTTTTGGGTATGTTGTGATATTTTTTAAAAACCCCTTCGCGGAATTTTAGGTTAATCCATGGTTTTTTTGTTTAGTTTTGGTTTCTATGTTGTTTCTTCTTCTCTATTCAGTGGGTTGTGAAATTTGAAATCTCTCTTGAGGTAGGGGATTCTCATTTACTTAATTTTAATGTGTAATGTGTTATATTTTCATAGGTTTTCATTCCTTTGGATGGAATGTAAGGGTTGGTATAAAAAGATAATAAATTGGCATTATTGAAATTGATGTGTATGGGAAGATATCACATGGTTTGACTACGTAGATATTTTTGCAGATGATATTTTACTTTATTGAATCCTTATTGAAAATAATAGTCATTGGAATACTTGTTTTCATGTTATATTATATTCTTTGAGATCTTTGTTGTATTCTTTTGTGTTGACACCCAAAATAAATGGTTAAATAATGTATATTTTTAAAATAACTTATTTTCCCATGGAATTTGGTTTGTGTCATAATAACAATGAAAAATTTATAAGTAATGCGATCAAACACCCTTGAATAATTGGGGAATACATTTCATGTTTTTGTTGTGGGGAGATTCCTTATTGTTAGTTCCATGTGTGGTTTGGGATGTTTTGTCATGATGGAGGTCCCTATCAGGTCTATGTGATTCATGGGTATTTGATGTGGTGTTTGGTAGGCATGGATGAGATGTTCTTAGATATGTGGTTGTAGAATGTGATGTGGTGTACCATGGAAGTGGTGAACGATGGTGGTTGATATACAGGGGTTTTGATGTGTGTTTGTTATGGTGATATGTCTTGGATGATGTGCCACAATAATGATTGATTTTTCGATGTTGTAGAGATAATTATTTTGAGTTGGAAGCATTGACATGTGGTGGTTGTGTTACTTTGCTAGATAGCCATGGAATAAATTTGGATGGCCAAATGAAAAAATAGGATTGTAAATAAAAAATATTGGAGGGAAAAGTTTTTTTCTTAATGGATTATTTAATTTAAATTTGATTAATGGATTATGAATATGAAGGTTATATTTCTTAGAAAATGAGAGTATGTGTGTGGTGTGTGTGGTGGTCGTGTGATGTGTCTGACATAGTAATGGAAATAATTATGATTGTCGATGTGTAGTATGGTGGTGGTGATGTGATGTGTTGTAGTGTTTTTGGTGTGAACCCATAGGTTAGTTATTGTGTGTTATCTATATATAATTTATTTTAATATTATTTCAACTTTCACCCCACCCAAGTTGTAAATCATTTCAAACACTAAGAGTTTTTGGGTTCTAGGTGGTTTACCCAACATTTGAGATGGTGGTGATATGGATCGTGGGTTTCCCCTCTTCCCTTATCATCATATAACATCATGGATGATATGACTAATTTTTGAAGATTTCCTAGAATATTTGGGAAATGAATTTTAAGGAGTGATGTTATGTGATGGGATAGTTATATGATGTGAAACATGGTGGGGGTCATGTGTGGTAAGAAGATAGTACATGTTTAATTCACCACACATCCCTGATACCCTACCTCTCTAATTATATGGTGAGATTTTTTTGATAACCCATATAACTTTAAGAATGTTGTAGTGTTGTAATTCCTGGTGTATCATGGGTTGATTTTCTTTGAAAGGGTGGTATAGGTAGGGATGCATCCCGGCCCACATCAAAGATAGACCATGTGTCTTAATGATATATTTTATGTGATGTGATAAGTACGGGGGTGATGGAAGCATATGATGTTGATTTTGGGAAATGGGAGAGAACACCCGGTTAAAGAAAGGCAGTGAAGAAACATGTTTTATAATTATATCAATTCTATTTTACTTTATTTGATGCATGATTTACTGGGTGATCCATAGGGACACCAGGATGGTTAATTTTCTGGTTAAGGTGTTTGTCACATGGGTTCTTTGTTCACTAGTTCATTATCATACCTTTTTCATATGTGAACATGACACCCTTTATATTCCTACTATGTATACATTTTATGATTACCCTACAAAAATATACTAGATTGGGGACTGAGTAAGAAATTACTAGATTGGGTTTTAGAGATGATATTTAGTTACTTCAATATGACTTCTCTTTTTGGTATTTTGGATACTTTTATTTGTATGTATTTAATTTATAAATGCAGTGTAAGATGGTTTCAAGTTTATTTTATTGTATCCATTGGAATTTTTTGTAGTTGATTATCTAATTTTCCTTTCCTATTTTATTATAGAGGGTAATTACTCTAATACATGATTTTTTTTATCCATGGCTTTTAGCACCAACATAGGGATTACATGAAGTGAAACATGATAGACATTATCTCTCTTACTTCATTACAACATACATGGAGGGAAGGGATCATGATAGACATGATATTTCACTCTGATATTCTTCAAATTGATAACTATAGTCTATTATTTATCATTGATATTATTCTCAATTTCGTTTTCTAATATCTTTATTATTTAAGAGTTAATACTTTAAATTTATTCCCTCTACTCAGACTTCTTCCTCTATTTACAACACATATTATTTGACATCTTGAACCCCCTTATTGGATTATTTTCAGTTTATCTATTTAAATATCTATTTCTTCAATATCTTCCTAAATATAAACTTGTAGATCAACTCTTACTTCCTATTTTATTTCATAAACATCCCTATCTTACCTTATCTATTAATTTCTATCAATTTTCACCATATCATTTTCTCTATGGTCTTTTTATTTTTATATTTATTTTTTCTCATGTTATTAAAAAAAATTTATTCACTCTAAATTAATTTCTTCTTCTACAAATGATTTTATTTTATCACTTTTTATACCTTTTACATATGGGTGAATACTTATTCATAAAAATTTAGTTTTTATCCCCATAATTTTCTTAAAACTGATTTGGAAACATTGTTTTAATATACCCAACATTTCTATAATGAAATCATGCAAGTAGAAGTTTCTGTTTATATGTTTCTCTCCCCTTTATAGATTTAACGATAAGAATTAAATGTCCTCATATTCTTCTAAAAAATAAACTATATGGATATTATTTATATAAAATAATTACACCTCCATAAACATCCCATTTTCTATAGCCTTATTATCTTAGTTTCACATGTTATATGTGATAAGAGTACTGGAAAATTTTTCTAGTGTTATCTTATTTGGATATTCATCCTCAGTCATAGGCACATTCAAATTTAATCTGTGTGGTAGTCTTCTCAGGATGTGTTTGTTGATTTTTTACATCATCAAATAATTCTCTAAGATTGCTTATGTCATACACAACAATATTCACTTGATAAAATAAATCATCGACAACCTAATTGTAAAATATCCTAAAATATTCCTAATATTTCTAAAAAGTACAAGTATGATTATTATACTATTAAATAACAGTCACATATATTTAATAGATTTTTCCACATGGAATGAGATGACATACATGAAATCACCTTAACATATAATATGTTTGATATGACTCCCACTAACACATTGATTACTCTAGAGCTAGCATCCAATTGTCTTCTATTTACTTATAATAAAGATCTACATTTTAGATAGATCAAAATACCCTGAATCAATGTTATAAAAACATCCAAGTGTAATGATAATAAGTATTTATTATTCTAATTATTTTATAATTGGATATTTTTTTCAATAAATGATTAGATTCCATTTGTGATTAATAACAGCGATTGTATATACTGAGATAGAAACACATATTTTGACATTTCAATCTAATTAAAATTGTTGGTTTTACCACGTTAAAGACCCTTAGAGTATTCCCCTTTGTAGATCTTTTTTTATTCTACAAAAACTATATTTTCTATCCTTTCTGAAAAAATAATAATCTTAACATAAAATATACAACAGACACAACAGTTTTATTTGGTTCACCTTCACTATGCTAGATTCAAGGGTCATATAATAATAATGTGCTAAATTACTAAAAAACATATAGCACATAAACCTTAAAATGTTCAAATAGGACTCACTATCCCTCTTTTTTCACAACTATCCACACCTTGAAAGTCAACAACTCTCTCAATTGAAGTGTGTTCACTAAATCTAAAAAATATTCTTCTATTGAGTACTTGAATCAATGTTTCCTATACACTATTCGGTGAGTCAAGAAGTTAAAAATTCATTTGTATGAAAAATATAAATTTACCATATAATTTCTGGGAAATTAATTCTATTTTTCAAAATTTTATATTTTCTGAACCCAATGTAAAATGTTTTCACATCCTTAAAAACATCTATGAAATTTTGTGACATTTACTGGAACTGAAATCATTAATAAAATTTTTATTTTTTTCATAGAACACTAAACACTCACGTAACATATGATATATAAAGGAACAAAATTATTCATGTACACACATGTTGCTTTTATAATCACAAATAATGTTTAATATGATGCTTCATTTATGAAATTCTTTTACAAAAATATTTCATTATTTCACATCCCAAATACTGAATAAGTGTTTGACCTCCCAAGTGAAGATGGTAGTGACCAATTTATTGTTGTGAACAACCATTTACAGAAATTCCTTTCATTCCACCAACCTTACTTGAAACATTACTAGTTCTATGAAAATCAATGAATTGATGGCACCATTAGCATCTAACTCACTACCATTGCATAGTATCCATATATATTTGACAGGTTACCACATCCATTATTATGTCGTACTACTCTGATTTAGGAAAAAACTCAAAAAACCCAGGAATCATTTTCCTTTACTATATTTTGATGAGGCTTCATTGAATCTTTACATTCTCAAAAATTCATGAAACACCTCCACCATTTCATAATTTTTTTGGTATTAATTTTTTTTCTGTAATGAAAAATTCCACCACCTTATATAAACAATTTTTTGTACAACATCCGACTATTTTATACCTATAACTAGGAGAATTACCAATAATCATTCTGAAACATAAAAATTATTTATAAATAGTTTATCTTATTTTCACAATAAAGAGTTAAAATTGAAATAGACTATTAATATCATGTATCCTTTATGGAATAAATCCATTATATTGAATATATTTTGGAATTTTTTTCCATATGAAGGTCCAAAAATAAATGAAGTATTAGAAGTTGATCCTATATCAAGAAAAAATGACCATCAGAAGAAGTATATCAGTAATTTGGGGAAAAATCAAGTTGGATCATAATGAATATTTTCCAACTGTTTCTATTATTTTCAATAAAAAATAAACTTTATAAATAGTGCATCCCATCTATTTTATTTATAAAATTTAACCATTAAATTATACAATTGGAAGAGTAGAAACATATTTAAAAGTTATGGACTAAAATAAACATAGAATTTGTGAAATAATTAACATGAGACTTAGGTATGAATTTTTTTCATGTAACTTCTACATAATATTGTCACAATTACTATTCTCCTATCGTAAAATTATATTTATTTTTTATGGATCATTTTCTATAAAATTAATATATAAAGAATTCATTTTTTATAAAATTCATATCATTTATTTTTTAAAAAATTCATTTACAATGTATAATTTCATTGTCATTAGTATTTGTGATTGTATTTAATAAATAAAAACAATACTAAAAATAATTTTTTCTATATTTTTATTTTTTTATGATGGATATCATTGTCCATATTGAACATATGTGATGAAAATTATTAATTTCTATATCTATCTATAATAATACTATACCACTGATTGGTTGTGAAAAATCATTGTTGATAATAACCATTATGAAGTTATTTTAAGTGATTTATTTTTATAATAGACAATCATCCTGAATAACTAACAATGAAATAAAATATCTTAATATGAAAATATTAGTCTAACACCATAACTTATTATTTTTATAATTCCACTGATTAACCACAATATTTTCATTTTTCATTTTTTTTATTCGCTAAAAAAATACCACTAATATATTTAATATCTACCCAATTATTTAATGTTATATGGGGGAGTTTATATCTTCCTTATTAGAAGAAATAACCAAAAAATAATCTTGATCTATATTTATGAAATTATTATGCATTGAATATAAATAACACAATATAAGAGAATCATGAATAAAATAACATCTATCCTATTTTTCTCATTGAATCAAGCTTGGTGGTGATCACTGGAGAGACAAAATTATCTCACCTCTGTAGGTAGTACACTATCTCTAGATTTTCATTTCAAATGAAATGATTCTTATATATTAAATGGTTGATAGTTCCTTCCCCATGTTATGAAAGATATATTATAAAAAATAAACAAATATTGTTTTTTATTTGGATTATATGAAATAATCTACCACCAATAGAGAAGACTATATACTAATATATTCCATCCTTTACACAATTGATTAATGAAGAGTTCTAAATGTATTTAGTTCCATATCATGGAATGAATACATTATTTCCAATTAGAGTAATATTCATTAAACTATTTAAGGAATTCACCTAACCCTATACATGCATGAATCATTCAGTGGTTCAATATATATGAAAACCATGATGATGATTTGATATCATGAATACACTCAGGTCACTATGTTCTAAGACAATCACATTTCTTGATTTAGACTAATAGAAGAAAAATTTTATTTCTATGAACGAAATATTGTATATTATGATATCCATAAATTTAATATTAAAGTATATGACATTGTTTTATCATTAAATTTGATATACCAAAATATATAGTGGATATCAATCAATATTACACTTACACTAAAATCACAAAATGGTCTTCCTAGAAAACATTACAACACATTGTGAATCTTTAAAAACTATTTTGGACAAGGTTTATCATATTATCTTCATTTTAGGAAAAAATATTTTTGAAACATAAGCCTTATAAAAAGACCTGAATATGAAACCCATCGTTCTATATAATAATTGATAACAAAAAATAAATTTATTTCCTATATATAAACAAAGTGTGACCACTGGGAATGTATAACCACTAGGAATGTGTGACTGATTTTTATGTTATTAATTATTTTTGTGTCATCTCCATCAAACATACTCATATCTCATATAAATATTTTCAACATTATTTATATCATATACATTGAATGTTTACTTATATAAACCGTTTCCCATTAAATCTATTAACTATTAGAAATGGAAAAACATAAATATAGTATATTCCATCTCATACTTTCTCAATTATCTAAATAACATAACTATTCAATTAATTGATCATGTCATTCATATAGCAGATGAGAACAATGAATTTCACTCATCTTTGTATCTAAACACATCATAATTGATAAAACAAAGTATGCTGATGAATATCTATAGTCCAATTCCATCCTGGTCTAGAGTTATTTTCTCATTATATAAGTGAAAAAATCCCATCTTAGCTAATCCATAATAGTTGACAAGATCAGCATCATACCGAACAACCCATTAATTAGATTAAATGACTTGCATTAAAATGCTACCAATAGGTGGAGTTTATCATTAAAGGTATCTAACTGACCTCCGGTAAAAAGGATTGATAGTAACCATACATGGCTTAGTATATAAATGATTATTTAATATTACTTGTGATATACCAAGTGGGTCAGTCCGAATAATTACTTTCCACATATTATCTCATGAGTCCAATACTAATGTGAATCTTCAAATATCATCAAAAATCATAATACTTCATCATGATCACTAAGTAGGGTAAACCAAAATTCTTAATTTTATGGGATATAATCATTTCACTCTTCATGTAATGTATTTTACAATACACATTAATGAATGATAAATGGATATTTGAATTTATTATAAAAACACGATACACTAAGAATAAATTATATCATTTTATTAAGTATTATATTACTAGAATAAAAATGATCCACATTCTCTATCATCCCTAGTGGATGCATAACCATATTTTATAAATTAATGCATGTATAATCCATATAGATCCTAAGATAGATCTTCTCAAAAAATAATAGTTATAGGATGGTATTTTTGAAGGATGTGTTTAGTCATTTGGTGATACCAAGGTTCTTTTCTAAGAGATAAATCAATTGTTATCACAAAAAATCTTGATTAATCCCTTGATAACTTGAACAACTACAAATTTTGAGATGAAACTATTTATTCAAATTTCACCCTTCGCAACATCTAAGGAAATGTTGTAATTTTTCTATGTCATCATGTGAAAAATAGTGACCAATTTGGAGGTCTTCCAACTGATAGACCACTTTTCAAGGAAAACCAAAAACCATATTGATATTTTACTCAATCACTATCAGATTGTAAACCTTCATCTATGAAGCCATTTAAATTGAGTTCACCCTGTCCTCCAACAATCAAGAATATATCATTATTTCATCTCAACTAATTATGATACTTCTTAAAAACAATATGTCGACTCTCTTAGGGATCATATTGATTTATACATATAATTATAAGAAAATAAGTGACATCAGGTTGTGTACATAGCATGGAAAAAAAGATATGATCTTTGTGGAATGTAAAGATAGTTTTATATATCCCTTTTTACTCAATAGAAGGATCCTAACAATTCTTAAGATTTACTCCATGTAATAATTTAAAAAGACCTTTTGAGTTATTCAATCTTATCACATTACCAATGTATGTGTCCTGATTGATTTCAAGAAGTATATTAGATTAATCTATATTGATCTTAATAGTTAGTAAGTAAACTACTTAATCAATTTTTTCATCTACATGCATTCACCCAAGAAAAAAATCACAACATGAAGTTTTGGCATGACATTTATGAAAAATTGTATTTAATCCACAAAAAATTATAGAAACACTAAAACAGTCCCACTAATTAACTTTTATACACAATAATCATCCCTGGTTTTTATGAAAGAAAACTCTTTGATCATATCATCCAAATAGATATTCCACCTCCAACATTATTTATTTAATCCAAAATTCAACCATTGAAACATTCAATCCTTATTAGACTCATTTAAAATTAAAAAACATTAGGATGTATCATATTAACATCCTCAATTAAATTCTTATTATGGAATGTGGTTTTGAAATCAATTTTACATATACTAAGAATAAAAATGAGAAGTTTTGGATGGAAAAATCCAAATGTACAATCTCATAAAAAATGGTGAAAATGTTTCCTTACTGTCAATACCATATTTTTTCTTGTAACATTTTATGACCAAGAATTATTTATTGTTATACACCCTTTATTACATGTAGGTTTTCTTATAGAAAACAAACCTGTAACCCTTGGGTTTAATCCATTCATATTTATCCACCAAGTTCAAAACTAGATTTTTGTGAATGGAGTACTATTTATATTCCATTGATTTTAATTATTTCATGGAATAAGAATTAATATATCCTCCAAGTAGGTTATATATTCAGAATCTATTAAAATTACCTCATTATAATTTGATATTCTAAATACATATATCAAAATAACATAATGGATCCTAATAGAAATTCATGGATCTTATATATCATTAGTCGATTTTACTTCATTGACATTTTTTAAAATCTATTCAACCTCTATATCAAGAAAAATTCCGATTTTCCAATTTTTAACTTCTATATGTTCTATTTTATTCCCACTTATTTCATGATCAATATATTCAATTTTATGTAATTTTAGAATAAATCCATAAAAACGTTATACTCATAATGATTAGAGAAATAATATCTATTTGTTTTTTAGGATAACCTATAAATAACAACATATCATATTTGGAGTCAATCTTATTAATATCCAATAATCATTTGAATTAATTTCTAATAAAAATAATTAATAAAAATATAATGATATGGTAGAAAATCAATATAATGTATGATGTCATTATCAATGTTTTATATGGAAATAAACATAGTAAGAATATAAGGGAATCTACTGCATAAACTTCAAATTTAACTGAAAGGGCATATTCACCCATCATTGATCAAAAAATTTACGAAAAGTTAGAATTCCTACCCTTAAACACACAATTCCATTATGGTGTTATAAGTGTTGTTTGTTATTGAAAAAAATATAATCCCTCAATTGATCATTAAATTCCTAACTCAATTATTCACTAACCTAATATAATAATTAGAACTCAATTTTTCTTCTTAGTTGATTTTATAATTTGTTACATAACTCAAAACTTTTTAAAAGTTTCAAATTTGTGTATCATTAGAAACACATAAATGTACTAACTAAAGTAATTGGTAAAATTAACAATGTACTTACAAAAACTACTATATTGAGTACTCATTTATCTATATACATCACTATGTATGAGATCCTATATTCATACATCCCTTTCAACATTTCATATAAATGATTAAATAATTATTTATTCAAAAGAATGATAGTTTTAATTATTAAATGATTTATAATAAAATATTTCTAATTTTCAATATATAATGTGTATTTCAATGTATTTTTCAATTATATATCCAATATGAAAATTACAAATGTATTTCAGAATATAATAACTCTAATATTCTTATTATAAATATCATAGACTAGATTATCCATATATTGAATATACTTAATATTTATCTTATTTTTTATTCCATAAAACATATAGTTTATATAAGTTTATATAATATTTTTTATAGTGAATAATAATATTTTGACGTCTAAACAAGATAAAAAAATAAAATTCATGTTTATGGTGAGAACATAATTAATTATATCCAATTATATGACCGATATAGTTTGTAATGTAAGATCATAAATGGAACTTTTAATGTAGACTATCATGCCCTTTTACCAATTTGTTTTTTACAATTTGAACCTTTTCAATTCCATTTTGTCTCAATTTTTTTTTGTATAAGTGTGTAATGAACACTTGGAATCCAATACCCATTTTTCATAGATAGTGAAAGTGGCCTCTGTAACATTAACATTCAGATTCTCATATGATTAATTTTTAGATTAATTCTAAACCCAACATATCATTATATTACTACAATGTTGTCCATAATTATATGATATATCAATATAAATATCATGATGTATGTTTTAATCTACAACAATGAAATATCTATATGTGAGTATCATGTTTTTATCTTTTCATCTAGGGATTTTAATGACATTACCACACTAAAATTGGAGAACCTATAAATAATTTATATTTCATGATACAAGATATATATTTCACTATGTAATGATTCTGATTTTCTATTTCTGTCATTGTGTTGTTATTTAGGTTTGGAATCATCACAATCATAGAAATTTTGATTCTTTGATAGTTGAAAATGTGACAGTTTTCCTAGATCCATCATATGAACAAAATCAACTCAATTTATATGGTATTCTAACTCATAGGGTTTCTCAGATACATTTTACACAAATAAAACAATAAGATTTTGTTATATAAATTTTACGATTGGTCATTAAAACTATTCCAAACACAGGATAATCCATGGTCATAGTACATTGGACGAACCAAATGAGTTGAAGGATCGAGGTTTTGGCATGTGACAATTTGGAAGGAATCTACCACATAATATTTGGTGGTTTTATATTAAAATTATCACAAGTTTAACATAAATAGAATTCATAGTAAACTAATTGCATCTCATTTAATCATTAACTTCTCATCTTTTATTCCTTCGTGTATATACATTTTTAATTTTTTAGTTTACGAATCCCTATTCCATCAAAAAAAATTAATATATTCACGCAATATTATGGTGAAACTCAGTAAAAAATCTATAATATTTTGTTTCTAGCAGAAAATTAGAAGCCAAACACATTTATACAGATCTGAATGCATCTCAAGTATAATGTACACAAACTCATCATATACAATGGAATATATTTGTATGAGATTGATAATATCTACATGAATAATACTTGATAGATAGATAGATAACACATACCATTTCTATAATATGGTATAATCCTTCATGTTTATGGGTAGTCAGAACCCATGTCCCTCTCAATATGGTGTCTTTACTAAGGATAGGATCTATATGATTTTTTCATTAAAATATAATATAAAAACCTACATTCAATAATAATTTTTATGCTCATAATTCCAAATAGAACCATTGTAATGGTAGATGAAAAATGAAACATATGATATCATGCCTAACATATAATATAAAGATATATCAGTTAAGTGAAATTTATTACATAAATATTTCATACACAATATCGATGATTTATAAAATTAAAATTCCAATTGAATTAACTAATAAATTGTAACAGCCCAGCAGTTTGTTTTATCATTAATTATGTTATAAAGAAATAGGTGAAATTTATTTGTTTTAATTATTCAAAAAATTATGTTTTATTTTAAATATTTAAAATTATATATTACTCATATGAAACAAATTAGGTTAATATGAAGTTATTATCATTTTTAATTTATTTTTAATTTAATATTCTAAAAAAATGTTATTTTTTAGTACTATATTTATTTAAATTTGAATGAATTTTTTTTCAAATGGTTATTTAATAGAATATTTTAAATTTAATAATTTATAAAAGCAATATAATTAAAAAAAAATAATTAATATTTCAATATAACTAAATTGTTTTTATAAATTATTATTTTCAAAATTTGATATATATATATATATAATTATGATGATTAGTTTTGAATTATTATTAAATTATTTTAATAAATTTATAATGTTTTGTTTCATAAAACTATGATATTATTATTTATAAATAGGTTTTCATTTATATAAAATTAATGAAAAAGATGATCAGGGATTGGGGAAAAAAGGGGTGCGTGTTCAATTTTGAATTTTTTTCATAAAGGGTTTTAGTTTGGGGTTTGAGATAAGTCGGGAGGGTCGTGTTCAGATGGGGGAGAGGAAGCTATGGTCATGTACATACAATATAATGTAGAGAATTATCTTAGTGGTGTACCAGTCACTGGTCAAGGACAGAACTCTGGAAAGCTGCTCTGAACAGCGTCTGACCGTGAATGAGATGGGAGTTTGGCTATGCATGATCATCGCCAAAGGCTCCCAGTTGTGGTAGGGATTTTTTCCAAGTGAGATACAGATATATAAACCTTTGATCTACTACAACCATGAATGATTTAGATGTCATTTTTTGGGGGAGGGACCTTGGATCATTTTGGCCATGATAGTGTTGGTCCTGTTTTTTCATTTCTCCATTTCATTTTATCATATCCTATTGTGGTTAGTTCATTTTGATTCATAGTAATTTCAATTTTATCCTTTTTATTTTCCTCTGGTTCATAGTGATTGTGATCTATTTGTATATTGCTTTGATTTTGGTATTATGAATAACATATGTGTTGTTTTAGTCAGTAGATGTCGATTCTCATGTTTCTGTTCAAGATATTTAATTTTGTGATGTCACTATTTTATACTGGATTTTATTCATATGATTTATTTATAGTGAGTGTATGAATATTTTTTTTATTTTCTTCCACATCTATATACTCAATTTTTACTTCAAGACGATTTATGTAATTATTTTTATGATCTAATAATATTCTTTGGTCCATTTGTTTAGTTGGTTGTGTATAAAATATATATACAATTCGATTATTTTGAGCAAAACACATTAATATGTCACCACAATCTAGTTTTTCTTTTTTTTTAATTCCACATAGAAGATCTGAAGCCTATAAAAGACTTAAACTTATATGAAAATATAAACTGTGAACCAAATTTTAGTCCATGACTGAATCAGCAGATGACCTTCTATTTATATGTAAATAAATATAAGGGAATTTTTTTTATTTATAAATTTATGATATATGTATATGCATTTAAATTCACCAATATATTTTTTGATTTTATATCATAAAGGTGATATTTTATGGTCAAGGAATTTATTTATTTAAACATTATTGTAATTGTTTATTTTTTTATTTATCAGTTAATGTTTTTAAATTTATAAGGGTCAATTTTATCTTATAAAATTATATTGGTTTTACAAAAAAAATATATGAATATGTAAATAAATTTTATACTTATAACTTTTTTGGTGAAATCATATAAGGGTAATTGTTTGGAAGTTTATTTTTTTGATTACTAGAAAACAGTTCATTAAATTTGAAATGTTTCATCTTGTAAGAGATTTATTAATTACATTTAATTATTTAAGGTTTTAATTCCATTCAATCTAATTTATTTTATTTTAAAATAATATATATATATATATATATGACCATGATTTATTGAAAATATTGGTTTTTACAAACATACCATTTTTATTTCTGATTTCAATTATGAGACTAATAATTTACGTAAAATAGAATAATAATATATTTATAATTTATATTTTGATGTGTACTAAATATTTTTTCATGTAATTATTAATATTTACATAGTACGCATAGAAATATATGATTATTATCATGTATGTGAATAAAAAATTATGGACGTCAAATTTTCATACAGTTATGTCCTTGCGTTATTCATAACTTTGACAATCCATGAATTTTTTAATCAAGTGTGCATTTATTTTATTGTGAATTTAAATTTTGACATTTTAATAAGAGAATATATTTTTATGAAATGTATTGTACTAAAAATGGTTGTAGAACATTTTATGTGAATGTTCATGACATTTTACATGAAAAGTTATTTTCTTTTATGAAAAATACTTTTTTGTGTTTATTTATTAAATGTTTTGGGTTATGTTTGAGAAAGGAAGGTCTGTTAAAAGTGATTTTTTTTCTAAAAAATTGACACTAGTATAATGGATTCTATGTGATTTTATGTGGAGTGAACACATAAATATTAAGGGAATATTTTTCATATGATTTATTACTAGAAGCCTCACATTTTCAATATGGTCTTCCATGTATCCAGAAGGACCAAACAAGAATTATTATTGTCAATTGAGGAAACCCAATGATCTATTCACATATAATTATTTTGTGAAATTAATGTTTCCTAAGATATATTTACTTTTTTTATTTAAATAAAATCTTAATCTACGTATGTGTATATATATTTATTCCGAGAAAACAATTTTGTAAGAATTTATTAACATTTTTAAAACCCCTTGCTGGGCATATTAAATGCTCACCCCTTGATTTAAATTATTTTTTATAGGTTCAATAATTTTTTCCAAGGGTATTCATTTCCATTAAAGAATTAGCACATGCAATATATTTTTCTACACATTGATAAATTCTATCACAACCCTGCTTTTTTATTACAACGTAAACATGATTTATTACATAAAACTTCACTTGATACAACAAAGAAGATCGAGAGGTTTAGTGTCCTTGGGGATTAGGATCATTACATAAAAACATGAAACATTAAATACGACATATTTATTGAAAATTTTCTTTACATGACCACTACTATAAGGCCCCAGCCTTAAACCTTACTTAATCATGAGTTATTACAAGATTACACATTGAGGTTCTTTTCGGGTTTAGAGTTTTAGAGAATTAGATCATAAAAATTGCATTACATTCCACATATAGACAATGTGGTTACATAAAGATAGTATTCTTCTTTCCCATCAATGAAACAATATTTAAAATAAAACATGGATTCTTTCTTGACACTTCCTTGACACTATCATCGTATCATGTACCTTTCCCTTGACCTATGAAAAACATTTCAAAAAAACTTGGGATGAGCATAAAAAGCTCAGTAAGGGATATAAAAACATTGAAAGGAAACGTGGGTATATATATACATAAGAATAAAATCATACTTTACCCATAAAACATAAGCACTTTATCATACCTTATCAAATCATGAATAAATCATAGAAATCATAAGACATAAAGGTAACTTGAGGCATTAATAACAATATTACGTAGCGAGTAACCTTCTTGGTTACGTTTGGAATACCCATCAAAGTATATTCCCAAAATCGCTTCGGAGAAACCTTAACGTTTCACTCCATCACATTACCCAATGCATTGGAGAGCTATATCGGGCTCACCCGCCCTTAGTTTATCACGGAACCACCCGTCTTCATAATAATTCCCAAGAACCATAACATAATCTTATCACATAAAACATGCATAAAGGAAACGTAACATTTCCACATTTCAATCACATGATATCAATACAACACATTGATATAATAAAAAAATTATGAAAACCATTTTCAATACCAAAATAAATGAAAAGTAAAACATGGTATTTATTTTTATTTTAAATAAAAAGGTATGGCTTGTAGAGGAAGCTGAAACTGAAATAATGGTCACGGCGGTGGAGAAGTCGTTGTCGCCGCATATGTATGACAAAAACATTCCCTTTTTTCATTTAGTGAAATGCTTCATATAAAAAAGATTCCTTTAGGATAAACAAAAAAGTAAAAGAGGTTTATACACCATATAAAAGAAGGTTGTGTATAAAACAAAATATGCCTCAATGAAAGGAGATTGAGATGAAGTCCCATACCCCGGGTCCGACTTGACTCGGTCATTCTTTAATCTCCTGAAAAATAAACTTGAAGTAATTTCTACTTGTTTAAGAACCTTTTTCAAGTTCATTATTACTTTTATATCACTTATTTCCGTGTCATGAACACTGTGTAATTATTTAAGTTAATAACGGCCGTTTTAACGATCATTGGTACTTGATTCAAAAATAAACCCTTTATAATTACAAGTTTTTCGTGTATCCATTATATCCAGAATGGTATTCATGATTTATATATCATAGATATCATATATATCCAGTACATTCATGCATTTATAATATTATATAACATTTAGAGGTAAGAAATGAAATTCACCGTTCATGGAGACAGTAAGCAGTACGTACGCATGAAGGCTACTTTCATTTCTATTTCGTATTTTATAGAATGGAATTGTAATGATATAAAGGTATATTATAATTCCAATATAATATCATATATAATATAATAACTCAATCCTTTATACGTTCCACATATGGTATTTAACGAATCAAATCACTTTGAGGGGGCGGTAGTCCGCACTTCCTTAAATGAAGATATGACGTTTACCCATAATGGAAACCATAAAGGTATGCCCAAAATGAAAAATACATAAACTTAAGGTAAACATAAACATATTATATATCATATATAAATATAGTGACATCTTAATGGCCACCTTTGAAGGTGTTAAAAAAATGTTGAACAATCATCGTTTCGGGAGGCATAAATTCACCATCCACGGAAACAATATGTTATTTAACAATTTGATGTAGTTGTGTGTAAGTGTAGCTCGAATACTTCTTATAAAAACATCCTAGTATATTTGCGATACTGGATTTGTTACAAAAGAAATGAATAAAAAGAGTTTAGGGGGTTGGAGAAGCAAAATAAAACAAAAGGACTCAAGTGAAGACATTACCTTAAAATCGGGTAACTCCCTTTGGTTTGAGCTCAAAGGCTTCCTTGGGAAGACTTCTGCCCAAAGTGAGGCTTCATGGAGTAAGAGAGGGAAGTGGATAGACATAATGGGCAGGGTTTTGCCAAGCCAAAGGCTTTGGAAGTGTGGGTAAGGTGTTAGAGGTGGGGGCCTTTTATAAGAGGAGAGGAGGGGCACTCTTGGAAAGTAAAGAAATGTTACTTTATTTGAAAATGATTTTCGGATTCAAAAGGTCCCAAATTGATATAATTAGAGGGTAAGGTGATAAGGGTTCGAAAGCCACCCATCCAATAGGTTTTGGACATGTGTAGGTCATATATTTTAGATTATCTTTTAATTTTAGTTAAATCTTTTATTAATGAGGTAATCGCTGCATCATCATGATGTCATAAATAATTTAATAAATTTAATGTCTAAAAAATATAAAAAAATATCATGATTTCGGAAATATTTTTAGATTTCTAATGAATATTTATAGTCTAAAATAACATTTGTTTAGTCAAAATTAAAAATATTTTACTTAGGTGATACATTCTTTGTCACATTTAACATTCTTTAAAAATAAAAAGTTAAAAAGTCACTTTCTCACAAAAGTGATTCCATGGGGCCCCCAAGATTTCCACAAGGCATCCCATGGCCGGCCATGAGACAACAAGTATTCTTTAGGACACATGTTGTGGTTTATTTATTATTATGATATCATTTTATTATCATTAACTACCTGATTACTCATTAATCAAGATAATTAAAGATAATTACCATCATTACTATTCATAATGTCCAAAAATAAAAGAGTCTTAATTACATAATTTGGAAATTCTTATTCCAAATATATAATCCATTTTACCAAATTCCAAACACATAAATTTCAATAATTGATTTAAAAATAATTCTCGTTGTCAAAACAAATGGAGGGTTTTTTAAACAATATCTATGAAAAGTTTGGCATTAGTTTTTGACCAATTCCAAAGTGAAATTAATCCTAATGACCACCATTGGATTAAATGGTAAAAATATATTCAGATTACACTTTTAGACCAATTAAAAAGATAATCTAACCATATAATTAAATTAAATGAAAAAGCAGTTTTAATGTAAAATGCAGCATTTTTCGCTATTCATTAAAAAATGAACATTGTCAGAAAAATACCAAAAATTCGACAAATGTAAATTTCAATGTCCCAATCATAATAAATATTTTTATTTTGACAAATATATATTATTAAATTGTCAAAAGTTTGATTCAAAAATGGTTTGCCATCAAAAGGCAGTAAACAATCTTTTAAGAATATTAGTGTATTCCATGCATAAGATTGTATTTATTTTCATTTTAACCCTCTAAAACACTATGTTAATCATTAATAGACATAGATCAAAAATGTATTATTCATTACTTACCTGGGATGTTATATCCTTCCCCCCTTTAGAAAATTGTGTCCCCGTAATTTATTTACTTATCGAATAAATGAGGGTACTTATCCCTCGTTGCATTTTCAGATTCCCATGTTGCCTCTTCCATCATGTGGGTTTTACACAAAACCTTTACCTAATTAATCACCTTATTTCTTAACACTTGCTCCCTGTGGTCAAGAATCTGGACTGGTTGTTCCTCATAAGATAGGTTCTCTTTCAACCGAACTACCTCTGGACTCAAAACATGAGATGGATCTGGCATATACATTCTCAACATCGAAACGTGAAAAACATTGTGTACCTGAGATAAACTCTGAGGTAATGCCACCCGGTATGCAACTGATCCAACTCTCTCCATAATTCCATATGGTCCAATGAACCTTGGACTCATCTTTCCTTTTTACCAAATCTCATCACACTTTTCCATGTTAAGACATTGAGAAAAAACATGATCACCTACCTCAAAAGTTAGATCCTTTCTCCAGTTGTTTGCATAACTCTTCTGCCTACTCTGAGTTGTTCCCATGTATTTCTGAAACAGCTGAACTTTTTTTTCCATCTCTTCTACCAATTCTAGTCCCATCAACTTCCTTTCACCCAAAACATCCCAGAATGCTGGAGTTCGACACCGCTTCCCATATAATGCCTCAAATGGTGTCATCTATATACTGGAATGAAAACTGTTATTATATGAAAATTCAACCAGAGAAAGACGTTGGTCCCAACTTCCCTGATAATCCATCGAACAATCTCGTAGCATATCCTCCAAGGTCTGAATTGTTCATTCTGACTGCCCATCTGATTAAGGATGAAATGTTGTACTAAAATTTAATTCAGTAACCAATGACTTCTGAAGGCCTTTCCAAAAGTTAGAAGTGAACCTCGAATCAAGGTCAGATACAATGGAGAGGGGAACTCCATGTAACCTGACTATCTCTTTAAGATACAAACGAGAAAGTTGATCTGGGGAAAAAGTATCTCGTATAGAAATGAAATGAGCAGATTTAGTCAAGTGATCAATAACAACCCAGATTGCATTATTACCTCGAGGGGTCTTCGACAATCCCACAACAAATTCCATGGATATATTCTCTCATTTCCACTCTGGCACTGGTAGAGGCAGAAGCATCCCTTTTGGTAACTGCTTCTCTACTTTAACCTACTAACAAGCCAAACACTTGAAAGTAAAATCAGTAATATCTTTTTCATTCCATCCCACCAGTAATACTCCCGCAGATCTCTGTACATCTTAGTACTTCCAGGATGAACTGAAAATGGAGAACTATGAGCTTCACATAACAACTCTCTCTTCAACTATAAATCACAAGGCACACACAATCTCTTCCCAAATCTCAAAACACAATCATTATCAATGTTGAATTCAGGCAACTTACCCTTCTGAACCAACTCTACCTTTTTCTGCAACTCACTGTCTTGCTTCTATTATTGCTTGATTCTGTCTGATAGAGAAGATTTCACTAATACCTGAAACAAAACAGAAGAACTTCCTACACCAACAACATCTATTCCAAAGTTCATCAAATCAAAATCCAAAGGATCTCGTTCCAAACGTATCATCGTTAATGAAGCAATACATTTTCGGCTCAATGCATCAGCCACATTATTTGCTTTTCCCGGATGGTCGTGAATTGTACAATCATAATCCTTGATTAATTCTATCCATCTCCTCTGTCTCATGTTCAATTCCTTCTTAGTGAATATATACTTTAATATTTTGTGATCAGTATATATTTCACACTTTAATCCATACAAATGATGTCTCCAAATTTTTAAAACGAAAACAACATCAGCTAATTCCAAATCATGTGTAGGGTAATTTACCTCATGAGTTTTCAACTGTCGTGAAGCATATGAAATTACCTGATCATTCTACATTAGGACACAACCAAGTCCTTTCAATGAAGCATCACTGTATATAATAAACTCAACATTCCTGGAAGGTAGTGCCAAAACTGGAGCATTCACCAATCTTCTTTTCAAATCCTAAAAACAATCATCACATTCTTTTATCCAGATAAACTTAACACACTCCCGAGTTAGCTTAGTCATTGGACTAGATAACTGTGAAAAATTTCTAACAAACCTTCGGTAATAGCCTGCCAAACCAGGGAAGCTACGAATCTCATTTACATTTGTGGGTCTCGGCCAGTCTTCCACAACTTTTGTTTTTGTAGGATCAACAGTTATCCCATCTTTAGAAACAATGTGACCAAGGAAACAAATTTGCTGCAACCGAAACTCACACTTGCTGAATTTTCCATATAGTTTCTTTTCTTTTAAGGTTTTCAAGATAACCCTTAAATGTATTTCATGCTCCTCTTTACTTTTAGAAAACACCAAAATATCATCAATGAAAACAACCACAAACTTATCCAAGAACTCATGGAAAATTATATTCATTAAGTCCATGAATACAGAAGGTGCATTGGTTATCCCAAAAGGCATTACTACAAACTCATAATGGCCATATCATGGACGAAACGCGGTCTTTGGAACATCTGCTTATTTTACCTTCAGCTGATGGTACCCCAATCTCAAGTCAATCTTTGAAAAATACTGAGCGTCATGGATCTGATCAAACAAATCATCGATATGAGGTAAAGGATATTTGTTCTTAATAGTGATGTTATTCAAGGCTCTATAATCAATGAAAAGTCTAATTGAACCATATTTATTTTTCACAAATAAAACAGGAGCACCCCATGGTGATTTCCTAGGTCGAATGAAACCTTTCTCTAATAAATATTTCTGTTTCTCCTTCAACTCTAAAAGTTCAATTTGATCCATTCGATAAGGGGGTTTTGAAATTGGCTTAGCATCAGGAACTAAGTCAACAATAAACTTAACTTCCTGATCTGGTATTATTCCAGGCAACTCATCTGGAAAAACATCAGGATACTCATTTACCACTGGCACATCATTAATCTGAACAGTTCCTTTATTTTCAATGATGTGTGGAAGGTAACATTCATTTCCATCTTTTACAAGTTTCATGGCCTCTTGATATGTTATCAACAGTAAGGGTTCATTCTTGTAAACAAATTGAAGGTATTTTTGAAAAGAAACTTCTTTAGATCTACAGTCAATCTTATCATGGTAAATAGAGAGCCAATCCATACCCAGGATAACATCAAACTCTACTAAAGGTAGAACAATATGGTTTTCAAATAGGTTTTTTCCATAGATAAGGATAGGATGATTCTTATAAATTCTTTTTTCCCCAACATTTCCCCCAGGTGTTTTTACCAAAGGTTCAGGAGTCATTTCTTGAGATGGTATTCCAATTTTACTAGAAATGTTTTCAGAGATGAAAGAATGTGTAGACCCCGACTCAAACAACACACTGGCATAATCTGAAAAAACAATGTACCTGATACAACTTCATTTGATGACCCGACATCTTCTGAAATAGTTGCAAAGGATTTCACCACCCCTTTCTACATGTAGTCTAACTGCTTCCCATCACTCAAGCTCTTTTTCGGACACTCATTTGCACAGTTACCCATCTCATTGCACTTAAAACATTTCACTAACTGTAAATCAAATTTGGTCGTACCTTCACCTTGATCTTTTTCAGTGCAATAACGATCCTTATGTCCAATCTTACCACATCAGTAGCACTTTCCAGAATTCAGAAGACATTCCCCAGCATGCCTTTTACCACATTTATCACAAACTAGAAACTTAGATTTCTTACCATCAGACTTTTTTGAAGAATTCTTCCCTTTCTCCTGCCACCTCGGTCTCTTCTTCTGTTGGTTGTTATAGAACACTTGATCATCGGAAAACTCCATTTCCTCCTTCTCAGCACATCGAACAAGCATTTCATAACTTTTAAACACATGAGAAGCTAATTCCCTTCGATATTTTGTCTTTAATCCTGAGTAAAACGATTGATTTTACTATCAAGGTCTCGGATAAAATTTGGAGCATACCTTGCCAATCGAGTGAACCTTTCCTCATAGGTAGCCACTAAGTCTTCTTCTTTCCTCAATTACAAGAATTGATTTTCCATCCTAAGTCGAACAGCCTTAGAAAAATACTTCTCAAGAAACATACCTTTGAATTCATCCCAGTCAAGAGAATCAATCTCATCGGTGTCCTTGATATTTTTAACGATTGACCACCACTGATCGTCTTCACCCTCCAAACGGTAAATAGCAAGACTAACATTTTGATTGTCTGAACACCACATGACATTGAAATTTTTTTCCAGTTCATTAATCCACCTTTCAGCTAACACAGGGTCAGATGATCCTCTGAATGATGGGGGATGTTTCCTCATGAAATGTTCCACCACTGACATGTTCCTCTGCGGTTGATCTCACTGATCTCGTGCATGGATACCACCACCATTTATCGCTTGAGTCAACTATTCTATTACTGCAAAAAACTGTTTAGTGCCAATTCCGACCATCTCAGGATGCTGATTCGAAAGGTTATTTACTTTTGTATGCCTTCCTAGAAGTGCTTCCCTATTTCCTCTGTGGAAAACCATTCTGAAAAAACATGTCTTAGATGAAGCAACATGGTAATCTTCAAATGCTATATCACTTCAATTTGACCATAAAAAAATATTATTGGATAATCATTTAATATAATTCTAACTCCTAAAGTTATCTAAACCGACCTTTGATACCAACTATAAGGCCCCAGCCTTAAACCTTACTTAATCTTGAGTTATTACAAGATTACACATTAAGGGTCTTTTCGGGTTTAGAGTTTTAGAGAATTAGTTCATAAAACTTTCATTACATTCCACATATAAACAAAGTGGTTACATAAAGATATTATTCTTCTTTCCCATCAATGGATACATATTTAAAATAAAACATGGATTTTTTCTTGACAATTCTTTGACACTATCATCCTATCATGTAGCTTTCCCTTGACCTGTGAAAAAAATTTCAAAAAAACAAGGGATGAGCATAAAAAACTCAGTAAGGGATATAAAAATATGGAAATGAAACATGGTTACATATATACATAAGAATGAAATCATACTTTACCCATAAAACATAAGAACATTAACATACATCATCAAATCATGAATAAACCATAGAAATCATAAGACATAAATGTAACTTGAGGCATTCATAACATTCTTACGTAGGGAGTAACCCTCTTGGTTACGTTTGGAATACCCATCATAGTATATTCCCTAAATCTATTTCGAGAAACCTTAACGTTTCACTCCTTCATGTTACCCAATGCATTGGAGAGCTATATCGGGCTCACCTTCCCTTAGTTTATCACGGAACCACCCGTCCTCATAATAATTACCAAGAACCATAACATAATCGTATCACATAAAACATGCATAGAGGAAACGTAACATTTCCACATTTCAATCACAAGATATCAATACAACACATTTATATAATAAAAACATTATGAAAACCATTTTCAATACCAAAATAAAATAAAAGTAAAACATGGTATTTAATTTTCTTAAAAAAATGGTATGGATTGTAGAGGAATCCAAAACTCAAATAATGGTCACAGCGGTGGAGAAGTCATTGTCGCCGCATACGTAGGACAAAAACATTCCCTTTTTTTGTTTAGTAAAATGCTTCGTATAAAAAAGATTCCTTTTGGATAAACAGAAAAGTCAAAGGGGTTTATACACCATATAAAAGAAGGTTGTGTATAAAACAAAATATGCCTCAATGAAAGGAGATTGAGATGAAGTCCTATACCTTGGGTCTGACTTGACTTGGTCGTTCTTTAATCTCCTGAATAATAAACTTGAGTTAATTTCTACTTGTTTAGGAACCATTTTCAAGTTCATTTTTACTTTTATATCACTTATTTCCATGTCATGAACACTGTGTAAATATTTAAGTTAATAACGGTCGTTTTAACGATCATTGGTACTTGAGTCAAAAATAAACCCTTTATAATTAGAAGTTGTTCATGTATAAATTATATAAAAGATGGTATTCATGATGTATATATCATATATATCATATATATCCAGTACATGCATGCATTTATAATATTATATAACATTTAGAGGTAAGAAATGAAATGCGCCGTTCATGGAGACGGTAAGCCGTACGTACACATGAACGCTACTTTCATTTCTATTTTGTATTTTATATAATTGAATCATAATGATATAAAATTATATTATAATTCAAGTATAATATCATATATAATATCATAACTCCATCCTTTATACGTTCCACATATAGTATTTAACAAATCAAATCACTTTGAGGTGCGGTAGTCCGCACTTCCTTAAATGAAGATATCGCGTTTATCCATAGTGGAAACCATAAAGGTATGCCCAAAATGAAAAATACAGAATCTTAAGGAAAAAATAAACATATTTTATATCATATATAAATATAGTGACATCTTAATGGCCACCTTTGAAGGTGTTAAAAGAATGTTGAACAATCATCGTTTCGGGAGGCATAAATTCACCATCCACGGAAACAGTATGTCTTTAACCATTAGATGTAGGTGTGTGTAAGTGTATCTCAAATACTTCTTAGAAAAACATCCTAGTATATTAAAGATACTGGAGTTGTTACGAAAGAAATGAATAAAAAGAGTTTAGGGGGTTGGAGAAGCAAAATAAAACAAAAGGACTCAAGTGAAGACATTACCTTAAAATCGGGAAACTCCCATTGGTTTGAGCTCAAAGGCTTCATTGGGAAGACTTCTTCCCAAATTGAGGCTTCAAGGAGTAATATAGAGAAGTGGAGAGACAAAATGGGCAGGGTTTGGCAGAGCCAATGGCTTTGGAAGTGTGGGTATAGTGGTAGAGGTGGGGGCCTTTTATAAGAGGAGAGGAGGGGCACTCTTGGAAAGTAAAGAAATGTTACTTTATTTGAAAATTATTTTCGGATTAAAAAGGTCCCAAATTGATATAATTATAGGGTAAGGTGATAAGGGTTCGAAATAAACCCATAAAATAGGTTTCAGACATGTTTAGGTCATATATTTTACGTTATCTATTCATTTTATTGAAATCTTCTATTAATGAGGTAATCGCTGCATCATCATGATGTCATAAATAATTTAATAAATATAATGTCTAAAAATTATAAAAAAATATCATGATGTAGGAAATTTTTATATATTTCTAATGAATATTTATATTCCAAAATATCATTTATGTATAGAAAATTAAAAATATTTTAATTAGGTGATACATTCTTTGTTACATTTAACATTTTTTAAAAATAAATAGATAAAAAGTCACTTTATCACAAAAGTGATTCCATGGGGCCCCCATGTTTGGCACAAGGCATACCATGGTTTTACATGAGACAACCAGTAGCCTTAGGACACATGTTGTGGTATTTTTGTATTATTATGATATCATTTTATTATCTTTAACTACCTGATTACTCATTAATCAAGACAATTAAAGATAATTACCATCATTACTATTCATAATGTCCAAAAATAAAAGAGTCTTAATTACATAATTTGGAACTTCTGATTCCAAATATGTAATCCATTTTACCAAATTCCAAACACATAAATTCCAATAATTGATTTAAATATAATTCCCGTTGTCAAAACAAATAGTGGGTTTTTTTGAAACAATATCTATGAAAAGTTTGGCATTAGTTTATGACCAAATCCAAAGTGAAATTAATCCTAATGACCAACATTGGATTAAATGGTAAAAATATATTCATATTACACTTTAATACCAATTAAAAATATAATCTATCCATATAATTAAATTAAATGAAAAAGTAGTTTTATTGTAAAATGCAGTATTTTTCACTATTCATTAAAAAATTGAACATTGTCAGAAAAATACTAAATAAATCCAATGTAAATTTCAATGTCCAAATCATAATGAATATGTTTATTTTGAAAAATATAGATTATAAAATTGTCAAAATTTTGATTCAAAAAGGGTTTTCCATCAAAAGGCAGTAAAACAATCATTTAAGAATACTAGTGTATTCCATGCATAAGATTGTATTTATTTTCATTTTATTCCTCTAATACACTATCTTAATCATTAATAGACATAGATAAAAAAATATATTATTAATTACTTACCTGGGATGTTACAACTACATTCCTTCGTACTTAGCGTTGCATGGGATAACCTGAGGACATGCATAAAAAAGGGTGAGCTATAAATCCCTGTAAGGGAGTACACATGGAATAACATGAGGAGTACAATACATGTTAGACAATAGGAATATCAACAGAGAATAAGAAAAAACATGAACATAAAGGCATGATAAAGCATGATAATCATAACATGGAAATGTGGAAACAACACTTAACATGGAATTAGCCTGAGCCAAAGCTCATTGCACATGGAGCATGAGTAAATCCTCATTGAACATAAAGCACGAGTAAACCCTCATTGCACTTAAATTATAATGAGTCAAAACTCATTGCACATTAAGTATCAGGATACTATACTTTACCTAATGCATTGGAGCGCTATAAGGTCGCACCCTTCTTAAACATTTCATTTCATGCATAAGTGTGCCACATGGATCATAAAACATGGATTCATAAAACATAATCATTTATTCCAAGATAAAGGAATGTAGAATTTATATATGAAACATTACAATCAATAAGTAAATGTGAATAAAGGTGAATACCCTTGATGGAGAAATGGGCATGGTATTCACTACACAACGATATTGGCTTAGAAAAATCGGTGCGATTTCGGCAGCGTAACGACATGACATAAAAATTCATAAAAATGTTTGATGAGAGAGAAAGGGGTTAATCATCATATTTAAATGTAATGGATAGTAAGGAGGTCATAAATATAAATTTCCCAACAATTGTAATGGGATTTATATTCATGATACAAAAGTATTGCTTGAATGTAAAAGAGGAGAGAGAAGTCCCTTTCGGAATTTTGGCATAGTAACGGGTGTACATGGGAGGCATTTAATGAGAGAGAAAGGGGTATCCCATCATTAAAAAAATAAGAGGGATGTATGGGGGAGGTGTGAAATCATACCCCAACATTCATAATTGAAATTAAAAGGGCAATACAACTTAAGGAAAATTGACAAAAATGAGAAAGGAAGAAAAAACGCTTACATGGAAGTGTGCTTCCAAAGGCTAGAGAGAGGCTTGTGAGAGGCTTCTTGGGATCTTGGGGAACCTTGGGAGGATTATAAAGAGATTAGGGAAGAGTTTGGACGAACTACAAGGGATTTTAGTGAGGAGGAAGTGGGAGCTTGGGTGGGTTTATATAGGAAAGATGAGAGAATTCTTTATTATTTAGGTTTGGGTCCCCATACATTAAATAAATCCAAACCACAAACCATCCCATGATTTTTGCCCACAGGTTTTGGTAAAGGGAAGGGTAAAACAATATTTTATAATGCACAAGTTAGATGTTTTTGAAATAATAAGGTTGCTTATGTGGAGGTGAGTCACACTCGCATGGAAATTAATTTAAAAAGGCAAAGTGTTGAATATGTCACGAGTGGTCCATTAATTCTTTGAAAAGTAATTCAAAAAAACCAAAATCAATTTATTTTAATGATAAAACATATATTGGCAGAACATAAGGATTATGGTATTTTTTTACATCACCATTGGGTCATTATGATGTCATAAAACACATTATATATTTAAATGGTATTTAATTTTTACCCAAAAATTTTACTGTCTCATAAAATTACGAAAAATTCACCATTGAATAATTTAGACGTCCTGATTCAAGAAATGAAATTTATTTTATATAAAAAAAATATCTAAATATGTTAATTTTTACTTTTAAAATAAAAACCAACATCTATCGAAAATTCACGGGTTTTGACAGAAACGACTTTCAAACCTTAATATAAAATTTTAATTGCATTCATAAAATTATAAGATCATTTATTTAATAAAAATCAATTTAATAATAATATTATTATTTTATTAAAATATTATTTAATTCAAAAATCCCTTAATTTAATAAAATAGATTCCTCAATTAAATAATAACTAAAAACACAATTTGTACTTTAAAAACTATTTACAATATATCAAAAAATGACTAGAAATTATATTCATTATTATATAAAAAAATAATGTACATGAACATAGTACTACTTATTTGTTACATAACACCTTAAAAAAGCCACATAAGACCTAAGGGTAATGTGTGCGATGGTGACAGACTCCTGGGGTGGCTCGGATAACATCGCCGAGTGGTAATCTCTATGAACATCCACTTTTCCCGTAGAAAGTCCCGTTTGAGCTTGACATGCTGACGCTCAGCTTGGGCTTGGTCAAGGGTGAATCCCAAGGATGCCACCTATTTGACGTGCTCCAACAAATGGGCTTCGTATGGGGAAATTCTACTCGATGAGGCCATCGCTTCTTTTGTCAGAGTAAATTAGATTTGTTAAGGTCCTATATTTATACTAATCATGTGATCACTGTTAAAATGTTATACTAACAATGGTCACAATTCTTAACATTAAACCAAAGAAGATGACATCTTATAAAAAAAATTTCATAAAGAGACATTTAACTGGATCAAGAGGGATTTTCCATTAATGAAACTTTGGGTCGTTACAATATTCCCCCATTAAAAAATTTCTCCCTCGAAATTTTCCTTTTCCCACACTAAAAAAATGTGGGTAACTCAGCTTCATCATTTCCTCTAATTCCCAAGTCGCTTCTTCAAACTTGTGGTTTCTCCATAATACCTTGACGAGGGGAATTGTATTATTTCGTAGAACTTTTTCACTACGATCTAAGATCTTCACTGGTTTCTCCTCATAAGAAAGATCATCTTCCAATTGTACCACCTCAGAAGGGAGTACATGTGAATGGTCCGGTATGTACTTCCTTAAGAGGGATACATGAATGACATCATGTACATTGGCCATAGTAGGTGGAAGTGCTAGTCGATAGGCCATAGCCCCAACGCGATCAAGAACCTCGAAGGGGCCAATATACCTTGGACTTAACTTCCATTTCTTTCCAAACCTCATGAGCTTTTTCTATGAAGATATGTGTAGAAACACCATGTATCCAACGTTAAACTCAAGGTCTCATCGACGATTATATGCATAACCCATCTGTTGACTCCGGGCTGCCTTGAAATGCTGCTGAATGGTCTTCACCTTCTCCACCATTTCTTCGACCATTTCTGGTCCATGCAGCTTACGTTCACCGACCTCATCCCAACATGCCGGTGTTCTGCACCATTTCCCATATAGGGCTTGATATGGTTCCATTTGGATGCTCGAGTGGAAACTGTTATTATATGAGACCTCAAGCAGAGGAAGTTGTTGATCCCATCCTCCTTTAATGTCCATTGAGCATGCTCTCAACATATCCTCATGTGTTTGGATAGTCCGCTCGGATTGGCCATCAGTTTGAGGATGATAGGCCGTACTAAAGTTCATTTTAGTATTAAAACTGTGTTGAAGACTCTTCTAAAATTTATAGGTGATTCTTGGATCTTGGTCAGACACAATAGATAGTGGTACACCATGCAACCTTACCACTTCCCTGATATATATCTATGCCAGTTGATCCAAAGATAAATCCTCCCGAATAGAAATAAAGTGTGCAGTCTTTGTAAGATGATCCATAACAACTCATATTGCAATGATGCCTTTGGATGTCCTTGGAAGTCCGGTGACAAAGTCCATGGTGATGTTTTCCCATTTCCATTCTGGTATGGGCAATGGTTGCATCATCCCCTTAGACTTATGCCTCTCTACCTTCACTTTCTAACACACCATGCACTTTGATGTATATTCAGCGATCTCTTTCTTCATATTATCCCACCAAATGTTTTCTCAGAGATCTCGTTACATCTTTTTGGTCCCTTGGTGAATAGAGAAATTTGAACTATTTGCATAATCCAAAAGATCATTCTTCAGCTCCGGACTTGATGGAACACATAGTCTTTTCCCAAACCGCACAATTACTTCTTCATTAACATTAAACTCTGAGGATTTCCATTTTTTGTTAGCTTCCACTTTTTCCTGAATTACCACATCATCCCTTTGAGCATCCTTTAACCTTTCCAAAAGAGATGGTTGAGCAATAATTTGTGAAAGGATTGATGATGTTCCCTTCTTTATGATTCCCATGTCCATCTTCATCAAGTCCAAGAAGATTGGATCCTTCTCAATTCTCATCATGGATAAAATCGTTGGATCCATTCTACTTAGGGCATCTACCACCTTGTTCACTTTCCCAGGGTGGTAATGTATTGAACAGTCATAATCCTTGATGATCTCTATCCATCTTATCTAGCGCATATTAATCTCTTTCTATGTGAATATATATTCAAGACTCTTGTGGTCAGTATATATCTCACATTGGTCTCCATAGAGAAAATGCCGCCAGATTTTAATGGCAAAGATCACAGCTGCCAACTCCAGATCATGCGTTCGGCAGTTTTTCTCATGGATTTTCAACTATCTTGAGGCACAGGATATCACTTTATTATTCTGCATCAGCACACATCTTAAGCCCTTATTCGAAGCATCACTGAATACCACAAAAAGCTCCCCACTTGTGGGTAAAGTAAGCACGGGTGCAGTGATAAGACTCCTTTTCAACTCCTTGAATCTTTCTTCGAATTCATAAATCCAAGAAAACTTGACTTCCTTTTGAGTGATCTTGGTAAGAGGGTTGGACAATCGTGAGAAATTTCTCACAAATCGTCGATAATATCCAGCTTACACCAAGAAGCTACGGATATCTATTACTAATGTTGTCTTCGGCCATCCCTCAATTGCATCTGTATTGGAGGGGTCCATAGATACCCCATTTCTTGTGATGATATGTCCCAAGAATGAGACCCCATACAACTAGAACTCACACTTATTGTACTTTTCATAGAGCTTATCCTTGCGCAAAGTCTCTAGTACAATTTTTAAATGATCATCATGATCCTCATTGGTTTTGGTGTATATTATAATATCATCTATAAATACTACCATAAATTTTTCAAGGTAATCTCTAATGATTATATTCATCAAGTCAATGAATATTCCTTGAGCATTGGTGAGTTCAAAAGGCAATACTATGAATTCATAGTGCCCGTAACTTGTACGAAAAGCAGTCTTGAGGACATCTTCCTTCTTCAACCTTACTTGATAATATCCCGACCGAAAATCCACCTTGGAGAAGTATTATGCTCCACGAAGCAGATCAAACAAGTCATCGATTCTTGGTAGAGGATTCTTGTTCTTTATCGCGATTTTGTTAAGTTCACGATAATCGATGCAAAGCCACATTGACCCATCCTTCCTCTTGACGAAGAGGACTGGTTAACCACATGGTGAAGCACTTGGGCGTATAAACCTGTTATCCAGATTCTCCAGTAGTTTTTTCTTCATATATTTAAGCTCAACAACAGCCATTCTAAATGGAGTCTTGGATATTGGTAGCTCCCCAGGTATAAGTTCAATTGAGAACTCAACATCTCTTCTTGGAGGATGACCAGGCAGTTCCTCGGGAAACACTTCAGCGAATTCTCTCACAATAGAAATTTCATCAAGGATAGTTTATTCCTTGGAATCAATCATCTGATCTAGATATTCTTGTTCATAAGGCAATAATATCCATGCTTTAGATGATGGAGATAATGGATATTCATCATCCTCCCGACACTTGTAAAGAATCTGGGGTCGATTCTCCATATGGAGTGTGATTTCTCTCACCCGAAAATTTATGTTGGCTCTATATAAGGAAGTACAATCCATGCCATGAATTTCATCATTTGCACTAGAGGGAGTATGACGAGTTTTACTGGGAAATTCAATCCAAAGATTATAATAGGGGAGGACTTATACTCAATGGATG
This sequence comes from Viscum album, assembly GCA_963277665.1. NCBI lineage: Eukaryota > Viridiplantae > Streptophyta > Magnoliopsida > Santalales > Viscaceae > Viscum > Viscum album. The sequence goes on along the minus strand of OY728166.1, from coordinate 154,776,840 downwards.
CAATGATTGCCCCATTTTCCGTACTCACCGACATCTTTACTTCAATGATTTGTGGTGGTGTTGGGATTGTTCTACTAAACTTTCGAGATATAAAAGAATCCATAGAACCTGAATCAAAAAGTAAGTTCGCTATTCTTTAATTAATAACTAGTGTACCTGTCACCACTTCGTTGTCGGGGTTCACTTCGGCAGAAGTGATGGAAAAATCTATTACTTGTTGTCTTGGAGGTTGTTGGTTGCCTCCGATAACCCTTGGATTAGGGCACTGATTTGCAAAATGACCCGGTTCTTGGCATTTGTATCATCGAACAATGCATTGAGGATCGAACAGAGCGTTCCTCTCCTCTGTCGCAGCCGCGTGTCCTTCTTGCCGATAGTTAACAGCTAGGTGCCCTTCTCTTCCACACCTGAAGCATTTTCTCGTCCCCTTAAGGCAATTTCAAGGGTTCTTCTTTCCGCACTTTTAGCAAGTGGGGTGCTGGATCTTCTTAGCACCACTGGATTTATCCATCGGACCACCAGCATTGAATTCCACCTTACTCTTCTTGTCCCCATGATACCCCTGTGATTCCCCGAACTCCATTTCGACCTTGAGGGCACATCAGACAATTTCTTCATAGCTATCGAAGTCACAGATCGCTAATGATTTCCGCAAGCTAGGCTTTAGCCCACCAAAGAAGCAGTCAACCTTTCATTCGGGGGTAACAAAAAATCCGGAAGAGTATCGTGCAAGCCTTGTGAAGTTCTCCTTGTACGCTCCAACAGATTCTTTATCATTTTTTCTTGAGGGAAAGTAAGTCCCTGTTTATCTTAAGCAGGTGGGTGCGCGGAAAATATTTATCAAAAAACTTCTTCTGGAAATCCTTCCATTCCAATGCCTCGATCTCATCCTCAGGATTCGTATTTTTGATCAACGTCCACCATTGATCAGCTTAACCCTCCATAATATAAGCCGCCAGGAGAACCTTATCTTGTTCAGAACATCGGAGGATGGAGAATATCTTTTCAATGGAGTTGATCATTTGTTCAGCGATCATGGGATCAGATGATCCCCTAAAGGTAGGAGGCCTTTGTCTCATGAAGCTCTCGATAGCGACTTGTTCTTTATTAGGGGGGGTTGAATGTTCTTCTTGACCCATCTTTCTTTTCAAAACTTGAGTTAAATTAGAGAGAAGTGTGACAAAGTTCGTGATTCTTGCTCCCATTGGATTTGGCATCTCATTAGTACAGTCATCACACTGATCTTCACAACGGTTGTTAGCTTGATTCCTCCTATTACCAACCATTGGTTGGAATAAAAGGAAAGTGATGGGTAAAACATAAAGGGTAATCGAAAGGGAAAAGTTGATGACTTATAAATAAACTTTCATTTCCTTAACTCATGATTCTATAAGCTTCAATCTAGGATTTTCATGATCTACTTTATATCATATATTCTTAGGGGCATTTTTTTAATTCCCTTAATAAGGGTTCATTATAAGCTTGTGAATTTATCTAAACATATCCCCCGGGAGTGTTGTAACCAATAGTGTAGCAAGGCCCGTTTTCGTGCACCAGTTCCCGTTCGAGTCTAGCTCAAGTCGGTGTTTTCGGGTTTTACCCCTTGGATACATCTGTGCCAGAGCCGCCTCTACCTGCTCGTATCCAGACAACGATGTATTTTCTTGATAACCCACTTACTCAATACTCACCAAAACGTAGGGACGTTTTTATTGTACTTAGTCTTGTATCTAGGGATTTACTAGGGTTTCCTAATACCATAAATAACTAAACCTGTCCTCTGATACCAACTATGACAACCCTGCTTTTTTTTACAACTTAAACATGATTTATTACATAAAACATCACTTGATACAACAAGGAAGATCGAGAGGTTTAGTGTAGTTGGGGCTTAGGATCATTACATAAAAACATGAAACATGAAATATGACATCTTTATTGAAAACATCCTTTACATGACCACTACATTCCTTCGTACTTAGCGTTGCATGGGATAACCTGAGGACATGCATTAAAAAAGGTGAGCTATAAAGACCAGTAAGGGAGTACACATGGAATAACATGAGGAGTACAATACAAGTTAGAAAATAGGCATATAAATAGGGCATAATAAAAAACATGAACATAAAGGCATGATAAAGCATTATAATCATAACATGAAAATGTGACAACAACACTTAACATGGAATTAGCATGAGACAAGGCTCATTGCACATGGAGCACGAGTAAATCCTCATTGCACATAAAGCACGAGTAAACCCTCGTTTCACTTGAATTATAATGAGTCAACACTCATTGCACATGACGTATAATGATACTATACTTGACCCAATGCATTGGAGCACTATAAGGGTGCACCCTTCTTAAACATTTCATTTCATGCATAAGTGTGCCACATAGATCAGAAAACATGGACTCATAAAACACAATCATTTATTCCACGATAAAGGAATGTGGAATTCATACATGAAAATTTAAAATCAATAAGTAAATGTGCATAAAGGTTAATACCCTTGAAGTAGAAATGGTCATGACATTCACTACACAATGATATTGGCTTAGAAAAATCGGTGTGATTTCGGCAACGTAACGGCGTGACATAAAAATTCATAAAAATGGTTGATGAGAGAGAAAGGGGTTCCTCATCATATTTACATGTAATGGACAGTAAGTAGGTCATAAAGATACATGTCCCAACAATTTTAATGAAATTTAGATTCATGATACAAATGTATTGCTTGAATGTAATAGAGGAGAGAGAAGTTCCTTTTGGAATTTTGGCATAGTAACGGGTGTAGATGGGAGGCATTTAATGAAAGAGAAAGGGGTCTCCAATAATTCAAAAAATAATAGGGCATTATGGGAGAGGTGCGAAACCATACCCCAAAATTCATAATTGAAATTAAAAGGGCAATACAGCTTAATGAAAATTGACAAAAATGAGAAAGGAAGAAAAAACCCTTACATGGAAGTTTGCTTCCAGAGGCTAGAGAGAGGCTTGTGAGAGGCTTCTTGGGAGCTTGGGGCACCTTGAAAATATTATAGAGAGAGTAGGGAAGAGGTTGGACAAACTCCAGTGGATTTTAGTGAGGAAGAAGTGGGAGCCTTGGTGGGTTTATATAGGAAACGTGAGAGAATTCATTATTATTTAGGTTTGGGTCCCCTTACATTAAATTAATCCAAACCATAAACCCTCCCATGGTTTTTGCACATGGTTCTTTAAAAAGGGAAGATTAAAAAAAATTATAAGGCCCAAGTCCGAACTTCTTAAAATAATAAGGTTTCTTATGTGGAGGTGAGTCACACTCCCATGGAAATTAATTTAAAAAGGCAAAGTGTTGAATATGTTTGAGGGGTCAATTAATGCTTTGAAAAGTAAGTCAAACAAACAAAAAATCACATTATTTTAATGATAAAACATATATTGGCCGAACATAAGGATTATGGTGTTTTATTACATCACCATTGGGTCATTATGATGTCATAAAACACATTATATATTTAAACGATATTTAATTTTTACCCAAACATTTGACTGTCTCAGAAAATTATGAAAAATTCACTGTTGGATAATTTAGATATCATGATTCCAAAAATGACATTTATTTTATATAAAAAATATCTAAATATGTTAATTATCACTTTTAAAATAAAAACCAACATTTATCGAAAAATCACCGGGTTTTGACAGACACGGCTTTCAAACCTTAATATAAAATTTTAATTGCATTCATAATATTATAAGATCATTTATTTAATAAAAATTAATTTAATAATAATATTTATATTTTATTAAAATATTATTTAATTAAAAAATCCCTTAATTTAACAAAATATATTTCTTAATTAAATAATAACTAAAAACACCATTTGTACACTAAAAACTATTTACAATGTATCAAAAAGGACTAGAAATTATATTCATTATTATATAAAAAAATAATGTACACGAACATAGTACTACTTATTTGTTAAATAACCCCTTAAAGCAGCCACATAAGACCTAAGGTTAAGGTGTGCGATGGTGACAGACTCTTGGGGTGGCTCGGATAACATCGCTTGAGTGGTAATCTATATCAACTTCCACTTTTCCCGTAGACTGTCCCGTTCAAGCTTGACATGGTGAAGCTCAACTTGGGCTTGGTCAAAGGCGATGCCCAAGTATGCCACCTCATTTCCAAGCTCTGACAAATGGGCTTCGTATAGGGAAATTATACTGGATGAGTTCATCGCTTCTTTTGTCTGAGTAAATTGGATTTGTTAAGGTCCTATATTTATAATAATCATATGATCACTGTTCAACGTCTATATTAACAACTGTCACAATTCTTAACATAAAACCAACGAATTTCACATCTTATAAAAAAATTTCATAAAGTGACATTTAACTGGATCAAGAGGGATTTTCCATTAATGAAACATTGGGTCGTTAAAAATTATATGTTGTTGCTGAATCCACTAGAATAGAGACTATGAAATGTCCTATTTTGTGTAATGTGTTGTGTAATTATTTTTTTATAAAAAATTACGAAGCATGTTTTAACACCATATCTATATGAGTGGATATAGGGAATTATAATTGGTATTAGATAAAAAATCTAGGAAACATTGGAGATTTTATTTTTTCATAGCGTTAGAGTATATAAGTATAGTATTTTTAGTTTTCATAATTATAAAGACAAAAATTCATAATTTTCTAGATTCTGATGACTATCTTATGAGGACTCAATTATTTTGAGGAGGGAATAATGTATAATCCCATATTTTTTATAATAATGTATGTTATAAAAAATTAATAATTGATATTTATTTGATTTTATTAATAAAAAAAATTTAATTTTATATATTTAAATTTATATAATTCTCATAAGAAAAAAAACATGTTTGTATCAAAATTTTATATTTTTCAATTTACGTTTAAATTAATATTCTAAAAAACTATTATTTTTTAGTATTATTTCTATTTGATTTTGAATGTGATATTTTAGTTTAATCAAAAGTTTATTTAATAAAATATTTTAAAAGAATAAATTTCTAAAAACAATATACTTCATAAAAATATTAATTAATATAAGAATATAGTTAAATTGTTTTGGAGAATTTTCATTTTAAAGATAATATATATATAATAATATATATTTGTTTTAAATTATGATGAAATTTATTTCATAAAATTTTAATGTTTTTTTAATAAAAATTGATTTTATTATTAAAAAATGGATTTCATTTATAAAAAATTAAAAGAAAAGAAAATCGTTAATTGGGGTAAAAAGTGATGATTGTTATATTAAGAGGATTTTGTGTAGATGGATTCTATTTGGGTTTGAGAGAAGTAGGTAGGGACATGTTTAGTAAAGGGAGAGGAAGCTCTAGCTATGTTCCAGTAAGGCAAAGCCATGTGTCGTCTAGGTAATGGATCAGTCACCAGTCGAGGACTGAATTCCAGAAAGGTTCTTCGAGCAGCGTCCGATTGTGAGTGAGGTGGCAGTTAACACCTGTATAAGAATTGTCAAAGGGTTCTGATTGAGGTTAATTTTTTTGTTTTGAGTAGGATTTGGATGGATGAACCTTCAATCTACTCCTACCTGGAGTGAGGTAGGTGTCATTTTTCACTCTAGTTGTTGAACCTAAGTTCATTTTCTTTTTCAAAATATTTTTTTCCTACATCTTCATTTCCCTATTTCAATCAGTATCATCCTATTGTGGACTATTCATTTTGATCAAATTAATTTCACTTTTGGTCTTATTATTGACCTCTAGTTCATACTGGTTTTGATCTGTCTGTATACTATTTTTATTTTTGGGACAATAAAAAGTTTATGTTTTATTTTAGGCCATAGATTTTGATTCCAATGTTCATATTCTAGATTTTTAATTTTGTGATGTCAACATTTTATTCCTATTTTTATTCATATGATTCATTTATAGTGATTGTATGAATATTTTTCTATTTTTCAGTGCACATCTATAAAGTCAATATTCATGAAAAAATGGTATATGTCGCTATTTTTGATATCGGAAAATCTTCTCTAGTCTCTCTCTTTAGTCAGATTTCTATCAAATAAATCTAATTTAATCGTTTTATATAAAAATAATTAACCGTTCCCCACAAGCTAGGTTTTTATTGTTTTATTATGTCACATTGTAGAGATGAATTCTCTAAAATCCTTATTTTTATGTGAAAATAAAAATGTGGATCCCAATTTTAGTCCATGTCTGAAGTAGCAGATGGCCATATGATTGTCACAAAATAATATAAGGTGACTGTTATTTTTTATCAATTAAAGAGAGATATATATCTATAGGTAATCAAATTCACCTATATTGTTTTAATATATGTATTAAGGTTGAAATTTAATGATTAATGGAATTTAATTATTGAAATTGTGTTGTAAGGGTTTATTTTTCTACTTATCGATTAATGATTTAAAATTAATGTGGGTCAATATTATCATATCAAATTATGTTTTTTACAAATAAATTGTATATATAAATAAGTAAATCTTATACATAGAAATTTATTGATGGATGCATTTAAGGGTAATTGTTTTTTGTATATTTTTTTGATTACATCAATATATTTCATTAACATTCAAATGTTTTATCTTGTAAGAGATTTAATATTTTGATTTCATTATTTATGGGTTCAAATTTATTCCTTATAATTGTTTTTTATTAACAAATTATATATATATATATGTATGTATTAAAACAATTTATTGAAATGAATGGTTTTTTATAAAAATCCAATTTGTATTTGTGATTTCAAATTAGAAATTTATCTTTTACAAAAAAATAATAATAATTGTAATATTATTACTATGATGTCTTTTAAAAATTATACTATGTAATTATTAAATCTAAGATATAATGCATAATAGGATATGCATATTATCTTTTATGTTAATTGAAAATTTTAGGTGTCACATTTTCATAAATTAATTTCCATGCGTTATTCATTACAACGACATTCTATGAATTTTTTTAATCAAGGATTCATTTAATTTATTATACATTTAATTTTGGACATTTAAATAATAGCATCTATTTTTATTCAAGGTATTCTCCTAAAAATGGTTGTAGTAAATTTCAAGTAATTTTTCATGATATGATATAAGAAATGTTAATTTCATTTCAAAAATATTTATGTATGTATATTTGAATTTTTTTGGGTTATTATTGTGAAAATTTATCAAAATATAAAATTTTCAACTTTTCCGCTATTTCATATTTTTTGAATGATAATATTATCAATATATTTAATATAAAACTAATAAATAATAGGGGTATCCAAATATGTCTATAATATTTTACGATAAAATTTACAACATATTCTATTCATTGTTTTTTGGAATATGATAGACAATATCATATTGATCATAAGATATTTAATGACTAAGGTGATATTTTGTTTCTGTTTTGACCCCTAATTTTTATTGAAACCCTAGTTCAAAGCCATATGTTAAAATAAAATATATCATATCTTATGACATAGTTCAAATAAACGGGTTTTCAATATATTGAACCATTTGATATAATCCATTTGTTTTCTATGTCATACTAAAATAAAATATTTCTATATACCATATTACATTATATAACTGATGATTATTTATAATATACATTTCTTTGAATTTTTTTTAACAATTTAAATTATAAATACATGATTAATAGATATTTTATACCACTGATGTGATCAATGGGATCATCATATAATCCTTGAAAGTGGAAAAACCCAAGAACAATCTTAATCAATCATTATAAAATGTTCTGGATTGAAAAAACAAGGAACATAGAGTACCTTAAAGATAAATAACATTTTCATGTCGTCTTATTCTCATTGAAGGAAGCTTGATGGCTATCAAAATAGTGAATACTTTATCTCACCACTATAGTTAGTTTGTTGTACATTGATCTTTATTCACAATTATAGGATTACCATACACTAAAGGGGTTATTCTTTAAATCACAAAATGATGAATGGTATATCAACAAGAAGAGAGAAACATAGATTCAATATGTCTGTCATGTAATGGGGTTCCACTAATGAAGGTTATTATTCCCGTATATAGGATATCATAAAGGATCCTCCATTAATGAATAATATTATCCATATTAGGTTCTATCCCAATGAACAAATACATTACTTCCAATTAGAGAAACATTCATTTAAGAACTCAATTAATGTAGGTATGACTAACCAAGAATGAATCATTCCATTACTCATTATTGATGAAAACCATGTCGATAACCTAGCATAATAAATTTACTTAGGTACCTATACTGCAATCCAATCATATAATATGATTTATGGGAATATAAGCAAACCCTTTTATTCTTAAGACACAAGAATATCATATACTATGATATAAATCACATTGATATTATAGAATGTTACATATGTATTTAATTAATTACTATATACCACTAATAGAGATCATGATTTTAATATAAATATAAATGAGTATTATCAATTATTAGTAGATTTGATTATCTAATAAGAGTTAAAAAAAATATTTTATCAATACTGAAAAATAAATGGTAAATGGTGTATTTATTTTTGCTAAAGAAAGGGCTGATAAAGTCCCCCTTTGTCAATGCTAAAACAAAATAACAGATAAATGTTACCTTTATTAGTGATTTTGTTTTATCATTGAGAAATGTGTCCTTTATCAGTGATTTCAGACGGTGATGATTATTATTTTTTGAATCATTCTCCCTTATGTTTACTTGATCCCTACTACCATAACCCCCTTTTTGTAGTGCTCACATTTCCCCATTTCCAGTGCCTTTCCATAGCTAAACTACTTGTTCACCCTCACACACACCTATACTCAATCTTGTATCCCCCTTTTGCAATTTAAATCCCAATACCACTACCAATTCATTATTTAATGTATATTTTAAAATATTTCTATTTATTTTTATTTATATACAAAAATATTTTTCATTTATATATATATATATATTTAAATATATTTTTAATATATATGTTTGTGTGTGTGTGATATATAAACATATTTGTTATCTAAATAATATTATTTTACATATATTTAAATACAACTAAAAATATATATCTATTTATTAATACAGAAACAAATGTGTATATAAACATTATATATACATTAGTATATATATATAAATTAAAAAATTGGATTGTAATTATCATAAATAAAATGGATAATAATTAATTCAATATTATTTATAGAATTATTTTTACATAAATTATTAAAATGTGTTTATATAATTTTTATTTGGATATAAATTTTATAAATCAAATATATACTTATATATATATATACATATATATATTTATACACATTAATATTTGGATATAAATTTTTTATAATTAATTAATAAATATTTACTCTAAATACATTTATAGACTATATTTAATGGTAATTATATATATATAAAAATACACTATTATATAATGTATTTAGATAATATTGAGACACACAAACATATACACATATTTACACACACACATACAAATTTATATTTCTCACATTCATACAAAAATATTTACATATTATTATTTATTGATATATATTACAATATACAAATATATATATATATATATATATATTTATTAATACAGACATATTTAAAAGAAAACATTACTTGTATAAGTAAATATATTTAAATTCATTTTAATAAGGTAAATAAAACAGTAACATTTTATTTTTTTAAAAATTTAACAAAAAATTATTATTTTAAAATGGTTTATATATTTTTAAATACATTTTCTGTAAGTGTGATTAAATATGTATATGTAAAATTGATTTAAATATGAATATATTTAATTAAAAAACAGAACTACAATATAAAAATGATAAAATTTGAAAACGATAATATCCATATGAATGTAATCCCATGGAATAAATTTAGTCACAACTGAATAATGATAGGGAGACTCTCTTAAAATATGTTTAAATCGAATAAAATATTAAAATATTAATTTTTCCTAACTAAAAAATTATTTTTTGAGACCTTATATATATTTTTTGACATTGAAAAAAATTGTGTCATGCATATTCCTTGCACATGATATTTCCATGCATCACATGAAAGATGTAAATATATATGAATATGAATTATATAGATTTATGGTATATACCATTCAGTATTTTCATAAATCATAAAGTAATATTCACTTGTAACTATTATAATTTGATGGATGTAAATATATTATTCATTGGTTAATAGTAATAACTATTTCTTAAAATAATAGAGGTGGGGAGTTATTATTTGACCGTTATATGAGAGTTAACTGTTGGTGATAATCGTATGTTTATGATATGTATGAGTAAATTCATGGGCTCATGGAGCATCCCCATAAACTATTTGAGTAATTTTAATCTATGAGATGTGTGCATGAAATATTCTCTCATAATCTATAGTTTAATAACACTCCCTCCTAAATCTCCCTTCATCATTCACCTTTAGAAAGATGATTTATAGACATATTTTTAATGTTGAAATATCCTATCAAAAGAGTTATGGTCATTTAGCTTAACCTATGGATACACCATATAGTAGAGAACCATTCGATTTCTCATTGGGGATATTCATCAAACACCAAATGATGGGAAAACATTAAATTTTTATAATTTAAGGTAATAAAATTTCATTTCAAGTAAACTATTATTTGATTTTCAATATCATGATGATCTTGGGATTCATTATTTATAAATATTTCCACTAATTTCATTATTTTTTAATGAATTCAGATAAACCATATAATTGTATTATAGGAATCCTTATTTTTTGTCTCATAGAATCATGGTTGGAAATAAAGGTTCTTCTAAAATGACAAATCTTTTTATATTCCCTGTCATAAAATATGATTCCTAATTTTTTTTATCTGATTATTTAATGACATAAAATATGGGATAACCTAGCTTGTAACTCAATATAAATCCCATGTTATGGTATAATCCATAGCTTACACATTTGGGATATCATTTTTAACTATATATTTTGATAACGAATCCCAAAATATTTTATCATATTGTTTTTATGATATTATTGGTAATTATTAAATATTATTGAAATCTAATAGTATATATTATTTTATATGTAAGGTTATTCAATGAAAACATTTTCTTTTTTTCTTTTTTGTAAAACAGAAAATCCTCAAATATGAAAATTTTATCCACCAATTTTATTATCAATCATAAACATGAATAATATAACTTATTGTCTTATTGATATCATATAAATGGTTTATGTTTTTTAGAAAATAAATCATACCTTATGACAATTTCTAATTCGTAAAATACAATTTATAAAAAAAATCATTCTTAAAATTAAATTATGATTTGACTTACATAATTAATATATTATTTTTAATTTATAATAATATTTATTATTAGATATTTGTTAATTTTTATAATTATTTTAAAAAATAATCATTAAGTGTTTATATTTAATTATTTTAATTTTTTTCAAGCACTTATAAATAAATATTTGATTACATTCTGAGTTAATATAAAAATAACTTTAATAGAGATGAATGGATTATAATTCAGATATAAAATGTTTATATTGAGATTTTATATGTAATTTATAAAATTAATATTAATGATAAGAAAAAAAAAATTAAAAATATTATATTTAATCTATTTTAAATTGTTATAAAATTTTATTTCAATTTTTCAAATTAAAATTTTTTTATTTGGAAATTATTTTGAATATATTGAAATAGTATTGGTAAATTATTCACTAAAATTATTAAATAATATTAATATAAAATATCTATATTATATATAATTTTCTTAATATAGAAATTGAAATATAAAATTTTTATATTTCATGAAATATCCTATATTTAAAATAAATTTCATATAATCTATAATAGGACGGTTTAATTATTTCATAACATCATAGTCTCTTTTTTTGTCCCACTATGAAATTTTAATAATAAATAATAGAGATTTTATTGTTGTTTTATTTGTTAATTGTTCATAAATTGTGTATATCAAGTTCATATTAATGATTTTTATATTATTTATCATTTGATTTATAGTTCATAGATAAAAATATTAAAATATGAATTATTATTCTTGATTAATTTCAAATATTAATCTACTTCTATAAATTTGGATTCAATAAATTACATGATATACATGAATATATATATGTGGTTATCATTAACCATGACCCCAATTTATAGTTAATGTTACTATCATGGATTTTTTATTGAATACGAATTATACATATTAGGTATTATATTTAAGATGTAAATGATTATCTATTGATTATAGAATCCCTATGTATAGGGACTTTAGGTTTTAATTTCCACTATCATAATGATTTATGACCTATTATAGAATGCTGGAAGTTATCTATCTGTTTCTTGAGAATTACTCACATAGAGATTTTAAATTTCATATAATTATAAACTTTTATGTGAAAATTTAATTTACCTTATACATATAATGATTTTGGATATGATTAAATATTTATAACTTCTATTTTTGTTTGAGTAACATAAAATATTCATTTTATATAGAGTTATAGATTATTATGGTTTGAATTCATTAATTTGGGGAATCAATGGGGATTATAAATCTATGTTATCAAATTCATACATGTTTAAAGGGATTAACAAGAGATAATGTAGTTAGAATAAATCATCAGCATATTAAATAGAGTTGGATTCCCTCCAACTCAAACAGATGACTACACCATAATCTTCTTATCAGGTATAATCAGGGAAAATAATGGTGCTCATCTATTTTCTAGTATAAGGCATGGTGAAAATGGATAACACTAAGGGCCGGGAAACAAAATCCCTCTATGATATTTAGGTTACACATATAAGGAAAACACTATATTTTTTTGGATTTAACCATATAATTTATTAGGAATATTATTATCTAATAAATTATCCATGGATCATATATGAAATGATGAGGATGATAACCTACTTAAATAAATAATTTTTTATGTTAATTCCAATGAAAGGTTATTTTATATATGAAATATGGATTATTGCATAAAAATAGATACAATTATTTTAAAATGGGACGTCATTTTTGTGGGAGACCATTTAATAAATTTAATTATTAAGTTAATATTAAACATCATACAAATATGATAAAAGATTATGTTATTGATAATAACATCATCGTCTTTAATACTAACTATAAAATCAATGTTGGATATGGAAAAATTAAATGGTAGTTATTTCCTGGACTGGTATCATAATATACGAAATGTTATTATGTTAGAGGAGTTATATGAGTTGATGTAATTCATTAATGAATATTCTAAGTATTAGAGAAGTTCAATAGGTTATTATTGAGTTATATTTGATAAATAAATTTACTCAATTATGGTTTAAAAATAATTATAAATATAATTACGTAAAGAACATTAGTGTACACTCATATACTAAATATGATTAACTATGAAAATGATCTAATGAGACTCTATGAACCCACTAAATTGTTTGTTGTTATGGAATTAAATCCAATGGAAGTATTCCAATAATTTAATTGATTTCATGAAATTTATACTCAATATTCATTATGTGTTTGGGATTGTAAATCTGGGTAATCAATTTCTAGGTTTAGGTGTTTTATTGACAGTATATGTGGATACAATATCAAAATAAGAGAAGTAAGGATAGTTGTCAAGTAAAAAAAAGTTTATTCTAGTATCTAATAACAGGTAGTGAAAAAAAATTGAATTATAAATAAGGGGGAGTAATGTTTCAATAATATTTAATATCAAAATACATTGAGGAGTTTGTGAAACTCCTTAGAATATCTATTCTAGGTTTCATTTTTATATAAATTAATTACATGACTTTGATGGATAAGAGATACCAAATATATGATTTACAATAATTATGAGTATATAGGAGTTCAAAATCAACGGGTTAATTGATAGAACTTCTAGTATACATTCTTGTTATAAAACAGAGTTTCTTCATTGGTGATTGTAATGTAATGGAATATATCATTGTCAAATGGATCTTACTAAACGATGTGTAGTGATATTATTTATCTTAAATGATTGAATAATTTGTTTAGTAATAAATAGTTTTTATATACAATATGGGTTTCTACACATTTTTTATGTTTCATAAAATTATATAATATTATTTGAAAATGAGACCTTTATACAAATGTTTTATCTTGGAAAAAACTATTTACCATCATATTTGTTAAAATATGAGGGATAGTGATTCTAAAACCTATTGAGGTAATAATTAGAAAATTAAATCATTCATGACATTTAAATATTTCAAACTCATATAATAACATATATGACATTAAAATTATAATATATTTGGTAACTACTCCCACTAATAAGAAATTAGATTTATTTTCAAAAAGAAACGTTTTTATGATTCATATCATGATATTTCTATTGTATTATACTTTCTAATAGTCTAGAGGAGTTATTTGTAGAAAAATAGAAGATCTATGTTAATAAATAATTTATTATGATAGAAAAATTTCAACGTTATTTTTACATTATATCCCAAAAAGATTATTATATGATAATAATATAAAATGTAATCAGTAACATTTAGTTACCAAAATCATATAATTACTATTAATATTTTTAATATGTGGTTTGGATATGTTAGTAAATACAAAATGTAAAATTTATATTGGTTAATATAATATTTAAATTGAAATGTTTAGATGGAAAAATATTGAATACTTATGATGATGAATATAGAAAGTTGTATAATAAGACAACCTAAGTTATTAATAAGGAAACTATAGATGTCTTTTTACATATGATGTTGTAATATGATCAATTTTTTGATCATCAGGAATATAATTCCTGAATATCACCATTTTTTTCTTCAATGTTTTATAGATGTTACTCATTGAAGAGTTTAGTTGGAGTGTTTTATTATGTGGTCACATTGGGATGTGATAGGAACTACATAAAAATATAATGTGTTTAACAGAAAAAATTAAAAGTGCAGGAAACATAATGTTGATGTGGTAGAATATCATATATGACATGTTAGAGAGGTTTTTAGCTAGGTATTTTTTGAAATATCCAAAAAAAATAATGATATAGTATATATCATGTATATAAGGGTAATATTGAGTTTATCATTCTTTAAATTTCAATATATAGGTATATATTGATTTTGAATTTAAGATGTGTAATGATAATTGACCTCTAAACGAATGAATTTGTGTTATTTCAAAATATTATTTATCATGTGGTGTTATAGTCTATAACAAGTTTGATTGTCATTATGAGCATGGATATTGTTTTGATATATTGTATATGATCATAATGTAAAAAAAATTTGTGTTCTAGATGAACCATTTAGAATACCATATACATTGTTATATGTTTTTATTTTCTATACTATGTGTGAATTGATCATATTCAAGTCCTCCACTACTTAAGGATGGTGAGAAACCTATCATGAGAACAATTGTACCTTTATATCTCTCTTATTCTATCCATGGGGTTTAACTACTCATGGGGTGGTTGGGTATGTTGTTGACAATGTCATCAGTTGGATAAAATAAATTATTGGATTTTTCCTTTTATATAATGAGTATGAAATTTCGGTCATTTATTATGGTAGAATTAGTGACATTATGGTAATATCTAAAAGTTTCGTATAATGTTTTTATCTACATGGATCAGGGGTATATAATACACAAATCTATTATATAACGGAAATGTGATGTATTAATCGACCTATTTAGTCAATAATTGAAGAATAAAGAATGTATAAGGGGGCTAAATGGGATTTCAACATACCATGTCTCACACTCACTCAACATCTTGGATAAATGGATCATATGAAAATACTTATTTATATATGGTGAAACTAGAAGACACATGTACAAAATAAATGTTCTTGACAGATATTATTCCAGTTCTCATTATAGATTGGATAACATTGATTCTTTTGTAGAGGATAATAGTTTATAATAATCAGGAATTCAATGATTTAAATATGATTCTAATGTTACAATGAACCATGAGGTCACATGTTATGGTTGAAAAAATAAGGATTGAGTTTGAATCAATGTGTTTCCCTAAAAATGTTTTTCTGAGATTTATCTTAAAGGATTTTTAATGTGATTTACCCAAGGCATTAAATATGATGAAATATAATTTGAGTTTAATTATACCTTTCCTAATGTGTTTTGTAAAATATCCAATAAAAGTTTTAGATAAAGTTTCCCTAGTTATATTATATGGTTCAATATAAAATAATGTTTTAGAAAATTCTTTTAGACTTTAGTCCAAAGGGGAATTGGATAGAATATTCCATAAATCCATAAGAAACTATATTATACCATATGGAATATCATAGAGTAATATATATATATATCTGTGTAAAATTTCATAGTGTATATATTTAGGCTCAATTATATTTTTTGATATACAGATATCATATCAGCTACCTTTGGGCATTCATTTTTTGTGACTAGAATGTGTCATAATTCCATAAATTCATTGATGGGAATAAATTTTCACTATTATGAATTAAATATAAGGGATATACGATATGTTTTTTTCATTAATATTACATTTATTATCATAAAATAGAGGGATAGTTTTTGGATGAGAGTCTCCTGAGATTTAAATGAATTCATTACTCACATGTTTGTGAAATGTATGAGTAAATAAATTTTCTGGAGAAGCATCCCCACAGAATGTATAAATGGGGACATTTAATTATATGTATATATTAAATCTCATCACATGATTTATTTTCAATACACTCTCCATCTAGAATCTCCCTTCTTGATGCCTCCTTAGTCCCATGACATACATTCATATCATGTATGTTTAGAAGAAATTATCCAATGTATTTAGGAGATTCAATGAAACCCATGGACATAACATGACGGAAAGATCCATTTGGTTATTCCATGCTGATCTTTGTTTAAAAATGAATTAAGTAAATGATAGTTTCATACTTTTTATATGGTACACATTATTTATTACCTGTCTAAAACAATTTCATTTTCAATTTCATGGGGATATTGGGTTTCGTGGTTTTTAATTCTTATGACACATTGATTAATTTCAGTCATTCCATAGAAACTTTATATGTTTCAACTTATCATGTTGGTTGATTTTGAACTACACTAGTAAAATAAATAGGATAATCAAAATACTGTCAAAATTTTACCTATACTCTTTCTTATATTGAACATTACATTTTGTACAAAAAACATTCGGCGCCACCGAGGATCACCATACAATATAAAAATATAAAAAAAGAGAGTATAAAAAATCTATAAGGGATGCATACAATCATTCTCAACTTCTATAAAACAATTATATGAGTAAAATATAAAATAAAATATCATTTTGTTAAAACAGACTCAAACTAAAAAATTGTATCTATTCTAATATGTATCTTTTTGTAGATCCTCAGCTACCTTGAACCTATTCATGAAGAGGAAAAACATTTATATAATATTCAGAACCATTACCTTAATGTTAATAATTAGATTCGTTTGGAAAGGAAAAACATATTCTATATTCACATGTATGGGGTGAATAAAAAATAAAAAATATTCAATTTCTCATATATTCCCAAATCCCCTAACTGACTATGATAAACATGGATTTTTGTGATATTGGGTGTTGAGTAACACTGAATTGATCCCCTGAAAAAATATTTTATATTAGGATTACGAGATTATAAAGAGAGAACACACCTAATAACATGTGTTATATTGATTTTGACATCACCCCCTTCCCCCATAGGGTTGGCGTACCCACCATTTGGATTAGTGATATACTATCGTAAGGCCTTTTGCATAAAGTAGAAAATATGTAAATGTGAAATAAAACAACATGAAGGTGATATTCCATAAATTAAATTTTATTATTATTTATTCAGATATATCATTTATGGAAATAATGGAAAATCGTATATCATTATTTTCATGATGTTACCCATGAAATCCATATTTTATTATTATATCTATCATAAGGCATGGTCTGTGACACCATGCCACTATCTTCAACTGTAATTTTAATTGAAAACTAAGCAGTAAAATTAATTTTATCTTCCTTATTGGATTTAATTATTATGTAAGACCTTTTATAACATGAAATACACTAGGTTTTCATTATCATTATGAATTAATATACTATGAGGAACTGACCAAGAATTTTTTAGCTCATGAGTAAATACGTGTAGTTTTTAGTATTGTTCTGAAAGACATATAAATGATCTTATTTTTATATGAGGGGAGTAATATTTCTCAATAATTCTATTATAAAACTATATTGATCTTATAGATCTCTTCCTTATCACCCATTGACCAGATTTGACTGTGGTATGTCATGGATAATGAGAGGATCAGGATCATGCATTGAATGATATAGTATAGCCCATGGATACCTCTAGAAGATGGATGCCAATTTGTTTCATCACATGTGATATTCATTAATCACATATGAAAAAGTTGGTTTCAATAGTGACCCATCGGTTTATAGTACACATAAATGGAATATTACTTTATAGTAACATGATTTTGGTTTATTTCTGAGTTGATCCAGGTTTATGGGTTTCAATTTTTATTCCACTATTTATAATAAGTGTCATTAAGTATTTTGAATACCGTAAGAGGTATCATATTCTTAAAGTAAAATTTTATTTTGGAAATCAGGTTAAAGATATAGTTTTTCAAATCATATTCTCAGTCAAATAACTGATCACTATATTTTATTTAAATTTTTATTCAACCAAGTTGATTTGTTTCTTATGATATGGGATTTAATATCAGGATATGTGTAATAAAACCATTTAATTTTTATATTTTATAAATAAATATTTAGTTTCATTATCCCCTCCCCATAAAGGGATTTCCTTTGGGGCTGACAATGAGATAACTGTTGTGACTACTCAGGTCCCACCTCCATTAGACCCCAATATGGAAACTAGCACTGATGGTATATCATACGTATAGATAATAGGTATTAAACTCTAATAGAAACATGACAAAGAGGGTGATAAGATATAAAAAAATCAAATCTAAATCAGATAGGTAAGATAAATCCAAAGTTCACACATGTAATTTCATATAAGAATAAAACAACTAGATATTTACTACATGAATCCCAAACAACTATTGAAAACCCAAAATATAGTAATATCTATCCCAATATCCAAATATAACCACCTAAACTAAAAATAGTTTATATACAATGGGTTGAGAATATTATAAAACCCAGTAAGATCCTACCTGAACCCACTCATGAATAAGATAATGAACATGTACCTAAGAACAGTAAAGAACAAGTTAAACTCACTCATCACATAAAAAAGTATTCTAACTTCCCAACCCTACCAGGGATAAATATACCCAATAATTATATAAATGATATCATTTATTGTTGTAATAAAATATCAAGGGAACCCCATTACTACTTTTCCACTAGTTGTTTGCTCTACCCTAATGTCACAAGTCTTTATCCATATACCATCAAATGTAATCAATCCCAATGAAACACAGGCTATGTATCACACCATAAACCCCATGCATCACATATTCTCATATATAGATCCATATATAGTAACCAATTAGTTTTTGATAACCACCACAACTTGTATGATGTATGTAACACATTGGTTATTATACCTCAAATAATCCAACCCATACATCGAGTATGGTAACTCAAGGCATCACAACCTACACATGTCATACCTATATAATCTTTTGGGTACCATAACTAGAGATACTTGTTTGTGAAATAACCAATAGAAATTATATCCATCTACACATACATACATTAATATAAATACATTAATATATATATATATATATGGAAATATTCCTCTATTCATACTAGAACATAAAACTACCAAGAGAAGAGAGATGTCCCATATGGGATAATAAAAAATATACCCTCCAATAGTGATGTAAAAGGAAATCACCATCTCAAAATACATTATGTGTCATTATCCCTAACCAATGTTGGTGGGGTATCATATGAAATCACAAAACATATAAGATATAATATAGATCACAACCACACTCTGGGAACAAACTATTCCTACGTTAAGTTGTGGCTATTTTTATATGGACACCCAGACACCACTTCTAGAAATGATGTATAATATACGCACTCGAGATTTTTAAAGGAACAATATTATAACACTTCATTATTTTTTACCATTTACATAATTCTAATTAATTCATTAACCATTAATTTAACTTGATCCAAATTATTTTTCATAAACAATTAATTTTCAATACTCTACAATTTATTATCCTCTAATAAAGCCTATGTTAACTATGAATAATCCAAATGCCCATGGTCTCTCTAGATTAACACTATCATTCTCATTATTGAATGAACTAAACCCAGTGGTTAATTTTTTTTAAACACTATCATTTAAATTTCATTATTTTATTTTCTCTAGGAGAAACATCCTAAAACTCTATAAATAGGGTTACAACAATGCACATATAGTTTCTTCCAGTAATGGAAAAAGCAATGAAAATAAAACAAGAAAACTAGAAATAAGACATTAAATAAATTCCATATCAATAAATAATATACATTTAATCACAAAAAATGGATATGTCATCATTAAACCCCATCCATCATTTTTTTTCATCCCGGATACCCATCTGCACATCCCTGTGAAACTTTTTTGCACAACCATCAACTGCCGCCATAGCCTGAGGCCTCCTAAACATAATCTCATTAACCATCCTAGGATCATCCATCCCAAGATCATATAACATATAAAATATAAGATCTATATAACGTAGAAGGTGTAACAAATCATAACAATTGAGAAAAATTGTCTATAAAACAATGCATTTAGCTTTTACATGCAAATGAATTCTCATTCCCACCAACTCAAGGCATTTGAAATTTAAAAAAAATGGGAACTCTCATCAATAATGTATTATATTTATAAAACAACTAATTTATAATTTATTAATCAATTAACTAATTCATTTTTCACTATTTTCAACTATGGGAAACCATTGGTATTTATTATAACATGCTATTATACTTATTTAAACACACACTATAGTATTAAACTAGTTCCATAAGACTATAAGAAGAAAAATTCCCAATTAACATTACATTTATTTTTAAAATATCGTGAATTAAAATCTCGAATGTTATTTAACAATTCCTATTATCAAATGGACATAAAAATTGCATAAAATATAAATAATTAAATCAATTTTATTACCATCAACTTATAAGCAAAACTGGATTGTTAATCATGTATTTTTATAATCTATCCAACAAATTTTTACCAATATTACATTCTTTATATAATTTAATAAATATCAACATGGTAATGTAATCAGAAAATTATTCTAAAAAATAAATATCATTGATATCACACTATCTAGAAAATAATGAGGAAAAATATTATCACAGTGAAATGAAACAACATGTAGTCACTACACCCATAATCAAATTCCATTACATAATCTTGTTCAATATTTTTTATTATAATTTCACTACCATATAAATGGTTAAATCATAGTAAATTTATTCTTATAGATAAATAAAGGGAAAATAAAAAAATCCTCTACCTAAAACATTCAACATTCTTTAAATTGAAATATAATTCCATCACACATCTTTAATCTCTAATCCCATGAAAAAACTATAATCCCACAAGGATTTCATGCCATGAAAACACCAAAAAAGACAAGTAAAAGTCCATTAAAAATATTTATATCAGAAGAAAAATGATGGATAGAGTAATAGGAGGAAAAAAACATTTAATGAAGTGAAATATCTTGAATAAGGATGAAAAATCACCTAGAATTACCCGGGACTGATATATGGTATTCTTAAATCAAACCCTTTAAAAAAAGATACAAAACTTGTAAAAAATAATATAAGGAACCTATAATCGTAGTGGAAGATGTGAATGAAAATTGGGATTTGATGGGATTTTTTGTATTTATAGAACATCTAAATAATATAGTTATATGGAGAAACCTTATAGATCAAGACTTATAGGTGGCTGACATGGGTAATTCTATGGTGTAGCAAGGGGGACAATGCCACAAACACCCATAGTCAAAAACGTGTCAATGTTTCGTGTGATGGTCCTAAAAAGTTGATTAGGGGATGAGTTTTAGCTATAAACTACATGCTGTTGGACTAGCTTCTATAAATGATGGCTACATCGTATCACAACCACTCCATAAAACTACCCCTAATAAGGTAGCAGGCATGTAGTCAACCACAAGCTCCCCTTATTCCAAAACATAGAGAACACTCCACAACCTTTCTAGATTTGGAATTTGATCATCATGGAACTATGGTTTATCCACCATATCCATTCCTCAATCACTTACTCTACATCATAGCTAGGTGTTCCTTGCCACATCCAAGCCAATTTTGGCAGTATAACCCCTTTTTCCTCCAAAACCCTCCACACATCTTCAAACCTCCTCTGAGTGAATCGAATAACTAAAACCAACAAACGAATGCCCTTATAAGATCTTAACCGTTACATTAGATTTCTAAAAACCCATTATCTTCCTAATGAATTCAAAACAAAATCTATATCTAATAAAACAAAAGGGGTACCAGAATATCCACCCCATGAGATAACTCTCAATGATCATTCCATCACAGGAGATCAACCACCTCAATCATAGGAATAAAGAATAAAAATAGTCAACATAAAATAAACATATAAATTATATTATGTTGTGATAAAACTAAAATGATAGAAAATAAAAAAATTGATATAGGAAGAATCCATATCATAAAATAGTAAAGGCCAACAACCACATCTAGTGTTACAACAACAGAAGAGTTAAACACAAAACATATCAGGGTAAAAAGTGTGTGTAACATCCCCAGACTGGTTCAATCATATTTAACTTAAACAAGTTAGCCACATGGAATCAATCATTCCTCCTCATGTGGTAGAGGCTACTGACTAGTAGTGAGGGTATGTGATTATATTATGGGGAGATTATAACATCATGATAAGAGTGACGTAAAATGGTATAATAAACTGATAAATAGTGGAAATAAAAAATAATAATCATGAAAATTAAAATAATTCATCAAAATAAATAAAATAAGTGATATAAATAACTAATAGATTCATATATAAAATTATTTTATGTCTGTATTCTATAACAAAGAATAATAGTCACACATAGAAGTAGGCATACAATGCAACACATGTACAAAAAAATTATACATGAAATTATACCATGGGGATATTTAGAATTGGATCAGTAATATACTACATATATCCCTTAATAATAGATTATAGTGTCACCGATTCTGACCTATCGACTGTTCAAGGGTCTTGGGATCTACTAATGTGTATTGTAAGACTCGGGTGGAATCCCCATTGATGATACTTTTTAATTGTCAATTTTTTTATTTTCCTTTTTAATTGGGGGGGATTGTTTCCATACCTATAATGAAATTTATTGATTTTGATTAATTTAAAACTTTTATAAAAATTAATATGAGTTTATTATTGGGGATTTAATCATATGATATCATTGATTTTTTCATTAAATTTCATTAAATTAACACCCACATCACAAGATAATTTTGATCGAAATACCAAAGTGTTAATGATTTAATAAAAGTGATAACATAATTGGGGAACTGATCAAAATTAAACCATGTTTATGGTATTCTATTTATGGATCCAGTAATCCTTGGAATAAACATGTTAAAAAACATTTCATTAATCAATGAGATTATATGTTTCAGAAACACAGTGTAAATTTAATTAATATTTATCAAGGAAAACCATTAATAACATTAAATCCTTAAATTATGAACCACCCCAATGATACATTTAATCACACATTGAGATAGTTATTAAACTGATTGGAATTCATGTGTTAATGGGTTTAAAATAAAATAAAAATAATTGTACATGAAAATAGTAGTATGATGAACACACACACAAACAATGATTATAATTAAACATAATCTTCTAATTGAATGATAATGCGAAAGAAGGGAGGGTGTTTAAAATTATATTTAAAATATTTTAAGACCATTAATATTTATTAATATATTACGGAATATTAATAGATAAAATGACAAATAAACCTGCATTAAAATATAAGTACTACACAAAAACTTATGAGATTACAAACAAAAAATAAACAAATGAAAATAAAATCAAAAAGAGGAGCAAGAGTCTCTCATGTGGAAACATGATTATGGAAGGTTCCCACAAGAATTTTGAAATGATTTTTTCATGTCAATGTATCATTCTATTTTCTAAAATGACTAATCATTTCAAGGTGGACAGGGGGGTGTATTTAAATCCCATGGCAGGGGACTTTTTTCATTCTAAATCTCCCCTTGACCCACTTGGCTCGCCTATTTGGCCATTTAGAAAGCTAAACCATGAGATATGATCTTCGTTAAAGTTGTATAAATTAATTTTTACTCTCATACCTCAAAATATTACATCTATTGGGATTTTGGATACAAATATATAGGAATTTTACTAAATAGTGTGCAACTATCCATTATTATCAACACTTTTTCAATGGCCAAAATGTGAATGGGTTTTTGTATAGGATGATACCATCAAATTTGAGATTTTTTTTATAATAATGCAGCCAACTATAGATTGGATTCACAATACCAATCCTCATCTTTCCTGGATGTATATATCAAGATAAAAGTCAATAAAAGTGTGTTGGATTTAATTCCCAGATAGAATTGTGAGTTGGATTTGATATAATAATTTGGGCCCCATTTTAGGGGAGTTTGGCGATGAAATTTTTATCATATATGACAGGTATTGTCGCCTAGATTTTGGTATTGAATCAATGATATGGTAATTCTAAATTGATCCAAATAATTCAATATCCATGGTTGGTAAAATTTCTTCACAAATTCATTAGGCCTTCTAATTTAGATCATATGACCCTTAAAATGGAGGAATTGGACAATGAGTCCTTCTAATTATAGGTTTGAAATTGAATATGAAATCCTAAAAAATATGAATCACACAATTTGGATCAGTAGGAAACGAATTATGATAAAAAAATTAAATTGACATGAATATATATTAATTCAAATTGTGCTCAAAAATCATATCTAATATTAAAACATGTATATTTAACACAAATTATGCACTTTTCATGAAATTTACTAAAGGATATATACAAAATGTTATGAAAAAAATAAATAACATCAACACCCCCACACTTATTCTTGTTCATGTACTAATTTGAAACAAAAAACATAACTAAATCATTTTCACTCTCCAACAAATATTAAAATTATTCTTTCCCCAATTATGGGAGGTTTAGACCATTTCACTCATCCATATTGAATTCCCCCAAAAACGTTTAAAAAAATATTCCAAAAACAATTCATTCTTAATTCTCAAATTAGAAATGGAAAAGTTACGAACTCAAAACATACTCCTCTCAAGATGATAAAAATTAATTTCTACAGGTTCACTCATTCACCAACAAAAAATTGAAAATCGTAGAGTTTTAATGTGATATCATTTTCAATTCCCTATACTAAAGTGAAAAATAATCAAGAGGTCATTTTAATGTCTTTTTCTATGGCTACGCGATGGTAGGATTTTAATGTCTAAGAGAGTGGGAAAATGGGTAAAACATCAGTTTGGGAAAAACAATGCACAATTTGTGTTTGAAATGAATCATGGAAGGAAATATTAAACAATATATACAAGGGAATTATTGTGTAAATAAAGATACAAAATAGGAAGAAAATTTGAAGGGGATGAGATGATGAATTATTTAAAAAACACATAACTTCTCCCAATGACATAAGTGTGCATTTTCCATTTTTATTTTTGATTTATTTTGATTGTTGAACTTGAAAAATATCTCAAAATTAAATACTAACCCATGTTTAATCTCATCATCAAAGTAATTTTAATAGTTAAAATAATATTAATGGTCGCATAAGTGTGATTTTTGACCTGCTGAGGACACAAAACATTTTTTTGTTCTATTTTTTGATTTTTTTCATTTTGTTGAACACTTATCAATACAAATTATAAAATTACATAAATGAAAGTCTATTCACCAAAACACATGGAATTAAAACCTCTAACCCACACGAAAATAGACATGTGTCCTCCATAAATTGACAACACATTGAAAATCAAGGAAATGGATACCAAAATTAAATCCATACCCCCAAACATAAATTTAAATTAATTATACAATAAAATTCCATTTATTTGTTGGGTGGGAAAAGGTATTGGGCATGAAATGTGGATATATAAGTAAAGGATTTCATATTCATGAAGGGGATTTCAAAAAGAGGATTAACTTAAGGTTAATGGGAGGGTATTTTTTTATTGTGATTCCCATGTGGTTCATAAAATGGACTTATTATATGAAATATCACCAAAGTAGGAAATTCTACTCGATGGTATAAAAAAATAAAGACTCACAATTGGGGGTAAAACTACCCAAAATGAAAATATAGTCAAAGGTGACCTTGGAATGCAAGCTAATTTTATTTCTAGTGGATAGGGAAGAATAATTTTCTAAATCCAAAACTGTTCATTCAAAATCTATTTGTTTTGACACAATACTATTTACCCAAATTAATGATTAAAAAAACTGAGATGAAAAAATGTCTTTTTAACTCCCCAAAATGGTTAGACAAAATTTCAAAAGTGGATGTTGAGTAAGTACGACTCTTTGTTTTTTATAATTTTTATAATTTTTTTATTTGTTTTGACTTTTTAAAATACAGAGTCATATATAAGAGAATGAGAAATAGAAATGATTTTATGTAAAAAGAGTGTAAAAAATGAAAGAGAGTGGAAGAAGAAGAATGAGGGAGTGGGAGGGAGGGAGAGTGAGAGAGATATAGATAGGTAATGGGAATGATTTGCCTCCTGGTTTGGTTTCTATGGGTCTCCATCTCCATCTAGTGGTGGGTCTATGGAAGTCGATATATTCTTGGGGAATGTGTCATTTCTAGTGAATCTTTGGAAAATTTCTATCACCTAAAATGGAATAAAAAACAAGAAACATTATTCAATTAATAAAACTCTAAAAATAAATTAAAATTTCATACAATTAAAAGAAAACATGGGTTGCCTCCGAAGTAGTAACTTATTTTTTTCCTACAGATGGACAATTATAGTGGATACAAATAGTCCTATGGTGGCCACCATATTTTCTCAACTCCAATGTGCTTCTAGAAAAAAATCACCTTTGGGAAGCCTGATTGTTCATTGGGTAATTTCTCCCTATCCATAATTTTTTTCTTGAAATTAAATGGGGGATGAAAAGATAATATGTCTATCCTTTCTTTGGTCTCTAACATTAGGTATTATGTAGCCTAGTGAATGTTGGTATTCCATGTTCGTAAGATCAAGAAGGTGTTTTAATTTTGATATTTCATTGATGTATGATTAAAATCATATGAAATTAGAGTATGAGGTCCCAATTGTTTTTAACTCATTTATTTCAAGACTTACTGAATTATAGTAATAAGGATCCGTGGATTCATAAGACTGAATAAATTTTTCAATATCCTTTATATCAATGTTTTTTTCCAAATATTGGACAATTTCAACCTCCCTAGTGATCACTTTATTAATTTGGGAACAAATATCACAAACATCACTACCTTGAGGAAAATATAAACACATTCTTTCTGGATTCACCTCACATATAAAAGAGTTTTTAGAATCATGGATAGGAAATTATGAATGATAGATAATATTATTTGAATATAAAATTAAACATTCTTGTTTTTTTCCTCATTTGAAATCCATGTTGGAGTTGTTGATATCATAGGTGATAGGGCTTACAAAGGATTTTGATGATCATTTGGATCGATTGAGTTTATATTTGAAATTTCATCATCAAATTCTCTATTTATGAATTGGTTAATGAGCACTATCATTAGAATAGAATGAACATGATTGATTTGTATTCAACACACTCTTAGAGAGATATTTAGGAGAAAGGATGGAGAATACAGAATGATTCTCCCATGAGTATCACATGGATTGAAAAGTATTGTACTTAACCAGTTGGTCACAAAATTCCATGGATATGATCCCAGCACGGACAAAAATTTTGGTTTTAGATTTCATGAGGAAAGGTCCTCCTAGAATCAGAGGAGATTGGCAAGAAGTTGTCTCACCTTCCAAGTGAAGGACATAGAAGTCAACTGGGAAGATAAGATCATTTAATTGGAAAAGGACATCATCAACTATCCCATTAGGACTGTATGTGCATTTATTGGATAACTGGATGAAAAAACCCATTGGGTGTAAGGGAACTAGAAATTTTTTTGGGAAGATGGATTTAAGAATGACATTTATTGAGTCTCCTAGGTCTATGAGTGCATCATCAATGTTTTAAATTTCTATCTGGCATGGAATTGTAATGTTACCAAAATAATTTCACTTCATGGGAACGGAATGTTTTGGTGTACTGTTATCAATAGTTCTAAGTTGTCTCTCATGAATGAACAATTCCCTAAGAAACATGGTGTACTTAAAACTTTGTCTGATGGAATCTAAGAGAGGACTATTGACTTCAACGAGTCTAAACATGTAGAGCATTTCATTTTTGGGTTCGAAGGTTTCCCATTCCATAGAAATGGCATGACGAAAAGGAATTGGGTTCATTAGAGGGATAGAAGGCAGTGAGGGAGTTGCTACATGTTTGTTTTTAGGATTTTTGTTATTTTCATTTTCAAGAAAAATATTCAAAGGGTATTTAGAGGATTCATCATGAGGCATGGTGGCTTGATTTACTAATCTATGTGAAATGGAACTTAATTGACCTTTAGTTTTGGGTAGTGGTTGAGCTAGGAGTTGGGAATAATTGGATGGTTGTTGTTGGATGAGGTGGGATTCATGTATAAAATTTTTGGTTTTGTTGTTTTTGACCCTAGAACGAGTGAAGGAGGAAAGAACTTTTGTAACAAATTCCCATAGTATCTAGAAATAATAATCTTGTCCTGAAATAAGATTTTCTTGATTTTGGTTCTTGGGAAAATTCTAGTATTTGTTTCGCAATTGGGAATTATCATTAAGATAGTGGAATCTAGGTGGAGAAAGAGCAAGGTTGATCTTTTTTAGGTCGAGGAATATAAGGGTAAGGTTGTTGGAAGTTACCAACATGTTCACCATATTAGAATTGGTTTGGGTTTTGAGGAGTGAATTGAGGGGGATGAAAAATGGGATTAGCATACCACAATCCTTGGTTAAAGGTAGAAGATAAGGGCTCAAAGTGGGGTTGGATGATGTTTCTAATAAACTTACCTGATTTTTGAGGGCTGATGTTCCTTTGAATATATGGCGCATTAACTCTATTGGGTTGTATGAATAAGATAGATTATCTTGAAGTTGTGGAAATCTATCAGTTGGATGAGTTAGTGAGATAAAAGATTCATAATTCTATGTAGGTCTACGGAATAGATATTTTGGAGAAGATGAGGTTGGGGATTTGGGTGAACCGCTAGTTGTCTCATAAGAACTGCAAGTTCATTCATCCACTCAGTCATTATGTTTAGCTAAATTGATAGATTCTCTTGGAATTGTTTGACTTGAACATGTTATCAAGTATGGAATTTCTACGTGCTTGCAGCCATATTACTTATGAGATCACCTGCAACTACAAGAGTTTTTTTGGTAAGATCACTAGCACTGGAGGCATCAATGAGTGTTCTCTCCATAGTCAATAAACCCTCATAGAGGTATCGTTCTAGATTTCGTCAGGGATTTGGTGGTTCGGTGTGGTTGACACAAGCTTTTTGAACCTCTCCCAATGCTCATGGAGCGAATCTTTAGGGAATTGACAAACACTGCATATTTACTTTTGGATAGAAGCAGCATGAGAAGTTGGAATGAATTTCTTTTGAAATAGTCACTCCATGTCATTCCATGTGGTTATTGAACGAAGAGGGATGTAGTAGATCCATGAAATGGGGGAGTCATCTAAGGATAAAGGCATTTCTTGAATTTTGATTTGTTCTTCAGAAACCCCTTGAGGTTTCATGTTAGAGCACACCATTGGGAACTATTTTACGTTAAGATGAGGATCCTCAAATTCTATCTCGTGTAAAGAAGGTAGAAGATGAATCAAAACCATTTTTTGTTTGAAATCTGCCTTAATATTTGGTTATTTAAGACATAGGTGTTGGTAATTCATATCAGGGGTGGTGAATTTTTTAAGGGGTTTTCCCTATGATTTTCCATATATTGAAAAATTAGTTGGATAATGATTGGTTCGAGAGTTATTATATTATCCCTAATATCCCTTCTGAGTTGGAAAATAGTTCGCCTGATATCCTGGTCCAACAAATCCGATTGATTTTTGGGTAGGATATGGGGAATTCAGGTATGTATGGGACGGATTAAAAATAAGAGTTTTTTTCTTTTTGGTTTATTATATTTATGATTTTAAGAGAAGACAGGTTTTTCTTTGTGTTGTTTTTCATATTTTTCTAATTTTTTATTTTATTTTTAATAAAAAAACTATAATCTAAAAGTTGTACTATCCCTAGAAACAATGCCATTTGAAGCACAACCAATTTTTAACTATCGATCGTTCAAGGGTCTGGTGTTATTGTAATGTGAATAGCAGCACTTGGGTCAAATCCTCGACGATGATACATTTTAATAGACAATTGTTTTTTACTTGTCTTTTCTATGGATGGGGGGGTGGGTTGTAGAGAAACAATGAGGTCATTGGTTGATTTAGATTGATTTAAAAAATTTACAATGATTAGGGTGAGTTAATTATCGATAATTTATGCTTATTATATCATTCTTGTTTTCTTTATATTGCATTAAATTAACACCAACTTCACAATATAATTTTGATCAGAATACCCAGGTGTTAAGGCTTTTAATCCATGACATTTCATAAATAGGTATATAATATCAATTAATAATTGCTTATTGTTGTGTATTTATGGTTGCAATATAACATGGAATTTACATGTTAAAAAAATGTAATTAATCCATGAAATTTTATCTTCCAAAAAGACAAAGTTAATTTAATGGATATTCATCGAGAAAAACTCTCAATCACTTAATATCCTAAAATTATGAATCACCCCAATGGGAGATTAAAAATACATTGGTATTGTTATTAACCTGATTGTAATTCTTATGTTAATGGGTTTAAAATAAAATAAAAACAATTGGACAAGAAAAGAGCAATGCACCGAACACACACATGAATGATGATGAGAATTAAAAATTGAATTTTGATTGAAAGAGAATATGGATGAATGTAGGGGGTTTTGACTTCTACTTAAACTATTTTAAGGAAATTAATATTTAATAATAGAGGGTGGATTATTAAAATAGAAAATGATAAATAAACATTCATTAAAACATAATTACAACACAAACACATATGACATTACAAAGAAAGAATAAAACAAAAGAAAATGAAAATAAATAGAGTAGGAAGAGTCTCTCAAGTGAAAACATAAATATGGTAGGGCCCCCAAGACATTGGAATGTATTTGATCCTTACATTGTATCCTCCTCTATTCTGAAATGTGAAATCTTTGATTGAAGTTAAGGGGGGATGTATATAATGCCCATGGTGGTGGACTATTTTCATTCTAAATCTTACCCACCACTTGACTCAATAATTTGGGCATTTAGAAAGCTAAATCACAAGATATGGTCTTCGATAATTGTTTTGAAATTGATGTGTACATTTATCCCTCAAAAGTTGGTGTCCATTGTACTTTTGGATACAATGATATGGCTATTTTACTAAACAATGTACAACTATCCATTTTTATCAACACTTTTTTGGAGGAAAAAATGAGAATGGGTTTTAGAATAGTATTATGTCCTCAATTTTGATCCATTTAGTCTAAAAATTCACACAACTATATCATTTATTTCAAAATGAAAAATATCAGTTCTCATGGATCTCTATATCAAAAGAAAAGTCAATAATTGTGTGGTGGTTTTAATTCATGGATAAAATGGTGGGTTGGACTTCATAGAAAAATATGGGCCCCTTTTTAGTGAAGTTGGGCCTCGAAATTTTTATTTAATATGAATGATATTTTCACTATAATTTTTGTATAGAATCAATTATTTTGGACTTCTTTGTTGAGTCTAGTAATTCAATCCTCATGGATGGTCCAGTTTCTTCATAGATTCTTTGGCCCTTTTTGTGTTGATCATATGGCCCTTCAAATCTTAGTTTTGTCTAATTATTCCTTATAATGATATTTTTTTATAATTAATAAGGAACCCTAAAAAACAATAATAACAAAATTTGGATCTGTTTGAGGACAGATATGATTTAAATATTAAACTGACTAGAATCTAGATTAATTAAATTAGTTCTCAAAATCATATTTAATATTAAAACCGGAACATTTCACACAAAATATGAAATTTTCATGATATTTACTTAACGAAATATAACAGAATTTTATTAATAAATGAATTAAATCATAGATAATCTGAAATTTACAGTTGGACTCATTCCCATGTCCCAGCATACATATATGAGATCTATTTTGGTGACGATCAGTTTCCCAAACAGGGAGTGAGTAAATATTCATAGGTCTTCACCAATGGTTTCTAGTATGATCTATAAAATTTAAATATAATGAGTAGTGTTTAGGAATGATAAATATAAATAACTAATGGAAATGGTAATGAAGTCTTTTTGGGTTCCTTGAGGACACCAATCTCACTTGACCTACTTAGGCCTAGGTCAGAATTTATCAGAACCCATGTAAACATTTATAAATATATTTATATATATATAAGTGTGTATGGATAAATATATACACACTATATATATAACATATAAATACATATATATAGAACCATTTTATATTATAGGTCATAAGGTGCATGACCAATGAGTCCTTGTATAATCATAATATCCATATACTTTAATTAAGCGGAATAATCCCTATATTCATCCTGAGATATGAAAAATCATGTTTGATAATCCTATAAAATGATACATGTCGTCATTATTAACATCCTATCAATAATAGTGTTATATTTCATGTCCGAAAACTCAATTAATGATGTGAAATGTAGTTTTCAACATCAAATTTCAAGGTGGTGTGAATCATCATGATCAATAATTACCTTAAATATTTGGAAGTAACAAATATTCAAGGTAAAATAAAAATAAAAATAATAAATAGAATTTAATCTAATAGATTCATAAAGGTCAACGAAGTATACATGTAAAATTCATAGTTAATTTAATCCCATTTAATCATAGTCTACACTCTTAATTCAATGAAAGACTATGTACTAGGTCATACCATTTACTTTTCATTAACTTTAGTCAACCCATTTTAAAAAAATTTCATGCAAGACCACATAGATGGTGGTTTGCTCGCATAATAATTTTTTAAGACATGATCATTTATTAAACTCACCCAAATGGGTGGAACTCATCGTGGTAGATTTATTTTGATAATATAATTTCCAATAGAATAATTTATTGCAGGGTATCATTAATTTAAATGTATTTACTCAATTTAAGGAAATTCATGATAGGTGAGGTCTGTAAAACAAATTAATGTACTATAAGAAACAATAAATTATGTGGGAAAGTAATAGAAGATCTACTATATGGTGGAATAAAACCCCTCATCCAATGTTTTCCTCTAAAACAACCTACATAAATAAAATTATTAGAGTAAATGTTTAATAAATATAGTGAAATGATGGAAACTCTAACCATTTTGGTTTGGGTTCCAAAAGGACACCCATATGACTCTACTAGCTTTAGACTGGGAAATAATTTCACTAAACACATGTCACCATGTATATATATCTTTATATATATATATATCTATGTTTGTGTGTGTGTACAATATATGTATAACATATATAAAAAATTATATATGTGTTGAACTAGGAAGGACCTGAGTGACACAACCAATTTATCCATGAATAATCATAACAGTATCAGACATGAAATATGGGTCCTCAACCAAACATTCATCTAGTAATTTAAAAATTAATGTCTAAAAATACTATAAAATGATGTGAGTTTTCATTCTCAACATCCTACCCATATAAGAATGAAAAATCAAATAAAAAATCTCAATGAATGATGTGTAACTCCATCTGTAACATAGAACATCAAGGAATCATGATTAGAAATTCCCTTAACCATTTCACATTAACCAATATAAATGGACTAATAATAATAATAACTTCATCTAATACATTACAATATTATAATTTAGTATGAATGTCAAATTCACTTTTCATTTAATCACATTTAATCATGGTACA
The DNA here is from genome assembly GCA_963277665.1 of Viscum album. NCBI lineage: Eukaryota > Viridiplantae > Streptophyta > Magnoliopsida > Santalales > Viscaceae > Viscum > Viscum album. Next base: position 154,742,591 of record OY728166.1, on the reverse strand, counting down.
CACACTTAATTAATAAAAATCATATATTCATTGTCATTCCAATTCCTTTTCATTATATTAAATATTTCTATTTCATATCATTGTAAAGAAAAGACCACAAAGAAGGTGGTTTCTTCACATAATCATTTTTAAAATAATTAAAAAATTTAAACAATTATAAATCGGACTAACTCATTGAGGTAGACGACCTCTAGAAATAATAGGGTTATATATATATATGTATTTATAAGAAGGGATCATTAATTAAAAAGGATTTACTCATTTTAAAGGAATTAAATAGATAATCTGTCATGTAGAATAATTTTACATAACATTATCAATGAATTATTAACGAGAAAGGTACTAGTCCACATGCCATATAGAGGCAGAAGACTCATCATCCAGTGCTGGCCTCTAATATGGGATATAATGGGTGAAATCATAGAAATATTTGAATTCACAGAAAAATATTTCATATTTCCTCAAATGGATTTAGCATTCCATACAAAGAGATAAATTAAGAAAAGAACAAAGAATATTGAAGAGAATACTGATATGAATCCAACAAGATTAATGGTTTTTGGATATTGAGCCCAAATAAATGAGGAATATTAATATCTAGGGATTTTATGATGGTATATCATAAGGATTAGGGATTTGTTGTGTGATTTGGAGACGAAATAGGATGAGGAAGAGTTAAAGACACAGAAGAAAAAATAGTAATTTCATCAACATTATATAGGTGCTATGTTTGGTCACCCAGTTAGACTAACCATGATACAATCATACTCTATTACTATTTAATGTGGCACACCCCTCACATAGCTAGATTCACTATTAGATAAACTATGAACATCAAAAACGTCATCCCTGTCCAAAAGTTCAATACCCTTATATGGTTAGGCACATGGTTAAAAACATTGTATGCATAGAGTGTAAATCACTTCTCTAATAGGCCTACACAATTTTACATGGAAATTACACCTTCATCACGTAGTTATTAAAAATTAAAACTTCTTTATAGAGATTTATGTTTGAGAATCATGGTTTCTAAAAACATTTACGAATCATGAATCTCTTCTTGTTTCTAAAAAAACTAGAGAATTATGCTTCAAATTATCCCTAGATAATCATGTGCACTTACTGAATCCATTGGGAATATTCATTAGAGTAAAATGAGAGGTTTAAATATTAATATAAATAATCTATACTATTTTAAAAAAAATTAGTATCTTAAAATCACCCCTCTTTAACATAACTCACCCACGGGTTTCCCTTTTGAGGGTGGCAAGTCATCATCTCCAAATAACTCTAACCAGTAATCATGTAGGTTTGCTACTCTCTCTCCATGTATTATCCTTCACCTATCCATTCATCAATAACACCTGAACTAGAGTAAATTATCATCCATAGAGTTCCTTTTTTGTCTTATAAATGATATTTTTAGGTTTCTCTTTAAAATTGGTATCAATATCTAAAAAAACCTCAACATGATGAAGGTTCAGAAAGAGTTTGAATAATATCTATGTAACTAGAATCATGAAATACATCATGCATATCTTTGTATCTATAAGGTAGTTTTATTCAATAAGAAACTGATTCTATGTTGACCAAAATACAAAGGGTCCAACAAATAAATTTTATTGTTTACTCAACCTTCAAATTCATTGATTCCTCGATCTAGGTGAGATATGTAAAAATTCTTGATCACCATCCTTAGTCAATAGAGGTTGTTAATGGAAAAAGGATTAAGATGTCTATCTAGACTATGTTGTATCCATGAACTTCAAAATAACCTTCTACGATTCCACTTGAATTATATGAGGTTATATTACCTCTACATCTCGTACCTATAACCATCACACTGGGGAATTAAACTTCATACCATATAGGGATTCATAAGAATCCATCTAATTAGTTGCCTTGATTTTATTATTTTTAGAGAATTAAACAAGAGATGTATGCTTATCCCAAAAACGCCAAAATCAAGTATGCATATAGGGATAATTTCCTCTAGTACCTAAATAATTCATTTAGACAAACCATTAATCTAAGGGTGATAGGATACACCCAACAGTACTTGTGAACTCAGTGACATCTGTATCCATTTTCAGAAACATGTAGTAATGTGAGTATCCCAATCTTATACGACAATACAAAGGATATTATGATGTTTGATAATCTTATGGACATATATTTTACTTATTTAATCCATTTTAATGTTATCTATGATTGGTATAAAGTGGATTACCTTTATCAACTAGTCAATGCTAACCCATAAAAATATAATTTCACATGTTGTATGAGGTAAATCATCTAAAAAATCTATTGATATCTCATCTCATTTCCCCTTTGAAATGGGGAATGGATGTAAGATCCCAATGATTTACTGGTGTCCCACCTTTACATTTTTATCAATGGAGAAGTTATTAAAAAAACTAGTTATATATCTTTTCATACCTAGCCACCAATACTAGTTGTGTAGGTCATAGTACACCCTTACGCGATTGGGATGTACCTCCCAAGTATAGGCACAAAATTTCCCATCAATTCCTCTCATATTTTTGTAGGAATTAAAATGAATCGATGAATTAAGATGACCAAATCCTCATCAATGAACCAACAAGATAATGGTTCTTCTCCTAAAATGATCTCCCCTCATGATTATAAAGTGGCCTCTTCTTCACTATATCATGAAGTGGAGAGGTAACTGACAAATAAGAGAGTACAAGTTTTCCAAGGTAGTCCTTCACCTCTAAATACATCATAGAAAATAAGGTCATACATTACTATTCAATAATATCATCCCAAACCACATGCATCTATGTCTTCCCTCTCAGAGAATTATCCATTTTATTTCCCATCCATAAAATATTAAAAACTTTTAATTAGAATGATTACAGGTATTTGACCTATATTAACTTTCTTAGATTTATGTTTGTTGTGTATAAAATTATCTAAGGAATTTTTTACATTTATTCACAAGAAAACACTCTCTAATCATGTAATTCTACCAACAATTTAAGGAATGAGGAAAAACTTCTAACTCAAGGATGTTCATCAGGTAATTCTACTCACGAGGTAATAACTATGAGACTGGGATGCTGTGACTCACTCATACATCATCATGACTTCTCCACATTTTATGTGTAATTTATCACAATAATAAAAATTCTTCTAAAATCTAGAAGAATAAGGATATATATTTAATTTAACCTCCATTTCATCTTTATAAACCATGTCTCGCATGATTGAGACCATATTAACATGAAACATTTCCAGTATTACCCTGTGAGCATTGCTACAAGGAATGGGAAATATTTTATGAAGTACCTATAATATGAAACTAACCCAAAGAAATTCCATCTATAATTTAATTTATTACTATATTTATAGGAAAATATATCTCTAAAATTCTATGAAAAATTAATACTCCTGATTCATAGATAATTTTTACAAGAAATTGGACCTTTTAAATCAAGAAGTGACACTTTGTGATCTTGGTATATAAATTATCCCTTATTATTCTTCTCAATATGATATTAGGATGTTTGGAAATAACATTTATATTATAATAGTACACCAATATTTCATCCATGAAAACTATCCCAATGTAATCCAAATACTAGTATAAACCCAATTCATCATAGCCATAAAAAATTTCAATATGCACACGAATCTGAAATTCTTTACCAGATAATCAACACAGCCATAAATTCTAAAAATATTAGTATGATTCATGATTGAAGGTGAAACATTAATGAAATGGATGGCTAACCTAAAATCAATTTGGATAATACCCTCTCCCTTTGGAGCATGTCATATAGGACATCATTAGGTGGTAAAAGATAATGGTACTTCATGTCAAGCTGATTCAATTTATGGTAAACCATGGATACCCTGATGGTCTCATCCATCTTATTGGATAATAGCATGGGTGAACCAAATGGAGAAGTACTAGGTTGTATAATCCCCTTCCATTCCAAATCCTCTAACTATATCTTTAACCCATAAACCATAGTAGTAGCCATCCTTTAAGGATGAATTTATATTGGTGTTACTCCCGACACTAGCTCAATATTAATCACCAATTTTAATATTGGAGGTATCCCAAAAAATTCATTTGGAAATAAATCCAAAAATCAATCTACTACTTTAGGGAAATATACATTTTACCCTCGCTGATCATCCAAAAAGTGACTATAAATTTAGGTTGTCACTCCACCCATCCCACGTTGCTCGACTCCACCTGGACTCACCTCTACGTCAAATTTAACCTTCAGAATTTGATTACTACCCTTAGTTGATATGAAGTATGCCCTCAGATGATAATAATTATTATGATATTACTATGTTACAGACTATTCCATCAAAAAAAATTCATTAAAAACCCATCATGTTGAAGGATAAAATATTCCATGTGATGAGGTAAACGACTATCTCAAGAGGGGATTCCTTACATGGATAAACACTCTCATATCAGATCCCCATCAATTTATTTAGGGTCTTTACAGAATAGAATTAATCTATCTCAAGTCCCTGATATTATATAGTAGATGCATACATAATTGAATGTTATGTGTGAGTGTCAAATAAAGAAGACAATAATGTACATGCTACGAAAATCATACCTATTTTAGTTAAAGGCCTGGTGATTTTCTACTCGGTTTTTTCCTACACGATGTTTAATTTCCGTAATAAATGAACCTATGATGAAACTTAAAACCAAAAATTAGGCATCCTATACCGGTGTTTCATGTCATATTTATGTATCCCCCTACCATGAACACTTCATGGACCTGATAATATATTAGCACTCCAAATTCTGGCCATGAGTGGAGCAATTAGCCTCAACCAGAATGTAGAGTTGGTGAAGACCCTCTCTTATTGGTCACTAGATGAATATTTATATATACATAGGAATATCACCCTTTCATCCACAGACTATTCAATAAACTAGGTTTCTATTTTAGTAGTGTTTTTTTTGTCTTGGATTCCCAAATCGATTACATATCATCAAACATTCATTTCACATCATGTAACTACTAACACCCCCATTAATATACTCCAGATATCACTTCATGGTTAAATATGAACTAATTACCAATCTAGGTGTAGAACCTCTCTATCCCATACATTTAACTTCCATAAAATTCCACTCATTGATGAGGCTGTAGTTTAATATAATAGAAATAGTAGTAAACCAAAAGAAGATTACCTGAGATTAGGAGGAATGTTATTGACTAAATTCAAACCATCTCATTATCATGAGATATTATCAAAAAAGTGTTTCTGTGTAATACATTATCTTATTTAATTGATTGGAATAATATATCATATACATATATCATTACTAAATATTCAGAATTTATCAATCTCGGTTAGTCCTTATCATATATAAGAACATGTAATCATTGAATATTATCTCAAAGTCCCTCCAAACCATATCATGAAGAAAATATTACACGGTAAAAACATACCTATAGGTATTTATATAATGACTAAGCATATACTATGTGATCTTGAACCTCATTTCATTAGCTTCTCAAAATGATTGAACATAGATAGAATGACCACTTGTTATGACTCAGAAGCATGTGGACACCACCCCCTTAAAAAGTAGTTAAAATATTTTACAAGAACTCTCATTTAAGCTCTTTAATAAAATGGGTTTTGAATAAGATTCCCTATATATATTGATTCAACTACAAGAAACACATCATAACTCAGTGCTAGTACCCAAATCCGAAATAATTGGAGGTTTCACAATTGGATCTACATCAGGTATTATTGGACGCTTGGGGGGGGGGAAACTCCAGTTCATGTTCATCACCACATTATGGGAATATGAATCCAGGGATTCATAGTGGTATAATTATATAATGATAAATGAATAACTAACATAATGATTTAATAACTATAATGATCGTAGGTAATGGAGTAGGATAGGTATAAGACATAGTATGAATGGGTTATCACACAATTTCCTTCCCCTATGACTAGGCCTAAGTTATATATAATATCATGAAGGATAATAATAGCCACTCCCTACTACCCACTACTAATGTTGGGTCAGGTCCAAGGTCTCATATTTTATAATTTAGATTCAAAAAAGAAGTGTGAATTGAAATTTATTGAGGAAAACACTCTTTAAATTTTAATTAGCTTACCCATTAAATGGAAACGGGTTCATTAAAGATTTATAAATCATAAAATTATGCATATACATAGATATCATGATTTAGTTATATGTGTCTACCATTACCAAGTTATAAATTTTTATACCTTATACAATTCAATTGGTACTACATGTAATAGAAACTAGTCTTTTATGATGGTTCAATTATATGGATTACATTTCCCAATTTATAGAGGAACACACACTCTTTAAATTTCAATTTTTATCAATTTAATTACAAGCTATAAAATTTAATCACATTCAAATCAACGGTATATATCTCAGACACGTAATAATAGGGTTCATTAAGGTTCCACCATCACACTATTTGAGAAAACACCACTTAGGTTGATTTAGACACTTTAATTAATCAAATTATTTTATCCCTACAAGAAACATTATCACATTTAAAAATATATTCATGGTTAAAATAATATATGTAATGAAATAAATTTAGTATTACGAATGTGGAATGTAATATGCATGTAATTTGAATCCTCAATTTCTAATAATGATTCTTATGACAATACCACATTCCTATATCAGGGAAATGGTAAAAGACAACTCACAAAGATAACAAATTCCATAAATATAGTTTGTCTCCCAATGGTGATAATAATAAAACCAAAATAAGAACTATCAAAAACAATAATAATACTCCTAGGTAATTTTAATTCCCATGTATGTGGGTTTGATTCTCTTTGGAATATGCTGATTACCAAATCTCCACACATTCCTAGTCTCCTATCCACCAACCAAAAATAGTAATACAAAAGAAAAAGCAATCTGATAAAAAATTATGATATCATGATCCTAGTTCACTCATAAGTAACCTTACCCAGTCAGTCACATGGCCTCATGCATACCTCCCAGTATGCCAGTGGCTTCTCACTAATAGTGAGGTTCTTTGACAGAATAATGGGGAGACTATACCCTCATTATTAAAGTGGATAAAAGTTGTATATAAATGAATAAATAGAGGAATAATAATAATAATTATGCATTGTATAATAAATCATTCAGATAAATTAAATATGTCAATATAAAAACTAGAATAGTCATATATACAATGACATTATTTTTCCATGCTATACAAAAAGAAAATAGGAACACATTGAAAAATTAATACAAAAAAAACATAAAAGACAAAAACCTATCCAATGACCATACCAAGAATAGTATTAGTCATCCACTTCCAATACCTCATCCTAATATAAAATCAAGCATTTTTAGTTATATTCTTCACTTTATCCCTACCTACATCTATGAGACATATTAGGATACTAATAGGTGGCCCAAAAATGTTGTTAGTAAAACACAGTTATCCGAAAGAAAAACATTATATTAATATCCAAACCTGGCTACCCGTGGGTGTCATTAATTCCTACAGGGCTAACCAAATTTATTAATTTATAAAAACTATGACAACCTACTAAAAATAAAATACTTGGTAAGTATGAGTGTCAAACCCAAATTGATGATCTGTAAGTTTTAAATTAATTAAGAATATGAAAATTTCAATTCATTTATTTCTTTTAAAGAAGGAAAGATTGTTATAAATAATAGGGTTGAAAATAGGATGCGAGAGATGACAAGTTCAGTGGTTTTGGGTTTGTATGCTATGTATTTAATTGAATTTGTGTCTATCTAGTTTTGGGGTCAGAATTGAGTCAGTACGGATCCTTGGTCATGGTATCCATAAAAAATTCCAATGATTGGACCATTGGAATGGCCATCTAAAAGATTCAGTCATAGATATTGGAAACCCCAAAACATGATATAATGTAACTAACCTAGATTTTATCATGATCATGTGAAAAGTAAGCTAATTAATTGGTTTAATGAAATAATACTCCTCATAATGCATGAAATGGTCATTCAATTTTAGAAAGAGAATAAATTGGAATTGATAGAATGAGTATCAAAAATCCAAAAACAAAATAATAGCCTAAAAATAATCCCTTTGAATCACATCCCCCTAAAATCACATCACCTTTTAGTAAGAGCACTACTCGCTCATTCTAGGCATGATGAGAATGGGTAGCTTGGTACTTGAGAAAGATTGTAGGTGAAGGTCTGTAGTAAGACCCTACTTCAGATCGTCACTCCATTATCTGGAGGTCACCTTTTAGTTCCATATTATCTCCCATTTGTCTAGAGTACATTCAAAGGCAAACTAAGCATGGTATTAATAATAAACTTCTATAAAATCCCATATCTAAGTCGTCTTTATTTTTCAACATGTTACCATCATAATGATATGAACTGAGGTTTCACATCATGTAATGCCTCCAAATTTTCATCCATATGTGTGAATCTTATGATAATCTCTTCTTGAACATTGAATCACTTCACAATGTGAAATCCTAACTCACAATATGTAGTAGTCTTTAATATCATGTATTCATGTCACAACTAGTCCTATGTGGAAAATTCCATTTGAAAAGGGTATTATGTGTAATGTCACTACACAACATGCAATCATTTTGCTCAATTTTCCTACTCCACTTCTTCTTCAAATAACTCGTGTCAAGATACTTCTCTTCGCTCATGGAACGAATGGTTCTTAAGCTAATAATTTCACCCATTTTCATTCCATTTTATAATATCTTTTGTGTCCTTCTAGAAAAAATTAAACAAGTCAATTTTCCCCAAATTTTGAAAGATTGTTCATTTAAATACAAAATCAATACATTAAGCACTCTAAAATTATATAAATGAAATAGACGTATTAAATCTATTTCTATTAAATTATATTTGTTCAGGTATGATAAATATAATTAAAATATTGAAACTATAACCAAGTCAGCTCAGGTTCATAAAAGAGACCCATCTGACACTACCTACATCGGCCTAGGACGAAATGGCTCTGAACACAAGTCACCATGCATACATAGATATATATATAAGTGTCTCTGTGTATATATATTCTGTATTTTAATTATATATAGAGAAACGTATATAGATACACTGTAAAAGATAGGACCCAATGTGCACAACCAAAACATCTTTTCAAAATCATAATAGTATCATACATCAAATAAGGGGCTTTGGCCCAACATTCATCTATGGATTCAAAATGTCAATTCCAATAATCTAATCCAATGATGAGAGTCATTTTTCTCAATATTTCTAACCATAAGAGTATGAATATACATTTCCAATGTGTCAATGAATGATGTGGAATGCCATGTTCAATATCAAATGCCAAGGTATCATGAATAATTATGAACAAAAACTCCCTTAACTGTTTCACAATATCAAATATTAATGGATTAATAACAATCGTCATCACTTAATCAGGTATATTATCAGTGTATAAGAAAGTATAAATGGGAGTTTCACTTTTCATTTAATCCCATTTAATCATGTCCTACACACTCAATTAAAAAAATTCATATGTTTATTACATTACCATTTTCTTTTCATTATAATATATCTATTAATTTTAAAATAAAATCAAGACAAGACCAAATATAATGTGATTTTGGTCACATAATCATTTATAATGTCATTGGAATTTATTAAATTCAACAAAATAGGTAGCACTCATTAATGTGTATGACCTTAGACTAAAAGAATGTCTCAAAAAAATTATAATAAGAGTTCATTAATTTAAAAGGATTTACTAATTTTTAAGAAAGCACATGGAGGGTCTGACATGGGGAACAATTTTACATAATATAATAAATGAATCATTAATGGGAAAAGTATAATACCAAAAACCTTATGGAAGTGGATTATTTCTATTCAATTTTTGTAAAATAATTGTGTCTAGAATGAGAGGAATCATATAAATATAAGAAAAAACTAAAAAAATATATATTAGATCACATAGATTTTTTATTCTATATGAAGGGATAAACAATAAAATGAAGTAATATTTTTGATGATCTTATAGATAAAAATACAACGATATGAAAAATGGTCAATTTTGAGCTGGAATGAATGGGCTGTTCAAATCCTAGGTGGTAAGGAGGATAGATCTCAAGAAATAGGGAGATGATATGTGACATGATGAATAAATAAGATGATAAATATTTAACGAAACTAAGGGAAATTGTTAATTTAATCCTCTTTAAATAGGTTTATGTTAGGGTAACATGGTTTATCTAACCATGAACCAACTTTGTGCCAGTGATGTACAAGTTGGAACTCCCCTCACACAAGTAGGTGTACTATTAGAAAACATGTTCATTGCCAGTGCATGCTCACTATGAAAATCCCCCATCACCTCACATGATTAGAAAACCCATGTCCACACCATGAGAATCACATCTACAATACACGTGCACTATTTCACATGGACATGCATTCTTCTTTGCCAAACGATACTCCTCTTTACTCAGTAGTAGGGTTGAGTCACACAGTTACTACTTACCATGCACCAACAATGGACCTATGCTTGTTTCTCAATAAACCACGACACTCGACTCTGAGTAAGATAAAAATTTTATTGAATCATTAAATATTCATTTACACACATTTATTATTATAAAACATGAAATTTAAGTAGAAATATAAATAATCCATACCTCTTTAAAAAATTCATGTCCTAACAGCGTGTATCTGCAACTCACATTCTCCAGTACACTCCACCACACCGTCATACCACCACATAAAATAATACAAGGGAATAGAATACCCACACATCACCATATATTGGTAGTACATGATCTCTATAGGATACTCCTTTAAGGTGTAATCATTATCAATGTTGATATCACCTCAGTCGATGATTTGGGAGTAATCATGTAGATAATAGTGGAGTTGTGACATGTGGAAACAAATTATTTTTCCATATCATCTATAGGGGAAGTTCTATCTGATATTAAATGACCCTAACATGATCTAATACCATGAAAGGCCCAAAAAACTAGAGAAAATATTAATCCTACAACCAAACCTTCAAACCCCATAACGAGGAGTGACCTTTAAGAACTTGTGATCTCCAACGTCGAACTCGAAAGGTATCCTCCCACTATTGGAAAATGGGTTTATACCAACAGGTTTCCCAAAAATCGTGGGTATAGACTCACTTATACCCACATTTTTCCTAAACCATGGGTATTGGTGAGATTTTCTGACCTATACCCACAGTTCTTGCTAAACCTTGGGTATGGGGTACCCGCATAAGCGCATGAAGACAAATAATTTCATGGGGAAACCTATACCCACAATTTACATTGAACCGTGGGTATAAGTGGAATATATAACCATATTTCTCATGAATCGTGGGTATATCCTTTAGTATATAAACCTATACCAACAGTTTTCATAAATCATGGGTATAGCTCGGACCTATACCCATGGTTTTACTGAACCGTGGGTATTGGGTCCCTGATTTTTTAAGTGAGAAAAAATATATGTGACATAATAAATGTATATGTAATTGAAATTTCACTTAGTGTAGTGGAATTTAGGTCTTTCCTTCTATCATAAATGTGGGTTTGAAACTTCCCTATGTGGTTTTATTTAATCTAGTTTTTTAAATAAATATATATATATATTAAAAGATATATATAAATATTAAAATAACTCTTTGTAGCATAGTGGTACAAGACTTCAAGCCCATCGCAGGAACGCGGGTTCGAAACCAAGATTTAATTTTGTTTATAAAGGCAGTTAAAATTAATAGTATGAGAAATATATATAAATAAAGAAAAATAATTAAACCTGCTATGTTGGTGAGACGGAGTGGTTTCAAGCATAATTTCGTGGGACTGAAACTCGCTGAAAGATTTTTTTGCAGGATGGATGATATATATTAATATATATATGAAGATACATACATATATGTTCAAAGGTTAATAGTATCAGTTGGTTAGGCTGTAGGATCTCAGGTTGTAGGTCACGAGATCAACATTCAACGGATATTTTTCACATATATTTTATCCATATTTTTAATAATTTATATGCACGGTTCTACAAACCGTCGGAATAGTAATTTTCGTCATATTTATACCAATGGTTCTAAATTGTTGGTATATGTTTATGACATGGTATAAAATAGCTATATCCACAGTTTTACACACCGTGGGTATAGGTCGGGGACCTATACTGACGCCTTGGTTGCCCACAGTACCCAAAACCATGGGTATAGCCTATACCAATGGTGTTGGGGGCCATGCCCACGGTTTAAAACAGCGGCTATATGTCAATTTTCCAGTAGTGTCCTCTAACAGAAATTTTGATTACCCCTAAATATTTTTACCATCTTACCATTTACATGAACCATCTATGTTGTATTATCTACTAGTTCCATCCTAAGAACTGCTTTCTCTCAAACCTCAGTCCAAAAAATGGATAACTCATAGTTCATTCACACAAATATTCAAATGGTGTCATAGCAATGGTGGAGTGAAAACTACTACAGAATTAAAACTCAACCTATATAGGTGACTCATCCATAATCCTCTGAATACCAATACATGAGAGTGAAATATTATGGATATTCTAATCATCTTGAAAATCTATCTATGGATGTAATCCAGTATTAAGGAAAAATTGAGCGTTAAATGTATTCTTTGATACCTATAAAACCCCTATATGTAAAACTAGTATCCAAATTAATGATGATATTCCTCAGCACACTAGGGAGCCTCACCACCTCCTCTAGGTATTGTGTCCCCAATACTTTTAATGAACTCAATTCCTTGAGAACTATAAAATGGACTGTTTTCATCAAGTAATCCATTATCACCCTTAATGTATCAATGTTACCCAAAAAAGGAATAAAATAGTAAAATTTGCCATATATATGTACTCCAATGTCCATCGAGGAACATCTAAAAATTTTAGAAACCTTCCGAGAAAATGGAACCTGGCCTTCACCTTCTAGATGACCAAACATTGAGACACAAACTCAGCAACAACTTGCCTCATCCCTTGCCACCAAACTGACCTCCCAAACCATTGTAAAAAAATCCACACATGGATACAACAATAAAAGTGTGATGTGGAACTCAAAAAGAACCATCTCACACATTTACAAAGGGATGACCAGCCATCCTAGAAACAACAGCCGGTGCTTTTCATCCTCAGACCAAACAGTTGGGGCATCATCAAAGACAACTCAGTCTCTCCCAACCTCTACCTTAGAATATCCCAGCTGAGACTCCTCCAACTTCTTCACCAATGAAGGCTTAATTCTCATTTGGTAAAGAAAAAATCTACCTCCAAACTTTCACACATCAAGATTCATTACTAATATATCTTCTTTCACTATTCAAGAATCTACAAATCTGAGGACAACATCACTACGTGACATCCTTATCAAATAAAAAACCACAACATATCCCTTTACAAGTGTACATAAAATTCATAGTCTTATTTTAATTTTACCCACCATCACTATATCCGATTTAATTCAAGAAGGGAGAAGAAATACTATAGATCATATAATCATTACAAACACAAAATTTTCACCAATGACGTAATTTTCCAAGAACATCAAGGAAAAACAACTTCTTCTAACTAGATATAATTGGCTGCATATTTACAATCAAAGGGATATAATTACTGAGACCTATAATAAACAAATAATCTATATTACAACATAACACAAACTAAATAGAGACACATTGCATCAACGAAACCTAAAACTAAACTACCTCTTCCCTAAATAGAATAAATATAGAGCCAATCAACTTATCCATCTGGTAATACAAATCCACCTAGCACCAATCATTCCACAATTATGAATGATCATTTATATTCAAGTATTTATGAGGGCAAAAACCTAAGATAAATCATATAGAATTCCCTAATAGTAGACTCTATGAATGAATAAACTTATCACCTCTAAAGCAATCTTGGGAGATTCCTAAGATGTGACCATGTTGACCATCAAAGGATCCATAACTACTAGTTGGTGCGACACGACATGCCCCCATTAAATAAACGTTCTAATCCCATAAATAAGACATAAATAACTTTCAAAATACAGAATGACGGTGAATGAAACCAAAAATGGAATGTAGATACTCTTCATTTCCCTTCTCATATGTGGACTACACAATGATATTTTTAATTAAAACCCCCACATACTTATCTATAAACACCTTAAAACTACTTTCATTGATACAATAATATTTTATAGAGAATTATTTACATATGAGGGACTCACCATAAAATCATAATAAACATAAATACATTAGATAGTGTTCTTTAGTACAACCTACTCTTTCACAAACATATAATGATATCCTGACCACATATTGATCTTAATGAAAAAAATTACTCCTTTCAGTTATGTTAATAAATTATAAATACAAGGAAGAGGATATAAGGTCATAATTTTCACTTTTTTAAAGTGATAATAATAATTATATATACAGACACATCCTTCAACATTTATTACGAACAAAATTGGTGCACCCTAAGAAGACAAACTCATAAGAAAAAATCTCGGTATAATAAATTATCAAGCTATAATCATAGCTCATATAACATTTAATGATCAGTCCTATATGGATACATCTAAATAGGAGAAATATATGATAGTAGACTGATCCCAAACTCTATCTCACAATGATTTTGAAATAATACATCCTCCTTCAGAAATACATCAGGGTGCTCTTATATAACTCGAGGAAACATCATCTATTGATCCTTCGAAAAAAATTCATGAACTCCTCTATCTCAGAAAACATGAATGGAACATGCCTCTAGCCTATCTGAGGGACTCACTCTTTATTTAATACTATCATATATCCATCAAAATTATAAGGCAAAACATATCTTTTGATGTAATCCCCGATTACCTATACTGAAGAATGGAAATCTATACTAGGGATAATGACATATTGTTGTATTCGTAAACATAGGAAGTATCCCCAAGAGTGTTAATTCCCCAAAACAAGTTATCAATAACCACATAAATTATAAAAATAAACTCAAAATCAATTAGGAATGGTCAAAACCAAGATAAATAGAACCATATTTTCATCCAGTCTCAAACAACGCATTAGGTTCGGTGGTATGAAGGTGTGTGTATCTCTCAAATTATATAAATAATTCACCCACGTGAAAAAAAATAAAAGGTTACCTAAAGCGATGTTGGGATCACATGAATGTGGAAAATATATAGAATTATTTATATCATTACCACTCAGACCTTGCTAATGAACACGTCACCGACCATGCTCTACTATTATTAGATCAAAAAAAACAGGGGGTTGTCCTCTCTCTTTCCCATCTTGTATCTACTGATCCCACACTAAAACACCCAGATGTTGTTCCCTAATAAAATAATTCCTCAACATTGGAGACTAAATCATAAAAACAAGCACAAGGTGAATTATTATAAATAGTGGTATGTCCCTCCAATAATATCCTTGGCCTCCATTACAAAAACACATCTCTGACCCCTTAGCATAGGTATGAGATCCGCTATCCCTAGAGAAATGAGATGATGAGGGTTGTAACCTTCCCCCCGATAATTGAAAACACTTAATATAAATAAAATATGATCCTCATGACCCATTTATAATTTTTGATGATTCCTAATGTATCCATTATTATGAAAATTTCTTTGAATATAGTGTTCTCTGAACAAAATTTACTCTCACCCGCACTTCAAGATATGACAAAAACATTAAAATGGTTAATTGGTCCTTTATATTTGGATGAAAATTCTCCTAAAAAATCATCACCCAAGCTTCCTCATATTGAAATAGGTCTAAAGAATGGTGGAGAAGGGTCCTGAAACATAACATGAACTCTTGAAAATTTAAAATCCCCAATATAGGTATATTATCTCTTTAGGAATATCCACCAACATAGTTAAAAAAAACTCTTCTCCAAACGAGTCTATGAACTTATTCAAAGATACCACCAAATCTATGTAATACCCAAGATATAATATCAAACAATTCTTTTCTACCAAAAATAGAATTTTCATGAACAACAAAACCTAGTTCTTCTTAAAAGAATGAATTAAAATGAAATCGTTCCCTACCTCTTATAATTAATATTATATAACTATGTCTATAATAGAGACATACTAATTCTATAGACTCTGGTATTGAAACTCTTAAAGTGTCCACCTCCATGTTAAAAAGTCATTGATCACTACAGTACAATGATCTATGGGCACATCATGTTGCACATCTTTAGCATGAAGCCATGAGGATGTAGACCTTGATCCATGCTTTTAAGAAAAAGACATGATTAGATACTCATAAACCAGAAATATAGAATTTTTAAATCCAATTAATCAGTAATTATATTTTATTATTTTACGTACAACTGATCCCATGGTCTAAACATTTCAAACAAAGATTCAAAGTAGAATATTGCATGATCCTCTCCTATGTAGATGTCCTATAACTAGTATCGGTCCACATAGTAAGCTTGGTAAAAATAAATTTATTTGTATCATATCATAGGGTTGCTTAAATACCAGTCTCTAAGCCATTTTCTCATTTTACGTTGCTTACTAAAATTAGAAAACACAACTTTTCTATAAACCCATAAAATCTAACATCTATATAACTCCAAAATTCATCTTTTGCCTTACCATGAAACTATGTTTCTACTTTATCATGACCCATAACCCTAAAGGTTACTGTTCTAATGATCGAAATGAGATTTGAGAGATAGTGACTACATGAGTTTGACCCCTAGTAGGAAATGTGTGGGTGATTATCATCAATGTTATATCGTACATATAAATGGGAGGTAGTACCCTCTAAGAGAAACATGTGGAAGTGAGTGATACAAAAAATACACCAATAAACTCATACTCAAATAGATAATATAAATCCAAAGTAAATAACTGTAATTATTACAAGACTAAAATAACTATGAAGGAACTACTTGTAGATGAAAGGTAAACATGGATGTGACTACAATGCCCAAACAGATCCTAAAAATAACGAGCCAGTAATATATAAAGTAATATCAAAGCTAATCATGTTGACAAGAATAGAGGTTTATATACCTAAGATGTGTGAATAAAAATATACTCAGTAATATCCTCCCCAGATCAACTCATGGAAAAAATAAATAATGCATTCTAAATCTCCATTGATGAAAAGTGAAACTATCTCATCAACTAAATAAGTATTATATGTGCCGAATATCAGCATGGATCACTCAACATATATTTCATACAATATATCATATTTTATAATAATAAAACATCTAGGGTAACCCATTATTAAATCACCCACCGGTTTTACACAATTACCCTACATTTTTTCCAAAGATCTATTTATCACCAAAAGTATGTCGTCCCAATGGCATGTGGGATAAGTTTCACAATATGTACCTCTTGTGTCCCATAATCAAATGATCATATCCATATCCTTACAAATATATTAACAATTTTTTTTGAGATCCACCATATACCATATGATGTGTACAATACATCAAGTATTATACCTCAATCAATCATTACCCATACACATAGTAGGGTACCTCGAGCCACCACTTATAATGCACATCATACCTATAATAATACTTTGGATACTATATCCAAAGATAAATGTGTGTGACATTTCCAAAAACCATCAAAAAAACTATATATATATATATATATAAGAAAAATGACCTCTAAGAATACAATCACATAAAACTACAAAGAGAATAGAGCACGATCAAAATAGGCTGTCAGCCACCCATCATCCCAATGGGTTTGTTGGAAAAAACACCCTCTTAGATTCCACTGAGTATCAGTCACCCTAACTGACATAGGTGGGGTATCATATAAAATCATAAAACATATGTTATATAATATAGATCACAACCACCTATGGTGCCAACATAGACCTAGTCTCGACTATAGCTATCTTCACTTCAACTCATGATTATCATTTTTAGGGACTATGTATCATATAAGAACACAATAACTTTAATGGTGCTAAATTAAATTTCATATTTCCATTTTTATAATCAATTCATTAACTATTAATTATCCTTATTCCCAATGAAATTTCAAATATCATTAATTACAATTAAGATATATTTTATTATCCTTAAGATAATTCCACGCCCTCTAGGGGAAATCCAACGATCCATGCATTCTCATCTTTTACATTAACATTTCATTTCCAACATGATCGAACCTAATGGGTTAGAAATTTATTAAAAATTATTATCATCATTACATAAATATAGGTACTCTATAAAAAACATCCTAAGATACAATAAAGAGAGATGAAACCATGAACATTTAAAACCCCCAAGCATTGTGGAAGGAAATACATATAAATCAGGCAACCCATCCATCAGCTAGTAAATAGATTCATTATCATAGAAACATCTAGCTTTCGTCACGATAATGGGTAATAATATATTAAACCCATTCCATTATCTTCAGTATCACCCTCAACACCCATGTGGATATTTCCAGGCATCTCACCGTCATTGTCGTCTACTGCTACTCCTACCTCAAACCTCTTGAACCACATCTCATCAACCATCTAGAGATCATCCATCCAATGATAATATTACTTTGAAATTATTTTATCTATATCACACATAAATAATAAAATAAACATGAATATAAATTATGGATCATTAGTCCATAAGATAATGCACTTATCAATTACATGAAAATGGGTGGTCTTGGCCCCCCAACTCAAGGCAATTAGCCTTTATAAGAAAATGGAAATTTTGAAGCCAAGATATTTACCCTCCTCAAAAATTGATTTTTTATTCCATATTGAATTAATTAATTCATTTTTAATGGGTTCTATCTATGGGAAAAATAATGCATCTTTTATTACAATCAATTACAGTTATTTAAACATGAATTTTTCTTAAAACCAGTGTCATCAAATTATGGGAAACAAATTATCAATTAAAATGACTTTTGTTATTATAATTAATAGGAATTAATAAGCATCACTTTCTTTAAAAAATTATATGAACACATGTAATAAAACATTAAATTAAAAATGTACACATTTATTAATTTGGTAACCGTAAAATTTTAAGAAACACAGGGTTATTAAACATGACACATTATTAGACAAAAAACAAATTATTACTAAATGTACATTACTTATCAAGTTCTATAAATTTCAACATCATAAATGAAAAAAAAAATAATTCTAAAAATCATTGAAAAAATAGAACACTATCTAGAAAATTATGAGATAAACATTTATCATAGTGGAATGTGAAATTATTAGATCATTACAACAATTAAACAATTACATATTTTAATAAGATAAATAATTATTTGGTTAATTTTCCTACCATACATACAAAAAACATGGTTAGTTTATTACTAGATATAAATGAAATATAAGAAAAAAATCCCATACCTCAAACTTTTGATGTTATAGAAATGGGAATGAACCACCAACAAGGATCTATGATAACCTCTCATTCCAAGAAACTATTATCCCATAAATATTTAATTCCATGAAAACACAAAAAAATTAAAATAAAAAACCATTTGAATGGTGGAGTTAAAAATCGAATGAATATTAAGAGGAATGAGATGAAAAAAATATTAAATGTAGAAATATTGCTAAAAAAGGAGGTATCCCTCCTCATGAATTACCACAGATTCATCTTCGGGGTTAGTGATCAATCCTTACCAAAAAGGGTTAGAATGCCTTAAAAATTATTGTGACGCACATTGCGTATGAATTTAATAAGTGGGAGAATATGGGGTTTTAATGGTTTTGGGATATTTATAGACCTAATATAGAATCTCCACGACAATGACATATTGTCCATAGAATAGAACTCGCCAAAACAGATAATTATATAGTGAAACATAAGGGACTATGATGAATTAAAATTTCATCAAATCCATATCCACATTACATATAAATATCCAATAAAAGTGGATAGAGGGGAAATGATTTATACATAATAATAATGCCGAAAAACCCCTTCACTAACAGGGAGGCTAAACAATAGCCCAACCACAATGGTGTATGTACCCATTAAATTGTACTATTCCCAAAATACACTCTGAGGTATACCTATATTGCAATATGGAAACAACATTGTGGCCATTCCAAATTTGGTAATGTCTACTCTAGGAATTGAGGGTGCATCTTGAGACCCCATACCACAACCACAAAATTTTTTTATAGTGGAACCCCACTTTCCCCCTACCCCCAACATTGTAACCACCTATGGTCACCTCCAATAGATAATAATCACAAAAAATGAATTTTAGGATAGGATCATATAGTATTATAATGTAGTATTCAATAATAGAATTGTAATATGGTTTATAATACATAGAATCTCTCTCCCATAAGATATCTAGATGAATCATAAAATAGAATTCATATGTAAGGGTTATTTTGTGGATACAAATGAGTTTTACCATTGATATATGTGTTCGCTTCCTTTTCCACAAAACAAAAAATACTTGAAAATGATACTAATAACATATTTAAATTGATCTTCCACTCATAAAATATAATTGATAGTGCTTAAAATATTTAGACAACTATTCTTATGAGATATATTATATAACATAGTCCAGATCGTTAAATACAATCAGTATTAAAAAACCTATTTTCTTGAAATTCATCATTGTATGGTAATAATAATATTTTAAAATATTTATTAATTTTTAGAAAATTTATGTTGGGTTATTTATTAATTTATAAAATCTTTTTTAATTTAATTAATTATAAACTATTTATAATTAATTAACAAAATTGCTATAATACATTTATTGATAAATAATATATAATATTCAGTGTTAATATTAAAATATATTTTATATTATACAGAATAAATTATTATTTAAATATAAAATATTTATAAAAGTGTAAATTAAAAAGGGTTTACAAATTATACATATGAAAAAAAAATATAACGTACTTTTATTTAAATTATTAAATGTTTATAATAATAAATTTGAATTATTAAAATGTATGATGTTGTTGGATAAATTATATAGACCACATATAAATGTGTTTTTATGGTTTATTTTAATTTTGTTTAAATTATTTAATTAAGTGATATTTATATTATATAAGTAGTTTTTATAATAGAAATTAAATTATAAAACATTTATATTTCAATTAATGTCATAAATTTGAAGATAAATTTTATATAATGAATAATATAAAGGATATCAAATTATATAATTAATATAAATGGTTTATTATAAAAAATATTGAATTTCCATAAGACTATATAAATTGTAACGTGTTTATAGTTATCATTGTTTATGAATTGTTTATAAAAGTTTATCTCATGTATAATTATAATAATTTTTGAATTGTTTAAATGATATTTCCTTATATATTCATAGTTATGAATTTTTTATATTTAAAATGAAATTTTGATTTAATTTAAATTGTCAAAATTATTCTAGAGATTATTATATAAGTATATAAGGTGTTACATATTATGTATGCCAATGGATTTAGATTTTTTCTACCTAGAAATTTTATTACATTGAGATATGATGTTCAATTATATAGTTAATTATGATTTATATATACTTGGTATTATTTCTAGAAATACTGAATCTGAGAGGTTTAGTTGTGGGAACAACAACTAAGTGGTCCTGGGGTTAAATCTTAGCCACATCATTGCCCTCATTATGGGGTGAATATAATTTATCCCAAGGGAATGTGATCAAGTAGACAATATTTTAGGGATGAATGGTATGGTTACTAGTAGTCTAAGAACTATCTCATTGGAGAGGATGAAAAAATACATGGTCTTGGTGGTGAGATGCATATTTTAGGATGGTAGGATATGGATCATGATGGATAGTTATAGGGGATGAAAGTGGGATGATATTGAGCTAATGTGAGAACATTGGAGATGGGGAATTTGCACTGTCATGCGATGGATGTAGTTAGATCCATCCAAAAAATTACCCATCGTTTATCACCAATGGGAAACGTATTTGGAATCTCATTCCCAATGGGACTTCTAGTCAATCAAGGACCTATAGTTACTGGCATACGATCCGTGTAATGGGTTACCCTATACAATGTAAAATTTAATTGATTCTTCAATTAAGAAAATTCTCCATTCACTATCCTATTAAAAAATACATATTATGTGTTATAATTATGATGGAATTGAATTCACTATTATGATAATTTACCCTTGTCAGTGGTAATTAGTTTCAAAATTCCCATAGGACTAGATTCTTATTCGTTGTTCTAAAAAATTATGGTTGACTATATATATGTATAGGATTACTACTGAGATGATTTTTGATTACATATATGTCTAAAACATTTCATGGAAGTGTATCATATACCGTATTCCTTGTATTAATTTGGATATTTAAAATATTGTTGGATTTAGATTTATATTTTTAACATATGTTGTGAGAAGCGTATAAAGTTACACATAAAGATGGATTGAACATAACAATTTCTTGAAAAAAATAATATTAAAAACTAAATCATTATAATGATTCATATTTTAGTGTAATAAAATGAGATTATATGGTGAGATTAATACCCCTGAGAAATACTATGTTTTAAATTTCACAAAATATGACCCGGTCAAGACCTCGATCATCTAACTGGATGGCTTATTATAATACTAGGTTCTCTTAAATTATCTTGGGTAATGAAAGAAATTAAATGTTGACACTAATAGGAATTGTTGCATATTAGTGTGAATAAACTTTATATAAACATATCTGGGAGGCCCTAATCAGATTAGGTTATTAGATGAACAGTTTTGGGGTAATTCAATTGATGGATTGGACAATGATTTTGTGATTAACTTCAAAAGACCCATATATAATATTATTAAGATTATGTCCATCCTAAATAGCTATCTAATGGGAGAAATTATAATTAAATGCAATGATTACTATATTATTATTTTTTAGACAGATTGATATAATTGTTTTAATGAAAGTTATCATTTTATTCGGATAATATTTAATAAATGTCCTTATTAAATGTTTAAAACACACAACACTCATCTGATAAAATATTCGATTATAGATAAGTTGTTTCATCATAATTATGAAACATATCATTGAGATAAACTTTTATTAAAGGATATTCATAATGTAATATATATCTTAGATTAGTATCATGATAAAAATTCAATATAAAAATATATATTAGTTAGAGTATATCCCTCTTAAATAAACAAACTATAGATGTTGTTCAACTTGCGGAATATATATTTTTATGAGCAATATATAATGATTCTTTTATTGATTACAATGTATTAAATTAAATTTAACCTATACCTTTTTAGTATTCAATCAAATATTAAATATCATTTTATATATAAATGACTTTGCGAGACTCTATTTTTCATTACGTCTTATTATAGTTAAATAATTCATTCCATTTTAATTAATCTAAATACCCTAAAAATTGAATGAGTTCAATTTTTTTAACAAATATTTTCAGTGAGTTTAATATTTTTGAAATAGTAAATCTCATTTAATGGTTATGTTATTGTATTGGATGAACATTTAGGTAAGAAAACCAACCTTAAGAAGATATTTTTTCGGGAAATCATAGAATATTTCATCAAGTATCCAATAAAGGTCATTGAAACCAAAATGAAAAATTTAGGAACTAAAGGGTAATGATTTCGTAATCTTAATATACCTATTGTATGTTATGGAACTCCCTAGAATTTTCTTGTTATATATCTATAAAAGAAAATATAATTCATAAGTTTTAAAATAAATATGATACAAAAAATAATGATTAAATGTGTTTCAAATATAAATTTTTTCAGAACCTAGGGAATAATTGATAGTTATTATAATCATTTGATGATGAAAATAGTTTCATCCTTAATGTTTATAAAAAAAAGATTTTATCAAAAATATATGGAACTAAATAAATGATGTGAGTAGTGACCTAAATTCTAATATATGACGAGAGTATTTTTATTCATTAAAAATGTTATTTTTTGAACAATATTGGATTATGAATTTAATGCATAAGTTTCTTGATTCATTTAATTTTTTGACATGTTGTGGGAAGAATATAAGGATATACCTTTATATCTATGATGAATTAGATTATCTATATATTTTTCATAAAATAAGGGAAGTGATATCACCACCTTTCAATGTAATGATTAATGAATATTCTTCTCAAAAAATTACTCTAAACATATTTAATTAATTATATGATATAGAAAGAATTGTGTATTTAATATTTATTCAAATTAGGGAAACACGAGTTATTTCCTCAACAAAAATAAATAGTTTTTTAATAACATGATATTACTATGGGTATACAGTTTTTAATTGACTAGTGGTATGATATTTAAACAAAGTAAGTTCTATGTTAAAAAATGAATGAATATGATAATAAAAATTTAAATTAAATATCACTTAACATACCAAAATATTTTAGGTTATAGTGGTAAATATAGTGGAAAAAGTTCAAAATTAAATAAATAAACAAAGATAATGAAAAATTATCATAAAGGACATCTAAATGTCGATGTGGGATACTATGGATATAGGTTTTACACATAATTTTAGTGAAATAATATTTATTTTCTTGAATGTCATTTTATTTAATAAACACTCAAAGAAATTTAATTTGAGGAAGAATTTACAGTTCATTGAATATAATTTTCTAGAAAATAGTTTTTTTGATTAAATGATTAAAATTTGATTAATTTAATTTCTTTATATCTAAGAACAATTTGTTTTAGTAAATATTAATTGAAAAAGTATTTTTGAATTGATTTTTTGTTTTTTAGTATTATAAAATTATTTATTTCAAATTTTATATTCGTATTTTAAATGGTACCTGTTGAAATAATTATTTTCATTCGTTATTGAATTTTAGAATTTAATGGTTCAATTATATGATATGATGTATTATTTTTTTCCTTTGAATTATTAATTTTGACAATATATTGTATCTTATATATTGAAGTTGCTTGTGTGATGGTAGATAACATCCCATGTAATGGAAACTATGTGGATCTATGTAAGGCTATTTTTTATTACATATGTAGAGATTCCATAGGTATTCTAGGGTTGTGTGATTGTTAGAATATGATAGATAAGTTTATATACAGGGGCCACAATGCTTCAAATGTGTTCATTTAAATGTCATGTTTTGGATTCAAATGACATTAAAATATGACGAGTTTAACATAAATATACTCTATGGTGGACTCGACATGGAAAAGGGTCATCACCCACCCAATGTAAGGGTGAGAAAAGTTGTATAAAGGTGATTTTACCTTTACAATAAACTATTTAAGGGTACCTTATAAGGGTAACCTAGTTGTCCATATACATTTTTCATCTATGAAAGGGTAAAACTATGCATATAAAATTCTATGTCAAGGTAAAGGGTTCTAAAATAATTTTCGGTTCCCAATTAGTGAGTCTATATAGGGGTATATCTTTCAATATTTGAAGTTATCATTGAGGAAGAGATTAGTTACATAAAGGTATGACGTCCTTTCCAACTATTTTCATAGGGATATATTATCCGGGTATGTAAGGGTAAGCATATTTTTATGTAATATCTTTTGGAAATTAGGCCACTTAATGGTGAAACATCTCATGTAAGGGTCTTATATACATAAAATGGAAAACTCATAATCAATGAAATACAGATGAAAATATAGTGCCTATAATCGCTACATTTGATAAAAACCTTAGTTCATATAAAAACAAAAATATGGAAAATATGGAGAATATGTGATATTTTATTCATCACGAAGAATTATACCATCCTAAATGAGAAATGATTTTGTATACAGACCTATAATGAAGGAATATAGAAACTTTAAAGTTTCAAGGCATCTATCGTGGATTGGATTTTCCCTAATATCCAACAACTATGAATTAAAGATTTCGTACTACCCACTACAACCCACATTATATGGAATTCATTTTGAGGACTCACTATCATTCATTATGGAATTTTATAATTTAGTACAATTGTTATCAATTTATATATTTAGTTAACATTAACACAATATTATATTTTCCCCTTTTGATTAAAAGTAAATTGATAGATTTTTTTACTTTATATGAAAATACCATTAAAAATGGTAAAAAACTATGAATAATTTGACATAAAATTCTAACCTTGAGCGACTAAAGGTGATTTTGGGAAAAAGAACTCTCTTTTACTATGTTCATGGATAGAGATTTTATGATTTATATGATATATTTTGGGAATTTAATAGGTAATTTATTCCCCACCAAATTCCATACCATCTTCTTATTGATTCCTTCTAATCTGGTTTTTCACATTTAGTTGAGAACATGGTAGAAAAATATACCAGAGGATACTAAAAACAAAAAATTGACAAGGAACAAAAATATATCTACAATAAAATTTCCCATAACTAATAACATAAATATTATATCAGGAGATGTGTCAATAGGGAAGAGTTAAATAATGGATCCTAAATGGGGATTCATGCTCAATATGATAAAATAAAACGAAAAATATATTTTTTAATGATTAAAAAATACACACAAATTTAAAAACAAATTAGAAATAAAAGTTATAACCAATAGTATATAGAGAAATTCAAAAAATGTGGCACGTTCCATCTCTCTAGAAGCTATTGTCCCAAAATTGACATTCTATCACAACCATTAAAAGAAAAAAAATTATATGGTATAATTTAAATATACAAGAAATATATTACACTCTTTACAAAAATTATAATGAATTATTAAAGGAAAACTTGACCTATCTTGGATAAATAGTAGGAAATTATAAAATAACCTCCCACTAAATTCCCATAACTACATAGAAATAAATTCCAAAATAAAATGATGGATGAAACCTCAAAAACTTGTATAATATATAAGATATCATACATAAATAGTTTATAAGTAATTATGCAAAAGGATACAAATAAAAAGATCAATATGAACCAGAAAAATCCCATTCAGATTAATTTATACCCAATATAATTAAAAATAACGGGTTGTTATCCATGGGAATGGATACTATAGATAAGCGTAAACTTCCTAGAACAACAAAATTGAAACCTAGAGAAACTTCCATGACTTTCCCCACTATCAGTGGTTTAAAAAAATCATTATGTGGAAATAAATTAACATATGATACCCCAATATGAAACATTAAATTAATATGGAAACCAAAGTCTAGAATTTTAAAAATCATGGAATTTGTATTTCCCTATAGAAAATTATTTAAGCAATATTTTGTCACATACAAACAAGAAGAAAAAGTTCTATACTTTAATAATATGAAAAAAAACAAAATAGTAAGGAATAACCTAAGAGGATGCCAATAATTATCAATATTATGTCCCCAAATATCCATTTTCAATAGTGAATTTTGGGAAATAAACAACAAACTCACCTTCAAAAATTTATTTAGTTGTTAAAAAAATTCACATCAATATCTCATTCCATAAATATTTTTGACATGTCCCATCATAAAATAAAATACTAAAAAATATAATTTCAAATAAGAAAACCAATTTTTTATTTTCCAAATATATTCATACAAAGGAGTGCAATATTATAGTTTAGAATATAATACCACATTCACTTAACGTGCCATGCTTTTTTTTCTTTCTATGTACCATTATAAATAGAGGAAAATTCAATTGACTTTATGACATTTAGTAAGCATGCCCACTATTTTTATAACTGAAATTGGGGAAAATTTTAAAACTATGGTGGAATTGTTTTTGGAAGACCACTATATCACAAACCTCATAGGAATAGTTGATACCATCATTTTTTAGGTATGGAAACCGTTTTTACTAGTTTAAATCCTCTTGTTAGTTAAGAAAACTATTTAATAGGATACAATTATTTTTGGGAGAATAATTTTTTCCAATGGAGGGGTGGTTGTCAATATTATCAAATGTTAGTTTATTTACAACATGGATAAGAAAACCAATAATTTTAATGTCATTGAAAGATGCAATGTACATCCATAAACTAGGTAATTACCTATAAATGAAAATTTTTATTTTTTAACATAAATTAAATAAAAGAATATGAATTTTTAAAATTATTAATATAATTAATAAGAGACCCATATCTATCAAATAATATATGGAAATATATTTAAATAATAAAAATAACCATTTTTTGCTTATAAGAGTGATGTATTTTAATATCATGGAATTTTTTTGAGAAAAATGTCCTAAAACCAAATCTAGAATATGAATCTATGGTAATTTTCAATTTGTCAATAGTGATGGTGAGTCTTCTTTATCTCCCTTTAATTATTTTGGAAATAAATATAATACCTTTGGAAAATAGTACACAATTGTCTACCTTCCAACCATGTATCACCATAATTACATCTCAAGACACTATCCTATCACATGTTTTTTTGTGTGTGACATATTCTCTTATAGTTGGAACATTGTTCGAGTCAGGTAAATACCAAGTAAAATATATTTTGGGTGTTTAGAAAATGTACAAATAATCTTTAGTATTTCCCAAGATAATATCAAATGGATTATCCATTAATTATTCATTCACAATATCACAAAGAAACCTAATCATTTAATAATGGTTGTGGAAAAAATAATGATAAACCCTAATATAATGAAAGATATTAGAAAAGAAGTGATAAAACCACTTATTGTTGGGGTTATCTATCCCATTTTTGATATCCATAGGATTTTATCATACAATTTGGTTCTAAATATGAGATGTTTTATAATTGAAACTACATAAATACATGACTAATTCCAGGATCAACAATCGTTTATGCATATGGTGTGCATTGATTTTGTGGGGTTTAATTTTTCCACTTGAAAATTTAATTTTCCTATGCCATTCATAGATGAAATTCATAAATGGATTTTTTGAATGAAATTTTATATTTTTTATATTGTTATTCTAGTTATAAACATATTTTTACAACCCTGTAATATTAGTATGAAAAAATATTCACGTGATCCTTTAGAAAATTTTATTATTAGGGAATGACCATTTGATAGTGTGGGGGTCATTCCACTTTTAAATGATGTATGATGGTTATATTTTTAGTTTGAATTCAGATGTTTATTAAGGGGTGCATTTACGGATTATCTACAATGTTGATTACATTTGAATGCATTAGAAAAACATGGAAATAGTTTTTTTGAGATGTCAAGAGACATACATTGTTTTAAATTACGAAAAATGAAAATTAATGTTCATTTAAGGAATAATGTTGGGCCATAAAGTTTCATGTATTAGAATAGATGTTGGTAATTCCATGATTAATGGGATTAAAAATATTTCCCCTCCAAAAAATGTCAAAGGTTTTATGTGTTTTTTCTGTTATTTTGGGTTCCACTGTAATTTAATTAAATATGTTTCTATGATCACATGGTGAATATACTAAATCAGGGTCATGTAACTACCCTATTATTTGATGATATGTTATTATATTAATTCAACATTCTCATAGTGAAATTAATGTCTGATTCAATAATTACTACTACGAACACAAAATTTTCATTCAAGGTAATGTGTGATGGTAGGGACATTACTATGGGGATTGTTTTGGAAAAGTGGAATGAAAAGTGATGTTGTGTGGTTTATTTTTCTTATAAATTCCTATATTATTCCCAAAAAATTACACTATTTCCTATAATTATTAAATGACAGTTTTCCACATGAACAATTCATTCAATTCTAGATTAGATAAAAATTCAAAATATCAACTGATTATGCTGGCATAAATAATTTTTATAAAATATAGATTCAATCCTAACATGGATGAGATAGATCCTATTATCTCAAAAATTTTATTTATGATCATATATAATCAAGGATATAAAATGATTTTGGTAAATGCCTATACAAGCTACTAAATACCTCAAGTGAATTTTGAATAGTAAGAAATTCTTTATTTACAATTTAAATACTATGTAATATCATAGTAAAAATATATTTCGTATATAGATATTTTATGAATTATCATTCTGATTCAATCCCAAAGATATTAAAAAAATAAACAATTTCATTTCATACCCATATTACTTATTTTGGGATGACCCTTTTTTATTAAAATGTGTGTTTATGGAATCCGCATAATTTGTGTTCTTGAAGTAAGTACATTTTCTGTTTCATACAGTTGCCACTACTCACCATGGTGAGGAAACCATGGATGTGAAATAACATCCAAAATTGAATCAATATGTATATTCTAGAATGAAATTTTTTGGGATGTCAATAGTTTTTTAATAGGACGTGACTAATGTTAATGAATAGAATGTGATAGAAGAAAATATGAAATTCAGAATAACTGAATTCATGAGGCTGATGTTTTTTGTTTTTTTTGGGTTGAATTTTATATAACCAATCATATAATCTCATGGGAATGAGTTGATATTATTTTTTGTAGTCTATTTTTTAAATTGGATTGAGTTTGTTGATCTATCGATTAATCAACAATGTAGTGTAGTCAAACTCATTAAAAATAAAATTTTCCTTGGATTTGATGTTCCTTATTTTGATTTAATATAATAGATAAATAACATTATTAAATTAAATATGAATTAAAATATTATTTTCATATCCTTAAAAATGTATTTCTCTATGCCTATATGGGTGTTTGAAGGTTCAGGGGAAATTTGTGTTTTTGATTGGTGGATGGGGTTGATTTTTATCTAGACTTCATAATTAAATTCATAGAATTTTAAAAACTAAAATTTTCAATTTTAGATGGTTAATGTGAATTATAGGTAATTAATGGTGATTGGGTGGGGGTCAGAGAGAGAGTTTGGGATACAAATCCACTAAATATAGAGTCCAAACTATTGGCCAGTTGGTAGGGTACCACCGGTTGGCCAGTGGTTTCTTATAGTGGAATGAGAAACTGCCTATAGACACTCACCCTAGGGTGGAGGTTTTAATGAGGGTAATATTAAAAAAATTTCCCCTAATGTTTTTAGGATTTGATTCCCTATTATCCTTCCTTTTTTTGTTGAATCTATCCATGACCTTCCCATGGATTCCAAATTTTTCATTGATTAAGGGATGGTTTTGGAACCACTGATCAATGATTCATGGAATTTTTTCTCCTATGGATTATTTCAATCATACTATTATTCTGTCTCAAAATGAATTGAATAATTTATTAACAATTTACATACTAATTTTAGAGAATAATAAAAGAAAAATCCAGGAAACTCGAGGCATTCATGTGGCTTCTATAAAAAGATCTTATGATGACTTCTTCCCTCCGTTCTCGGTTATTTTGAAGGAGGTATTTCATAACCCTAATTTTATAATCGTATTTCATTATATTTACTGAATATTTATATTTTTAGGGTTCCCTTATTAATAGTTTAGTGTGTAATTTTTTTGGGCTTGTCATGTGTTTTTTAGTGCATTTTTTTATGGTTTCATTATGAGGAGATATTTTTTTTGGTTCTTCATAACACATTACCTTTTAAGATAAGGGTTAATTTAGTTATAATTATATATAAATAATTGTCTTGGATTTCATGGTGTGAGTTAGTAGCCAAAAGTTTCACCCAAGAACTGTTAGGTATATATGAGGCTTAGGGATCCTAGGAATAAATTTTTGATGTAAAAAATTTCAATTTTAAAATATTATTTAAAGGTATCTTGTACTTAAATTCCATACATAATATTTTTATATTCTCTAGTTGTATATATCGTGTGATTATATTGGCCTCATCATGAATTGACTTGATTTAAATTAAATTCTTTTGAATGTATTTCTCATTATTTATAGTCCCATTTGAAATTCCTTAAGCAATATTGAATGTGGTTTCTATTAGAAAACATTGGTAATAACTTTTACCTTGGTTACGATATAAGGAAATGTTGTTCTTCTTGGAAATGGTGTTTAAAATTGGAACCTTCAATCATAAATTGATCTAATATTTTAAATGAAAATAACGAAAAGGTAATTCGGGTTAGGTACATTAAAAGGGATTTTGATTGAGTATTTGGAAAAGTATTTTGGAAAAGGTAATTGAAATAAAATTTGGAAATTCCACTTTGATATTGTTTTGGAAAATGAAAATTTTAAATTTTTTTTAAATAGAAATATGGAATGGTATTGATGCTATGTGTTATTTATTATTAAAAGATGGTATTTAAAAATATTATATTGATATGAAATTTAGAATTTTTTTAGAAATTGTTTTAGGAATTAAATCTTATAAATGATGCTTGAAATCTAATTTGAAATGGACTGTAAAATTGTTATAGAAAATGAAAATTCAAATTAATTTATAGATTAAAAATGATTAAAGAAACCATATTCTTGGTAATTGTTAATATTTTTTATGGTTAAGATTATTTAATGAATTATACTTTTATATAGAAATATTTATTTTTATATGTTCTTCATTTAATGAAAATGAAATTTTCTCTAACATGTGCTTATGAAACATTGGGTGAACCTAGCCCCTATGTGGATTTAGTTGTGTTTTATGGATATGAGGTGAACTAATCCAATGGGAGGATTGGGTTTTACAATATAAATAAAGGGTAAAATAATACTTGTGTAATATGATTTTAGTTTTACTTGTTATACCAAATATGATCCCAACCTCCAAGTAGATTTTTGTTATACTTGATGGACCTTTGGTGAATCTTACCCCCATGTATTGTTTAGCATGAAGATGGGTATATAACCATTGGATGGATATTTATTGGAAGGGTCATCAATAAATTATTAGCGAAACCCTGACATTGGAAGAGGGAGGTATTAATTATTAGTAGGTTTCATTATGAACCCCAGGTTTAGTGTTTTTATTACACATTTAAATTCAAATATTTTAATTATTATATTTTTAATTGTTTATATTCATCACATCGTCATCAACTTTTAATAGTTTTTGGGATGCTATTATTAGTGTCCTAGTAATTTATACTCACACTATATTTGGTCACCCATAGAACCTAGTAATCTAAGCAAACAATGTTCATGTTCACTGGTATAGGTTTCAGGAAAGTCCTGATGTTGATGTATATTGATTAGCTTCATTGGAGGAAGTTTAGATGATGGTATTTATAAAGGTTTATAATTATATAATCAGGGGTTTTTAGAATCAGTTTTATTTATTATTTTTGTAATATTTTTGTATATTCATCCAATGGAGGATCTGGTTTTGAATGAATGACACATTCATTTATTTTCTCAAGTGATGCTTTATTTATTTTACTAATACTTTACCTTGTTTTTATGTTCATATATGATGTTATGTCTACATAATATTATTTAATTTTTTGTTAAACACTCTTTTAAAAATAATATTCTCCCCATAGTAATCTCATAGGTCCTCCCCTTTAGTTTGCAGCCTCTGGCATATAGCAAAGCACACTTAAAATGTAGTAGTGACCGCCAATCTAGGTGGCGATCAAGGTTCTGGAGTGATAGGATTTCATAAATTTGTATCAAATATTTTACTTCTTAGTAATTTTTTTGAAGGTTTGGTATGAGATATTTTTATCCAATAGATTCCCACATAATATTACATAATATTTAGCATAAATATCAAATACACACAACCCAATGATCGAGAGACCAAGTGTCTTTAGAAGACTTGGTACATGAAACATCAATATGAAACAAAAATAAATCTTTATTATTTTATCCTATAGAATGAGAACCTAAATACCTCTAATATCGTAAAATTCAATGGATAATCTAGGGAATACATAATAAAAACGGGCAATATATAATTCCCATTTAAGGAATAAACTAATGGAGAAACATAACATATGAGTCAAAATGAATAGAATGATATCATAAAAGACAATGCTCATGAATAATCATATAGGAGCATGAAATAAATAATATGGAATTAAAAGATGATGGATGTATTGAAATGTGTAAAAAACATAAAACATGAATGAAATCATATGTGAAGGTTAGAATCCAAGGCAACATTAAATAATGGAGAGTGTCTGAACATAGAATAGGTTTCCTCTCAAATCACATACATACTATCACATTATACATAAACATTAACCAACACATTAGAGTGATATCCGGCTGTTCCCATTATAACATGTTGTTTCATATGTTTTGTTGTAATTAATGAATACATAACGAATAAACAACAGAATAACCAATAGATGGTAAATTGGTGTCATAATCATGTCTAATAGAATAACCAAATGGAATACCAAAAAAATCAATTAAATAAGGGATTAAATAATCCTTAATCATTCATATGTAAACTAAGAATCATATAGCATGAAAATAAATTAAAATATGATTGATTAAAAAAAAATTGAGTGGATAGTTTTTTTTAATAATTGTTTTAAAGTGGGGTTTTAGGAAAGAGAATAATGATTCAATGATGTTGGTAGGGGAAAATAATATCCGTACAACCAAAGAAGAATTAAATATTGTTTCATATAATAAAATGGGAAATTTTATAAACCATATATGTTTTAAAACACAATATGGATTATTATATGAAAATTGGAATGAAAAAGAGAGGTAATCATTAATTAGGATTTCTTAATGAATGAAAATTAGAATGGAATTATTAAAACATATATATCCCCAAAATTAAAATAGAATTTAATTATGTGTGTATTTTTAGGATATATATATTATATAAGAAGTAAACAATACTAATATATAGATAATGTGGGGAAAATAGACAGAAATCATGACCCATTGAAAATGGGGTGGTTCAAAGAGATCTCTTACCTTGTGTTTGAATAAGTTATACAGTTGATCATAAAATAATGAATAACAAAGTTATGATCATTGATTACTAAATTTATAAAATTTTAAAAAAATATTTTACCTACTATATTTATATTATGTTTAATTGAAACCATTTTGACGACATATACTGTTTCATTCCCATGTTCTTAGGGTGTTCATTTCATGGTTTCAAAGCTAAATTACTTGTGGACAATTAATTTTGTTCCTATAAAATTGGACTAAAATAATAAAAGTAAAATTAAAATATATTCATTTCTTTATAAAAATTTAAATTTTATCAAATTTGATTTTTATTCCAACATTTGATTGATTCATTTAGTACAAATGTTACTATTATACAGTTATTTTATTTAGGCGGTTTTACCGAAAATCATGAACTAGATTAATTTTATTTATTTGAATTATTGTTAAAACATTAATTTAATTTATATCAGTTTTATTATATTTTTTATCATCAAATTTATCTATAATAATATTATTATAAGCATAATTCAATGTGGTGTAAAAAACTATGATGTTCAAGGAGGTGATGAACCAACCAATATATGAATACCATTTTCATTTTATTAAGGGAGGATGTTGGATATTGGATATTTCATTAAAATAATAAATTTACAGTATATTTATAATAATGGGTCTTAATTTCATATTGTATGGATTTTTTTGAGTAATATATGGACGGAAAAATTAATAGTCTTGGTTTTGGGTATTACCATCTCCTTTTGATTCCATCTATTTTGCAACAACGTAAAGCACCATGGATATAAATTTGGATGAGAACAAGGATTACAGTGATGTGTGGGGGGGGGGAGGGAAAAGAAGATAATTTTTGGTATATATTGGGTAACATTATAGTCTTATTTGGTGTGAGGAGAAGGGTGGTGTTTATAATAGGAGGAGATGAGAGTTTTTTAATATTATATTTATTAGTTTATTATTTTTACTCAAGACTACAAATAATGTAAATGTTTTTTACATTATGTAGTAAATTTTATTATTTATTTTTAAATAATGGGTTATTATTTCATCCCATATGATGTTAATTATGTATTTGACATTTAATGTTAAATATGATGTTTTTACATATTTAACTATTCACCAAGATTTCTACTATTTTTGAAAAATACCAAAAATTCACCCTATTCAATTTCTTTTGTATAGATTCTAATTAAATGAAATCTATTTTATTTAAATAATTTTATAAATATGAGAAATTTAATTTTTAATTGAATTATTTATTTATTTGGAAAATTCCAATTTGATTTTTTCATTAAATTTTCTATCCCTTTGAAAAAGTATATACTGTGTCGTAAATTTATCATATAATTATTATAGAACATAATATTAATTTTTAACTCCATTTTTGTAAAATAAATCCTCTTTAAAGAAATATATTTTTTTATGTAAATATGAATAAAACATTCAAGTATTATAGAAATACAAACACAAATTTTAATTTTTTTTAAAAAAATTATTTAATAGTATCATGATATAAATATTTCATATTTTCTTATTATAATATAAATTATATCATTTTTAAATTTCCAAGGAGTGGATTCAATTATTATTAAACATGTTACTATTCCAAAATTGTTAATATTTCCATTTTGAGGACAAATATTTTATTTCAAATGTGTTATTTCAATTCTACAGTGTTGCTCATGAGTGTGGTTATTCTGGTAGATCAATAAAAAGTAAATTTTCATAATATAATTGTAACACCCCAGGTAAATAAAGAATATGAAAATTTTATATTTATCCCTATTAATGAATAAAATGTTAATATTAATTTAAAGGGATCTCTATACTCGATGTCTTACCCAATACGCAACAACGAGTTCCTTTGAAATCATCCAAAGCACTCTAATAATAAAATAATTTAATTTTAAATGGTAGTTAAAACCTAGCCGATTTAATGAAGGGAATGAATAGAACTAACTACAAAATGATTATATAGGGTTTTCAAATATTTGTTACTTTTTACAATAAATGATGGAGGATTAAAATGAGAATGAATCTAATTTTAAGCGTAATCATTCTAATATTCATTAAAAGGTCGATTAACCACCTTTTGATGGAGAACCTCTTTTAAATCCACTTTTTGGAAATTTTTATGTGTTATATTTGACAAAATTAAATTCTTCATTAGAATCGGGACATCAAAATTTACTTTGTTTAAGTGTTTGGTATTTTTCTAATAAAGTTCATTTTTTAATGAATAGTGAAAAATGTTATATTTTAATTCAAAACCACTTTTTAATCTAATTTATTTATATGATTAGTTAATCTATGAATCTGTTTTAAAGTGAAATTAGAATATAATTTTTCTATTTAATCTAATAGTGGACACTGGAATTAATTTCATTTTGAAATTGGACTTAAACTAGTGTCAATCTTTTAATTGATATTGTTTCTTAAAAACACGCTATTTGTTTTGACAGCAGGAATTAATTATTAAATTAATTAATGAAACTTATATTTTTTGAATTTTGTAAAATATACATCATTTTTTAATTTGGAATATCAAATATATCTTAGGGTTATTTTTTGTATTTTTCTGAAAAACTTCAATTTTTGATGAATAGTGAAACAACTAAGTGGTAGTTAAAGAAACTGATTTTTCATTTAAATGATACTTTACCACTTATGTGATTTTATTTTCAAGAATCCGACATACATGGTTGTCCTTAGGAAGTAAAATGTGGTTCAATGAGATTAAAATAATTTTTGGTGAATAGTAACTTTTATGTTTTATTAGTCGTGATTAAAGGTAATTAGTGTAATTTGAGGTAAAAATAATATTTTAATAATATGAAATTACCTTGAAAAATGTCCTACAATTATTTGATGAGTACAGGACGACCAATACAATACATGGGTCATCTTGGGGACCCCATCGAGCCACTTTGGTTGGAAAATGACATTAATAACTTTTTATTTAAAGTTAAAATTAAAATGTCACAAACATGTATTGTTTTACTAAAAAAAAATTTACATGGGTTTATACAAGTCATATTTTTGACTATAAATATTCATTATAAATCTAAAAATATTTCCTACATTATGATATTTTTTTTATAATTTTTAGACATTAAATAAATTAAATTATTTTTGACATCATGATGATGCAGCGATTACCTCATTATTTAACAATCTAAATAAAATGAAAAGATATTGTAAAATCTAAGACCCAAACTTTTCAAAAACCTATTGGATGGGTGTATTTTTAACTCTTATCACCTTATCCTCTAAATATATAATTTTGGGACCTTTAAAATCCGAAAAGCATTTTATAATAAAGTAAAAGTTTATAACCTTCCAAGAGTGCCCCTCCTATCCTCTTATAAAAGGCCCCCACCTCTACCACCTTACCCACAACTCTCAAGCTTTTGTCTCGGCCAACCCCTTCCCATTTAATCTCTCCACATCCCTCTTTTCATCATTGAATCCTCACCTTTGCACAGAATCCTTTCCAAGGATGCCTTTGAGCTAAAATCAAAAAGAGTTACCCGATTTAAAGGTAATGTCTTCCCTTGTGTTATTTTGATTTATTTTGCTCCTCCAACCCTCTAAACTATTTTTATTCTTTTCATTTGTAACAACACCAGTATCTTCAATATACTAGGATGTTTTTATTTGAAGGATTCGAGCTAATCATACATACACCTTCGTCTAATGGTGAAAGACCATACTGTTTCTGTGGATGGTGAATTTCTACCTCACGGAACGATGATTGTTCAATAATCTCTTAACAACATTCATGGTGGCCATTATGGTGTCACTATATTTTATATATGATATATATGGTATTTATGTTTTCTATATGCTTCTGCATTTTATATTTAAAACATTCCTTTATGCTTTTGATGTTGTGCAAATGCGATAATTTCATACGAGGAAGTGTGGACTACTGCCCCCTTAAGTGATGTCACTCATTCATAAAATACATGGAATGTATAACGAATGAAATTAATGAACATATGTGGACTATATAACATATATATTATACTTGAATTATAATATATACATCTCTCAAATATTTTTAATTCCATTAATATGACAAAGAAATGAAAGTAGCGTTCATTCGTACGTACAACCTACCGTCTCCATAAATGGTGAATTTTATTTATTTTTATCTCCAAATGTTATCGAGTAGTATTAAATGAATATGTACTATATATATATGATATTTAAATCATTAATTATATTTTGGAGACGATTTACATATAAATACATGGACAATCATGTTCAAACAAGTTCATTTTTGACTCATGTACCAAACATCTACAAAAACATCTAATATGAACTCACATTATTAACCAATTATTATAAAATTATAATATGTGATATGAACTGAATAATAATATTTAAAATATTTCCTTAAGAAATTTTAAATTGACCAAAGTTTATTATTTAGGAATATAAAGAAACGAACAAGACAAGTCAGAATTGAGGTAAGCGATCCAACCTCTCTCTTCTTTTTAAATAATCTCTTTTATGTCATTTCTTTTAAGCTCCTATTTATTATGTTTGGGGATGTTATTATATATTCCTCATAATGTAATTTTTATGTTCATATTATGAGAGACCCTATTTGATCTCATAAATCCATTTTTGGATGTTTTAAGTGGCGTCGTTAGGCTGTTGATTTTTCGTAAGGGATTTTCAATCTCACTTTTATTCCCGTGACATTTATGCTACGTTTTCCACAATTTCCTTCGAGTGATGTATGTAATGCCCATTATTATACACTTTCTTTAGTATAAATTCATTTATGCGTATTTACATCTTCATTGTATTAACCTTCTTCAATGGGGTGTATGTTTCGAAAGTTACCCAACTCGGTAAGTGGACCTTTCACCCTCCTCTTTTTAAAAGACTTCTTCTGTAATATCTATTAATTCACATAATATTATGTTGGGATATGTTCTTATATGTACGTATTTATTTAAATTTTATGTCCAAGTGATTAGATACCATTTTCCCTCTCATAAAATCATTTTCTGAATTTTAAAGTGACGTCGTTAGGCTGTCCGATTTCTGAAAGGGAACTTCTTAACCCACTTTCAATTCTTTGGTTTAAACCTCTACTTATTGATTTTATTTTGACAAGATTATGTGTGGAATCTCTATGTTTTAATTTATATAAGCCTTTATGTATATATACTATTTGTACACATAATCATCTCATTGAAAAATACTTACGAACTTGTATAGGAAATCATAACTCAATCTCATTTCATTGAGTTAAATATCTATGTTATTGGTTTTGTTTTTCCAAGATTATGTGTGATTGAGATCTAATTTTTTCTCACTTAATATCCACTTATATTGGGTGTATTTATATTTCTCACACATAATTATGTGATATATTTATCCTTAATTTAAGGATACCATCTTTATAATGGATTTCATCTCAATTTAAATTTCCATTGAGACTTCATTGTTGTTATCCACCAATTCACAATTATATGGTGTGTATACTGTCCTTTGACATATTATATCATGAATCAATTTTTTCTCATGACATTATAATGCTCAGATTAAATTTTATTCCTCAATTATTTGTATTCAAGAGTCTCTCATTTTGTTAAAAACACATTTACAATAATATCATTTCAAATGTTTAAAAGATTCATTATTATAAATCTTTATCTTTAATGTCCATGTTTTCAAAATGGTTTTCAGTATTTATTTATATATACATTAATGGTTTAAAATTATAATTCCATTAAATGCTTCCAAGTTGTTTGGGACACTTTGATTCAAAAATCGCTTTTAAATGGCTTTTGAAAATGGATTGATTAATTCCATATCTTGGAATTACTTATTGTGATTGAAAATGAAATATTGTTATTGAAATGTTTATATTTTCAATATTTTATATGGAATGAAGGTACTTGGACATTTTACAGGTGGTTACATGATAAACCATGTGACGGGTGGTTCCGTGAATACCAGGATGGGTGGTTACGTTATAACCTCTAATGCATTGGGTATGGAAGTCTGTCGTATGGCTATTCCATTAAGTATGTGTGGAAGTCAACTGTATGGTTATTCCATTTAAGTATGTTTATGTCCCAAGTTACCGTTATATGTTATGTGTTCTTGATATGGGTTTTATGGTAATATTTTGGATACAAAAGGGTATGTAATGGTATTTTATTCAGTGAAGAGTATTTACTACTTCATAAATGTGAAAAGTGTTACTTTGGTAATGTATTCATGGTTTACTTGTTGTTTTGAAAAACTAACAGTTTTACTTATTTGTGTATCCTTTACTGGAATTTTTATGCTCATCCCATGTTTTTGAATTGTCTTCCACAGGACTTAAAGATGAGTATGGTCCAGGATGGGATCAAGGAAAGACATGCTATCTAAAACATGGAACTAGACATGTTTCTTTTTAAGCGTTTATTTTATTTTATGCAAACTTAGTAGAAGTGTCTACTATGTAATATTTTGTGATGTAATATTTATGACCTAATTCTATAAAACTATAAACATGAAAATATCCTCTATGCGAATTATTCATTTAATTCGTGATTAAGAAATCTTTAAGGCCGTAGCCTTATAGTTGGTATCAGAGGTCTGTTTAGATAACATTAGAGGTTAGGGTATTCTCTAAGCATAAGAAACATTACCATAATGGTTAGGATTTCAGAAAGAGTCCAAGTTTTAGATAATGTGAATGAGTAATTATATCTTCGTGTTTATATTCCTCACTTGTACATGATGGTTTTGTTGATATACTCACACTGACCTTTTTGGTTTTAGTAAATGGATGGATCTAGCAGGCACCAAAGTGACAATGGGTTTGTTGGAAACTATGGTGGTTCTCTGATTAAGACAATGGATGAAATGATGGATTCAATGAGAAATATCCTCGTTATTCTAAACCAACAATAAGGTGTCATGATAAACCACTTAAACCTTGGTGTGTTCTATAATGCATCATGTACGAGAGAACCAACATGACATGGATGTTCAGGTAATAATTATAATGGTAACCATTAGGTTTTATATGATCCTTAATTTTGAGGTAATTATGGGTTACTATATGTTATGATAGAATATGAACGACATGAGATATACTAGAGGTAAAATAATGTTATGGTTATTTTTGAGGATTTTATCCCTTTTGGGGGAATGATTTTAGAATTATATAGTTTGGAAAAAGGAAAACATGCAGATCGTGTGACAACCCATCACGTCGGACAAATTTGCGGGAATCAAACCCACAACCAAAGTGCGACTGGTTTTTATCACCTACCACTGGACTACGTGATGTCCCTGGTTAGTTTGACTAATTATTTTTAGTTAGATGATTTTATGAATTAAGAGTAAATTGATTTTGGGTTATATATGGAAATTATTAACCTATCATGGAGGATTTGTGATTAGGTTAATTACTTTTCAATACGAGACTCTAAGAGCCACTGATGTTGTTTGGAGATAAATGTTACGATTTAACATGGAAGACTATATGATTAAATCCTTCAAATATTTGGGTTTCAATATTAGTTTGGTTTACTTTTGATCTTCATTGATCTTTGGGTCATGTTAGACAAATTTTGGAGACTAATAATAGATTTCCTTTTTATAAAGGCTTATCCTTTTTGGGTATTATCTGATCTCATACTAACCTTTTTGGTTTTAGTTTTGGTTAAGGTATAAAGACATGGGAAGTATACAGTTCTCTTTTGTGGATTAGGTGATTCTATAGAAGTTGATTATAGCTCTCTTAATGTAAACAAGTCATCCTAAATACTCATCTTATTGAGAAAATATGAGTTCGTGTAAGAAATCTAGTAAAATTTGAAAGTCAACATGACAAGTAAGTATGATACATTATGTTTTAGTTAAGCTCAAAAATAAATTCCTCAATGAAAAGTAACTTAAAAAAATATTTTCCATTAACGTTTCCTACTGGGGAATCTAATACCGTTTAACCCATCACATGTTTGTAATTTTCTGGTGGTTAACTTTCTCCTAAACATGTTTTCTATCACACTCCCTCAGAACATGAACCTTTGTTTTTTCTTCCATATCCATGTTTTCATACATGGAATCCTAATATGGGTTAACTCAGGTGACCTTTGTACTTCCCTTTCTTTCTTCTAAAATGATAGTTCAATTTAGTCCTTTTCTAATGTGGGGCTTTCAATGAAGTTTTCGAGCCTAATTTTAAAATTGCGAGGACGCGATTCCCAAAAGGGGGGAAAGATGTAACACCCAAAGTAAATAAAGAATATGACATTTTTATATTTATACCTACTTTTGAGTAATATTTTAATATTAATTTAAAGGGAACGCTATGCTCGATGGCTTCCCCAATACGCAACAACGAGTTCCTTTGAAATCATACGTTGCACTCTAATAATAAAATAAGTTTACTTTAAATGGTAGTTAAAACCTATCCGATGTAATGACAGGAACGAATAGAACTAACTACAAAATGATTATATAGGTTTGTAAAATATATTTACTTTTTATCATAAATATTGGAGGATTAAAAATGCGAATGAAACCAATTTTAAGCGTAAATATTCTAATATTCGTTGAAAGGACGATTAACCACCTTTTGATGGAGAACCTCTTTTAAATCCACTTTTTGACAATTTTATGTGTTATATTTGAAAAAATAAAATTCTTCTTTAGAATCGGGACATCCAAATGTACTTTTTGTAAATTTTTGTTATTTTTCTGATAAAGTGCATTTTTTAATGAAGAGTGAAAAATGTTGAATTTTAATTCAAAAGCTCTTTTTAATCTAATTTATTTATATGATTAGATTATCTTTGAATTTTATTTAAAGTGAAATTAGAATATATTCTTACCATTTAATCCAATAGTGGTCAATGGAATTAATTTCACTTTGAAATTGGACTTAAACTAGTGTCAATCTTTTAATAAAAATTATTTCTTAAAAACACGGTATTTGTTTTGACAGTGGGAATTAATTATTAAATTAATTAATTCCACTTATATGTTTTGAATTTTTTAAAATAGACATCATTTTTTATTTCGGAATATCAAATATAGCTTAGGGTGAATTTTTTGTATTTTTCTGAAAAACTTCAATTTTTGATGAATAGTGAAACCACTAAGTGGTAGTTAAAGAAAATGATTTTTCATTTAAATAACTCTTTACCACTTTTGTGATTTTATTTTCAAAAATCCGACATACATGGTTGTCATTAGGAAGTAAAATGTAGTTCAATGAGATTAAAATAATTTTTAGTGAATACTAACTTTTAAGTTTTATTAATCGTGATTGAAGGTAATTAGTGTAATTTAAGGTGAAAATAATATTTTAATAATATGAAATGACCTTGAAACATGTACTAAACTTATTGTATGAGTCATGGCCGACCAATACAGTCCATGGGTCAACTTGGGGTCCCCATGGAGCCAATTTGGTTGGAAAATGACATTAATAACTTTTTATTTAAAGTTAAAATTAAAATGTCACAAACATGTATTGTTTTACTAAAACAATTTTTACATGGGGTTATACAAGTCATATTTTTGACTATAAATATTCATTAGAAATATACAAAGATATCCTAAATTATGATATTTTTTTAATAATTTTTAGACATTAAATAAATTAAATTAT
Organism: Viscum album; assembly: GCA_963277665.1. Lineage (NCBI taxonomy): Eukaryota > Viridiplantae > Streptophyta > Magnoliopsida > Santalales > Viscaceae > Viscum > Viscum album. The sequence continues at coordinate 154,698,223 of OY728166.1, read as the reverse complement.
TTATGACATCATGATGATGCAGTGATTACCTCATTATTTAACGATTTAAATAAAATTAAATGATAATGTAAAATATAAGCCCTACACTTGTAAAAAACCTATTGGATGGGTGGATTTTTAACTATTATCACCTTATCTTAGAAAAATATAATTGTGGGACCTTTAAAATCCAAAAATCATTTTATAATAAAGTAAATGTTTATAACATTCCAAGAGTGCCCCTCCTCTCCTCTTATAAAAGTCTCCCACCTCTACCAACTTACCCTCACCTCTCAAGCCTTTGGCTCGGCCAACCCCTGCCCATTGAATCTCTCAAAATACCTATATTCATCATTTAACCCTCACCTTTGGTCATAATCCTTTCCAGGGAAGCCTTTGAGCTCAAATCCAAAAGAGTTACCCGATTTAAAGGTAATGTCTTTCCGTGTTTTATTTTGTTTTATTTTTCTTCTCCAACCCTCTAAACAATTTTTATTCTTTTATTTTGTAACAAAAACAGTATATTCTAAAAACAAGTATGTTTTTATTTGAAGTATTCGAGCTAAACTTACACACACCTTCATCTAATGGTTAAAGAATATACTGTTTCTGTGGATAGCGAATTTCTGCCTCATGAAACGATGATTATTCAATCTTCTCTTAACACCTTTCATGGGGGCCATTATGATTTAAATGTATTTTATATATTATATATATGGTATTTATGTTTTCTATATGCTCCTGAATTTTATATTTAAATCATTCTTTTATTCTTTTCATGTTGTGCAAATGTGATAATTTCATACGAGGAAGTGTGGACTACTGCCACCTCAAGTGATGTCACTCATTCAAGCAATACATGGAATATATAAATAATAAAATTAATGATAATATGTGACCTATATAAAATATATATCATACTGGAATTATAATATATATATATATCTCTCTCAATTATATTTAATTCCATTAATATGAAAAAGAAATGAAAGTAGCGTTCATGCGTATGTACGGCCTACCGTCTCCATGAACGGTGCATTTTATTTCTTTTGATCTCAAAATGTTATGGAGTTTTATAAAATGAATATGTACTGGATATATATGATATTTAAATCATTAATACTATTCTGGAGATGATTTACCTATAACTACATGTACAATCATGTTCAAACATGTTCATTTTTTACTCATGTACCAAACATCGACAAAAACATCTGATATGAACTCACATTATTAACAAATTATTATTACACTATAATATGTGATATTAACTGAATAATAATATTTAAAATAGGTCCTTAAGAAATTATAAATTTACCAAAGTTTATTATTCAGGAATATAAAGAAACGAACAAGACATGTCATAATTGAGGTAAGGGATCCAACCTCTCTCTTTCTTTTTAAGTACTCTCTTTTATGTCATTTCTTTTAAGCTCATATTTTTTATGTTTGGGGATGTTATTTTTATTACTCATACTGTAATTTTTATGTCCATATTATGAGAGACCATATTTGATCTCATAAATCCATTTTTGGATGTTTTAAGTGGCGTCGTTAGGCTGCCGAGTTTTCGTAAGGGATTTTTCATCTCACTTTTATTCCCGTGACATTTATGCTATGTTTGCCACCATTTCATTTGATTGGTGTCTGAAATTACAATTATTATACACTTTGTGTAGTATAATTTCATTTATGGGTATTTAAATATTCATTGTATGAACCTTGTTCCATGGGGTGTTCGTTTCGAAAGTTACCCAACTTGGTAAGGGGACCATTCACCCTCCTATTTTTAAAAGACTTTTTAGGTTATGTATTTTAATTCACATAATATTATGTTGGGATATTTACTTCTATGTCCTTATTTATTTAAATTCTATGTCCAAGTGATGAGATACCATTTTTTCTCTCATAAACTCATTTTATGAATTTTAATGTGACGTCGTTAGGCTTTCGGATTTCTGTAAGGGAACTTCTTAAACCACTTTCAATTCTTTGGGTTAAACCTCTACTTCATGCTTTTATTATGCCAAGATTATGTGTGGAATATATATGTTTTAATTTCCTTACGCCTTTGTGTAGATATTCTATTTCTACACATAATCATCTCGTTGTTAAATTCTTACGAGCTTGTATGGGAAATCATAACTCAATCTCATTTCATTGAGTTAAATATCTATGTCATTGGTTTTGTTTTTCCATGATTATGTGTGAATGACCTCTGATTGTTTAAAACATAATATCCAATTATATTGGGTGTATTTATATATCTCACACATAATTATGGGATATATTTATCCTTAATTTATGGATACCATATTTATAATGGATTTCATCTCAATTTACATTTCCATTGAGACATCATTGTTGTTATACACCAATTCACTCTTATATGGTGAGTATACGGTCCTTTGACATATTTTATTACGAATCCATTTATTCTCATGATATTATAAAGCTTGGATTAAATGTTATTCCGCAATTATTTGTATTCAAGAGTCTCTCATTTTGTTAAAAAATCTTTTACAAAAATATCGTTTTAAATGTTTTAAAGATTCATAATTCTAAATCATTATCTTTAATGTCCAGGTTTTCAAAATGGTTTTCAGTATTTATTTATATAGAAATTAATGTTTTAAAATTATAATTCTATTAAATTATTCAAAGTGGTATGGGACACATTGATTCAAAAATCACTTTTAAATGGTTTTTGAAATTGGATTGATTAATTCAATATCTTGGAATTACTTATTGTGATTGAAAATGAAATGTTGTTATTGAAATGTTTCTATTTTCAATATTTTATGTGTAATTATTGTACTTGGAAATTTTACGAGTGGTTACGTGATAAACCATATGACGGGTGGTGCTGTGAATACCAGGACGGGTGGTTACGTTATAACCTCCAATGCAATGGGTATGGAAGACGGCCGTATGGATATTCCTTTAAGTATGTGTGGAAGTCGACTGTATGGTTATTCCATTTAAGTATTTTTATATCCCAAGTTACCTTTATATGTTATGTGTTCTTTAAATGGGTTTTATGGTAATATTTTGGTTACAAAAGGGTATGTAATGGTCTTTTATTCAGTGAAGAGTATTTACTACTTCATAAAGGTGAAAAATATTACTTTGGTAATGAATTCATGGTTTACTTTTTGTTTTGAAAAACTAATAGTTTTCCTTCATTGTGTATCCTTTACTGGGAATATTATGCTCATCCCAAGTCTTTGAAATGTATTCCACAGGAGTTAAAGATGAATAAGATCAAGGATGGGATGAAGGAAAGACATGGTATCTAAAACATGAAACTAGACATGTTTCTTTTTAAGAATTTTTTTTAATTATTGAAACTTAGTATAAGTGTCTACTATGTAATATTTTGAGATGTAATATTTATGACCTAATTCTCTAAAACACTAAACCTGAAAAGATCCACTATGTGAATTATTCATTTAATTCATTATTAAGTAATGTTTAAGGCCTGAGCCTTATAATAATTATCTTATTTTATATTTTGTAACCCCTTATAATATTTCTAATTCTTATGGATATATTTATTACCTAATTTTAACGTTCAATTTCATATAATAATTTTTTTGCGTTTTATCATGTGGTGTGTGTTCTATATATAATAATACATTACTAAATATAATAAAATTATATATTTATAAGTGAAATTACAATTAATAAATACTAGGTCATAACATTCATCCCTCTTTAAGAACATTCATCCTCAAAAATTATGTTTTACATATCAATGTGAAAAAATTGAAGGTATATCTATCTCATTACCTCCCCCAGTTCTTATGTTTCTACACTACACTTATGGTTTTTCTATAGTAAATTTAATAGGTGAGTTGTCTTCTTGTATCTAACTTTGCCTCTATAGTCCAATATCTCCACTCATTTCTCCTTGTAAGAGAGAGAATTTTCCAATTTACCCATCTTTTAATTCCTTAAATATGAGATATTCGATATTTTTTTTCCTTATGAGGGATTCATTGAAAATGTCTTGTACTTGAGGAGTGGTTAGTGATAGTGCTAGTGGATAAGACATATCTTTAATGTGATCAAGAATATAAAATGGGCCAAAATTCATTAGACATAGATTTCCCTTTATCCTAAATATCATGACTTCATTAGATGGGAAATATACTATAACACCTTTTCTCAAACCAAAAAATTCAGGTCTCCTTGATGGTTATCATCGTAACCATTTTTCAACTCCAGAATAGCCGATGTTTGTATTGAGTGGTCTTGACCTTTTCTATAAATTCTTCTATCATTTGATGTCGAAGTAGATTATTTTCACCTACTACATCCAAGAAACAAATTCCTCTACATATCTTCTCATAAAGGGAATTATGTTGATCCATTAATATACTTGATTGAAATCAATTATTCCATGGGAAATCAACTAGAGGAAGATGTTGACCTCATCCTCTTATGAATTACATCGACCATGATTTCAACATGTCCCAAATGTCTACAAATTCCACTTATATTGGACATTTTTTGGAGGTCATAATCCATACATAATTACAACTTGTTGTGTAGAAGATTTTGGATACATTCACAATATAGAGGTAATTCTTGGATCTCTTCCAAATACAATCAGTAACTGTGTTCCGTACAACCCCACCACTACATTGATTTATATCAATGAAATTAAATAAAGTGGGAAGTCATCATGAATTATAATGATATGTTTAGTCTTTTATATATGATCAACCAAAAATCATATATAATTATTTAGTATCGAAGTATTCATAATACCATTGAAAAAGTCTGTTGTGATGTTTTCACAGTTCCATGTAGGTATATCTAATGGTCACATCATCTCCATAGATTTTTTCCCTTTCATAAATCATTTTATAACATAATGGATATTTTTATATATACATAATGATATCCCCCTTCATATTATCCCGCAAATAGTGATCTTAGATTTCTCAAAACATATCCATACTCTTAATGAGGATTGATAATTTTGGGATATGTAGATCATTAAATTGATCCCTCTTTATCATAGTCTTGGAGGGTACACATAGTCATGACCTAAATATTATATTTATTTATTAATCAATAATATAATTTTTTTATTTCCATTTTATTATAGATATATATTTATTCTATATTTCCAAATCATCTCATTGAGCACCATTTATCTTCTCTTGAAGGTATGGTTTAAAAATCACTTTAGAAAGGAATTATGATGTTACTTTGTTTATTATTATCATGTATATAAATTGAAAGTATATAAATATTGGATTTATCACAATTTTCATCAGGAATAATGTTATAAGATCATTTATAATTGGAGAATCGACCACATTTTTCTCCTTCCCAACATAGTATTATATTGGAAATTCATTGTCAATGATCTACTTTAACCATATCTATTGGTCTATACTGATCTCATGTGTGAATATATATTGGATACCCTTATGATAATTATATATTTAAATATTTTCTACATTAATATAATTTAACTAAATCATAAATATGAATATTATTGTAGATAAATATAGAAAATGAGTTAAAAGGTTTTTAATGTGATCTTTCAGCCACCTTGAGGTGTAAGATACAAATTTATAATTTTGAATTAGTAAACAACCCAAAAAATTCTTTGAAGCATCAATTTATATATAGTAAAGGTTCACCACTTGATGGTAGTGTGAGTACTAGTGGATTGATAATCCATATTTTAAATCATTTAAGGATCCTTCTCATTTATTAGCGCATAAAAACATTACACCCTATTGAGTTAGCTTGGTTAGAAAGCTTGAAAATTAAAATATGTTTTTCATAAATCATAATTATTACTCAAATAGTCCAACAAAACTATGGATATCCAATAAATATGATTTTATAGGATACTCCTATACATATTTTGTCAAATAAGGTTCTATAGATATCCCATTTTGGTGATAACATTCCCAAAAAGCGATACTTCTTGCACCCACAAATCACATCTAATAAAATTTTCATGTATTTTGTCCTTTAAAAAAGTATTTTCCAATGTATTTAAATTGTAATTATTCCCCTATTATATTTTGGAATATATCACAATATAATTTATAAATACTACCAAAACTTTTAGGAGGTAGTTTCTTATGAATTTGTTAATTAATCCCATGAATATTAATGGAGAATTAGTGAATCTGAAGGGAATTACTATGAACATAGATTTTGAATAAATTTTTTGAAAGGAAGTGTACATGAATATGTTCCTTCATTGACTAAAATTAGTGATATTCTGGCCAAAATCCCACCTTATAGAAGTTTAATGCCCCACATAGTTTATTATACAAGTTACAAATCTTTGAAAGTGGATAATTAGTTTTTGTCAAGATTTTTTTTAGTTAATAGTAATCAATGAAGAGTTTGATTAACCCTTCCAATAGTTGATGTTTGATTTAAATAGGTATATTCAATCCATTCCCAATAACACATAAAATTATAGTTGGATAATAACATGATTTTCAATAAGTACACACCAATAAATATCAACACACGATTCCTTAATCATATATTTTGTTACTGATGATATCAATTCATTTGAAGTGATGGCTTGGTGCACCTACAAATATTAAAAGATACACTATAGTGGATTAAACGAAAATAAAAAATGAAAACTACTCTTTAGTGGTGGATGAGTGTTCATTTACTACGACAATGAAACTAAATGAAATAAAATTTATTTTAATATCTATAATGAGATCATAAACCCATGAGATCCTAAAACTACAAAGGATAACCTGGGGAATAAATAAAAAATCGGGGAGCTATAAATCATTATAATATAATATATATGATTAATGATTTTAAAATATATTTCAAATGGAATAAAATCATATCATTAAAGAAAAAAATCAGGAATAATAATATGTGATCATGAAATAAATAATATATAATCATTATATCATTGAGAGACAAGTATGTGGCCACAATAAAAAATTTTACCTATGTATAAGTCAAGTATAACAACCAAGACAACATCACTAGGTGGATAGAGTCCCAAAATGGTGTAGGTTTACTCCCTAATCACATAAATATAATCTCATAAGACAGAAGCAATTAAATGCATTGGAGAACTATTTTATAACACTAATCATAACATGTTCGTTCATCTTTGGTCAATATATGGAAATGGAATAAAAATTACAAACTTCATAAAATCCAATGGAATGGAAATCGTTCACATAATCATTTCTTATAAAATAAACAAATGGAATATCATAATTAATTACATGAAATAAGTTATTAAATGATCCTTTTAATCATGTTGATAATTGAAGAATAGTTGGACATGAAAATTAATTTTTTTAATTGAAGTCATAAAATATAGTGGAGAAATATTTTTGGAAATATTTTTATAAGTGAGGTTTTAGAAAAAAAGTATCAAGGATCATTAAAGAGGGAATGATCATAATAATTTAAACAAAACCATAAATGACCCAAAAAATATATTCCATAATAAAATGGGAAATTTAAGAAACCATTTATGGGTTAAAACTCCTTTAAGAGTTTCCCCTAAAAATTCATATGAAATATTGAGGTTCACATTAATGAGGTTTTATTAATGAATGACATTGAGAATGAAGCTATTAAACCTGGTATATCCCCCTCAATGAAAAGTGAATTAAGATAGGTATAAAGTTTTAGGAATTATATATAGAATATAATATATTTAAATAAAAATAACTGAGGGATAATGATAGAAAAAATATAGAGAAATCATATCCAAAATAAAATAGGGTTGTTAAGAGATATTCTTTACCTTGTGTGTTTATTTGTTTATAACATGTATATAACATCATGAGTAATAAAATTATGTTAATTAATTTACTAATTTATAACCTTATCCAACAATATTTTATTTAAAATAAGTATATTATATTCAATTAAAACCATTTTAATTACATTTAATGTTTAATTTTATTTTTCTGAGGGAGTTTGTTACATGGTTCCATAGTAAAATCACTTGTGGATAATGATATATTTTCCTTACAAATTCGACTAAAAGCTTGGACGTTATAATAAAATAAATTAATATCCTTATTAAAAATTAAATGGTCCCAAAGATCCATAATTTTTTTAAAAAAGTGATGGAGTAATTAGTTGGAATGTTGCTGTTATATGGTTAGTTTGTTTAGGTGGTTTTACCAAAAATATAAATACAAATTCATTTTTTTAATTAAATTAATATTAAAATATTATAAAACATAAAATAAGTTATATAATACATATTATCATCAAATTTAAAAATCATAATATTTTTATAAGAATCCTTGGAGGTGGTGAAGAAACATGAAGTAATTGGTTCATGGAGGCAGTAAACCCACCATAATATTAAAAAACTATTTTCGTATTTAGAATAGGGTGTTGAATCATGGATATTAGGTTAACATAATATCATTATAGTATGTTTATAACACTGGGGTCATTATTTCTTGTTTTAAATATGTTTTTCTTATAGTGTGTCAAGGAAGAAAAAATTAAGGGGCTTGATTAAGGGTGTTACCATCTCTTTTGGAAATCACCTCTTGGGATTCCACTTAAGCAACCTTGGATTGGTCATTCAATGATAACAGAGATTCCAAGGACATGGGGTATGTAGAGACACAAACTTGACATACATAGATATTACATTACTTTTACAGAATACATAATAAATAACAAAAACAGACACACAAGGACCGTAATAGTTTAGTGTCTTCAGAAACTTGGAACGTAGTCATCTAATCGTGGTGAACGATCGTGAACATATCCCATAAAAATCTCCCACTTTTTGATTCCATACCAAAAACCTTTCTTTTAATCCTGGGGGAAAATAAAACATAAAAAGGATGATCTCAAATGCTCATTAAGGGTAAGCATGGATAAAATAAAACATACCATATACATTTGAACTTAAAAACACGAACATACTGTTTAAACATCAAAATCTTGAGCAACGACATAAAATATTGAAGTACATAAGGAATAGATCATAATGAGACATTAATCATGATAAAATAGAATGGAGATAAAACTTGTTATTGTGGAAACCATTAAGAACATGATATGATTTCCATAGTAGCCAAGGCATTGCTGCCAAGACCATCTTAGTGGACAAAGTCCCTTTCTGAATCGAGTTAACTCCTCGTTCCAGTCCTGTATTACTGAACTGGATTAACATACCATTCCAGCCATATCTATCTCATGAGATATTAAACTTTACCACATTAATTGGAGGGAGATATAGGTACCACCCATCTAATAATGATATCATTCTTATGTGTGCCATAAAATCATAAATCATACATCATAGCATAACCCATGTAATAAAAATGGTATTCTTAAACATCGTGACATCATAAAACAATTCATATAAGATGAAGGAATTCATAAAAATAATTCCATCACAACATAATCAAATCAATTTAATAATAGGGATAGAAATAGAACCCTTTATTATCATATATGGAAAATAATTTTGATAAAACACTTGAACTCCATTCTTGAGGAAAATATCCTTTCTACTTCAAGAATAATTTTTATAAGGCCCCAGCCTTAAACCTTAGTTAATATTGAATTAAATGAGTAATTAACATTGAGGATCTTTTCAGTTTTAGAGTTTTAGAGAATTATATCATGAAACTTGCATTACATTCCACATTTAAACAAAGTGGTTACATAAAAGACAGTATTCATTCTTCCCATCAATGGAAACATATTTAAAATATAACACGGATTCTTTCTTGACCCATCCTTGACACTATCATCACATCATGTACCTTTCCCTTGACCTGTGAAAAACAATTCAAAAACTTGATATGAGCATAAAAAGCTCAGTAAGGGTTATAAAAATATGGAAAGGAAACATGAGTTCATATATACATAAGAATGAAATCATACTTTACCCATAAAACATAGGCATATCAAATCATGAATAAATCATAGAAAACATAAGACATAAAGGTAACTTGAGGCATTCATAACATTCTTACATAGGGAGTTACCCTCTTGGTTACGTTTGGAATACCCATCACAGTATATTCCCAAAATCTCTTCGGAGAAACCTTAACGTTTCACTCCATCGCGTTACCCAATGCATTAGAGAGCTATATCGGGCTCACCCGCCCTTAGATTATCACAGAACCACCCATTTTCATAACAATTCCCAAGAACCATAACATACATGTATCACATAAAATATTCATGAAGGAAACAAAACATTTCCACATTTCAATCACAACATAAGATTTTATTATTTTGAAATAATGAATCCATACAAAAAGAAACCATTTCCAAAACCATTTAAAACATTTAATAAAAAGATTTTTGAATCAAAGTGTCCCATACCACCTTGAAGCTAAAAATTTTAAACCATTAATATCCATATAAGAAAATCCTTAAAACCATTTTTAATACATGGATATTAATAAGAAAAAATAATTAAAACATTTAAAACGATATTTTGGTTAGAGGGGTTTTACCAAAATTAGAGACACTTGAATACAATAATTGAGGAATATCATTTAGTCAGAACTTTATAATATCATGAGAATAAATGAATTCATGATATAATACTCCAAATGACAGTATATACACCATATAAGAGTGAATTGGTGCATAACAACAATGAACCCTCAATAGAAATGTCAAATGTGATGAAATCCCTTATAAAGAAGGTATCTTTAAATTAAGGACAAATCAATCTCAAAAATATGTGTGACAAATATAAATACACCCAATATAAGTGTATATTAAGTGTAAAACAATAAAAGGTCATTCACACATATTCAAAGGATGACATATTCAATAACTACATGTTGAACCCAAAGAAATCGAAATTGGGTTAAGAAGTTCCCTTGACAGCCAAACTGCGTCACATCAAAATGAGTTGACGAGAGATAAAAAGTGTATCTCATCACTTGGACATAAAATTTACATCAATAGGATATATTAGAACATATCCCAACATAAAAATATGTAAATTAAAATACCCAACAAAAGAAGTCTTTTAAAAAAGAGGAGCGTGAATGGTTCCCTTACCGACTTGGGTATCTTTCAAAACATACACCCCATGAAAGAAGGACAATAGATCATTGATGTAAATACTCATAAACGAAAGTATATTACACAAAGAGTAGAATAATGGGAATTACATACACCACTCAATGGAATTTGTGGCAAATGTAGCATAAATCTCATTGGAATAAAAGTGAGATTAAAAATCCCTTACGAAAACTCGGCAGCCTAACGACGCCACATAAAACTTCCGAATTTGGATTGATGAGATCAAATAGGGTATCTCATCACATTAAAATAAAATGTACAGCAAGATTAAAATAAAATAACATCCCCCAACATTACATATATGAGTTTAAAAGAAGTGACATAAAGGAGAGTACTTAAAAAGAAAGAGAGAGGTTAGATCTCTTACGAAAGTTCGGCAGCCTAACGGCGCCACTCAAAACTTCCAAAATGGATTGATGAGAGAGAATAGGGTCTCTCATCACATGAACATAAAAATTACAGTAGGAGTAATATAAAATAACATCCCAATAATAAGAAATATGATCATAAAAGGAATGACATAAAAGAGTGTACTTAAAAAGAAAGAGAGGTGTAGGAGACCTTACCTCGGGTCCGACTTGACTCGATCGTTCTTTAATCTCCTGAATAATAAACTTGAGTTAATTTCTAATTCCTTAAGAACCTTTTTCAAGTTCATTATTCCTTTTATATCACTTATTACCATGTTATAAACAATATTTAATCAATAAGTTAATAATGATTGTTTTGTCGATATTTGGTTCTTAAGTCGAAAGTGGACTTCTTACAATTACATGTTGTTCGTGTGGCCAAATGTTTATTATATCCAGTATTGTATTCATGATTTAGATATAATATATGTCCTATATATCCAGTACATTCATGAATTTATAACATTCCATAATCATTTAGAGGTATGAAATGAAATGCACCGTTCATGGAGACGGTAAGCCGTACGTACGCATAAACGCTACTTTCATTTCTTTGTCATATTAATTGAATTAAAACTAAATGAGAAGTATGTATATTTTAATTACAGAATTATATTCATCATTTAGATATATCATTCATCATATATATCCATTATAGACATGTACTTATAATAGTACATTACATTTGGGGATAAGAAATGAAATGCACCGTTCATGGAGACGGTAAGCCGTACGTACGCATGAACGCTACTTTCATTTCTATCTCATAAATTAATGGAAAGAAATAATAATGATATAGAGGTATATAATAATTCCAGTATAACTTCATATATAATTACATTAAATCCATCCTTTATACGTCCCATTATGGCATTAACGAATCACATCACTTTGAGGGGGCGGTAGTCCGCACTTCCTAAAATGAAGATATCGCGTACACCCATAATGGAAGCCATAAAGGTAAGACAAAAATGAAAAATACAGAAGAAAAAGTAAAACATAATCATATTATATATAATATATAAAAATAGTTACATCATAATGGCCACCTTTGAAGGTGTTAAATGAGTATTGAACAATCATCGTTTCGGGAGGCAGAATTTCGCCATCCACGGAAACCGTATGTTCTTTAACCATTTGATGTAGTTGTGTGAGAGTTTAGGTCGAATAAATCTTATAACAACATCCTAGTACATTTAAGTTACTGGTGTTGTTACAAAAGAAGTAAATAAAAAGAGTTTAGGTGGTTGGAGAATCAAAATAAAACAAATGAACATGAGAGAATGAATTACCTTTAAAAGTGTAACTCCTTTTGATTTAAGCCTAAAAGATTTCTTTGAAAGGATTCTGCCCAAAGGGAATCCTCTAGGATGAGGAGAGGGATGTGGAGAGATTAAATGGGCAGGGGTTGGCCGAGCCAAAGGCTTGTGGAGTGTGTGAAAAGAGGTAGAGGTGGGGGCCTTTTATAAGAGGAGAGGAGGGGCACTTTTGGAAAGTAAGGAAATATTACTTTATTTGAAAATGTGTTTCGGTTTTAAAAGGTCCCACATTGATATAATTCGTGGATAAGGTTATAAAGGTTCTAAATCCACCCATCCAATAAATTTTGTACCTGTTTAGTTCATAGATTTTACATTATCTTTTTATTTTATTTTAATCGTTAAATTATGATGTCATCACTGCATCATTATGATGTCATAAATAATTTAATTTATTTAATGTCTAAAAATTATAAAACAATTACTATGATGTAGGAAATCTTTTTATATTTCCAATGACTATTTATAATAAAAATTATGACTTGTATAACCCCACTTAAAAATTGTTTTAGTAAAACATATCATGTTTGTGTCATTTTTAATTTTAACATTAAATAAAAATATATTATTGTCATTTTCCAACTAAAGTGGCTCCATGGGGTCCCCAAGTTGTCCCATGGATTGTCTTGGTCGGCCATGACTCACCCAATAGGTGTAGGACAAGTTTCATGGTGTTTTCACATTCTTATAATATCATTTTTACCTTAAACTACACTAATTACCACTAATCGCGATTAAAAACTTAATAAGTTACTATTCACCAAAAAATTATTTTTATCCCATTGAACCACATTTTACTTCTTAATGAAAACCATGGATGTCTGATTTTTTAAATTCAAAACACAAAGATGTCAAAATTCCATTTAAACGGAAAAATTAGTTTTTATAAGTACCACTTAGTGGTTTCACTATTCATCAAAAATTGATGTTTTTTAGAAAAATCCCAAAAAATCACCCTAAGATATATTTGATATTCTGAATTCAAAAATGAAGTCCATTTTAAAAAATTAAAAACATATAAGTCACATTAATTAATTTAATAATTAATTCCCGCTGTCATGACAAATAGCGTGTTTTTATGAAACAATAAGTATCAAAAGATTGACACTAGTTTAAGTCCGATTTCAAAGTGAAATTAATTCCAACGACCACTATTGGATTTAATGGTAAAAATATTTTCTAATTTCACTTTAAAACCAATTAAAAATGTTATCTAATCATATAAATAAATTAGATTAAAAAGAGGTTTTGAATTAAAACACAACATTTTACACTATTCATTAAAAAATGAACTTTATTGGAAAGATACCAAAAAAGTACACAAAGTAAAATTTGATGTCCTGATTCTTAATAAGAGTTTTATTTGGTCCAAAATAATGTATAAGAGTGATCAAAACTATATTTAATGATGGCTCTCCATCAAAAGGTGACAAGTGAACCTTTAGTGAAAACTAGGGCATATACGCCTAAAATTGAATTCTTTCCGTATTTTAAGACTTTATCTTTTATTGTATAAATGTAAAAACATTTAAAAACATATATAATCATATTTTAGTTATTTCTATCCATTCCCGCCATTACAACGACTACATGTTAACTACCATTTAAAATAATATTATTTTATTATTAGAGTGCAACGTAAGATTCCCAAGAAACTCGTTGTTGCGTGTTGGGTACGCCATCGAGCATAGAGTCCCCTTTAAAGTCATATTAATACTTTATTCACAAATATAGATAAATATAAAAATGTCATATTCTTTATTTACCTGGGGTGTTACATCCTTCCCCCCTTTTGGGAATTACGTCCTCGCAATTTTAAAAAATTGAGCTTGGAAACATCTTTGAAAGTCCCACATCGGAACAAGAGTTGGTAAAACAATCACTTTAAAATAAGGAAAGAAAAGTACAGAGGTCACCCGAGTTAACCCATACGAGGAAACCATGTAGGAAAACATGGACATGGAGGAGAAAACATAGGGTCATGTTCTGATGGAGAGTGATAGAAAACATGTTTAGGAGAAAGTTAACAATAAGAAAATCACAAACTTGTGATGGGTTAAACGGTGTTGGGTTCCCCAGTAGGAAAAGTTAATAGACAACATTTTTGTTTTAAGTTACTTTTATTGAGGAATTTTATTCATAAGGAAACATAATCACTTATCATGTTGACTTTCAACTTTTACTAGATTCCTTAATCAAACTCATATTTTTTCCAAAATACAAGTATTTAGGGAGACTTGTTCGCATTAAGAGTACTATAATCAACTTCTAGATAATCACCTAATCCAAAAAAGGGAACTATATACTTCCCATGTCTTTAGACTTTAACCAAAACCAAACAGGCTAGTACAAGATCCGATAATCCAGAAAACGATAACCCTTTATAAAAAAAATCTATTCTTAATCTCCAAAATTTGTCAAACAAAACCCAAAGTTCAACAAAGTTCATCCGATAAAAAATTTGTCCATAAAACTCTTCAAAGTAAACCAATATAAGATTGAAACCCAAATATTTGAAGGATTCAGTCACATAGTCTTCCAAGTTAAATCGTAACATTTATTTCCAAACAACATCAGTTTCTCCTAAAGTCTCGTTTTGAAAAGTAATTAACCTAATCACATTTCCTCCATGATAGGTTAATCATTTTCATAAATAACCCAAAATCAGCTTACACTTAATTCATAAAATCATATAACCAAAAAGAATCAGTCAAACTAACCAGGGACATCATGTAGTCTAGTGGTAGGCGATAAATACCACTCGCACTTTGGTTGTGGGTTCGATTCCCGCAGCTTTGTCTGACGCGATGGGATGTCACACGGTCTTCGTGTTGTCCTTTTTCCAAAACTATATTATTCTTAAAACATTCCCCAAAATGAGATAAAATCTTCAAGAATAATCATAACATATTTTAACCTCATGTTTATCTCATTCCTTTCATTTTCCATCATATCATAGAGTAACCCATAATTACCTAAAAATTAAGTATCATATAAACCCTAATGGTTACCTTAATAATTATTACCTGAATTTCCACATTGAGTTGTACATCTCGTACATGATGCATTAGAGAACTCAATAAGGTTGAATTGGTTGATCATGACTCCTTGATAGTTGGTTTAGAACAACCACAAGTTTCCTCATTGAATCCCCCATTTTATCTAGTATCTTAATCATAGAACCACCACTGTTTCCTTCAAACCCATTGTCACTTTAGTGCCTGCTAGATCCAGCCATTAACAAAAACCAAAAAGGTCAGTGTGAGTATATCAACATAACCATTATCTACTAATGAGGAAGATAAACACTATGATATTCTTACTCATTCACTTTATCTAAAACTAGGACTCTTTTTGAAATCCTAACCATTATGGTAATGTCACTTGTGCTTAGAGGATACCCTAACCTCTAAAGTTATCTAAACCGACCTTTGATACCAACTATAAGGCCCCAGCCTTAAACCTTACTTAATATTGAATTAAATGAGTAATTCACATTGAGGATCTTTTCAGGTTTAGAGTTTTAGAGAATTAGATCATGAAACTTGCATTACATTACACATTTAAACAAAGTGGTTACATAAAAGACAGTATTCATTCTTCCCATCAACAGAAACATATTTAAAATATAACACGGATTCTTTCTTGACACATCCTTGACACTATCATCACATCATGTACCTTTCCCTTGACATGTGAAAAAAATTTAAAAAACTTGGGATGAGAATAAAAAGCTCAGTAAGGGTTATAAAAATATGGAAAGGAAACATGAGTTCATATATACATAAGAATGAAATCATACTTTACCCATAAAACATAGGCATATCAAATCATGAATAAATCATAGAAAACATAAGACATAAAGGTAACTTGAGGCATTCATAACATTCTTACATAGGGAGTCACCCTCTTGCTTACGTTTGGAATACCCATCACAGTATATTCCCAAAATCTATTCGGAGAAACCTTAACGTTTCACTCCTTCGTGTTACCCAATGCATTGGAGAGCTATATCGGGCTCACCCGCCCTTAGTTTATCACGGAACCACCCGTTTTTATAACAATGCCCAAGAACCATAACATACACATATCACATAAAATATTCATAAAGGAAACAAAACATTTCCACATTTCAATCACAACATAACATTTTAGTATTTTGAAATAATGAATCCATACAAAAAGAAACCATTTCCAAAACCATTTAAAACATTTAATAAAAAGATTTTTGAATCAAAGTGTCCCATACCACCTTGAAGCTAAAAATTTTAAAACATTAATATCCATATAAGTAAATCCTTAAAACCATTTTTAAAACATGGATATCAATAAGAACAAATAATTAAAATATTTAAAACGATATTTTGGTTAAAGGGGTTTTACCAAAATTAGAGACACTTGAATACAATAATTGAGGAATAAAATTTAGTCAGAACATTATAATATCATGAGAATAAATGAATTCGTGATATAATACTCCAAAGGACAGTATATACACCATATAAGAGTGAATTGGTGCATAACAACAATGAACCCTCAATAGAAATGTCAAATGTGATGAAATCCCTTATAAAGAAGGTATCTTTAAATTAAGGACAAATAAATCACAAAAATATGTGTGACAAATATAAATACACCCAATATAAGTGTATATTAAGTGTAAAACAATAAAATTTCATTCACACATATTCAAAGGATGACATATTCAATAACTACATGTTGAACCCAAAGAAATAGAAATTGGGTTAAGAAGTTCCCTTGACAGCCTAACGGCGTCACATCAAAATGAGTTGATGAGAGATAAAAAGTGTATATCATCACTTGGACATAAAATTTACATCAATAAGGATATATGAGAACATATCCCAACATAAAAATATGTAAATTAAAAGACCCAACAAAATAAGTCTTTTAAAAAAGAGGAGCGTGAAAGGTTCCCTTACCGACTTGGGTATCTTTCAAAACATACACCCCATGAAAGAAGGACAATATATCATTGATGTAAATACTCATAAACGAAAGTATATTACACAAAGAGTAGAATAATGGGCAGTACATACACCACTCAATGGAATTTGTGGCAAATTTAGCATAAATCTCATGGGAATAAAAGTGAGATTAAAAATCCCTTACGAAAACTCGGCAGCCTAACGACGCCACATAAAACTTCCGAATTTGGATTGATGAGATCAAATAGGGTATCTCATCACATTAAAATAAAATTTACAGCATGAGGAAAATAAAATAACATCCCCCAACATTACAAAGATGAGTTTAAAAGAAGTGACATAAAGGAGAGTACTTAAAAAGAAAGAGAGAGGTTAGATCTTTTACGAAAGTTCGGCAGCCTAACGGTGCCACTCAAAATTTCCAAAATGGATTGATGAGAGAGAATAGGGTCTCTCATCACATGAAAATAAAAATTACAGTAGGAGTAATATAAAAGAACATCCCAATCATGAGAAATATGAGCTTAAAAGGAATGACATAAAAGAGTGTACTTAAAAAGAAAGAGAGGTGTAGGATCCCTTACCTCGGGTCCGACTTGACTCGATCGTTCTTTAATCTCCTGAATAATAAACTTGAGTTAATTTATAATTCCTTAAGAACCTTTTTCAAGTTCATTATTCCTTTTATATCACTTATTACCATGTTATAAACAATATGTAATCATTAAGTTAATAAGGATTGTTTTGTCGATATTTGGTTCTTAAGTCGAAAGTGGACTTCTTACAATTATATTAATCATTTAGATATATCATTCAACATATATATCCATTATATACATGTACTTATAATAGTACATTACATTTGGGGATAAGAAATGAAATGCACCGTTCATGGAGACAGTAAGCCGTACGTACGCATGAACACTACTTTCATTTCTATCTCATACTTTAATGGAAAGAAATAATAATAATATAGAGGTATATAATAATTCCAGTATAAAATAATATATAATAACATTAAATCCATCCTTTATATGTCCCATGTATGGCATTAACGAATCACATCACTTTCAGGGGGCGGTAGTCCGCACTTCCTAAAATGAAGATATCGCGTACACCCACAATGGAAGACATAAAGGTAAGACAAAAATGAAAAATACAGAAGCAAAAGTAAAACATAAACATATTATATATAATATATAAAAATAGTGACATCATAATGGCCACCTTTGAAGGTGTTAAATGAGTATTGAACAATCATCGTTTCGGGAGGCAGAATTTCGCCATCCACGGAAACCGTATGTTCTTTAACCATTTGATGTAGTTGTGTGAGAGTTTAGGTTGAATAAATCTTATAACAACATCCTAGTATATTTAAGTTACTGGTGTTGTTACAAAATAAGTAAATAAAAAGAGTTTAGGGGGTTTGAGAATCAAAATAAAACAAATGAACATGAGAGAATGAATTACCTTTAAAAGTGTAACTCCTTTTGATTTGAGCCTAAAGGCTTTCTTTGAAAGGATTCTGCCCAAATGGAATCCTCTACGATTAGGAGAGGGATGTGGAGAGAGTAAATGGGCAGGGGTTGGCCGAGCCAAAGGCTTGAGGAGTGTGTGAAAAGAGGTAGAGTTGGGGGCCTTTTATAAGAGGAGAGGAGGGGCACTTTTGGAAAGTAAGGAAATATTACTTTATATGAAAATGTGTTTCGGTTTTAAAAGGTCCCACAATGATATAATTCGTGGATAAGGTTATAAAGGTTCGAAATCCACCCATCCAATAAGTTTTGGACATGTGTAGTTCATAGATTTTACATTATCTTTCTATTTTATTTTAATCATTAAATAATGATGTCATCACTACATCATTATGATGTCATAAATAATTTAATTTATTTAATGTCTAAAAATTATAAAAAAATACTATGATGTATTAAATCTTCTTAACATTCCAATGACTATTTATAATAAAAAATATGACTTGTATAACCCCACTTAAAAATTGTTTTAGTAAAACATATCATGTTTGTGTCATTTTTAATTTTAACATTAAATAAAAATATATTATTGTCATTTTACAACTAAAGTGGCTCCATGGGGTCCCCAAGTTGGACCATGGCTTGTATTGGTCTTCCATGACTCACCCAATAGGTTTAGGACAAGTGTCATGGTGTTTTCACATTCTTATAATATCATTTTTACCTGAAACTACACTAATTACCACTAATCGCGATTAAAAACTTAATAAGTTACTATTCACCAAAAAATTATTTTTATCCCATTGAACCACATTTTAATTCTTAATGACAACCATGTATGTCATATTTTTGAAATTCAAAACCCAAAGATGGAAAAATTCCATTTAAACGGAAAAATCAGTTTTTATAAGTACCACTTAGTGGTTTCACTATTCATCAAAAATTGATGTTTTTTAGAAAAATCCCAAAAATTCACCCTAAGGTATATTTGATATTCTGAATTCAAAAATGAAGTCCGTTTTAAAAAATTCAAATCATATAAGTCACATTAATTAATTTAATAATTAATTCCCGCTGTCATGAAAAATAGCGTGTTTTTATGAAACAATAAGTATCAAAAGATTGACACTAGTTTAAATCTGATTTCAAAGTGAAATTAATTCCAATGACCACTATTGGATTTAATGGTAAAAATATTTTATAATTTCACTTTAAAACCAATTAAAAATATTATCTAATCATATAAATAAATTAGATTAAAAAGAGGTTTTGAATTAAAACACAACATTTTACAATATTCATTAAAAATGAACTTTATTGGAAAGATACCAAAAAATTACACAAAGTAAAATTTGATGTCCCGATTCTTAATAAGAGTTTTATTTGGTCCAAAAGAATGAATAAGAGTGATCAAAACTATATTTAATGACGGTTCGCCATTAAAAGGCGACAAGTGAACCTTTAGTGAAAACTAGGGCATATACGCCTAAAATTGAATTCTTTCCGTATTTTAAGCCTTTATCTTTTATTGTATAAATGTAAAAACATTTAAAAACATATATAATCATATTTTAGTTATTTCTATCCATTCCCGCCATTACAACGGCTACATGTTAACTACCATTTAAAATAATATTATTTTATTGTTAGAGTGCAACGTAAGATTTCCAAGAAACTCGTTGTTGCGTGTTGGGTACGCCATCGAGCATAGAGTCCCCTTTAAAGTCATATTAATACTTTATTCACAAATATGGATAAATATGAAAATGTCATATTCTTTATTTACCTGGGGTGTTACAATTTTTTTTTCTTAATATGTCATACAATTCTAAACTAAAAGAAAATGATTAAAAATAAACATGAAAACTTGTAAAGGAAGATTCTTGGAAATAATGTATTAAAAATTCATTCATTCTGTATAAGTTAAAAAAAAATCTTCTCGTACTTTTGTCGGAAAAGTCAAAAATTACCTCGTAACGTAAACAAATGAACGATTCCTTACATACCATGTAGTAAAAGTCAAAATGGGTTAAAAGGACATTAAACATACATAAAAACACTTTTCGACAAAATGTACATGGATGATAACAAAAACCCCAGTAAATACTTATGTATATGAAATCATGGATAAAAATGAGATTTTCAAAATTATCCTTTACCTTAGGTCTGATATGCTTCGTACGTATCCAAACCTCCTCTTCATTGAAGCGCCTCATTGAGACTTCTTCTTAGGGCACTAAAATTGGTCTTTGAAGAAGACCAGGACCTATAGGATGTTTCTAGGGAAGTGGACATGTGAAATGGGCAGAGGTTGGCCGAGCTTCAAGGCTCAAAATGGTGTGAGGAAGAAAGGGAGGAGGTTCCCTTTTATAAGGGAGGAGAGGGGCACCTTTGGAAAAACTAAAAATATTATTTTATTATAAAGTCATATTCGGTTATTAATAGTTAAAAATTGATTTATTTGGAAGATAAGGTGGGGATGGGTCTAAATCCTCTAATACAATAGAATTTAGACAAGTTTAGGTTTCTATTTTAACCATATCATTTAGATTTAACCTTAAGTTGAATAATTTTACTTTTACCGTGTCTTCTTGTGTTCTTACACTATAAGGTTAATAAACTTACTATAACAAGCCAAAATAACCCCAAGTTGTTTATTATTAATATATATAACCTTATATAAGTCATTTTGCCGAACCTTCTATTTGTAGGAATAAAATAACAATTATTAATATTTTTTTAAACGATTTTCTGTCAATTATGACGCTATTTGGTAATTGATTTTTGTGAAAATTATAACATAATTATAAGTTCTAAAAATTTAACTAAATCAATACTAACATGTCATATTAACCTATAAAATTAGTTGAATTAATAAAAAGTCTCAAACTACATTTATTTGTGTATTTATAACATCAATTATGTCAATGTTTCATTAATAAGATAATTACTACATCATCATTGTGTCAAAATTAATTTAAATTATTTAATGTCTAAAACTTATAAATAAAATACCATTATGTAGGAAAGATTTTTATCTTTCTAATTAATATTTATAGTCGAATTTATCCTATGTATAACCCTATATAAAAAATGATTTACTTATTAAACATGGATTTTAACTATTTTAACCCTTCTTTAAATAAATTAATATTAAATGTCCTAATGTAATCCATGTCGGCCTAAATGGTCATATTTTATTCCTAAAGTTGTTTTTGGTCGAATTACACTTATCCAATAGAATTATGACATGTATTAGGGTAATAATAATATCATTTTTACCCTTAATTACCATATTTACTTTTAATTGTGGTAAATAAAAGTAAAAAGATAATATTCACCATAAATTATTTTCATCTCAGTGAACCACATTTTACTTACTGCATCAACTGTGTCTCTTGAATTTTTGAAATTCCATTCACAAAAGTGGTAAAATTATGTTTTATGTAAATTTGCAAATTTTCCTAGGAGGTGGGTAAAAGACGGTCAAAAGTTCAATAAAATTTTTATATATCTAAAATTATTATAAAATGACTCCAATGAATAACATTGAACATATATAGGTATTATGTGTCAATTTTGACCGAAAATAAATTTAAATAAAATAAATATTTATTTAAATAAAAAGTCGGGTTTTATATAGTAACCCATTGTTTTCACTATTTATCAAAATTTGAAAGTTTTCCGAAAAATACAAAAATTTCACCCTAGGATAATTTTGATATTCCGAATGCCAAAATGAAGTCCATTTTGAATGTTTAAATTTAAAAAATTTCAAAATGTGGTTATTACTATTCATAACCATTAGTTTTAATAATATTTTAATAGCATATCATTGTTTAGTGAAACTCGGTATTGCGTACAACACACGCTATCGAGGAAGGTCGCGATTGCGTGTAATGCAGAAACTTTAGTGTTGTGTGTTGTGCAAGACTCCTTTGTTGTAACGTAAAACACAAGACATCAATAAAATTAAAAAGAATATTTTTCAAAAAATCTCAGGGTGTTACATTTTACCCCCCTTAAAATGAATTTCACCCTCGAAATTCGTCGGGTTTATAAATGTCTGACTACTCAAAAGTTTCTTTAATAGAAAAACAAATTGTAAAAATTAATATGAAAGAACGGCTTTAAAAACTAATGTATGAAACGTAACGATTACCCAAATTAACTCATCACTAGGTTTTCACGTAGGAGAACATAGGTGAAAATATTGATATGGAAGAAAAATATAACCATCAAGTTCAGATGGAGAGTTGTAGAGAACATGGCTATGAAAAATCCAACAATAACAAAGAAATAAATTTTTGATGATCTAGGGTTCCATCTGATTCATTGGATATAAGGGCACTAGGACAACATTTTTGGTTTTCAAGATCATTTCCTTAAAGTTGAAGAATTTGAATTAGAATAAATACTTACATTATTTTTGAATAATCTCACTGTTGTCATGCCTTGAACAATTTCCACTTCATATCATAAATAAATAAAGTTGAATTTGTTATTCATGAGGTGTTAGCAGATCATGTGATAGAATGACGGGCCATTCCATGTATCTCAAACAAAAGGTTAGCAAAAGTTATTAAATATACATAAGTCGATCTATAGTGAGATTAATCATATATGGTTCCTAAAATGGACTTATACTTTATATATCATACTGCTTAATATAATAAAACTATTTTCTACACAACAGGGACTTCTTGTAGGCTAGTGGTAGGTGATAAAGGCCAGTCGCACTTCGGTTGTGGGTTCGATTCCCACAGCCTTGTCAGACGCGATGGGTTGTCGCTCGTCCTGCAGGTTGTCCTTTTTCGAAAACTAAATTACTATAACATCCCATCAATAATATCGAAAATGTTCTGTCCTTAAACAAAACTAAATTATGTACAACATAATCCATTCCAATCTTTAGGCATATCTAAAATACTTCGATCCAAGCCCATAGTATAAAGAAAATGATTACTTGAAATGCCATCAACCAAGCATGTGAATACCATTATTTATCCCCCATATATCTTGTTGGTCACATTCCAATCATGTGAATACCTTAATCATGTATTCTCTTGAAAAATGAATACCCATTAAACCTTAGTGAAAACATGAATGCTGTCAAAAGTTAACTCTTTCCACATACAAAAATCCAAAAATTATATATACTCAAACCATGATATAACCTTCTCCGTATATCAATCAGGAGCTCATGAATACTATCAAACATTTAATTTTCTCCTTATCCCTTCATTATGCGCATATCATCTACTTTCTAAAAATATCTAAATAACCTTTCATGGTTACTAGTACCATTCATCATACACATTCAAAACTTAAGGAAAGACAACAATGTAACAATCCTTAGTTGTCTCTTTATTCCATGGTACCATGAGATTACTTATACAACATTACACTTGATAAACATGTAATCATTCCACTACCTTCTTAAACCATTTATCGAGCTTCAAAAATTCATTTATCTCACATATCATTTGTAGACTCTTCATCATCATCAACATAAATACTGCCCATACGACCATACTGATTCTCTTCATGAGACTTTCTCTTAGGGTATTGGTTTGCATAATGTCTGTACATTCCACATTTAAAACATTTAACCATTGTTGATGTCATAGCAATACCACTATCCTCATCCATCGTGTTAACTCAACATTTTCCTTTGCACTTACTGGCTTTATGTCCTTCTTTTCCACACCCAAATCATCTTCCAGTTCCTTTGAAACATTCTTCTTGATGCCTCTTCCCACATGATTTACATAGGGGAAATAGAAATTTATTTCTTCTATGATCATCATGAAACTCCATCTTTCTCTTATTAGCCGAGTCTGGAAACTTACCAAATTTGAGTTTATTGATCATATTATGAGATTTCTTATTTGGCATAATAATGATGTTTGGACTTCCAAAATCCCATTTCATTTGGTTTCTCATGAATAATATCATTCCATTTTCCATCATATCCTCCATTATCGTGAATCATCTTGTTTCGAGCCATTTTCTAAAACCCAAAAAGAATAGTGTGAGAGGAAAAAATCATAATAAAGGAGGATTAACTTCAATATCTAACATCTTAGGTTTAATCTAATATTGTTACAATAATTCTAGGACTATAACCTATACTTATACATATCCTTAGGGATATCTTTAGACATACCTTAGAAATATCTCTTGGGATCTCACTAAAGTTATCACATCCTAGTTTCCAAAGGTTGGCTAAACATTTCCTATGATACCAACTGTAAAGACCCGAATCTTGACGTACATAGATATTAAATTACTTTTTCAGAATAATTAATACATAAAAAAAAATACACACAAGAGTTGTAATAGTTTAGTGTCTTTGGAAACTTGGAACGTAATCTTCAAATCAGGTTGAATGATCTTCAACATCTCCCATAAAGATCCTCCACTTTTTGTTTCCTTAACTAAAACCTTTCTTTTAATCCTGGGGGAAAAACATAAAAACGGTGAGCTCAAATTCTCATTAAGGGTAAGCATGGATGAAATAAAACATACCATATACATTTGAACTTAAAAACATGAACATAATGTTTAAACATCAAAATCTTGAGCAACGACATAAAAATGGAAGTGCATAAGGCATAGATCATAAAGAAACATTAATCATGATAAAATAGCATGGAAATAAAACATGTGATTATGGCAACCATTAAGCACATGATATGATTTCCATAGTAGCCAAGGCATTGCTTCCAATACCATCTTAGTGGACAATGTCCATTTCTGAATCGAGTTCACTCCTCGTTCCAGTCCTGTATTACTGAACCGGATTAACTTACCATTCCAGCCATGTCTATCTCATGAGATATAAATCATTACCCAATTAATTGGAGGGTGATATATGTCCCACCCATCCCATAATGATACCATTCTTATGTGTGCCACAAAATCATAAACCATACATCATAGCATAACCAATGTAATAAAAATGGGATTCTTAAACATCGTGACATCATAAAACAATTAATATAAGATAAAGGAATTCTTACAAATAATTCCATCACAACATAATCAAATCAATGTAACAATATGGATAGAAATAGAACCCTTTGTTATCATAGATGGAAAATAATTTTGATAAAACACTTGAACTCCATTCTTGAGGAAAATATCCTTTCTACTTCAAAAACACTTTTCCTTTCTTAACATGTCATACAATTATATACTAAAAGATGTTGAATAAAAATAAACATGAAAACATGTAAAGGAAGCTTCTTTGAAATAATGTTTTAAAAATCCATTCATTCCGTATAAGTTTAAAAAACATTCTTCTCGTGCTTTTTTCAGAAAAGTAAAAAAGTATCTCATAATGTAAACAAAAGAAAGATTCCATACATACCATGTAGTAAAAGACAAAATGGGTAAAAAGGACATTAAACATACATAAAAACACTTTTAGAAAACATGTATATGGGTGATAAAAATAACCCCAGTAAATAATT
The DNA here is from genome assembly GCA_963277665.1 of Viscum album. Classification (NCBI taxonomy): domain Eukaryota; kingdom Viridiplantae; phylum Streptophyta; class Magnoliopsida; order Santalales; family Viscaceae; genus Viscum; species Viscum album. The sequence goes on along the minus strand of OY728166.1, from coordinate 154,671,546 downwards.
AAGTATATGAAATCTCAAATAAAAATGATATTTGCAAAATTATCCCTTACCTTAGGTCTGATATGCTTCGTACGTATCCAAACCTCCTCTTCTTTGAAGAGCCTCTTTGAGACCTCCTCTTGGGGCACTAAAATTGGTCTTCGAAGAAGACCATGACCTCTAGGATGTTTCTAGGGAAGTGGGGAAGTGAAATGGGCAGAGTTTGGCCGAGATTCAGGGCTCAAAATAGTGTGAGGAAGAGAGGGAGGAGGTGCCCTTTTATAAGGGAGGAGAGGGGCATCTTTGGAAAAAGTAAAAAAATTATTTTGTTATAAAGTCATATTCGGTTTTTAACAGCTCCAAATTTATTTATTTCAAAGATAAGGTGGGGATGGGTCGAAATCCTCTCATCTAATAGAATTTAGACAAGTTTAGGTTTCTATTTTAACCTTATCATTTAGATTTAACCTTAAGTTAAATAATTTTACATTTACCGTGTCTTCTTGTTTTATTACACTATAAGGTTAATAAACTTACTATAACAAGACAAAAGAATCCCAAGCTGTTTATTATTAATATATATAACCGTATCTAACTCATTTGGCCGGTCCTTAGATTTTTAGGAATAAAATAACAATTAATAATATAATATTGTTTTTAAAAACTATTTATGTCAATTTTGACACTATTTGGTAATTGATTTTTTTGAAAATTATAACAGAATGATTAGTTCAAAAATAGTTAACTAAATCAATAATAACATGACATATTAACCTAGAAAATTAGTGTAATTTATAAAAGTCTCAAATTACATTTATTTGGGTATTTATAACATCAATTATGTCAATATTTCATTAATAAGATAATTACTACATCATCAATGTGTTAAAACTAAATTAAATTATTTAAAGACTAAAAATTATAAATAAAATACCATTATATAGGAAATATCTTTATCTTTCTAATGAATATTTATAGTCGAATTTATCTTATGTATAACCCTATATTAAAAATTATTTACTTATTAAACTTTGATTTTAACTATTTTAACCCTTCTTTAAATAAATTAATATTAAATGTCCTAATCTAATCCATGTGGGCCTAAATGGTCATATTTTATTCCTAAGGTTGTTTTTGGTCGAATGAAACTTATCCAATAGAATTAGTACATGTGTTAGGGTAATTATAATATCATTTTTACCCTTAATTGCCCTATTTACCTTAACCGTGGTAAATGAAAGTAAAAAGTTACTATTCACCAAAAAATATTTTCATCTCATTGAACCACATTTTACTTACTGACATAAACAGTGTCTCTTGGATTTTTTAAATTCCATTCACAAAAGCGGTAAAATTAATATTTATGTAAATTTGCAAATTCTCCTAGGTGGTGGGCAAAAGACGGTAAAAAGTTCAATAAAATTTATATATATATAAAATTTTTATAAAATGAATCCAATGAATTAAATTGAACTTATATAGGTATTATGTGTCAATTTTGACCTAAAATAAATTTAAATAAAATAAATAATTATTTAAATAAAAAGTCATTTTTTAAATTGTAACCTAGTGTTTTCACTATTCATCAAAAATTGAAAGTTTTCAAAAAAATACCAAAATGTCAACCTAGGCTAATTTCATTATAACGAATCCCAAAATAAATTCCATTTTGAAATATGAAATTTAAAAAATTTCAAAATGTGGTTATTACTATTCATAATGGATAGTTTTAATAATATTTTAATAGCATATTGTTGTTTAATGAAACTCGGTATTGCGTACAAAACACGCTATCGAGGAAGGTTGCGATTGCGTGTAATGATGCCAAGTTAGGGTTGCATGTTGTGAAAGACTCTTTCGTTGTAACGTACAACACATGATATGAAAAAAATTAAAAAGAATATTTTTCATAAAATCTCTGGGTGTTACAGGGTAGATTTGAAGAGGTATTTTTATGATTTTGTGTAATCTCGAAGGCTAAGAAGGTGTGACGATAAGGGATGGTGGGGGTGGTATTTATAAGTGGAGGAAATGATTGTTTTTGAATGTTATATTCCATATTTTATTATGTTTTCTCATGAATATAAATAGTGACGACTATTGGGACTATATAAATTAAATGGATCATGTTTATTGGAAATAATGGGTCAATACATCACCCTATATGCAATAAATCTTGTATTTATTTAATGATTAATACAGTGTTTTTTCAAATTTCACTATTCACAAAAATCATAAATATTTTAGAAAAATACAATAAAACCCTAACCATTTTTCAACGTGTTTATTAAAACAATGAAATCCAATTTCTAAATAGGGATAATTTAACTTTTAATTAAAAACCTTATTTATTAAAAAATAAAAATTTTAAAATTATAATCACTTTTCTTATCCTTTGAAAAATAATATATTATCCCATGAAATTATATTATAAGTATAATTAAACCCAATATTATTTTTTAACTTTTTTATTTAAATAGAAAATTTTAAATAATTATATTTTTTTTGTAAAAATGAAAATTCATCATTTATGCTGTATAAAAATACAAACGCTTATTTCATCATTTCTAAAACATTTATTAACTTTTATCGAGATATAAATATGTCATATTCTCATTTTATAAGATATACAAAATTATTTTACACTTCTTTAGGTTAAGATTCCATTCTAGAGTTCAATATATTTTTCCAACTATGAGATTACTTTTCGAATAGTCATATTTATAATGGTAATATTGGTTCCCTACTTTCTATTAATACCTAATTTATTCATTCATTCTTCATTGAATTATATTTTATATCATGGTTATATATATTATAAATTCAATATGGATGTTTTATTACAAATTTTTTTCATTTATATAGTTTTTTTCATGATTTAGGTTATTCTGGAGGATCGAGAATATCTAAATTTTCATATTATAGTTTTATCATTTTCTATTTTTTATATAATTTTTATATTTTTAATTATTAGGTGTATATGTATTATCTAAATGTAATTTTAAAATTAACATAATAAAATGTTGTGGATTTTATTTTTTTTTTAATTTTATTTATATAACACTACATTAATAAATATGACACCATTATATAATCAAAATATAAATTCCATTGTTAATCATTTTGGGATGTTAAAAGAAATAATGATGTTTTTGGGGATTGAAAATTTAATTTTTCTTAGTATATGTCTCCCAATATATGGGAGAATCTAATTTTATAAGGATAAGGAATTTGGTTCATGATTTATTCTTTTATAGTTTATTAATTTCCACCTTAATTGATACACCTGAGTATGATGATATTGATTTATTGTATATATACTCTTGGTCAGTATGGTAAGAGGCTATGTGCATACGTACATCATGTTGGGAATATAGAATATATATTTTATTATATATTTCCTATGATTGATAGATTCCTTGGATTTACATGTTCTCGTTTTTTTATTTTCTATGGAATATGTATTCTTGAAATTCTTATCTACCTATGGTTTTATAAAACTAGGAGGTTGGTGTTTAATTTTTTTACACCTATTTATATAATACCATTTACATATAAATATATGGTGTAATTCTACATGACCAACTCATCAGCATACTTTTAGTGAATAAATCATTCAAAATGAATTTTTGATGCGATTGTTTTGGATAAATTAATTTCCAATTAGTAACATATATGTTTTTTTCACCTAAAATTGGGGTTTAAGTTTCACCCACATGATGTTACTTGTGATGGTGTCTAATTATTTTTATAATGTAACTTAGGGTATAGTCTATTGGATTTTTTTTATGAATGGGTGTGACTATAAGAGGGGTTATCTAGTAAGCATAGATGTTTTATTTGTTTGAGGCATAAGTAGATGCTTTGGAATCTTAAATCGATGCCTGGAGATACTATCAGGGTTTTGTTAAAGGCATCAATATTCCATGGACCATTTCCAATGGATTAACATGAGCAGTTATATTTTGTTATTAAGGATGTTTTTGAATGTGTATTTATTTGGAATCAATAGACCTAATTTTAATAACGTAATCATGACGTGGAGATTGATTGTGACCATAGGAAGTGGTATATGGTTATTAAACTATGGTAATGAACTATTGATCTTGGTGAAATTCCTAGGATGATAGGTGGCCATGTGGTTAGGATTTAATAATGATAAATGTCATGGTTTTATAGAGAAAAATAAAATATTCATTGATTTTGATGGTATTGATGGGCTGAGATTCATGTTTATATTCTTGAGTAGACGTGTAATCCTATAATCATGGAAAACACTTATCTATAATACACATCATTTCATGATTTATTACATAAAATACACATATTAAAACTTAGATGATCTATAATCCAAGATTATTTGGGATATTTAGTAAATTTCACATCAAAATGATTCACGTATACAACATCATTATTGAAAACATTCCTAAAATTCATCTAGAATTCAATTTCACATTTAATGCTGCATGAGATAATCTATGGACATACATAAGAATGGTATGATCTATAAATCATTGTAAGGCAATAAATAATAATTATAAGATGAAAGTTTTATATTATAGTCAGTAGTCATTTAAATGGGACATAAAAGGGTGAGAATCAAAAACAGGAATAATGAGGCATGACATAACATGATAATATAAAACAATATGGGACATTGGAAACTACATCAAACATGAAATCATAAAAATAGGTCAAGGATAACATCTAAGATATCATAAAATGTTTGAATTAGTCCCGTAATTTATTATTTTTATTATATAATATCATAAATTATATATCATTAGACTAATAAACTACCTAATACATTGGAGTGTTGTATAATTTTGGGCACACCCATCACCTTAATATCATGTACATGCATAAGTATTCTAGATAGATCATTCAAAATAGGTTCATATTTCAACAAATTTATTTCCATTATTAAGGTTTTTGGAATAAATACATGTGAATACTTATTATAATAAATATATGTATGTATATGTTAATACCCTTGAGTGTCAATGGAGATGGTAATCACAATATAGAGGTTCAGAATAGAAAAAACATAGGATAATTATGGCAGAATAAGGGGGTACATAATGAATCACTGTAAAGATTAACGAGAGTTAAAGGGGTATTTAATCATGTGGAAATCACATGGGAAGTAATAGTGATGTGTAAAATCATATATCATAAATTTTACTTGGAATACAAAATGATTAACATAATGAAGCTGCTCGAATGAAGATGAGAAAAAGATAATCCCATTAATCTAGCATGGTAAATGATTTGTTAAGGTTTTAAAGAGATGAGATAAATTGTATTTTATTAAAAGAAAATAAATTATATAACAATGGTATTTTTATAAATATATAGAAACATAACCAACACTTATTCATAATGATAATTACAAAGATGGTTCTTGAATAGAAAAGAAGTGAGGGAGATCCCTTACCATTAAAGGGTGATTAAAAACTTATGGTAGTAGAAACTTGAGATCTTTGGGAACCATGGGAGGGATTAAGAGAGTAAATATAATTTTGAAGTTGTTATCCATTAGTTTTGAGTGAATATATATCAGAACTTGTGTGGGATTATGTTGGAAAAGAGAGGAGAATTCTTTATTATTTTCCAAACATAGGTTTTGGAAACTACAAAAAATAAATCAATACCTCAAACCTTCCCATGGTTATTTACATGTTTTATAAAAAATAAACGTGTTTTTCATTATTTTTTAATACCATTAAATAATTAAACTAATATAATACCCTTTTGGTTTAAAAAATATCCATGTTTACAAAGAATTTATTTCCAACCCATAAAACGTCATATTGTTTTTGGAGGATTCATAAAGGGTTTATAATATTAGTCAAATAACCTCAAAAAAATTATGTTTGTGGTTAAATATATATCTGGTCATGGATACCTATTATAGAACATATTCCAACACTTTTAGCTCATTTTTATGTCATAATACACATTATTTATTTATACTATATATAATTTTTACATAAATATTCACCTCTCTCAAAAACACCTGCAAATTTCACCATTGGATAATTTTGAAATTAATATTCAAAAAATAATATTTAATATATATAAATAATTAATTAAATATTTTAAGGTAATCTTGTAAATTAAAATCCATGTTTATTAAAATATAGTATTTTTTATTGCAGCAATTTTTTTCCCTCATAAAAATTAAATTTTCAGTTTTACATTTTTTTTGTTTCATTCATATTTAATATAAAATATTAATTAATAATATGTTATTAATATATAAATTATATTTAAAAAGTTTAATTCATCAAATGGATTTCCTTAATTGATATTATATATTACCCAAAATATAATTTCGGTTTTTATCGTATAAACTACCATTTTAATCAAATTTATTTATTTAGTAATTTTTTAAGTAACCAAAATAAATAATAAATCAAATCATTATTTATTGAAAAAAAATTAATTTTCATACTATTATGGACATGATATATAACCCCTTATTAAACTAGTTAACACCCCAAGGGTATGGGGTGTGATGTTTTGATTCTAATGGGGTAGTTTGGTGAACATGGCTAGGGTTGTGATCCTCAATGAGATTGTAATTATCCCTTAAATGGTTCAAATAATTAATTTATTATTTACTATCATATTGGGATTAGTCAAGGTAATATACTATATATATTATCTCCCTCGAAATATCATATAAATGGGCATCATAGTGTAAGATCCTGCTGGTTGAGGTCGTCCATTCTTCTGTGTTGGTCAATTGGATTTATCATCACCATAAATATATACTAATAATATTATAAATTTTCAATTTGTATATTATCAATGTTTGTGATTATTAACATTCAATTAAATTGGATAGGATATAAACAAGTAAGTTCATTTTGTATATTACCAAATTACATAATCGGTAATTTAATTCAACCACAAATGTAATATCATTTATAAACGTTTTTGTTCTTAAATTATTTACCACATTAGAAATAATACCCTAAAAATTTGAATTTCATATATTTAAAACATGTGAGGTTACTTTTGTTTCATCACATATTCTTGTTCCCATGTCACATAAAAAAACTTTTGGTTCCACCACAACACATTGACCAGATGATTTGTTCTGTTTTGTATGATATTTTCTCTAAAATCATGGATTTTCAATGTTTCTCCATTTATAATATTTCAATATCCAATGGTACCACCTTTAGATTCATTACATGTGAGCAGTCTAGAATGTATTTCTTAAAGTGGGATATATGGTACTCAATATTTACATGAGATAGGATTGGTGGGAGTGTTAGTCAATATGCTAGAGCTCCAATATGATTGAAGATCTCATATCAGTCGGTGTATCTAAGACAAATTGTTTCATTCTTCCAAAAACTCATTGATATATTTGATAGTGATATATATTGGAAGAATATATAACTAAAATTAAAATCCATATCCCATTAATGATAATATTTATATCTTTTTAATCAACTTTTTTTAGATTTTATATGACGATGAATGGTTTGAAATTTTTTCATCATATCACGGACAATATCATGTACCATAGGCTTATTCTCTCCAACATCTACCTAACTTGTGGGGGTGTTACACCTATTCTAATACATAGCATCATAATGACCCATTTGAATTCCATAATAGAATTTTTTTTACATAATTACTCCAATATGGATTAGTGTTAATCCCAACATCCATGAAAATACATTGAGCATAATCTCATCATATCCTATAGAGTCTGAATGGCCTTTTTAGAATAACCATCTATCTAAGGGTGATAAGAAATGATGATGTTATTTTATATATTCCACACATGATGACTGATTCTCTAAAAACCCTAGTTAATCCTCAAATATCAAATATATGCAATGGAGATTGTCACTCAAAAAATTCTTCCATCCTCACATATGTATATCATGGAGGGTTAGTCAAGAGAGAAATCGATCTTTATAGACATTAAATGATCTATATTTTAAAAGTGATCAACTACCACCCAACTATTTTAATTACCTTTACATGTCATTGGGATTCCAATGATGAAATCCAAGGTTATTTTTTTTCTATGTCCTTATTGGAATGGGAAATAGTTGAATCGTTCCCTTAGACATATGTCATTCAACTATGACATGCTGGAATATAAAGCATCAAGATAGAAAATCCTAAATATCTATATTCGAGTTTTACCATCATAAATATTTCTTTAATTATTTTTAAATATTGATTATTTTTTGATTAATTGAGAAGGTTGATCTGGGAAAATCATGAAAATGATCCCTCCTTAGTTCTGATTAAAGACTATCTCTTAGTGGATCACTTTCCCTTCATCGTTACATGGAACCCTAGGCACGGCGCCCACCCTTTGGGCGGTGGCAATGGAGGCCTGGTCTTCCCCCCTTCCCCTCGCCATTGTTTTCCCCTTTCACCGATCCAACCTCTCTCCCCGACTTCCCCCATATTCTCCTTATCCCAAAAGTTCTTAGTCTCTATCATGGTTAACCATAGCTCCCAATTTATTTCCAAGAGTTCTCAGAGGCTTCGTCGCTCCACGGACTATCCCTCGTCGTCCACTTTGGCCACCGCCAGCTGTCCCTCGACTGTTTCAACTAGTTTGTAAATAGCGCCTGGTCCCGGATGAACCGTGTCATGGTTGGGATCTTGAATCCCCACCACTTTCTTCTTAGATCCGGATGCACCAAGGAACTAGCTTCCGCGTGGTCCAAAGGCATGCGTTCTTGCGATGGATCTCGCTTCTTCCTTCTCATATATAGTTATGAGTTCCACTGGAATCACGATCCCCCCTCTGTTGCAATTTGGGTAAGTCTACCGAACCTCCCACTCCCATTTCAAAATCCCGCTATTCTGCAAATAATGGGCAACCTCATAGGAAGATTCCTTACCTTCAATGAGCATTCTCACTCCTTATGCCATCTGATTTCTCCATAGATTTTTGTGGAAGTGGATGTTTCAAAGCCTCTGGTGGATTCTGTTTGGATAGAGGTTGGTGAAGAACTCCGTTACCAGCAACTAGTGACCTTCAAAAATTGGTTCGACTATTGCTGTTCATGCTATCGTATGGCCCACGTCAACCTTGACTATCGATTTTCTAGAAGCTTGGATCCTATGAATTTAAATTATTCTAGTATTATGGACCTTCCAAGAAGTTTCGTCCCCCTTCGGCTAGAGGCTCGGCCATTCCTCCCTGTTTCGAAGGAGCATGTTTCAGGGGCGTCTGTGGGGGGTGCCCACTTTTCATCTGGTGAAAATTTGGTCACTTAAGTTGTTTCCCCCATTATCCCTACTCTGAATCAGGTGCATCCTACAAGTAGATTCATCAAGGGACCAACCAGTGCCAAGACAAAGGTTATTCATAAGTATCCAAGGGTGGGAAACATATTTTCAAGGTTAAAACGTGATTTGGATATTCCAACACTTTCAGTACTGGTCCAGGGTGAGTCCAGATCTTTTGGACCTCCTACCTTCGCAGAGATGGTCAAGAACAGCTTGTGGTCTTGACAAGAGTCTTTGCATTCTGCTCGAGATAAGGATAGTGGATTTAAAGCTGATGGAGGGACCCTTGTTGAGAGAAGAAAATCCTGTGAGCTAATGGACCCCCATGGTACCTCTAATCAGATGGTTGTCACACAGGGGACCAGGCCAAAGAATATTTCTCACAGTCTCACTTTAAGCAATCACTTTGACAGCCTCAGTGTCGTTAGAGGGACTTCCAGTTGGCCCTAAGATGTGGACCCAGATAGAGAAATCCAATCCTCAGATGAAATTGTAGTTAGAGGGTGTGGTAAAGGCCTAAACAGCCCAAGGAAGAAGAAAGGAGATATGTAAAATAGGGACTTGGGGAATTGTATTGTTTCTAAGAAGTAGAAACCAAAGGGACGGAAAGAATACTCACACCCACTGAGACCTGTGGAGACTAAGTCAGCCAAAAATGGTGGTAATACCATTGAACAGAAGGGCCAATCATTTGCAGGAAACATGGAGGGTTTTCATTTAGATGGGTATGGATCCTGAGGGAATGAATTTTCTAAGCCTGAGGGTACCTCCGATGTTTTGGTTCCTCTTCAAGTAGATGAATCTATGATGGGAAAGGATCAGCCGGGAGATATTCGTTCTTATCTTGAGGATTCTCTCTCGATGAAAGAGGATACTCTACCTCCTGGAAAGCTATAAGGGGAAAAGTCCCCCAATGACCCCCATAGATAGGATGTTGCAGATCGTTATAAGAGTGGGGAGCTGCTCATACACTTGGGGGAAGAGATTCTTGAGGATTTTCTATAGATTAAGGCGACACGAAAAGATGGTGATGAAATAATGGGAATATTACTTCATGTGGATAATTCGAGGGTGCAATGTGAGTGGATTGACAAGAAAGATAACATATTGATTAGAGGATTCAACAAAGGGATCATTAACGAAGAGGAATACTTGAAATCTCAGGACTATTTGGCATGCTATTTTGAAGACATTCTAAATGATGATCTATAATTTCTGGTAAGTTCTCTGGCATGGAAATAATTTAGGGAGATATATTCCAATCTACTTAAGCTCTTTCTTTGATAATTCTATTGTTTCATTTGCTGTTTGATCAGATTTTTTTGTGTGGGTTCTCACATCCCCTTAAAAGAGTTTCATAATAAAAATACTTACTTTGGTGGTAATTTTTTCTACATTATTCTATAATAACTCATCATTTTTATGGTTATCCTTAATCCTCTCACGAATTGATGTTTTATAATTTATGTGATCAATGTAATATAAATATTCTTTTATTATTACCATATCCATTATTTACAATTCCTAGATTATTAGATCCCATGATATCCCCATCATAGATAGAGTGACATGATCTTTTCTACATAGATCATTTTCTACATTTTTTTCCATCCCAGGATGGTAATAGATTGAAAAATCATAATCTTTTACCATCTATAAGCACCCCCATTGGCACATATTAAGATCATTTTTTTGAATGTATACCTAAGGAATTTAGGATCCATATATATATACAGCTGTCCCCATAGTGATTATGTCACCTAATATTATAGGTAATGATCATAGCAACCAATTATAGATCTTTATTTAGGTATTTCATTCCATAAACCCTTAATTTTTAGGCAGAAAGGAATATCACTTTTTTATTTTCCTTAAGCACACATCCTAATACATCAAAGGATGCATAACTTTATATCACAAATACACAAAGGTATAACAATTAGCCTCTTATTCATCTCTTTAAAACATTTATCACATTAATACTTACTAAAAAAATTACATCCTTCAATGTTATCTTATTTAGTGGAATTGACTATCATGAAGGGTTTCACAAAAATCAAGGAAAATACCCAAATAACCTAAGGAAACTATATAAATCTATCAATGATGTTTGTATTTCACATCCTTTAATTTTCTCTATATTTTTAAGGATCAAAATGAATATATGTTATAAAGATAAAATTTCCAAGTAATATAACTTCCTCTCAATATAACATTGATTAAGAATATAAGTACTTTCTTAGGTTGAAGACCAGGTAATTCTTTGAGAGCCACATTAGTGTATTCCCTAAAAATAAGCATGTATTTAAATAAAACTTTTCCATAAACAAGAAATTTTTTTCTACATATTCTTTATCATATGAAAATAATATCCATGCTTGAAATGATGATACCAATGATAAATCATCATCATCCTTGAATGTTTGTATAATAGGTGGGTGATTCATGACACTAAGGGCAATTTCCATCATATGGAAGTTTATGTTGGAATTAAAAGGGTAAAAAATCATAAATAGGATAAATAAAATTTTACTAAAGTGATAATAGTAATATTTTCAAGAATATATTTTCCATAAACATTAACATGTGGTACAATATTAATAGATGTTTTTCATGATGATATCAAATAATTTCTTTTGGTGACACAATTTTTTTATAAAACATAAAATTAAGGATAATATGGAATGAATTTAAGTAAACCATGACATAGAAAATATATTTTGTAGGTTTCATATAATTGAGTTATCATGACTCATATCTTCGTAGGAATTTTTTTATTCTCTTGATCGTAGTGGTTTATCATTCTTTCCATTCTTGGTATCCCTCAGAATGGAAAATTGTCTAGGAAAATCCCCAACATTTTTAAATTTATAAAAATGAATTGTACAAGGTACCTTAGATTTAACATTACTTCCCTCCATCACATTATTCATTTTCCAAGGAAATTGGATACTTTATTACATATCATTACACACTAAAAACATATCCCAGTTCATTCATGACATTTCCCTCAATACCACATTCCAAATTTTTCAGAAAGTAAATTGGGTCCTATGTTCTTTATCACCATTATCTGATAAAGCTACTTGAGATGAAATCCTCCAATTCATTGAAATGTTTTTGAATTTAAAAAGTTTCAATTTTTATTCAATATTTATGATTAATTTTTCATAATAATCACAATATATATTAATTGATCACTCATAATGTTTGGTATCTAATTTAGGATGTCACCAAATTTCCCCTTAAATTGGTTGTTGATTCTATTTTTCCTATTCCCATCCATTGACTAGAATAAAGGAAAAATAGGGATGGGTATCTTTGAACTACTAAAGACATAACTAAAAATCCATGAACAGTAAAGGGACACATCATAAATGACATATACTATTTAAACAATGATTTTATTGGTTTTCAATCTATTTATCCATTTCCTAAAATAAAATCATATGGGAATTTTTTTCAGACAATATTGGTTAATAATGATATTTTTTGTTAATGAAATCATATAACCTAGGAGTGTAAAAATATGTGTGTAGAATTTCCCATTATCATACACCAGGTGATGATCATTTTTAGGTCAATGCACCCTTTTCGGTGTTATTACTAATATGCACCTTTTTTCTAGAGCCACACCCATTTATTGTATCCAAAGATGGATTTATTTTTATATAAACCATTTAATATATAAATTAAAAAAAATTAATAATGTTATCATATGTGTAGACATATCCCTAATTTGTTCACTAGATTTTCTATTATCATAATCCCAAAAATAGCAAGTCCTTATTTTGATTCTAACTATCACAAACCTTACCTCAATTAATACTCATTATTTAAGTATTTACTATATAAAATAACACTCTGTGAAACCAATAATATTGAGAAGCCAAGTGTATTTTGGATATTCTACACACATCACATCAACATGATTCATTAATGCAACAACATTTTTGAAAACTTCATTAACATGCTTTTAGAATTTCACTTCTTATTTAATGATGCACATGATAACCTATGGACATACATATGAAATGGGTGAGTTATATAGAATTGTAAGGGAATAAAAAAATAATAACATGATAAAAGTTTTAAATACTATTATATATGGATTTTAATGGGATTTTAAGGGTGTGATATTCATAATCTTGATCAATTTTTCATAATAAAACATGATAGAATAATGAAAAAATGGGAATGTGGAAACAACAATCCGCTTGTCATCATACACATCGGTTAAGGAAGACCACCATGACATCATAAAATAGTGAAAAAAGTAAACTAATTGATAAATTTTACTCCCTAATCCCATAAATTATGTATCATGTGAAAAAAAATATCAAATTAATTATAGAGGTATATAATTTCAGGTACACCTATCACTTTCATATCATACACATAAAAAGAGTGCCACATAAATCCTTAAATATTTGGTAATATTTAATAACATTTAATCCCATGGATAGGACTGTGGAATAAATACATGGTATTATCAAATAAATTTTATATTGTTAAATCTATATCAATACCCTTGAGTACAAATGGTGATGGTATTCACAATACAGAGGTTTTGTATGAAAAATTTGTAGGATAATTTCAGCGGCATATACGGGTCACATAACGAATCAATGGAGGGTTTAATGATAGTTAAATGGGTCTATAATTACTAGAAACTCATTAGGGTAGTAAGGTGGATGTTTAAAGTCATATCATATCATATCAATTGGTTTAAAAAGGCCTTACATAAATAAGCTACTTGAATAAAGAGGAGAAGGAGTGGGTCCCTTAATTTTGGCATGGTGACAACATAGGTAAAGGTCATAAAGAGATGTGATAAATTTTATATCATTCATATAACAAAAAATGGAATGTAAAGGAATGTTTATAAATGAAATAAAACATATCCAATTGAAATTAACAATACTAATTACAAAGAATTCTCTTGAATAGAAAAGGATATAGGGAGATCCCTTACATTGAGAGGGTGATTTGAAAGGAATGAGAGTAGCCACTTGAAAGAATGGGGAAACTATGGAGGGATATATAAAGTAAATTGAAGTGAATAGTCATTTTACGATGGTTTTTATTGATGAAAATGGGAGGTATTGTTTGATTATATGGGAAAATAGAGTAGAGTTCATTATAATCTTCCAAACATATGTTTTTTACTCTGTACCAAACATGATTCAAAACAAGAAACCATAGCTTTGTTATTTCCCATTTTTTCTTCCAAAAATGAGTACTTTTCATTTATTTATAATTATATTAAACTAGATAATTAATATTATAACACTTGAAATGTTGAAGTGGGACACATTTACAAATAACTGATTTTAAAAACGTAAAATATAATATAGGTTTTAGAGGATTCCTAAAGAGCTCATAAAATTAATCAAATAACCATAAAACACATTTTTAATGGGTAAATATATATTTGGTCATAGATGAATTTTATGGAACATATTAAATCACCATTAGGTCATTATGGTGTCGTAATACACACCATACATTTATATTGTATTTAATTATTACATAAAATATGACTATCAGGGAAAATTATGAAAAACTAATAATTTTTTTAATTTTGACACTATTATTCCAAAAATAATATTTATTTTATAAAATAAATTCTTAAAATACAGGATGTTAAACTTTTAAATTAAAATATCCATTTATTGAAAAGTAGTATTTATTTATAATAAATGTTTTATGAACCTTATAAAAATTACATTTTAACTTTTGGAAGTTATTTTATCCTTTATATTTTTTATATAATATTCTTTTATTATATTTAATCAAATATAAATTGTTTCAAAAATGCATGAATTCGTCAATGTTAATTCCATAATTGAAATTATATATTTAACGAAACAAAACCTAGATTTTTATCGTATAAAAATATTATTATTATAAAAATCATATATTTTGTCATTTAAAAGGTAAAAATAATAATGATTATAGATAATAATTATTTATTAAAAATAAAATATACATTTTTATATTGTTAGGGTTATGAAAAATAACCCCTTATTACACCAGAATGTGACTTAAGAATAAGGTACAATATGGTGAGATTCTCATGGGGTCGTTCGGCGAACATGGTTAGGGTAGTATACTCAATGAGCATGAAAATCACCTGTAAATGGTTTCACCCATTATTTAGATTTTTTTATTGGTATTGGTAAATCTAAAATATCAAATATTATATCCCCCTTGGAAGATTCCATAAATGTGCTTTATACAGCATTATCCAACTGGTCAAGGCCATTAATTCTTTGGTTTTTTTTCAATTGGAGTTATCATAACCCATAACATATACTACCCATATAATAACTAATCAATGGATATATTATAATTGGTCCGGATTTATATTTTAATTTCAAATATAACATGATATAACCAAATAATTATAGGGATTTTTATATCCTCAATACAAAATTGGGAATTTAATTAAATCACAAAGGGAATTTAACTTATAAAAGTTAAATTTGTTTTAGAATCTATGAATAAAGACTCATGGGATTACGATATGGTTTTTATTAATATAATTGGGTGAGTTTTTTTCTTGTTGGTTAATGAGAATAATGTGGTTGGTGAATTCTAGAGATGTAGGATGCCATTTTGGCTGTGTGATCAGGTGGCTTGGGAGTAAACACATGTCTCTAATTTATAGATTAAAGGTGATATATGGTGACTACATGTGAAACCTATTTATTTTTGTATTGGTAAACTTGGAAATTTATATTTTTATTGAGGAATGTTATCATTTATAAAAGAGTTTAGGTGGTGTGGTTGGGGTGGTGTCTCCAAGAATTTTATTTCAATACTGCAAGGATGATAGTCATTGGGATATGGAAGGTCTCAATTGATTAATCCATCTTAAAGAGATGTGATAGAGAGTTGATAAGGATTATTTTGGGATGGTTGGGCCATGGCCATTGAATTGGAATTGGTAGTTCCCTATAATAAGAGGTGAAATTGTATAGGGATTAGAGTGTAGTGGCACCCAATATTTTATTTAAACTAGATGGTGGATAAATGGGTTAAGGGATGTGTTAATGGTGGATTGGAAGAGAATCATGAATTTTTTAATCTTGAACCATGGATCATGTGGTGCTTTTCTAAAGGAGTGAAATAAATGAACCCTATAGTGCAGAATTTACTATTATTCATTGGAGTTTAGGGCCCTTGTTATGAAGTACATATCGATAAATGTGGTGGGAATATTTCTTGGAAGTCAAGAATAAGAAAAAATTTATGCTTAGTTATATCACTCAAGTGAGATAGAGGTGTCCATTTCCAATATTGAGTTTGAAAATGATTAGACAATTGGGAGTGGTTATTGTGATTATCTCCAATAAATAAACAATGTGTACACTCATATAGTGGGGAATGATGTATCAGTAGTGGGCATGTGACCCATATGTTTGAAGGGTCGATGGTGTGTGAAACTAACCATGGAGTATTATTGATGGAATCATGATACTAGAGAAGATCCAATGATATGTGTACTTATATTCCTCAAATAATTATTAATAACAAATAAGATTTGATAGTGGATTATGAAAATTCATTGGATTTAAAATCAACGAGGAACTAAAATGGTCTGAGGGTTCTTAGATCCGGGTTGTGTCGGTGTGTAAGGCATGATGTGATGAATGTTTTGGAATAGTTTGAATATAGACATGGAATATCACATGAATTTATATTTGGAATCTAAATTTATGTTCATGTGACTATAAACTGCCTCTAGGCGTGAAGGAAATATAATCATTTCGGTTGGCAATGCACCAACTGGTAGAGTTGGGTGTTTTTAGGAAGAGTCAGCTAAGGCTGAACTGACATATGTTAATGTATATAATTAGATATAAAAAGCATAAAAACTTATTTTGTATGAAATTTTGGGGATTATGTGTGTGTTTTGGTAATCAAACAAGTATTTTCAAGGAAAATCTGATATATTTTATTCTTATGCGTGACGAGAGCTTACTCATCCATCAATGTTTAGAATTCAGTTATGAGGAGAGGTAATTATATTTAACTAATTTTCGCATATAATGTTTTGTTTGGTATTATAGTAACCATGAAAATTATATTTTTGTAGCATGTTTTGGTGATCAACAAAAAATTCTAATGGTAGTGGCACCAAATCATCAGAATTGGGGGTTGTAAAATGTAGCTTATGGTGGTAAGAACTATAGGCATAATAGGTATTTAGATGATGTATATATCATTACTCTAGATATATGGGTTTTGGTAAAATCATTATTCTAATTTCGATTGTATTGTTAGGTATTAATAGTCTGAGTAACTGAAATTGGATGTTTTTACATGGTTATTCTTCAATAATTTGTGAGTGGAATGAAGTCATATAGTTTATATGGTTTCTAAAATATGATGGGGTATGTGTATAGATGAAAATAAAATTTATTGGGGATGTTAACTATTATGGGGGTTATAATTCTCTATTATTGTATAATAATTTGGATTTTTAGGGGAAATTGGAGTTTTCATTTTGTGGATGAGTTTGATTTTCATATGGAACTTAAAATGATAAATTGAGTTTATGAGAACTTAAAATTAGTGGGTTTGGTTTGTAAATGAGGCTAATAGGTGAGACAGGGCACTTTGGTTGGTTCTAAGAGAGAGTGAGGTTGGTCGAGGAGAAGAAAACAGTATTTAGGAAACTGTCCTATTGGTGGTGTCTAGAACAGGTAGGATCTTCTTCTTATTCCCATCAATTACTCAGTGTGGAACCATAAAACTACTAATGGGGGTTTTAATGAGTTTAAAATACAATATATTCATATTATGTTTTTAGTATTGAAGGCCAACTTCCACCTCCCTATTTTTTTGTGTTATATGGTTGAGCCTCTCCCCTTGGGTTCCCCCTTCTCCCTTGATAATGGGATGGTTTTTGTGTTATTATTTAGGGATTAATGGTATTATTAATCTTTAATTATCTTATCCCCATTATATTCTTGATTATTTTCATGTTTTTAGTTCTTAGTTAGATATTTTAGTGTTGAATACACAAAATAATGATAGAATCATCCAATTATACTAAGGTTTTATGGGGCCTTCATAGATGATATCTTCAGAAGACTTCAATCCACTATAGTGTGTTGTACTAATGTATGTATTTAATTCCACCAATTTTATAATGGGTTAACCATAAAGTGTTTATTATTTATTGATTTTATCATTTTCCATTGATTTGGACTTTATATGGAAATATGTTTTGGGGTACAACTCAGGTACATGGATAGCATTTTGTTGTTGTTCTATGATAGTGAGAGATTATGTATGTTTCTTCATTTCTAACTCTATTTTTTAATTAAGGGTAATTTCAATTACACTTATTTGTAAATAATTTTTTGGGTTTAAAAGGTGTGAGTATGTAAGGACTGTTTATGTATATAAATGGCTTGTAGAGAATACATAGACATTTATTCCCTATGGAAATCTAATTTGGGATGGTTTTAAAAGTTAGATGGTATCAATACATAATCCATATTACATTTATTTTTTACAAATGTATTTGTTTTTTGTTCATTATGGACTCTCTAGGAACTAAATTGATTAATATTTAATTATTTTGAATGTCCCTTATCTTAGTTAAACTCCCCTTGGCAATCTATGAAAATTATGGAAAGTGTTCCCTAAGTAATTACTCAAAAATAATTTTCAGTTATACAAATTGAATAGTTAAATACATTTGTTCTTTTAAATTGTGTTTTTAAATTGGTACGTTGAAAATACGGATTATATAATGTTAAATTTATTGGTTTTTTGAAATGAAAATAAAGATATAGTAATTTGGTTAGGTACCTGAAATTGAATTTAGAATAGTAATTAGGAATTTTAATATTGAAAATTGAATTGAAATTTATTTTTAAAATGAATCATTAATATAGTATTTTAAAAGGGTAATTTGATTTGGTTTTTTAAATGCATATATGAAATTGTGTTGATTGTGTGTGCATACTATTTTTTGAATATAGTATATATAAATGGTATTTTAAAATATTAATAAAAATGGTATTTTGGAATGTTGATTGAAAATTAAATCATTGAAGTTATAATGTAAATGGTGATTAGAAATATATTGTAAAATTCATTTTAAAATGGTTTTTGGACATTGGAATTTTAATTTTGTCGAATAGTAATATTTAATTATCCCTTATGCCTAGTATGTGTTTCATTTTTTATATAAAATATGAGTTATTGAGTTCTCAATTTATATGGAAATAAGGCTGTCTATACATTATTGTTTATAAATCAAATTAAAATTTCTCTTTGTTGTGCTCATAAAACAGTTGGTGAAAACAGAACCTTGGTGGATTTGGTTTTGATTGTTGGATCTGAGATGAACCAGACCCCATGGTGGATTTTGGTTGTGCACATTAGACGCAAGATAAAAAGAAACCCTTGGTTGATTTTGTTTATACTCCCCGGATCGATGGTGAATCCATAACTTGGGTTATTTTCTTAGTCAGGGATGGGTTTATTAACCTTAGTAGGATATGGGTTCGAATGGTCACCACGACATGCTCTGAAACATGCTAACACATTTTGAAGATGGTAGGAAACATTCCCAACTACCATCACATATACCATAATTGAAATTTCTTTTATAAATTACAATTTGAATTCTTAAATGGTTGTATTTTTAATTTATTAGATTTATTAAACTATATACACTTTTTATAGATAGGTAATATCATGGATTTTATTGATGTCGTCGACTGAGTTACAATAACACCTTGTTCGAGCCACCATGTTACTTTGGTACACAAGAAACACTATTCCTATTACTTGGTATAGGTTTCATGAAAGTCCCTATGATGATATTTGTTGATTAGATTATTATTTTCGAGTTCAAATGTTGTGAATGGGACAAGAATTGAATCACATGAGTATGTTTTGTTAAACTCATATATATTTTATTCTTTAAGTATTTTTTGTGTATGTTCCACTTGTAGGGAATCCAATTGGGAATTTATGAAACAATGATTTTTATCACATATTATATTGAATTTATTTTTCACCAAATTCCCTAGTTTTTATATTAGTATGTAATTTTTTATCTATTTTTCAACATTATATTATATGGTTTTAAAATAAAGGCATACTCTCCCAATGGAAACCACAGAGGGAATCAACTCCAGTTGGCATCCAATAGTATAAGTGGAGGTTCAGTTGAGTTACAATAGTGACAACCAGTCTAATCACTGATCAATGGTTAAGGGAATCATAAAATTAGATAAAACATTAAGGTTCATAAATAAATATTTCATTAATTTATGGAAATAATTCTATTTTAAAACTTCTAATGACCCATGCACTAAATTTTTAAATACTATGATTTTGATATTTCTGATTTGAAAAATTTTTCATTATTTTATCTAGCATAGATTCAATACTTATGATGATGTTGGGATTTTTTATTTAATTAGGGGACCTTAAATATGCCAAACTACATTCAAATTAATTATTGTCAATGTACACTAATTATTTTATGGAATTGGTTAATTCTAAAACATGAATTTTATTTTATAGTATATGAATTTTTTCTATAAATTGTTGTAAATTTTGTTTCATTGTGTGACTTATCAATCCTATTTATCCCTGAATTAAATTAGGGAACATTTTTTTATTATCACCTACAAAATATTTTTTTGGGAAATTTTCAGAGTATTTTTAAAAATAACATTGAATTTAAAGATTATTATTTCTATTAAATTAATAATATATTAATCCAAATGATCAATGAAATGAAAATAATATTATAGGTTGAATTTTATATTATTTACCCATATAAATGATCGATGTCAGATGTATTCATTAGTATTAATTATTATTCATACAAATATATTTGGTTGTATGAATTTATTCTCTAATCAAATATCTGTTTCTATTTACCAAGATGTGAAGGGAAGTTTTGAAGTTTGGCGGGATTAAAATTGAAGATTTTTCGAGGCCTATAAAAATACTAAATTTAAATCAGTTTTTAAATCGATAAAATAGATTTTCACCAGGATATTTTTCATTTTTAGAGAGAAATAATTTTCTTCACACAAAATAACCCATGTGTGGAATTAATTTTTAAAATTATATCTTTACGGGAGATATATATATTTTTATTTTATTATTACATTAATTTCACTATTTTTATATTTGATTGCTTGAGGATTTATAATGATTAATGTGTGGGGAAATTAGTTGTGGCTTATTTTAGATACATCTTTTCCACATCATGTTTGTGAATTATTTGGGATTTTTTATGAATTTTTTTAAAAAAAAGATATACTAAAATATAGTTAGTTTTATGAGGAATATATTGTTTATTTAACATTTAGTACTAAAACCAATTTTTTTCATAAATTTTGATATGTTATTTGATTTAATTTCTATATTATTAAGAATAATTATTTTGAATGTTTTTAGTGAATAACAATTAAAATTAAAATTATATTTTATAATTTATTTTTTTGTTTTTGTTTTGGAAATTTAATACATTGAAATTAAATGACTTTATTTTAAAAATTACTAATTTTAATCATTATTTTTATTATTTCATGAAATATTTAATTTAATATTATAATTACTTGATTATAATTATTGAATTTATGTTTTTAATTTTTTATTGTCACTAAATGCAACATTTTTTTTCAAAGAATGATGTTTAAGGGTAGATAACTCTATATGTAAAGGTCACTACACAGAACAAGAGAAGTTCATTTAAGAAAGATGTATGAATGTGGAATCTGAATTCTTGGGCCTTGTAATGGTTAAGAAGTGATACATGTGTTCTGTAAAGTTACCCATCTGCTTCAAACAAGATCCTGTAATGGTCAGGCGTAAGATTCAAATACCACATCAAGGATGAATGTGTATTCCATAATACACACTTTCATAGCCCCCACATGTGTCTGGGACATCACCCATGCTACGTAGGGGTCAACATATTTCTATAAAGGTTATTTTCCCATTCATGTCAGCTATATAGGTTTAGTTTTAAATGGGACAACTTTTTTTCCAGAAAATATTTCTAAAAAAGAAGGGTAGAACTATAAATATAAAAATCTACGTCATGGTATTTGTGTGTTTGCATAAAGGTCATATTATCCTTTTTTAAGCTACATAAATGTACATCCAAAATTGCATAAAGGTATCATTAAGGTTGGGATTTCATTCATAAAGCTAACTCGTGGTTTCAAATTTCTAATGTAAGGGTCATTGCCTGCATACATAAGGATAATTATATTTTCATATAGGTAATATCAAATGAAAATGATTCCATATAATAAAGAAACAACTCATATATTGAGCCGTCATACTTCAAATGGGATATATAAAGTTCATTACCTTTTAATACTATTTAGGAAAAGGATTAATACACCTTCATATGCCCAAAAATATAAGATCAATTCATAATCATGGGAAGGAAGAAGATCGGAATAGAAAAAAGTTAAAAGAATATGAATAAAATTCAAAACATTATCAAGGAAACATGAATACTTCAAGTCAAGATAACATGGGGACATTAAAAAAAATAGAGATCATCTCAAATCATGTGAGGGAGATGATGAACATTAAAGGCCACCTTATACTGATAAGAAATTTTATGGGACATGCTGATGGTGAGATATTGAGTAGATTTCAACACACCTTTTATGTAAAAATGGGGGATTCTTCATTCAATAAAAGGATAGATCATCCATTGTTCATTATCTTTCTTCGATAGAATATTTGTATTAGGGATTATTGAGGAGAACTAGGTATACATGATAGCTTCTAGAGTAATAACTATATTTGGAGCTTCTCAACAGACATGTGTCTTGTTATTTATTTAGTTTTTCCCTATGATTTCATTATGAACTCAATGTTTCAATTTTTTAATATTAATCTGATTGTAAAATAAATTATTTTTAAGGAAAATAAAAGTGTTTTTGTTCATTAATTTACTTAATTGTTTTGTTTTCAATTGTATGTAGTAATTATATACCTATCTTATACAACGAATACTTTCTAAGCCCTCAATAATATATATTCATTGTGCTTGATTGTATTTATCATCAACAATTAAGAACTATATTCCAAAAATATTCTTAAAATATGTGTTGAATAGAAGAATTGGATACAAATATTAATTTTTTTTATCTTGGTAGGACAAACATCACTATATTTCTCAATGTGTATTTTCAGTTAAAGGCATGCTACTTAATATATCTTCTGACTCCCAATCCTCTCACCATTAAGGTTGGAATCATAATTAATGTTGTTATTTATATAAATTTTTTTATTTTGAATGATGTAATATGATTTTTAAATTTTATCAATTGAAATTACCCTAAGTATCTCATCATATTGTTACTCTTATGGTTGTTTTCTCTAGATTTATCCTCATATACATTTTTATTTCACTATTATTACATCCTAACATGTTCAAATTTCTGTTACCATTAATTCCATTGCAGAATGTGTTTTTTTGAGTTTTTTATTAGGTTTTTATTTCTATTTTATATTTCCCAACCTACCTTTTGGGTTTTACACATTCATACTACATTAATAATGTTAACTAGTGAAAAATAAACAATTCCAATGGCCTAACAGTATATTGGTAAGTGTTATTTGTAAGTGATAATGAAAATATTTTCATTAACAACTGAAATATTTTGAGGAATTTTTTTCAATGTGTTTCAATAATGATGATAATTCAATTGAAAATATTCATAAGTAAGGAAAAAATTATAATGTGGAATCTGATGTTACAATGTTGATGAGTTTAATATGTCAAATGAATAGAACATTAAGAATATGATTCTTAAATCTCACCAATATTAAATTTTAATTTAATATTAGATGTTACTCCTTAATTAGTTAAATAGAATTTTTTCATTAGGTGAAAATATGGTTTTGTGGATGGAATTACATATAAATGTAATGGATTTATAAAAACTGTTCAATGTCCAACAAAAATAATGATGATCTTCCAAACTATTATATTTCATATTTTAGATAGGTGATTACATATGGTTTTATTATTATTATTAAAACATGTTAACATTACAAAGTGTATCCTTTAATATAAATTTAAATATATACACTATCATTCAATCACATTTAATTAAAATATGTATATGTTGATATGAATTTTACGATGTGAAGTTTGAATTTACCACACAATATATTACATTGGGTTCTCCTAAAATGATGATCATAATAAAGTATTATAGAAGGAAATTAGTTTTTATGGTTATCATGTATGTGATTCTTGTTTCAAGATATTTTTTTTCATGAGGCATAATGTTAGTATTATGCAATTGATGGATTTATGAGTATACCAGATAGAGTTAAATTTAATATGTTTTGGTAAACTAGGGGTGAATGTATTATATTTGGTGACCCCAATACCTAATATGGGTTGGATACAAAGACTGATAACATTCATATATTGATAAATTTATTAAGTAATCATTAATTATTATATTACTTGGGGGTTGTTGGGTGTCATTATGATCATGCTATTGGTTAAATCCCATCCAAGATTAGATTTCTCAACATATAGGAGGAGCATGACATTTGTGCCATCAATGTAGATAGATTAAGGGTGTTTTTGGTCACACTAAGATAGTGTGTATGAGGTGTTTATAATTTTTTTGTGTGATATGATATATGATCATCCAAAAAGAAGAATTAAATGTGATATATTCATCAACTTGTTCAATAAATACATAGATAATTGATAATGATTCAGTTGGCAATTTGGGATTGAAATACTCAAGGTCCCACGGATGATAAATGTAATAGAAAATAGACTATATAGGAATGAATTATTTCATATGAAATAACTGGTGAAAATATATATTAATAAACTTGTGTTGGTTGGAAATCATAGAAGATCCCAATATATCTTGATTAGAACTGATTCATTGATAGGGTCCTCTCTTTTCTTACATTCATTAATATAGTTACTTTTATATTCTTTAATTATATAATTTAGTATGGTGTTAAAGTTTTTTGGTGAATTCATTTGGATAATGTTTGATATAGAGAGTTACTCCAACGATGTTTTTGAGTTAATATTTAAGATATTTGGATTGGTATTCATATAGTATTAGATATGTTGTGATAAATATTGATGCTAATGATATATTTGAATTTTTTTTCAAGAATATGTCTAAAAAGGGTTTTAGAAAGGGTTTACTAAGTTATTTTATAGGTAATAATATAAATTGAAATGAAAATATGTATATAAAGTATTATTTAAAGTCGGAGAATGAAGGAGATATACCCCAAATAAGATATGCATATGATGAATTTGGCTGAATCAAATTGTATTAAAAGAAATGCTATAAATAATGGAATTTATGACACATCCTATGAATGTAAAATTTTATTAATACATATATCATATGGAATGATATATGATACCATTCCAAAATCATTGTATATAATGTCAATAGAAAATTAATTTTTAACATTTAAGTGATCATCCATATTGGATATCATTTAGTATATAATTTTATACGATGAATCAAAGAGGGGTTATATTCATATAATGAATTCATTCTAGGATGAGGCATTATTCAAGTGTTTTATAATGCATGATTGAGTTTATATAGTTATTAGTAAATTCTAGAAGGATATAAAATGCTTTTTCTATCCATAAAATGTTCATGGTCTCACCCATTAATTCATATCAAAATATCCCTTGATCTTATAACTCTCTTCCCTAATTCCCTTTTCCTTCTTATGGCTCCAACATTTTGTTTGTGAAAAGATGATCTCAATCAAGAATTGACTAATTCAAAACAATGTTTCGATTACTCTAGAGGAGGTATGCCGTTATTTTTTCACTTATGTGATCTTTATCAACCAAAAATGATTTATATGGATACTATTTTGGTGCATTACTATAAGGTATAAATCACTACTTATTCATTTTTCAGTATTATGATTTCAATTTCTTGAATGGTTGGTATTATTATACATGATTATATTTTTATTTCATAGTGTTTAATGAGATTTGTTAGATATTTTGAAACCTATAATAATGATCTAAAGTAAACACAAACAAACACACACACATAAACATACCATGGGGACCAAAGTATTATACATTGTTTCCAAATATAATGGCATTATCTTTATTCTAATAGAAATATTATTTATTTATTATTTGTAATAAAAATTATTTTCAACTTCCCATAATAGGTTGGTTTTTTTGAACATTCCTAAATAGACCCATACACATTATTACTGAATTTATATGAGGATCAGTGAAGAGCCACTTGTGGGTTAATCTTGTGTCATATATTTTTATTAGTTTCTGCACTTATAAAAAAATAACCTTTTTATAATTTTATATTTTCATACCAGTAAGGATATAAATGATCATAGTTATCTTTTACCCAACATGAAAAAACCACATGTAGTGTATATAAAAATGTATAAAAATAAACATTGAAATTTTATACATGGTTTATTTCCTTTGTAAATACATACCTGTGGCTGTTTATTTCTTATTCCCCTGATCACTAATTCTCTTATACAATATGAACTCAACTGAATAAAATTTATGTGTTCCATATTGACCATAAAGTGATTTGGACACTAACACAATATTTATCATGGTTATTACGGTACTCATATTCCCAGTAATATTATAGAGTCACATTATACCATTCTTTCATACTCATCTTCACACAAGTTCAACAGCTTTACTATTTTAATATAAAAGTATATCGTTTTTGACATTAAAACATTTATCTCTAATAATAAAATGATGAAACTAAATCCATGAAATCTGATCTATTTATTAACTCTTGATTCATTTACTACATTATTATATTTAAAAATTGAGATCAT
The DNA here is from genome assembly GCA_963277665.1 of Viscum album. NCBI lineage: Eukaryota > Viridiplantae > Streptophyta > Magnoliopsida > Santalales > Viscaceae > Viscum > Viscum album. The sequence continues at coordinate 154,644,408 of OY728166.1, read as the reverse complement.
ATTTGTCCATATTTGAATACCCATTACAAATATGTGTATCAAAACCTACTCAATATCATCTCTCACTCACCAAATCTCTTTTAATATTTATGTGCCTAGAATGTCGTGATTCATAGAAAGTGTTGAATCTCTAATAATAAACAATAAAATAAATTTTACACATTCCTCATCGTTGTCTTTTTTATGAATCAGATGGATTTTTTTCCTGAACTAGGTCATATCATACTTGTTCTTCTCTTTTGACACTCAAATGAATTTTCTTCTCAAAAGTGCATCAAAAACTACTTCCCTTATCCTTTTCAAGAGCTCGGGATCTATTAGTTCATATCCATAAAACCCAAGGATCTCAATATTGTCTTATTTTATATTAATTTTTCTCATTCACAGATAGATATGTGAAATATTACAATATTAAATGTCTCACATCATTTAATTATTCATAAATAGAATATATTGGGACTCTTTTGAATCCCTATACAATTATCCTTATAAAAAAAAATTTAGGATAATCAAGATCACTCATTCACCCATTTTACAATTTCATGATAAACTGTATGATTTCATAAAAAAATTACTCAAAAATATTTTAAAAACACCCTTTATTTTATTCATACTCATTTTAACTCTCAATAAAATATATTTCCCATTTCATATTTTCTATTAAGAATATTATATATCCATTTCAAAATATATTTAAAACATCTATATTAAAATAAAATTCAACACTATAAAAAATTATATAAAGGATTTAGTCAATGTTTGGTTCTTCTTCTCATAGCATGACACGACTTTAAACATAACCTTATCTTTACATTATAGGGAAACATTAATTTCATGAATGAAAAACCGAAATTAATACTCATTAGTTATGTCTAAATCACATAATTTAAACTCAATATTTAAGTCACCTACATCATCATTTTTATTAAAATGTTATCATCTTCATTTTCCTCATTTAAGTGATTATATTGTTGAATTTCCTCAAAATCAAGATTCAATAAAGGCCTGGACAATGCATCAAAATGTCATTAACAATAATGAATATCCATTAAATATTAAAATCTTTGTTCTCATTATTATTGAATTATTTGATTTCAATATGCATTGTAATAATTTACTATACATCTTTCAATCATAAATATTATCATTTCAAAAAAAAATTAACAATAAATCAAAATACCATTTTAGTTTATTTTTTCTTGTAACACTGAATAACATATTTGAAATCCTATGTAATAATTTTCTATTTCAATAAATTAATTGATAAAATTCTTAATTTCTTGACATTATCTTAAATATTTATTCTATATATTGTAGTTATATATATCATGGTACAGTATATTTTATAAGACTTTTTATGTCTTACATAGTAACAAAAATCATTCAAAAAGTCATTAGATTTTATAAATCATAATAAAATTTTAAAATATTTAAAAACATTTATTTCATATAAAATATGATGTCTTACAAAATATTAAGAATCCATATTGTCTATAATAAATTCTTATGAAATTCAATGCATTTGTAGAAAGTGATCATTCATTTTTCAATTTCAGAATACTCACGATCCATAAGTATAGCGAAAATACAAAAATTCAACCATGAAGTAATATTTATTCTTCAAGTAATTACTTTTTAATTCTTAATATAAAGTCATATGATTTCTAGGCATAAAAACATTTCAATTTATAATCCAAAATTCCATATTTATCTCATTAATTAAAATCCTATTCATGTGATTCCATGATTTATATGAAAATTTTGAATCATTATCCAATGTATTTTTACAACTTATTTCTATAATTTTCAAGATAAAAATACTTTTCTTTGTTTTTTCTAGCATTTGAACATTAATATTCATATTTAAGCTACTGTATATTTATTTAAATTCAAATCATAAATCCATACATCAAACCAAGATTCTCATTCTTTGTTTATGTTTCTTATACAACACTTCTCCATGTTCAAAACTTGACTTTAACATTAATATTATCTCTCCAATCATCCAGTGTTAAAATTACTTCTGTGAAAGTTTCCAACTAGGTATTCATAGGAAGTATCACCTAATTTATTTTACCATTACATATGAAAAAGGCCATTACTTTAGGTGAATTCTAACTACATCATCAAAAAACTATTTATACTATTATTGAAAATAAATAAAATATACTCTAACATAATGGTACTTCAATATCCCACATTTTATTTATTTTCAATTCTTGGAACATTTCCATAATCACACAAGGATATAAAAATATCATTTTCATTTCCAGATATTGACAATAAATAAAAATGGAATAAAATTTCCTCTCACCCACATTGATGTTATATGAATATGTGGTGTAAATATAAAAGAAAATAGTTTTCCCCCCTTCTCATCAGAAATTAGGGAACCTGTTCTACATTAAAGATTCATAAAATATCTTTTGATCTTAATTTTTCAATGATCTCAATTCACTCCATCAAATATTATTGATACCACACTCCTCCTGTAAATTTTACAAAAATATATTAACATTATATATATATGTTCTTAACCAGTATAGATAACAATGATCTCTAATTAAAACCACAAGTATGTCTATAAACTACCATTCATGTGATATCATTATGAATTTCACATACAGGGGACAATTAATGATATATTTTTCCTGAATTTGATTAAACCTACATTTAATTCAACAATCTCATCAAATAATTTTCGGTTAAATTTATCCCCCCTTTAGATAATCACTTTACCTAGGAAAAATAGTTTAATACCATCGGAACAAAATTGTGAGAAAATCATATTCTACTCATTTTCTTTGCTAAATCGGTCTAGAATTCTAGATTTAATGAATAAGAGAAAATATCTGGAAGCTTATCCAATTTTGATAACTCCCCCATTTGGGATTGTCTCTAATATTCCTCATCATGCAAGGTTATGAATTTATGATATCATTTTTTTCATGGTACTATTTTTGAGAGGTATATCTATTGAAATTCACTATGTGGTTATTTATTCTAGTTGATTATAAATTACTACTTTGAACTAGTTATACTCCAAAGAACATATTCATATCCTTCTATTTCATCATAGTAATGAATTTATGGTAATAAGGTGGCTCTAATTAAGATATTTATAGTGATAAATATATATAATAAATTGATCCCATCACATAAACTCATTTCTTTTAATCTTTAATGTTTATATATTTCTTCATGGTTTCTTCACCATTAATTTTATAAATTGGTAAATCATTTGGAATCGTAGTATTCCCATTAATTTATAAAATATTTTTATTTTAAATGGGATTATCAAAAATTAATATCAATGAACTATCTCCAGATCAATACTACCACATCTTCAATGCCATTTCCAACTGAATTGCCATAAATTGATAAGAAATCCTTTAGATCTTGGTCAACCTTATTCTTTTCTGGGACACATTTTTCATTGAATTGCATTTGGGATTAAGAGTAATTGGAGTTTTACCTCTGTTTTTAGACATATTTTAATATTATTTATGCCTTTTAATACACCTAATGTCACTATATTAGTCCAATTATAACCTTACAAATGCATCTTTATCATCTTTTATGCTACCCATTTATGAGAGCATATTCCTCTGTGATGTCTTCAACATTGAAAATATTTTTGTTTCATTATTGGAATGAATATTATTTAGATTCCATATATAACATCCCACGTATGTAATGAATAATAGATATTTTTTTCTATTTCTATTAATGAATAAGATAGTGTTTTAGAGGCTTAAAATGAAAATAAATCCAATCTTAAGCATGGAATACACTAAGATTTTTTTACCGCCTTTTGATGGAAAAACATTTTTAAATCTATATTTTGACAATTTTATAAGCTATGTTTGTCAAAATAAACTTATTCTTTATGATTGGGACATCAAAATTTACTTTTTGTGAATTATTGGTATTTTTCTGACAATGTTCATTTTTTTTAATGAATAGTGAAAAATACTGAATTTTACATCAAAACTGCTTTTTAATCTACATTATTTATATGATTAGATTATTTTTTGAATTGGTTTTAAAATGAAATTAGAATATATTTTTACAATTTAATCCAATGGTGGTCATTAGTATTAATTTCACTTTGTAATTGGGCATAAACTAATGCCTAACTTTTCATAGATATTGTTTAAAAAAACCCACTATTTGTTTTGACAACGGGAATTAAATTTTTATTCAATTATTGCAAGTTATGTGTTTGGAATTTGGTAAAATGGATTACATATTTGGAATCAGAAGGTCTAAATTAATTAATCAAGACTCTTTTGTTTTTGGAAATTATGAATAGTAACGACGGTAATTATATTTAATTATCTTGATTAATGAGTAATCTGGTAGTTAAAGATAATAAAATAATATAATAATAATATAAAATTATCACAACATGTGTCATAAGGCTACTGGTTGTCTCATGTTAGACCATGGGATTCCTTGTGCCAAACTTGGGGGCCCCATGGAATCACTTTTGTGAGAAAGTGACTTTTTATCTTTTTATTTTTAAAGAATGTTAAATGTGACAAAGAATGTATCACCAAAGTAAAATATTTTTAATTTTGGCTACATAAAATATATTTTGGACTATAAATATTAATTATAAATCTAAAACGATTTCCTACATCATGATATTTTTTTATAATTTTCATACATTAAATTTATTTAATTATTTATGACATCATGATGATGCAGCGATTACCTCATTAATAAAGGATTTAAATAAAATGAGATGATAATGTAAAATCTATGATCTAAACCTGTACAAAACCTATTGTAAGGGTGGATCTCTTACCCTTATCATTTTACCCTCGAATTATATCAATGTGGGACCTTTTGAATCAGAAAATCATTTTCAAATAAAGTAACATTTCCTTACTTTCCAAGAGTACCACTCCTCTCCTCTTATAAAAGGCCCCCACCTCTACCTCCATACCCACACTCCCAAAGACTTTGTCTCAGCCAACCCCTGCCCATTTTTTCTCTCCACATCCCTCTCTTACTCTTTGAAGCCTCACTTTGGGCAGATGCCTTCCCAAGGAAGCCTTTGAGCTCAAACCAAAGGGAGTTACCCGATTTCAAGGTAATGTCTTCACTTGAGTCCTTTTGTTTTATTTTGCTTCTCCAACCCACTAAACTCTTTTTATTCATTTATTTTGTAACAACTATAGTATATTAAATATAGTAGGATTTTTTTATAAGAAGGATTCTAGCTACACTTACACACACCTACATCTAATGGTTAACGGACATACTGTTTCCGTGGATGGTGAATTTATGCCTCCCAAAACGATGATTGTTCAACATTCTTTTAACACCTTCAAAGATGGCCATTAAGATGTCACTATATTTATATATGATATATAATATTTTTATGTTTTCCTTAAGCTTTATTATTTTTCATTTTGGGCATACCTTTATGGTTTCCATTATGGGTAAACGCAATATCTTCATTTAAGGAAGTGCGGAATACCGCCCCCTCAAAGTGATTTGATTCGTTAAATACCATATGTGGGACGTATAGTGGATGGATCTATGATATTATATATGATATTATACTAGAATTATAATATACCTTTATATCATTATGATTCCATTCTATAAAATATGAATTAGAAATGAAAGTAGCGTTCATGCGTACGTACGGCATACCGTCTCCACGAACGGTGAATTTCATTTCTTACCTCTAAATGATTATGTAATATTATAAATGCATGTATATACTGGATATATATGATATATAAATCATGATTGTAATTCTGGATATAATGGATACAAGAACAACTTGTAATTATAAAGGGTTTATTTTTTACTCAAGTACCATTGATCGTTAAAACGACCGTTATTAACTTAAATAATTACATAGTGTTAATGACATGGAAATAAGTGATATAAAAGGAATAATGAACTTGAAAAGGGTTCTTAAGCATGTAGAAATTAACTCAAGTTTATTATTCAGGACATTATAGAATGATCGAGTCAAGTCGGACCCGAGGTATGGGACTTCATCTCAATCTCTTTTCATTGAGGCATATTTTGTTTTATACAAAACCTTCTTCTATACGGTGTATAAAACCCTTTGAATTTTACGTTTATCCAAAAGGAATCTTTTTTATATGAAGCGTTTTACTAAATGACTAAAGGGAATGTTTTTGTCATACGTATGCGGCGACAACGACTTCTCCGCCGCTGTGACCATTATTTGAGTTTTGTCTTCCTCTACAAGCCATTCCTTATTTTTAAAAGAAAAATAAATACCATGTTTTACTTTACTTTTATTTTGGTATTGAAAATGGTTTCCATGATGTTTTTAAATAAATGTGTTGTATTGATATCTTGTGATTGAATGGTGCAAATGTTATGTTTCCTTTCTGCATGTTTTATGTGATACGATTATGTTGAGGTTCTTTTGAATTATTATGAAGACGGGTGGTTCCATGATAAAATAAGGACGGGTGAGCCCGATATAGCTCTCCAATACATTGGGTAATATGAAGGAGTGAAATGTTAAGGTTTCCCCGAAGGGATTTAGGGAATATACTGTGATGGGTATTCCAAACTTAACCAAGAGGGTTACTCCCTATTTAAGAATCTTATGAATGCCACAAGTTACCTTTATGTATTATGATTTCTATAATTTAATCATGATTTTATGAGTTATGTTAAAGTGCTTATGTTTTATGGGTAAAGTATGATTTCATTCTTATGTATATATATACCCATGTTTCCTTTCCATATTTTTATATCCCTTACTGATATTTTTATGCTCATCCCATGTTTTTTTGAAATGTTTTTCACGGGTCAAGGGAAAGGTACATGATATGATGATAGTGTCAAGGAAGTGTCAAGAAAGAATCCATGTTTTATTTTAAATATGTTTCCAATGATGGGAATGAAGAATACTATCTTTATGTAACCACTTTGTTTATATGTGGAATGTAATGCAAGTTTTATGATCTAATTCTCTAAAACTCTAAAACCGAAAAGATCCTCAATGTGTAATCTTGTAATAACTCGAGATTAAGTAATGTTTAAGGTTGGGGACTTATAGTTGATATCAGAGGTCGGTTTAGATAACATTAAGAGTTAGAATTCTATTAAATTATTATCCAAAAAAAATTTTATGGTAAAATTGAAGTGATATAGTATTTGAATATTACCATGTTGCTTCATCTAAGACATGTTTGTTCAGAATGGTTTTCCGCAGAGGAAACAGGGAAGCAGTGCTAGGAAGGCATGCAGAAGGAAATAACCTTCCGAATCAGCATCCTGAGATGGTCAGAATTGGAACTGAACAGTTTCTTGTAGTAATGGCGCAGTTGACTCAAGCGATAAATGGTGGTGGAATCCATGCACAAGATGAGCCAGATCAACCGCAGAGGAACATGTCAGTGGTGGAACATTTCATGAGGCAACATCCCCCATCATTCAGAGGATCATCTGACCCTATGCTAGCTGAAGGGTGGATTAAAGCACTGGATAATATTTTTGATGTCATGGGGTGTTCAGACAATCAACAGGTTAGTCTTTCTCTTTACCGTTTGGAGGTTGAAGCAGATCAGTGGTGGTCGATGGTTAAAAATATCAGGGATGCTGATGAGATTGATGCTCTCAACTGTGATGAATTCAAAGGTATGTTTTTTTGAAAAGTATTTTCCTAAGGATTTTCAACTTAGGATTGAAAAACAATTCTTGGAATTGAGGCAAGAGGAATAATCAGTGGCTACCTATGATGAATGGTTCACTCGATTGGAAAGGTATGCTCCAAATTTTATCCGAGACCTTGATAGTAAAATCAATCGTTTTTACTCAGGATTAAACCCAAAATATCGAAGGGAATTAGCTTCTAGTGAGTTTAAAATTTATGAAAAGATTGTTCGATGTGCTGAGAAGGTGGAAATAGAGTTTGCTGATGATCAGGTGTTCTATAACAACTAGCAGAAGAAGAGACCATGGTGGCAGGAGATAGGGAAGAATTCTTCAAAAATGTCTGATGGTAAGAAATCTATGTTTCCAGTTTGTGATAAATGTGGAAAAAGGCATGCTGGGGAATATCTTCTGAATTATGTAAAGTGATACCGATGTGGTAAGATGGGACATAAGGCTCGTGACTGCACTAAAAAGATCTAGGTGAAGGTAAGACCAAATTTGATTTACAGTTAGTGAAATGTTTTAAGTGAAATGAGATAGGTCACTATGCAAACGAGTGTCCGACAAAGAGCTTGAGTGATGGAAAGAAATTATACTACAATCAGAAAGGGGTGGTGAAATCCTTTACAACTACTTCAGCAGATGTCGGGCCATCAAATGAAGTTGTATGAGGTACTTTGTTTGTTTTTTCAGATTATGCCAGTGTGTTGTCTGATTCGGGGTCCACACATTCTTTCATCTCTGAAACCTTTTGTAGTAAAATTGGAATACCATCTCAAGAAATGACTCCTAAACTTTTTGTAAAAACACCTGGGGGAAATGATGAGGCAAAAAGAATTTAAAAAAATCTTCCTATCCTTATCTGTGGAAAGAACCTACTTGAAAACCTTATTATTCTACCTCTAGTAGAGTTTGATGTTATCCTGGGTATGGATTGGCTCTCTATTTACCATGCTAAGATTCACTGTAGAGATAAAGAAGTTTCTTTTTAGAAAGACTCTCAGTTTAGGTACAAGAATTAACCCTTACTGTTGATAACATATCAAGAGGCTGAGAAACTTGTAAAAGATGTAAATGAATGTTACCTTGCACACATCATTGAAAACAAAGGAACTGTTCAGATTAATGATGTGCTAGTGGTAAATGAGTATCCTATTGTTCTTCCTAATGAGTTTCATAGAATAATACTAGATCGGGAAGTTGAGTTTACTGTTGACTTAGTTCCTGATGCTAAGCCAATTTCAAAACCCCCTTATCGAATGGCTCAAATTGAACTTTTAGAGTTGAAGGAGCAATTGCAAGATTTATTAGAGAAAGGTTTCATTCGACCTAGCATGTCACCATGGGGTGCTCCTATTTTATTTGTTAAAAAGAAAGATGGTTCAATGAGACTTTGCATTGACTATAGAGCCTTGAATAACATCACTGTTATGAACAAATATCCTTTGCCTCATATCGATGATTCGTTTGATCATCTCCCGGGAGCTCAGTATTTTTCAAAGATTGACTTGAGATCGGGGTACCATCAGCTAAAGGTAAAAAAAGCAGATGTTCCGAAGATTGCATTCTGTACAAAATATGGCCATTATGAATTTGTAGTAATTCCTTTTGGGCTAACCAATGCACCTGCTGTATTCATGGAATTAATGAATAGAATTTTCCATGAGTTTTTGGATAAGTTTGTGGTGGTTTTCATTGATGATATTTTGTTGTTTTCTAAAATTAAAGAGGAGCATGAAAGACATTTAAGGGTTATCTTTCAAACCATCAAGGAAATTAAACTGTTTTGAAAATCCAGAAAGTGTGATTTTTGGTTGCAACAAATTTCATTCCTTGTTCACATTATTTCTAAAGATGGGATAACTGTTGATCCTACAAAAACAAAAGTTGTGGAATACTGGCCAAGACCCACAAATGTAACTAAGATTCGTAGCTTCCTTGGTTTGGCAGGATATTACCAAATGTTTGTTAGAAATTTTTTATTGTTTCCTAGTCTAATGACTATGCTAACTCGGAAGGGTGTTAAGTTAATCTGGACAAAAGAATGTGATGATTGTTTTTAGGAATTGAAAAGAAGATTGGTGAATGCTCCAGTTTTGGCACTACCATCCAGGAATGGTGAGTTTGTTATATACAGTGATGCTTCATTGAAAGGACTTGGTTGCGTCCTAATGCAGAATGATCAGGTAATTGCTTATGCTTTACGATAGTTGAAAACTCATGAGATAAATTACCCTACACATGATTTGGAATTAGCTGTTGTTGTTTTCGCTTTAAAAATTTGGAGGCATCATTTGTATGGAGTAAAGTGTGAAATATATACTAATCACAAAAGTTTAAAGTATATATTCACTCAGAAAGAGTTAAACATGAGATAGAGGAAATGGCTAAAATTAATCAATAATTATGATTGTACAATTCATTACCATCCGGGAAAAGAAAATAAAGTGGCTGATGCATTGAGTCGAAAAAGTAATGCTTCATTAGAAATGTTGTGTTTGTAACGTTATCCTTTGGTTAAGGATTTGATGAACTTTGGCATAGAAGTTGTTAGTGTAGGAAGTTATTATGTTTTGTTTCAGGTATCAGTGAGATCATCTCTATCAGATAGAATCAAGAAAGCATAGAAGCAAGACATTGAGTTTTAGAAAAAGGTAGAGCTAGTTCAGAAAGGTAAGTTGCCTGAATTCAACATCGATAATGATTGCATTTTGAGATTTGGTAAGAGATTGTGTGTGCCTTGTGATTCATAGTTGAAGAGAGAGTTGTTATGTGAAGCTCATAGTTCTCCGTTTTCAGTTCATCCTGGCAGTACTAAGATGTAAAGAGATCCGCGGGAGTATTACTGGTGGGATGGAATGAAAAGAGATATTGCTGATTTTACTGGGAGGTGTTTGACATGTCAACAGGTTAAAGCAGAGCGGAAGTTACCAAAAGGGATGCTTCTGCCTTTACCAGTGTCAGAGCGGAAATGGGAGAATATATGCATGGACTTTTTTGTGGTATTACTGAAGACATCTCGAGGTAATAATGCAATCTGGGTTATTATTGATCACTTGACTAAATATTATCATTTCCTCGATATAAGAGATACTTTTTCCCTAGATCAACTTTCCCGTTTGTATCTTAAAGAGATAGTCAGGTTACATGGAGTTCCCCTCTCCATTGTATCTGATCGTGATCTTAGATTCACTTCTAACTTTTGGAAAGGCCTTCAGAAGTCATTGGGTACTGAATTAAATTTTAGTACAACATTTTATCCTCAATCAGATTGGCAGTCAGAATGAAAAATTCAAACCGTGCAGGATATTCTTCGAGCTTGTTCGATGGATTATCAGGGAAGTTGGGACTAACATCTTTCTTTGGTTGAATTTTCATATAATAACAGTTTTCATTCCAGTATACAGATGGCACCATTTGAGGCGTTATATGGGAAGCGGTGTAGAACTCCACCTTTTTGGGATGAAGTGTGTGAAAGGAAGATGATGGGACCAGAATTGGTAGAAGAGATGGCAGAAAAAGTTGAGCTAATTCAGAAACACATGAAAATAGCTCAGAGTAGGCAGAGGAGTTATGCAGACAACATGAGGAATGATCTAACTTTTGAGGTAGGCGATCATGTTTTTCTCAAAGTCTCACCTTGGAAAACTGGGATGAGATTTGGTAAGAAAGGAAAGCTGAGTCCAAGGTTCATTGGACCATATTAAATTTTGGAGATAGTTGTATCAGTTGCATACCGGCTGGCTTTACCACCGAGTTTATCTCAGGTACACAATGTTTTTCATGTTTCGATGTTGAGGAATTGTATGCCAGATCCATCTCATGTTTTGATTCCAGAGGTAGTTCAGCTGGAAGAGAACCTATCTTATGAGGAACAGCCGGTCCAGATTCTTGACCACAGGGAGCAAGTGTTACGAAATAAGGTGATTAATCAGGTAAAGGTTTTGTGGAAAAACTACATGATGGAAGAGGCAACATGGGATTCTGAAAATGCAATTAGGGATAAGTACCCACATTTATTCGATAGGTAAATAAATTGCGGGGATGCAATTTTATAAAGGGGGGAAGGATGTAACATCCCATGTATGTAATTAATAATAGATATTTTTATCTATGTCTATCAATGAATTAGATAGTGTTTTAGAGGCTTAAAATGAAAATAAATCCAATCTTAAGCATGGAATACACTAAGATTGTTTTAATGCCTTTTGATGGAAAAACATTTTTAAATCTATCTTTTGACAATTTTATAAGCTATGTTTGTCGAAATAAACTTATTCTTTATGATTGGGACATCAAAATTTACTTTGTGTGAATTTTTGGTATTTTTCTGACAATGTTCATTTTTTAATGAATAGTTAAAAATAATGCATTTTACATCAAAAGTGATTTTTAATCTACTTTATTTATATGATTAGATTATCTTTTGAATTGGTTTTAATGATAAATTATAATATATTTTTACCATTTAATCCAATGGTGGTCATTAGTATTAATTTAACTTTGGAATTTGGCATAAACTAATGCCAAATTTTCATAGATATTGTTTCAAAAAAACCAGATATTTATTTTGACAACGGGAATTAATTTTTAAATAAATTATTGCAAGTTCAATGTTTAGAATTTGGTAAAATGGATTACATATATGTAATCAGAAGGTCCAAATTATGTAATCAAGACACTTTTGTTTTTAGAAATTATGAATAGTAACGACGACAATTATCTTTAATTATCTTGATTAATGAGTAATCGGGTAGTTAAAGATAATAAAATAATATCATAATAATAAAAAATGACCACAAAAATGTGACCTAAGGCTACGGGTTGTCTCATGGCCGACCATGGGAGGCATTTTTCCAAACTTGGGGGCCCCATGGAATCACTTTTGTGAGAAAGTGACTTTTTATTTTTTTATTTTTAAAGAATGTTAAATGTGACAAAGAATGTATCACCTAAGTAAAATATTTTTAATTAATCATAAATAAATGATATTTTGGACTATAAATATTAATTAGAAAGATAAAAATATTTCCTACATCATGATTTTTTTTAATAATTTTTAGACATTAAATTTATTAAATTATTTATTACATCATGATGATGCAGCGATTACCTCATTAATAAAGGATTTAAATAAAATGAAATGATAATGTAAAATCTATGACCTACACATGTAAAAAACCTATTGGATGGGTGGATTTAGAACCCTTATCAACTTAACCTCTAATTATATCAATTTGGGACCTTTTGAGTCCGACAATCATTTTCAAATAAAGTAACATTTCATTACTTTCCAAGAGTGCCCCTCCTCTCCTCTTATAAAAGGCCCCCACCTCTACCTCCTTACCCACACACCCAAAGCCTTTGGCGTGGCCAACCCCTTCCCATTTTGTCTCTCCACATCCCTCTATTACTCCTTGAAGCCTCACTTTGGGCAGAAGTCTTCCCAAGGAATCCTTTGAGCTCAAACCAAAGGGAGTTACCTGATTTTAAGGTAATGTCTTCACTTGAGTCCTTTTGTTTTATTCTGCTTCTTCAACCCCCTAAACTCTTTTTACTCATTTATTTTGTAACAACTTCAGTATCTTAAATATACTAGGATGTTTTTATAAGAATTATTCTAGCTATACTTACACACACCTACATCTAATGGTTAAAGGACATACTGTTTCCGTGGATGGTGAATTTATACCTCCCGAAACGATGACTGTTCAACATTTTTTTAAAACTTTCAAAGGTGGCCATTAAGATGTCACTATATTTATATATGATATATAATATGTTTATGTTTTCCTTAAGCTTATGTATTTTTTCATTTTTGGCATACCTTTATGGTTTCCATTATGGGTAAATGCGATATATTCATTTACGGAAGTGCGGACTACCGCCTCCTCAAAGTGACATGATTCATTAAATACCATATGTGGGACGTATAAAGGATGGAATTATGATATTATATATGATATTATATTGGAATTATAATATACCTTTATATCATTATGATTCCATTATATAAAATACGAAATAGAAATGAACGTAGCGTTCATGCGTACGTACAGCTTACCGTCTCCATGAACGGTGCATTTCATTTATTACCTCTAAATGATTATGTAATATTATAAATTCATGTATATACTAGATATATATTATATATAAATCATGATTATAATTCTGGATATAATGGATACATGAACAGTATGTAATTATAATGGGTTTATTTTTTACTCAAGTACCATTGATCATTAAAATGACCGTTATTAACTTAAATAATTACATAGTGTTCATGACATGGAAATAAGTGATATAAAAGGAATAATGAACTCGAAAAAGGTTCTTAAGAAAGTATAAATTATCTCAAGTTTATTATTCAGGACATTAATGAATGATCGATTCATGTCGAACCCGAGGTATGGGACTTCGTCTCAATCTCCTTTCATTGAGGCATATTTTGTTTTATACAAAACCTTATTTTATACGGTGTATAAAACCCTTTGAATTTTACGTTTATCCAAAAGGAATATTTTTTATACGAAGCGTTTTACTAAACGACAAAAGGGAATGTTTTTGTCGTACGTATGCGGCGACAACGACTTCTCCGCCGCCGTGACCATTATTTGAGTTTCGGCTTCCTCTACAAGCCATAACTTCTTTTTAAAAGAAAAATAAATACCAGGTTTTACTTTTCTTTTATTTTGGTATTGAAAATGGTTTCCATGATGTTTTTAAATCAATGTGTTGTATTGATATCTTGCGATTGAATGGTGGAAATGTTATGTTTCCTTTATGCATGTTTTATGTGATATGATTATGTTGAGGTTCTTGGGCATTATTATGAAGACGGGTGGTTCCATGATAAACTAGGGCGGGTGAGCCCGATATATCTCTCCAATGCATTGGGTAACGCGAAGGAGTGAAACATTAAGGTTTCTCTGAAGAGATTTAGGGAATATAGTGTGATGGGTATTCCAAACGTAACCAAGAGGGTTACCCCCTACGTATGAATGTTATGAATGACTCAAGTTACCTTTATGTCTTATGATTTCTATGATTTATTCATGATTTGATGAGGTATGTTAATGTGATTATGTTTTATGGGTAAAGTATGATTTCATTCTTATGTATATATGTACCCTTGTTTCCTTTCCATATTTTTATATCCCTTACTGAGCTTTTTATGCTCATCCCAAGTTTTTTTGAAAATTTTTTCACAGGTCAGGGGAAAGGTACATGATATGATGATAGTGTCAAGGAAGTGTCAAGAAAGAATCCATGTTTTATTTTAAATATATTTCCAATGATGGGAAAGAAGAATACTATCTTTGTGTAACCACTTTGTTTATATGTGGAATGTAATGCATGTTTTATGATCTAATTCTCTACAACTCTAAACCGGAAAAGATCCTCAAGGTGTAATCTTGTAATAACTCAAGATTAAGTAAGGTTTAAGGCTGGGGCCTTATACCATCATGTTACTCTTGATAATTATGTTTATTGAAATCATGAAATGTTACATTATTTGCAATCTCTTACTATAAAGGAAGCATCTATTTTTTATAAACATTCCTTATACATGATTTATTTTTTTACATCTCTCGAGTCGTATTATCAGTATCCTTATTCACTATTTTACTCCTCATGGTGGAAATATATTTTTTTATTTATTCAAATATTATTGTGGTCTTCTATACATAAAAAATTTTATTTTTACCTCAACATATATACCATAAATCATCATAAATTTCATCACATATATTGTAAAAATAAGTGATTTTATAAAATTAATCTAATTTTTTCATAGATAGATTTTTTAGACATATTTAGTTGTGTCTATTAGGTTACATAAATTAATCATCTCTCCTCCTCTTCAGTTTAGTAATACCATAATTCTGACTCTATGATATATTATGCTATAAATGAATATCCATGTATAAAAACCTATAATAAAAATAATATATTTTAATAAGCCTCATTCATTTATTTTTAGGAGGTGTCGAAATAGATTTATGAAGTATATATGTAAAAAACCTTTATATTACTAGTTGGAGGATATGTTCTTATCATAAATGATCATATCGATCTTTTAATATTTTTTGAGTTTATTAGCATTTTTGGTATTTATTATTTTGCAGTTTTTGAATTGAAATATGTATATTTATGTCAAATATATTTTGATCTAATATATTCCATATATTTATTGGATAAATTTTCAATGGGATTGAGGGGTATTCCTCTGCGAATAATACCGAAATATTTTTCCTACCAACATGAATCCATTTTGTGAAAAACACGTGACTAAAAAAAGAATTTTGGTATTTTATTTTATATTGTTTTGGAAGTATCAAGTTAAAATGATAAAAATAATTTCAATTTAAGTCATTCTCAAGACACTTCATGTTGATTCAATTTTTATCTTCCTAAAATATTCTCATAAATACTTCCAATTCAATCCACTTATTCTGAATTTGGTTATCATTCATCTTACTCTCCTGTTCTAATATATTGAAAACACTTTCACCTTCATTGATTATAAATAAATCTAACATTCTATTTATATGATTTGTAATGTATATTAAAGGCATGGATCACCTCTAAAAAAGTAATTAAAAATTTTATTATAACATGTAATTTTTTTTAATATTTATAAATGGTTATTTCACATTCACTAAATATTAAACTAGATTATTTTTTAAGTTTAAACACAATTGTGAGACTGTTTTATTTTCCTACCATTTCAGCCAATGAATCTTCCATGTAATCAAATTTTGGATTCAACTATAATTTATAATCATGTAATACTTTAATTTGTGCATATATATAATTAATAATGAAACATTTCTAGATACGTCGTTATCACAAATATAAAACATCACTAAGTGATTGATCATTAATATTATCATTGTATTCACCATAGCTTGATCTTACTTCATTTCAGGATTCAATACCCATATATTCATCTATGTACTCACCATTTTTATTATCATTAGTTAATTTAGAATACTCCTCCACATTAGAATCCTTTAGATTCCACTTTTCCACTTTCATTTTATTTTTATATAATGTATTAGCTGAGACCCTCATTTCTACAATAAAAAGAATAAAAATGATCTTATCTATATAAAGCTCATATTTATATTAATCAAGTTTATAATTCATACAACTTCGATAAAAAGACCTTGGAAAATTTATTTTTCATATCCAACAACATATATATTTTAATTTGATGTTAATGTAAATTTCGGTAGGATCTTCTTAAATATACTTGGGAGGGTGGGTGTATCAAGTGTCACAAATTTTATATGATTCCTCAATAAGAAATTTATTTTTACCTTATAATTACCATTTTATAATATGAAATATTGACATATAAATTACCCATATTATGTTTAATCCAATATAAAATAACCACATGAAATGTGTATAATAAAGTAAACATTAGTGCATAGAATTTTTACATGGATTGGCTCCTTCATGGATCGTCATTCCTTTTCTAGACTAGTTATAATCCCAATGATGAACTATATTATCCAATATAAACTCAAGATAAGATAATTTATGGGAATTATCTTAAGTATAATGTTATTCACACACTCAAATATAGTTTCTCACATTGACTATAATATATGTCTTCTCACTTGTGTAATAGTGTTACATTGTGTTTTCCTTATAGATCTAACTTCATAACAGCTCAACAGCTTCCCACCACTTATATAAAATTATTTTTTTCTAGAAATTATAAATTAAATATATAGTCTTCACATTATCAAACCAGATACACATGATCCAATATTATTCCTCATAATAGATTCTTTGACGTCATTTTGATAAACAAGAATTGAATGTATGTAACAACTAAATATTGTTCAATGGAAATTCCTTTCTTATAAATATTTTATAATCACATGAAATCACAAAAAAATTAACTACATAGTACTATGTGACCATTAAAATATAATTTTTTCACTTCTATGATGTGAATTTTGAAAATATGACATACACGGTTGCGATCAATAAGTTATT
The DNA here is from genome assembly GCA_963277665.1 of Viscum album. Classification (NCBI taxonomy): domain Eukaryota; kingdom Viridiplantae; phylum Streptophyta; class Magnoliopsida; order Santalales; family Viscaceae; genus Viscum; species Viscum album. The sequence goes on along the minus strand of OY728166.1, from coordinate 154,626,723 downwards.
TCGAGTCCAATAAACAAAATATATTTTTTTGGTTAATAGTAACCTACCCTTATGAATAATAGCATACTATTATGATTATTAATATAACCTAATTAATATTAACCTTACCCGTGATAGTATATAAATAATATTCAAGTGAAATTACGATATACCTATGCTTTGGAATAAGTAAAAAAATGTTTTTAAAATTGTTGTTTTCAAAAAATTATGATTCTAATTTAATATTAAATAAATAATATTTACAATTTTTTTGCAAAATAAACTTCATTTTTGGATTCTACCCATTGAAAAATGGTTGGGGTGATTTTTTTAGATTTTTCTGAAATACATGATTTTTTGAAGAATAGTGAAATACGGTAAAATACTGTATATCAGTTAAATACACTATTCATGACATCACAAGTGATATAAGCCAACTTGGTTCAATATAACCTAATAAAATTACTATTCATGGTCATGGAAGACTCACAGATTCTGGTCTTATGGGGAAATAAAAAATTATTGAATTTTATATTAAGAAATCTCCTCTCTCCTCCACTATAAAAACCCCTCATCACTCCACCTTCTCATCACTCATCTCAAGCCTTGTTCCTTCTCCAAATTATGTCCCAATAACATTTCAACCACCTCTAATATGTTTAGCAAGCCTTGGTCTCATAAAAATCCAAATCCTTTTCCTTAATGAGGCTCTCAAAGAAGTTTTTTGGAAGAGGTAATTTCTCTTTTCAATTCATTGTCTTTCCATTAAAGTTCATTTGTTTTCTTTTTTTATTACCTATCCTTATACAAATTTTGTGATGAATCCAGTAACATATATGTAATGTACTTTTGTTCTGATAGTGGAATAATTAATCATCATCAATCCCTTTTACCTTGTTTTATACTAGTATAAAGAACAACATCTGAGATGTGTCAATTAACCACATTCAAGGCCGATGGGATTTTGATTTCTATGATCATTCTCAATTATAGTCATTAAAACATTACTGTTTTGGTTGAAGCAGATTATTATATATGTTATATTCCCTATGTATGGTTATGAAATTCCATTGTACAAATGGTATTTTGTCATAAAGAAAAACGAGTTCTTAGTAATCAATACCCAAAATTTAACCAAAACAGTTTTCATTAAAGATATATATATTAATTCATTCTCATTCCATATAACAATATTATATAAATTAAAACTAAAACCCATGGATTATCATATATAATATTTGAATTCTATTATGGAGATTTACATGAAATTATTACTTTGGAATAAGTGAACCAATTATGAAAATAAATAAAACAAACATTTCATAACGACGAAATTCAATATAATTACTTATCAATAAGGGAATAAATGAACGAAACAGAGTAAGGATAAAATAAATAAATGTCTAATAGGTTCTGAAAAAAGTTATTAATAAGTATCACTTAATATTCTAGGTGCTTTAGTTCAATAGGAGAACACATTTGGAGTTAATGTAAGGGTTTTTTCACCTGAACATCCATTTCCATTCAGATTATTTTTATTGTCTAATCACTGTAATGAAATTCTTATGTATTATTATATACTCATTATAAATTATGTGTGAGAGGTCTATATATGTATAGAAACTATAAACCTTCTTTATTTTATGTATATTTACATGTTTTAAAAGTATATTTCAAAATTGTTTTCAAAATACAAGCCCGATTCAAGGGAATATCTCAACTTTTTTCCTACTATAACACCCCAAGGTTTCAGAGTAAATTATCTCTTTAAAGTAAATAAATAGCTTGCACTTCACAAAACACCGAGTTCGATCACACAATGACTTACCAAACTAGTTGTTCAAAATCAGTTATGAATAGTATTAACTGAATTTTGAATTATATATATTCCATATAATTTTAAGATCTAAATTATGTGTTTATTAGACATAATATAAGAATAAATTTAATTTTTCAGACAAAGGAAGTATTTCTCAAAAAATGCAATTTTACTTCCTTTTAATGGAGAACCCTTTTTAAATCCAATATTTGACACTTTTTTATATTCAATTTTTAAAAATAAACTTCGTATTTAGAATTAGGACATAAAAATTTAGTTTTAATAAATTTTTGGTGTTTTTCTGATAACTCTCATATTTGGGTGAATAGTGAAAATTACTAAATTTTAATTGAAAATAATTTTTTTAATCAAAATAATTAATAGTTCTTAGTTATACATCTGAATGTTCTGGAAGTGTAATTAGATTATATTTTTACCATTTAATCCAATGTTTTTCATTAGAATTAATTTCACTTTGAAATTAAACATAAACAAGTGTCAATCGTTTGATAGTTATTATTTCTTAAAAAACGCTATTTGTTTTGACGACGAGAATTTATATTATAGTAATTAAAAAAACTTATAAATTTTTTCATTTGGTAAAATAGAATTAATTTATGAATTTGGAATATCAATTATATCTTAGGCTGAATTTTTGGTATTTTTCTAAAAAACTACAATTTTTATGAATAGTTAAACCGCTTAGTAGTAGTTATAAAACTGAATTTTTCATTTAAATGAAAATTACCACTTTTGTGAATTGAATTTATAAAATCTAACAAACATGGTTGTTATTATATAGTAAAATGTGATTCAATAAGATGAAAATAACATTTGGTGAATAGTAACTTTTGACTTTTATTTACCGCGATAAAAGGTAAATATGGTAATTTAAGGTAAAAAGAATATTATAATAATACAAAATTACCTTAACACTAATCCTAACCTTATTTAATGAGTCATGGACAACTATGGTCATCATTGGGTTTATATTGGGACCCCATGGAGCTACTTAAGAGTGATAATGACAAATTATTTTAATTAACTTAAAGTAATGACAAAAATGGCATTAACAAATATTTTTTAGTATATCAATTTTCACATGGGGTTATATAAGTCATATTTTTTACTATAAATATTCATTGGAAATTTAAAACTATTTCCTACATTATGGTATTGTTTTATAATTTTTAGACGTCAAATAAATTAAATTATTTATGACACAATATTGATGTACTATTCACCTCATTAATAAATTATTTAATTAAATAAGATTATTAATATTAAAAAAATATCCAAAACCTATCCAATTATTATTATATGATTTTATTTCAACCACGAGTCATCTTATATTTTACATTAATGATTTTTGGACCTTTTCAAACCAAATATAGGTTTATAATAAACTAATATATTCAAGATTTCCAAAATAGACCCTCCTCTCCCTTATTAAACAACACCACTTCTAACACATTACTCACACCTCTCAAGTCACTTGGATCTTCCAAAACCTACCCAAATAAGCTTTCACGATCCCTTTCTTCCACTTAGAAGCCTTAACTTAGGCAAGAGTCACTTCAAGAAGTCATCTCGGTTCAAACCAAAGGGAGTTACTCAAATTAGAGGTAATGGTTTCTCTTATCTTTTTTTCTTTTATTTTACTTCTCCAACCCCTAAAATATTTTGTATACTTTCTTTCATAACAAAAAAAGCATCCAAAATATACTAGGATGTTGTTATGAGAAGTATTTTAACTACACTTACACACACTACAATTTAATGGGTAATGAACAAACTGTTTCTGTGGATAGAATACTAATTCCTCACGAAACGATGATTGTTTAATCATCCCCTACTACCTCTCATGGTGGAAATTAATATGGAACTCTATTTATATATTATATATATTATGTTTATAATTTCTATATGCTTCTTGAGTTTTCCATTTATAGCATAACTTTTTTGTATCCATTATAGGTAAATGTGATCATTTCATTTCAGGAATTGCAGACTAATGCCCCCTCAATGTGATATGACCGGTTAATACCTTATGTTGGATGTATAAAGGATGAATTTAATTATATTAAATATGATGTAATACTGTAATTATAACATACATATGTTTAATTGTGTTTTAATTCCATTAAAATACAAAATAGAAATGATTGTAGTGTTCATTCGTACGTACGGCTTACCGTCTCCATGAACGGTTAATTTCATTTCTTATCTACAAATGTAATGTACTATTATAAATACATATATATACTAGATATATATGATGTACCCAATTTGTGTATACATTTTCATATACTCTATTGTAAAATAAGAACATGTTTTTATCAATTATTTACTGCTTAGGGAACAAATACTTTGATTTTAGTAATCTTGTTCATTTCTAGGAGATTTATGCCCAAATACACAAAATGGGGAATAACTGAGAAAAAATTTACAACTATATGGTGTGTACTTATATACACGCCATATACATTCAAGCTCAGACACGGGTTGACCAGGACAAGTACATTCCCAAGTAACCAGAAGCTGGTACACACTGTTTTTAAACTATACACATCGTGTATACCATTCTAGAAGCAGTTAGTGGATGGGAAGAGTCTACACGCCCATGTGGCTAGCTGAAGAGGACACGCCGTGTTCCACTGATACATGTTGTGTATACATTTCTAGAAGATTTTGGAGACCAAAAAATGAGAATACGCTCCATGTATGGTGCGCTACACGTCGTTTACATCAACCTACTAGGTGGTGATGTGTTCCAAGTCAAAGACGGCGTGTTAGGATTCCTACCAGCGGAGAAAAAAGGCAAAAACATGTTGACAATAGTACACGATGTATAATTTTTACACACGCCATATAATTAGTTTTTCTATAAAAGGAGGCCTTGATCTCTGGACCAATGAGAGTGGGTGTTAGAATTGTGTGGAGAAAATGGTTGAAGTTCTAAAGGAGAGACACTCTTCCATCACACTACCTTCATTACACAGCATACCGAAGAATCATTTTCACCTTGAAGTTCCAAGCATGATCACATCAGGTATCAAGAGTCTTGTGTTTATCTTTCTATCCATGTGTAACTAAACACATAGTGTGTTGGGGTTGAGGGAGATGATGAGTTGTAATTTTAATTATATTTCAATGAATGTGATTTTTTAATAATCTCTTTTTATTCTTCTTAAATCACTCCATTTTATCACTATAAATTCTATACCACACTAAGGGAAAAATTATTAGGGATTCAAAAGAAGAATACCGACGAATAATTTCATGTTCATTGGAAGTATTCATCAACTCAAAATGGACTAAGTCAAATAAAGATCTATTAAACACTAACTAACAGACTAAGGAGTTAGTTTCTTCAGTTCTAATTATAAATTTTACCAGACCAAGGAAAATTTATTAAAAATTGAACCCATATATTTGGGTTATTATGAACAACACAACCTCATAAGCAAATTTATTTAATAATAAAACTTCTCATAAATCCATAACCCCAATGCATTTCTATATTTATGAACAACAGAACTAATTTTCCTGTATTTTACTTTTTTTATGTTAAAAAATTTGTTAAAAGAATATTAAAACCAATTATTCTTTTTCTATCCAAAAAAATCAACAAAAAATAGACTCTAAATTCAGCAGCTTTCGCTAAAACAAAAATACATACTATGTTATGTAAGATAAAATAACTTCTTAATTCCCCATGGATCGACCCCTTACTGGTGCTATACTTGTGAGGATAAAAATAATTTGAGACACCAAAAACATACCTTCAGTAAAACGACTCGCCAAATTTTTTTGCGCGGTTTCCGGAGAAGCTAAAGAAAAGTTCATTTTATTGTTTTTTTAATTAATTGTGTATCAAATTTTTTGTGAAAAAAATAAAAAATTTACAAAAATAACATTTTATTCTCATTTTTTTTTCTATTTATCTTTCTGTGTTTAAACTTGGTGTTTTGTTTTGTTTTTTGCAGGCATTTAGGTGTATGAGCAGCTACCACACACATTCAAAGAATGATAAGTCGTCAGGGTTTTTCCCAACAGACCGGGAGATCGGACGAACGTTTTTGAGGGGCCAACGTCAACTCATTGTTGAACACAACCAAACAATTACAATGGAATATAATGAGGAAGGAAATATCGTTGTTGTCCCAGGGGCTGGACGACACTTAAGACCAGATGAAAATCAGAATCCTCATCAGCTCCAAAAATTCCAACTAGAGCGGATGCCATATTTCAACCAAGGTTAGGGGCCATTTTATGCTCCTCAGGAACAAAAATTCATGTCAGTTACCCTTCCTCAGCAGCCACCTCCATGTCATACTATCATGGAGTACGGACCACCACCAATCCACAGAGTAGATACGAGCATCGTCCGTCCTCCGGTGCAGGCACAACACTTCGAGATCAAGCATGCAAACATTCAGTTGATATAGAACATTGTTCAATATGGAGGCCTGCCCAGTGAGGATCCCAATGCCCATATCTCCAATTTTTGGTGGTCAGCGACACGTTCCACTACCATGGAGTGTCTATAGACGCCATCTATCATCACCTTTTACACTTCTCTCTAAGGTATAAGGAAAATACTGGATTAAAAGATCTTTGCAATGATCCATCTCACCTGTGAGAAGCTAGCCCATGCGTTCCTATCCAAATACTTCCCACACTCTAATATGGTGACAATGCGGAATGAGATCCAAAACATCCATCAACATGACTCGGAATCATGAGAGTACTTAAAAAATATGTTGCTCAAATGCCCGCCCCACATAATTCCACTTTAGATGCAGGTCCAAACCTTTTATAGATGGTTGAAAACTAATATCAAGTCCATGGTGGATACTGCTGCTGGAGGTATGGTAATGAGGGAGTCCCCTGAAGAACTCTTAGAACTACTGTAGGACATGTCTACCAGATGATTCTAGTGGTATTATGAGTGGTACACATAGAAACGAGGTATGCATAACAATGATTCCTCTATAATGCTAGCTTCCCAGTTGGACACTGTGTCCAAGAAGATCAGTGCGCTCAATCTGATGGGCACGTCCCAAGTACATGTGGAAAAATATATAGAATGTAGCGAATGTGGTGATAACCACATCATGTGATAATGCTCAGCTTCTACTGGAGGCCCTAAGACAAGCAAGGTGAGTTATGTTGCACAAAATTGAGGGCCCAACCTGTAGTAGAAGTATAAGAATCCGGCATGGTGTGATCAACAAAATAAAATCTGGGGCCAACAACAGTAGAATCTTACACCCCAGTGACTGCCCGACTACTACTAGACTCCTTACCAGAACCAACACCAGAGGCAGAAATAGCCCCAACATGGCCTTAATCAGCAGTAAGGGTATCAGAACCCTCACCCACAGTAGTCACAGTAGCCACCACCTCCACCATCTCAACAACCACCTTAGCAGGAGAACACCTCAAGGTTAGAGGATCCCATGAACATATTTATATCTACTACTGAGACCAGGTTCCAAAATCAAGAGGCTTCAATTAGAGAACTAGAAAACTAAATTATCCAATTGGGAAACCAACTACCAAGAATGCAACCTGGTACACTACTGGGAAACATAGAGAAGAACCTGAGGGAGGAGGCCCATGCCATCATGCTTCGGAGTGGAAAAGAGCTCCAACCGAACCAACGAGCATAATCAGGTGTATCCAGACCCCATATTGATGAATATGGTACCAATACTGACCCCTCCTAATCCAAAATCCCAATGAAAGAGACTTTTGAGAATATAGGGAAGGAGTTTGTCAAACCCTTTAAGCCTACCTTACCCTTCCCAGAGAGATTGAAATAGAGAATTATGGACAACTAGTTCAAAAAATTCATGGACGTATTTATAAAAGCTACACATAAAATATTCCATTTATAGAGGGACTGACATAGATGCCCACTTATTCCAAATTCATGAAGGACATACTCTCCAAGAGAAGAAATATGGAGGATCTGAGCACCAATTCCCTAACCAATGAGTGTTCTGCAGTCTTCAAACTATCAATTCATCCCAAACTCCATGATCCAGGTAGTTTCACTATTCCCTGTACCACTGGACCATGCGATTTTTGGAAGGCCCTCTTCTACTTAGGGTCCAGCGAGAACCCCATGCCCCTTGGAGTTTTCAAGAAGCCAGGGCTCAATTATTTAAATCCTACCTTAGTAGCCCTTCAACTTGCTGATCGATCCATAAAACATCCGAAGGGAATACTGGAGGACGTACTGGTTGAAGTGCGTAGGATGATCCTCCCTGTTGATTTCATCATCCTAAACATGGAGGATGACCAGGAGGCACCTATCATACATGGAAGACCTTTCTTGGAAACTAGGAAGTTACTAATTGATGTTCACCAAAGAGAGATGATTTTCCAAGTATGAGACAAAAGAGTCCCCTACAATGGCCTCAAGGCTTCCAAACATGAATCATTGTCTTAACATGAGGATTGTTATGCTATAACCACCAGGGATGATCATTGGAGTGAAAAAGTGGATGATCTGGTATGTTATTTTACTTCAGATAACTTTATTAATCCAGACATTCTAGATGAAGAAGAGCCAAGATGATTTTCAATTCCTATAAGTCCATAGCAGCCACTATAGGAAACGTACGGTTGTTCCTGATAGTCTGGAATGGGGGATGGTGAAACCACTAGTACCATTGAATTTGAAGGAACCTGAACTCAAACTGAATCCTCTTCCATTTCTCTAAAGTATGGGTATTTGGGATCCAATCACACTTTTCCTATCATCCATAACACAGAACTATCACAGGAGTATGAAGCTGAACTTATACAGGTTTTGAAATAGAGAAAGAAATCTATTGGGTAGATATTCACTGATTTAAAGGGCATCATCCCTACCATTTTCATCTACAAGGTGATACTTGATAAGGTGACAAGAAATATCAGCAACCACAGTGGTGCCTGAATCCCCCCAAGAAGGAAGTTGTAAAAATTGAGGTGATTAAATTGTTGGATGCAGGCATCATTTATCCAATATCGGATAGTACGTGGGTGAGTCCCCTACAAGCGGTCACAAAAAATTAAGGTATCAATGTGATTTCAAATGAAAAGAACGAGCTCCTCCCTACACGCACTGTCCCGGGCTGGCAAGACTGTGTGGATTACCGGAAGCTAAACGACGCCACAAGGAATGATCATTTCCCCTTCCATTCATCGATCAAATTATAGGGAGACTAGAAGGTCACAACTTCTATTGCTTTCTCGATGGTTATTCTTGCTATAACCATATTTCCATTACTCCAGAGTATCAGAAAAAGAGCACATTCACTTTCCCCTATAGTACATGTGCTTACCGAATGATGTCTTTTGGCTTGTGCATTACCCCTTCCACCTTCCAGCACTGTATTTTGGCCATCTTCCATGACATGGAGGAACAGATCCTGGAGGTATTCATGGATTTTTTTTTGATTTACGGGAAATCATTCACCACTTTTTTACGGGACCTGGACCTACTTTTGGAACTATGCAATAATAGTAACCTAGTTTTGAACTTTTAAAATTTTCATTTAATGGTGCAAAGTGGTATCTTCCTCAGCCATAGAATCTCATAAAAGGGAATAGAGGTGGACCTAGTGAAGATTGATGTCATTTTGTGACTACCTATTCTGACTTCTGTCAGAGCCATCAGTAGCTTCTTGGGTATGCCAGTTTCTACAGGTAGTTTTTCCACGACTTCTCTAAAATGTACCACCCCCTCACCAATCATCTAACCAAGGATGACATATTTGAGTTCGATGAGACATGCGACAGATATTTTTAGCATCTGAAGTAGTGCCTGGTGGATGCTCCAATAATTATTTCTCCCATATGGGTGGATAAATTTGAGGTGATGTGCGATGACAGTGACTATGTAGTGGAAGCAGTCATGGGCCATCATCATGATTGGATTTTATGACATATATATAATGCCAGCATGACGCTCAAAAAGGCACATATCAACTACACCACCACCGAGAAAGAGATGCTTGCATTGGTTTTCGCATTTGACAGGTTCTGTTCTTATATAGTGTTGTCTGAATTTATTGTTTATACTGACCATGCATCACTTAAGTAACTACATAATGAGATATATGCAAAGCCCCAACTGATCCGCTGGGTACTCCTCTTACAACAATTTGATCTGTAGATCCGAGATAAGAAGGGGAGTGAGAACTTTGTTTCTGACCATCTCTCACCCTAGAGATGCCTCATTTGGTGAAGGAAGAGGATCAGGGGATCAGGGAGGATTTCACTGATGAGGACCTATTTTTAGTTGATGAAACACCTAGAACATGGTATGCTAATATTGCTAATTTTTTTTTCTAGTGTCATTCACCCCGACCTCTCCTTCCAGTAATGGTATAGATTTTTCTCTCATGTGAAAAGGTTCTTATGGTAGGATTCTCTTATATTTAGATCTTGTACAGATGGTGTGATTAGCTGTTGTATATTGGAGATTGAAGTTCAAGGTGTCCTGGAGTTCTATCATGCCTCACTAGTTGGAGGACATCATGGGCATGACCGTATGAAAGCAAAGGTCTTTCAATTTGGGTTTTTCTGGCCCACTGTGCATAAAGATGCTTGGGCCTTTGTTTCCTATTGTGATCGATGATAGAGGACTTGTAATGTGGGACGTAGAGCTGAGATTCCCTAGCACCTAATCCTGGAGGTCAGGATTTTCGACGTCTGGGGCATAGATTTCTTGGGTACCTTTCCCCCATCTTTTGGGAACACTTACAACCTGGTATGCGTCAAATACATCTCCAAATGGGTGGAATCCACTGCTACAACACATGATTCATCCAATGTAGTCTTGAGTTTTTTAAAGAAAAATATTTTTAGAAGATTTGGAGTTCCACGAGTATTGATCATTGACAGAGGGACTTACTTTGACAACACACTGAATAGAGGAATATTGTTGAAGTATGGAGTAAAGAATAAAATGGGGACAACATATCTTCCCCAGTCTAGTGGAAAACTGGAGCTCTACATCCGTGAGCTCATGAATATCTAAGAGAAAATAGTAAACACATTTTGGAAAGACCGATACATGAAGTTAGATGATGATTTGTGGGTATATCAGACTGCTTTCAGAGAACCATTGGGAATGTCCCCATTCCTTCTCATCTATGGGAATCCATGCCATCTTCTAGTGGAGTTGGAACACAAATCCTACTAGTCCAGCAAAGCCATGAATTTTGATATGAATGTAGCTGAAGATAAGCCAATGTTCCAACTATTAGAACATGAAGAAATCAAATTAGAGACATATGAGAATTCCAAGCTGTACAATGAGAATATGAGATCCATTCACGACCCGATTATTTCACAAAATCTTTCCAACCTAGTGATCAGGTATGTCTCTTCATCTCTCGTATTTTCTTATTCCCAGGGAAGTTAAAGTCACGATGGTCGGGACCATTCCATGTTATATTATTATTCTTTCATGGAGTGGTAGAATTTTATAGAGAGGACGTTCAACCATTCAAGGTGAACGAACAACGGTTGAAGGCTTACCATCACATAGAAAACATGGTGGGGACATTTTCCACCATGCAGCTCAAGTGAACAAAGGTAAGTAGGTCGTTCCAATGACCTAAAACAAAGGTCCTTCCTAGGAGGTAACCTAGAGGATACACTCTGTGTACCACCTATATACACGATGTGTAGTTTTCCCTTTTTATTTTTATGCTATTATAAATATATATATTAAAAATGTAATAAACAGGGATGATGATAGTGCTGATGGTAAGGTCACTGGAGTTTATCCGAGTCATCACCGGTTCGAATCCTCCAGGCATACCTTCAGCACGGGGTTCCTCCTTTTTATATTTTCTTACACGGTGTGTGTTTTATTTATTTTCCACATATATGTATATTTTCTTATAAAAAAATCAATGATGGGGATGGATCAGTTGGTCAAGATCATAACCTAGTTCCAAAAGACCCAGGTTCGAATCTTGACAACCGCCCCATTTCCTTCGTTTTTCCTTTTATTAAAACCACACGATGTGTCTTTCAATATACGTCGTGTGTGCCATATTTTTCCTTACTAAATTAAAAACATTTCCATATAATGTAATTCATGTGGGTGAAGTTGGTATATTGGCAAAGTCTCAGCCCTGGATCCAAAATACCCGGGATCGACCTCGGCTAATCTCCATACTTCATTTCCTTCTTGTATAATTAATAAACACACTCCATTCAATTTCTTCTTCCTCATTTAGTATTGGACGTATAGAATATCTATATATAAATGATAAATTAGAGAAATAGTACAACCTTCACTCTAGTGGTTGAGGGATTCTGCTCGGAACAACCGATCACCGGTTCAAACCTCTCTCATAGCACTAGGCCAAAGGCTGTACTTGTGTTTTTACAATTTTAGAACACAAAACATGTATTTCTAGATACATTACGTGTATTGTTTTATTTTTAAATTATGTATATACATATATATATATATATACTTTTACTCTTTTAATTTTTAATATTAATTGTTTCATAGTTTACTATAATAATTATATATGAATAAATATATATATATCTATAATATTTATACTAAAAAATATTGACTTGCACGGCATGTAGTCTGTATGTACTAGCCGTGTACCTCATCTATATAAGCCTCGGACCACCCGACATCACCCCATGTCGCGTGGAGCTCCCCCTCTTCCCGTTTTCTTCCCCCATACGACACCTGAACTCCCTCCTCCCAAATCTGCAGATTTTGGGTGTTTCTAGTTCTGATTTCTATTTCATTGCAATCCTCAGTTCAGGTACGCCATTCTACACCCTCTCATTCAAGTTATTAAAAGTGCTTAGGGTGATTTTCGTATCATCCGACCATTCAGCTTCTACAGTACATGACCACGATATGAAGAACAAACACCGTGTACTTTTGTACATGGACACACACTGGATGCTTTTCAATTTGAAAATAAACGGTGTGTATGTTCGGTACACACCATGTACCATCCCCTATCATGCCTGAGTATCCATCTCCCACAGCCTCATACCCCATGTTCATGTACACGGTGTGTATGTTTGGTACACGTCGTGTATGCCATTTCCTTTTTCCAGCTCGTGTCTAGCTCAACCTATAGGGCCATGTTCCTCTGGTCATGAACACGCCATGTTGGATCGGTACACGACGTGTCCTATATTATTATAACTGATAAAATAGTGGTTGTGTCTTTACTAATACACAACCATGTATACATTGCATGAACACGACGTGTATGTTCGTTACACGCTGTGTATCCTTTCTTGATCAATCCCATTCTGCCTCACGATGTTTCTCCAGAGAACACAGGATGATACCTAGCATTCACTACACATTGTGTACTATGGATGTAGACACCGTGTATATTTATATTTCAATTTTCTCACATTTTCTTTCTTTTCTTTTCTTTCCTTTTTCTTTTATTTTGTTATTCTTTCTATTTTAGGTTATTATAGACCAAGATCCTTCACATGGGAAGTGTCCGTATTCCACCACTGAGGGTGAGAGGCCCATTTATCATTGGATATGACTCCGGCCGCCGACACAGCCAGACCCAAACACTCCAGTATACGAGCTCCCTCCGTTGTCCATCATTCCACTACCCACCACCTCAGCGGAGGCTGGGCCTAGTATATTCACCCCTTAACCACCCCTTCCAGAGCCTCCGAGGACCATCGTTTCTTCTCAATCGGTTGTCACACTTCATTTTCCCCCTTCAGTAGCTATTATCCCCACATCGACTGCCCCATTCAGGGGGCTCTATCTACTGTAGCTGATCCACCCCCAGATCCATCTCCTACTATTGCACCTCCACCTAGGCCTAGACCTACATGTGTTCCTTACCATTTCATGGGGTTCCCGGTCACAGAATTGGCACACGATAGAGTTTGGAATTTTTCTCACCGCCCGATTCTTCTGAGCGGCTGCTATCTAGATAGTTGCGTCCCTCAACAGCTTGGAATCTGGATGAGTTATAGGATATTCTTGGACATACTCCCTTTATTTCGATCTTCCAGATCCGGACTCCTATTTTTCATTATTTATTTTTGTAGTTTTCTTCCTCGTTCGAGTTCGATAGAGCTGAGTACCGAGAGACACCTAGTGATACGGTACCTGTGGTTCAGTTCCAGCTAGGCAGCCGACATTTTTCCCTTACCATGACTGAGTTTGGCCGAGGGTGCGGTTTCTACCCTCATCCCATCACCCCACCCCCTATCTCCTCTATGACCCGGCCCAAGCATTCTGAGCTCATTGCTATGTGGTGGGAGATTGCTGAGCCTTACCACCACAACACCCCTACCTCACAGAAGAGTACCCTTTTCGTGGACCCCATCGTTCGTTTTACCCACCAGTGCTTTAGCGCCATTATTTTCCAATTCCATGACGATATGAGGTTCATGACTGGTCATGACCCGGATCTCCTTACCCCTATCATCTGGAAGGACTACACGAACCTCTCATACCCCACTGCCTCCTATTTTCATGAAATGTTTACGGGCCGTCAGGGAAACCTAAACGGTGGGTTTTATGCCCCCACCATGCCCACCACCTCGGTGTATTTTATCCTTCTCTATCCCATGACATGTCAGGTTCCCCCAAACGGATGGACTATCTCATCCTTATTCGCATGGGATTGGTCCGAAAGCAGGGGGTGCTTATGTCCTTGCCCTGCTCCACCACGCCCACCTGCTGACCCCCCTGCACCCGCTGATGCCCCTCATCCTCCATTCCCACCCCCTCCAGCTTCCCCACCCCCACACCCTTATAATGACCCCATATATTCAAGAATTTCTTCTTCTATACCACTACCTACCCCTACCCCTGCACCCTCATTCAGTCTCGCCCATTCCCTTCACATCGATATGATAGAGAATCAATTGGTTCGTATCGACAGCCTCTAAGACTACATGAAGAAGATGTTTTGGATTATTCTTCAGCATCATGGTATTCCATATCCCCCACCGCCTACCTCTATCTCAGTTCCTGACCCTTCTACTACAACTCCACTTCCCTTTCTTATGGTAGCCACAGATTCTGTTCCCTTATCTACTCTGGACCCCGCTGTTGCTGCTACTTTTTCCACCACTTCTTCCAGTCCAGGGAGTGATGTCAAGCTTCAAATTCTGATTCCAGAACATACAACTCCTACTTCTTAGGCTTCTCTTCCAGGTGTAGATTTCGAGGCTCCAGTTTCCACTGCTCCTGAGCCTTCTCTCCTTGCTAGTTCTATACTGGATGATGCCTTTTTTGAGGTGACCCCCTAATTGGTTTTTGGCACATTTTTTTCATTGTATATATATTTTTGTCATATCCTATGCATGTGTCTGTTTTGTATGCTTGCAGTGTTTCCCCCCTCACAGGAACTATGGCGTGTTTTGGGCTACACTATTAAATCAAATTCAATTTTTCTTCACCTAGACACAGGGGGAGTTTTCTTTTTTCCATTGTCTACTTTTTTTTGTTTACTTCTTTCCTTCCTCCCCCCCAGGTATGGTCAAAAATTGTGTCCCCACCTAAACATGTTCATATTTTTGGGCACATGGTGGACCACATGCTGTATTAAGTATGGGGGGCGTCTCTTGACAACTTTATTCTTTTCCCTTTTTATCATTATAGGAGACATCATTATTAGAAGATATATTTTAATATGTGAAGACATTTTTGGATAATCATATTTTTAATGATAAAACTGAAAGGGTAAATTTTTTTAAAAAAAATTCATGTTCATTTTTGGTCATAAGTGTTTTAAAATGATTGCTGATATAATTTATATTGCAACTTGTAATACTTGGATAATTAAATCGATCAGACTAATAAATTATTTGAAAGTCATGACCTAATTGTCTCTTTATTTATTTTTCCCACTCCTGAGAGTTATTTTAAACCCATTTTCATATTCTTTCTAATACCCACATTCTTGTGAGATTCTTAGAATATACACAACTACTAGAATTTGCAAGTTTTCTTTTCGAAACACGAGGAATAACTGAAATAAATTAAAATGATTGAGGAATTAGATTGTTTTAACCCCATTATTTTGAGACCTACTCTACATCTTATGTTCACAAAGCCCCTAAAGACCATGAATATCCTTTATAAGAAGCCTTATTACATGACTATTTCCCTTACAACCCTAATTATATTTTGATTTTGCATGATTATTAATTTGAGCTTAAAATAAGGGATTGGGAACACATGGTATAAATTCAAGAATTGTCATGAAATTAAGTATGGGGTAGAGCCTCTTGATTATTTGGGGCGAAAAGGGTTCCAAACCTATTTTTTTGAAAATTCTGCAAGGTTCCCTTTGTGTTCGTTTAAAAAAAATGGTGCAAACAAAGGGGACTTATAATAACCTGTTGGTTTGTGACTCCTACCCAACTAAAAGAGATGGTGGTGATGAGATTATTTGATAAAGCTTGTTGAGGATGTTTTTACATTGAGTTAAACTTTTAATATCATGCACTTTTATTTAAATAATTTATCCTCCTCTTTTAATCCTTAGAGTTATTTTCACATCTTTACCTACCAACATTTATCCATAGAAACATCTAATCCTTATTGAAAATCCCTCATAATTTTTGTAAGTCAAATTCTCTAAAGTGGAGAACTATATTTCTTTCAAACCTATGGATAGTGTGTATATATCTTTGATTGAGCATAACTTTGGTTACAAACATCTCGAGTGATGAGCATATTATTGGTGAGGTAAATCATCAAGTGTCTTTCTTATTTTTGAAGGGTTGAAACATGTGTTAAAAGAGGATAAAAGTAGTTACTTGAATTATTTATGAGGCATGATTAGAATATCTCCTGGATTTAAACTATTTTGTATTATTTTGAAAAATTTCTCCTGTAACTTATTATTTACATTTATGATTAACCGAATTCCTTCCTTTTAAAATATATACTCTTTTAATGAGATGATGAGATTTTATTCAGGGCAAGAAAATGACTATGTATGGGGGAGTTTGATGCACCCTATTTGTGTGTACATTTTTATATAATATATTGAAAAATAAGAACAAGTTTTCAGCAATTACCTACTTCTTAGGGAACAAATACTTTGCTTTTGGTGATCTTTTTCATTTCAAAGTGATTTATGGCGAAATACACAAAATGGGGAAAATAGGGAAAAAATTTACAACTACACGGCATGTACTTATATACACGTCGTGTACATTCAAGCGCAGACACAGGTTGACTAGGACAAGTACATACCCAAGTAACCAGAAGCTGGTACACGCCATGTTCAAACTATACAGGCTGTGTATACCATTCTAGAAAATTATAGTTGATGAGAAGAGTCTAGATTCCCATGTGGCCGGTTGATGGGGACATGCCATGTTCCATTGAAACACGTTGTGTATACATTTCTAGAAGCATTTGGTGACTGAAAAATGAGACTACACACCGTTTATGGTGTATCTACACCCCATGTACATTTACCTACCTTGCGGTTCCACGTTCCAAGTCAAAGACGGCGTGTTAGGATACCTACCGGTAGAGAAAACAAAGGAGAAAACATGTTGACAAAAGTACATGGCGTGTACTTTGACCACACACCATGTAGTTATTTTTTCTATAAAAGGAGGCCTTGGCCCCCGGACCAAAGAGAGTGGGTTTTAGTATTGTGTGGAGAAATGTTTTGAAGTTCCAAAGGAGAGACGCCCTCCCATCATACTACTGTCATTCCACTATTTACTGAAGAATCATTTTCACCTCAAATTTCCATGAATGATCACATCAGGTATAAAGAGTCTTGTGTTTATCATTCCCTACATGTGTAACTAAACACCTAGTGTGTTGGGGTCATGTAAGATGATGAGTTGTAATTTTAATTAAGTTGATATAAAGGTTTTTTTCAAAGAATCTCTTCTTATTCTTCTTAAATAACTTCATCTTATTAGTTGAAATTCTACACAAGACCAAGGGAAGAATATTCAGCGATTCAAAAGAATAATACCGAAGAATAATTTCCTGAACATTGGATGTATACGTCGATACAAAATAGACTAAGACAAATATGGATCTATTAAACACTAACTATCAGACCAAGGAGTTAGTTTCTTCAGCTCTAAATATAATGTTTACCGGACCAAGGAATGTTTATTACAAATTGAACCAAGAGTGTTGGGTTATTATGAACAACACAACCTCATAATAAATTTTATTTAATAATAAAACTTCTCATAAATCCATAACCCCTACTCATTTCTATCTTTATTTACATAAAAACCAATTTTCCCTTATTTTACATTTTTTCTTTTAAGAAATTTGTTAAAAGAAACATAAAACCAATAATTCATTTTGTATCCAAAAAATCCAAAAAAATTGACCCTAAATTCAGCATCCTTCGCTAAAACAAAAATACAGACTATGTTAAGCAAGATAAAATAACTTCTTAATTTCATGTGGATCATCCCATTACTGGTGCTATAATTGTTAGGGTAAAAATAATTTGGGACGCCGAAAACATATATTCGGTGAAATGACTCGCAAATATTATATATATATGATATCTAAATCAAGTATATAATTTTGGAGATAATATACTTTTGACCATATGGACAAATTGTAATTATAACAAGTTCATTTTTGAATTAGGTTCTGAACATTGATAAAATATCCAATATGAACTAAAATAATTAAATAATTGTTCTAGAAAGGTAATATGAAATATAAAAGGAATAATTAACTTTAAAATTATTCTTAATCATGTAGAAATTAACTTATATTTATTATTCTTGAAGAACAAGGAACATACTTGACAAGTCGGACTTGAGGTAAGGGGTTTCTTATCTCACTTTTAATTCTGTGAGATTTTCATTGTTAACCACTTATTTATTTCATGTGGTGTATTGTGTACTTACATTTGATATAAATTATCATGATTATCTTTATATTCATGGTATTCTGTGATTTATTTTGTGGTTATTAACTTCTGGACATACGAATCGATTCATTACAACACGGTTTTCATCTCACTTATTATTCCCATGAGATTCATGCTATATTAGCCACTATTTCCGATTTTTTAGTGTATGTACTTCCCATGATAGTATTCTTGGTGTAATATAATTTAATTTATTGGTATTCACATCTTCATTGTATGATCCTTCTTTCATGGGTTGTATGTTTTGTGAGTTACCAAATCGGTAATAGAATTTCCAATTTCAATTTCCACTCATTGGGCTTTACACATGCTTCAATGATTATTTTTACTCCACGATTATGAGTAGAATCTATATTTATTATTTATGTAGTAATTTTTACCCCCATTTCTGTGGATTTACTTTTGATACACATAATCACTCCATTTATAAATTCTCAAGACATTGATATGATCTTGATAAGAGTAAATTTAACTCAATCTCCATTCATTGAGTTAAACATCAAATTCATTGGTGTTGTTTTTACAAGAATATTTGTGAATTTCCTCTGATTTATTTACACTGAATATCTAGTCATATAGATTGTATTTATATTTGTCACACATAATTATGTCATTAATTTATCCTTTACTGAAGGATACAGTCCTTATAAGGGATTTCATGTCAATATACATTCCATTGAGTCTTCTTTGTTGTTATGCGCCAACTCACTTTTGTATGGTATATATACTATACATTGACATAGTATATCATGAATCCCTTTATTATCATGATATTATAATATTTTTATTACCTCGATTATTTGTATTCAAGTGTCTCTCATTTGGTTAGGGACTCTAACTAAAATATAATTTTAAATGTTTAAAAATTCTATTCCTCTAATTCTTTCTCATTATTTTCATGTTTTAAAAATAGTTTTAAGGATTAATGTATAAAGAAATTGATGTTTAAAAATTAAAATTCCTTTTAAAAGTTTCATGGTGGTATGGGACACTTTGATTCAAAAATCAATTTTAAACATCTTCTTGATAAATAATGATAATTTTGAATGTTTTCAAGAAAAAGGGGGATACTTCTCTCAAATAGTTTTGATGATTATTTTCAACTATGTCAATATCATTAATTATTATTGATTTAGGTTAATATTATATAATACAATCTTCCATATTTTATTGAATGAGTTATGTTCGACAGTGGATATGCTATTTTAATACCCTTCATGGTTTATGGTAAAAGTATTGAAATTTTGTATGATAGTATAATACGAATGTTTATATTATGTTTAAACCATTTCATATGAGGAATGCATTGGACATAGTATGTGATGGGTGGAGCCCGCTATAGATCATCGATGCATCGGTTGGTCTCATGAGACAAACTAGTGTCTTGTCACAAGGCCTTGAAAAAATCTTATTTGTAGTCGTGGCACGAGGCCTTGACTATGTGGTTATGATGTTCAGAATTATTAATTCCATCATTATATGATTAGCTAATGAAATTTCATGTGGTTATTCAACTAGTAGAATACCCATGACTATGTTTCATTATGGAATTATTTACTCATCTAATATTCCTTCCATAAAGTTTTCTTGTTAATTATTTGTAAAGGCATGTGTTTTCACTTACTCACCATGCCAGATATTTATGTTATCTTCTACTGCATTACGTAATCTTTCTGAGCATTTGAGATCACCCCTTTCTTATGTTTCATTTTCCAAGGATATTAATAAGTTATTTATGAGTGACTTGCAGGCATAATAAAGGAATCTTGTATGTTTCTAATGGAATTATTTAGCATTTATTTTCTTTTCAAGTTGTAACATTGAACTTATGTATGTATCTTCTTTCCAAGACTACTAATGTGATCAGTCCTATGGGACATGATTTTTTCTAATCTTGCCTATGTATAAAAATAACGAACTGGCTCCTGGATTCTATGGTCGGGGTGTTACAGTTGGTATTAGAGGAAGTTTAGTACAGACTGTGGAAACTAGATTCCGATAAAATCTAATTGGAGAACATTACCCTAAGATAGACATTGAGTATTAGTATATAATAACTTCCTAGACTTTTGTTAATGTATAGATTTTGTGTATTTTCAATGAAATACATCCCTATCTAGATAAGAGCAGGTAGAGGCGGCTTTGGTACAGATGTACCTAGGAGTGGAAACTCTAACAAGGAGTTTTGGGATTGACCCATGGTTTCCTGGTACACAACAATAGGACTTTATTCACTCTTGGTTACGACACTCCCAGGGCATATTCATAGGATTATTTAGATTTTATTTACCAACTTATTTGAAGGATTTTAATATAAGATGAGAATAAATGACCTTGTTTAATCCTAAAGTGTTTCAAATTGAAAATAAGGTGTCATGATATTCTCTAAATGATTTTATGACTATTTTTACTCGCACAATGCTTTCTGGTTTTAGTCAATTTTTGGATTCCATGGAAGTCATATTAATATTGAGAATTATGTACAAGTTGGGAACAGTTGTGGATATCAGTAACAAAATGGAATTCTGATAGGTATAAAAGATATAATGTTCATGCCCAAACATTTTTCAAAAAAAATGATCAACAACATATATAATAACCATCTCCCAGACTCAAAAAAGAAGAGAAAGACAGTGAATGATAAAATCTCCAGTAGTAGAGACCATGGAGAAAAGAAAGTTCAATTTTTATCATGCAGGAAATGTGGAAGGAGACACATAGGGAAGTGTCTTAATGGAACAAAGAAATTCTTTATGTGTGGGATATAAGGACATAAAGTAACTAATTGCCAATGAAAAATGAAGAGTATTATGGTTAAATATAAAAATAGTCCCAAGAATCCATTTACAGTCATTTTTTGTAAATATAGAGGACCTGGGCATTACCCGAGTAAATGCCCTATTCTATAGGATAACATTATGGCCAAGGGAGAACCTATGTGGAAATAAATGGATGGTAAAATGTTTAAAATTATTAGTGCTCTTTGTTGATGTGATTACTTTGGAAGACTATCTCTTTTATTTGTAACACATCAGTTTGTTATGCTAACATTCTATTTTAGGAATACATTTCTTTTCAATTGTTGATATATTTGAAAATAAACATTTGGGTTTTTATGATCCATGAATTTGATACAATTAAATGTTATTAAATTTTTGGATGAAAATGTGAGGTATGAGATAACATTTGTGGCTAAATTATGTTATGGTTATTTTGAAGAATTTATCTCATTTTGGGAATGTTATAAAATATGGTTTTTGAAAAAGGACAACACGCAGACCGTGTGACAACCCATTGTGTTGGACAATGCTGTGGGAATAGAACCCACAACCCAGAGTGTGATTGAGATTTATCGCCTACCCCTGGAATTTGCAAAGTCCCTGGTTAGTGTGACTAATTTATTTTAGTTAAATGATTTTATTTTGCTGATTTGGGACATTATTTATTATCAAATGGATATCCATAGTATATTAAAATGATTTGGTGATTAATTGATAAATTTTATTTTGGAAGACATTCGGGTTGTTGGGAACACAATATGTCTAAGGAAAAGAGAATTCCATGGGTCTTCATTTTAGGAGTAGTGGTGGATATTTTTCAATTTTTTTAATGGGGATTTATATCGATTTGGTTAGTTTAGGAAAATTATTGACCTATCACAGATAATATTTTATTAGGTTAATTACTTTTAAGTATGTGACATTAAGAGTAGTCGATTTTATTTGGGTTTCAATATTAGTTAGTATTATATTGAAGTATTTTAAGTAAAATTTTTCATTGAAGGGTATTTGTTGAACATTGGGTATTGTTTGTTTAAATTTTTGAGAATAATATTAATATTTCATTATATAATGTATTGTCCATTTGGGGATCATATGATCATTTACTGACCATATTGGTATTGGCTAATGTTTAATGAAAAGGAAAATATATAGTTCATCATTTTTGGATTATAGGATTCTTTATAAGTTTATTTTAGCACTTCATGTGTAACCAAGTCATCTTTAATACTCATCGTTTGAAGAAAAGATGAGTTTGTGGTAGAAATTTATTAATGGATGAAATTGTACTTGTAAAGTAAGTATATCTCCTTATACGCTTAGTCAATCTCATAAATAAATTCATCAGCATTATGAAATGGGACTTAAAACCAAAATGTTATTTGTATACTTTTCCTATTGGGTAATCAATGACCTTTCAACCGATCATAGGTTTATGGCTTTCAAATAATTAACTTCTCCTAAAAATATTCTTGAACACTCTCCATCAGAACTTGATGAATTGTTTTCTCTTCCATATCCATGTTTTCCAACATGGAACCCTATTATGTGTTATTTTTTGTATCCTCCATACTTACCTATATTTATTTTAAAATAGAGGCCCCATTAATCTATTTTCAATGTGGGATTTCAACTAAGATATTTTGAAATTTAAAAACCCATGTTTTATATCCTGAGATTAAATTGATAGGATTCAATTTATTAAAGGAGGGTAGAATTTAACACCATAAGGATTCATAGTACATTATCTCTTTAATGTAATTCAATAGCTTTCACCTCACACTACACCGAGTTCGAGTGCACAATGATTCACCAAACTAGTCGTTCAAAATAAGTTATGAATATTATTAACTGAATTTTTAATTATATATATTCCATATAATTTTAACATCCATATTATGTGTTTTTTTAGACATAATATAAGAACAAATTCATTTTTTCAGATAAAAAAAGTATTTTTCAAAAAAAAAAAGAAATTTTACCTCCTTTTAATGGCCAACCCTATTGAAATAAAATATTTGACACTTTTATATATTAAATTTTACAAAATAAACTTTATATATAGAATCGGGGCATAAAAATTTAGTTTCAATAAATTTTTTGTGTTTTTTTGATAACTTTCATATTTGTGTGAATAGTGAAAAATACTAAATTTTAATTGATAACAACTTTTTAATGAAGATAATTTATAGTTTCCAATTATACAATTTAATGGTTTGGAAATATAATTAGATTATATTTTTATTATTTAATCCAATGTTGGTCATTGTAATTAATTTCACATTGAAATTATACATAAACAAGTGTCAATCTTTTGGTGGTTATTGTTTCTTAAAAACATGCTATTTGTTTTCACAACGGAAATTAATTTTACATTAATCAATGAAACTTTTGTGTTCTGAATTTGGTAAATTAGACATCATTTTGGAATTCAAAATATCAAATATAGCTTCGGATAAATTTTTGGTATTTTTCTGGAAAGCATCAATTTTTGATGAATAGTAAAACCACATAGTAGTAGTTATAAAACTAAATTTTTCATTTAAATGATATTTCACCGCTTCTGTGAATTGAATTTCGAATATCTGACATACATGGTTTTTATTAGTAAGTAGAATTTGGTTCAATAAAAGGAAAATATTTTTTGATCTATGGTAACTTTTGACTTTTATTTACTGCAGTTAAAGATAAATATGGTAATTAAAGTTAAAAACAATATTATAAAAATATTAAAAAACTTAACACTTCTCCTAAAATTGTTGGATGAGTCATGGCTGACCATGATCTTCATTGGGTCGATTTAGGGACCCCATGGAGCCACTTAAGAGTGACAATGACACATTATTTTAATTAATTTATGGTAAAGAGAAAAATGACGTTAACAAATATCTTTTAGTATATAAATTTTCACATGGGGTTATATAATAATATTTTCAACAATAAATATTAATTGGAAAGATAAAGTGATTTCCTACATTATGGTATTTTTTTAATAATTTTTAAACGTAATTAAATTAAATTATTTATGACACAATAATGATGCAGTATTCATCTCATTAATAATTGATTTAAATAAATAAGATTATTAATATTAAAAAAATATCCAAAACCAGTCCAATTATTGTTGGATTATTTAATTTCAAACATGATTCATCTTATCTTCAACTTTAATGAGTTTCAGACCTTTTGAAACTGAAGATAAGTTTATAACAAAATAATATTTTAAAAAATTCTAATAGAGCCCTTCCTCTCGCTTATAAAAGGGCACCAATTATAACCCATTCATCACACCTCTCAAGCCTCTTGGCTCGTCTAACCCCTAGAAAAATAATCTCTCAAGATCTGTCTATTACACCTAGAATTCTTACCTAAGGCAGAAGTGTAAGAACCCGGTTCTTATTATTGAGTTACGAGTTTCTTCTTTTCACTTTTCCTTAAGTGTTTTGGAGAAAATAGGGAAAATGGGGGAAAATACTAAATTTTGTGACTTCATGCCATGTAGTTTTCCTCACGCCATGTACTTTGGTTGTGTGGAATGTGTACACATGGCATGTTGGCAGGTTGATGATGATGGGTGTAAAAACCGACTACACGCCGTGTAGTGGGTATTTACACGTCGTGTAGTCAGTCGGTAGGCAAATAGTAAGGTGGTGGCCAGCTGAGTGATAGTACATGTCGTGTAATCATGAATATAGGCCGTGTACGCATGTTGACAGATAAACAATTCCACAGTGGAAAGAAGTCGCCGAAGGAACAATTAAAAAAATGAAAATTACACACCGTGTACGTAATAGTACACACCGTGTAGTCTATTGTTTTGGATTAAAATGGGAAGTAGCCTCCTCTATTGGCAAAGGAGTCATTTCACTTTGTTTGGAGCTTGGGAGGAAAACCAGATATTAGAAGCACTCCCACTCACACATCAGGAACACGATTCTACACCGTCGATCTCCTTGGAACCGCACGGGTGAGTTCTTCCTTCACCTTGTATAGATCTTTCCAATTCATCATCTAAAGGAAGTTATTTATGTTTGAACGAGATTTCATATACCTAATATCTACATTGTTATTGGAAGATTCGAGGAGAGTCATTCATGCATACCGATCAGGATCAATCGAGGAAGGTGGTATAGTGTTTAAATTCCAACTACTATGCTTTTTTTGTGTACCAGTGTGCAACAAACCCATTTTGGGGTGTCGTGTGGCCGAGGAATTGGCTGTTTTAAATACCTATAATTGCATGGGTAAATTAATGAAATTGTAAAACTTCTATTTGGGATCACTGCTTGGATCCAGGACCACCCATAGGGTGCGTTCCTCTATTTAGTCGTTTAGCCAGGTTACCCGAGGGTATACTGTAAATTTTAGAATGTCTTAAATATCCTTGAGGGGAATTGTATATAAATTTCTTCTTTATATGTTGGGAATGGACCGATTAATTATTTAGCCTGACGGCAGTGTTGTGATTAGCCTGTGGGCAGTGCTCTGTTCAGCTTGAGGGAAACTTCTGCCGTGCCTATGGGAAGTAGATTATGTTCTTATGGGAAACACCTAGTATGCCTATGGGAATTATTTGATATGCATGTGGGCAGATTCCTATTGGTTTGGATTCTCTTTACCTGAGGGTAAGGGTTTACATGCCTGAGGAAACTGAATGTTTACTTAGAAATAATCTATGGTGATTTCCTAATATTGAATGATTAAAAGAATATTAAAAATGGCAATATAAATGGAACAATTAGTTAAATTGAGTACTGGTTGGTTTATTTCATTTACTACTGCACACTGTTGTTCCCCTTTTACACTGATAGTTGGGCACAAACCTTTGGTGGGGGCCTACTGGGATTCATTTCTCACACCCTGTTTGGGTCATGTCTTCAACCCAAACAGACTATATTGTTGTAGGTGTTCATAGGGGAAAGGGTCTGTATACAAGTACTTGAGTGTTGCTGAGGTGTAGGGGAGTATGGGACCGAGCTCAGGCTCGTGATGCTGCCTGTTGTTCTGTTTTTTTCTACTGTACCTGTAATTTCTATTGAATTGTATTGTACAACTGTGTAATATGTTATGGTTGTTTTCTTAGGACTAGAGACATGTTTCATCATTATCTATATTGCAGTTGGTAATCTTATACTAAAGTTGTTCATATCAGTTGTGTATGGTTTATTGCTTCTACTGTTCTTGTATGTTTTATCTTGTATTCTGTTATGCTACACATTGAAAAATGATGGCATAGTTTCCCAACTATCAGACCTGGGCCCTCGCTGCTAGTCAGCAGCCTCTGAGATTTAGGGAAATGTGCTTGAGTTCATGTGACACACCGAGTTCGGGGCACCCGTGGAGTGGCACCTGGATCTGGGACATTACAATTTGGTATCAGAGGCTTTCGTTTCTTTGACTTAATATATTGATCCTTAGTTCAGGATAGGATGAAAATGTAAGTTGGTAATAAGCTATGCCTGGGAGTAGCTAACCCGTGTACATGCAATATCCAACCTACATCATTATTGTAATTATAACTGGTTTTTCAATTTTATGGTTGATTTTATTTTCACCGTTGAGTGACACACTTGTGATTGTCCTGTTTATATGTTATCCATGGGCTCTATTTAGTTGAAACCTAATGATATGAGTGTATTCCATATCATGAATCTTTTAGGCACATGCTAGAAATCACATTCCATGCACAGTTCCATTCCATGTTGCCGCATTAGAAATTGCATGTTGTTGTGATAGTTGTTGTTCTAGAAAAGCATGCTTTTGTGATAGCTGCTTTGATAAATACTTTCTATATGATACGGTATTTGTGTGTGAGACTTTTGATAGGATGGACATCAAACTTTGGTTTTTGGGGAGTATGGGCCCTCAATGACTGGAATTTCGTGGATCATTGACTTGTTTACTTGGGTATAACAAGTATAAGATGTCATAATTTGATTCGTGGGGATTATGGGCCCTCACAGATCGGAATTTGGCACATAGGTGTTGTTTTTCAGTATTTTCTGTGATTTGGAGTTCTATCTGAGGCTTACTATCCGGAAAACCTAGGATACACGCCGTTTTATTCCTCAGAAACATGCTGTGTGTCCTTCTGTTCGGAAAGGAATGACAACTTTTTGAGTACACGCCGTGTACCCTCAGTACATTCCGTGTAGTCTCTTCCCATGTCATAGACAGTGTGGGTGGGGACACGGGGTAAGGAATGGTTTTGGGACAAACATGCCGTGTACTGGTTGTACACGCCATGTAGTGTTGACCCGGAGTCTGCCTATTTAACTAACAACATGGACGAATGAGACCTTGAGACATACACGTTGTGTCCACTATGTAACATGTTGTGTAGCCTGATCTGGGGACCCGACCGTGTAGCTAACAAACACGAGTCGGTGTTACCTCTTCTTGAACACACCGTGTACCTGAGGGACACTCCATGTAGTCCTTATCAGTGGGAGACCATGTGTACTTAGCCATGTGGGCAGGAAAACAGAGTGGTGTGCACGCCGTGTGTAGGTGGTACATGCCGTGTGGTGTCAGTCGAGTAGTCGGCCGTGTCACAAATGACACGAGAAGATGGAAATTAAACCATACACATCATGTAGATTCCATACACTCCGTGTAGGCTTGTTCAAAGTAAGTCTTGTGGCTTAGCCATGTCTAAGGACTCAGGTAGGGAAAGAGGATTCAAGTACCGGTCGTGTATTAAGAAGGCACGTCGTGTGTTTGGGGTGTTACATGGCCGGTTTAAGATGGAGTACACGCCCATGCAAACGGTTGTGAGAACACGCCGTGTAGTATTTATACATTCCATGTAGTAAAGTTTTGTAAATTTTGGAATCTTTCCTTCTCCATCACCTTGTTTTCGGTCTTTGATAATCTTGATCTACGGTGTGTGTTTGATATTGTAGATTCATTTCACCGAGACAACCATGCGATGTTCGCCAGAATAGTGGCAATGATTATACTCAAGAGATGGTAGGCCATGGGCTACCAGTTGATCCCCCAGCAGAGCCACATGCGGCACCATCCATTATATCAGACATAGGCACAGATGCGGAGTTCCATGAAGGATTCATGTGGTTCATGCAGACCATTCAGGGAGCACCGCCGACTACCACACCTACGGATGGGATGACTCATATATTCCAGCAGCAGCATCTGCCTAAATTTTTAGGGGATGGCGGATCACATGCTATAGAGTCTTGGATGGATTATATGCATACTATTTTCGAGCATCTTGAGACGCCTCCAGGGAAGAGGTTCAATCTCTCACTTATATACTGCATGATTCCACCAAGAAGTGGTGGGACATTACGACCTAGCCCGAGCATCACAGAGACATGGTGTGGGAATATATTAATACTGATTTCTATGAATTCTTCTTCCAATAGATGATTTGGGAAGATAGATCTCGAGAGTTCATGAATTTGCAGCAGGTCACTATGTTGGTGATGGATTATTCTGATCATTTCACTAAGCTTCAGAATTATGGACCCGTTATGGTGGGTGATGAGATATTGAGGGCTAGATGATATAAGGATGGTATTTGATATGAAATTTGAGCACTGGTGAATGTTTCCAGGTTGCCTACTATACTTTCTATTGTGAACCAGGAACTGATTACTGAGAGGAACTTGCGAGAAGCTAGTGGTGTGGGCCAGGGCGGTTTGACACTAGTTTCTAGTACTATTTCTCCACGTTAGAGGAAGATACATATGGGGTTCTCTCACGGTGGCAGTACTAGCCAGAGGAATGTTTCATGTGTCCAGTTCATGTGCTACCAGTGTGGTAAGGAAGGGAACAAGAGACCGCAGTGTCCACGTGACCCAGTAGAATGCCAAGCTTACGGTAGGATGGGGAATCTATGGCGCTTTTGCAGGGCGTTTCCACCAGTGGCTAGTGAGAGGGGTTATGTACAGACTTAGCATACTGGAGCAGGACCAGTAGCTTCTTACCTGTCGGTAAACTAGAATATGTCAGGGCGTGCAGGTAGAGATGGTGGTCCTGGCCGTGGTAGCTAGAAACCAGGATCTTAGAGGCAGTAGGTCAGGATAGCTTAGGGTAGCGAGGCTGTGTCGCAGGGACGCGACACTGGGTAGACATATGCAGCGTAACAGACCCAACAGAAGCAGGATCCTGGACCTTCTACTGTCAGAGGTAATATTCTAGTAGCTTCTTTCTTATCTTTAGTACTTTTAGATATGGGTTGTAGACATAACTTTGTATCTGTTCCTGTTGTGGAGATCCTTGGGATCTGTGTTTCTTCTTCTTCTGATGTTATGATTCTAGAAACTCCGTTAAGGACTAGAACAGATGGTGTGCATCAGTGTAGGGAGTTCCCCCTTGAGGTTGGTGGGTGTCACTTTATTTGGGACCTCTATGTATTGGAGATGACGATCTATGATGTCATTATCGGGATGGACTAGTTGGTTCCCTTACGACCCTTTGTAGACTGCTATCGTCGCAGCGTGTGTTTCATGTCACCAGAAAGTGGAGAGTTTATATAAAAAGGTGAGTGGGATGTTCTGGCGAGTCGAGTTGGACCAGAGCATCATGGGCGAGGTGGAGTCACAACCCAGATTCTGAGTTAATAACTGGATGATCAGGGGACTTGTCAGAAGGACTTCCCTCCAGTGGTTGATCATTTTAGGGATGTCTTCCCGGACGATTTTCAGGTCTACCTCCAGAGCATGAGGTGGATTTATCTATTGATCTTCTTCCAGGAGTAGCACCGGTATCCATTCCTCATTATATGATGGCTACACCTGAGTTATAGGAGCTCAATAGAGAGTTAGAGGAGTTATAGTCAAAGGTTTTTATCTGACCCAATACTTCTCCTTGGGGTTCTCCAGAACTTTTTGTGAAGAAGGCAAATGGTACCCTTACAATCTGTATGGATTATTAGAATTTTAACTAGTTAACGGTCATGAAACAATATCTCTTTCCGGGGATTGATGATCTTTTTGACCAACTTCAAGGTGAACGAATGTTCTCGAAGATTGACTTGAGATCCAGATATCATCAGTTGCGCGTTAGACCATATGATATACCTCTCACAGACATGAAGTGTAGGTATGGTCTATATGAGTACATGGTTATGCCATTCTGACTCACGAACACACCAGCAGTTTTCATGGATTTTATGAATCGTGTGTTCCATCCTTATCTGGTTTCTTTTGTGGTATTATTCTTGGACGATATCTTGGTGTACTCTCACAATCAACACTACCATTCCACCCATCTTGAGATCATGCCGAGGACACTGAGAGAGAATAAGATATATGATAAGATCTCAAATTCCACTTTTGGATGGACCAGATACACTTCCTGGTTCATATTGTCTCAGAGGTTGGAGTTGCAGTAGACCTAGTGAAGGTGAGAGTAGTAGTTTCCTGGGAGAATCCGATGATCGTGTTTGAGATATGGAGTTTCGTGGGGTTTTCTGGTTACTACATGTGTTTTATATAGGACTTCTCCCTCTTAGAAGCACCATTGGTGAGTTTGAATAAGAATGGTGTGAAGTTCATTTGGTTAAAAGCTTGCGAGATAGTATTCCAAGAGTTTAAGGGAAAGTTGACATCACCACCAATCCTGATTCTTCCAGAGCAAGGAAAGAGCTATATAGTTTACTGTGATGCATCAGGTATTGGGCTAGGAGGTTTGTTGATGCAGGGCGATCGATTTATTGCGTACGGGTCTAGGTAGTTGAGGACACATGATAGGAATTACCTGACACATGATCTTGAGTTAGATGCAGTTGTTCATGCACTATGTTGTTGGAGATATCATATCTTGGGAGAGCAGTTTCTGGTTTTCACCGACCAAAAAGTCTCCAGTATATCATAACTCAGCGTGACTTGAATTTGAGGTAGTTAAGGTGGTTCAAATAACATCAGTCCTTTGATTTTGGGCATGCCTATACAACTGGTAAGGGTAATGTAGTTTCTAATGCACTGAGTAGGAAGACTCAGACACAGGCGGTTCATGAGGCCAGTGGTGAGTGGAAGCTTATGTATTTGTTCTCTGAGATGAATTTGGAGGTGCACAATAGTCTGGGGCAAACCTATCTTTCATCTTTAGCTGTGACTTATACCCTCCTGGATAGAGTGAGGATGAGACAGCTATCTGATTCCAAAGGCCTAGTTCTACAGGCGTCAGTGGCAAGTGAGGACCCTCATCCTGGATGGACGATAGAAGAAAATGAGGTACCGCATTTCCATGGATGAGTGTGGGATCCATAGGATATACATTGAGAATTGATTCGGGAGTTTCATGCTTCATCTTGGGTAGTTCATCCCGGAGTTACCAAGATGTACCGTGACTTGAGACGTCAGTAATGGTAGGCGGGTATGAAGAGAGAAGTAGCTGGTTTAGTTACTAGATATTCCACCTGTCAACAGGTGAAGGAAGAGCATTAGAGGCTAGCCGGACTGTTACAGAAGTTACCCATTCTAGAGTAGAAATGGGATGATGTCATGATGGACATCGTGACTGGGTTTCCGAGGTCACCTTGAGTCAATGATGTCATGTCAGTTGTTTTGGATACAGTCATGAAGGTAGCTCACCGTTTTCTGATCAAGGATACCTTCAGTGTTGACGATCTCAGAAAGTTGTATATCCGAGAGGTTGTACATCTTCATGGGGTTCCTCATTCTATCGTTTTAGATAGGGATGCCCATTTTACGTCTCTATTTGGGCAGAGTTTTCAGAGGGCACTGGGTACACAGGTGATCTTGATCACAACTTACCACCTTTAGACCAATGGTCAGTCACAACGTATGATATCGGTGCTAGAGGACATGCTGCGTGGTTGAATCCTAGATTTTGGGGGCTCCTGGGAGAAGCATATAACTCTAGTTGAATTGTCCTATAATAATAGTTTTCAAGTAACTATTGAGATGACACCTTATGATGCTTTATATGGTGGGCCAT
This sequence comes from Viscum album, assembly GCA_963277665.1. Taxonomy (NCBI): domain Eukaryota; kingdom Viridiplantae; phylum Streptophyta; class Magnoliopsida; order Santalales; family Viscaceae; genus Viscum; species Viscum album. Next base: position 154,594,285 of record OY728166.1, on the reverse strand, counting down.
GCCGATCACCTTTGTTCTAGGTGGAGGCAGCTCTACTAGGATCGTGCCTCATGTAGGAAACTTCTGAGTAGGTCCAGTTGATTCAGAAGTGGATGACTACTGCACAGTCTCATCATAAATCTTATGCTGAATGCCGCAAACGACCCTTAGAGTTCGTGGATGGGGATCATGTGTTCTTTCATGTTTCACCGTGGTTGGGACATAGGCGGATCAAGAGACAAGGTACTTTTCACCAAGGTATGTGGGGCCATTTGAGATTCTGGAGAGAGTCAGGTCGGTTTCCAATCGGTTGCAGTTGCTGCCGAGGTACTAGGTCATGCACGATATCTTCCATGTATCTTAGTTACACAGTTATCATTCAGACCCTTCTCACATATTTCACCCCGAGGAGGTTGGGATTCATGTCGATGCATCCTTTGTGGAGCATCATATTCGTATCGTGGATAAGAGCATGAAGGTTCTTCGAGGTCGGTCAGTTCCTCTCGTACGGGTGCTATGGCAGTATGAACGAGTGTAGGAAGAAACATGGGAGTGGGAGACTGACGTACGTTCTCAGTGGCCAGAGTTATTCTAAGCATTATCTTTACCACCCTTGGAAAGGCAATTTGGGGATGAATTACTTTAAGGACAGAAGTTTGAAAGAACCTGGTTCTTATTCTTGAGATATGAGTTTATTCTTTTCCCTTTTCCTTATGTGTTTTTAGAAAATAACGAAAATGGGGGAAATCCTAAATTGTGTAACTACACGCCTTATACTTTTCCACACGCCGTGTACTTTGGCCTGGTGGAATGTGTACACAGGGCTTGTAGGCCAGTCGACTATGATGGGTGTAAAAACCAACTATATGCCGTGTAGTCAGTTAGCAGGAAAATATTAAGGTGGTGGCCAGCCGAGCGACAGTACACACTGTGTAATCACGAATACATGCTGTGTACACCTGTCGAAAGATGAAAATTGATATGGTGTAATGAAGCCACAGAAGGAACATTTAAAAAATGAAAATTACACGATGTGTACACAATAGTACATGCTGTGTAGTCTGTTTTTTTGGCTTAAAATGGGCCGTAGACTTCTATTTTGGCAGAGGAGGCGTTTCAATTTGTTTGAAGCTTGGGAGGATGACCAGATATTGGATTCACTCCCACTCTCACACTGGTAACCCATTTTTTGCACCATTGTTCTCCTTGGAACCGCACGGGTGAGTTCTTCCTTTTCCTTGCATAGCTCTTGTAAATTATTCCTCTAAAGGATGTTATTTACATTTGAATGAGATTTCTTTTACCTCAGATCTATGTCGTTCTTCGATGATTTGAGGAGCGTCGTTCACATATACTGATCAGGGGAGATCGAGGTAGGTGGTCTGCTGTTTAAATTCCAACTACTGTCATTTTTGTGTACCAATGTACAACAAACCCTTGTTGGGGTGTCGGGTGGCTGAGGCCTTGGCAGTTTTAAATACCTATAATTGCATGGGTAATTTAATGAAATTGTAAAATTGTGGTTTGGGATCACTCCTTGGACCCAGACCACCCCTGGGGTGTGTTCATCTATTTAGCCGTTTGGCCAGGTTACTCGAGGGTATACTGTAAATTTTAGCATGTCATAAATTACCTTGAGGGGAATTGTATATAAATTGCTTGTTTATATATTGGGCATGGCCTAGTTACTTGTTTAGCCTGAGGGAAGTATTGTGATTACCCTGTAGGCAGTGCTCTGTTCAGCCTGATAGAAACTTCTTCCGTGCCTCTAGGTAGTAGATTCTGTTCTTGTGGGTGACACCTAGTACACCTGTGGACACTATTCGATATACCTGTGGGCAGATTCCTGTGGGTTTGGATTCTTTTTACCTGAGGGTAAGGGTTTACGTTCCTGAGGCCACTAACTGTTTACATAGAAATACACTGTGGTCATTTCCTAATATTGAATGATTAGATGAATAATATAAATGGAAATATAATGGGTGCAGTTAGTTGCTTTGAGTACTGCTTGGTTTATTGCATTTACTACTACACACTAATGTTGCACTTTTACATTGACAATTGGGAATGAACCATTAGTGGGTTCCTACTGAGATTCATTTCACACACCCTATTTGGGTCATGTATTCGACCCAAATAGACTATATTGTTGTAGGTGCGGATAGGGGAAAGGATCCTTATACAGGTACTTGAGTGTTGCTGAGGTGTAGGGGAGCATGGGACCGAGATCAGGCTCGTGATGCTGCCAGCTATTCTGTTTTGTTCTGTTGTACCTGTACTTTCCATTGTATCGTTTTGTACTGCTGTGTGACATGTTCTGGATGTTTTCATAGGACTAGAGACATGTTTCATCATTATCTAAATTACATTTGGTTATATTTTATTACATTTTTTCATATCAGTTGTGTATGGATTATTACTTATGCTGTTGTTGTTTGTCTTATCTTTTATTCGGCTGTACTACACTTTAAAAAACGTGGACATAGTTTCCCCACTATTAGACCTGGGCCCTCGCTGCTGGTCGGCAGCCTCTAGCGTTTGTGGAAATGAGCTTGAGGTCATGTGGCCAACCGGGTTCAGGGAACCTATGGAGTGGCACCTGGATGTGGTACGTTACAAGAACTCACTTCAAGAAGTCTTTTTGGTTCAAACCAAAGACAGCTAACCCAATTAAAAGTAATGGTTTCTCTTAAATTCTTTTATTTTATTTTAATTCTCCAACCCCTAAACTCTTTTTATTCCTTTATTTTATAAAAACACCAGTATCCTCATTATATTAAGATTTTTTTATGAGAATTATTCAATCTTCACTTACACACACCACTATTTAATTGGTAAAGAACACACTGTTTCTGTGGATGACAAACTAAATTCTCATGAATCGATGATTGTTTAATTTTCTCCTACCACATCTGATGGTGTCCATTATGATGGAACTGTATTTATATATGATATATATTATGTTTTAGTTTTCTTTATGCTTTTATATTTTCCATTTATAACATACCTTTATGGTTTTCATTATGGGTAAACGCGATGATTTCATTTGAGGAAGTGCGCACTATCTCCCCCTCAGAGTGATATGACTCGTTAATACCTTATGTGTGACGTATAAATCATGGATTTAATTATATTATACATGATATAATATTGGAATTATAATATACCTATGTATCATTATGTTTTAATTCCATTAAAATACAAAATAGAAATGAATGTAGCGTTCATGTGTACGTACTACTTACTGCCTCCATGAATGGTGAATTTCATTTCTTATCTCCAAATATTATGTTCTATTATAAATAAATATATATACTGGATATATAAAATAAATATGATATCTAAATCATGTATATAATTTTGGTGATAATGGACTTTTGACCACATGGAAAAATTGTAATTATAACAAGTTCATTTTTGACTCATGTTCTGAACATCAAAAAAATATCTAATATGAACTAAAACAATTAAAAAATTGTTATAACAAGGTAATAAGTGATATGAAAGGAATAATAAATTTGAATAAAATTTCTTATTCAGGTATAAATTAACTTATTTTTATTATTTAGGAAGAACAAAGAACATACAAGACAAGTCATACCAGAGGATAGGTGTTTCTTATCTCACATTTAATTCCGTGAGATTTCCATTTTCACCACTTATTTATTGCATATAATGTATTGTGTACTTCCATTTGATATATATTATCATGATTATCTTTATATTAATGGTATTCTGTGATTCATTTAGTGGTTAATAACTTTTTTTTCATACGACTCGATTGATTAAAACATGGTTTTTATCTCACTTCTTATTCCCGTGAGATTCATTCTATATTAGCCAATATTTCCTATTGTGTGGTGTATGTACTACCCGTGATCATATTTTTGGTGTAATATACATTAATTTATCTATATTTAAATCTTTAGTGTATGATCCTTCCTTCATGGGGTGTATCTTTTGTGTGTTACTAAATCGGTAAGAGAATTTCCAATTTCAATTTCCACTCATTGGGCTTTACGCGTGCTTCATTGATTATTTTTACTCCAAGATTATGTGTGGAATCTATATTTAATATTTATGAAGTAATTTACATTCCCTTTTATGTGGATATAATTTTGATACACATAATCACTCCATTGATCAATTATCAAGTCATCGATATGAACTTGATAAGAGTAATTTTAACTCAATCTCCATTCATTGAGTTAAACATCCAATTCATTAGTGTTGTTTTTACAAAAATATGCGTGAATGTTCTCTGATTTATTTACACTGAATATCCAATCATATAAAGTGTATTTGTATTTTTCACACATAAATATGTCATTGATCTATTCTTTACCTAAGTATATGGTCTTTAAAATGGATTTCATCCGAACATACATTCTATTGAGTCTTCTTTGTTGTTGTGCACCAACTCAATTTTGTTTGGTATATATATCATACATTGATATAGTATATCATGATTCCTTTATTCTCATGATATTATGACATTTTGATTACCTCAATTATTTTTATTCAAGTGTCTCTCATTTGGTTTGGGACTCTAACTAAAATATAATTTAAAATGTTTTAAAATTGTATTCTTCTAAATCATTCTCATTATTGTCCATGTTTTAAAAATGGTTTAAGGATTTACTTATATGGACATTAATGTTTAGAAATTAAAATTCTTTTTAAAAGTTTCAAGGTGGTATGGGACACTTCGATTCAATAATCTATTTTAAGAAACTTCTCAATAAATAGTGATACTTTTGAATGTTTTCAAGAAAAATGGGGATAATTATATCAAATTGTTTTGATTATTATTTTCATTTATGTAAATATGCTTCATTATTATTGATTGATGTTAATTTATTATAATAAAATCATCCATATTCAATTGAATGAGTTAATTTTGACTGTGGATATGTTATTATTATACCATTCATGGTTTAGGTTTTATGTATTGACATTTCATATGCTATTTTAATATGAATGTTTATGTTATGTTTAAAAATTTTATTATGTGGAATGAATTAGACTTAGTAAGTTACAGGTGGATCCTTCTATAAATCCTCGATGCATCAGTAGGTCTCATGGGACAAACTAGTGTCTTGGCAGACAGCCTTAACAAAATCTTATTTTTAGTCTTGGCAAGAGAACTTGAATATGTGGTTATGATTTATGGAATTATGATTTCCATAATTATGGGATTATATATTAATATTTCATGTGTTTATTAGACTAGTAGAGTACCCATGACTATGTTTTATTATGGAATTATTTATTCAGCTCATATTCCTTCCATAAAGTGTTCATGTTAATTATTTGTAAAGGAATGTGTTTTCAATTATTTACCATGCCTAATTTTTATGTTATCTTCCACTGTATTTCTTACTCTTACTATGAATTTGATCTCACCCCTTTCTTATGTTTCATTTACCTAGGATATGATGAAGTTAGTTATTAGTGACTTTCTTTCATAATATAGAAAGATTGGATGTTTCAAATGGAATAATTTAGTGTTGTTTTTATTTTCAAGTTGTAATTTTGAACTTATGTATGTATCATGTTTCCAATACTACTAAATTAATCAGTCTTTTGGGACATGATTCTTTGTAATCATGCCAATGTATTAAAATAATGCATTGGCTCCTGGATTCTGGGGTCGGGGCATTACACCTATTTTCAAGTCCAATCTCTAATATGTTTTCGGAAACCATTATATTTAAAAAATCACTGGTTTTATTATGAAAATACTATCTAACATCACTTCTTGTTTTTTACAAATATTTTTCAAAATGTACTATTATTTTCAAAGTAAAACAGTATTTATCTCAAGAATTATATGAATAATTTATAAGAGTATCTTCATATATTTCAACAATCTTGTTGATTATTATGTATTATTGAGATTAGTATCCCATGTTATCATCAACCATTTTTAATTTTATGGTTTATTATTATTTTGCATATTGATATGAAATCATAAAACCATTGATCTATTTACTTCGAATGGTTAGTGTTTTTGCCTAATGTTCTGCGAAAGCTATTTACATTTAATATATTAGTTTCAATATGTATGTATATGTTGTTTATGATTATCCCCATTCATATGAGGAATTCATTAGACATATTATGTTTCGGGTGGTGCCCACTATATCCCCTTGGTGCATCAGTAGGTCTCATGAGACAAACTATGATGTTGGAACAAGGCCATGATAAAATGATTATTCATGGTCTTGGCATGAGGCCTTGATGATATGGATATGTTGTCCCATATTATGTGTTCCCTCATTGTTAATATAGTATTGATGGTTCATGTGGTTATTCGACTACTATAATATCCATGATTATGTTATGTTATGTAAATATATACTCATCTCATTTTTCTTCCATATTTTCTTTCAGTTTATTTTTAGAAGCATGTGTTTTAAATTATTCAACATGCCTAATGTTTATGTTATCTTCTACTGTATTTTTTACCCTTACTGAGCATTTGAGCTCACCCCTTTGTTATGTTTCATTTTCTTAGGACATAAATATGTTTATTATGAATGAGATGCTGATATATCATAAAAGTTATGGATGTTTCCTAGAGTGTTTTTGTGTTGTATTTCTTTTCATGTTGTAATGTTTAACTTATGTATGAATATTGTTTCCAATAATACTAAACTGCTCGCTCCTTCAAGGAATCTTATTCATTGTTTGTACGCTAATGTAATCAAATAAGGCACCAGCTTTGGGAAACTGGGTGGGGTCCTTACAGTTGGTATCAAAGTATGTTTAGTAGAAAACATGGAAACTAGATTTAGAAATTGTAGATTTGGGAAGAGTCTCTAATATAGTATTTGAGGATAAACAGACAATAACGTTCTGGTATTTTTGTAAGAAATAGATTATGTAGATCATTCAAGAAATACATCCATATCTGAATACGAGTAGGTAGAGAAATCTTTGGACCAGATGTTCCTAGAAGAGAATGATCCATCAAATAATTTTAGGCATGACCGTGGTTATCCTAGTACACGACAACGGGCCTTGATACACTCTTGGTTACGAAACTTGTGGGGGATAATATTAGGATAATTAACATTTTCATTACATTCCATTATAAAGGATTTAAATTTAAAATTTTCCACAAAGTAACCATTTTTTTGATTATTGGACTATTTATGCGTTGGATTTCAATTTTTTCTAAGTATTGTGTTATGTTCAAATTCTACATTATGATTAATAGCCAAATCTAGTGTATTCCATTAACTAGAGATGGAGCCTAGTGGATGGAATGGAAACCACATGAATGTATGCGTCCATTGTAGGGATCTCCCACCAATGAAAGATAATGATGTTTTCTCTGGTGCTGTGACTGGTGTTTAGAAACTCATAACTATACTAGGAAAACTAACTCAGGTTATAAATAATAACATTACTCGTATAGAGAATCCAGATCTACCATGTGGATGAGCTTTGTTAGATCTCTTTATGCGACAACAACCTCCATCATTCAATGGAACTACAAACCCATTTGTTATAGAATAGTGGATATGTTCCATTGAGAAGATATATCTAACATTGTGATGTAACGAAACAGAGAAGGTTTTCATGGAATTTTATTATCTAACGAGAGATGTGGATCAGTGGTGGTCATTAATCCAAACAAAAAGGTAGAGGAAGAAATAGAAGATATAGAATTGAGGGATTGTAAGTAAATATTTTTATAAAAACATTTCCCTTATGAACAATGAGTAGATATTGAGAGGAAATTCATGAGTCTGAGGTAGGAGGATAAAAATGTTGCCAAGTATAAATCCAACTTTACAAGGATAGAAAGCCATGCAATGGACTACATACGTAATCCAAGGAGAAAAATCGATTGATTCTTTGATGGTTTAAAACCATTCCATCAAAGGACTCTAGTATCAAAATGATTTGAATCATATAAAGATATATTATAAAGTTCTGTCAAGACATAAAATGAATTCTCTATGTCTTATGAATTTAAGGGAAAGAATGAGAATAAGAGGGCTGTTGAAAACTCTGGGAAAGGAAATTTGGAACAGAGGAATAAGGTAAGAGTTTAATTTCCATCATACAATAATTGTGGGAAAAAACACCCTGAAACTTACCTAAAGGCAATGGGAGTCTATTAAAAGTGCGGAGAAAAAGTGAACCTATCTCGGGATTGTAAGGGGACGAATGAAGCTACCAATGTTATGTGCTAAAATTTCAGGGAGATGGGGCATTATGAACATGAATGTCCTAAGAGTTAGGGAAATGATTCCCAGAGAAGGTCAAGGGAGAAAGGCCAAACTTATGTGGTCACAACGGCTGAGGTTGAAGTTCCTAACGAGGTGGTGGTAGGTACATTGATTGCTTCATCCAACTTAGCCAATACTTTATTTGATTGTGGATAATCACATCCATTTATATCTTCCCAGTTTTCCAAGAAAATTAGATATGACAAATTTGATTTAATAAAGTAGTTATCAGTCAAAACCCTGGGTTGATGTATCATTGCAACAAAGGCATGTTGATTAGTCCCCCCTCATGACACATAAACGTGCTTTAGTTTCTAACCTTATCAGCATACCAATGGTTGTCTATGATATAATTCATAGTATTAATTTTCTATCAAATTATTATGTGATGATCTATTGCAAGAATAAGGAAGTTACTGTCACAACCCGTCCCAGTGGTTCCTGAGCCGCAACACCCCAAGACCGCCTCCAATAGGCTAGTTGATGGGGACCAGCACCGAGTAGGCATGCTACTAACATGGGATGTATTTCCTATAACCCTGTACACATGCACACACATCTCCAAGCCCACAAAGCTGAAAAGTAAAAACACCTAAAACGAAAAAAAGATGCATGCATACAGTAGAACCCAACCAAAAGAGTATGACATGAAGGTAAAGTACAGTAATGTAAAACCCTGGGCCAAAATTTCAAGACCACCAAAAGTGAGTCTGTAACAAAGTCCAACCTATAAATAAAGGTGTTGGGACTGCAATCTATAGCCATAAGAACGCACCCCGGCCTGTCTGATCTCACTGAGTACTGTCCGGTCCTGGTCCACCTAGAATCCTATCAAAGGCTTGCTCGTCTACACAAGACACGACACGTGTGGGCAAAGCTCGTGCATGGGTGAGTATAATAATGCCCAATAGGAAACCTGAAACCATAATGGAATAAAACAAGGGAAGTACCAAAAAAGAAAGATACATCCATCTCTACACAACATATGTCTATAGAACATATAACAGGAATATCCAGATATACTCATTAACAAAGGACCATTGCGAAACCACCACTATGATCCAGCTCGAAGATTACACTAAGAATGCAATCGGGAGAACAGACTCCTAGGTCTGAAGAGAGAGATACGAAGTACTCGTTCCAGGAGAACACACTCCACATGTACTTTGAGAACATGATGCTCAGATGAGGATCAAAACTAGGTCATGGGGTGATTCTGATAACTCAGTCTGAGCTAATCTGCAAAGAAGAGGATCGATGCCTGAGTAAAGTTGGTCAGGTCGATACCAAGAACTCTACCTAGGGTTCTAGGAATGAATAGATGATCCATCTTTGAGTCTCACAGAGGGGATTCCAATAACTCTATTCAGGAAGTCCTGATGAAGGGATCATACTCCTGTATATAGTAAATAATACCAGAACCTTCAGGGGAAAGGCCAAGGGTAAGAACCCTAATAAAGCTAGTCCAAGTCATCGAAGACAAGCGGGTCAAGCCATTTAAGACAGGTTACATGGCGTGTATTATGGTTACATGCCGTGTTCCGTGACCCCGGGTACTTCCCTTGTAAAAGGCCCGTGTCATCCGTCCATGCTATGTAAAACTAAACTAAATAGCATGTAGTAGTCTTACACACTGTGTTCCTTGACTCTGGGAACTGTCCGTGTAAATAGACCATGTCATATGTTGAATTCGTAATGAAAAAACTATACACGGCATGTACGTCGAAGCACATGTCGTGTCCTGCTAACTGGGAAACACCTGTGTACTCTGGCCGGATGCCCGTACATGGTGTCTGTGTCCGTGTCTCCTACCCATGTACCATTACGTGGGGTATACCATGTATCTATTCAGGTCTGGCCAAGGAAGGGTATACATGGCCTGTCCTTGGTCGTGTACCAAACCCATGTCTGTGTACGCTTGGAGTACGCTCCAGGTAAATCTGTCGATGAACACACGCCGTGTAGTCCATACTACACAATATGTAGTTGGGATTTTTCCCGAATCATTGCCTTCCTCTACGCGCCTTGGCCAAATCTCCGGTTCTTGATCCAACCATCAGATCATCATGAAACACCAGATTTGGGGTCGTCCCGCCCCTATGAAACCGATTCCGTATGTTTCGGGCTTTCTATCGGCCTTGATAGCGTGTCCCAATCCACTCTCACGAAAACACTCGATGAACAGGAATTTCCAAACCACATTGATTTGTCCGCCACCATCACTGTCACACCTCAGCTAGGTCGTCTCGATGTTGGATCTATGATTTCAGGTCGTTGCATCAATAAACGAATGTGCAACGATCGATTTCAACCAAGAACACGTATAACACACATGAAGAACATATAGGATTCGGGAGAGAAAAACACTAAAATCAAGAGGGACGAACATCGATCGATGTTCATGTCGATCTTGGGTTTTCACCATTAGAATGTTGAACAAAAACCAAATTAATTTCAAGAATCATATCCCCATGATTCCCCGCAAATAGCATATCCCACAAAATGATCGATCCATGGGCTAATCTGTTCGTTGATGAGTCCGCATTTGACATAGGAATCAATAACGGGGAATAAAAATCATCAAAAAAACATCCTACCTGGATCCGTGATGTCCTTTGGCAAAAATCCGGTCACCGCGTCATCGTCGCTAGCAAAAATCGTCAGGAATGTCGTCACCATGTTTGGAGGTTTTCTCCAGAGCCTCCAGAGCCGCCTAGGTTTTCCGGATTATGAGGTTTGTAACCATGGACCCCTGCGCAAGACTTTATTAAAAATGATAATTAATATCTGTTGCAAACAATTTAAAAAGATTTCTCTGCAAAACTAAATTTTTTTATTAAATATTTTATTACTATTACGTCTGAAAACTATATTTCACCCCCGACCTACGCAGGCCGATGTTAGGCCTCGCCTAAGGTAAAATCGATGTTCTGAAAACAATGGTGCCATCAGATTTCGAAGAATGGGAATTTCTGAACCACATCAATTTGTCCGCCACCGTCGCCATCGCACCTCAATTGGGTCGTCTTGATGTTGGTTCTTTGATTTCAGATCGTTGCACCAACAAACGAATTCGCAACGATCGCTTTCCCCCAAGAATCCGTAGAATGCACATGAAGAACGTATAGGAACCGGGAGAGAAAAACACACCAATCGAGAGGGATGAACCTCTATCAATGATCGTGTCGATCTTGGTTCGTCACCATTAGAAGGTTGAATGAAAAAAAAACTAATTTAAAGAATCAAATCCCCACGATTCCCCGCAAATAGCCCATCCTGCAAAATGATCGATCCACGGGATAATCTGTTCATGGATTACTCCACCTTCATCATAGGAATCAAGAACGGGGAAAAGAAATCATCAAACAAACATCATACCTGGATACACGACATTCTTTGGCAAAAATCTGGTGGCTGCATCATCGTCGCTGGTGAAAATCGTCAAGAATGTCGTCGCCGTGTTGGGAGGTTTTCTCAAGAGCTCCCAGAGCCGCCAAGAGTTTCCGGGGAATGGGGTTTGTAACTTTGGACCCCCTATGCATGATTTTATTAAAAAGGATAAAGGATATATATTGCAACCAATTTAAAAAGATTTTTCTGTAGAATAAAATATTTTTATTAAATATATTTTTACTGTTACATCCAAAAACTAGATTTCACCACCGACCTGTGCCGGCTGATATTAGGACTCGCCTAAGGTAAAATCTCTATTCTGAACACAACTTTTCCCTCATATTTCTAATCCAAGAACCCGTTCGGGTGTTATTCCACTTTTTTAGGAAAACTGCACGCGCAGGTAATTTAATTATCAAATTAAATTCCTTCATTTGTTCCATGTTCACCGGGCCTCAGAATTTTATGTCGTCTCGAATACTGGTCTCGAAATTATACAAAAATAATATTAAATTAAAACATGGTAAAAATGGGAGACATTACATCACACCCACCTTAGGGCTTTTATGTCCCCGAAAATCCAAAACAAAGGCTACTAAAAATGGTGTTGGTACTGCACATGAATATGAGCCTCCCGCTCCAACCTGCTCTCATGAAGATTCCCATGCTGCCACCAGACACGCACCAAGGGAATAGCCCTCCCATGAAGGACCTTCTCATGTCGATCCTCGATCTCCACTGGGTACTCAGCAAAGGTCGCTCCATCATTGATGTCCAGCTCGCCCCAGTCAATGACGTGCGATGGATCATTCACGTACCTCCGTAGCTGCTACACATGGAAGACGTTGTGTACCCTGTCCATCTGAGGAGCTAGATCCAAGAGATATACCACCACACAAACTCAACTTAGAATCTAGAAAGGACCGATGAACCTCGTAGATAGCTTTCTGCCTCGTCCAAATCTCCGCAATCCCCATCGAGGTGAGACCCGAAGGAACACATGGTTTACCTCCTCGAACTCTATGGGCCTCTACCTCCTATCGGCATAAGACATTTTCCGAATCTGTACAGTCTTCATCCACTCCTAGATGACCTGAACCGTCTCTATATTAGCTCTCACCATCTATGGATCCATAAGTGATGACTCTCTTGGGTCAGTCCAACAAAGTGGTTACCTTCAAGGTCACTCGTACATAGCCTCGAATGGTGTCATACCAATAGGGGAATGATAACTATTGTTGTAAGAAAACTCCACCAGTGGTAGGTGATCCTCCCAGCTATGACCGAAGTCTAGTATACATGCTCGAAGCATATCCTATAGAACCTGGATGGTCCACTTTGTATGACCATCAGTCTGGGGATGAAACTCTATGCTCAAGCGTAAATGAGTCCCAAAATCATCTTGCAATCACTTCCACTAAAAAGATGTGAACCGAGCATCATGATCTGAGACGATCATGGATGGAACTCCATAAAGTCGAACTATATCCTGCACGTAGAGGCATCCCATGCCTTCTACTGAACTCTTCTCCCGTATGGCTAGGAAGTGGTCCGACTTGGTGAGTGGATCAACGATCACCCAGATGGCATCGTGTCCCCTAGACATAAGTGGTAAACCCATCATGAAGTCCATGGATATCCCATCCCACTTCCACTCTGGAACCTCAAGGGTCTGAGTCAAACCTACTGGCACCTGGTGCTCAGCCTTTACTTGCTAATAAGCATGTCACCGAGAAACAAACTCTACCACACCTTTCTTCATTCCTGGCCACCAGAACTGACGTTGGAGGTCCTGGAACATCTTTTCCATGCCAGGATGCACCGCTAAAGGAGATGTATGGAACTACCTCCAAACCTCCTCCCACAATGTTAGTGGTACTACTGTACGCCATCTGAAAGGAACAACATTCTCCCCACCTTCTGAATACCCTTTAGGAGTATTACCTATGGATATCTGAGTACATAGAGTCTCACATCTATTATCCTTGTGTTGTGTTTCCCTAAATCACTGTAACAATGGAGGGGTAAAAACCATAAATTTAAGTTAAGGTCCCTCATCTCCATCCACGATGGATAACAGTAAAGAGGCCAACATCCTCTTCGTCTCATCCAGCAACTGCGAACTGGATTTCGTGCTGAGAGAATTTGCCGCAACGTTCCCATTCCAAGGTGTGTAAACGATATCAAATTCGTAATCCTGGGTAACTCAAGCCATTTTCATTGTCTCAAATTCAGATCCTTCTGAGAAAAGATATATCTGAGACTCTTGTGATCAGAGAAGACGGTAAACCGCTCGCCCATCAGGTAGTGCCGCAACATCTTTAACGTGAATACTACCACTGCCAACTCAAGATCATGTGTCGCGTAGTTATGCTCATAGGGCCTCAACTGGTGTGAGCCATAGGAAATAATCACTTGCCTTGGCATAAAGACACATCAAATCCTGCTTCCTGATGCGTTATAGAAAACTACGTACTCGACACCCTCCTTCAGTAGTCTCAAGATTGGGGTACTCGTCAGACTCTGTCTCAACTGCTGTAAAGCCTGTTGGCGTCTCTCTTTCCACACGAAAGGCTGCCCCTTTTGGGTCAAAACTATAATGGGTGCTGAAATCTTGAAGAAATCAAGAATGAATCTATGATAGTATCCTTCCAACCTAAGTAAACTCCGCACCTCCATCACTCTATGTGGTGGAACCCATTCTAGAACTCCCTCCGCCTTGGCTGGGTCCACTGCTACACAATCTGGTGAGATAACGTGTCTCGGAAAGTGGACCTCTGATATCCAGAACTGACACTTCGAGAGTTTCCCATACAACCGGTTTCTCGGAGTGTGTCCAGAACCATCCTTAGGTGTCTCGTGTGCTCCTCCTCGGACACAGAGTACAAAAGGATATCATCGATGAAGACCACTACGAAATGATCTAGATAGTGCTTAATGATATGGTTCATGAGTCCCATGAACACTTCCGTGGCGTTCGTCATGCCGATGGGCATCACCAAGTACTTATAGTGACCGTAACGACATCTGAAAGACATCTTCAGTACATCCTCATCTCGTACTGGTAAATGATGATATCCTACTCATATATCAACCTTCGAGAACCATCGTGACCCTCTCAACTGGTCGAAGAGGTCATCGATCCTTGGTAGTGGATACTGGTTCTTCACGGTCACATGATTCATGCACCGATAGTCCACACATAGCCTCAAGCTCTCGTCGGCCTTCTTGGAAAATAGAACTGGGGATGCCCAGGGTGAAACGCTCAGCCTTACAAAGCCCTTCATCTAGAAGTCTTCTAGCTTCACCCTCAGATCACAAAGCTCTGTAGGAGCCATCCGATATGATGATGCTGATATCGGTGTCATTCCGGGCTGCAACTCAATGCAGAAAACTATCTCTTGATGGAGAGGTAGTCCATGGACATCCTCGGGAAAGACGTCCTCATATATAGACACTACTGCTGGAAACTAGAAACTCGTAACATCTATTGTGCCAAGGGCTAGGCTAACCAACTAATCGAATATTGGATGCACCTTCCTATGCACGAGTCCGTCCTTCACTGCCTCAGTCTCTCTTTCACCAACAAAAGAGAACCTCGTTCCATCACTGCGGACAGAGGGCACCCTTTGCCTAAAACAATCGATCTGGGCATGAACTGTGGATAGCCAATCCATACCAAGAATGAAATAGTATGGCCTCGACGCTACCACAAAGTGGTTCCAACTGAAACTCTCACCTCCAAGGGTTATGTCACACTATCTACAAAGGTGTGTGATCTCTGAATCTTCTCCAGTCCGTGTTTCTAAGCGTAAGGGTCGATTCAATGACTCAACTTGAATCTCAAGGTCTAGAACAAGATAAGCAGCCAGAAATGAATGACTAGAACCTATGTCTATTAGTACGACAACCAATGTAGAAAATACATATATTGTACCTCTAATCATTCCGGGAGTACCTGGTTCATATGCCTCTACCACCTGCAGTTGTCCCTGCCTCTATCCACTAGCTCCCTATGCTTGGGGTGGACCTCCTAGGGGTGGTGGTGGTAATGGGTCAAAACGCCGACCACCTCCAGCTGCTCTCCCAGCTCCTCTACTGCGTCCGCCGCCCTGCGGATCTGTCTTCTCCACATGTTGCCTCTTCCTTGGTGGTCCATCTACTACTCCCATGTTAGTAGTACAGAGGGTTGGACAATCTCGTGCGAGATGTCCCCTGCCATCACATGAGTAGCATAGCCTCACTCGAGGATGGATGGATGAACCTTACATAACCATGTATTGTAGATCTACTGTCCTGGGATCTCCTCTAAAAAATTCTCCCACACCTGGGTCCCTGACATCGGCTTCCTACTACTGAGGTATCTTCCCCAGCTCGCTCACTACTAACAGTTGTTGGATGTCTCTGCTCTGCCAAGAAGCTCTCGACCACCAAATCCTGCTCGAGCCCCCCAGAATAAGTAGGAATTTTCATAGGGATGACGCTTGATCGGATATCTCTGTGCAAGCCTCGCTCAAAAGTCTGAGCTCTGATGTACTGATCTCCGACCATATCCATTGAGTACCGCGAGAGGTCGGTAAACCTCGATGTATAGTTATCCACCGTCATGGTTACCTACTAGAGCTAAAGAATCTCATGTATACATACTGCTTTCAGGGTGACATGTGAAAACTCCTCTCTGAAGGGATGCTCAAACTCCAACCATGCAAGAGTCGCCTCATTATGAGTCTGAATAACCAAACTCCACCATCGCCCTATCGAGCCCTGTAGGAGGCTTGCTGCTAGGATCACCATCTGGTCTGCTGGTGTCCTGACCAAACGGAAGACTCTAGCCACTGCCTCAAGCCAGTCCTCTACTGCATGAGGGTCAGTCTTGCCTCAAAACCTGAGGGGTTTCTGTCTCTGAAACTCATGGAGTGCGCTCAGCCTGCGCTCCTCATCCACTGGAACAGCAGGCACTAAACACAGCTCCATAGGTGTCGGGATAAATGGCTGAACACCTGTTGGTAAAACTAGGGGATCCACTCCCTGTATCAAGGCTTCATCACTTAGGGAGTCATACTTATGATCGAGCTGCTGGATTCTAGCGGGTGCGCATCATGGGGGCATCCTATAAAGTAAAAATATGTATCTCAGTCAGTGAGTATATCTGGAGAGCTAACTTAAGAAGGGCATGGAAACCACAACCCATTACTACATGATGCATGTACCATTATTTTCCATTGCAACCGGTGTTTTCATGTTCCGAGTCAAAAATCAGGTTATCAGAGTCCTAGTGTGTGGATACGTCGGCTGCCCGCACCATCATTGGGGTCCCTAGCTAGAATGATGAACTCGAAACACTTAACACTGTTGCCCCAAACTGACTCACAGACTCTCGGTCGTACGGTAGAACCGACCACCTTTGATACAACTCTGTCACGATCCGTCCCAGTGGAGCCTGAGCCACAACTCCCTAATCCCGCATTCAATAGGCCAGAGGCTTGTGACTAGCACCGATTAGGCATTCTACTAACATGGGAGGCATTGCTTATAAACCTGTACACACACACACACACATCTCCAAGCCCACAAAGCTGAAAAGTAAAAACTCTTAAATGGAAAAAAAGATGAATGCATACAGTAAACCCAACCAATAGAGTACGATAGGAAGGTAAAGTACAGTAATGTAAAACCCTGGGCCAAAAGTACAGGCCCACCAAAAGAGATCCCATAACAAAGTCCAAACTATAAAGAAAGGTGTTGGGACTACAATCTCTTGCTGTAGGAACGCACCCCGTCCTGTCTGATCTCACTGTGTACCGTCCGGTCCTGGTCCTCCTAGAATCCTACGAAAGGCTCGCTCGTCTGCACAAGACACGACACGTGCGGGAAAATCCCGTGCAGGGGTGAGTATAATAATACCCAGTAGGACACCCGGAAACCACAAAAGAATACAACAATGGAAATACCGCATAAGAAATATACATTCATCTCTACACAGTATATGTCTACAGAATATACAACAAGAATATCCAGATGTACTCATACACAAACGAACATTGTGAAACCACCACTAAGATCCAGCTCGAAGATTCCACTAAGCATGCAATCAGGAGAACACACTCCTAGGTCTGAAGAGAGAGATATGAAGTACTCGTTATAGTATAACACACTCTCAAAGTACTTTGAGAACATGATTCTCATATGAGGATCACAACCAAGTCATGGGGTGATTCTGACAACTCAGTCTGAGCTAATTCACTAAGCAGAGGATCGACACATGGGTAATGTTGGTCACGTCGATACCAAGAACACTACCAAGGGTTCCAGTAATGAATAGAGGATCTGGCTTCGAGTCTCACAGAGGGGATTCCAACAACTCTATTTAGGAAGTCCTGCTGAGGAGATCATACTATTTTATATAGGAAATGATACCAGAACCTTCAGAGGAAAGACCAAGGATACGAACCCTAAGAAAGCTAATCCAAATCAAAGAATACAAGTGGCTCAATCCATTTAATACTGGTTACACGATGTGTATTATGGTAACATGTCATGTTCCTTGACCCCAGGTACTGCCCGTGTAAACAACTCGTGTCATCCGTCCAAGCTGTTTAAAACTAGACTACACGACGTGTAGTAGGCTTACACGCCATGTTCCTTGACTATGGGTACTTCCCGTGTAAATTTCCCATGTCAGACATATAATTCATAATGGAAATCATATACATGGCGTGTTAGTCAACGAACATGACATGTCCTACTAACTGGGAATCACCCGTGTACTCTGGTCGGATGCCCGTACACGATGTCTGTGTCTGTGTCGCCTGCCCGTGTACCAGTACACGGGGTATCCCGTGTATCTGGCCGAGTTTGTCCGGGGAAGGGTATACATGGCGTGTCCTTGTCCATGTACCCAACCCATGTACGTGTACTCCCGGAGTACACTCGAGGTAAATCCACCGATGAACACACGACGTGTAGCCCATACTACACACCGTGTAGTCGGGATTTTTCCATAATCAATGTCTTCCTCAACGCACCTCGGCCAAATCTCCGGTTCATGATCCAACCATTAGATCATCATCAAACTTGGTATTTGGGGTCATCCCACCCCTACGAAACCTATTCTGTTGGTTTCGGGCTTTCGATCGGCCTTGATAGTGCGTCCCGATCCGCCCGCACGAAAACGCTTGAAGAACGGGAATTTACAAACTACATCGATTTTTCACCACCATCGCCATCACAACTCAGTTAGGTCGTCTTGATGTCAAATCTTTGATTTCATATCATTGCACCAACAAAAGAATGTGCAACGATCGATTTCCCCCAGGAACGCGTAGAAGGCACATGAAGAACGTGTAGGAACCGGGAGAGAAAAACACAACAATCGAGAGGGACGAACCTCGATAGAAGTTCGTGTCAATCTTGGTTTTTCACCGTTAGAAGGTTGAACAAAAACCAAATTAATTTCAAGAATCAAATCCCCACGATTCCCTAAAAATAGCCCATTCCGTAAAATGACCAATCCGTGGGCTAATCTGTTCGTGGATTAGTCCGCGTCCATAATAGGAACCAAGAACGGGGAAACGAAATCATCAAAAAAACATCATACCTGGATCTGCGACGTTCATTGGTGAAAATCCGGTCACCGCGTTGTCATCACTGGCAAAAATCCTCAAGAATGTCATTGCCGCGTTGGGCGGTTTTATCCTGAGCCTCCAGAGCCACCAAGGGGTTCCAGGATATGAGGTTTGTAACCCTAGAACCCTACAAAAGCCTTTATTAAAAAGGATAAAGGATATCTGTTTCAATATATTTAAAAAGATTTCTCTGTAGAATAAAATATTTTTATTCAATATTTTATTACTCTTACATCAAAAAAAATATTTCACCACTGACCTGTGTCGTCTGATGTTAGGCCTTGCCTAAGGTAAAATTGATGTTCTGAACGCAATGGTGACCTCATATTTATAATCCGAGCACCCATTCAGGATTTATTCCACTTTTTCAGGAATACTGCACGTGCGCATAATTTAATTATTAAATTAAATTCCTTCATTTATTCCGGGATCACCGTGTCTCGAATCTGTACGTCGTCTCGAATACTGGTCTCGAAATGATTCCCACATAATATTAAATTAAAACATGGTAAAAATATGAGATATTACAGTTACAAATTTTGATAATGGTGTAGAATCCCATACTTTTAGAGCTAAAACATGGCCATTTGAGTCTCATATAGATCAACCCTAGTATCTCTACTAAATTCAATTATTGGGGAGGAAGGTAATGAAATAAATGGGATTGAGGAGAAGAATGTACTGATAGAGGATGTACCTATTGTGAAAAAATATGTTGATGTCTGTCTAGAGGATTTACCTGGACATCCTCTAGAGTGAGAAATTGGGTTTTCCATTGACTTAATTTCTGGTTCAAGGCCCATAACAATGACCCCTTATATAATGGCCACTGTGGAGTTAGTGGAATTAATGAAACAACTAGAGGAACTGATTGATAAATGATTTATTCGACCTATTGTTTCTCCATGAAAAGCCTATATTCTTTTCGTTAAGATGAAAAATGGGTCTATGTGGTAGTGCATTAACTACATGGAGATCAATGCTATTACAATAAAGAATAAGTATCATCTTCCACGAATTGATGATTTATTTGATCAACTTAATCGAGACCAATATGTTTCTAAGATTGATCTTTGATCTGGATATCATTATTTGTTTGTGAGGATGGAAGTCATTCTAAAAACATCATTTCAAACCAGGTACATGTATTATGAGTTCACAGTAATGCCTTTTGGACTATCTAATGTACCATCTGTCTTCATGGATCTAATGAACAATGTTTTCAAGGATTATATTGATGACATTGTAGTGGTGTTTATTGATGATATCATGGTACACTCAAAATTCCATGAAGATCATGAAAATTACTTGCGCACAATTCTAAACACACTAAAAAGAAATAAATTATATTGGAAGATTTCAAAGTGTGATTTTTTGCTCCAATCAGTTTTCTTCCTAGGCCACATTGTCTCAAAGGATGGAAAAACTGTATATCCTGTGATGAGAAAGGCTGTTCAAGAATGGCCTACTCCAACAGACATAACATATGTAGATGGTTTTATTGGTTTATCAGGTTATTATTGATGTTTCGTTCATAAGTTCTTCCATTATCCAACACAATGACCAAGCTCACACGAAAACGGGTTATGTTTGTATGGAAACAATAATGTGAAGAAGGTTTTGAAGAATTGACGAGGAGGTTTTTGAATTCTCCAATCCTAACCCTACCATCAGGGAAGGATAGATTCGTTATATATTGCGATGCATCAAAGAAAGTACTTGGTTGTGTCCTTATTAAAAATGATCGGGTGATTTCCTTTGCATCTATTCAGCTAAAAATTCCTGAACAAAACTATCGAACTCATGATATTGAGTTAGAAATGGTAATCTTTGCTTTGATGATTTGGATACATTACCTCTATGTAGAAAAAATGTGAGATATATACAGATCATAAGAGTTTGAAATATATATTATCATAGAAACAACTCAACATGAGACAAAAGTGATGGATTGAGCTACTCAAAGACTATAATTGCACAATACACAACCATCGATGCAACCCAAATATGGTAGTAGATGATTTGAGTAGAAAGGACCATGAAATTATGAACAAGGTGAGAGTTTAAAAGGGATCTTATGTTCATGGATCTAGTAAGGATGGATATGGGAATTATCATGTAAGGTAACACATCACTACTTTTTCAAATGGTTGTCGAACAATTTTTACTAGAAAGGATAAAATGCTCTCAGATTGATGATGAGGAGTTTAAAAAAAATAAAGCTATAAATGGTGGGAAGTTGACTGACTTCGCATATAAAGGTCGAATTTTGAAATTAGTAAGGATGCTTTGTGTTCCCTCTATTCCAAATCTAAAGAGGAATCTATTGGATGATGCCCATAGATCTTATTTCTCTATACACCCTGGTAGCACAAATATTTATCGATATCTTTGAGAAAACTTTTGGGGGGACAATATGAAAAAGGATATTATTGAATATACATCAATGTGCCTATTATGTAAACTAGTGAAGGCTGAGAGGAAAAAATATAAGGGGATGATGCAACCACTACTAATACCAACGTGGATGTGGGATAAAATTACCATGGACTTATTCACTGGAAAACCAAGGACATCCAGAGAAAATAATGCTATATGGGTAATTGTGGATCATCTTTCAAAGATAGATCACTTTATTGCAATTCTATAGGACTTCTCATGTGATCAACTTTCATGGATTTACATAAAAGAAGTGGTAAGGATGCAGAGAGTGCCACTATCTATTGTATCTGACTGAGATCCTAGATTAACCTTGATGTGTTGGAAAAATCTCCAACATGATTTATGCACTGAACTGAACATCAGTACAACCAACCATCCTCAAACTAACGGCCAATCTGGGCAGCCAATTTAGACACTGAAAGACATGTTGAGAGCATGTTTTATGAAATTCAAAGGATAATGGAACCAACATCTTCCACTTATTGAATTCTTATACAACAATAGTTTCCACTCAAGCATTAGAATGGAACCATATGATTCCCTTTATGGGAAAAGGTGTAGAACACTGGTGTGTTGTGATGAAGTCGACGAGCTTAAGCTGATACGACATGAAGTGTTCAAAACAAATTATGGATAAGTTGAAGAAGATTCAGTAGCATAACAAGGAAGCCTAAAGTTGACAGAAGAGTTATGCAGATAACCATCAATGAGATATTTAATTCAAAGTTGGAGACCCTATTTTTCTATGCATATCTCCATGGAAGAAGGTTATGAGGTATTTGAAGAAAGGAAACCTATTTCCCAGGTATATTGTCCCCTTTGATATCCTTGATCAAGTCAGATTTGTGGCCTATCGACTGGAAATTACACCTCCCATGTGAAAAGTAAAAGATTTCTTTCATGTATCCCTCTTAATGAAGTACATACCAGACCCTTCACAAGTACTCTCTTCAGAGGTGGTACTGTTGGAGGATGATCTTCCCTCTGAGGAGCAGCCAGTGAAAATCTGGGATCGTAGAGACAAAGTTCTACGCAACAAGATTGCTCATCTGGTCAAGGTACTATGGAGAAACCATAAATAAAAAAAGGAAACATGGGAACTGGAGGATGTAATGATGGAAAAGTAACCCCATCGGTTTTTGTCCTAGTTTGTAAAATGAAGTTTCGGGGGTGAAATTTCTGAAGGGGGGAAGAATGTAATGACCTAATATTTTTCAATGGAAGTTCTTTTATTATAAATATTTCTTAATCACATGACATGACAACATAATTAACTATAAGTGATATGTGTCCCTTAAAACATATGTTTGTCACTTATGTGATGTGAATTTTGAAAATCTGACATACACGGTTGCGATCAGAAAGTTATTTGGAGTCTAATAAGAAAAACATAATTTTTGGTGAATAGTAATATACCCTTATGAGTAGTAACATACACTTAGGAAAAGTAATATACATAATGAATAGTAACCTTAAATCTGAGAGTATATAAATAATATTCAAGTAAAAGTACGATATACCTATGCTTTGGAATAATTAAAAGAATATTTTAAAACTATTGTTTTTCGAATAAATTATGATTTTAATTAAATATTAAACTAATCAAAATTAACAAATTATTTTTGAATATTGGACTTCATTTTTGGATCCTACATGTCGAAAAATGGTTGGGGTGTTTTTTTGGTATTTTTATGAAATACTGGATTTTTTATGAATAGTTAAATACTATAAAATACAGTATTTTTGTTAAAAACACTATTCATGACATCAAAAGTGATGAAGACCACTTTTTTTGAAATCACATGATAATATTAATATTCTTTGTCAATTAATACTCAATATTCCTTGTCTTGTGGTGAAAAAATAAATTAATGAATTTTATATACAAAAATCCCCTCTCCCCTCCACTATGGAACCCCCTCTCACCCCCTTCTCTTCACTCCTATCAATCCTTGTTCCTTCTCAAAATTCTATCCAAATATATTCTTAACCTCTTCCCCCACATCCAAAAATCCTTGGTCTCATAAAAATACCAAAACCTCTCCCTTAAAGAGGCTCTCTAGGAATTTTGGTTTAAGAGATAATTTCCTCTTTTCAATTCATTGTCTTTCCTTTCATGATCATTTGTTTTCTTTTTTTATTACCTCTCCTTATCCAAATTTTTTAATGACTACAGTAACATATATGTACTATAATTTTTCATGATTGTGGAATATGTTATCATCATCTCTCCCTTTTACCTTCTTTTATACTAGTATCAAGAACACCATCCATGATGTGTCAATGTTCCATATTCAAGGACAAGAGGCTTTTGATTTCTATTATCATTCTCATTTATGGTCACGAAACCACTCTTGTTATGATTGAACAAGATTATTATATATGCAATATAACCTATTAAAGGTTCTGTAATTCCTTTTCACAAATGGTATTATGTTATAACAAAAAATGAGTTCGTAGTAATCAAAACCCACAATTTAACCGAAACAGTATTCATTAAAGATCAATATAATAATTAATTCACATGACATGTAACCAAATTATATAAATTACCACTAAAAACTATGTATTATAATAAATAATATTCTAATTCAATTATGTATATTTACGTGAACTCCAATACATAAGAATAAGTGAACCAATTATGAAAATAAAGAAAACGAACATTGTGGAACGACACAATTCAATATAATAACATACCAATAAAGGAATAAATGAACTAAACAGAATTATTATAAACTTAATAAATGACTAATATTTTTTGAAATAAGTTATTAATAAGAATAATTTCATATTCTAGTAGCTTATGTTCATTAGGGGAACAAGTTTGGAGTCAAGGTATGGGTTTTACCACCCGAACTTCCATTTCCATTCGAGTTATTTTAATTTTCTAATTACCTCAATTAAATACTTTTTTATTAATATATTCTCATCATAAATTCGGTTTGAGTGTTCTATATATGTATACCATATATAATCGTTATTTATTTTATGTATAGTTACATTTTTTTAAAGGATCATTCAAAATTGTATTCAAAATACAATCCAGACTGAAGGGAATATCTAAACTTCTCATTGATTTTCAAGGGAGATGCCTTATCTGTTTTTGGAAACCAATATATTTATAAAATCATTCATTTTATTATGAAAATAATATCTTACTTCACTTATGGTTTTATACAAATATTTTTCCCAAATAACTCTTTTTTTAAAGTAAATGAGTATTTATCTCAAGATTTACTCAAAGATTTTATAATAGTATCATCATCTATTTCAAATGTCTTCTTGATTATTTTGTATTATTGGGATTAGTATTCCATGTTATCATCTACAATATTTAATTTAATGGTTTATGATTATTTCTGAAATTAATGTGTTATCTTAAAACCATTCATCAATTAACTTTGAATGGTTAGTGTTTTTGTTTAATGTTTGGGGAAAGCTATTTACATTTCATATATTAGTTTCAATATGAATGTATATGTTGTTTATGTTTATCCCCATTCATATGATGAATGAATTGGTCATATTAAGTGTTGGGTGGGGCCCTCTATATCCCCTTGGTCCATGGATAGGTCTCACGAGACAAACTAAGGCCTTGGAACAAGGCCTTGAAAAAATTATTATTTATGGTCTTGGAACGAGGCCTTGACGGTATAAATATGTTGTCCTTCATTAGGAATTCCATCAATATGAATATAGTATTTATGCTTAATGTGTTCATTCTACTAGTATAATACCCATGATTATGTTATGTTATGGAAATATTTACACATCTCATTTTGCTTCCATATTATGGTCAGGTTTATTTTTAGAGGAATTTGTTTTCAATTATTCACCATGTCTAATGTTTATGTTATCATCTACTGTATTTATTACCCTTACTGAGCATTTGACCTCACCACTTTTTTATGTTTCATTTTCATTGTACATGAATAAATTTATTATGAATGAAATTTTGAAATATTATAGGATTTATGGATGTTTTATAAAGAGATTCTATGATGTTTTTTACTTCAATTTGTAATGTTTAACATATGTATGAATCTTGTTTCCAATAATACTAAACTAATAGATCCTTCGAGAATTCTTATTCATTTTTTGTAATGAAATATAATAAAAATAAAGCACCAGATCTAGGAAAACTGGGGTCAGGTCCTTACAATGTAGCTTAGTCTCTATTTGATGAACCAATTCACAAATATGTCTTAGAAACTATCAACTATCTTCTTTTACTCACTTGATATTATATGATCTTCAAAGTATAATAGTTCCCCATTCACTTAATTTCTCAAAACATTGATCATAAATAATTATATCTCTTCTAGTATCTCCTCAATATTATCTTATACAATAATTAGATGGATTTGATTAGTATAACTAGGTCAAATAAAATTCCATCTTCTCCATTTATAATCAAATGATACTTTTTATCACAAAATTATTAGTATCATATTATTTTATTCTTTCTAATGTCTTTCTCTCTAGGTTCTATATTCAAACAACACTATGCTCCATACCTCTCTATTCAATTTTATTATTTTTATTATCATAATAATAGGCATTGACTTGAAGAAGTACAACATTCACTACAATAGAATCACCATTTAGCGGTAGTTTAAACTGCCGCTACATTTTTTGGCGGCGGTTTACAGAAACCACCGCCAAATAGGGCGTCACCAATCTATTAGTAGTGGTTATTTGCGTTTAGCGGCGGTTTCAAAAAAGCTTCGTAGATACCTCATATAGAGGTTATTTTCCTGAATTTAGTGGCGGTTTTACGATCCCTGGATATCAATTTATTCGCGGAGGTTATAACCGCAGCTAATAAACTGAAATTCCAGTGCCTGTAAAACCACCGCATAAGTCACGGGAACCACTGCGGAATGAGGTAGCCACGATGCTCCTATTTAGCGGTGGTAATAACCGCCACTAAAAGTAAATTTTATTTTATGTTTAGCGACGGTTTTCCAAATTTAGCGGTGGTTAAAACCACCGCCAATATACATTTAACGGCGGGTAAAACCGCCACGAAAAGCTGCCCAGAAAAAAAAATTAATTTTTTGCTTCTACTGCACCACTGTCCTGAAAAAAAAATAAAACCAGAAATATAAAACAACTGAGAACATCCTATGAAACAACAACCAACATGGGGATCAATAAGAAGGAATCACATATCATATCGACCAACCAGGTCACTACACCTCCTGTGTAGGAGGACAATGTCATCATCCTCAAAAAAACAATTTCAACATAGACCCACATAACCATCCATGAAAGTTAATTATATGTTTATGAAGGCTCAAAGGACTCGTTTTTCAGTAAAATAACACACAAGAAAATATATATGATGTGAATCCTACATGCCAAATATGATGCATGAGAGTCCCCTTTATTCCCCGCCGAAGAGTCAAAAACCATCCCTGGCCTCCCACCAATGACCAAGAGATGAATATCCAGAATAAATCACAACATCCAAAAAACATGTTTTTCTCTCAATGAGAAATAATACACAACTTTAATATTTAAAAATATAATAAAAATATGAAACCTTGGAAAATAAGACTTCCTATTAGAGAAAGAAATATTAACACAACAGTCAGATATCCATCAAAGGTTCCAACACATTCCTCGCACTCATGTATACAATATCCTAAATAGTAAATACTACGAAGATAAAACTCCATTGATTCAACATTGTAACATCCCTAACTGGATTCCACTAAACCGATGCTCCGAGCCGATGGGTTACTATTCATCAAGCACACCTCCTCGTACGCCATATGCCACCAACAAGTATCGAGGACCCAAGTGGTGATATTTGGAGTACTATGACCTCATATGAAATTAATAAACAATAGAAAATATATAATTATCATGAAAAAGGGAAAGTGAATGAATGAAGAATATGTACACAACTAAAAAATAAAATGCTTCAATAATACATTGATGTAAAATCCTGAACAACTACACCACACGATACAACACTGGTGACCCACCAGGCTGACCATAAAAATAAAACAGTACGCAATAAAATCAATTTAAAAGTACATGGATCCACTACAAACTCTATTATAGACAACATACCTGATCTCTATACATTTTCAAATTGCGCTAGCCCGATTAGTAGAACCACTCATGTAGCTCTGCTCAATCATTCAACACTGGGCCTCATCCATATCCCCCATGATACTTATGATCAACATGAAAAGAAAAAAATAAGGGCTAAACATACACCATGGTGTACATGTAGGAGTGATAAATAATCTCATTAGGACACCACAACAAACAACCTATAACTGTTCAGCTAAAAGTGTAATAAAAAAACAATTCGACCAGCTTAGCTAAAACACACGCACAATGGTAGTAAACCAAACATGAGATGACTTTCAAATCTAAGGTACGTAATCCCTTTCAATTGGGAAAGTTCCACCATGGATGTCCATTTCTATATACTAACACATGTATAGTCTCATACGTATACACTGATACATAAATATGAAATTCATTGGTATGTAATATAAATTATTATATTCTAGTTTCCAAAGAATTTCTTTTTACCACCATCTTTAAAAACTTATCTTATTATAATGGTCAACAGTTTCTTAATTGATAAAAACAAGATGTAGTTCATATCATCAATTATCAATCAATATGATGCAACACATAGTAATATCATGAAAATCCATAATGTACAAGCGACTCACTTTTCCCTTATAATTTACTCTTAACTAGTTTATTATCTTTATTTAGTTCGTTCTTCTTTATAGAGTGTTCCCCCATGTTCCCATTCCTCATAACCATGAGTAATAAAGTATTCATAACCAAACACATATAAAAATAATAATATTGGACCCTTGGAAAAATTCTTAGTAGGATAGTCAAACAATTTATTCCTAATGATTGAAGATAAGTTTAGAAATATTCTACCTCATCCAAATATATGATGCCTATTGTGTAATGAAGGAGAAAAATAATATGGTGACCTAAAACACATGAGGGGAGCCCTAATCAACCTAAAAAATAGTTATTTCCCATACAAACCAAATCCAATCCACTGTACAAGCCCTCTAATACATGGTTATGAATCGTTAAATCAATATCATTGAGGAAGGTCGAAATATGAAAAAAAGAACTATAGCATAATGTCACCCAAGTAAGAACCATTATAAATTGACCTTTAAGTCCTTGTGTCATGATAGAGGCAGACACACAATAAAAAACCAACTGGAAGAAATCTAAATTCATCCTTTGAACACCATGTCATATAAATAAAGTACCAATCTATGAAGGAACACTACATAAAACTTCATCCTCTTGTTGATTTTATTTTAGAACCTTTGATCTCTTACAACTGCGTGTAATTTATCCTCAAAACCTCTCGACTCGGTTCACCACTTGAGGGTTGTATTCAGCTACTATGTTTTCATTTTATCACTAAAATTTTATCTTTGTTTAACATTAGTTTAACCTCATCCATTAATCCTCATTATATCTCCATGATTGATATCACTTGTGTTAAAAAAAACTAAATTTTCTTTTAATCTCAAAACCTCATTCACATATAGCTTCATTTTATTATATATTTTCAGTGAGTAAATTTACAACATGGAAATTAGTTATAAATAAATCCTTTAAACCTAATGATCTAGAACTTAATATATGAAACAAGAACTTAAGTTAATAACTCCAGTGGTATCCATCAAGCTATCTTCTTCCATATCCTCAATTGGATACCACTTTATATGTTCTAATGTCACTTTTTATCACCATATTTTGATTAAGAGCATTGAATACTTTGTATAAGGCTTTTACACCACTTGAATTTCAAATATTACTCTATACCACATGAACTATTTCATTACTATTTATAATTTCATATTTAACAAGAAATGACCAAATTTGTTCAACACATCAACAATGGGCCTCACCAATGTGTCCACAACACTATCCCCTTGATCACTATCGAATGACCCAATTTTTTCAACACATCAACAATGGTTTTAACTCATAGTCCTCCAAAATCTCGACTACCAATTCAAACATAGACCTAAATGGAATGATGTATACCACACTCGAGAAATGAATACATAAAAAGAAACATAAAAAATCAATAAAATGCATAAAAAGAAACATGAGAAATCAAGGAAATTTTAGGACATGAAAATGTGTGGTGGAAACTATGTGCCAAAAATGTTACATATACAAACCAACTGTTTCCATTTTTGTTTGAAACATAAAAAATACAACAACTCAGGGTCTGGTGATGCATCGTCACACCTTCCACTTTCATTTACACTTTGTGTTGCGACATGTAAGAACATTATATTGAAAATTAAATATAGTTGCATATTTATATTAAAACATAAAACCAATGAATGTTAGAAAACAAAATGATTTTGATTTTCTATGATTTACCTGCATACCACCAATCAATGAACTCTCACCGGGGGGATATGTGCTCATCTGCTGACATATTTCAGTCAAATATTTCTGAAATGTAGATATCTGATCCCCCTACTGGTGAACTATGTTTCATAAAGAAAAAATATCTTTCTTATCATCTCCGGGTATGAGATGACTAACGTCAGGAGTAGATGAAACAACTATCCCCAGTGGCCTGCTAAAAACCTCAGATGGCATGGGTCCCAAACCCATCCCGTGCACTCTCCCAGGATGCTCCTTCCCATGGACTTTAGCAACCTGGTCATCCTGGGAGACAGAGTAGGAATGCACCGGATTGGAATCCCATAGTTCTTTAATATTGACCTATAAATCAAATATCAATATATATTAACATAGTAAAAACTGATAATATGTTATTATGATAAACAATTGACTTCATACACCAACATCTATAGCAAGCTCATTAACAAAACATCCATTTGATTTCTTATGAACATCCAACCACAGTTCAGTTCTGGATGCTTCATGGCCTAAACTCTCTGACTTAATTAATCAAAGATAAATCAACAATTAAATATATTAAATAGATAATACTATCTTATAAATATTTAAACTAATTAAAAGATTACCAATGTCATTCAACTTCTAGAAAAACGTTTTGAGCCCGCAGTGTGATGGATGACTTGCTTCGCTCGGTTTCACGCATTCTATCTTGAGAGATCGTGAAATAAATAAAATTAAATTTAATACCGATGTATTTAATTTCATGTCTTTTTCATATAGATGTATAAATGTAAAATGAGGATAATATAATAATATATATATATTTCAATACCATCCGCTTCTGATCCCGATGCCTGTCAACAAGAACATTCCACTACTCTTTTGGTAGCCCACTGGGTAGGTTCTCATACATTTGCTGCACGGTCAACGAATCATCGTTGACATCACACCACATTCTCCATTTAAAATTTTTGCACTTCTTACGTAGATTTTTCCACATCCACTTCCGTGCAATCACATCATCAATGGTAAAGTGGAAGAAACTCTGTATAGAGAATTTCATTTTGAACATATTAGTAACATGACATTCAATTAAACCATAATGTAATAAATTTACCCTGATTTGAGAATCAAAAATATCATTTTTCCTACTTGGAGGCATATGTCTCCAGTCGTCATATTAAATGGGAAGGGAAATGGGCTCTTCTGCCAGCTGGCCTAGAATCTTGCCACGTAACCCTGCAACATCAACCGTAGGGACCACGTAAGAATCAAATGGGACAATAATCTTCTCTCCATTCAGATTCCAAAGATCTGAACTTTTTTTGTTTTTCTCAACAGTTGCATTTTTTTATCTGAAATGAGCAAACAATTAGTATAAACAAAATGAAATAAATTTATTCAATTAAAATTTGTACCTATGACAGTGACACTCCAGTATGTCCGAGATTAACTGGAAGGGGCACATCGCTACCCCACTACTGAGGCTCCTGAAGAGGGAGTTGATGACTTAGCCTCTACTGGGAAATCCATGGTGTGAGAGATGGTGCAGGGGGAGATGGTGTAGGGGTGTCAGAAGCTGGTGCCTCAGATGTCGTGGGGAGGGAGCTAGATGGATCGTCATCTGTCACAGAACTCGATGAAATAATGTACCGCTTCTCCTTGTCATTCCTGTCATTTAATTAAACAAAATTAAGATCAGAATATATATTTCCAAAAAATTATGCAGAAAAAAATTAAAAATGATAATAGATGGAGTACAAATAGACAAAATATATATAACAATTATAATGAATTACTGCAGAAATGAAACAAGTGGTTTCTGAATAAATAAATAATTGTACATACAATCATTTTCCCCTTAAATCATGTCAGTTTCCTACTCCATTTCTTAATCCACTTCATTCATACTTGCTAGAATAATATTTTCAATATCATCATGGACAAAAAATTCTGCTTCCTATTGCTGATTAAATTAAATTTCAGATGTTAAATTTTCCACTTCATCACACATATCATACAAATCGCTTTGTATTACATGAGAAACTACACTCCACCCTTCATCAGAACCATCATTAACATAACGTACCATTTTTTTTTGCGATGCTAATATATATGGATCATGCAGTTCACGATCACAAACATCCATCAAGTGAGAGATGTTCACAGAAGTAAACTGCAAGGAATCTCTTTTAACACCTCTTATAATATCGACCCATTTTCATTTGAATAAAAAAACTGAAAAATGTCTGTGGTAGTTTAATTCAATAATATCATACATCTTTCAATAGTATTCTAATTCAGAAAATGTAAATATACCACTATTCTGTGTTCTCAAACCCACTTCTTGATCAATTGTACTAAATCTAAATCCGTTCACATTATAAGCGTCGAACTTTCTAACTTCTTTTAGAGGACCTCTAGCAAGAAACATCAAATCTTCTGACACCTCTTCTAAAGTATCAGCATTCATGATCTGAAACAAGAAAAATACTTTATTAGATTTACAAAATGTATGTGTGAAACTAATATTCGTATTTATTCCAATATTTATGAAATTACACGTCGTGAAAACCATTATACAAGCTCTTTATTAACATCTTTTATTATGTCTTTCACATTTCGATTTCGACCTCTCTTTCATCTCTTTGTTTGCTTCCTCAACTCTTCAATAAATGGATCTGCAATTTCACTATTCAGCAGCACATATCTATGTGCCTGTAATAATTCCAATTCAGTCAGTGTCACATTTGAGGTCCTCCCAACTGATCGGCCAATAGCAGGAAATATTTTAGATTTCTGATCTATTTTAGATTGATTCGATGTGTCGTCAACACATCAAAATCGATTAAATCTTGTCTCAATATCATCCAATTATCGAGAACAAAAGTTAAGACACTCCTCCGCCACATAGCCTTCAACAATTGAGCCTTCTGGTTTAGCTTTATTTCTCACGTATGATTTCAAATGCCCAAGATATATATGAAATAAAATAAACATAATTATGCATTTAATTAAGTACCAAAAATTGTTTACATAACAGGAAAACATATAGATAAATTACCTCTCAATTGGATACATCAACCAATAATGAATTGGCCCTCAAAATTTAGGTTCCTCATCAAAATGCATAGTTAAATGCATCATTACAGTAAAAAAAGATAGAGGAATGATCATCTCCAATGCGCAACGGGTCAATACAAACCTCTCTTAGAGGTTGTCAAGCTGAAATGGATGTAGAGATTTCTCACATAGTTTTCTGAAAAATGTGTAGAACTGGATTAAAACAACAGTAATTTTTCAGGTAATAATGTACGCAATTCCAATGGTAGTAAATGTTGTAACAAAATATGTGAATCGTGGCTTTTCAATCCATGTAACTTATAATTCTTCAAGTCAACACACCTCGAGATGTTACTTGAATACCCATCAGAAACCTTAACATTCATTAACATTCGAAGGAATGTATCTTTATCCCTATTTTTCATTGCAAAAATTGATGGAGGATACTTTCCATTCTCATCTGTCCAGAGATCGTGTTTTATATTCTTTTCTTGTAAGTCTTTGCGAGAATTGAGATGATCCTTAGACTTGACATGCTCATTAAGCAATGTGAAAATCAAATTGTCACAGAAATTCTTCTCAATATACATCACATCATGATTATGCCGCATCAAATTAAATTCCCAATACGGAAGTTTGAAGAATATACTTTTTTTCTTCCATTATTGCGTTCCTGTTTCTCTTAATGATGCACTTCGGAACTATTTCCGCTATCATTCAAATGATGAACCTTCCCAAATTATGTTTCAACATTTTCAAGCTGTGTCAATATTTCAAAACAATTTAACAACTTTGGAGGTTGTCTACGATCAATGGAACCATTAAATCTTTATCTTTTCAGCCGAAATCTATGAGATGCATCGAGAAATCTTCGATGACACAAGAAGCACAATTTTCTACTGTGAGGTTTCCATTTGGGCTCAAAATCAATGATACAAACAGGACAAGCCAAATCTGTATAAGTGTTCCAACCAGATAAATTCCCAAGCCCAGGGAAGTCACTAATAGTCCACATTAATGCAGCATGCATTTTGAACATTGTTTTAGAAGAAGCATCATAGGTCTCAACACTGTTGCTCTATAACTCCTAAACTTTGTCAATCATAGGCTGCAAGTATACATCAAAATCAATTCGAGGCATTTGTTTTCCAGGAATAATCTTCTAAAGGATAAAATATGTTTGTTGCATACACATCCACAGAGGCAGGTTATAAGGGATCAAAACAAATGGCCAAAT
Source organism: Viscum album (assembly GCA_963277665.1). Taxonomy (NCBI): domain Eukaryota; kingdom Viridiplantae; phylum Streptophyta; class Magnoliopsida; order Santalales; family Viscaceae; genus Viscum; species Viscum album. The sequence goes on along the minus strand of OY728166.1, from coordinate 154,559,891 downwards.
GCTATAATTGGTACTCAATGTCCCAAATGGATTGAATCCATCAGCAGCCAATCCCAATCAAACATTCCTAGGATTATCTTACAAATCGAGATGTAATGAATCAAATGTCTTTCATGATTGGTAATCTTGTTTATATCTCATTAAACCATCATTATTATTATCTATTGAATTCCACTTCAGTAGTTCGGTGGTTTTCGTTGACATGAATAATCTTTCCAATCGAGGATTCAAAGGAAAGTAATGCAAAACATTTGCAGGTGTGCTCTATTTCTTCTTCTCTATGAAATTATCATCATTCAGACTTCCAAAATCACCCTTTGCCTACCATCTAGGAGAAGAAAATTTCTTGAAATTATGCCTACTTGAATCCTATCCCCAATAAAGAATACAATAATTGGGACACACATGTATTTTTGTATAATTCAGATCATGCATGTTAATATCTTTTTTCATATCAGAAAATGATTCTGAGATTTTTGCTTCAAGAAATGCATGACGAAACAATTCCAATATCATGGAAATTTACTTATTTGTAATTCCACCTAGACATTTGATATGGTACAACTTTAGCAGAAATAAAAGCATTGAATATTTCAAACACCCACTATACAACTCTTGATTTCCATCATCAACTAAATCATGAAACACATTTTCCTCAGTGGTGTTTTATCTTACATTTGGCTCCACATAATCAAGAGGAGGATCCAATGATATGTGAAAATCTTTATCTGCCTATGTTACAGTCTCAAAAACATCACTTGTCACGTTGCAATTTGTAGCACCCTCTTCTAGTAGTTCTGATATGTTTTGATGCTGATAGTGGTGTCTTGCAGTTCCGAATGCATCATTTATTAGGTTTTTCATTTCATTTTCCATTATCGACAAACTTGGGACCTCATTCTACGGATTAACATCATTGCTCAATATTTCTGTAATGTTCGATTCTCCATGCCAAATTCATCACAAATATTGAGCAGGGAGTTGATTCAATATTAAATGTTCATAAACCTCATCTCTCTTCAACCATGTTCTAAATTTGGATTTAGGAAATAGACATTTTCTTCTCCCTTCAACGGATTGATTAGAAATTCAAAAATCTAAAAACTCATTCAAACCCTTAGCATACTGAGGTGTGTTCCTCGGTAATGTGATCCAGCTTTTATCCATGTATATCACAATGTGCATAATCAAATTATACGATAGTGTATGATTACAGAAACATAATAGAATAAAGATTACCCATTGATCATAAAGTGTTCATAATATAATAAAGTTTATCCATTGATCACATTTACCACTTTAGACAAACTGAACAAGTCTGGTCCATAGGAGACAACGTCAACACCTCATTGCGGAGCAGTAAGAATATCAGTTTACAAACATATCATAACATGGTCGGTCAAACATTTATGTTTCCTCAAACAACACCCCATTGACATGTGATCGAAACCAATCATAATTCATTTTAAACCTGAGACATTATGTGATTGTTTAGAATTGACCTTATATGTCCTCCAAGGGGAGTGATTTTTCTTAATGGTTTCACACACAACCAACCATATCTCAAAAAAATTCTAGAATTTTTTCCCATTTTTCAATTGAAATATTAGGTTGTGTTCATTCTATCAGGAATGACACATGTTTATCAAAAATAACAATATTATCCCCACTTATAGAGTTTCCTAGTTATCAAAATTTGTGAAATATCAGCAACTAATAATTTATCTATATCATATTCACATCAAACATACGTTTGATTCTCCCCTCAAGCTCACCCATTACGTCATAACAATCAAAAATAGGTCCAAAACCAAACCGATCAGCATGACAAAACACATTATTATTTTTTAAGTCCTCTAATGATTTGAGACATAGTTGATTATTTAATTCATAGGTCACTCAACTCCGTAGAAGACCTGACACCATAAATACAACTCATGGTTCAATGATTTACCCAAACTCCATACATTCATTAAAAAATTTATAACTCGACAGGAAAAACATTGATGTAAGCATGTTACCATAGATTCCATAAGAAATTGGACGATTGATGATCAAGAAGTACACTAAGAAACATTGTCGAGTGTCTGAAAAAAACACCTCCATTATATTATTCATCAAAATATAGTTTCATCGTAAAATTTGATGGAAAATTGAGTAGAATATATGATATAATATTGTATTATTGTATGATTTCTCATTTAGTTGCATTATATATATCAGGATTTAATATCATCAATTGAGAACCATGAAACAAATTTTGAAGAAAATTGATTTGTGGTGGTGAAGACAACTAATAATTCACAATAGTCAATAGTTCAATTATCTGAAAATTGATAATACATTATGGAGAAACATTTAATAGTAATCAAAATTTTGGTTTCCAAATAATGGAGATATTATTATTATAATTTCATTAGCCACCTCAAAGGATAATGTTAATAATGGATGATCTATATATGATTTTAGATGACATTGATCCATCAATAACCTCATTTTGATAATATGAATATTTTTAATTGTCTCTAAAACTCTAATACTTATAATAATATATTTATCAAAACTTTTCTCACAAAAATGACTTGAACATGATGTAAATCCATAAAATAGTTGTATATCCATATTCATCATTGTATCAAAAGCATTTATTGTATAAAGACACAAGTAGTAGTAAAATATCTTTACATGAGCCTCAAAAATAAATCACAAAATATTTTATCATTTCCTATAATGGTTTGATATACCATTTTGATTGTACATACAATTTACGATGATTAATAAATTCCATTGAATACTATGCACATAGAGATAACATTAATGCATACCAAAACTGATATATAATCCTAGGAACCTGGTTAAAAATAATTGATGGGGGTAAATTAATTTCTAAAATATTGAATTTGTAAAAATCTACCACTGTAATATATATAAAAATAGGTTTGTTGTGGGACAGCATTTAGAGAAAATCCATAGTCACCTATATGTAATTTTGTGTGCATTTTATTCATTGTAGACTAATGATACCATCCATAGTTATATGATCCCATGTCCAACTGAAAAATAGTAAGGAGATGAATGTACCCACTGTGAGTTGGCTTGTTTCCATGAATGTTTAACATGGTTGGAATCATGATACAAACCCTTCAGAATTCCACATTTCACCATTCCACCAATATTCGGTTTTAAACAATTTATACACCTTCTAGAATCCTAGATGGACAAACAATCTAAAATAATTGTAGCTATGATAAATCTATTCCTAATAATCTATAAGAACATATATTTGATATATAAACTACAAATAATATTTCTTATATAACCACCTTCCATCAATGTTCTCTTCATGATTTAATTTTAGCCAACTATTAAATCATTTTAGGTTTAGTAGTCTGAGCATCAAAAAACATATCATTCAAATCAGTAGCGAGAGAAACATGATATAAAATAGTAGAATTTCCTTTTTAAATTCAATACATATAAATATAAACTATATGAAATATCATATTTCATTAGCCTAAAGCATATTTATCCAACTGATTATATAAATTCAAAATCAATTAATCTATTAAAAAATTACCTATACCCAATGTATATAAATCTATTCAAATTCAAACATCTAAATATTATACATTAATATTAATTACCATTGATTTAAATCCATTTATGATAAAGTTTGTTTCATATACTTATGATTTTTGAACACTATTTATTTCTCATAGAAAATATAATGATGACATGTATTCAAGGAATGATCCTCAGTATCAAATTCAAAGTCTTGAATCAGCTAAATTTTATCTGGTCGTCATTATCGACATGATCTATAAGAAATGACATAATCTCCTTATATTATAATACATCCCAACCCTAATCCTAATGAATCTCAATAGACGATATATGAAAGTTCTGACTTTGTCAATGTAAGGAGGGGTGTTGTTATAAGATGAACCGACAACTATTTACATGTATTATGTAATTCATCATTCCAATTTTATAAAATCCATTTACTCATCAAATAAATCATAGAGGAGAAATGTTTTGAATTACCATAATCAATGAATATATAAGTATTTATAGATTTGTCTTATTTATCCAATTCCTTTAACACATGGAATAACAATTTCAATTAAACATGAATTAGGTATCAAATTAAATATTTTCTTCAAATTAACATGCTAAAACGTAAAGTAACAAACATTATAATCAAATAATAATCATATATTGAAAAAAATATTGTAAAAAAAAGTTGAAAAATGTTGGAAAAGTTTATTTGTGGTCGCGGTCGCGGTGATAAGGGTCTCCGAGAGAAGGGGGTTTCGGGTTTCTAGGGTCGCCGGTCATGGGATCCTCTATAGGCGTTGTTCGCGGGGTCACCGGTGATTGAGGTCGCGCGTTTGTCGGAGTCGCCGCAGGGTCGCCGGGGGGGGGGGGGGGTGCGGGAAGAAGGGAGCACGGGGTCAGGAGGGTTGGGGAAAATAGGGGTCGGGGTAGGGAAGGGTCTGTAATTTTAAAAAAATATGGGTTTAGCGGTATTTTATTAAAAACCACCACGAAACCATTTTCAGAAAACATTTAGCGGCATTTTTGTGGACCGCCGCCACAAAACCGCCGCTAAAACCTATTTGTGTTGTAGGGATTAAATATATATCATCCTTTTGATATCCATAAATGGAATACATGGAGGGATTTTTAGTTTAAAACTTAAATGTGTCCACATAAATTACACACTTTAGGCTCCTCATGATATTTCATAATAAAATTTATAAATTACATAAACTATTTTATAATTTTATCAAATATTTTCTATAGTGGTATTATAAAAATACACATTCTTTTATTTATAAACATTTTAAATATCAACTAAATATTTTTCACTTATATTTTTTACTTTATTATGCATTGATTTACATCTAAAAATGTAATCATCATAATCATATTTAAATAACCGTTACATTTTATAGAAAATTACACAACACCAATAATAATTGGTGTAGATATTTTTCTCATTGTCTGTAACTTCCTCATTCTCATCAATCACTTGACTTTATAATGTGACATTTATTTCATTGTATAAAAAATCGAATGAAAATTATTTTTTAATGTTTGAATCAAAGATGTGTAATTAAATAAATAAATTAACATTTTCTATATTATTCCTAAAAACTCATCATCTTTATTTTCTCCATACCTCATTGATTTTAACAAAACTCAATGTTAAATCATGGATTGAACAAAACATCATGATTTTTGGAATCATCATATATTATTTTATCGTTATTATAAAATATTTCAGTTTAATCTATATTTAAAATATTTTAACAAATTAATTATCTTTGAAATAATTATCTATGATTGAATATTAGTTTATCATAACAACAGCATTAAATGGCATACCCATTTGAGTTTTATGAGGTGTAGAACTCTAAATATAATCTCATCTATCATTGGAAAGAATTATTTTCACTAGAAAATAAATTCTGGAAACTCTTGTCTTTTTGGCATCAGTATCACATAATTATTCTACGTGTTGAAACAATAAGTAAAAAATAAGAACACGTTTTCAAGACTTATATGGTCTTATAAGGAAAGGAAACTCAATATTTAATCATTTTTAAGCCTTATTGTTTCAAGGATTTGTCAAATTTTTGCAAACTTTTATATTTTAGGACTTGTGATTCCTTATGATATTTTTTAAGTTAAATGATCTATCATGAAGTATTCTAAAATTAATTAGATTCATACAAATTTCAAATTAGTTTTTCTATTTTATCTAATGTCAAAAGCATAGGCCCATGTAAAGTTCATACATCCCTCAAGAAAGTCATAAAATGTATTCTAGTCTTTATTGTTTTCTTATTTTAATATGATGTCAAGAAATTTTTAGATATAATGGGATTTCAACTTGAACTCCAAAATCCATAATTTCTCATATAAATTCAAAACCTATTAAATTTATTCCAATGATTTTTAAAAAAAATAATCTATATCATAGGATTTTTGACCACTTATTTCAGTTTCAATCAAGATTAAAAAAACATTGGATGGATTATTCAATGAATGAACACATAAATATTTAAATTTAACTTATATTTTACTTATTTATATTAGTATATTAAATCTCACCATGATTTCATCTTTATTACCCATTCTAAAAAAATAATAGTGCTATTCTCCAACATCAAATCTTATATTTAACATGAGGACTATATCCCGAATCATTTAATTTCTAATATTGTACCTAAAATATGACCATAAAGTTATTCATAATATTTTTTACATATTTTTACCCTAAAATGTATGGAAGACACCGTTAAATCCTTTGATTTCATTCACACTCCATCAATAAAACACCTATTCACATGTTTGTTGATAACAAATACAATAAACACCAACCCTAGATTTATTCAAGTCATAATTTTTAAACCTCTAAATTTTGATAGATTAGTTAATTATATATATATTTCATGTATACATTATCATTATACATCCTCATATATACAAATTCTTATATGTGTATCACTCTCAAACATTTTATTTACACATTTTTAACTCATAGAAAACATACATTTTTACCAAATAATTATTTTAAACCACATGATTTTTATTTATATGGAATGATCATAAAATTGTGAATGACCACATACCCCTACTATTATTTCACACTCTTTCATAAGTAGGCATGGGCCCGAATTTTTTTGTCCCATCATGTGGCTGCATCCACATTCATTCCGACCACTATAAGGGATTTTCATGTTCCATGATAACATCCCACCTACCTCCCATTCTAAAAAATCAATATAAATATGATAAAATTACATGAACATGTTCACAAATACAATCTATGTCTTTTAATAATAAAACATTTACTTATAATAGTGGTAAAAATATAATCTAATACATTATATTCATACCAAGGCTATGTAAAAAAGGAACAATAATCACCAAATATGATATAAACACTAATATTCATACCACGAATAAAACCCTAATTAAATATATACTAGTAAAATACTTGTTTAGTTAAGATATAAAGATAACACAAGTAAGTGAATGTGAATTATTAATCTCAATTCATCACTCAATGGGGGGTGCATAAAATCCCAACTCATCCATATCTCGTACATAGAGTCCCTAAAAATCCGTATGACATGGCCATCAAAACCGAATTTCTTATTCATTTGGGTCACTGACACCAATAGTGATATTTACTGAAATCATGACACAAAACCTATTATATCATATTCATTAACTCTTTGAGTGGTATATTTCTCCAATACTTATCTCATTAATAAAGTCACAAACACTCAAAGTGATATAGTTCATTAATGATTTTATCTATAATATGACAGTTCAGAATAATATTGTATTCATAATAAATGGAAACTCACCTATAGAAATAAAGGGATAAAATTCGTGAAATCCATTGAATATTTCTTATGTGAAAGTATAGAGTGTCAACATTCTTTTGTCCCTAGACCATGTCTATTCAGAATAACAATGTAGTTATCACTGTCATCCTAATAATGCAAACCCACATATAATATCACATTAGATTCATCCCAATATAACATGATAGAATATCATATAAAAAACAGACATAACCCTCTAAAAATATCTACAATTAAACCATTTTCAACAAATGGAATAATCCAAAAAATCTTTATGATGATTTAACAATGTTTAAATTAAATATTGGTATTCACGTTTTTAATTAATATTATATGAATTCTTAATCAAATGTGTTTCACTAATTATTTACCTTCCCAAATTCCCATGACTATTCCAAGGTCAATATTACCACAGTATACTTTTAAAATAATCTGAAACTCATCAGGATGATATTTATAATCAAAATAATCAATAACATAAAAATAAAAATTATGAATGATATTTTTCAAGGTTTCCAAAATATTTATCATAACAATGAAATTTTCTTAGATTTCATTTAATGTTTTATTAGACAACGAATAATAATTATGAATCTACATTATAAAATGTGTGTCATTTAAAAATTTCTTATTGACATTCAATTTTAAAGATTCTTCTCTAAATTTCCCATGAATTCTTTTAGCATTTTAATACGTCTTTTTCTATAAAATAAAATCTTTTAAAATAATCAAGACTTCGAATTCAAATATCTAATAAAATAAACACTAGAAATTTAGTTACTAAAAATGAAACAGTAATCGTCTTTATTTTTTGTATGTAATTTTAATGATATAAACACAATACCCTTGTCTCTATAATATCTAATCAAAATATAAAATACCTAAAAAACAATATAAATTAATCATGTTCCAAAACACTTATTCATTTCAATTTAAATCTTATGAAATAAATATATAGAAGTTTTTTGGGGTCTCAAATACCATATTAATTATAGAACCACCCACATGTATTTTATCTATCAATTCACATCCCCATAAATATTATGTATTTATATTTAAAGGTAATTTCTCACATTAATTCCCAAAAAGTATAATTTTTCTCAAAAATTACAAAAAAAAATACATTAATAATTCATGAGTTTAAATAAATACAAATTGATAAATATATTTTTAAGGCACAAAAACTATTAAATAATTGATGAATATTTTATATTTAAAAAATCAATTATAAAGTCATGTGATTACCTATTTATAAAACCACATATTATTTTTTAGAAAATCTAAATATGATAAATTTTAGAAAAATAAAACCCTAAAACACCAAAATGAAATAACACAATATTTTAACAAAAATACCACTATTACAGTGATTAAGAACATTTTTAACTAAGGTACCCATTAAAATCATAAGTATAATAATAATAACCAATCAAAACTATTATTCTGTAAATGTTGACCAAAGCAATTAATTATCACTAATAATTTTTCATTTGACCATGTTATGTGATCATTAAACTAACAGTTAATTTATTTTGAAAAATTTTCATTGTATCAAACAAATTATAACACTAAAAATTACAATATAAATCATATATTTTAATTTTTACAAAATGAAACTCATTAATGACATTAATCCATCTGAGATATTGAGGCTCTCTACCCCAAATAAATTTAGAATTTATCTCTTAATACTTCATTTATCAGCCCATGATAACAGAATTCCTTAATGATATTTTGTTGATAAAATATAAATAATCATAAATATGTTTTTGATAAATAATGAAACATTCTGTATTCACCTCATTTCAAACACATTTAGAACACTTGTGAATAATCCCTATGAATTACACAAGATTCACCATGTTTCATTATCACCCTAAAATAAAATATCTAACTAAACTAGAAATATTACCATAAGAACAAATATAATTTGAATAAAATTAATTTAAGGGGAAATTTTGTTTGATATTAGTGGATAAAACTAAAAAGTATCCTCCTGTTGAAATGAAATGACCCAAAATTTCATTTGAACTCTCACAGAAAATGATCTTCTACTATATCAATGGGAATTTACAATCCCCAGAATCTCGTGACATGAACTAGGGTATCATATACAAACAATTGGAATGATTTCATATATAAATTAATGTTATCACATAATGAAATTTCTCTCAAATTTTTGACATGACCCATCCATACTCTTGATGTCTATGCCAAAATTACTTGTAAAAAAATACATAAGAATACATAATCAACATATAATATATAACATAAGAAAAATAATTAAATCCACCCTATCACTCACATCTCCCTCTATATTTATGGCATAGATTTCTAGAGTTACCACCACATATATATTATAATCCACTAGTAACTATTAAAAAAGAATGTATAGAACTTATTTAAACATAACTCCTATTTTGAAAATATATTAAATAAAAAGAGAAAAACATCCCAAAAAATTATTTTGAAGGATTTACTAGAGATTATGATTAAAATAAAACTATCATTAGATTACCATGTCAATAAATTGGCCATGAGAAAAAAAATTGAACCAGAAACCTCAAATGAAAATGTATAATATCAATGAGAATAAACAAGAAGAATGGGTCACCCCCCACATTCCCACAAGCCAAGAATTTAATTAATTACACTTTTAAAGATAGTTTCAAATAAGAACCCAAATTCTATCTATTTTATTTTATAATAAAATAAAAAATGCATCCATTAATTTTTAATAATATTTCTATTTTTTTACATTTAATGAAACCAATCAATTAGAAAACCACTTTCGAAGGCCTTATCCCCTATCTAATAAAAATGTTAATTTCAAATCCAATTTTAAAATAATATTATAATTATGTTTTAAAAACTATTTAATAACATTTTAGTAAAATGAGATAAATGTACAAGCCATTGAAAAATCACTAAGGGATCATATCCAAGAATAAAAAATGAAACACAATGCCTTAGTGACAATCAAACTACAGAATATAAAAGAAAGAATGTTCAATAAATAGAATGCACATGTATACATGAAAATTTCATAAAACATTATTGATGATACCCTATACATACATAGATTGTATCCATTTGTAGGAATGATGAAAAATTAATATGTCAATAATAATCCATGTTTCTCTCAACTATCCTCTCTAGGATAACTCCTCTAGGTACTAGGTACATCAAACCCCAACAAAGGATCTAGTATTTTTAATAATGACCATAGAGTAATTGTATCTCATCCCTCCCTAGAACTCTAAGGATACTAATGAATTTCAATTAGTAGATGGTGTGGAATCAAAATAAACAATATAATTGAATATAGTAAATCTAATATCATCACCTATTCCCTCATAAGAATTATCCCCAATTATGTATCATTCACATTGTAATTATTTCATACTAGGCTTACCCCACACGCCATAGTCAATGTCACATCACTTAAATACTTACCCTTATGGGGTTTGTTGAATTTAGAATAACATATATAAATAGTACATCATTTTGGTGAATATCCAATACAAATCATAACATAAACACCCCATAACCATAATGGTTTAGTGTCCTTGGTGAGTAGATACATATTTATCTTATTTCATAAATGATATTAATCTTCTTGTATAGTCTTTCTTCACCCATAGTACCCTTAATATTAGCAGCTTACATAAAATATTTATTCATAACCTAGGGTAGTTTAATAATAAGAAAGGGTCAGATCAAATGATCGGTGACGATCAATATAACAGATATCAAATAATGATAAAAAATGATAATATGATAAGAATAAGTTTATGAAAAGATAATTATAACTTAAGAATGTAATATCCAATCATTAAAATAACATCATTCATGAGTCACAGAATAATTATTTGTAATAATAGAAGAAATAATTCATACGAGATTGAAATAATAAATAATAAATCATAGGCTATGAGAACATTTTTGAAGTGTAATACATGAGTTTTTGTCATACAAAGAAGCATAATAAATCATTTCCTTAGTCTATGATCACTACCATGACTACCATAGTGTATTCACTCGCATAGTATATTGGGTCATCACCCCATACCACAAATTCTTTTGTAAAGGTCCGCTACTAATACTATCCTAGTAGAAAGTGTCCCATATTTGATTAGGTTTAGTCCCGATTTTTTTATTTTTAAAGTCATGTCTCACTGATATGACTATCACAGTGGATAGAGTACATTTTGAAAATCTGTTCACTAACTATTCTAGTTCATATTTTATTGCATCTCTGTCACTCTCTCATGTCGTTGTCATTATCACAAGCCCCCACTGATATTTATAACTTCTTTTTATTAAACTGTGTTTTTGTATTTTTATTGTATCCAAAATCGGTTAATTACATAGATTATTAAATCATTACTTAATCCTTTATAAATAAATATCAATGTCTATTTATATCATTCAAAGGCTTGCAATAAAATTGGAAGAACCATTTATAGTTTTTGAGTGAATGTGAGGTGGAATATTTAAAAAAAGAACATGTTCTTATAGTATAGGATACCCATTTATAATATGGAATGATCACCAGTTTTATAGAACTACCTTTAGATAGCCTATGGATCTCCTCGACGACATTACTTCTACAAAATCTCTGCCAACATGGAGTTTTCTAGTTGGAGCTAGCCGATGGTGCTTTTCTATAACACTCTTACTCAAAGAAGTTCAATAGATACCCAGTGGAGCCTACTATGTATCCAGTGGAATCATATATGCTTCTCTCATGGTACATTTATAATGGTCAGAAAGAATATAAAATTTTCCTTCTTCAGCTACATTTCACTAGTTGATTAAATGAATATTCCTATGACTTATTAATCCAATAACATTCCTCCCTAGTCTCATTAAAATCTTCCAATTACCTCCATTCACCCATCAACATACTCTCAAGTTTCAATCAACGATGAAACTCTAATCCTCCCAATTACTCTAAATAAAAATCAATTTTTTATTTCCTTAAAGGATATCAAACCTTGTCTATCAAATATCTTGATCCACCACTTTATATTTATTATAAATGTGGTTTTTAATTGATTATAACAAGTTTTTCTAATGATGAAATCTCTATCCTCAACCTCCTTTACTCAATGGTTCACACTCCACTAAAAGATTAGGATAGTGAACTAACCACCGATGAACCTCAAGATTGTTCAAATAAACAAAAAATTGGGATGGATGGGTTTCATGGTCACTATTTAGATCAACAGATTTATACAACCAATTTCATGATTCAATTATTAGAGTCATAGTGGACCACATCAATCTTTAGACAAAATATTTATCAATTTTATTTGTATCAAATTTACATTTCAATATTGTATCATTTAACATCAACTCGCATACATACATAAATTTAGTTTGATTAATGTTTTATTTTAATTACATTTATATTTTCATTAAAAATTAAAATTGAATTTATTTACTATCTAATAAAATATTTCTTGATTTATTATTTCAAAATTAATTAATTTTTACATCAATATATTATTTTTTATTTAATTTCTAAATGGGAAAATCCACCCCCTCCCCATAATTACCAGATTCTATGGCCAAAATTTATATCATGGGGGGTTCTTTTCATATTTTTCAAATATTATCATGCTTTAAAAATTTTTTTATTTTATTTTTTCAATTTTTTAATATAGATTTTATTATGGAATCTAATTATAACTTGAATACTCCTAATTTTTATAGAGCCAACTATTCCTATTTGAATAAATTAATGTCAAAATTTATTGGTAGTATTTTTTATCCAATATAGAAAATAGTAATAAATAATTATGTTACCACTAAACAATCCTATTAAAAATAGACTACCAATTATTTTAATAATTTTGAATTAAATAAAAAACTATGAATTACTTGAATTGTGGTTTTCATATAAATCAATGAAATTATATTGTATTCAATAAATTTTTTTAAGGGATTTTAAAATTATACAATGTCACACAAAAGGGAACAAATAATGTAAAGGATACTAGAAAAGTTATATACCATAACGATTTTAAATATTATAATATACAATCTAATGAATATAATATGAGAATATTTATATGATTTTATATCATATTCAATGGTATAAGACACTCGATGATGAATCATCCACAGAAAGACCAATAAAATAATATTACGGGTTTTATCGAGACCCTGGGATCATAAAGTCATGGATATTCAATGAACTAAATATGTGAATAAAATGGATTTTAAGGAAATAATATGGTTAATAATGAACTATGAAATAACAATGTAACAAAAAATAGATATTTATGAAATTTATCAAAAGAATTCATGAAAACCATCACCTTCAAAGTGACCGATGATGAAGAATTTTGATGCGAGTTTATTGACCCTAATATTTTTCTATGAAAATGGACACATTCTACCAAATTAATAAATTAAATAATATATAAAAATTCAAAAAATAAAAAATAACAAGAACTCACATGAAGCAAATGTAAAATAAATGTCACATTAAATTAGAGTTCCTCATCTATAAGAAACAATTCAATCAATGTAAAAAAGGAAAAAGGCATTAAATGTCATGATGTGCATTTGATGTGATGACTACATGGATTCATCATCTCCATCCACTTCAACTGACTCATGAATATTGTTCCTTATAGAAAATGTTCATGAAGACTTTAAAAATGTTTTTCTCTAATTTTACATTATATAAAAAACATTTAATGAAATATAGTCATGTGGATCGAGATAAAATCATTTACAAAAATAGGATATTATCTTCAAATAATAGAATATCTCTATATAAAAATTAGAAACCAACTAGATGATGAAAATCCCTAATCCACCATTAATGTCCGCCAAATTTCTATAAAAAAATTCATAAATGGTGAAGAAAATTTAAATATAATTTTGGGATATCAAAAAAATAGAAATGTGTGGGTCAAATTTGGTTACCCCAATCATGATATAACCTATAAAAATTAGTTATAGAAAAAAATTGTTATTGTTTTTGTAGAAAAATATCTTCCTGATCCAAACCAAACATGTACTATAGTGCTAATATTCAAGTTTCTTGAGACACATGTGTGGACACCTCTCTGAATTTAATCAAATCGTTAAAAATAAATGCTTGCATTTCACCATTGGTGATAATTATAAGGGTAATACAGTTGTTCAATATGTCATTGGTTTTTCTAATGCAACCTTAATTGAAAAATATATTTATAAAATTATTGAAACAAAATTTACTAATTATTGGTCAATTTTATGATAATAATATTAAATTATCCGTTGAAACTAATTTCTCTTAATGATTTTAATTCAAAATCAAAAATAATTTTTACCACTAAAACTTTTCAATATGATTGTACAATTAATTTAAAACCCCTTTCTTAAAATAAGATCAAATGTTTGAGTGTGAATGTCAGGGATTTGGGACAGACACCTCAGTCGTTGTATCTCGCATTATCTTTCCAAACATAACGATTATCAACTTGTACATTCCCTTCAAAAACTTATTTTCAATAATGACATTATCTGTGATGAAAATAAATATGATATAAAAAAATATTTTAAATCTAAAAAAGATATTTTTCTTCAAAATAACTTTAAATAATTGATCAAGGATTTTTTTTTAAAATTCTATGTTTAGAAAGAAAATATTATTTTATTGTAATTTTTCAAGACTTCATGATATTCGTATGGGAATATTTTTCAACCCATAAAGGTGAATCTTTAAAAGGATTCATTATGATGTAATAATGTGTTAAAAATGGAAAATGGTATTAAAATTATTTTAATTCATTGTGATCATGGTGTAAAATATGATAATAAAGAATCTATTTATTTGGCTTACTTAATTGGTTGTGATTTTACTTTTTTTCTCTTCTTTCAAATATGAAAACAAAATAGTTTAGAGTTGAAATTTGAAAAATTAAATAATTCACAAAAAACATTAAAATGAATTCTATCATCCAAAATATTGTTTTTCCATGAACATAAATAATCCATTCTATATAATTAATGTTAATTTCATTATTCTATTTCTTATAAAAAAATACGGAAAATTTGTTTAATAAAAAACCCAAGTAATCTTGTTTAATGTTTTTTGGTTTCAAATGATTTATTTTAAAAAAATATTATAATCCCAGAATATTTGATTCAATATCCAATAATGGTAAATTTTATAGTTACTCCAACTCCAGAAAATATAAGGTGGTATATAATGATGATACTAAAATGGTAAAAGAGACTATCCATTTTTCAAAATTAAATCCTTAAAAAACAACTTTTTCAAAATATTTTTGAAAATAATGTTTCAAATAAACATTTTCAAACTAATAAATATAAATAATAACACAAATATTATTCAGGTTCTCTTTTTAATGTCTTAAAAATATATAAATACCATCCCCTTGAAAACTTCATCAGTGATTTAAAACTGGAAACTCATACTCATAGATCGAATTTAAATGATGTTGAACTCATTTCAATTGTCTATAATCTTAAACCACAAAACCAAAAATTAATCAATTTATGAAAATTGGGTAAATTATATGAAATATTAACTTAATTAATTTAATTTAAATTATATAAATTCCCCTATGGAATGACCTAGGGATAAAACTATTTTATGATCTAAATGTTTTTTTAGAAATAAACTCTATGAATCTACAAATATTAGTAGAATAAAAATCATCTTTTATACCATGTGGTTTTATCAATGAAGAAGTAATTGAAAAATTTGAATCATTTTCACCTATTACTCATTTAGAATCCATTAGAATCATGTTGGAATACTTTTCTAATATTAATTTAAAACATTTCGAAATGGATTCAAAATGCATATTTCAAAATGGTGTTATTTCTAAAAATGTTTTTTCAGAAAAAACACCTTATTTTGTATGTCTAGTCTCTATAAATTATGTTGTCCATCTTTCCAAATGACTTTATGTTTTAAAACCATCCTCTAGATATTATAATGAATGTATTTTAAATTATATTTTCTCAAATAGATTTAAAATGGGGAATCCAATTTAATTATATTTTTATATTACATCTCAAATTATATTTTACTCATTAAAATTTGTATCTATGGTTTTATTTTTTATCTAATAATGAAAAAATATGTTTTGAATTTTCTGATGTATTGAAAAAGAAACATGATTTTATCTTTATGGGTGAATTGATATTGTTTCTCAATTTAACAAATTCTCAAAGAAGTTATTGAATCTTCTTAAATAATGGAAATTAAAACAATGTAATATTAAAATTATTTAGAGTAGATTATTAAAAATAAATAATCATGACCATGAGTATGATATGTATGTTAATGCTCATTGAAGCTTGTAATCCATTATAAAAGTGGATTTATTAAATTATTATTAATAATCTACATTACCTTATTCTGATCCAACCTGATATAATATATAGTGTTTCTCTCTGGGATCATTTTAAATTGAATCCTAAATAATTCCATTTCAAAATTGTCAAAAGTATTTTTCATTATTTCCAAGAATCAAAATATCATGGGTTTTCTATCCAAAAGGAATCTATTTTTAATAAATATATTTTTTCAATATTTATTTTGGCAGATTAAAAGTAGATAGAAAAGTAAAATTCGATCCCTCAATCTACTATTAAAATACAGTATCTACAATATTTTTAACAATTAGTTTTTTTCTTTATACATCTAATATGGAATAAATGGAAGTTGGATGTTCTGGCTGTCAAACTATAGTGATACAACACACTCTATTCGATATTGGGACAATATTTTTCCATATACCATTCCAATGTTAAAACTCTAGTTACATTAATATTTTTAAAATTCATATCCTGAATTCTCAGACCCAAATATTTACGTTAATCACCATTTTGAAAGAGATCACTTATGATGTGGGATTATTTAATTTTGTCCCAAAAAAATATCAAATCACTGATATTTTTACCAAATAGTTTTCTCTTGATAATTTATTTTTCATTAATGGTTTATTATGAATGTCTCATATGTGAAATTCATTATTTGATCTATGATATCATGAGTTCATTTTATAAATAATTTTTTAAATCATTTTAAATCATATTTCAATATTTTATTAATTTATATTTTACTGAATGAATTATATTTTTATTTTATTTTTATCCCTTCATATCCCCTATGTTATGTTATCATGGGGATACTTATCTCTTTTTCTTATTCAATCATTATTATGAGAGATATTTTTTTCTAAATTATTTAATTATTATTTTGGAAAATGTTTTCACATATATAAAAAATCTCAAAATCAAATTTCCTAGATAATACGTACCTTTCATAATGTTGTATGTTTTTATAAAATATTAATTTTTATACATTTTAAATTTTTATTTTATACATATAGAATAAATATAAATGTTTGATCTATTTTTTTAGCCATTTGCCTCTTTAAAATCTGATTAATAACGAGTAAAAAATATTTTTATATACATTTATATGACTCTCTTATTCAGATTTATTTGAAATAGAAGGATGTTTCTAAATTATTAATTGACATTCCAATGGAATTTTCCTCTCTATGTTCATTAAATTAATAATTCATTCATTAGAACTAAATTTAATCCTAAAAGAAAATTGATTTCATTATAATGGTATGGAAAGATTTATATTCTTCCCCTTTTTAACCTCTACAATCAACTATTATATAGTTTTATTTAATGATTCTACTTTTATTTTTATTTTCTCATTGATATTACAACATCTTTATATAAAAATTATATTATTTGGTATGTTTCAAATTTTCATAGGTGCTTTTATAAATTCACGTATTTTCTATTTTTTCATTATTTATGTCTTATTCCATTATTCTATAACTTTATTTCAACCTATCTATAAGAATTATATTATTTGGGACTTTTTATAAATTAAATGATGGTTTCCAGTATATTTTTTTTTGTTTTAACAATCTTTTATCCTCTTAATAGTATTTAAAAAAACCTTTCTGATTTTATTTGTCTCTATTGAGTTTTTCTTCAAAAAATATATTATGTTTCGCCTTCCACTTTTTATTTATTTTTAAATTTTCTTATTATTTGAAAATTACAAATGGAAGAAAAATAATACAAATTTAAGGGGGTAGTGGAAGAGTTCTAAAAAATCAAAATGGGGATAAATATTGTAAATTAGTTTCTCAAAGTGAGAGATTTTAAAATTTTATTTTTTATGTTTATATCATTTTTTTTATTTTAACATATTTAGATTACTATATATCCTTTAATAACTTTTTTCTAAAAATAATCATTTTAAATTCATTTTAATCTAAAATATTGAATTTGCATTTCTAGTACAAATCACATTAACTCTGGATTTATGATTACTTTTTATAGTATGTATTTGTTATCATCATTACTGGGATTATTTTTTTTCATATCTCTCATGGTGTTTCCATGATAAAAAAACTCACCTATGTTTATAATTATTTTCATTTATTTGAGTTTTAGTATTTTAATTATATTGGAAATATTTAATTAAATGTATTCTTAATTTATGTTTAAATTTTTTGTAAAGGAATTTTCACATTATTTACTTTCACCAAATCATTTTAATGACCTTAGAAGTACTAATGAATGAATTGGAGTGAGGTTGATGTGGATTATTATGATGAGGAAACAATGTTGACTACACCAGATTGCTGGTATAGTGCTCAAACTACTAGGTTATATTATGAAAGAACCACCACTTTACTGTAACTCCCACTGGCCATCTATTAGCTTCTCTAGAAGTTTTTATTCCTTTGTGAAGGCCAAAAATAGCCATTAAATAGTAAAAAATAGTTAGTGGTGTTTTTATATAATTCATCTCCTTTAGTTAGGCCACCTTCTACCTTTTATGGGCTAATAGATATCTAATGGAACCACAAACGCTCCACATGGGGTACATTAATAATATTCATAAAGACCATAAATAAAATTTTCACCATTGTCATCTCACCATATTGTTTCTAGAATATTTTGATTACTTTTAGGGAGTATAAAAGTCTTCCTTATCTATATTGAATATATCATTGGCCTACTAACTCCCATTAAGATACTCCCAAGTTCCAATCATTAGAACATATCTAATCTTCTCAATTTCTTCCAAGATCCTTCAAGATCTATTTTTGTAAAATTTTCTATGACCATCTCTCTTAAATATATTAATCCTCCATTATAATTCATCCGTAAAAAGTTTATTTATGATCATATTGTGATTAGTTTTCCGAATGAAAACAGCTCTCCCCTCAACAACTTTTTTTAATGGTTCACAGTCCACTAAAAGTGTTGTATATATTTATATTCTACGATTGAAGATCAATAGGGTTCTCAAAAACTAAAAATATGAGGGGTGAATTTTCTATTACCCATTGAGATCAATATATTTACATAATGTAACTCTTTAGTTGATGGTTGGAGTCAAAGGGACTCACATAAAACTTTTTTTGAACTCTTTATCAATTCTATTTGTCTCCTATTTAATTATCCTTATTACATCATTTATCATTGACTCACATACATTTTTAAATTCATTTTGGTCATTTCCATGATTTAATTACATTATATTACCTTTATAAATTTGAATCATATTTATCATCAATATTTTATTTTATTACTCAATTTATTATTTATAAATAAATTAATTTTTAAAATCATATTTTCTTTACAATTTGATTTTTAGATGGGTAATTCATCCCCCGGTTACCATAATCTCAAACTGAAACATAATATCACAAGAGCCATAAATATTTACCCAATTAATTAGATGTATATATAATATCTTAAGACAGCCCATCACATAATTATAACCATTCATTTTTTCCATGGCTTTATAAAAACATGATTAAAACCACCATTTCATAACACTTAGAGATGAAATGGGTTTTGTAAACATACTTTCATAATATAATCATTATTCATTATGATAAAATATGTGGATGATATCATAAAATAATTATTTATTTCATTATAGCATAATTTACCCACACTAAAGAATTAATTATCATGAAAATAATCGTATAACATCTATATCATAAAACATCCAAAGAAGGAATGTGGGTATTACCATTAGAACATATCCCCAATGAAGCATCAAAATTATAAATTATTTAAACATAAGAGAAAAAAACATTAAACTAGCATGTGAACATTTATTCATAAACATGAGAAAGATATAACTTTAGTTTGGTATCAATTTAAAAAAAAATCCAAGAATGTTGAGAAAATAAATTTCTTTCAAAAAAATTATGGAAACTTGTAACAGAATCCTCAAATAAAATAATGTTCAATATAGTGGGAATATGAGTTAAAGTGATAAATTTTTAAATAATTATTTATTTTCCATGATTTGTAAAAATTTATACATAACATGTTCAGAAAAGATTGTAAAAATTATTTTTAAAATATTTTAAAAGAATATAAAATATTACTAAAAATGACTCAAAAAATTCATTGGATCATTAAAAAGAAAATTCTTGAAAACTTTTTATTAACATGGACGTGGAAAACAAATTTCATCGACCAAATTAGATATAAGGATTGATTTTATTTTAATCATTTTATAAAACAATTGATGTACCTAATTGTTTAAAATTTTAGGAAAAAAATTAAGAAAATTATAAATTAATATAGTATAATGAAATATATGGTTTTTAAAATATAATTATCATATAATATACCCCATTGTAAATTTATCGTATAAAATCCTAAAACTAAATTCCATTGTGACATAAAATATTTTAACATTAATAATTTCTAAATAAAACCCTCAAGAAAGAGAAATACATATTTGGATTTTAAATCCAGAAAATCTTAATTATATTATTTATAATATATATTCTTAGACATTACATACATTACACAAAAGAATAAGGTGGCGAATATAGCATAAATCTCAATGGAATAATAGTGAGATGAGATACTCTTACCTTAAGTATCATTTTTCATTATATGGATTAAATAATAAGTTCTTATAAATGTATATTTATTATTATTATATTAAAAAAATTAATATTTTACATACTAAATATAAATCACATATAATTTCTAACTACCAATTTATTAACAATTATTCATTAAAATAAATATTCTTGTGATAATTATTTTTTTCATGCATGTTTTGGTTAAGAGATTATATTACATTCACCATTATCATATTTTCATCTTCTAATGATAATAAATTATTCCATAAATATAATATGTATCAGTTATATGATATTTTATATTAATTCATATAGGTTAGGGATGAAAATTAAATTACATCCCTTCATGGAGATATTAGTCCTATGTATTTACAAGAAATGTTCCCATTTTTTAATGAATGGAAGGGAAGAAAGATAAATAATAATTAAAAATTAAATAATAAAAATTATATCATATATATCATATATATTCATTAAAATTATCTTTATTACAATCCATGTAAATTTGAAATGAAAAACTAATCACTTCACATAGTGAAGTTCGTAGTCAGTATGTACGCAATAACACTGTTATTATTTCCCAAAAGATATAAGGATAGAAATTTAGATAATATATTATAATTACATAATAAAAAATATTTTATAAATAAAACATATGTCCATAGAATTCATCTATTTAACCATCATAGATTGATGATGATGAAAAATAAAATATATCACTTCAGGGAGATGGTAGTTTTATGTACGCATGAGTGATTTTTTTACTTCCCATTAGAGACAATGCAGATAAAAAGTGGTATTAACATTAATGTAGAAACAGTTAGAAATAGTAAATATACTAATTTAATTATGTTAATATATTTATAAAATATTTTTATGTGGCATTCGGATAAACAAAAATGAAATTTCAAACAAGAACATATAACTATTCTTCAGGTATCCTCCCATAGAAGGAATCTTAAGGCTTCTTGAATGGGTTTTTTTGGAATAACGACACCTCAATATCAAATATTTTGATAGTGTGAGGGAAGTTTTTGAATTTTTTAAATTTTAAACAGAGTAATGTTTTTAATAAGATAGAGGATGTGTCATTTTATAATTTAGGGGAGTGGTAGACTAGTAATTATTAAAAATATTAAAATATAAAAAAGTCAATCAAATAGGACAGTGGCATTAAATTTGGTAAATAAAAAATATGGGATGATATAGGATCAAAATCCACCTAGAAATAGTATATAGATAACTTTTATGTCATTTAGCAATTTTTCCTTTAGTTTAACCCAAAATTGATGCTTTAATACTTTTCTAAAGTAATGCATTTTAACTATGATTCGATTAAAAATGAATAAAAATAGAATTTACCTCATTAATAAATTTTTAAATGCTATTTTTAAATATAAAAACAATTTGTTAAAGTTAAATCACTACAATTTGAAGATATTAATTCTAAAATAAGTGGAAAAAATGCAATAAAAATATTTTTTAGACAAACAAATTTTTAAGCCTAAAATTGAATTTATTATAATTAATTGTATTGTAAAAGAAATTATATTAATTTTAATATGTTTTATTGAAAATATAATATTCTAATTAAAATATAACAATTAAACAATAGTTATTAATTTAATTTATTAAGATAAAATTCATTTCATGAATAAAAGATTTTTTTTGAAAACATCTCTTTTAACTTCAGATGCATTTATATTCATTTATAATTGATTGATAACTACTGAATTAATATTATAATTATTTATAAAAAAATTCATATGATTAACACTATTAATTTATTTTAAAATATAACCTATATAAAAAACAAGTCTCATATATAAAACATATCAAAATATATATTTAGGAACAATAATATTTCATGATTGAATTTGAATTTTTTTCAATAATTAAATTTTATTTAAAAATACATATGATTTGCTTAATATTATCTTCTACAATCATTATTCACATAGTTTGATTTTATTGTATTCAAAATTTATTAAAAAATCAATTTTAACAAATAGAAATATATTATATAATTTAAGGGTATTATAGGGGTCATGGTACAATAAGGGGCTAAATAGGGTGTCACACACAAACCCTTTGAAGACCCATAACATTTTCCAAACATTCAAATGTAGAAATGAGGCTCAAAATTCAATACCATTTTCGAAATGTAATGAAATTCTATATTAAACTATTTTTACAAATCCAACCTTTGAAATAGATTTCTAAAATGTTTACATAACAACACCGCATTCAAAACATATTTAAAAAAATTATGAAACTAGATTACCTTCATAAAATTTAAAACAAAACAATAAACAATGTTCGTTATTTTTTCAGACATAAAATGATGTCAATTTTTTTAATCCAATAAATTAAATTACAGTAATTTTTATGAAATTAATATCACATCATATTTAATGGTTCATATTAAATTCCTAGTAAACAATTTAAATAACAAATTAGTAGGCCCATTTTTTCATAAATTAGATATTATTTTCAAAAGGTTATTTGGGATATTTAGGAAAAAACTCATCTAAATATTTAATTAAAACTAGTTGATAACATGATATGATTTATAAAAAACTTTTGTATTTACATGAAAGACATATAGAACATGATTATCCTTCCATGTATAACATAAACATAATAAATAATATAATTGTAAAATAAAAATATTTTTTTTAAAAACCAATAAGATAAGTTTTCTGAAATTAAAATAAATATATGTGAGAAAACATACCATGAATCGACGGAGGATGGTTTGAAATGTGTTGCCTATAATTGGGAATGCTCAACAATGTAATAGGGGGCCATAAAACCCTAAAATCAAGAACAAGAATAAATGATATAACAAAGCCCTAACTAGGGTTCATATTAATCTTCTTTAGTAAGAGGGGTGGAAGAAAATAAGGGGGAATATGATAATGAATGGGATATCAGTTTTTACCTCGATATTCTGGCCCTAAATCAAGAAGATCCAACAACTCATCGGGAATGAGAGTGGTGGCCAAGATGGTGTATGTCTTATTATGGGGACTCATCCTGGGGTAAACTATATATGATAAATGGTAATAATGGAATATGATTTTGAAAAAATAAAACAAAATATAAAGATAATATAAAATTTTTAATTACTAGAAAAATAGACTGACCTTCCCAAAAGGTATATCAAATTTTTTTGTAATAGCATGACACTCACTAGGAACTCAAAACAACTATTGTAATATTACTTATAGAACCCTACATATTTAATTTTACTGTGTTCTAACCGTTCCTAATGTAATTGTATGATGAAATACCTAAAAAATTTATTTTTTCAAAGTTTACTAACTGTTCAAGATAACAGTGTGGACTTTAAATTAATCGAAATTTAAAATCATCAGGTTAGAAACACCTAGAATCTCTCAAATACACAATATAATATAATATAATAATAATAAATTAATTAATTAGACAACCATAACATGTTTTGTTATAATCTCCCAAGAATAATTGTCTCCTCCACCATAAATTCATTGGAGAGGGATGTTAGACAACAAAGAACATTAATATTACACCTCCCTAGTAATTAGGTGGGATTTAAAAGTGAAACCACCCACCGTAAGGATTAGTCAAGACCAATATATAATAATCTCAACAAATATCAAACATCTCTAATTGAAATACAACCAAACAAAAAGTTACACAAGGTCTAAAAGGTCACTCTAATCGATTAGGGTCACCCCACTATTTTGACTTCATCTAATTTGGTAGTCAAATAACACAATCTCATTCAAGAATATACACTAAAAATAAATAAGAACCCCCACAAAACAACTTTATAAAAAAATTATAAAACCAAAAAATTATTAATTACCCACAAAAACACCTATGCACCCATAAATCTAAGTCATTGAGACTACCAATATCACATCAAAAAAATTAAGGACTGGGAATTTAACCTCAGGTCTATAAACTTAATTCTTAAACTAGGGCCTCAAACCAAGAAACATATCATGGATACCTCATAAAAAGATAATCTTCACCATCAAGTTATCAATAACATGAAGAAATCTCCCTTTATAGTTACCTTAACATCAACCATAAGGTTTCTTATATTGAACCCATAAAAACTAGAAATAACTCTATCATAAAATCCTAATCAAGACTCACAAGTAACATTACTATCGCCAGGGAATAAGATCCCAATAATATACAACATTTTATAAACACTCACATACATTCATCCAAATAACACTACAGATAAAAAAACTACAAATGATCTCACCAACTCCATATTCCCCAAAAGAGAACAACTAATTCTGAAAATCAACCAATGAAAAGGATAAAAAATTCCCTTAATAGTCAACTATGTTCTTTCTAGATACATATGATGAAGAAAAATCACAAAAATGGAGAAAGAATATAATTCTAAAAACCTTTATCCAAATAAATGATAAATAATAAACTTGGTGATACCATTTGATTCCAAAAATGGGAAGGTCTACAAACTAGAGTATTTATACATAATAAAAAAGAGAATCACCTGGAGGTTCAACCCTTGAAACAATATATCAATCCATTCTAGGATTTCATGAGTTGGAAGAATTCAAATAACATATGACATGGACTGAACTATTTCATGTCTCACACGTCACACATAACACACCATTAACACATTATAAAATTCATTTTCTTAAAATTAACTAAATTACCATTAAATGAATATTAAAATACATTTTACCAAAATCATAAACAATAAATTAATTTTAAATAAAACACCATAATTTCTCTATATTATCATGAACCACAACCATTTTAAAAATATTCATTCAGATTTTGACAAACATTAAAAAATTCACACAATCAACACCCACATTCCTAAAAATTTCTCAAACCTCTATTTTAAAACTATTCATATTACATGTCCAGTGAATAAAATTTGGCCTCTTTTAAAACACCCACCCAAACCGGTTTGAAATGATAATTTTTATGAATTTTTATTATTACATCCCAAAATTATTTTAAGAAAATGCATAAAAGTGAAATAATAATATACAATCCAGCTCATAAACACATCACAAGGCCCACATGATTCATCTCCCAACACTAGAAACCCATTACGAGTAGAAAAAAAATGTGACTAGAGCCATTTCTGATTCAACTATGTTGTTCTAGGACTATGCACAATACACTCAAAAGTTTTAAATATGTTTTTAGGTCGATCATTTGGTCACTAATCAGTTTCATCAGCTATATAAATCAACCACACAACACTGATCCTATTTCCATTTTCATCCAAAAATTGAATTAAAATCCATTTTGAAATAAAACCATCCTATTGAGGATTAATACATCACAAATATAAACCAAATAAAATTTCTATCCAAAAATTAAAATACCAACTACATATGGTAACTCAATCATTATCATGATAGTTGGTGATTATGCATCAACTCATGAACAACATCATGATTCCTTGTTCCACCAAAAATGGAATGGATTGGTTCTTTGTTTTTAAGGGATGATTTGGGGTGAAAATTCTTCATGTTGGGTAACTATTATTGTTTTAGAAAGAGTCCAATAAGTTTTATTGATTAAACCAAAAACACCCAACATCTCCCACATCTATGAAAAAGGGGTGACTATGGACATGCTTTCGAAAGGTAGGAGGCCGTTGGGGTTTCTTAAGAAAGAAATGTAGGAACATGCATTGGTTTAGTGAGTGAGAGTTCTAAATCACCATACAATATTAGAGTGAATTATTTTCTAATATTATACTCTCTTATATATTTAATACATAGTCATGAATCCATTTTAAATTCCCATTCTAGTGTTGGGTTTCCCCTATGTAAATCATGAGTCAATAAAATGGATATAAATAGAAACCAACCTTTATTAGATAACTATTAATCATTACATTATATAATAGTGAATCCTTAATATAATATGTTGCTAATTAATGTTTCGGGGTAGGTCTCTCTAGTTTTTTATTCTATCTGTAATGCTAGTGAATATTATTATAATGTAGAGACCATCCCCATGATGCAGGAAACCTACATATCTTTCTGAGAGGAATCATAAAACCTATAGTTTGGTGTCATATAATGCAGAATTTCATACATTTTAAATTTATGTGAAATGGAATAAACAATATTGTTTAATATTTTTAATGAGGATGATCAGTTAAAATTTTTTTGGTAATGATTTGTGTGGTAATTATGCATGAATATCCCTTTTTGATTGGATTCAATGGGAATTTTGGCCAAGACGGATGATTTCCAAGAATAATATCACCCAATTGAAGAAATTTTATGAGGCAAATGATGGAAACATATAAAAAAATGTGAGGGAATGGAATTATCAGGTGTATGTCCCAAGTGGAGGAGTTTCTCAGGTTATATAGCCCTATATAAATTATCTAAATAAAAGTGAAAATAGTCATATTATGGGACTTTATTAGTGATACTATGAAGAATATATCCCATCAAGGATGGATATGAAGCTTGATGATATTGGTTTTGAAACTGAGGGGGGTGTCATATGTTTCCCTTTGAAAAATTAATCAAATCGCCCATATTTTGAGCGATAGTGTTTAAGATAATATGATTGTACCACTTCACGTAGTATTTACATCATGTAGTGAAAACATTTTCATGGTGTTTAATGTTTTACTACTAGGAACATAATGACATGAAAGGTGAGAAAATATTTTATAGTGTCAGGATAACACATTTGGCGATTAACTAAGAGTTTTTAGTAGGAATATATCCCTTTGGGAAATAGAAATTATGTTTTTTAGGCTTCCACTGTGGATGGATTCCCTTATTCAAAGAATTTTTATTTTTCTAATGGAATTACCAAATCATATCTCTATGAAAACATGAATCATGATTAGTGTAAGGAAAATAAAATAATGGAGGATTGAGGGAATTCTATAAGAATTTGACACTATGTTTCAATGGTAATAACATACTAATACCTCTATGTCCCACATAATAGTGGAGAAGAGAAGGATATAGGGTAGTCTCCCTTGAATGTATCATTATTTGGTCTTACACATCCACCGATAGGGAAGAAAAAGGTAAAGGCACCATCATGTTTTCGGTATCATGTAAGATTTAGGTTTCAGTACATATTTTATCTCATTCGATTTCCCAAAATGATTGGACCCTCAGGGGAAAGGTAATTCACGATCGCATATCCCTCTTGGTCCTTATTAATGAGGGAGGGGAAGCCAGAGAAAACATTTATCAAGGAAATTCATGATCAAAATGGATAATATTGGTATTCTTGATAACATAATCATGATAATTTGGTAGATTTTTATCGGGTGTTAAGCTTGTCCTTTTGGGTTCTGGATCTATTGAATAAAATATAGAAGTGTCTTTAAAAATGATGTGATTCCCACTCCAAAAAAGTATAATGAAATGGAAACATATTTCTAATGTGAAAGTACCCCTCTTTAGTAGGAATAAATAATGGGGTGGAATTTATATGGACTTACCTGGCCTCCATGATGTAGGACATAGTCTATATGTTGTTAAATTTTTTTACAGTTCGTCCAGGTATCCCAAAGCATGTTTTGATCAACCAAATCACTGTTGGGCCACCTACAGTTTGGTCAAATGACCTCCACATAATTAGACTACATGTTTCATGGTTCAAACAACCATAGTGTGGTATTAAAGCACTATATATGGTTTTTGGATTCCCATTATGTGGTTCTAATTATCCCCTTCATGGTTAGATTTACCACCACAGGGTTTCAACCTTCTTTTCTTCTATCAGTTTTTATTATTTTATTACTTACAAAGTGAAAACTACTCAAAGATATGGACATTTATCCAAAATTTATTCACCACACTTATGTGTAATTTTTTGAGTGTGTTCTATTTTGGTGAGAGATTCCATGACATCGTAATCATAGATCAGTTAATAGAAACTGAACCCTATTGGATACATGGTCTCATGCACTCCTTCTTGTATTCCAAAAGCTTTCGACTTGCTACAAAGGTCCAATGTGGAATAGTGGGGGGGGGGGGGACTAAACCATCATGAACAGAATATAGAACAACTGTAAAATAATATTAATCAATAGAAGAATCGTATGAATAATTAATAATAACAATAATAACATAAATAATATATATAACTCTATAAACACATTAATAAATCCATATACAAGATGATGATCATGGCATTCTATAAAAAAATAAATACATTTACTACATTGAAACTAGTACAATACATATACTTAATGTACAAAAGGACCAAAGAGTTACTATACTGAAATATAATCATGATCTATAGCCGAGTTATATTATTCCCTTCTACTATATAATAATCATTGATGCATCATCCAGCAGGTACTTTCCCTCTCCCTACCTATATCCATGAAGTTTGTCTGGGTACCCTAAAATTGGCCAAAGTAGGGTGTGAGATAGACAAAGTAAGCCACCACAAATAACACCTAATTCCACCAAGTATATTAATATATAATATATATCATATCATTTAAAAAAACTATAAATTAGGTGCGGTATATAAATAACCCACATTGGTCTAGGTTCTGAAAGAACACCCAACCTTTACTACCTTGTTTGGCCTATGATGGACTATCTCTACATAATCATTCAATCATGATTTAATTTACTAATGAAGTCCCAGAAACATTCTCAAATACAGATCATCTCATATGAGTCATATCCTAAAATATTTGTTTAATAATTCCATTAGTAATGTGTAAGGCTCTAACCGGGTCCATGATTTTTTTTTCTTGCCAGACACCTTGTAAAAATCATTTTATCGATATTCATTTAAATGGAACATTAGCCCAACCATAGTGTTCCAAATATGGAACCTATGTATCCATCCCAGTATTTCATGAGACAATCACCCTATTATCCTATCATAGCCATTCGATAAATTAATATTTGTATCTCTCTAGGATTGGTATAAATTCACCACGCACTAAGTCCATCCTTGGATATCTATGAAGGGATCCCAATTTTCACTTATGGTGTATAATAAAATTGGTACATATATTTATGCATTGGATTTATAAAAAGGATTTCATATATCATGTGGGAGTAATAATAGTATTCCCTTTGTTTCTTTCCGTAGCTATCCGAAAAGGAGTCAAAGTATCACTCGGGCATATATAAGATAGCTTCCAAATAAGCCTTTCATTGGAGTTCTTATAAAAACCCATGTGTCTCCAAAGGAACATGATAATCAGTAATTATAACATTTAATTAATTGATTCAGAAGGTTCTGTCTATGTTGATTCTACTCTGGATCCCACCTATCACTCTCGGGGTGTCAAGAAGAATGGTCATGGACTCATGGTCTAACCATACCATATAATATCACATGATTTAATTCAATTGGTCTTCGGTAATATAGTAAATAACTCACCTCAAAATATGTTTTAATTAATGGTGTAGTTTAATAATACATATCATTACATGAATCCTTCAATTCATTTTAATTATCCATTTTAACTACAAAAGGATAATTATTTATAAGATAACAAGATAAATCGATCAAGGCCTATAGAAATAGACTTCCATTCGGTCTTACATTTATTAAATTTTACATTAAATTTAATCAAATTAAATGAAATCTATAAGGAAAGGGTAAATGACCACACCTGGATAGGTGAATTCAATTACCTAATCCACTAATGGAGGATTAGTCTATTTAAGAAAAGATCCCAAAGTTTTATATGATTTCAAGGTTATTAACCTGTAATTAAACCTTAGTAGGTATCATAGGTCATATATATTAATCCCATATATTAAATTTTAGTACAATTCAATTGATACGCATCGCATGGGATAACTGACACATGACACAATGACATAATATATAAATGCCCTAACATTAAAGGAATAACACCCTACCAACTACTTTAGAACTTCAGGGGAACACTCATCCGGTACTAGCCTATGATTTGATCCAAATTTCATGAAAATGTAAGAACATTAGAACACCCACAAAATATGCCATAAAATCATACACAAAAATAATATCGTTTATGGAAAGACAAATGTTGAAAGGTGAAATATGAATAAAGAACACACTATTGGCTTCCCAATTATATTAATGGAACTTAAATTGTATTTCAGATGAGGATAATGGATAAAATCCTATGTTAAAGGCTTGATGAAGCTCATTAAATAGGGGAAGGATGCCTCCTTTTAATTAGAGGACGAAATAAGGAGGTGGGTTAAAACATAAATGATTTAAGGGAAATGGTAATTTACCCTCTAAATATAGCATCACATACTTTTTCTACATAATTTTCCAATACGTGAAACAACCACTTACCCTTTATTATAGTAAATAATAAAATTGTGGCCATGTTTTTTCCTCCAAAATATGAGGGCCTAGGATACTACCAATATATAGACATCACCATTTACTTTATATCTACAGTGGCCATCCTCATTAGGTCATATCTACAAAAATAAACCAAATATAAAATGGTTTCCATGATCAAAGAAAAACTGAGATCATACAATATCACCCAATAAAGAAATTCATACCTTATTTTCTCTTTCAAAGGTGATGAAGCATCATCTGAGAGTAACTCTGGCCACAGAGCATATACATCATCCTCCCACTCTCAAGTATCATCTTGTACATGGTCATGCTAGCAAATCACTCATACTAGAGGAACTGAACAACCTTGGATGACCTTCATGCTATGTTAAAAAATAGATATGAAACTCCTCAAAGGATGAATCTACCTCCAACTCAACCAATTCAAGATAAATAATATGTGATTGATCTGACTGATATCTTCAATTCTATGATACATGGAAGGTGTCATTTAATGCTCGATACATCTGAGGTAACTGTAACTGATAGGATAATAGTTTAACTCTCTCTAAATTTCCGAATTCCCTAACATAACAATGTGATAGTTTATGATTCTTTTGAATTGGTCTATGCCTCACTCCAGAAAAAACCCATTAGAAAACCCCACTCCCCAGCCCAGACTCGAGTGGTTGATGGGGACTATCGGTGTATGTTGTTTTCTAGACTAAGCAGTATAAATTAACTTCCAATTAACCTAAACATTCTCTAAAGTATCATGAATGAGATGAGGATCTAGTAAGTCTGGATGTCCAACCTCTAACCAAAATAGAGTAAAAATAATGGTCTACCATATAGGGCCTCAAAAGTATCCATATTTATAGCCACCAGGAAGCTATTATTATAAGATAAATCAGAAATAGGTATGTGTTTCACCCATGAACCTATATAATCAAGGTTTTATGCTCTTATAATGTGCCCTAAATCCATTAACATATGCTCAGATTGACGATTTGTCTTTAGAATAGAGGTCATACTTAGAGGTACATATCAATCCACTTCCCTCTATTTCCCATACTAGAATGCAGATGTAAAATGAGTATCTTTTTCAAATGTGATAAAACATGGAACCTCATATAGGAATTTAGTATCTTGAATGTAGTGCATCTCAAGCTCATCTAATGAAATATTCTTATGAATAAGATAAAAATGGGTGACCATTGTCACCTTGTCAAAGATCAGAGATACAACATCACTATCTGATGGTTTTCTATAATGTATCATCATTAAATCCATGGTGATGTCATCTCATTTCTACTTTGTAATAGGAAATGTTTGTAAAAGATCAGCTGATCAGTAGTGTTCCACCTTTACATGTTTAAAAGAGGCACACTGAGTAATGAACCTATCTATCTCTATCTTTATCCTGAACCACTAGTATTAATCACATAATTTATGATAAATCATGGTAATAATTACATGTACAACCCATATTGATGCATGAGACTCTCACAACAACTCCCCTCTAGAATATTTTGGAACGCAAAAATTTATTTGGATATGAAATATATCATCCTCATCATTGATCCCACCAGGAGTAGGTAATATTCTATAATTCTCTTCCATAGAACCATGCCCTAATAATCTGATAGTTTCCATAAATCCACTCTCTCTATAAGTGAATATTTCATAAGTAAAGATTAATGTGTAATCATTCCATGATAGAACTTTACCAATAAATCAATGATAATATAGACTTCAGTTTCCACTCTCTTTTATCCTCCTGAATTTCCTATGTCTCTGTCCTCCTACTCAGTGTAATGAAATCCAAAATTCCCATTCCATGCATATAGTAAAATATGATGTCAAAGGACTAAAGGTATTCACCCCACCTTAAATTATTGATATTCAAGCAATGCTATGTAAATATTTATTTGAGTATTTTGTGGTTATTGTATCACAAAAAAATTCCTACTAAATAATGCATTCAATGTTATAATGCATGTACAACAATAGCTAAATCGAGATCATGTGTCGAGTAGTTCCTATTGTGTAGACTCAACTAATGGGACTTGTATGCCATGAATCACTCCACGTACATATGAAATATACCTATCCCAGTACTTGACGCATTATAGTAGAATGTATAAGTTCTTCTCGGATCTAGAAGAATCAATATAAGAACTGAAGTCAGTCTCCCACTCAGCAATTGAATGGAATTATCGTTGGTATATAAACATATAAACAATATTCCATTCATATTCAAGCCAATAATAGGCATTTATAAGCCTAATATTCATGTATTTGGCACCATTAATAACCAGGTGTCCCAAATAAATCTTTTATATCTATGATATTCTAGGTTTTCCCCTAGGTAGGTATAGCTCACACTCTCTCCATCAACTGATACACGTATCTCTGAGATAATATCACTCCGGAAGTAAATTTCATTAATAAAAAAGTGGAACTTTGTGAGATTAGTATATAACTGAATCTCTCCTAGTTGTACCCAATATGATCTCAATATAGTTTTTGTGGTTATATAAACTATTAGAATACACCATGATATATTCTAGGAATACCACCATAAATAAATTTAGATAAATATGGAACACTCAATTCACCGGTTCCATTATTTTTTTCACATTCATGAGACCGAAAAGGCATTGACCAAATATATGTTCAAGCCATATCTACTATAGAATGTTGTATATGGTATATCTCATCATGGATCCTACCCCTGATGATAACCTTATATTTGATAAATGTATGAGAAAACTCATGCTATTTATATATATTCGAAGTTATCATTTGTGAGTGGAAATGGATATCTGTTTATTACCATAAGTAGGTTCAACTGATGGTAATACATAAATGTATTGAGGGTACCGACTTCCTTCTTGGTGAAAAAAAACTAGTGATCCCCATGGAGACGTATTGGGTTGTATAAAAATCTTAGCCTCCAAATCCTCTTGGGCTCCTTCACCTCAGTTGTATCCATCCTATAAAGTGGAATGTGTAATGGTGAAGCTCATTGAACTAGGTTAATAGAATTCATTTCCCCTCTATTATAAGGTTGTTCAAAAAATGATTCTAGGAAAATATCCCTAAAATGATCAACAATTGGAGTGAAATATTCCAAAAACATTTCCTATTCATATAGATGTAATCTATAAATTTCGAGGTCATCCTACCCAGGCCATGATGCTCAGGTCCAACTAAACTCACCTGGACATCCCATCCACCCTTCTGAATAAATAATCTTCCCAATAGGGATGTGAAGGTCCCACATTGGTGATATTAGTCAACATAATCTTTATAGGGAACCATCCAGTCCATCCTAAGAATGATATCAAACCCCATCATCTCAAGGGAAAAGAGGCCCCATAAAAATCAACACACAACTATCTCAAAGGGTAACTCCCTCCACTGGTTCACACTCTCTAATCATATCCCCAATAGAGTATCAAGTGCCATCACACTATATTATAATCGATCATCATGTCCAAGGATCTCAAAAATAATAAAATAAATTAAATAATGAGATACATATATATCAAAAGGAGAAGATACTAATATAGAGGATACTAGAATAATATTCCACACCATAGATGTTCTAGAACACTTCTCCTATGGTATAGGATTCACATTATATATCTATCTAGATATACATCAATATGAGATATCCAGAAAACCTAAGTGATTCCAATCTATTAGAACTCTATGTATGGGGTCTAGATACCCAAGCAATGACCCCCACCATGACCTAATCGGGTGACTGTAGCCCATCTCCCTACCAGAAGAGAAGCTTTTGACTTCGCTCCTAATCGTATTGTCGATCCAGAACCTCTATCACTATATAATAGAGTAAATTTCCTACAAAAGCATTATTGATTTCCCATATTTCTATAATATAGGGGATCAACATTGTACCTAATAAATTGAGGTATCTTAGGTCTGGGTCTACCAAAATTATGTAACCTAACTAGGCTACCTGAGTATGCACCATGGATACTAATATCTCTACATGGATGGTCTAGAGGATGCTTCCTTCTTTTGGTCGATGTAGTTCCATATCTAGTGGTCAAAAAACCCATGATCGCACCACATCCTCTCTCAGGATATGATATTTGATAAGTTGCTTATTCACTAATCAAGATTTGGTAGTAATAAAAAATTACATTGACCTCTGATTAGATGTCGTAGCTATGACCATTGACAAATTACATAACATTAGATAAATCATCACCTAAGAGAATAGTTGTGAAGCACTGGAGCTCTATAAAATAGGTTGAATAGTCCATGAATGATAGAGTACCCTGCTCCAAATGTAAAAAATCTCATTTTTTATCACCTCTCAACATATTGGGGTATAAATAATCATATAAAGTTGTATAAATATCCATCTAAGTTATATCATGATGATGATCTGTCTGATTAATCACATCCCACCATCTCCCAGTGGAATCTTGTAGCATATATGTAGTGAGCTTAATATTATTCATGGTTTGTGTCTCAATATCCTCTAAAATCGATATCATGGCCTCTATCAATGACTCCACAACATGTGGTCCACTATCCCATAAAAAAATGAGTGGATGTTGCTGCTAGAACTCTTAAATCAACTACACCATAATCAGGATAGGTCATAGAGATCCATTAATGGAATTTATAATAAATAGAAACCTATACGAAAATAGTGCATCAACACCCATATCGTATTTAAATATAGGATCCATAAGAGGCACTACTATAGGTTATATTGGTGAGCTAGGGAAATCCGCCTTTGAAGTATGGTCATCATGAGCCTCCATGTGCATGAGTAGAGGTTTTTGGTTTCATGTATCTACAAATTCTAAACACATGCCTCAATATAAGATTTATAAATTGATTAAATCACATATATTAATATTATGTAGGCACAAAACATCATGTATAATGTTCACACCCCTATTCTATATCCTAGAGTCAAGACTTGGTGACATAAGAATCATTTTATAAGAAAGTGACACTACATACTACCCACTACTAATGTTGGGTCAGTTCCATTTTCTATACTTTAATTCATAAGTACCAGTATATAGAGTTTCAATGTTAATTAATAGAGGAAAAACAATTTATATTTCAATTGGAATCCCTATTTAATGGTGACCATCACATTTTAGAATTCAATTAAATTTAAATTGATATCCAGTTATATAAAAATTATCCTAAAATGATGAATTATATAGATCAATGATTCTAATTTATAATGTCCCATAAAATTTATAAATTGTTATGTGGTTTATATTCAATTCCAAACATTGATTTTTTAATTACCTACATTAACTGTTAGCACAATTCCCTAGAAATATAAATAAAGGCACCAAAACATGATGCAATCAATGCACATGGTAATGTGAATGTGGCATGGAATAATGTGTGACATATAAATCCTGAAGTGCATATTTTGATGCATGATAAATTAAATCCCTTCTATATAGACAAAAGTTAAATATCAATAATCATAAGGAACATCAAACATTAAGTACATAACCTAATAATGAAATCAAAATAAGTGTAATAATTATAATCCATAACAATATGTCCCATACTTTGTTATATAGATTTTGACTGTATGTGGGTTATAAAATCTCAAGAATAGGATCTTGACTAAATTTCATTATATCATAGCTTCTTATATAATTACCAATACCTTTGAAAAAATGTAAAATAGGATCAGTTACCACATTGTTCTATCTCAGACTTAGTGAAATCAGCAATAATCGAAAATGGTTGGCCACATGGCCTCAAGCATTCCTCCCCAAACATCAGAGGCTTCCAACTAGAATTAATGGTCTAAAATTGTATAATACGGAGACTATACCCTCATTATTATAGTGTAGCATAACAGTATAATGATATTAATCAATAGTGGAGGCATATGTATTACTATGAACTAGAACAATAACATCCATTTTATAATTAACTAAATAAAAACATCTATAAATTTCATATACAAGATGATGATCGTGGAATTTTATACAAAAATAAATATGTGTAATACATGGAAACAAGTACAATACAAGAAAGAAAAGTACAATAGGTATAGAAATAACTATCCCTAGATATCATCATGAGCCATAGACCAGTCATGATCTCCCCTTATTCTATACAATAATCAATGTATCATCGAACAATGGGTTCATTCCCCTATCCCTACTTGAACCAATAAATCT
The DNA here is from genome assembly GCA_963277665.1 of Viscum album. NCBI lineage: Eukaryota > Viridiplantae > Streptophyta > Magnoliopsida > Santalales > Viscaceae > Viscum > Viscum album. The sequence goes on along the minus strand of OY728166.1, from coordinate 154,522,064 downwards.
GTTTCAGGTAAAAAAATGGCCTCATAACATGGTGTGTGATAAAATTCATAGGACACCACCAATGATGTGTAATTACATACAATCTGTGAGTATATAATATATCATTTTTATGTAATAAATAAACTATAAATTAATTGTTTTATATAAATAGCCTATATATGTCTTGGTTCCCATCAAACACTCATCCTCTGTAACTTGTATAAACCTAAGATAAACTATCTCTGAGTAATCAATAAATCATGATTTTATTTAATAATGAACACTCGAGACATAGATCATATCCCAAGAATCCCCCATGCATAGTATCCATCTAGATGTGTATAATAAGTCCATTAGTAATTTGTATGGCTCGGACTGAATCTATTATTGTGCTTTAGCTAGGTGGATGCATCATAATAATAATTTATTAATTATTCAATCCAGTGTAGCCTGATCTGATAAATGTAATTTCTAATTTGAATCTCATATATCTCTCCAGTTATAGGATGAACCAAACACTCTAAAAACCAATCCATGGAATTTCTAAAAGGAATACTAGAATCGCTCTAGGTGTGGTAAAGAGTCATCGCTCACTATTTCTCTCCTTATTAGTTCATTAATGGAGGCCCAGTTTCACCCATTTTATATAATATAATCAACACTCATTGTATATCATTTGATGTGAATAAAATTTCCAAAGTATAAAATCTAGTGGAACAATAGTCTCCAATCTGAGTCTTTCCATGGCAGTCTATGAAGTAGTCCAAGTATCACTTGAAGAACATATAAGCAAGTATCCAAATGAGTGCATCGATATTGTTCATATATGAACCCATTTTTCACAAAAGGTACATAATAATCCATCATTATTAAATTTAATGGTTAAAAATATAAGATTTTTTCTATGGGATCCTAATTTTGAAACAACCTATCACTCTTGCTATATCAAGAAGAATAGTCATGGGCCTATAGTTTAAAGATACCATATAACCTCACATGTTTTAATTCAATTTAATATCACCATTAAAATCAAATAACACACCTAAAAAGATGTTTAAATTAATATCGTAGGCTAAGAAGGCCCAAAATCACATGAATCCATAATTTTCTTTTTAATATGTCATTTATTCTATAAAATACATCTCGTGAACAAGATAGAAAGGGAAATGGATAATGTTCTATTGGAAAAGAATTCCATTCCATCATTCCTACATTAAATTCAATTTAAAATTCATCAAACTTAAATTACATCCCTAATGCAAGTGAGAATAGGCACACCTAAAGAGGTGAATTCAATAAAATAGGCCTCCCATGGAGGTTTAGTCTATCTAAACAATGTACCCAAGGGGTAGTTCAAATTCAACGTCCTTAACCTATAATTACACCAAAAAATTTGTCATGAGTCATCTAGATAATGGTCATATATTAGATTTAAATAAAAATTCAATTTTTAAGTTTAACTTGAAATAAATAGAGTGTGGAATAATATCATAATATACTAACACAACGACATTAAGGGAAAATCATGAGACCTCCTACCATAGCATGGTAGAGAAACACACATCGAGTCTCAACCTCGGATTTGATCCAGAAAAAATGATAATGGAATAATGGATGAACTCTATGAAAATAGGGTGTAAGATCCTACAATGAAATAATTTTACTAAATGAGATACAAATTAAGAAAGGTAAAAGTTGAATAAAGAACTAGCTAGTAGTTATCCCAAAATACAAATAGATCTCGAATCAGATGGTAGATAGTGAAACGTGAATTAATACTAGGTTTAAGGCTTGAATAAGCATGAATTTTAGGATAATGGGACCTCCAATATTTTGGAGGAATTGAAAAAAAGGAAGGTTAAAACATAAATGAAATTAGGGAAAATTTTAATTTCCCATTTAAATACTTTAATGATTCTAGTTTCCTTTAAATGATACTTGTTTCCAAAGAACATTCATGTGATATTATATTACATGAAATAAAACCATATCTCTTTAATAATTATCATTGAATTAGTCACCTATTAAACCAATTAAAATTATGAAACATACAACTAAAAAAATAAAAAATATAAATGCAAAAATGGGAAAATATGGATCACTCCAATCCATTAGAATCATTCCCCCATGGCCAACCCAATAGAAATAAAACAAAATATTGGTAAACAATTCAAAATAATATAAAATCATTGTATTTAATATTGAATGAAATAATTATGTCTTACTTATATATTATAAATGGAAATGTGACTGTTGGGATTTATCCAAGGAAAAATATACCCTTTGGTAATAATTCTTAGGTTATAACTAGTTTTTATAAGTATTAATGACAAAGGATATTTTATTAATAAAGAAGATGTAATGGAATAAAAGAATTGATCTATTTTGATCGAATCCCACATTTTAGAACATTATGGGGAGGTAACATCACTAGGGTTCCCCCATGACAAAGCCAAAGTTGATCTTCAACAAGTGATGCTAGAGTGAAATCTCCTACAATAAATGTTCAAGTTAGTTGAAATTACCACTTCGTCAATGTTAGTTGAGCCCCCCCATGTGAATCTATAACCATCGCACACCTTACCCTTAGTTTCTATGCGAGCGTTTTAAGTTGTTATGTGTATAGGAATTAGTTACACAAAGTAAAATACCATTGTATAAATAAATTTTTTATTCCATATATTGCATTTTAAAAATAATTTTGATTAATAAAATATATTTTTAATTGATTTGACTTTAAGAAATTGATTTTTCAGAAAAAAAGTTAAATTTTAGAAAATAAATAATTTTTTATTATAAATTGAGGTATTTTGAATAATATTTATTTTAATAAAGTTGTATGTTAAAATTATTATACTTAAATATAAATGATAAAATAATTTTATTATGTACAAATAAATTTTTAAGGGTTGGAAATTTGATTATGTGTTACAATCTACTATTTTTTTAATAAAAAAATAATTCTTATATTTAAATGTAAAAAATATCATATTTAGAAAATAATTCTGATAACAACAACATTATTTTATAAATCATAATGTTGAAATTATGTCCGGGTAAATTTATATAAATTTTATGAAATACAATATTTTTTCAAGAATAGTAAAAATATTGTTTAGGTTATTCTAATTCTTTAATGTCTTTATAATTATATCATAATGATGTATTATTTAATTAACCATAATACATGTGCTAAAATATATTATTTTATTAATATCAAGTATTTTATATTATTTAAATCAATTTTCAAACATATAAATGAATTATGAATGTCAAACAAGGGACTCTTTTACTTTGAAAACATTACTTTGTGAAAAAATTAATTTTTCGTGCTAAAAGAAGTAGTAAATATTATTTTCTATTCTGTAGGATTTAAATAACATAATGGTTGTTATTAAAATTAAAACCCATGGAAACACCCATTTTAAGAAAATGGATTTTCATTTTTCACTGCCAATATTTCCACAACCAATATTTAGGAATTAGTAAACAAATACTCCAATTTTTCTATAAATTCCCATCCATTTCTGATTTACATTAAATAACTCCATCATCCATGATGTTATGGTAGTTTTTTATCCCATGGGGTCCTCCCCAAGGTGAACTAAATCTCCTAAGGTACCATTCCTCACGATTCTGGAGTAATGATTCAAGGAAAGGTAATTATCATTCATTTCTGTTCAATAAAAGAACCTCTTTTTGTATATGTCATTTAAATTGAAATTTCTATCTCACTAGTTAACCTTTTGATCACAATTTAACTTCCAAATTATGTTTTATTAATGGGATTCCATTTCCCCCTCTCATTTTACACTTTTCTAAAACCACATTTTATACCTATCATACTAGTGAATTTAATTTTCATAATATCTATCTTTTACTATGAAATTCTATTTTATTTTCTTTGGTTGTATACCATAACTTTTTTCTTTTCCATGTATATTCACCTAGAAGTAAAATTATTTATATTATTTTGGGATTGACACATAAGAAACTAAGATTTTTTTGGTCCAAAAATTATGTAATGATCTTGTATTTCAGCACTTTTTATGCCATGATTTTGATAAGAAAAGCATTCTTTATTCTCCACATATTATTAATTAAATGACTGATTATGGTCATTGTGGATCCCAAAAACTAATAAATATGAGTGGTGCACCCTCATAGCACACCAAATATTTATTTAAAGAATTTAATATCTAGAGTTGACATGTTTTCTGATACCTTGGTGAATAACATTGGAAATTTTCAAATATCTATCATTTGTGACAATCCTTAGTGATATCCTTATGAATGTCTCATTTAAATGTTTTAGCCACATTTCCATGTTATTATTAATGTTATTTTAATTATTATATGAATCATATTTTCTTTCCCATTCCATAATTATAATCCTTATATTCTTTTTGATATTTTTTCTCATCACAGGTAAATTGTATCCCTTACTAGGAAACATGCTCACCTCTTTCCTTTCATGTATGTCCCCAATTTATCAGATGAAATAAATGTAACATAGGATAGACCCAAAATTAATCCTCTAATGTTTATTAGAAATTTTTTTTAGGTTTTCATGTATTTTTTCCCTTATTTTCAGTAAAATTAAAATTTAAATATCCTCAATTTGTACCATGCAATGAAAAGTTATGTAACAAAAATATAGGATTCAATAATTGGTGTCAAATGATGGTTTAATAATTTATGGCAATTGGGAATAAAAATATATTGTATTAAAAATTTAGGGAAGATTAAATATAAGAAACCATCATGGTATTTTTATTAAGTGGTTTATAATAAATGAAATCATTTTCTCGATAGGAACTTGTTGATGTGGCTCTTACATAAATGTATCTAGGGGTAACACCAGAAAACACTTTAGTGAGATAGCTGAGATCAAGAATTATTTCTTGAAAATGGGAATTTCTACACAACAATTTTGAAACTCTCAGGGGATATGTTGGGTTATTCATGATCTTTTTATAATCCATTATAATGTATATATATATATATAATGGAATTGTTATTAAAGAATAAAATATTTAATAATGATGTTTAAGACAATAAATTACTTTAGATTATAATATTCAAAAAAGAAACACGTTTCTCACAAAGTGTTTATTCTTTTATAAATTATTGGGAGATAGGATGAACCTCATTAATTATGTGTGTAATGGACGATACACTGATGATCCTTTGATGGAAACTAGAATGGGAAACTTCATGATAATGATTAATCAACTATCTCCTGTTATAAATAATAATTTTAATCAAGATGAGTGGCCAAATTCTCCTCCAAAACTAATAACTTACCATTGTGCCCTTCATGTTTTAATGACCATATTCATTTAGTGGATCTACAAACCCATTGAGGGCTGAAAAATTGATAATCTATATAGAAATTATATTTTTTATAGACCCCTATTCAATGTAATAAAAATCCTCCAGGATATTATAGCACATTAAAGGCTAGGATGATTAGTACTGAAAACTAATTAAAAACACCAAGACAAAAAGGGATATTGATTCTATGGGGTGGGAAGAGTTTAGGGGAATATTTTTCAATAAATATTTTCCTCATTTGATGTGAAAAAATAAATAAGGTATTTCATGAGTTATTGTAGATAGAAAATTAATTGGTTAGAATCTATGGGACTAACTTCACATGAGTTTCATGATATACATCAAGCATTGTTAAGGACCCTAAGGGAAAGGTTGATAGATTATTTAGTGGATGGATACCACACATGAAGATAAATATACAAAATTGGGTCTATTAAAGCTATGAGGAGATAGTATAAAGTGCTATGAAATATTAATTAGACGTTGGATAGTTTCAGTGGTCACAAACATTGAATAAAAACAAGATTACTTTGGATCCAAATGTTGGAAGGAACTTTGATCATGGAAGATGATGAAATAAATTGAAACTTACCATGTGAAACAAATGTGGGATAAATAACTCAAGTAAATACATTCTTCAGAGTGGAAAATGTTAAAATTATGGAAATGATATCTATACAGCTTGTAAATATCTTAGTGAGGTGAAGCCTCAACTTCTCAACACTTGCGAAAAAGGGAAGAGGGTGTAGGGTCGACTTGAATTTCAACACATCAAGTGAGGAAGTCTTCAGAAATATTACAATTACTATCCAAATTTAAAGATGATGATAATAAATCAATATTAACCACACCATTCAACAAGGAAGAATGGTTAGTAATTTTCTATCACTATGTCTGAAGTAGAGGCTCCAAATGATGTGGTGGAAGGTACTCTCATTGTTCTCTCAATGTTATCAAGTACAATGTTTATTCTTTTTTAACACATTCCTTTATTTCCTCCATGTTTTCAAATAAGGTAGAATTAATATCTAAAATTTTATAATTATTGTAACTATTCATGACTCATGGAGGGGTTATGTGATAATAAATAGTTTATAAAAACTATAGAATTGACATTCGTGAGAACAACCTTAGAAAAAATCTAGTAGTAATTCCCATGATAGAATTCGACACTATTCTAAGGATGGATTGGATCCCATTTTATAATGCTACAATAAACTATAGAATCAAAGAAATATATATAGTTTTTAATGGAAAACATAGAATTATTTTTAAAGGATATATATCCTAAACATATCTTTTTATAGAAATTCCTCCCTTTTCATTCATTATGGAGATGTTCAGTAAAGATGGAAGATGAAAAGAAAGTATAAAAATATAGAATTTCGTAATTGTTTAGGAATACATTGACTTATTTCTTGAGGAGCTACATAGACCTCCCCCAAAAAGCGGTATAGTTCTCCATAAAACTCATACTTGGATCCAATTAGATATCAAATACCCCATATAGAATGAAAAATGTGGATCGAATATAATTAGAGAAATAACATCAAGATATTTTGGAAAAGTGATTTATCCATCCAAATGTGTCTCTATATGGAGAACCTATTCTCATTGTGAAGAATATGGATTGATCAATTAGGCTATGAATTGATTATAAAGAACATAGTAGGACCACAATGAAGAAAAGGTACTCTCTCCCAAGGATTGGTGAGTAATTTGACCATCCTCACAAATCTCTATTCTCCACCATGTTTGATCTTTAATCTGCTGATCATTAATTGATATTTGAAGAAATGAGATATTCCAATGACTACCTTTCAATCATGATATGGTAATTATTAGTTTCTTTTTATGCCCTTAGGCTTGAGTAATTCCGCTACTATTGTTATGGATTTTAGGAATTCAGTCTTTTACAACTACCTTCAGGATTTTTTTTATTAATGATATTCTAATATATTCCAAAAGTATCAAGGATCACGAGGATCCACTAAGAGATATATTGAAAAATCTGAGGGAGGAAATACTATTTAAATAATTCATCAAATAAGAATTTTGGTTACAAAAAATTTCTTTCTTAGGTAATATTATAACCAATAAAAGAATCTTAGTTGACCCTTCTATGAAAGAGGTTATTGGAGTGGCATAATCCTATAATAGTATCCAAGATTCATAGTTTCCTTAGTTTAGAAGGATATTATATGAGGTTTTGGAAAACATTTCATGAATTTATAATCCAATAACAAAATTAACATGGAGAGGAGATAACATTATCTTGAAAAGGGATTGTGAATAAAATTTCCAATAACAGAAGAAGAGAATGTTTAATACATATGTTTTAACTCTACCCTCTATTAGAGAAGGATTTTTTATTTTTAGAGATGCATCTCGAAATGGGATTGGGTGAACCCTCATGAAAAATGATGAGGAGATTTATTATGCACCATGATATTTAAATCCTCATGAGCATAATTACACTACACATGACCTAGATCTTATTGTAGTTATTGTTTCTCTGAATATATAGAGGGACTATCATCATGGGGAGAAATGTAATATATTCACAGACTAACAATTTTTAATGTATATATTCACATATAATAAATTGAAAATGAGGCAAGGGTTATGGTTTGATATTTATATATACTATGACTAATCAGTTCATTATCACCCCAGAATAGAAAAAAATATTGATGAATTAAGTAGAGAAGCCACTTTTGTGCAGGAAATGATGAAAATTCATGGATATCCATTGATCAAGGACTTAGTAAGGTAAGACATGAGAATCATGAGAGAATGGATATCATCAATCCTATCACAAATGAATTCTCAACTACAATTACAATACAAGATCACGAAATCTCAATGTGAACATCCTTCATTATAAATCAAGAAAATGATGTCAAAAATCATATGTTTCTTATATTGAATATTGATCAAGAAAGTTTATTGAAATTTCATAAAAGTTTGTTTCATCTAACTATTTTAGAGATAAAGAAATAAATAATTAATGAATCTCATAACTCTATATTATCTATACATCTTAGAAGAACAAAAATATATAAGGAACTTCATGATCATTTTTTGTGGGATAATATTTAAATGGAAATTTATAACTACAGTACATGTTTTTTGGTTTGTCAGCAAGTGAAGGAAAAACAATAACTTCCTAAAGGGGTATTGAAACCACTACCCCTACTAACATGGAAGTGGGATAATATCACTATGGAATTTTTCACCAGTCTCTCAGGAACATCCAATGGATAAAATGAAATATGGGTAATAGTTGATCGAATCACCAATAACTACCATTTTATCACTATTCAGGAAGATTTATCTCTTGACCAACTATCCAGTATATACATAAAGTATGTGGTGAGACATAATGGGGTTCTAATTTATATAATTTTTTATCATGATTTTTGGTTCACCTCTAAATTCCGGAGAAGTATTCAACATGTTTTGAATATTGATTTGAATTTCAATACGCCCTATCACCCACAAAATGATGGAAAATATGAAATGACTGTTTAGAAACTCTACAATGTGATATGAACATGCATAGTTGAATTGAAAGGTAAATGGAATCAACACCTAAAAATATTATGTTTCTCAAACAAACATAAATTCCATTCAAGTATTCAAATGGAACTCTATGAGGGTCTAAATGGGAAGCAATGTAGAAAATATGCTTGTTTAGATGAATATGGTAGAGAAATATTATTGGGTATGATCTAATTTAGGAAATTATAGAAAAAAACATGATATCATACAAAATATAAAATATCCATAGATTTGGTTGAAGATATATGCTGAAAATGTCACAGGGACTTGGAGTTTGATGTTGGTGAAAAAGTTTTATTTCAAACAGGGCCATGGAAGAGAGTCATGCTATTTCGGAAGAAATGGAATCCTAGCCCTAGGTACATTGTTCCCAATAAATTCCTTGATCGCATAAGAGTAGTGTCCTACTAGCTATATCATCCACCAAATATATCCCATGTTCCTAATATATTCCATTTGTCTCTATTATGGATGTACATACTTGATCCATCACATGTACTAAATTTGGCGGTGGTGAAACTATAACATGACCTATCTTACAAGGACCAGCCAGTGGATAACTTTTACACTAGGGAAAATGTTCTATGAAAAAAGACTACCACATTGTCAATGTGTTTTGTGAGAACCATAAGATTGGATAGGGGACATGGGAAGCAAAGGAAAGAATAAAGAAGAAATACCCTCACCTTTTCTTAATCGATATAATGAGTGAATATTTCAGTGGAAAATTTCTAAATCTGAAAAGTGTGTATTAATCCATGATTTTTTAAATGATATTCTTATTCATGCGGAAATTTGTGTTATATTATATTAAACCCAAAAACATATCTCTTTGATAATGATCAATAAAATTGTTATATAATGAACTATTTAAAATTCCAAACATTACAACTAAAAAAATATAAAATAGAAAATCCAAAATAGGAAAAAATGATTCACTCAAATCTATTAGAATCATCTCCACCATAACCATAAATACATAAATAAAACAAAATATTAGTAAACCAATCAACATTTGGGAAAATTATTGAATTGATATTTAATGAAATAATTAAGTTGTATTAATAGATTATAAAGGGAAATGGGACTGTTGGTATTTGAAAATTGGAATCTATAACCTTTGATAATAATTATAAAATAATAATTAGTGATAATATATAGTAATGAAGAAGGATAATTAATGAAAAATGGGAAGTGATGGATTCAATTAGTATATTGACACTATTGGATGCTAATTTATCAAAACCTAGGAGAAAGATAGAATCATTGGGTTTCACCATTTACCTAGCCCAAGTTGATCATAAATAAGTCATGATAGAACTTAATTACCTATGGGTGAAGTTCATGTGTGTGAAAATTAACACTCGGTCAATGTTAGTCAAGTCAGCCCATGAATTTATCAATATTGTACACATTACCATTAGGTTGTGAGTGGGTGTTATAATCGGTTATGTGTCTACAACTCACTTGCTTAATGTTATACTTAATTTTATAAATAAAACATTTATTCTATCAATTCCATTTTAATTATAGTATTTCTTATAAAATATATGTTTAATTGAGATGAACTTGATAAATTGATTATTCAGACACAATTTGAAATGTTTAGAAAGGATATAAATTTTTATAATAAACTAAGGTATTGTCAATAATATTCATTTAAATGAAATATAATCTGATAAACACTTATATTTTAATATAAATTATATAATAATTTAAGTACATCCTTGGAATTTTTATGTTTATGAAATTTGACTATACCTTCTAACCCGCTATTTTTAATCAATATGGGTTTCACATTTATAATTTAAAATTATCATATTCATATAATTATTATGATAAAATAAACATCATTTTTTAATTTAGAATTTCATATTTTTGTTAGAGTTAATTTAAGATAATTTTCTAAAATAATTTTTTTAGTGAATAGTAAGAATTCATTTTTGGTTTTTCAGTATGTTTAATGACATAATAATTATGTAATAATGATGTAATTACTAATTAATTACAATCCATGCGAAAAAATAAGTTTATTTTATTAATATCTAGTTTTTATATTTATTTTAATCCATTTCCAAACCTATAAATGAGTTTCCAAATTCTAAAATTGAACCATAGACTTTAAAAACATTACTCTGTGGAAATTTTACTATTCCATTCTAAAAGATGTAAAAAATGATTTCAGGTTCTATTGGATTTAAATAACATAAAATTTGTTCCATATTTCAAAAAACATGGGAAAACCCATTTTTAATACAATGGGTTTTCATTTTCCACAATCTATATTTCTAAGGCCCGTAATTTCAAATTATTAAACGAATCATCCAGTTTTTCTATAACTACCCACCCATATCTCAATTTCTCTTCACTAAAAACCCATCATTTAAAAGTATATGGTATTTTTTCCTCTAAATTTTTCCCCCCATGTTGTCATAAACCCCCGTGGTTCCATTCCTCATGATTTAGGAGTAACTCTTCAAGGTAAGGGAATTATCCTTATTTTCACATCATTACAAGAACCTCCTTTTGTATGTGTCTTCTATATTCTATTGTTAGAATAATTAATTAAACATTTAATAATTAAGATAATGAAAAATTATTTTTTATCAATATGGTAACCTTTCCCCCATCATTTTAAGCTTTTATAAAACAACATTTTATAATTTTCATGCTGTTGATTTTACTTCTAAACAATTGTCCCTTTACCTTAAGAACTACTCATTTATTTTATTTCTATGGATAAAAAAACAATTTTATTATCCAGGGGTATTCACCTATATTTAAAAAATATTTATTTGATTATATTATTTACAAATAAGAAACCCATATTCCCTTTTCATGGGCTAAAAATGATGTAATGTTCACGTCTTTAAGCTCTTTTGTACCCCATGATTTTGATAAGACACTCATTATTTATTCTCCGTGGGATATTAATGAAATGATAGACTATGATATATGTTTCTCAAAATATTTAATAAAAATAAATTGTGTTCCATGACAGTTCTCCAATTCCTTGGTTATATAATTCAGTCTCTAGATATAGCATGTTTTACGAAACCTTGGTGAATAAAAATAGTAATTTTCAATTATGACACCTTGGTGGAAAAAAATAGTGACATATTTATGAATTTATCATTCAAATTTTGTATCAAAAATTTAATTTTATTATTCATGTTCTTTTAATTATAATATTCTTCATTCTATCTTGATCAAGGAATACTAACATTCTTCATATTCTTATTGATATTCCTCCTGATCACATGTAAACTATTTCCCTTACTGGCCTTGATTATCACCCCTGATCATTCATGTATGTCTCCTGGTTATGAGATAACATAAATGTAACTATGTATAAAACAATTTAGAATAATTTAGTTTTTATTAGAATAATGTTTTATTTTCTTCATGTATTTTGTAAATTATTGAAAACAAACTAATCATTACAATATATTCAATTTGTAACATGTAATGAGAAGTTATGTAATAAAATGGAAGGACGCCTTAAATACTTGTTCGAACAGTTTTGGTTCATGGATTTCCAAATCATAGCCCAACTATAAGACATTTACTATCCCAAATCCCCACTCTCATGTTCATGGTGAATGATTTGAAAAATCATGTGTTGACCATGCATTTCGCCTATTATAAAAATTATATATCACTTGCACGGGCGTGCGGCCCATGTTCCATGGTTTCATCAAACCAGGAAGCACTAGACCATGGGATAGACTACCCCACATGGTTTAATCAATCCATGTGTCCTGGGGAACATTATTTCTACTCACTGTTCGTCCCATCATCCTTCTCCAAAATCTTGGTCTTGGGGCTCCAAACAAAACCCAAACACCTATGTTTTCCTGATATACGGATTAGGCATCTACCTTTGGGCATATAAAATCAAATAAATTAAAAATATAATTTTTTCATACCTCATATAATTACAAGAATCATACAGGGTTTTATAAATTTTCAATGTCATTGTGTGCCCGAATTTGGGGGGCACTGGATGCCATGTGGTCAGACACCTCCCTAAGCCCATGATGTTGGCTCTTCCTTAGAGGTGCATGGTCATACCTACCTTATATAAGTGAGATTAAAACAAACTTATAATATCATGGTTATCTTTTCATCAGAATAATCTGGATGATACTATATTAGACCCATGAAGTCATCTACACCTCAAACATGAGAGGTTGGCTCCACTAAGAACCCATGAAGTTGATTTCAACTCGGTGTTATGAGGTCGATTATTTATAACATGTTTTATCTTACCATTCATTTAAAAATATTTCCCATAACTTATCCATAAATACAACTATATTTTTATTTTAAATTCTATTTTATCTTTCCATGAGTATTTGGGCTCATAATATTCTCCTTATAATTGATTCTGTTAAGAATCAAAATGATTTAAATTTTAGAAAATTAACTTTTTTTAAAAAATTTATGTATTTCACTATGTTGGGTCTATTTAGATTGATATCCTTGGACCCTTATCAATTGAACAATCCATTATGGAAAAATAAAATTCTCTCGAGAACTTCAGGCATCCATGTACTCATAATTTCCTTGCTTAAGAATTCAATCTCTGATCATGTACATGGTGAGATCCTATGTGAAGTATATTTTTCGTGGATAAATTTATGGAGTATTTCAGTACCATGATACCTATGATTTTAGAATTTATGATCTATTATATTGGTTTCATTTCATGATTGAGTGCAAGGATAGTGTTGTTGAGCTCACGATCCATGTGGTTGATCTTGTGGAGAACTACACTATGATATTTTTTTAACTTTTTATATTTATATTATAAGGCCTATGTTTAACCCCATTTTCATACCTTATGAAAAATGAAGTGACTCCAAAATAGGTTTCTCATACTAACACTTCACTGTGAATGAATATGGATTATATATTTGACACATCCCAGTGTACTCTTGTTACACCATACTATACCTTGTTATTAAATCTATAAGGGGAGGGCCTACAACACTATCCAGTTTTGAAAAATTTACCTATGTATGGGATCATATTACTATATGACACACCTATCCTTGAACCAAAATCCACCAACCTTCCACCAGGTGGGTTTAAACATTACCAAGACATTCCCCATCTAACTATTTCAACAATGGGTAACTTTATCGAGCAGAATGAATCATAATGACACATTATCAGGTATCAACCCCTTGGTTTGGATGTGTTTTTCTTATGCTAAACATTGATACAATTAATTATGAATAAATAATAAATAATTAAACAACAAAACATATATTGGATTATATTTTCATTAGGAATTTCCTCTCAATAGGATCACTTGTTATTCGTGGGAGAAGATCCTTCTGGGTGCCTCATAGATATGTGGAAATATTAACATGATCTCTTAGTTGCGGGGTTATTTTAGGTGGTATAATTTTCATAGTATTTATACCATTGTAACCATCACATGGTCTTGGACCTATCTTTTCACTAGTGTTTGAACATGAAAACCTTTTATATAATGCATGGATAGGCTGGTATAAGGCTATATAATGAGTTGATGGTTTATGGAGCTACTTTTTTTTCATATATGTATAATGAGTTCATTACCAATGCATATGTGTATAATAAAATTGAAGGTAACCCTCCATTAGAAATATAATTACTCATAATTGATAAGGGTTTCCCAAAAAAATATCAACTTAATGAATGATTTATCATTTAGTGTCTGGGAAAAATGTTTTATCAACCTTTATGGTCATGAGATCAAAGAGAAACAACTAGGGACCTCATTATCTCATGACTCTCACAATCTCCCATTCATATATTGGCCATTATTGGATGAATTTAATTACACCCCATAATGATAGTAACTGGTTCTTGATGATTTCTAACTCATCCACCTTGTAGTTTTCGTTGTGGTATCCATCAGTGAGTATATTTTCCGAATAATGGATTTTAAAGTAGGAGTATGAGTGGGGACATTAAAAATGGAAACCCTATTTGACAAAAAATGTGGGATAACCCAGTGGTAAAAATACGGGCCAATTTATATGCCTTCATGGATATGTCTTCTAATGAATGGCTCCACATGGGATATTATTCACCTTCCATGTCCTTTGGGGTGGATTGCAATTCACATAAGTGACTCTAAATTCATTACCAACCATGATATCCCAAACACAAGATTTTATGCCTAACTTTCTTATTTAGGTTGGGTCAAGACTTCTAATTCGAAGGTATATGATATCAAAGATATTAAAAACCATCAAAGAGATTTTTTCTTCATTCCATACCCCCACCAAGTAATTATATTACATTTAATTTCACTAATACCTAAGAAAAATGGTATATTTAATATCAATATGAGATGGAATGTTGGTTTTAAATATCATTGGGGAACATGTAACATAAAATCTTTTCTCAAAGGTACATACCATTAGTTTTCAGCATTAATACTTTTTTGTCCCTAATAGTGTTTCCTAAAGGATTTATGGAGTTTTTGTGGGTGTCTTGGACCTTTTCAAATCCCATAGAAACGAATATTTTAATAGAAGACTAGACCACATGGTTAAGAGAAACCATGCCTCATAGACAACACAATTTCCCTAAATTACGAGTCTTAATGTTGTGGGGTTCATGGGACTACAAAGTTTTTCTGTAATTGTGTGACCCCAAGTGCATAACTATGATAAATTTTAGACCACCTATACAGTGTCCATCTACATGGTTAGTGCACAATTTGACCAACTGTGCAGCCAAACCTTATGACCCTTCCGGTGTTGATGTTTTTTTGGTTTTCCTTTAAATGTTTAAAATACCATAAAAAATTTCCCCATCCCTTATTATTCTCTAGTAGATTATTTAATGGTCTCCTCATCCTCTTCATAGGGTTTTTGATATCATCATCATCTGATCTCTAAATCTCTCACCATCATAATCGTCAGAAATATTGAGGTAATCACTACACTCATCATGTTTCTATCTCTCCTTTCATCCATCCTCAGTGTAACTATTTAGGTGTGACCTATTTGACACATTCTTAGGTGATTTTATGGTTTCTTAAAAATATTTCATACTATATCAATTTAAACATTAAAAACTAATTGGTGGCGTGAAACTAGACTATGGTAGGTGGTCTAGGTCTTTCCCACTTGTTGATTCAATTTTTACATGGAGAGTTATTATTTTGTGTGTCAAACCCTTCTAGTGATTCTTCTAGTATATTAAATGAATTATCATAATTGGTTTCTCAGAATGGTTTTGATCATAGAATATAGTGAAACCCATATCTATGGTGTCATTCATTTCATAGACACCCCTTGGGTGTTCTTACCTTTAATAGCCTATCTTTTATATTCCATGATATGTAAACAGAATGTGTGCATTTGGGTGTGTTGTTAATGAAATTAATTCCATAATTAATAAAAATAATTTAAATTATTGGCGGGCCTTGAGATACCCCCCTTTTCTTGATGTTTATTCTCATAATCCATTTCTCATATTTAAATAATTATGTAATTTGTTTAATACCAATGATTCATGCCATGGTTGAACACCCCAAATAAGATGAATTAGGTTCAATTGGTTGAATGAAAAAAATGTAATGCCTTATTATTTATTATTATGTAACATACTTTGTTCCTTTTGACTAGCATACATCTTATTCATTATGATTATTATGATATTTTTTATTCCATGATTATTGGGCTTGAATGGAATGATTTTTATATCATGGTTAGAATATAATATTTCTATTCCTTTTTGATGTTATGGATTGTAAATGTTATTTCTTTTTAGATTGTAGGCCAGGAGAGAACATGTGTCTTGACATAAGGATTCCATGGATGGAATCACCATACATGGCTTTGGAAATACTTGATGCACTATAAGCGACACATGTCTTGACATTTATTGTCTCTTTAAGTCTGTTATTCATACTCATGAGTGACCCTGGTTCTCGATGGGAGATCCCATGGGAGGATGTATTGGAAATATAGTTATTACATGCCTCAAGTTATAATCAGTCACCTATGTCAGATACCTTGTGAATACTCATAGTTTACTATTCCTTGAGTGATATGAGTTATGTTGTTTTGGGTTACCTTGGATGGACTCAGTGGAATTTGTTATATCAGAGGCTCCTACAACAACCATTGATATTTTATTATGGATTTCCTTGGATGAGCTCAAGATTCCATAACTAGATTTAATAGATAGATTTATTGATTATTTGTGATGATTTTTTTTATAAATTATGATAATTGATGGTAGAAATTTTAGGGATGCATCCACCAATCCAAGTCACATTCTTGGGTCTGTCAACACTTATTATATAAATGTTGACTCAGGTTTTATAAAACCTGTTACTGGTAATAGTTTTATTTTTCATTAGGCACGTGGCTTAGTTCGAAGAAGGTAGTATCGGTTTACTATACATTGGGTAACCGAAGATGAAGTGTTATTTATTTATTTATTTATTTAATGTCTTGAATTTACAATTAATTATGTAAAATTTCCCATTTATAATGCATGGACTGGACTAATCTAGACATAATTGGTGGTGTCCTACTAGGATTTATCTCAGATGCTCCTTGGGCATCCTTTGGTACCCAAGAAGACTTTATTCCCAAAGGTATTGGAAAATGGGATTTTCTAACTTCTAATGGTTGATTTTCTGTTCTAGGATGGTTTATTGGGGTAGATATTTAGCCTATGATCAAGATTCCAGTTGTATCATTTTTTGGAATTTTTTGGTATGTTTAATTGCTTATGGTATATGCATGAATCACATGTTACCCATGAACTCTTTTTGTATAGATACATGAAACATTATAATCCTAATTTTTTGAATCTTTTGCAGTTTATCTTCCTCTAGTTGTTTATTTAATTTGTGTTGTTTTTTATTATTATTACACTATTATATTTCTATTATTATTTCTTCTGAAATAATGGGTTATTTTGCGGGACATATAGTTTCTTATTTTGTTTTCTTCAATTTCATACACATTTTTTAATACTCTGATCAGTGATGGTATAGTCTCCCCACAAAAAAACCTACAGCCTCAATACCATTTGGAATACTCTGTCATTCGGGGAGGTGCACATTAGGTCTTGTGGACCACCCTCTTGGGGCACTGATGAGAGGAATCTGGACTGGGATGCTATAATGTTGTATCAGAGCTCTCAATTTTACTTTTTTCTTACTGTTGGGTATTATACTGGAGACTAGGATATTGTAATTTCATAATGATCCTATGTCTGGGAGTAGAAAACCCATGTACAGGGAAAACCCTAATTACCTAGGATGGTTAAATGTTGTTAAGGGTTCTGTTTTTACTATTTCGTGGATTTCACCATTGGGAGAAGCACATATTATGTGGTTTATTCATTGATATTATCATTATTATCATGGGTCATTCTACCCAAACCCAATAATACATGGGAATCTAAACTCAACCACCATACTAGGCACCATTGGAGCTAAATGTCATGTATTGTTTCATGATTTGTTTAAATTTATGCCTGAATTTCCAATAATGCATGTTCAAGTTATAGTGATTTGTTTTTCATATCTTGAAATTTCGTGATATTATTTATTATAATGAGAAAACGTAACTAAAACATAATGTACATGCCATAACCTAATATTATTTTTCTGTATAGTTTGAACTAAACACTTTATGTTGTTGGTTATGGAACATTGATCTATGGACCATTGGTCACATGGGATGAAACGTGTTATGGTAAGAATTAAGTAGACACCACCTTCCAATTGATTATGTGTATGTTCCCTTATAAATTGTAAATTATGATCCATCTAATTCATCCAATTAAATTTATTTAAAAACATAAATGAATGGAAAATTAAAATTAATGTAATATTTAAAATTAAATGGTCGTTTTATAGGTGAGTTATGAGAACATGACCCTGACCCAACCAATTATTTGGTTGTAGGCTATGTGTCTTAATTCTCCATTAGCTTTTCTTAAACCCTAGACCTATATTTAGGAGTATAAAGAGATGTGTGGAATGTCATTGTAAGGGTTTATTCCTTTCCTTTCTTGTTATCACAATGGATGTCTGTTTTAAATATTTCCTAAGGAGTTCTCTTTGAAATGTTAGATTTATTCCACCAATAAGTCATCATGTTGTACACTAAGATATTGGTGATGAACATTATATAGAGGTTTTGGGCCCTAATCCACCAATTTTACATCATATAGTGCCTCTTGAGGAATTGCATATTGATCTATCATGGGGTACTCAAGCTAAGTTCCATGACAGTTTCTTCCGATTCATGGAATCTATTCATGGTTCTCCCTGGCCAGCCCCTACTATGTAATATCTAACACAATATTATTATTAGTATCATCCTCCAAACTTATTAAGAGATGTATTTACATAGGATGATGCGTCGTGGATCAAGGATATGTTATTGATATTCAACAATCATGAGAAGCCATTAGAGTGGAAGTCCATGCTCTTCACTTACATGTTATGTGACTCTACCAATAATTTTTGGTACATATTTTATGAGTCTGAGTATCATCGAGGTATGGTATTGGTGAAATTCCCATTAGAATTCTATGATAACTTATTTCAGAAAAAATGAGAGTGGAAGGAACTATGGTTTCCATGCTTCTTCAGTTCAAAACATTGAACATGCTAGAGTATTCATCTTGTTTCAATGATCTTCAATATTTTCATTAGACTCTAACAGGTGATTATTTGAAAACATTGAGGTGTTTTGAAGATAAGATTGTGTAAATTTTATTCTTATAGGTTAATGTCTTTCAGTTTAAAAAATTTACTATGATAATATACTGAGCCCTGATTATATGATAGAATCTGAGATAAGCTAGCAATGTGAGCTAGGGAGGTTCAGTTCTAAGGTAGTGTGAGGGTTCTTCTGTAGTAGGATGCTCTGTTTCAAGGGTGAACATGGGGGAAGTTCTAGCTAGATCTCACACACACAAAATCTTGTGGTGTGTCAATAGTGTGGTAGGCTAAGCCATGAGAAGGCTTAATGCCTGAGAAACCCAATTGAGTGTCTAGATTGCGGTCTGAAGGGATATCATTAGTGCTTCTTCAAGTATTTTCCTTGAACAACTAGTGAGAGAGTATTTTTACTAAATCCACTATCAGGTACTAGATACACTACTCCACAATTATTTTAGATTTTTTTGTACCATACAATCATTCTAATATGTCAGTTTCATTGGACGTGGTATTCAGGATTCAGAGGTTAGGTGTTAGCTGTGCGGACCTACCTAGGCTTGTTAGGAAGAATCATAGGGTTGTATTCAAGTCCACAATTATGTCATGTGTCTTTCCCCTGAGGAGCACAGTCTAAGGACCTACACAGTTAGAGTTATATTCTAGTAGAATCTATTTTAGTTGCTTCCCTTTTTGATATAGCTACATCACACTCTTTTAAATCTATTACAGTAGTAGAAAGTATGTTCCATTAAATTGAGTACTTATATGGAGTTATTTATCTCAACACACAGTTATGGGTATAATCAGAGGGAATACACTAGTTCCAGAAATCCCCCCTTGAGATAGGTGGGTATTATTTCTTATGGACTCTCTTCATCCTTGATATGATCAGCTTTGACATCATTTTCGTTGTGGACCGGCTTGTTCTTTATCATTCACGTGTGGATTTCAATAACTTATGGGTGTTCATTATATCACCCAATGGTAGCACAAATATCCATAACGGTGAATGAGATATCTAGGAAATTCAAATTGGATCCAAGTATATAGGGCTAGGTGTAGTGACAACCCATATGGATAGTCTCTTTATGAGTGATCATAAAATGTAGTTTGAAGTATTTCTCCAAATGGTGGATCACTTTAGGGAAGTATTCCCTAACAATTTCACCATATTACCTACTAAGAGAGAGGTTGAGTTCACCATTGAGATAGTTCCAAGTGTGGCACCAGTGTCAGTTTCTCCTTATTGTATTTAACCTACAAATCATCATGAACTCAAGAATAAGGTTGATGATATTGAGGAAAAGGTTTATATATGATGCAACACATCTCCATGAGGTTTACCTATCATTTATGCCAAGAAGGTAGACTGTTCACTTAGATTGAGTGTGGGTTACCTCTGATTGAACCAGCTTATAATGATGAAATTGTATCCACCACGTCATATAAATTACCTATTCAATAATCTATGAGGGAAAACAACTTAATCCAAGATGAATTTTTCGGCGGGCTATCATCAGGTGCATGTGAGACCATAAGAATTTCCACTTATAGAATTTTAAATAAGATACAGATTGTATGAGTATTTGTTTAAGCCATTAATACTTACAAAATTTTCATCAATAGTTATGGATACGATGATACAGTTTATCCTCCCTTATATTGATTCCTTTGGGGTGTAATTCATAGATGATATCTTACTATATTCTCACACAATACATGAGCATACCAACCATATTTATATCATGTTGAATACAGTGAGAGAGAAGTAGTTATACATGAAGCTCATTAGGTTCACCTTTTAGATTATCAAGGTCTTCTTTTGGGTCATATCATTATAGATTTGGGCATATCTGTTGAACTAGATGAGGTGTGTGTCATGGTATCATAATATTATCCCAATAATGTTTTTGAAATACACAGTTTCTTTGTGCTGGATGGCTATTACATGTCATTACTTATGGATTTCATCCCCATAGCAATGTTGCTTATAGGATAGACTAAATAGGGAATGAAATTAGTTTGGTTTGAAGCATGTGGGATACCTTTTCAATAGATAGAGGAATGAAAAACATCACCAATTATATATTTTATTCTTGAGTTGGGAAGAGACAATACTATTTACTGTGATAATTCATAGATTAGGGTAGGTGGAATTATTATGTAGGGAGAACTATTTGTACCATGTGGTTTATTCAAACTAAGTCCTAATGAGTGTAATTATGCTACACATGACCTCAATTTAGACATTATTGTTCACTATATATGATATTTGAGGCACTACATATTTGGTGATAGATTCACTATTTTCATAGATAAAAAATGCCTCAAATATATCTTCAAACAATGAGGCTTGAATCTGAGGTAGAAAAATTGGTTGAATACTTATAGTCGTTTGAATTTTATGGTTCTTATACACTTGGTAAGGGTAATTCCATGGTAGACACCTTTAGTTAGAAGACTCAGATATAGGCAATCCACAAGACTAGTACTGACTGGTTGTTGATGGATTTGTTTTCTTAAATTTGAATAATGGTTCAAGAGGATCCCATGTAACCAATATTCTTTTCTATAGTGGTGACATCCCCTCTTCTGGAGAGGGATCAGCTAAGATAACTATGATATCATGAGGGCCTCATCCAAACGGATGGTATCTTAGGTGGAAACAAACCTTACAGATGGTTTGTTGATGAGTATGTTGTCCTTCTCTTCCATGGGCGTGTATGGGTTCCATATGATATACCAGAAGGGTCGATGTGGGAATCTCACTGATTGGGAAACTCACCATGGCATTACCATGATGTACTGAGACATGTGTCGTCAGTATTGATGGTCGGGTATGAGGAGGAAAAATTCAAACATCATCACTCGGTACTTAACCTATCTATAGGTGATGGGAGAGTACCAGTGACCTTGGGACTACTATAGCCTCTATCCATTTCTGAGTGGAAATAGAATTTCCCCACCATGTACTTTGTGATGGGATTGAAAACATCCCCTTAAGGCCATGATGTAGTATGGGTGATCATCGATAGGTTTACCATGGTTACACACTTCCTACCAATATGAGAGACCTTCTTAGTTGATGATCATTGGGGGATTTACATTTTTTAGATAGTGTTCCTTCATGGTGGTCAATGCTATATATTTTTGAATGATATGATCATTTTACCTCATGATTCTCTAAAGGGATGAAAAAAGAACAAGGTTCAAAAGTTCAATTGACTACAACATATCACCCTAAAACCAATAGGCAGTCTAACTGGATGATACTATTGTTATAAGACACGCTCTTAGAATGTATCCTTGATTATAGAGGTTCATGGGAAAATCAATTACCTCTTATGGAGTTTTCTTACTATAGCAGAATTTAGTAAATGATTTATATAGATCATTATGATACACTTTATGATAGTTATTATCACTTAGATCTATGATAGTTAGAGGTTGATGAGGTAGTGATACTGGGTCCCCCCCACATTTAGAAGACTTTTGAGTAAGTCCAACTGATTTAAAATAATATCACTACAACTCAATCTAGGAATTACACTTATACTGGTTATCATCATTGACCTCAAGAGTTTGAGGTGGTACATGGGTCTTGATTTTGGAATCACATAGACTAGTTTATAGAAGAATTTGAAGACTCGGATGTTTATCTCTTTAATATCTTGTCCATTTCAAGATAATAGAGAGAGTCGGGACTATAGCCTATCTGTTTTAGTTACCTCAGAGGTACCATATCATCCTTACATGTATCATTATATTTGACCCCAAGGACATAGAGTTGGACGTGGATGCATCATTTTAGAAGCATCTAATACCTATCATTTATTGGAGTGTGAATTCTCTCTAGGGTAGGCTAGTATATTTAGTATGGTTGTTGTGGTATCACAAATTAATATATGATGAGACCTTGGAGTGTGAGGTAATATACATGCACATAGGAAATATATTTTCATATACAATGTTTTACCACCATCAAAAGGGAAACTCAGTGATGTTGTTTTGTAAGTAAGGGAGGATGTGACGTCACATGTTTTCCCAATTGTACAGAAATTAATTTGCATCTTTAATTCCACTTTTAGGCCTTAATAACGTTTCTTAAAGGAGTTAAGGATTTTTTTGAGGGTGTATAGGTCCTATTTGGATCCCTAAGCCACAAATATTTAAATGGAAGACTATGACTCAAATTTATGAGAACTAATGAAGCCCAACCCACGTAGTTTCCCTAAATCATGTTGTTTGAACTAGTAGGGTGTTGGAGGATGCAATGTTTATCTACAACCGTGAGTCCCCATGAGTATGGCCATATCTAATTTTATACCACCTAGATAGGGTCCTTCCACATAGTTAGAACATGGTTTTTACTATCATGTGGTCAAATTGTGTACCCCTTCATATGTGGATGTTTTTTTATAGTTTTCCCATAAATGTTTAACATCACCTCAACATTTTTCACCACCCTCATTCTTATCTTATATCATCTAGAGTGGTCTTATTCTTCTTTTTATAGGATCCTTTATATCTACCTCACTCGACTTTCAAAACTCTCATGTTCATAAGAATAAGAAAATTTGAGGTAAGCTCTACACTCCCCTTCCTTATATTTCTTTTTTATTCCTTCCTCTGTTGTACTATTTTGGTTTGACCCCATTTTTTCAATTTTCAGGGAATTTTAGGTTTTCATCAGTATAATTCATTCTAGATCAATTTATTCTTTGAAAACTGATGAGTGGAGAACTACTACACTAAGGTAGGTGGTCTAGGTAATTCCCATTCGGTTCATTTCATTTTATATGGTGTGCCATTGCACCGCATGCCAAACCCTTCCATCGACACGTCTATGATGTTATATAAAATAATATAATTGTTTTATCATGTGAATTGAGAACTTATATTATGGAGAAACACATATTTTTGGTTTTATTCAGGTAAAAATCCTCTTCTTAGGTGTACCCACCCTAAATGATCTATCATTAGTATGCCATTATTTGTTTCCACCGTGTGTCTGTGGTGTACCTATAATAAATTACATGATTAATTACATGAAATTTGATGATTTTTGGACTTTGATATCCCCCCTTTATCTTGATGATTATTCTCATACTCTATTTACCTTGTTAATTGCATATGCAATGTGTTTAACACTTATGCTTAAATCCATGGTTGAAATCCTTGAATGAAATGAATTTGGTTAAATTGGTTGAACGACACAAATAAAACTCATTATACATTATACTTATGTCTTATACCTCATGTCCTGTTCATTTTTCCTTAATAACATATTTTTCCATGTCCTTATTACTATGTTCCTTTTTCCATGATTGGTGGGAATGAATGATATGTTTTTCCTAGATTTTGTGGGATTTGATATTCTATTTCTTTTTAATAAAATGGATTATAATTTATATGGATTATCATATTTTGGTCAGGGATAGGACATGGGTCTTGAATTAAGGATGTCATGGATGGATGGACTCATCATACATGATTTTGGAAATACATTACACACCTAAAATGACACTTGGATTTCCTTGTAAGGGACTCCGAATGGATTATTTATAATCATGATTGACTCTAGTTCCCTAGAGGATAAACCATTGATAGAAAAATTATAATGATGTCTATTCTATTCCTCGGGTGATACTAGATCCCCTATATGAGGTATAAGTATGAACTCTGAGTTTACAATTCCATGAGTGATATGAGGGACACTGTTATGGGTTTCCTTGGATAGACATGGTGGTATTGGGTATATTAGAGGAACTTGTAGTGATTATTGGGATTCTGTTATGGATTTCCTTTGATGGCCTCAGGATTCAATTACTAGATTTGATAAACTACTTTCCTTTATTATGTGTGATATCTTTTTATAAAATTATGATCATGGTTGGTTGATATTCTATAAACATTTACACCTATCCAAATCACTGTTTTCAGTTGGTCCACACTTGTTAGGTAAATGTTGATTCCCCACATATACACTTCATTACGTTACATGTTTCACATTGGTTCAACATCCAGTATTGGACAAAGCATGTGGTATTGGTTGGGTATCCATTGAGGAACCCAGTTCGTAGTGTTATTTATTTATTTACATAATTCCATGAATTTACTATTAATTATGTAACAATTATAAATTATAATGAATGAACTACATTGATATAGAAACCATTGGTGTTGGCCTATTGGGATTTATATCACAACATGCTTGGGCCACCGTTGGTACTTAATATTAATTCATTATTTTGGATATTGGTATGGGGAAGCATCCAACTTCCAATGCTTGATTTCTAGTTTTGGGATGGTGTACTAGAGAAAAGAGATGATCTTATACTCAATATTCTACTTGTAGAATTTTTTTTATTGTTTTATTTTTTATTTCATGTGGTATATGTATGAATCCTATGTTCCCCATGATCTATTTTTTTTTCTACACACCTAAAACATCACTATCATCATTTTTGTATCTATTTAATTTTAACTTCCACCAGTTTTTTATAAATTTGGTCTGATTTTTTATTACTATTCATCTACAATCATTAGATTATGACTACTTCACCTATGTGATGTTACTCATTTGTTCGTATTGTATCTTCTTCTGTCATCCATTTCTTATACATTGTTGTGACACACTCAGGTCAATGATGGAATAATCAACCCACAAACACAACCTATGTCCTCACTTCTAGTTGGCATCCTCTGCTGTTTCAGGGGGCACAATTCAGTTATTTGTCCTGCCTTCTTAGGGAAATAATGACTATAATTTGAGGCGGGATGCTATAGAACGGATCAGTGAATGGTATTATCCTTGAATAAATGTCTATAGTTACATTTTAGTCAACATTTATCCCCGGATCCCTCCTAAAAAGTGAAATATGAAAGGCGCAGAATGGTTTCTCACTAGTTTTTGTTAATACTCACATGAGTTAGATACATGAGTTATGTTTTTATTATCATCAGAATATGTTTTAGACAAAAATTATGGATGATTAAGCATAGTTTTTTGCATTATATCACCCTATTATATAGATGGAAAAGCATCATTCTTTATCCTATTAGGATTTCAGAGGCCAAAAATAGATAAAAAGGGAAGCCGGTAGTAGTATTTTTACATGTCTCTCAGAGACCTGATGTGCAAAATAGTCTTAGAGGGGGGCTTGGGTCTAGTAATTACTCTTATTTTAGGGACATAAAATGGGAGACAATAAACTTTTTCCCCATATACAACCATGGATATTCACAAACCATGATAAACTCATATATCATATTCTACTAATGACATGACCTATCACTAGGATTGGAAAGAGTCTGATTCCTAGAGATGAATTTTATCTTCAATAGAGGCCTTGGACTATATTAAAAATACAATGAATGATATTTTTAAGGTCATATTTGTATCATCACTGAAGAAAATTTCTTTGTCAAACCATACTACGGAAGTGGATAAACATTTGTTGTATGTCTAGATAGTCATCCATTTTGTTTATAGGTGATTTTTTTAATCATCATAGACAAATGAGAATTTGCGATCCAATATGGGTTCAATAGAGTACGTATGAATTGGTTAGGGATCTCCAAATGTGCTAACCCCAATCATGGACATTGCATACTATAGTATTTTTATCCTTATCTCATGTTTCTGCTTACTTTTAATAATTTCATGATATTTAAAGGGAGTGGCTTCTGAGTACTTCACTACAATAGTCAAAATGAGGCATGTTTCTTGGTGTTGAAGCTAATTTTGAAATCATGCATAAGGATGAGGGATCTACCAACATTTATGAGAAAAATATGGTGTTGTCTACTAATTCTCAAAGAGATGTGGTATCCTTCCTGATGATTATTCTCATTTAATTATCAATAGTGAGTATCTTAAAGTAGGAATAAATGATTAGGTTGGTAGATCAAATTTTATCAGGTTATACAAGTCAGTATATCAATCTATTAGAATTATTTAATTTTCATTGAATCACTTGCATTAGTACATTACTAACTCAACAACTTTTATAGGGGCGATTTATGGTCACATAATGTTATGAAAAAAACATCTCTAAAGCTTATAGAACTTATAGAGTGACCTTTGTGAATGTAGAGATTATTGAGACCCAAAAGTAATTAGAATCATTCTATAATATATATTATTATAATGTAGATTTTGTGGGATCATGGTTATCAATGGGTGACCTTGTAAGACCTGTTTCAATTAAATATAACAATCCTAGACTATTTGAGAGCATCCCTTGAGTTTTAGATATTAAATCAACAAATGTTGAAGATATAATAGCCTGTATTCCTTTCGTAGTACATAATATTGAAATGAAGACTATGGATCTAGTAGAAGATGAAATTATAAATGTTTCCATACTAGATTTTGATTTTTTTGTTCCATTTGTAGAAGATATCATTCACTTTAACCTAGAAACTTCCCATATATCATCTAACTAACATCTCATTAAACATCCATTCATTGGGAGTTTATTATTAATAGATAAACAGGGTTCTACTAAGACAATAGGATCATATAGAGGATGTGAACATGTTAAAATTTACTTTTACTGACTCCTTTAGTGAAGAATTGATTGTGGACGAGGAAAATTCCTCTTCATAAAAAATTGATGATTCCTCCACCCCACGTTGATCAAGTTTTATATTTACTCACTAATGTGTTCTTTTCATTTGACTTGGAAAACTCTAATCTTGATTGAATAAATAGAAGAAGAAGAAACCCTAACACTTCAATAACTCCTGACAGAAGGGACATATTATGACTCAATGATAGTCTCATCATGTATCATTGACGTTGGGTATTCTATATATGATCAAATCTCGGAGTAAATTCACCTAATATACTCAAAATATAACTTTGGGGTTTTTTATGGTAACCAAATGAAGCAAAAATACATGTAGAAGTTAATTTTGTGACTCGTTTCCCAAACTCCTTTAGATGATCTATGTAACGCCCCGACCCCAGTTACCCCGAGTCGGTGCATTATTACATAACATTGACATGATCACAATAAATAAAAAATCTCGAACGACCGATTAGTTTAGTAGCCTTGGAAATTCTAGATATATTAATAAAGTTTTACATTACATCATGAAATGAAAACTACAACAATATAGTCTCCATAATCCACACTCTTATCCCCTCATACTATCCATGCAGGTCATTCATAAATTACTTCTTCACATCCTGGGAAAAATAAAACATAGAAAAGGGGTGATCTCAAATGCCCAGTAATTATAACAATATAGTGGAAACTTTAATAAATAAGAATAAACATTAAAGGCAATGTATAACTAAAACAAAAGCCATTTAAACTTGAAATTCAACATAGTATTGAAAAAAATAAAATGAAATAATGTCATATACTTATTCACATGGATATTCTACTAATCGGATTATCACATGAAATATCAATAACCACTTTCATAACAATGGAATGCATAATTCCAAACTATCATAACCACATAGCCAAGGACTCATGCCAAAACTACAAATAAGATTTTACCAAGGCCTTATGCCAAGACACTAGTTTGTCTAATGAGACCTACCTGTGCATCGAGGAGCTATAGCGGGCTCCACCCATCACTTACTAGGTCCGATGCATTCCTCATATGAAAAGTTTAAAACATGAAATAAACATTCATATTAAAACTAGAATACGAAATGTCAATACTTTATCCACAAACCATGAATGGAATAAAAATAGCACATCCACAGTCAAACATACCTCATTTGATACAATATGGAAGATTGTATTGTATAATATTAACCTCAATCGAGAATAATGAAGGATATTGACATATATGAAAATAATCATCAAAACTATTTGAGAGAAATATCCCCCTTTTTCTCGAAATCATTTAAAAGTCACACTATTTGTCAAAAAGCCATTTAAAAATAGATTTTTGAATCAAAGTGTCCCATACCCCTTTGAAACTTTTAAAAGGATTTTTAATTTCAAAACATTATTGTACATATAAATAAATCCTTAAAACCATTTTTTAAAACATGGACATCAATGAGCAAGAATTAGAAGAATAAGTCTTTAAAAAATTTAAAAATGATATTTTAGTTAGAGTTTCTAACCAAAATAGAGACACATGAATAAAAATAATTGAGGTAATCAAAACATTGTAATATCATGAGAAAAAAGGGATTAATGATATACTATGTCAAAGTACATTATATACACCCCATAAAAGTGATTTCGTGTATAACAACAAAGAAGTCACAATGGAATTTAAAATTGAGATGAAATCTCTCATAAAGGCCGTATCCTTAGGTTAAGGATAAATCAACGACATAGTTATGTGTGAAAAATATAAATACACTAAATATTATTGGATATTCAGTGTAAAACAATCAAAGGACATTCACACATAATCTTGTAAAAACAACACCATTGAATTGGATGTTTAACTCAACAAATGGAGAATGAGTTAAAATTACTCTTATCAAATGCATACCGATGACTTGAGAAATTATCAATGGATTGATTATGTGTATCAAAAGTATGTCCACAGAAAAGGGGAGTGGAAATTATGACATAATCAAATGAATTGTGATTCCACACATAATCTCGGAGTAAAATAATCAATTAAATTTGCGTAAAGCCGAGTAAATGGAAATTGAAATCTCAAATTCCCTTATCGATTAGATAACTTTTGAAACATACACACATAAAAGAATGATCGTACAATGATGATGTAAATACCCTTAAATTAAAGTATATTACACAATGAATACAATCATGGGTAGTACACATACAACACATGCAATAAATAAGCGTTGAACAATGGAATTCTCACGAAATTAAGAGTGAGATAAGAAACCCCTTACTTTGTAATTTTTCCTTGGTCGATGGTAGGTTAACCTCCTGTATGATGGTGAAATAATTTTTATTTAATTATAAAAGAATAATTTACATTAATATGATATTATATATGATCTTTTAACATTGATTTGTTAATAATATCTTAGTATTATCGTTGTTTCAGGTGTTAACTTACTCGTTTTCTTTTATAAGTTTTGTTACGTAAGGAATGTTTGTCATGGATAGGTTGTATCTTATTAATATCCAGCATGATATAAAGTCCTTAATTTTTTTTTAAAATAATCAAATGATAATTATACTTGAATGGATACGATGGAGAATGAATCTCATCGTGTCCGTGGAGACGGTAGTCCGTACGTACGCACGAGTGACAATATCATTTTTTGATGTTAAAATAATATATAATTGGATGGTATATAATATAGACAGAATAATTATCATGTTATATTTATTATTTACATGAATTACACATAATTATTATACCCATCCAAATAATAATTTATTGAATGAAAATTACACCACGACTTGGAGACGGTATGCCGTACGTACGCACGTATGGTGACATGTTATTCAAAGGATGGATAGAATACTGAATATGGTTGTAACATATTTATAATAACATCACAGTATATATAATATACTGTAATTATTATTTTATAATGGTAATATCAAAGAAGAAAGAAGTGGAAGAATAAAGGAACTTGGAAATGGGTGGTGAAATCATTACCGCTTCTTCAGGTTCTTCCTTTTGATTTAATCAAAAGGGCTCTTAGGTTGGCTTTTTGACTATGAAAAGGCCTCTAGGATGAATTGAGGGAAGTTGAGAGAGTATTTGGGTAGATTTTGGCCGAGCCAAAAGGCTTTGAAGGTGTGAATTAATGAGAAGGGGGAGTGCCCTTTTATAAGAGGGGTGAGGGGCACCTTTCGAAAAGATAGAGATATTATTTTATAATAAATTCATATTCGGTTTCTAATGGATCCAAATTGGATTATTTAAAAGTAAAGGAGGGGATGGGTCGAAAACCACTCAACCCATAGAATTTAGACATGTTTGGGTTTCTATATTAACCTTATCATTAAGTATTAACTCTTAGTTAATTAGTTTCACTTTTACAATATCTCTTTGTATTTTTATATTATATGGTTAATAAACTTTCTATATACATCCAAGCAACTCCCAAGTGGTCCATTAATGATACAAATATCATTATATAAGGCTCCTGTCCTAAACTTTTATTTTTAGTAATTTAATATCAATTAATAATATAATATTGTTTTTAAAAACTCTTTTATGTCAATTTTGACACTATTCAATAATTAATTTTTGTAAAACTCATAACAGAATTATTACTTCAAAAACAGTTAATTAACTCATTCCTAACATTTCATGTTAACCTATTAAATTACTGTAACTCATAAAAAGTCTCAAATTATATTTATTTTGGTATCTACAATATCAATCATTTTAATTTTTCACTATTATGGTAAATACTGCATCACTATTGTGTCATAAATAAATTAACTTATTTAATGTCTCAAAATTATAAATAAATTACCATTATATAGTAATTATATTTATATTTCTATTGAATAGTTATAGTCGAAAATTCAACATATAAAACCCTATGTAAAAATTGTTTTTCTAGAATATATATGCTTGTGTCATTTTTTTATTCATTTTAACTTAATTAAAATAAAGTGTCCCTATCACTTACAAGTGGCACCATGTGGTCCCAAAATCGACCCAAATATGCCCATGGTCAGAAATGTATCAACCAATATGGTTAGTAAACGTTTTAGGGTAATTTGTTATTATTATAATATTATTTTTTAACCATTATTTACCGGATTTACCCTTTAACCATTGTAAATAAAATATTTACCAAAATAATTATTCAAAATGTCTAAAAATAAAAGTTACCTATTTACACAATTTTAAAATCCTGATTCCATATATGGAATCCATTTTTCCAATTTCAAAACACATAATTGGTAGAAATTACTTTAAAAATAATTCCCGCTGTCAAAAAAATAGCGTGTTTTTAAGAGATAATAACTATAAAAAGATTGGCACCTGTTTATGTCTCGTTTAGTTGTGAAATTATGTACAATGAAAAAAATTGAGTTAAATGTTAAAAATATATTCTAAATATACTTTAAAACCACTCAAATTCATAATTTATCAATATTAATTATTTCGATAAAAAAAGATGTTTTTAATTAAAATTTAGTAATTTTTACTATTCATCAAAATATGAATGTTATCCGAAAAGTACCAAAATTTCTCCCTAGGATAAATTCGATATTCCAAATCCAAAAATGAATTCCATTTTGAGAGATAGAATTTATAAAAATTCAATAAGTAGGTATTACTATTCATAACGGCTAGTTTGATTGGTTGTGGTGTGTTAGAATCTCAATGTTGCGTACAATGCACACCATTGCATTATTCAAAGGGAAACGTACCATGGAATCTTGGGGTGTTACATTCTCCCCTCCTTCAATAAACTGCATCCTCACAATTTTTTAAAATTGGTCTTGATAATATAATGGAAAGTCCCAGATCGGAAAAAGAGTAAATAAAACAATCACATTAAAAGAAAGGAAGAGAGGTATAATGGTCACCCAAGATAACCTATACTAGGATGCCATGTAAGAAAAAATGGATATAGATGATAAACTAAGTGTTTAGTTCTGATGGAGAGGGATATAAAACATGATCATGAGAAAGTTAACAATAAGAAAATCACAAACTTGTGTTGGGACAAACGGTCCATAGTCTCCCAGTAGGAAAAGTAAACGGACAACATTTTTTTCTTTTAAGATACATTACATAAAGAAAAATAATTAATTTATGATATTGAATAAGAACATAAAAGGATATACATAATTTTTAAGTAGAGTTTCATTCACTAATAAGTTATTACCACTAACTCATATTTTTTTGAAAAATCAGTATTCATGAAGACTTGGTCACAATGAAAGAGCTAGAATAATCATCTATAGAGATACATGATCCACGTAGGATAAAATATATATTTAACTTTTTTTAAGGATTAATCAAAACCAAAATGGTTAGTATAATATCTGATGATCCCCCAAATGTATTTTCTATTAGAGAAAAAAAACTGATCTTAATTTCTAAAATTAAACCATCAATGCCCCAAAGTTAAATAAATACCATTGAATAATCAATTGTCCTTAAAATCCTTCAATATAATCCAAACGAATATTGAAACCCAAAACATATAAGAATGTAGTCTTCCACAGTAAATTGTATCTCCAAATGACATTAATTACTCTTAAAGTCACATACTTAAAAGTAATTAACCTAATCATTTCCATAAATAACCCAAATCACTATAAATCTACAATAAAAACATAGATAAAAATCCACCATTACTCCTCAAATGAAATCCCATAATATTCTTTTTTCCTTGGGAAGATAGTGTTCACAATAAAGCGAACAGCTTCCAAAATAACATTTATCACTTAATCACCAAATCAATTTCCTATACTAAGGGAATTCATTTGATAAGACACAATATCCCAAATCAAATTATTATTGATCAATAAAATCATTTAACTAAAAATAATAGTCACACTTACCAGGGACTTCACGTAGTCTAGTGGTAGGCGATAAACCCCAATCACACTTTGGTTGTGGGTTCGATTCCCACAACTTTGTCTGACGCGACGGGTTGTCACACGGTCAGTGTGTTGTCCTTTTTCAAAAACTATATTTTATAACATTACCAAAATGAGATAAATTCCTCAAAATAACCATAAAATAATTTAACCAAAAATCTTATCTCATACCTTGCATTTTCATACCAAAATATAATAACTTATAATTGCCTCATACCCAATGATCATATAAAACCAAATGGTTATTTATAACTATATCCACGAGAGAAAAGATAATTATTCCTCAAATATCATTCTCACATGGAAAACCGGAGGGTTAAAAATAAAAGAGAAAATTATTCCAGAGTAAACCAATCAACAAGGAGCACTAATACTTTTTAAACATTTCTCCAACCATTTATTTCCACATAGCTTCTTATTTGACCAAGAAAATATCCTATAGAATAGGGAATTCACTTGGGTAATGGCCATGTCCCCTACATTTATGGAAAATGAATGTAAATGGATTCTCGAGACCATTTTTATCTTCTTCCATAGTACTCTTTATTTTTCATCGGCAATTAGTCACTTTATGTCCTTCCTTCCCACACGTAAATCATTTCATTGTCCAATTGAGACACTTTCCTGGGTGTCTCCTTCCACATTTCCTGCATGATGGAAATTGAGGATTTCTTTCTCCATGGTCTCCACTACTGGAGCTCTTATCATTCATCACCTTTCTCTTCTTTGTTGAGTCTGGTAATTGGTTAATATATATATTGTTGATCATATTTTTGGAAAATTGATTTGGCATAAAGACGATATCTTTTACGCCCATCAACATTCAATTTTGTTTCTCATTTCCACCACCGTTCCAACCTTGTACATCATTTTGAAAGTCACTATGACTTACTTGGAATCTAGCCATTGACTAAAACCAGAAAGCATTGTGTGAGTAACAGTAGTCATAAAATCATTTAGAGACTAACATGTCAACATATTCTCAATTTGAAACACATTAGTATTAAACAAGGTCATTTACTCTCATCTTATATATAATAATTCAAATCAGTTTGTAAAGAAAATGTAAATTATCTTAAGCATATCCCCCGGGAGTGTCGTAACCAAGAGTGCAGCAAGGCCCGTTGTCGTGCACAAGTTCACATTCGAGTCCAGATCAAAGTGGTGTTTTTGAGTTTTACCCATAGGTACATCTGTGCCAGAGCCACCTCTACCTTCTCGTATCCATACAGGGATGTACTGCTCAGAAAACTCACAAAATCTCTACAATACCAAAATTTTAGGAATTTCTTCTATACTAATCCTCAATGTTCATTATAGGTCTAAATGCTCTAATCAGAGTTTATCTAAATCTAGCTTCCATGGTTTGAACTAAACTTCCTCTGGTACCAACTGTAACGCCCCGAACCCAGTTACCCAGAGTTGGTGCATTATTACATAACATTGTCATGATCAGATGATCAAATCTCGAAATACTTATTAGTTTAGTAGCCTTGGAAATACTAGATATATTCATAATGTTTTATGTTACATAATAAAATGAAAACTACAACAATATAGTCTCTATAATCCACAATCTTATCCCCTCATACTATCCCTGCAGGTCAATCATAAATTAATTCTTCACATCCTGGAAAAAATAAAACATAGAAAAGGGGTGAGATCAAATGCCCAGTAATTATAACAATATAGAGGAAGCTTTCATAAATAAGAATAAAAATTCCAGGCAATGTAAAACTAAAACAAAAGCCTTTTAAACTTGAACTTCAACATAGTATGTCAAAAATAAAATGAAATAATTCCTTATATTTATTCACATGGATATTCTAATAATTGAATAATCACATGAAATATCAATAACCACTTTCATAATGATGGAATTCATAATGCCAGACTATCAAAACCACATAGCGAAGGCCTCGTTCCAAGACTACAAATAATATTTTTCCAAGGCCTTGTGCCAAGACACTAGTTTGTATCATGAGACCTACCAGTGCATCGAGGAGCTATAGCGGGCTACACCCATCACTTACTAGGTCCAATGCATTCCTCATATGAAAAGTTTTAAACATAACATAATCATTCGTTTTAAAACTAGCATACGAAAATTCAATACTTTATCCACAAACCATGAATGGTATAAAAATAACACATCCACAGTCAAACATAACTCATTCGATACAATATGGAAGATTGTCTTGTATCATATTAACCTCAATCGAGAATAATGAAGGATATTGACATAGATGAAAATACTCATCAAAAGTATTTGAGAGAAATATCCCCCTTTTTCTTGAAATCCTTTAAAAGTCACACTATTTGTCAAAAAGCCATTTAAAAAGAGATTTTTGAATCAAAGTGTCCCATACCACTTTGAAACTTTTAAAAGGAGTTTTAATTTTAAAACATTCATGTCCATATAAATAAATCCTTAAAACCATTTTTTAAAACATTGACATTAATGAGCAAGTTTTAGAAGAATAAGTCTTTAAAACATTTAAAAATAGTATTTTAGTTAGAGTTTCTAACCAAAAGAGAGACACATGAATACAAATAATTGAGGTAATAAAAACATTGTAATATCATGAGAATAAAGGGATTCATGATATACTATGTCAAAGTACATTATATACACCACATAAAAGTGATTTGGTGTATAAAAAAAAGAAGTCTCAATGGAATGTAAATTGAGATGAAATCTCTCATAAAGGTCATATCCTTAGATTAAGGATAAATCAGCGACATAGTTATGTGTGAAAAATATAAATACACTAAATATTATTGGATATTATGTGTAAAACAATAAAAGGACATTCACACATAATCTTTTAAAAACAACACCAATGAATTGGATGTTTAACTCAAAAAATGGAGAATGAGTTAAAATTAATCTTTTCAAATTCATATCGATGACTTGAGAAAGTATCAATGGAGAAATTATTTGTATCAAAAGTATATCCACAGAAATGGGGAGTGGGAATTATTACATAAGAAAATTAATAGTGATTCCACACATAATCTCGGAGTAAAATAATCAATGAAATTTGCGTAAAGCCGAATAAATGGAAATGGAAATTTCAAATTCCCTTATCGATTATATAACTTATGAAACATACACCCATGAAAGAAGGATCATACAATGATGATTTAAATACCCATAAATTAAAGTCTATTACACAATGAATACAATCATGGGCAGTACACATACACCACATGCAATAAATAATTGGTGAACAATGGAATTCTCATGAAATTAAGAGTAAGATAAGAAACCCCTTACTTTGTACTTTTTCTTTGGTCGAAGGTGGGTTAACCTCCTGTATAATGGTGAAATAATTTTTATTGAATTATAGAAAAATAATTTACATTAATATGATATTATATATTATCTTTTAACATTGATTTGTTAATAATATCTTAGTATTATCATTGTTTCGGGTGTTAACTTACTCGTTTTATTTTATATGTTTTTTTATGTAAGCCATGTTTTTCATGGATAGGATGTATCTTATTCATATCCAGAATGATATTAAGTCTTTATGAATTTTTGTTAAATAATTAAATGATAATTATACTTGAATGGATACGATGGAGAATGAATCTCATCGTGTTCGTGGAGACGGTAGTCCGTACGTACGCACGAGTGACAATATCATTCTATTGATGTGAAAATAATATATAATTGGATTTTATACCATATAGATAGAATAATTATCATTTTATATTTATTATTTACATGAATTACACATCATTATTATACCCATACAAATAATAATTTATTGAATGACAATTACACCATGACGTGGAGACGGTAAGCCGTACGTACGCACGTATGGTGACATATTATTCAAAGGATGGATAGAATACTGAATATGGTTGTACCATATTTATAATAACATCAAAGTATATATAATATACTGGAATTATTATTTTAGTATGGTAATAATAAAGAAGGAATAAGTGGAAGAAGAAAGGAACTTGGAAAAGGGTGGTGAAATCA
Source organism: Viscum album (assembly GCA_963277665.1). Taxonomy (NCBI): domain Eukaryota; kingdom Viridiplantae; phylum Streptophyta; class Magnoliopsida; order Santalales; family Viscaceae; genus Viscum; species Viscum album. The sequence goes on along the minus strand of OY728166.1, from coordinate 154,483,984 downwards.
TTACCTCTTCTTAGGGTTCTTCCTTTTGATCTGATAAAAATGGCTCTTAGGTTGGATTAATGACTATGGGAAGGCCTCTAGGATTAATTAAGTGAAGTTGAGAGAGTATTTGGGCAGATTTTGGCCGATCCAAAAGGCTTTTAAGGTGTTAATTAATGAGAAGTGGGAGTGCCCTTTTATAAGAGGGGTGAGGGGCACCTTTGGAAAATCTAGAAATATTATTTTATAATAAATTCATATTCGTTTTCTAATGGCTCCAAACTTAATAATTTAATGTTTAAAGTGGGGTTGGGTCTAAAACTACTCAAAAAATAGAATTTAGACATTTATGGGTTACTGTATTAACCTTATCATTAAGTATTAACTCTTAGTTAATTAGTTTCACTTTTACAATGACTCTTTGTATTTTTATATTATATGGTTAATAAAATTACTATATACATCCAAGAGACCCCAAAGTGGTACATTAATGATACAATTATCATTATATAAGTCTCTTTGGAGAACCATAGAATTTTAAGAATTTAATATCAATTAATAATATAATATTTTTTTAAAAAAACTCTTTTATGTCAATTTTGACACTATTCAATAATTGATTTTTGTAAAACTCATAACAGAATGATTACTTCGAACAAAGTAAATTAAATCATTCCTAACATGTCATATTAACCTATAAAATTATTTAAATTCATAAAAAGTCTCAAATTATATTTATTTTGGTAACTACAATATCAATCATTTTAATTTTTCACTATTATGGTAAATACTGCATCACTATTGTGTCATAAATAAATTAACTTATTTAATGTCTAGAAATTATATATAAAATACGATTATGTAGGAATTCTATTTTATCTTTCTAGGGAATATTTATAGTTGAAAATACAACATATATAACCCTATGTAAAAATTGTGTTTCTAAAAGATATATGCTTGTGTCATTTTGGTATTCATTTTAACTTAATTAAAATAAAGTGTCCATATCACATACAAGTGGCACCATGGGGTCCCAAAATAGACCCAAATATTCCCATGGTCAGAAATTTATCAACCAATATGGTTAGGACAAGTTTTAGGGTAATTTAGTATTATTATAATATAATGTTTTAACCCTTATTTACCGGATTTACCCTTTAACCATGGTAAATAAAATATTTACCAAAGTAATTATTCAAAATGGCTAAAAATAAAAGATACCTATTTACACAAATTGAACATCCTGATTCCATATATGGAATCCATTTTTCCAAATTCCAAACACAGAAGTGTCAGAAATTAATTTAAAATTAATTCCCGCTGTCAAAACAAAAAGCGTGTTTTTAAAAGATAATAACTATCAAAAGATTGGCACCTACTTATGTCTGTTTAAATTGTGGAATTATGTCCAATGACAAAAATTGAATTAAATGGTAAAAATAAATTCTAAATATACTTTAAAACCACTCAAATTAAAAATTTATCAATATTAATTATTTCGATTAAAAAAAGTTGTTTTTAATTAAAATTTAGTAATTTTCACTAATCATCAAAATATGAATGTTATCCGAAAAGTACCAAAATTTCACCCTAGGATAATTTCGATATTCAGAATCCAAAAATGAAGTCCATTTTGAGAGATAGAATTTATAAAATTTCAAAAAGTAGGTATTACTATTCATAACGGCTAGTTTGATTGGTTGTTGTGTGTTTGAATCTCAATGTTGCGTACAATGAACGCCATTGCATTATTCAAAGGGAAACGTACCATGGAATATTGGGGTGTTAAAATCTACCCATGCATAATCATAGATAGTATATCATGTTAAACATTTTGAGGAACAATTTGTTTGAATATCATCCAATATATGATATAGTTAAAGGTATCATTTAGGCACAAGATATTGAGAAGGATCATATTCTAAAAATACTTTTTTAAAGGTGGTTCCTCAATAAAAGTCCAAGACATAATTTATTCAATAAAAACTATTACAAAAGTCCGAAGGAAGAAGTATTATTACAATAGATTTCATAAAGTGAGAGAAAATCATCTGCCAGATTATCTAACCAAGTGATACCCTGATTAATTCCATTATTTGTGAGACCATTAGAAACCATGTTCTATTTGTGGAAAGCATGAGTGGCGATGTATCTGATCTGCATAAGAGAATCAATACAGCTTATCCAGCAAGTGGTAAGAGTCCAATAAAGGTGAATCAAACCATTCCAGATGGATAGTAAAATAGAGGTAGAGTTAGTTTAAATCCTTATGTTATTCCACCCCTTTATTTTGACACAGTCGATCGAAAGGATCACAACCATCATTTCTGCTTATAAATAAGAGCCAACACCGCAACTACCTAAGAAGCATCCTTGACAATGGCCAAGGAATACTCTGATGATATAACCACATCCTACATGTCTCGGGTTGCCTTTCGAATCTCTATCAACATTAATTTTGATCCATCCTGGGATCGAGGCCTTCCAGAACACCTCAAAGAAGGGCCTCGATGGTTTTTAGATGCCATCAATTCAAAGACGACGCATGATGGCATAGTCATCAACAGTATCCTTACAAAGGGCATTCTGGATCGAGGATGCATCTTTATTGGAGATGAAAATCCACATTCATCCTGCAAAAAGATTGAATGTATATTTATTGTGAATAAGGTCATTTATATCATACCAGATCACGTGCAAGAGCTCAGCAACTACATCTAAGAAAAGATTCTCGATTTGTTGCAAGGTTTCAAGCTCCACACATCATTTTAATTGTAAGGGGACAAATTCAAGGAAATTCCATCTACAATTAAAAATGATAGTAATATAATTTTAAAGGTTAGAGGACGTAGCACAAGACAAAAAAAGATGGTTAGTATCCTCTCGATGTTGGTGATTGAAATGGAAGTTTGAGAATTTTATATAGTTTAAATATAATAATTTTTTATATCCCTTCATAAGTATACTATCCATAAATCAACTCATCATGAATTGATAGTAGTGACATAGTGGGATAACACTATGGAAGAACGATCCTTGGATTACTAAACTCATCAAGAATTGGATGACTATTAGTAGAGGATTTTCATTTCACAAAAATATATTAAAGGTCACTAGATAATAATTAAACAAGTGGATAAGGTTATGGATTTTGATGTTATAAAAGATGATATGCTACATTCCAAAGGTAAATGCAACAAATTCCATGTTTTCATTACATAGGATTGTAGTCAAATTTCATTAATTATCACTTCAAGATATATATTCCTCTCGGGTTCTTCACAAATAATTTAATATTTTTATTGATATAAAACATTCAATGATGGAGGATAAATATTATAAAACTTCCTCTATGGATAAATGAAAAAAACATCTTTTATTCTCAATCATATTTCATATCAACACTCCTACTATTCAGATGTATTTTTTCACCAGGTTTTATCTCATAAAATATTCAAAGGGGAATATCAAAACAACATGATTCCACATGAACATCGTCCTATAATGAGAAAGGGAAATTTTAGTTAAAAAATTACTAAGTTGATATCATTTCCTCCTTACCATGTTATGTGCATGGGATTAGTGTAGGTAACATCACTATTCACCAGTGTTACTATATTTAGATGACTTACTCAGAAGTATGGATCATGGATGGATGTATGAGTATACACCATCACCATAGACTAAAGTTGGCCTGTTTAGATGATTTTCATCTTGGTTATAGATCTTAGATAGAGTTATACAAAAGTACCCTAATTATACACTATATTTGGCCTTTTTGATACATATAATTACCCGTATCATCACAATACAATATATTTGGTCCATTTAATTGAATTATTTTTTGAATCATCATGGATATGACACAAAATGGAATCATAGACTAAGAATTCCAAGTTTAAAGAGTGATTGAAAATCCTATGTAATAATATTAATGTTATAACTATTCTCATGTTCAAGGAACCTATGGAGCACAATTCATCTTTTCTTGGGATTATATAGTGGGCCCCAATAGATTTAAATGTATTCTTTATTGTTAACACTTATTTATCTGAAGCTTCATATGAAGGTGGATTAACTACCAGAGGCTTGTATTTTTTTGATTTCACCCTTTACCGGTTTTTGGGCTAAATTTTTATATAACTTTTATATTAGTAGTGATCAATTTTTCCTATGTAACGCAATGTTGTTGTCTGATAATAAGATACTCGGGTATTTTTTAGGACTTCATTTGTCAATTTTCAACCTAGTGAGCTTTATGTATCTTTCCTTTGAAAATTTTAAGGTCATATAGATAGTGAAAATTACACCATATTGTTTATTTTATGTTGAATAATACCAATAAAATTTTCAAGAATGAGGTATCACACCCTTGTTTCATTAATAAGTATGATGTTTGAGGCTGTGATATCAAGGGTATTAAACCCACATAAATGATGGAATCATATAATAGATAGATCATGAATCAAGGAGCTATAATTTGGGCTGTTGGGATAAGAAAAATAGGAAAGGGTTGACCAATAAACATATTTTAATGATTCTTAACATTTTAGTAGTATCAAGGTGTATGAGGATTTGAGGACCTTTTCCATCAGAAAAATTAATCTCTAGTTTGTAGGTTATTTCAGGGGATGTATAATAGATCCAAATTGGGGAATTTATGTATAGAAAAACAATGGTGCCCGTTGAATCTAGATACACATGTTACTCGTAGACATAGAATATTTTTGGGATTTAAATTCTAATTAAATGAATTGTGGTGATTGAAAATTAGCACTCAAGGTTGGTTCTAGTATCCTAAAAATTATGTCTTTTGTTTTGAAAATGTAACTAAAAAAATACATTGAACATTATAGATCGTAATTTTTCCTAAACTAGAGGGGATCCAATGAGAATCGATAAATTTTTTTGGGCTATATACTGGGCCCTATGGGATTTGGGACACATTAATTTACACCTAGACATTTTTCCAAGAATTAAAATATTAAATTAGTGCAAAAAGACTCAAATTTTTATCAGGATTTCATTTTATGGGTTTTCAAAATAACAAGTTTTATTTATCATTCATTAGTAGTTTAAGGTATTTTAACTTAGACCATTTTAGGATTGAGATTACGGACACGAAGGTCTAACCATGGTGCACATAGTTTAATGTTAGGATGTGTGGACTAATGTAAAGAATGTATAATGTAATTATATTTTGTTTGTGGAAAATCAATCTATAACACAACAACCCAATTATGATTACCATAGTCGAGGATACTCTAGCACACATTTGAATGGAGGATTGGGATGTCATGAATCAAGACTTAGGGTTATTGGAGCATGAGTTATGGTATGGGACATATACGAAGGGGATGACCAGTGAAAATATTTGAAAGAAAGATTATTTTATGACACTATCAGGTCATACAATGATTACAATACCCATTTTCTTATGAAAAATTCAACATGGGTTAGTGGGACAGATTGTGGGAACCTATACACGATCCAAATTGGGGAATGTATTCATATCCATGTAGAGGTTCCTCCTGAATATGAACTCACTCATTACTAATAGTAATGAATTTTTTTAGAAATATAAGGTACATGAGACACAAGGTGTGATTTATAGAAAGGTATATTCGGATGGGGTGGTGGACGTATTGTATGACATAGTTGGACAAGACTAGGTTATATTCCTTATTTTATAACGAATTAGAATGGATGACTATTTGTGCAGTTTAATATCACACGTCAAGAGCATGAATTTCAATTAGTTTAACATCATGAAAAACATACTCAAATGTTATACATCTTAACGTCATGCGACTTGGACTCAAATGTATGTAGATTGACATCATCCTTCATATACTTGTATGTCAAGTATTATAAAGTCATATTGTTTAACCCCATGAAACAATGTCTGGGATTTCATATAGTTAAACATCATGTGATAAGGAAACCAAAGTCATGTACTTTAACAACATGTGATAATAACTCATATGATGGGTAAATTAAATACATGATAAGTACTTAGATGTAATTATTTTGAAAATTCACTACTACATAAGGATGGGGGAATATTTTACCATGGGTTAGGTTAACCATAAGGGCATAGTTTGTTGTCATAGTCATAACCATTGGGGGCCCTAGGGGTAGTGAATGTACCCCAGTATAGATCTTGTTCATAGAGGGTAATATTCTTTTACAAATGTCATAGATTGGATCATGATACAAAACTCATGTGTCTCTATTTATCTAAAATGAGTAAAAATAAAGTCATGTGTGATTCTCAAAACAACCCTATATTGGTCAAGCTAATATATAGATGTTCGTTATAGTCGAGTTTTACCAAAATTTATTATGAATATATAGGGAATTTTTCTCCTTTTCTTGGGATTGTGGTTGGGCTTATGATAAAAAATCCAAGAATTAAAATATATCCTAGAGTAAAATGAATAATTTTATAAATATTTATTGAAGGAAAATCCCCTATATTGGTTTGACTCATGTGTAAGGGAGGAAAATTATTTGTTTTGAAATTACTATTGAAACCATGATAATATATCTGAGTGTCATTTTGTATCATCTTATATTGAGGAATCAATACATGTGTGGTTTTTAAATATCAGTCCCCTAAAAATATATGGTTTATATAGAGGGGGAAAATTAGTTACACTTTCATTTAGACCAGAACACGTCCAAGGACCAGAAATCCAATCACCAATACATATTGATTGGTCGGACAGGATAAAGGAAGATGGTCGAGAAGGGGGGGTGAATAGACCAGATTAAAAAATTAAATCAAATTAATTTATTAATTAAATTAATTATCATTGTTAATTATTAAGGTTCATAAACATCGGAAAAATAAAATAATGCAACAAGGTTTTTATAGTAGTTTGGTCCAAAGTGGACCGACTCTACTCTTATACCTCTATACCTGGTGAGAGATACGTGTACACTAAAAATGATTCATATAGGGGAATCATAACCCAATTACAAAATCCTTTTTCTAGTGGAGGGATAACTATGACGCTGACTTTTGTGGGGGGAGTCACAACCCTTACAACCTGACTTCAAATACTAGGAGTCAAAACACAATTAGTCATGACTTTAGATACAGGGAGTCACAACCCTATGATCCTGACTTTAGAATATGGGAGTCAAAACCTAAGGAAAAAGAAAAAAAATAGTGGTTGTGTGTGAATAAGCATAAACATAAAATTAGAGTGCGTGTTAGAGATCAGATATAGTGTTACAGACTTGAAACCAGATGAAAGAGAAGATAAAAAATAAAGAACAAGTACAGGTTCTTTAGGTTTAGATTAGAACGTCTCTTCAAGTCAATTTTATTCGAATTAGGATTAATTCAGCACATGATCGAATGAGGAGATGGTGAAGCAGAGTGTCTTAGGATGTTGCAAATGCATAGCAGGTTCAAAGTTCACAACACCTTTTAGTTGTATTGTTTTGTTATATTTTTTTGAATGAGAGAATTATATATATTGAGAAAAAAAATTAATAGGTGGAGTAGCTCCGCTTCCTTTGAATATTCAAAATTAATTGAGTCAAGAGATCCCATAAATATCTCCCTAAAAAGAGCAGCACCGTTTCTATTTTTATTGATGTAGAATAAATATCTAAAAAAGGAATTCAAAATATTTTGAATAAGTCTTCAAATAAAATCTCCAGAATAATAAATCCATTGAATGGTTTAAAACTTGAATTTAAAACCATTTAAAATGATTTAAACATAGTCAACAATGTTCCTAAAAACTAGTAGCAGATTCTGAAATTAAATTCAAACATTTGAATTTAAAACATCTTGAAACGTCGAAATTTATTTGTAAAAGATGTTGAATAAAATTATTAAATTTTATCTCTAAACATAACACCAAAGAAATTTAAAACAATTTGATTTCAATCCTTATATTTAATTAGGATTTTTCACAAAAAATCATTAAAAAATAATTCATATATTTGTAGAAAATCAATTTTTAAAAAATTGCATGGAATGAATAGTAACTTCGAAATAAACAACAACTTTGAAGTAAAAAGAAACTTCAAAGTAAATAGTAACTTTGGAGTGAACAGTAACATATAGTAAGGTATGAAAAATAATGTATCATATGGTATGAACAGTAAAGTAACATAGGGTATAAACTGTAATGTAGGGTATGAATAGTAACACATACATTTGTAAAATAAATAATAAACCATACTTTAGTGAGATAAAAAATGAACCATACTTTTGTGAGATAAAAAATCAACCATACTTTTGAGATAAACAAAGAACAATACTTTTGAGATAAAAATTTACCATACTTTTGTGAGATAAAAATGAACCATACATTTGTGAGATAAACAATGAACCATACTTTTGTGAGATAAATAATGAACCATACTTTTCATAGATAAACAATGAACCATACTTTTGAGATATAAACAATGAACCATACTTTTGAGATAAAAATGAACAATACTTTTGAGTTAAAAATGAACCATAATTTTGGGGGATAAATATGAACCATACTTTTGTGAGAGAAAAATGAACCATACTTTTGTTAAAAAATATGGACAGAATATTTTGACAAAGTTAAACCAAATTTCAAGGGAACTTAACAGAGGATTAATACTTTGGTCAAAACTAATTATTTGTAGAAAAACTTATTATATTTTTTACAAAAAAATAATCAATTAAAACCGACTTCTACAGATCCCGAAATCATTAAAAAATAGAAGCAAATCAATTCTGGAAAAACTGCTACTATAAAACAGAATAACATAACTTAATTTAATTAAAAGTACATTCAAAAGATATTTTTAGACTTTTATGTAAACTAATAAAATGAAGATAAAAATTTTATCTTTCCATAGAATCAATTTTCACGTAAATCGAATAATTGTATAAGTTTCAGTAAAATAAATACAGCAATTTTTTGAAAGAGTGAAATGTAGAGTTTTTAGAACCATAGTAGCAAATTTGTTGAATTTTTGGAGAAATAGATAAGAATTTTCAAACATCATCATTAACTAATAAAATATAGGTAAATATATTATCTTTACAATGTGAAAATAATCACCAAAAATTCAAATAATATATATTATGATATTATCAAAATAAAGAAGAAAAGTAATCAAACAAAGTCATATGAAATCAAATTAAAGGAAATATGCACATGCACAAACAATATCCCCCTTTTTGTTTGATTAAAAAACCAAAAAATTAAAACCATAAATGAATTTTTAAAATTATTAAAACCAATAGATAAATATCTTATCTTTCCAACGTGAAGAGAATCACAAAAATTCAAATAATATATATTACGATATTATCAAAATACAGAAGAAAAGTAATCAAACAAAATCATATGAAATCAAATTAAAGGAAATATGAACATGCACACACAATCTCCCCCTTTTTGTTTGATTAAAAAACCAAAGCATTTAAACCATAAATGAATTTTCAAAATGATTAAAATGAAAAAAACTATTTTTATTTGATTACAAAACCAAAAAAATTAAACCATAAATTAATTTTTGAAATGATTAAAACCAAATTATTTCTGAACAAAAAATATCCCCTTTTTTGTAAATAATAAAAAAGTGAAAACATGCACCCCATAAAAAATGCCGTAAATAAAATTTAAAATTCCAACATACCAAGAGAAAATTTAATTTTCTCAAACTAAGAAGAGACTAAAGGAATTGTAAAAATATTTTCAAGCTAATTTTTAGAACATATAAATTCTAAAACAATATCACCCTTATTCACATGATCTCGACTAAAATTAAATCTATGATCAATATGTTTTGTTCTAGAATATTTTAATGGGTTTTTAGAAATAGAAATTTATTGATATATTGTCACAATAAATCGGTATTTTATCAAGATAAAAAACAAAATCAGATAATGTATTCTTAATTAATAAACATTGAGCACAAATACTAGCAGTAGAGATATAATCAGCTTCTACAGTAGATAAATCAATAGATAATTGTTTTTTAGATGACCAGGAGATTAAATATTTTCCCAAAAAATGACACATACCTGATGTGGATTTTCAGTCAATTATATAGCCTCCAAAATCAAAATCATAATAATATGTTAAATCAAAACTATTATATTTTGGATTAATAAAATAGAATTAACAGTTCATTTAACATATTTAATTATTCTTTTTACAGCTTTAATATGTCTTTAATTATGATCATATTGAAATCTAGAACATAAACAAACACAGAAAATGATATCAGTTCTATATAACAAGATACCTATCATACCACTATAAACTATAAAATCAACTAATTTACCAGATGAATCACTATCTAATTTAAAATTAGTATGCATAAAAGTTTTCATGGATTTATAGGAATCAAGGCCAAATTGTTTAACTAAAAATTTAGCATACTTATATTTATTAAGAAACATTTCATCTTTCCTTTATGAAATTTGAAGTCCAAAAAAGAACATTAATTCTCCCATTAAACTCATGTCAAATTCATAATTCATCAATAAAGAAAAAACATTAGAAATCATTTCACAAGATGATCCAAAAATATATCATCAACATAGATCTGAAAAATTAAAATATCATCAGAATATCGTTTAACAAAAAGATGTGGATCAACATTTCCATTCTTGAAACCATATTTTAATAAAAAATTGAATGTATTTCATACCAATCTTGAGGTGCTTGTTTGAGATTATATAAAACATTAGATAATATAAAAACATGGTTGAGAAATTTTTCATTTTCAAATCCAGGGGGTTGAGAAGCATAATCTTTTTCAAAAATAAAACCATTTAATAAACCACTTTTTACATCCATTTGATATAATTTAAAACCTTGAAAAAATTAAAAAGAAAACAACATTCTAATTCCCTATAACCTAAAAACAGGTTAAAATTAATCTTCAAAGTCTATACATTTTTCTTAAGAGTATCCTTGAGAAAAAATTCTGGATTTGTTTTTGACAATCTGTTCAGATTCATTCATCTTTTTTTAAAGATCCACCTCGTTCCAATTACTTGATTATCTTTAGGAAATTTTACTAAAGTATAAACATTATTTCTAACAAACCGATTTAATTCATCTTGCATAAAAACAATCCAGTTTTCATCTTTTAAAGCATCATTAATATTAACCAGAACGAAATCAGAAATAAACGTAGAATTGGAACAATAATTTAAAATAGAATTTCTGGTTTTGACACCAGAATCAACATTTCCAATTACATTTTCAATAAAATGATCTTTGTGAATATTCCATGATCTTGGATCAGGTTGAGAAGGAGTATGCTCCCCCTCTATTAACTAATTCTTATCATGAGGAATATCTTCACAAAAATTAAAATCCTTAAAAACTCATCATCAATAAAAATAGAATCAGAATTTATTTTAACATTATTTTCATCAAAAATAACATGAACAGATTCTTCAATAACCATCATTATTTTATTATAAACTCTATAAGATTTACTATTATTAGAATAACCAAGAAAAATACATGCATCACTTTTAGCATCAAATATATCTAAATTATCCTTTGAATTTAAAATAATAACCTTCAGCCAAAAACTCCAATGTAACCAATTTTTGGCTTTTTATTTTTGAATAATTCATAAGGACTTTTCTTTTGGAAGGTTTTATTAAGAATTCTATTTCAAATATAACATCCAGCAAAAACAGCCTCAACCCAAAAATATCTAAGAAGATTATATTAACTTAACATAGATTGAGCCATTTCAATAGGACTTCTATTTTTCCGTTCAACAACACCATTTTGTTGTAGTGTTCTAGGAGCAGAGAAATTATGAAGATATCCATTCTTTTCACAGAATTTTTCAAAATCAAAATTATGAATTTCACCTATTTTATCACTACAAATAGAAAACATCATACAACCTTTTTTATTTTGAACTAATTTATATATAGTAGTGAATTTAGATAAAGTATCATTTTTATGAGATAGAAAATATACAGAAGTAAATATACTATAATCATCAATAATAACTAAAGTATATTTCCTTCCACCAAGGATAAAAATTTGAGTTGGACCAAATAAATCAATATTTACTAACAGTAAAGGCTTATTAGTACTTGTCTGATTGATAGGTCTAAAAAAAATTTGTGTTACTTTCCTTTCATTGAGGCATCAAAAATATGAAGTTGTTCTTGCTTCAAAGAAGGAAGCTATAAAACATTCTCATGCTTTGACAGCTTATGCAACATTCTGAAATTAACATGACCTAAATATCGGTGCCAAATGATTTTGTCATTCTAGACAACATTCAAACACTTTAAATGTTGAACAGTTAGTTCGGAAAAATCAATAGTATAAATATTATCTTTTTGATTAGCATAAAATAATTAAGAATCATATTTAAAAACTAAATATTTATCATTTTGAAATTTAACTTATATTCCATCATCATATAATTGCGATATACTAATTAAATTATTTTTTAAACTATCAATATATAAAACATTTGAAATAAATGTAGAATTTGAAAGATCAACTTTACCAAAACCTTTTACTTTGCCTTTGTAATTGTCTCCAAAAGTAACTGAGCCTCCATCACATGTGTGTATGATGAAAAAATTTATGGGTCTCTGGTCATATGTCTAGAGAATCTAATTTCCATGTACCATATGTCATTCTTGAGACGTCCGAGGAATTTTTCCCGCAAAAATCAATTAATTGACAATTTTGGTACCCACGCTACTTTGGGTCCAATAGGATTATTAATACAATTTTAGGTACACATACAGAATTAAAACATGTATTTTAAGGTACTCTCGATAATAAGGATTTTGAAATATTAATTTATGTAAATACCAAAGATTGTTTAAATCTAAGTGAGAAGTAATTGGCGTAGGGACCATTCATGCCCCATTTAAAACAATTAATAGTTGATGTACATCTATTTTAACTTTTAACAAAATTGGTTTTATACATTTGAGGTAATCGTTTAAAATAACCAAAACCATAGTTATTTTTATCAGTTTTAGTCAAAGACATTATCCCATGATATTTTTCATGACCTTGAATAAAAGAAGATAAATTTTGTTTAAGACATTCAACATCCTTTTTCAATTTGTCATTAAAATCTTGAGCAGTTTCCAATTATCATAAACTGTTGAATGAGAACCAGAAGCAGTGTTTGTTGAATTTTAATTTTCATGAAAAATTAATTTATTTTCAGAAAAATGTTTTTCATTTTCTTATTTAAGTTTATTATATGAATCAACATCTTGGAAAAAATATTTTTTTAATCTTTCAATTTATTTATTTATTTCAAAAACATTGGGTTTATCATGGTCATATTCAGAATAAGAACATTCAGAATAATAATTAGAATTAAAAACTGTATCCAGTGATGCCATGAAATATATGTTAGCAGATTATTTGTTATTTCTTGAATGTTCACTAGAATCGGATTATTTGTTATAACTTTAGCTATTTGTCAATGCCATTCTATCATTATTTTTTTATTTGTCTTTATTATTTAGTTTAGGGAAATCATGTTTGATATGGCCTTTCTTCCTGCACTAATAACAAGTTACATAAGAAGAATTTTAATTTGTATCACCTTTCTTATCTCCCATATTTTTTTCTTTTTGGGGGCTTCTATTAAACTGGTGTTTGAATCCTTTCTTTTTCATTCATTTGATGACTCCAGTTACAATACAAGCCATGTATTCCTTTTAAATATCCTATAGATCAGAATAAGAAGAGTCATTAGAAATAACATTTACAGAATTAAATGCTACACATTTTCATTTTTTTGTCTCACATTAGCTATGTTCATCAGTTCCAGTTCATATTGGAGAAGTGATCCAATCAATTCAGCAATTGTGTACTCTTTGATGTTCATTCTTTCATCAATGGCAACCTTATTTGCATTCCATTTCATTGGTAATGCACGTAGGACTCATTCAAAAGTATAGTATTTTCAAGATATTATCTAAGTGAATTCATTCCATTCACAATGATTATGAATCTATGGAAAATTTAGTCTACAGTTTCAAATTCACTCATCTTGATGTCTTGATACTTAGCACGAAGCATTACCAGCTTTGTTTAGAAAAATTTTTTAGAGCCAAGGTGAGTAACTTGTAGAATCTTTCAAATATCCCGAGCTATCTTGCATTGAGACACATGATTAATCTGTTTATATAAAAATATAAAATATTAAAGACTTTGTAATTTAAAACATATCAGGTAGCATGAATTCCTGTAAGAGTATCTGGATCAGCTTTAGGCTATGTGTATTGTTTTGAAATGATAGAACAGTGCTCAATGCTCAACTATATGAGGTATTCTTCCATTCAGGATCTCCTGTATCTATAATCATTGCCATAAAAATGTGGTGGCTTCTAAGGAATCCAAGCATCATTTGAGTTTAATCTTGCCATCTTATAAGATATTTATATTTATAATGTGAGGTCTAGGAATAGGTTATCACAATAAAATATAAAAGAAAAAAATGAATGGATAAATTTCTGAAGGGACATCCAATGGTACCAATATTTGGAATAATGAACCATAAAGATAGAGTAAAATTATTCTTAAGAAGGTTACCCTTTGATACCAACTGTTAGGTTGGATAGGGTTATGCAAGTTTGTCTAGAGGGGGGGGGGGGTGAATAGACGAGATTAAAAAATTAATCAAATGAATTGATTATTTATATTAAATATCAAAGGTAATTATTAAGGTTAATAAGAAGAGGAAAAAGTAAATAATACAAAGATGTATTTAAGTTAATTCGGTCCAAAGTGGACCTACTCTACTCTTATACCTCTCTACTCAGAGAGAGATACGTGTGCACTAAAAATTATTTTTAAATGTAAATCATAAGCCAATTACAAAAACCATTTCTAGTGGAGGGATAACCCCAACGCTGACTTTTGTGTGGGGAGTCACAACCCTTACAACCTGAATTTAGATACCGGGAGTCACAACCCAATTAGTCTTGACATTAGATATAGGGATTCAGAACCCTACGATTCTTACGTTAGAATCCAGGAGTCACAACCTAAGGAAAAAGAATAACCAATAATGCTTTTGTGTGCAAAAACATAAACAGAAAAATATAGTGCAGGTGAGAGATGGGAAGTAGTGCTATAGACTCAGAACCAGATGAAAGAGAATTAAAGCACATATACTATTTCTTGATGTTTAGATCATCACACCTCGTCAATGCAATTGTAGTCGAAGAAGAATTAATTCAACACTTGACAGAACGAGCAGATTGTGAAGCATAGTGTCACAGGATGTTGCAAATGCATAACACATTCAAAGTTCACAACACTTTTTCATTGTACTGTGTTGTTCTATTTTTCTGCAAGAGAGAATGATATATATAAAGAATAAAAATATATAGAAAGATCACCATCTCCACTTCCTTTGAAAATTCATTATTAATCGAGTCATGTGATCCCATAAATATCTCCCTATAAATAGGATCACCATTGCTATTTTTATTCCTGTAGAATAAATATCTAATAAAGGAATTCCAAAATATTTTGAATCAGTATTCCAATAAAATATCCAGAATAAGAAATGCATTTAATTATTTAAAACATAATTTTAAGACCATTTAAAATTATTTAAACGTAGTAAGAGTAGTTCCGGAAAACTTACAGCAGATTCTGGAATTAAATTAAAAAATTTGAATTTAAACAATCTTGAAACATCCAAATTTATTTGAAAAAGACGTTGAAGAACATTATTAATTTATCTCTCAAAATATAACACCAAAAACATTAAAAATAAGTAGATTATGATTCCTATATTTAATGAGGATTTTTTACAAAACAAATCGTTAAAAAATAATCCATATATTTGCAGAAAATCATTTTTTAAAAAAATGCACGGAATGAACAGTAACTTTGGAATGAACAGTAACATCGAAGTGAATAGTAATGTCAGAGTGAACAGTAACGTCAGAGTGAATAGTAACGTTAGAGTGAATAGTCACTTCGGAGTGAACAGTAACATAACATAAGGTATGAATAATAAATTAATGTATGGTATAAACAGTAAAGTAACGTATGGTATGAACAGTATTGTACGGTATGAACATTAAACCATACTTTTGTAAAATAAACCATAAACTATACTTTTGTGAGATAAAAAATGAACCATAAATTTGTGAGATAAACAATGAACCATACAATTGAGATAAACAATGAACCATATTTTGAGATAAAAATAAACCATACTTTTGGGAGATAAAAATGAACCATACTTCTCTGAGATAAACAATGAACCATACTTTTGTGAGATAAACAATGAACTATAATTTTGAGAGATAAAAAATGAACCATACATTTGAGAGATAAAAAATGAACCATACATATGAGATAAAAATGATTGATACTTTTGAGATTAAAATGAACCATACTTTTGTGATATAAAAATTATCCATACTTTTGTGGGATAAAAATGAACCATAGTTTTGGGAAAAAATATGGACAGAATATATTAAAAAATTTAAAATAACTATTAATGGCTCTTAACAGCAGATTCAGAAATTGGTCAAAAAAAGAAGGATTTGTATAAAAACATATTGTATTTCCAAAAAAAATCTGTTGAAACTGATATCTACCGATCCCAAAATCATTAAAAAAAGAAGCAAAACAATTTTGGAAAAACTGGTACTACAAAACAACATAGCATAACTTTATGTAATTAAAATTCCAAACAAAAAATATTTTTAGACTTTTATGTAAAATAATAAAATCAAGATAAACATTTTATATTTCCATATAATTAAGTTTCATGGAAATTAGATAAATATAGAAGTTTTAGTAAAATAAATACAGGAATGTTTTAAAATAGTGAAATGTAGAGTTATTAAAACCATAGTAGAAACATCATTGAATTTTTAGAGAAATAGAAAAGCATTTTCAAACATCCTCATTAACTAATAAAAAATATATAATTATCTTATCTTCCAAACGTGATAAGAATCACAAAAATTCAAAAAATATGAATTAATATATCATCAAAATACAGAAGAAAAGTAATCAAAAAAAATCATATGAAATCAAATTATAATAAATATTCACATGCACAAACACATATCATATCATAATAGTAATCTATCCCCACATAGTTCTCATTTACTTTTTATAAATATAAAGAATGAATATTTGGAGATAGGTATTTTTCTTTAATTTGGTACGTGTTTTGACCAGGTATAAAGTTACCTAGTGTAACTATGTATCTTATAGATATTGGATTAAATCTAGACATATTTCTTTAATATGTATCCTAAATAATTTTGACTCGTATGTGGGAGAAAGGGGAATTTTGTTTTGGATTAACATATTGTCCTAAAATAAGGGATCTGAGTAACACTACATATACCTTCAACAGATTAATCAATAAAAAAATAGTTATTGAATGTTTCCTAAGGATAATTTTACACATACATAGTAATAAACATATTGTTCTTAGTGTAGTCCCATAATTGGAATCAACTATACACCAAGGATGTTGACGTGGATTAAAGTCCCTCATAGGGGATTGAGGCCCTTGGAAAGAAAGAGTATATATGAAGGTTATGGATGTAAGGGAAGGTCCATTGGGATGGAACATAGTTTAAAGAAATAATTCTTAAACAACTGTGTGATGTATTTTAAGGCTAGACATTGAGTACCTAGCGTTATATAGTTTATGTTTGTGTGACATGAACATGAACCTTATATTTTATCATCATGTGGATGGAATTTTGTTGTGCGTGTTCACATAAAGAAAGTAGTGTGATGACCATACAATTAAATTTTATATTTTAAGGATGTTAGTACCATGTATTTTAATGTCTTGAAACCGGGACTTGTGAATTGATGTAAGGATTATGAAATTAATTTAATGAGAAACCATACATTGGTAGGGTTAGGATCTCTTACCCATCTATTATGGAAAGGGTATAATATTATTTGGAATAGATCTTATGTATGATCTAAGGTCCTTTCCATTTTGGTTCCATCTCCATAAGGATTTTTAGTGTCATCAGGGTTCATAGAACTAATAACAACTATCCTTGTAGGAATGAGTGGAGGTGGAATTTCTTATTCAGATCTTTCACTATCTAGTTTTGATGGAATTATAGGTTTTGTAGTGTTTGAATCCTCTTCTTCTCTAGTAGCTCTATCTCCTCAAGATTCATCTTAGATTTCTTATATTTTATGACCTATCCACATATAGAGACATAAAGGAATAAAAATATATTTTTATGGCTAGAACTAACTTTTTCAATATACAACATATAACAGGGTCAGTTTTTTTGTAGTGTGGGTTGTGGTACAATATGACCACTTAGTATATAAAGTCTTATATAGCTAAGATATCACATCTCTATAAACCATATTTTGGTGTATGAAAAATTGATTATCCTTTAAGGCCTTTATTTTCACATTAGTAATTATGTGATAGTTAGGTGAATGGATGGACTCAATGTTATAATCTTAATATAGACTTATCAACCTAAGATATCATAAATTGGCATTATTTTCTATCAATATTGTTTGAGGGACCCTGAATATAGTGATGATATTATTCTTTAAAAAGAATACAATATTATATTTCCTTAACGCCTTTAGTTTTATGGCCTCATCCCAGTTATAAGATAAGTCTTTGGAAGTATGAATTACAAAAACCAACTAGTTTTAAAAGGGGGACAAGGCCCTATGATTTCTATTCCATGTTTATAAAATTACTAGGAGTATTTGGAATAATTCAACAACAACAGGCATTGATGGATGATATAATTATTTATTTTAAAAAAAATGATATTTACTAGTGAATTGAATGCACCCATGTGTCATTATGGTTTAGAAATAGCCATGAATCTATATCTTCTTGGCTAGTTTGGTTCCTAATTAGTGGGAAATATTGGATCTTACATGAACTTCTTTCATTATGATATGGGTTCCATCTTTATTGATGCATTTGAGGAAAAAACTACCAAAACCTTTTTGTAATATAATTTTTTTTCATTTAAGAAATCATATAGAATGTCTTTTTCTAATCAACATCATATTTTTTCCTTCTTATCCCACTCCAATCAATGGATAAAACTTCTGAGATAGTCTATTATAGGGATCATCCATCTAGTAGTGGAATCAACTAGTGGGGATATTTTCATCTCATTCTCTTGGTATATTGTTTTCATTTATTTCATCCTTGTAAAAACAATTAGCTACTAAAACTACATTGGGATGTGTAATTTGGAAAAATATATCATCCAAGTCAAGATTATCCTATCAAGTGGCCATATTAGATAGGGAGATATCAAGATAATTCATTTATCAAGGAGAATGAATCAGCATTTGAACGATGGGGAATTCATCAATAATTAGTCTACTGTAGCCAAGGAGTGGAAAACAATTCCTTCTTAAGGTAATATTTTCCATTAATATTCATAATTACTAGTTTTCAATTTTCCTTAACATTTTAATGGTTTATCTATATTTTTAGGGATAACTCTTGGCCAGTGATGAGAGCTTGGTATTTAACCTCATTGTTAGTTCATCATTTAAATACTATGAAGGAATAAGGCAGAACCTTCTTGGATGGTTAAACAAATTAAATCTAGCGACTAACTATACTGAGCTTTAAGACTTCCATTAATTTCTCAATTGGTCTTTGGGAGGCTCCTTCGAGGTACATCTCCCACGTTTGGTGGTGTAATAGGATTAAAAACTCTCTTTATCGGGGATCCTGGTAGTTACTAGTGCATTCTCTAGAGAAATATGTGTTGTGAGGAAAATATATATATATCTGACCCTTTGATTATCATATTTTCTTATAAAAACAAGTTATAAAACAATAATATGATACCCACCCATCGACCTATGAACTTAGTCAACATTAAGAGGTTGAGGATGTACTTTAGTTTGTTGATGTGGGAGACTAAGAAGAATTCATGGTGCTAAAATTAGTTTCATAGATTTTTAATCCCAAAAATATATTCAAGGATGTTCTTATAAACGTCATAGATTCAGATCACGGAATCTATAATTATTATACAATAATAGTAAAGACTATTTTCCTTTCACGTATCCTTTTTTGTATATGGAGGGTACAGAAAAATTTCCCCATGCTGGACACATATAGGAGGAGAGTATTCCCTTAACTAGTAGCATCTAGACATGTGGGTGAATCAGATATCAATTAATAGATTCAAATACTTCTTAACATTATCCATCCCATTGGTAAGTGACTCCCTTTCTCATTAATTGCACAAATGGAGTCATTTTCTTGCCAAATTATTTAGAAAATTCTTAATATAGGTTAAGAGTATCTAAATCCTTCTAAATTATTCAAGGATTTGGGATGGTCTATTTGCAAGGATTTCATTAGTATTCTCAAATTTGGACTCGATGCCATTTGGTTATACCAAATATCCATGGTATTTTCATAATGGAACCCTAAAGTCGCACTTTAAAGTGTTTATCATTAATTTATTCTATTAAAATCTTCGAAAAAGTTTCTTATGGTTGGAAAGATGATCATAGTTCAACTAAAGATTAACCACCAAATCATAAGCATATAATTCCTTCATCCATCCTAGAAAATTAATAATGATATGGTTCATGGAACATTGATATTCGGTGCATGAATTATTCAAACTGAAGAGAATTACCTTCTAGTAGAATATCCCATAGGGAGATCTAAGATTTGTGGCTTCACAATCTTCATGGGCCATGTTAATCATATTATACCCTGAGTAACCATCTATAAAGTAATATTTATAATCCCATGGATTCATTAATTAGGAATTTTATCATCAAAATTTGAAAAAATACTATTATAATGTGTCACTTGAGATCTATAAAGTCAATGTAAATACCAATCTATAAGTTATTTTACTTAACAAGGAGAACATGGGTAAACCATATTTGGTATATCATCACTAGGATGAATTTAATTTTAAAATATTACCTACTATGGATTATACCTTAGAATAATACGGGATATGTATTATCCATGATGAATTCTTGAAAACATAATGATCATATGGCATGCACATGTGATGGGTTAAAAGTAAAAAAATCCATCCCTCGAATCTCAATTTAATTCCATGAAAACATATAATGGGGAAATTTAAATATTTATATTTATATTTTCTTATCTTCCATGGGCATGGCCACACTGATCAATGTGGTTTATGGGTCCTCTTCTAGACCTATATTTAACTAACTAAGCTCATCAATAGTGGTATAGATTCCTTCCTCAAATTCAATATGGGAATCTATAAGGTTTTCAACCTCTTATTACAAATCAGTAGTGGATGAACCAGGTGATGAAGGGATTCTTTCAGGTATGATATATAGTAAATGGATATATTTATCTATTTTTATATATGTGGAGTCTACCAAACCATAAAAGTGATAATCTAGGGGCATCAGGGTCGAGAGCTTTCCAAATATGCTCAAATTCCTCAAAATTGGAACTAATGGAAGAAGAAGCATTGACATCCCAATATTTAGGAGACATCATATAGGAATTTTCAGATTATATAAATGGTGCAAGTATGTTATTTTATTATGATGGTGGATAAATGGGATCCTATTGTTTCAACAATAGAAATTAGCACTCTTGTTTGGGGTTTTGTCACATCTTTAATCTCCACATGTGTGACCTGATAGTATTTTGATTGGTTGGTTTCAACCCATATGACTATTACTATATAATAATGTAAATTTGAATCCCCCAAACTATAATGTCTCTTATAGGTCATATTTTTTCTTCTATTAGGATGATAGTTAATGCATTATAAATATTAGGTAATCTTCATGGGTATGTAAGGGTGGTTCCAAAACCATTGAGAGTAGAAAACCATGTATTTCCCTATATAATTAGTTTCTTCCCTTATCCCTTATTGAAATATACCTTAGTTTACTAGCTTTCAAAATATTCCAAGTGATTGTTTTTCCATATAAAACATTATCATTTACATTGAGGGAGTTTTTTAAGAAATGATGGTTTGACATTTGAAAAGTCACACAAATATAAAGCTAGGGTCTTAGGAGAAGAAAATTATTTGTTGTGTCTTTCAAGATTACCATGAACGTAGAGTAAGAAACTAGGTCTCCAAACATGGATTTGAGTAATTTTATGACATGGGGTTTCTTGTTCTTTTTGTACCTCATAATGGTTATCGTGGAGGAATAAAAATAATCCTTATTGTATCCCAATAATCAAAGAGTTTGGACAAGTATATGATTAATTCTAGTACCAATATTGATCAGAGCCCAATGAGTATCAATTTTCTCATGATTTCCTAAAGCTATAGGGGTATGATATTCCCTTAAATTATATCCTCTCGTGCTATCTTTATTAATGATATAGTGGAGTGAAATTATATTGAATAATATTTTACATGATACAACTTGGATTTAGTGGCTTCTATATAGAAATCATATAGACTATAGAGTACCTTGAAAAGTAATTTCCTAAGATAAAATTAATCTTGAAGAGAATTCATAATCAATAGATCAAATATGATATCATCTAACTATATTAAAATATTATACTTGTTAACTATATGATATAACTTTCTAACATGGGGTTACTCCTTACCATTTTTCGTAACATCTAAATCACTTCGGTTAGAACAATTTGATTCTTGGATATAAGTTGAAATAAAACATATCATCGATGGGTTATGTCGAGCTAGTTTTTACACTCATCTGGATTGATCATACAATTGTATATCCACCAACTAGTCTTCCAAAAAATAATTTTAATGAAACTTTATGGATTCAGTGGGTTTCTTCATTATCCTATTGTTCATTAGAAGGTAATTGAGTAATGGTTTCATATTAATATATATATTTTACAGATACATGTCAATAATTCTATGTTTCTACTGTGATTATGTCTCCCCATATTTCGTTGGCTTCTACAGTCTCAACCTTTGGATACTTGATTAGGTACATGGATCTCCTTATCATATGCATAATTATCCTTAGATAATGGGTATTCAAAGTGATTGTAACTAATAGAAAGGAAAAATATCCCATCATTTGTTATGGACTACATTTTGGTGGTGTAGTTCCCCTGTTCTGAGTTATGAGAGAAATAATTATACAAGAGTATAAGATTTTTTGGGTTTTGGATGAGAATATTTTTCCATTAAAATATTTTTCTCTTATTTATTTCATCTACCACTATATAATTCTATGGATGGAATCTATTGGAATAATTTAGAAGGATTTGATACATTTCACAAATTGGATGATTGAGATGTGGGCCACTTATGGTGAGACTTTCCCCAATACCATCTATCGATAATTGAGAATTTTATAAAGGATCATTTCTATATGAAGTATAATTTAATATTGTTCTATAATATCTATGTGAAAATTTAAATATTTAGGGTGATTATTGAGGAAAAAATCATTAGGTTTCTTTTCCCCAGTATCTTGAAGAGATTGTATTCCATAGCAGTAATGAGAAACTAGAAACTTATTCTTTCTAGAAAAAATATGTTTTTTTCATTAGTCATCATATAATGAGAGACCTTGGTTTTTATTTTCCACAGAATGGGGATGGTTAGGTTTTTGTTATCACTCAACGAGAGGCATCAATAGATATAGCGATTATTTGTGTTCTTTAGAAACTGATGGTGATTGATTTAGTGTAATATCATTAGTTTATTCCTTACCATAAACTTTTCTATGTTTTTTTGGGGTGGGATAAGATTTATCCCTAATTTACTGAATAAAATCTTCTAGAAATTGATTAATTTAAAAAAACTTCTTATCCCACTTGGATATTTTAATGGGTTGTATGATGTCAATCTTTCATTACGGAGGTTATATTCCCAATAGTCTAGTATCTTTTCCTATTACAGAGGAATAGTGATCGAGTACATGAGAACCACCCATCAGGTGATAAATTCAAAGACACACCAATTTTCACATTTTTTACTATTCTTATAGTAAAAAAAAATCATTTCATAGTGTTGATATTAATTGATAAATTAAACGACATAAAAGGTCTTCCAAACTTGTGGTAGACCCTAATGATAAAAAATTGTTCTAGAAAAAAATTAGTCCCTCTAGATTCTATACATAGAAACTCATTTTCACTACCTATTTCTGATCTTGTGTTCCAATCAGTGGGTTATATTGGGACATGAAATGTGATAGGTACTGTTATGGGTCTTCCACATCATCAAATAATGGGAAAACAAGGTTTGTGAAATTTATCAGAGTGGGAGTGGAATCAACCCATTCAATATATGGTTTCCTTCCAGTCAGAACATGTCAACTCTACTATTTCATGTCCACTATTAAATCTATAAGAGAATCAATATTTATGAGGAGTTTTAGGGGGGAATTTTTCTAATCTTCCCCCTAAGTGATATTACTAGGTGAGACTTGAAATGGATGTCTTATATTCATCAGATGTTGACTACTATTTACATTTGGATGGGGTGACATTCCTAACATGAGGGGATTTGTTACACTAATAGAGTAAAGTCCATTCAGGAATCAGTTATCTAATTAATGTAGAAAATATATCGAGATCTAGATAACGATTATGATCTAAATATTTCATTGTGGGTAGATTAAACTCTTCTTGATAAGTTGGAGGAGGATTATTCACTTTTAATTAAAGGTGATAATCAGTGGGAAAGTTAACGCTAGGTATTTACTTGTGGATCATTATAAAATTAAATATACCATACACATATTTTACCACCTTTTATCATATGGAGATTAATTTAGGATATATTGGTGATGATTGGGAATCACCCACACAAATACATTTATATCAGCCTTGTATTGCACCATTTTTCATAGAGGGTTGGGACTGATTTTAATCATCCACCAATAATTCATACCTCTGATAGGGAATTGGTGATTCATTATGTGGAGGTAGAAATTATCCATGGCCTATGGGTTGGGGTTGACCTATAGTCATCATTGATATCATTCTGACCCACTAAGGGTTTAATGAATCTATGGGTGGGGATGTAAGTAATAATTCCCCCAACCTATAGGAATATTTAATCCCAAATATAATACATGGGAGTTTCCAATAATAAACTATTTTATTTGGATCAATTTCACTCTAGAATGATCAAGGTGTAGTGGTTACACAAAATGTGAACTCCTTTCCATAAGGAGTTACATCACGGCCAAGGGGACTATTTTTATCATCTAAGATTCTTTTTTCAAATTTTTAGAGGTTGATCTTTGGATCCTAAAAATGGACTACTCACTTTAATTTCACCACTATTGTTCCTTATAGAATATAGTGATTTCATGGATTTTCCAACTAGCATGTTCATTATATTGTCTTGCGAACTCTTTTTTGGTAGTGATGTTATATGATTCCATCATTGGCGGTACTCTTGTAACATGAGGATGATTTGATGTTATATGATTCATTCTCACCAAATCCTCTAATACATATACCAAATATGGAATCAATGTTTATTTATAATAGTTCCATAAAACTATATTGAAAATAATACCACAATATCTCACAATGATTTTCAAATTCTATTTTCTATGCTACAATTAAATTTGTAAGGTCTATCTGACATAAACTCTTGTCTGATTTTTATAGATGATCATTATATAAAAAATAAGAGTGTTTCTTATCTATTATCTAGTGGAGGGTTACCCATATACTCCACTATAAGTGAGGCATTAATTTCTCCTTCAACTAGTCAAGGATTAAATATTATAGAATATTAATGGGATAGAACAATGTCATGTGTAAATTTCTCTCCAAATTTCCTTGTAATACTCCCCATCCCTAGATGAAATGTCTTCACTTGATCCAACATTTATTAGGAAGGGAAATGTTCTCCTGAATTGATAGTAGTGGTGTACCATGAGTGATTATCTTGTTTGAGGATGTGACCAGACTCAATCATGGTGTCCCCAGTATAAGGGTGCATTTGAAGTACATTAGATAATGGGAGGACCTTCTAAACATTGTGGAATGTTAATAAAAGGAGTAAATTCACAATAACTAGTAGTGTTCTAATAAGGGTAGGAATTTAATTCCCATTGATCGTCTTATTATAATGAGGACGTTCATGTATAGAATCATAAGGAGAGTCTTTATAATCTAACCTTATGTGGTAGTGAGGAAGACCTTCAAGGAATTTTTATAGGGGGTATCTATATCTAATTATTATAGTATTATATGGAGGAAATCCATGTATGAGGTTGGTTTTACTTTTATAAAGGGTGAAAAATATCAGGCCACTATATATAAGTAATATATGACCTCAAGATGATCCACATTGATCAATGTAGGAATATGTTCATTCTTTTAGACCAATGTTTTCCCATGGAGAGATCATGTTTTAGATGGTATTCATTAGGAATAATATTCACTAATTGTGGTGGTATTATTATAAAAAGGTTATTATACCATTTATAGAGTCAGTTAATAAGCCCCTTTGAGCTGGGTATGAATATGGGATCTCAGTGGGTTGTTAAATGTAATATGATAATTTATCATTCAAAATAAATCTTGTTTTCCCTAATATTCTAAAAAGAATAATTTTGTGAAAGGAAATTCTATGAATAAATTTTTTAATTATTATATTAAATTCAGGAATATTTTTCTCAATAAAATTTAAAAAAAATTAGATATGTTATACCAATATGAATTAATCAGACATTCCATGTTTCTAACAGATAACTTTCTCAAAAGCTAATTTGTTTCCAAATACATTATTAGTAAACATATGTGGGGCCATGATAAGGGTATGAAAATCATCTGGCTCTTCATTTTATTAAGGAAAAGTGTATAATAAGAAAAGACAATAAATATACTTGGTATATTGACAATAAGTGATTTGGGAACATTTTTTTTGATCCTTTGGAATTAAATCATCTCAAAAACATTGATAGAGGATATATCATATTAATAGATGACGTATATCACTAGTATATGTATGATTGGATTCCCCAACTATACTTTAATTAATGAAATTTTATTTATAAACTTCATGAGGTATACATTAATAAGTACAAAGAAATTTTGTTATAGTTAATTAATAATTAATTTTAAAAATGATATTTTTAATGTTTCAAAATCTAATGGAAATCTATTATTTTCCTCATATTGTTTTAAAAATATGTAAATTATATTTTAAAAATATCTTTTAAGTTAATATTTTAAGGGTTTAAGTTCACATGATAAAGAATCCTGGGATTTACATAATAAATGAACTAATTGTAACACTCGCTATCTTATTTAACTCAACTATAATTTGTTAGTTTGACATTTTACCACATTATCTTTCGAAGATATCTTACTTTGGGAAACATTAAAATATAAAAAGAATCAAAAATCTTCTTTCAAATCTAAAAATATTGTCTCTTTTTCAAAATCCCTAGAAACAATTAACCATTACCTTTTTAAGCAAACTCAATTTTATAATATTTGTGGTAAATCTAACTCTTTTATAATTATCGATGAGTACAAAAAGATTAGATTGGATTTTTTATTAGCTCAATATATTATGTCTTGTAAAGTATATATCAAATTTTCAATGAGAAATAAAAATGAAAAAGTATACAAACTCTTTTATATTATAATTGAGTGAGGTTTTTGTTTCTCAAGTATATCATAACTCCTTCTCCACTCCTAGAAAATCTTTTCTAAATGGGGTTTTCAAATGTCTAAACAGGATCCTACAAGAAAAGGATACGACTCTCTTGAATGTGTTAAAACACAATAAATTATTTTTGCAAGAGGATATCAATACTTATTGATTTATTATTACCCTTATTATTATAAAAACTATATTCATAAATACACTAAATTATATTTTGAAAGTTATTTTTTCTAAAGTTGGTTTCATTGATTTTTTTCAATTATTTATTCTTTAATCTATAATACTAAAGAAAATATTCAAATTTTTACCATAAATAAAATCATGGTATCTTTACTGTGTATTGAAAATCTAAATTAAAATATTGAGTCTTAAATAATATGACCAATACATTAGAAGATTCAATTTACATAAAATTCAATAAGAATATTCCTAAATATCATCATCAATTTAATGATTGTATCTACAATATTTGGTAGATTGTAACTAAATCGCCTTATTTTAATGTAATTTAATATAAAATATAACAATGTTTTAGTCTTTTATCAAAGGCATGGCTTCATTATAAGTATCATACCCTTGAGAATTTCATCGATGGATTATAATTTGAAACATATACCAGAAGGTTAGTCTTAAATGAGGTTGGACTCCAAGAATTTCAGTCTCACCGTGAACCTCAATAACTTGATGATCATTTGAATGATGAAAATATAATATTTTCCTAGAAAGAGTATTAAAAAAAGCTGTAAGGAATAATGTTTTAATTATCCTATAAAAACCTGATAATCACTTATTTATTGGAACCAAGTGGATTTTTAATAATAAACATGATGATGAAGGAAATATCATGCATAACATGTCTCCAATAACTACCAAAGGCTATAATCAGGAAGAGTTTTTTGATTATGAGGAAACCATTTTATTCATTACACATATAGAATATGTTAGATATATATTTTATTCCCCATTAAATTTAATTTCAAATTTTTTCAATTAAGTATATCTGTCACGACCCTTCCTCGGGGCCCGTGCCGTGACTACCCCAATCCCTCCTTCCATAGGCCAGGGGCTGGCGACTAGCACCAAGGCGTAAATCCCAGTAAAAAGGGAAGGAATTGCCTTTGTAATGTAAACAATCACACAGAGTACAAGCGGAAGAAGTAAATACTAAGTAAAAACTGAGTACAACAGTAAGTGCAGAAAGTATAAAGGGGCCGGAAAAACAATCCCAAATGTAAAGTACAACTCGAAAGGGAAAACAACAACTGAAAAGTAAAGCTGCTACGCCGAGCTGTCCACTGGAAATCCCACCTGAAGGGTGGGTACAGATAGCTCCTCTACTCCTCGGGACCCATCGTCCTCTTCGAGAATATCCCACCCAGTGGTCCACCTCCGGGTACCGCCTCGTCGTCACGTCCACCTCTAGGTACCGTCTCGTTGTGAGGTCCTCCTCCGGGTACCATCTCGTCGTATAGTCCACCTCCAGGTACCGTCCAGTCCTTGACCACTCGGCCTCTGTGAGCACTGCCCATCGTCTGCAACCAACACAACGAGGTGCGGGCATAGCCCGTGCAGGGGTGAGTATAATGATACTCAGTAGGGACCCTGAGACCCTCAAGGTCTCACTAAAACCAACAAAGATAACCACATAGAATATCTCAACAGATAACCTCTACTTAGGTATATGCCCATACATATACCTAAGTTATCAAGTAACCCATCTCAATCATGAGGAAACACAAGGATTGTGAAATCAACGGATAAATACTACCCAGGTATATGTCTATACATATACCTATGTTATCAAGTGACCCATCTCAATCATGAGGTAAACACAAAGGTCAAAAGTCTTAGCTCAAACCAGGATTTTCATTATCGAAACCGTAACTGCTGAAGAGCTCCGTCTCTGGAGTGTACAGTGGTCCTGTCACGACTCCAAGGTACTGCTCACTAACCCAGGACTGCTGAAGAACTCCACACATCGAGTACTGCGGGCCAGCTGCTACAACCAAGCGCTCCCATGTGCCGCTACAACCAAGCGCACCTCTGTCGTGGGTCTGCCGCTACAACCAAGCACTCCCATGTGCCGCTACAACCAAGAGCACCTCTATCGTGGGTCTGCCGCTACAACCAAGCACTCCCAGGTTCCCCTACAACCAAGCGCACCTCTGTCGTGGGTCTTCCGCTACAACCAAGCGCTCCCATGTGCTGCTACAACCAAGCGCTCCTCTGTCGTGGGTCTGCCGCTACAACCATGCGCTCCCATGTGCTGCTACAACCAAGCGCACCTCTGTAACACACCGAGTCGTTCGATCAGCAGTCGTCGGGTCTCAGCCAGCTACATGGTCTCCATACTCCGCACGCTCGTCACTGGGAGGGTCCGCTCCACGAGCTACAGGTCGATACTGCAAGTATCTCAATGTCCCACGAAGATGTATCTCAAAGGACCGCCTCGTCATAGGTGTCTCAACGCAACAGACGGCGCGTCAATCGGACGCCCGGTCTGTGAGTTATTAGCCTTTTCGTCCCAGGGGCCCGGTTGGTTTCGTGTGCAAACCAACCCGGCCGTATCTCAACTACACCCCAAACTCTCATAGGGTATACTCATAGGGACTGTTTCTCAACGTGATCACCAACGCCGCTGACGGTTCGTCAAACGGACGTGCTGTCAGAAAGGTAACAGCTTTTCCGTTCTAGGGGCCCGGTTGGATTTCAGTGTGATCCCACCCGGACTCTAATCATTTGCATCCAAATCTCGGTCGGAGGATGCCCAAAGTTCGGTATTGTCAACCGTAACTCAACGCAACAGACGACGCATCAATTGGACGCCCGGTCTGAGAGTTACTGGCTTTTTCGTCTCACACCCACCCTGGGAAACTTCCCAGGAGGTCACCCATCCTAATCACTACTCTAGGCCTAGCACGTTTAACTATGGAGTTTTAACCACGTAGGCTCCCGAAAAGGATGGTGCACCTTGAGTATAGTATACCGAAACGACCGTCTCGATCCAAGGATCGTGTTGCCGCTGAAGGCGAGTCGTTTGGAGGCTCGTAGCCCAAGATACGGGCATTTGACCAAACCGCTCGGTAACGGGGGTTTGGGGCCCGGGCCGTCCCGGCCCGAGACCCCCCGGATCGCCCGAACCGGGTCGACCTGCCCCGGACGGGGTCGACCCGCCCCGGCACAGCCCGGAACGGCCCGGCGCGGCCCGGCCCGGCGAACCGGCCAGGCGCGCCGGTTCGGCGCAACGAGCTGGCTGGAAACGGGGGGCCACCTGCCCCCCCTTTGTGAAACCGGCACCCCTCATAATGGGGGGCCAAATAACTGCCCGGGGGAATTAAATTCCCCCGGCTTCCACCAACTCGGTCGGCCCGACCTGGCCGGCCGGCTTCTTGTCAACAGGACCGGCAAGGGCCGGTCCTCTTCCGTCTTCCGGCACCGGCGGCCCGGCTGTCCGTCGGTCATCACGATCCGCCGCGGCCTGGAACCGGCTGCGGCCTTCGTCATCCGGCGCGGTGCGACGGCACCGCGCCCCTCCGCCGCGGCCCCGCTCCGGCCGCGGCGTCTTCGGTTTCCTTCGACGCGGCGCGACGACGTCGCGTTCATGATAATTCTTTCCACGGCGTGGCGCGACGGCGCCTCACAATAATTTCCGTGTGATTCCCGCGTGGTGCGACGGCACCATGCTATCTCGTTTCATCCGCAAGAAACATTCAAGAACAAAGGAGGGGGGTTCGGCCGTGTTTGTGCGGTCCGGTACCCCTCTCGTTAGACGATAACATTTAATCGTTCATCCTCAAGTTTGTTATGCTAGAACCAAGAACGGAAAATAATTAAATAAAGCAACAACAAACCCCTACATCGGATTCGAAGTTCATTCGTCACCGATGCGGAAATCGGTGTCGCGGAAGACATCCTCGCGGAACGTGCCTCCGTAATCGTCATTGACGAAGTCCTGGATCTAAGCAGTGTCAGTTCGTTGACGTCGGGAAACGTTCGAAGATGAAGAGTCGTCGATGTTCCTTGCAGATGACGCCCATTCATTCAACATGGAAGGAGGTCGTGGAATGCAAGAAGAAGTGTCAACTTTCTGCTTTGGAAAAAGGCGTTCTTCGTTGGAGAACTCTAATTCTCCCAAGTGTTGGGCGTCGCGGTACTTTACCAGCGTTTCGTCGCTTGGTGAAGCCGTCCCCCAAACCCTCTCCCAAGATCCCTATATATAGGTGAGGGGGAGAGGTATGTAAGCATCGTGGTTACATAATTTTAAAAAAAAGGGGTTCGGGTGAAATAAATTGCGTTGACGCAATTAAAGAGGTCCGTTGGCACCACTTAAGAGGGGAGGGTGCCAAGGAGTTTCTCCGCAATTAATGGGGAGTTGAGGAATTAAGAGGGGCCCGTGCCGTGACTACCCCAAGCCCGCCTTCAATAGGACAGGGGATGGCGACTAGCACCAAGGCGTAAATCCCGGTAAAAAGGGAAGGCATTGCCTTTGTAAAGTAAACAATCACACAGAGTACAAGCGGAAGAAGTAAATACTAAGTAAAAACTGAGTACAACAGTAAGTGAGGAAAGTATAAAGGGGCCGGAAATACAAGCCCAACTGTAAAGTACAACTCGAAAGGGAAAACAACAACTGAAAAGTAAAGATGCTACGCCGAGTTGTCCACTGGAAATCCCACCTGAAGGGTGGGTACAGATAGCTCCTCTACTCCTCGGGTCCCGTCGTCCGCTCCGAGTATGTCCCACCCAGTGGTCCACCTCCGGGTACCACCTCGTCGTCACGTCCACCTCTGGGTACAGTCTCATCGTGAGGTCCTCCTCTGGGTACCATCTCGTCGTATAGTCCACCTCCAGGTACCGTCCAGTCCTCGAACACTCGGCCTCTGTCAGCATTGCCCGTCGTCTGCAACCAACAAAACGAGGTGCGGGCATAGCCCATGCAGGGGTGAGTATAACGATACTCAGTAGGGACCCCGAGACCCTCAAGGTCTCAATAAAACCAACAAGGATAACCACATAGAAGATCTCAACAGATGGCCTTACTTAGGTATATGCCCATACATATAACTAAGTTATCAAGTAACTCATCTCAATCATGAGGAAACACAAGGATTGTGAAATCAACGGATAACTACTGCCCAGGTATATGTCCATACATATACCTACGTTATCAAGTGACCCATCTCAATCATGAGGTAAACACAAAGGTCAAAAGTCTCAGCTCAAACCATGATTTTCATTATCGAAACCGTAACTGCTGAAGAGCTCCGTCTCTGGAGTGTACAGTGGTCCTGTCACGACTCCGAGGTACTGCTCCCTAACCCAGGACTGCTGAAGAACTCCACCCATCGAGTACTGCGGGCCAGCTGCAACAACCAAGCGCTCCCATGTGCCGCTACAACCAAGCGCACCTCTGTCGTGGGTCTGCCGCTACAACCAAGCGCTCACATGTGCCCCTACAACCAAGCGCACCTCTGTCGTGGGGCTGCCGCTACAACCAAGCGCTCCCATGTGCCGCTACAACCAAGCGCACCTCTGTCGTGGGTCTGCCGCTACAACCAAGCGCTCTCATGTGCCGCTACAACCAAGCGACCCTCTGTCGTGGGTCTGCCGCTACAACCAAGCGCTCCAATGTGCCGCTACAACCAAGCGCACCTCTGTAACACACCGAGTCGTTCGATCAGCAGTCGTCGGGTCTCAGCCAGCTACCCGGTCTCCGTACTCCGCACGCTCGTCACTGGGAGGGTCCGCTCCACGAGCTACAGGTCGATACTGCAAGTATCTCAAAGTCCCACGAAGAAGTATCTCAAAGGACCGTCTCGTCATAGGGTTCTCAACGCAATAGACGGCGCGTCAATCGGACGCCCGGTCTGTGAGTTATTAGCCTTTTCGTCCGAGGGGCCCGGTTGGTTTCGTGTGCGAACCAACCCGGCCGTATCTCAACTGCACCCCAAACTCTCATAGGGTATAATCATAGGGACTATTTCTCAACGCGATCACCAACACCGCTGACGGTTCGTCAAACGGACGTTCTGTAAGAAAGGTAACAGCTTTTCCGTTCTAGGGGCCTGGTTGGATTTCGGTGCGATCCAACCCGGACACTATCCATTTGCATCCAAATCTCAGTCGGAGGATGCCCAAAGTTCGGTATTGTCAACCGAAACTCAACGCAACAGACGGCGAATCAATCGAACGCCCGGTCTGAGAGTTATTGGCTTTTTCATCTCACACCCACCCTGGGAAACTTCCCAGGAGGTCACCCATCCTGATCACTACTCTAGGCCAAGCACGCTTAACTATGGAGTTTTAACCACGTAGGCTCCCGAAAAGGAAGGTGCACATTGAGTATAGTATACCGAAACGACCGTCTCGATCCAAGGATCGTGTTGCCGCTGACGGCGAGTCGTTTGGAGGCTTGTAGCCCAAGATACGGGCATTTGACCAAACCGCTCGGTAACAGGGGTTTCGGGCCCGGGCCGTCCCGGCCCGAGACCCCCCGGATGGCCCAAAAAGTTATTTTTTTAAATGGTGTTATTAGGGAAAATATTTTGGTGGATCAACCACCTAGTTTTTAAAATCCAAAATTTATAATTCATGAATTCAGGTTAACAAAATATATGTATGGTTCGAGACAATACCCTCAAAATTAGTATGAATGGTTAAGAAGATTAATTTTATATAATTATTTCAAAATTCGAAAATTCAATTCCAATATTAATCTAAAAAAATTTAAATAATTTATTAATTATGGAAATTTATACTGATGATTTTATTTTCATATCAAATATGAAAAAAAAAATTATATTTAATTGTATGATATAGTAAGTAAAGTGTTTGAAATTTGTTTTATTATATAACTAATATTATTCCTTGGTTTTTAAATTTCATAAAATTTTGATAGAAAATTTTAATAACAATGCAAATACACTAACAAAAATTTAAGAAATTCTCGCATGGACCATAATAAGAAAATTAATAAACTAATTAGTATAACTTGTAATCTTGGATTGAGTGAAGGTAAAAAATGATTCAACAAAATTATTTATATAAGTAATATTGGAATTGTTTTTTACCTTACTACGAACTAGAATAAAATCATTTTTATTTAATTCATTTTTGTTGTCATCAAGAAAACCCAAACTAATTTCATTTCAAATATCTCAAAATATTTTTTCAATAATTGCAAACAACTAAAAACATTAAATTTTTTATCCTATGTAATTTTATTTTGAACATAATTTATTTTCCAATGAGGGATTTGGAGGATTGAAACTACATTAGAAAAATACTGGGCAAAATTTTCTTCTACTTGGAAAATCAATTATGCCATGTAGTAGTAAGAAGGAAAACTCCTTCGCTATTTCTATATTAAAGTGGAATACATAGCCACTGGGAGTTTTTGCACGCAAATAATATGGATAAAACATACTATCATAGATATTAGGCCAATATATTATCATATATCTATCATGTGTGATGATAAAATCATGATTAGTATACAAAAAATCATGTCCAAAATTCTTGTACTAAGTACATAGATCGTAGACATCATATTTAGTGTGATTAACTTCAATGGGGTTATATAATTATTGAATTTGTTTGAACTAACCTTTAATTGATTGACATATTCACTAAACCACATCCTCTTGATCAATTTGACATTATTAAATGACATTCAGGTATTTTTATATTGTGATAATTATATCTTAACCTTGTGAATATTGAGAATTATTCATTTATGTTTTTTAATTTTTTGTATTTTTTTTAAAAAAAATTATTTGTTTTTCAAGATATTTTTTTTCAAACCTTCAAATTTTATTAATGTTTTGTATTTAGGATGATCTTTGATTACCGATGATAGATATGAAAATTCATCTTTTGTGTGATGTATCTGAACATATCTATATAAATATGTTCTTTGTTACTGTTATCACAATATTCGTATGAATGTGCATTATATCGCTTCTTATTATCTGATTTTACATACATAAAATAACTTTTCATTTTTATATCCTCTTGATTTTTAACATAATAAAAGTGATAAAAATAGCAGTCTAGTTGATAATTCATTTAAAATTAGATATGATATCCTATTAATGGAATGTGTCCACACTTTCCAATTATGGAATAATCTTCTACAGCAGAAATATAAGATATCTTCTTCTTCATATCATTACATTCTTTAAAAATCACTTTATACAAATCAATATTTATATAAATAGTCCATCCCATTTTTGATATGATCTAAAATCATTAAATGACATATGAATGTCTTGTTAATGTAATCATGAATTTCTGAAAAATAGAAAACCATTCAAAGGATATCTATATAGTTGTACTAATATTGTAAGAAAAAATTATGAGAGGCTTCATAATATAAAATAGATATATATATTATATGGTGTATAAGATAAACATAATTAAACATTTCGTAGTATAATTCATTTTGTAATATAATTATGTTACTAATGTGTGATGCATATTATTCAAAAATTAGTATGACATTCAAAAGATAACATTTTATGGATATCTATTTTATATGATATTGAATTCTCATAAATTAATTATTTATAAAGTATCTATCATTGAATATACAAAAACAAAATCATTCTATTCATAATATAACAGCTCAAATAGTATGATAATCATTGAACATATCAATTTTTATTCTGAGTACATAGAAGACATTCTTTCAAAACATTAATTCTCATTAGATGAAACACATTTGGTGTAGTATGAATACTTCAGATGTAATAATATGACTACATTTATAGCCAGCATAAGAAAAATTCCATAGATAAAAATATTTTTTAAAACACTTAAAAAAACAATTTAAATAAAAATATGGAATTCATGAATCATCAAAACACACATAAATACTAAGATATGTTATAACAATATATGTTAGTCCAACAACATAGCATGAGAAGAAATTATGGTAGGAGTATAAAAATTTGGATTCAAATTATTGTGAACACATCCAAAAGGCCCTACATAAATGTTTTGAGAATTTCCAATAAGTAACACCCATTATGTTCTGAAAAAATCCAGGTATGTCAATAATTTATAATCTCATGAGATATAAAGCCATAACCAATGCATTAGAGGACTCTGTTAGACCAATGATATCCCCATCCATTCATATGTTTGGATTATGAATTCTATAATATACCATATCTCGAGAAAATTATGTAAATAAAATAAGATTGATCAGATTTCCAAATGGAATAAAATAATAAGAATTTAAGAATTGAATTAGTTGATAAAAATAGATGTATCATCCAGAAAGACTGTTAATAAAGTAATATATAATGTACTTTATAAACCATTACTCCATTATATGTAAATATTTTTGTTGTAAAAAGGAAAATGAAATAAATATCCTGAAAAAGAATTTCATAAAACATTTATAATAGCATAGTAAAATGATGACGTTATGCATCACCTCACATGTTTTCTTTTGATACGTTGGAATGAAAAAAAATCAAATGCAATTTGTCAATAAATATAAATAATGGATCATTGAAAATTACATAAATGTTATCCAATGGAAAAATTGAGTGAAATATATAGAGAGGAATGTAAAATTCAAATCCTTTTTAATATTTTGATATTGGTTTTATTGAATCCAACATTTTAAAATGGGTGATAAACCTTTCATTTAAAATGGGTAAATAAATATTTATATATAAATAATAAAATAATATTTATATGGATTTATAAATAATAATGTATATCATTTACAGGATGAGAAAACCAGTAAATGATGGAGAAATATCACTTTTGGAGGGGGATATAAATATTTCTTAGGATCATCAAATTTAATAAAGAATGAAATCCATTAGAGAATATTTATTTTATATGAAAATTTAATTATATATAGAATATTTAATAAAAACAGTTTATCATCATCAAAATATTTAGCAAAATAATTTTTTACATACATATTCTATGAAATATAATTATTTCTCAATAAAACAAGATGATTTATGAAAGCCCCTTATACTTTCTCTCGAGTTACCTGAGAGTGATTTAATCACTGGTATCATAAATATAACCATATTAATCAACTAAATGACATACATATTCATATTTATTTTAATTAATACAATTTAATTTCAATACATGATTATATATTCATCAACTAGTTAATGATTATTTTAATTATAATATGTTTTCAATTTTAATTATTTCACCTATGTTTTTATAATAGTGACATAAAACCCCATAATTCGACACCAATTTCATAATTTATGTTTTAATAATGTTTTTTAAATACTTTATTTCATTTAGTTATGATTTCCCATGTTTTTATGATAAATATGACGACATTTTGTGAAAATGGAAACAATGGGGAGTTTTATTCATCTAATTTACTGATATTAAAGGATTAATTTATAATGATAATTAAATTATATCTTATACTTTAGGAATAAAAAATCATTAAATATATTATTTCTTAAAATCATAAACATTCATAATATTTAATTTATAACCTTCCATATAATGTGGGGGTGAATAATTAAATATGTGTCTTCATTAAGGCGGTAGTTCGTACATTCACAAATATGAAACAATCATCTTTCATAGAATGAAAAGTAGGTGAGAATTTATTTATCAATTAAATTTATTAATAATGTTTTAAATATAATATTTACTCATTAAATAATCTATTTTAGTCATCCATATAAGGTTGTTATGGAAAAACAGACATCATCCTTCATAGAGGTGGTAGTCCACACATACGTATGAATAACGATTTCATTTATCTAAATGAAATGGGGAAAGGTGGAAAATGTTTATAACCTAAATAATATATAATTTATTATAAAAATAAAACATATTTAATAATTTCATAATCATAAACATATATTTTTATGAGAATAATTGAAAAAAAGAGGATAGTGAGTGGTTTGTACTTACATTAAGAAATTGAACTTTCCCTTGTAGTATATATTTAAAATAAAAACCATATGACAATTTCAGGGGACTAAAGGCTTATATTAACAGAATATGACTATAATAGAAGTAAAATATTAGTCATTTATGTGGAATTTTAATTTTTATAGTTTCCTTTATGGGGTGATGGA
The DNA here is from genome assembly GCA_963277665.1 of Viscum album. Classification (NCBI taxonomy): domain Eukaryota; kingdom Viridiplantae; phylum Streptophyta; class Magnoliopsida; order Santalales; family Viscaceae; genus Viscum; species Viscum album. The sequence goes on along the minus strand of OY728166.1, from coordinate 154,445,314 downwards.
ACGCCCCTTATATAAGAGGAAGGAATAAGGACCCTTCCTTAAACATTACATAATCTTGAATTTAGTGATTAATTCACATTGAGGATCATTTCGGGTATAGAGAATTAGAAAATTAGGTCATACCTATTACATCTAAAAAATTACAAATTAGACACTTCTGGTAAGTTTCCATTTTTTCCTTTAAAGAGAAACTCTTAAAAAAGAAACTTGTGTATTTCTATGTTTTACACAACATGAATTTTCATTGATCCCATCCTTGACCTTATTCATCATTAAGTCCTATGAAAAACATTTCAAAACATGGTATGAGAATAAAAAAGCTCAGTAAGGCTAATACAATAAAGATTGAAAAAATTATCCCATCAATAAAAACAAATCAATGAAACAATATTTTTCAATCATAACATTCCTTATAAAATCATATGATTTATGAATAACACAAAGAAATCATTAATCATAAAGGTAACTTATGGAATACATAACATACATACATTTTTTCTTTCACAGCTACATAGGGAGTTATGTTTGGAATAACCATCATAATATATTCCTTAAATCTCTTATGAGAATCATTAACGTTTACCTCCATCACATTACCCAATGCATTGGAGAGCTATCTTGGGCTCACCCACCCAAGGTTTATCACAGAACCACCCATATGCGTAAATAATTCCCAACAACCATAACATATTCACAACACATTAAACAATAATAATTTAAACATAACATTTCCATATTTCAATCACAAAATACCATTCATAGTTATTGACATAAACAATGATTTTTCAAAAAAAATTCAAAACCATTTAAAAAATTTAATAAAGAGATTTTTGATTCAAAGTGTCCCATACCACTTTGAAGCTTTTAATTTCAAAACATTAATGTATATATAAATAAATCTGTATAACCCAAAGAATGGAAATTGGGTTAAAAAGTCCCCTTACTGAAATTAGACAGACTAACGACATCGCTTTAAAATTAAGAATATGTGTTGATGAGAGAGAATAGGGTATCTCATCAAATGAAAATAAAATTTATAGAAATAAGGATATGTAAGAACATATCCCAAAATTTTATAATTCAAAAATAACATAAATTAGTCTTTGACTAGAAGAGGAGTGTGAAAGGTTCCCTTTCCGATTTGGTAACTTATGAAACATACACTATATTAAAGAAGGGTCATACAGTTAAAATTTAAATACCCATAAATTAATGTATATTACACAATGAATACAATTAAAGGAAGTTCATACACTACAAAAAATAAAATAGTGGCAAATATAGAATGAATCTCACAGGAATAACAAGTGAGATGAAAAAACTCTTACAATGATGTAATCAATCGATTTTTATAAGAAAATGTTAATAACCACCAAATGAATTACTGAATAACAAGATTATAAATATAATAATTTTAGGATATATCAAATGGTAGTACACAGTAAATCACATTCAATAAATAAGTGGCAAACAATGGAAGTATTAAGGAATTAAAAGTAGGATAATAAACCCCTTATCTCGTGTCCGACTTGACCAGTTCTTTATTTAATCACCCGAATAACAAAATAAATTTAATTTATACTTTCTTAAGAACCTTTTTCAAGTTTATTATTCCTTTTATATCACTTTTTGTAATTCCCCGACCCTAGTTACCCATATTCGGTGCATTATTTTAATACATTGGCATGATTACAAGGAATCATATCCTAAAGGACCAATCAGTTTAGCAGTCTTGGAAAATATATTACATAAATTAAAATTACATTACAATTTCAAACGTAAAACTCAACATAAATAGTTCCTTGAGAATGACATTATTCCCTTTATCTTAACCCTTCATATCATTCATAATACACTTCTTGGAATCCTGGGAAAAATAAAACATAGAAAGGGGTAAGCTCAAATGCTCATTAATGGTAAGAAATACAGTAGAAAATGACCTAAATATTAATAATGGTGAATAATTGAAACCACATTCCTTTACCAATAATAATCATGAATACTTTTATGGCAAGAATATGATTTGAGAAAATAATTCCATAACAAAACATAATCTTGGGTATTCTACTAGTCGAATAACCACATGAACCATCAATATTATTTCTATAAAGAGGGAATGTATAATGCCAGACATTCTAAAACATTTTATCAAGGCCTCAGACTAGATTTATAAAAATTATTAAGGCCTCGAACAAAACCATAAATCAAATTTGGAAAAGGCCTCGGCCAATTCCACGCCTATTTGTCTCATGAGACCTACCGATGCATCGAGGAGCTATAGCGGGATCCACCAGTCACTTACAATGTCCAATACATTCATAATATGAAAAGATTGAAACATAACATAAACATTAATATAATAACTAGGATACAAAATGTTAATATTTTAACCATAAACCATGAATGGTATAAAAATAACACATCCATAGTCAAACATATCACAAAACCTTCAATATAATATGGAAGTTTTGTATCATAATAAATCAACTTCAAAACAAGTTTGAAATCCATTAAAGGATTTGACTAAGATGGAAATTATTTCTAAATCTCTTTGATTGAAATAACCCTTTTCATGAAAACATTGAAAAGTAACACAATTTAGAAAAGAAGGCATTTAAAGGCATTTTTGAATCAAAGTGCCCCATACCACTTTAAAACATTTTAAAGTAATTAAAATTTTAAAACATTCATGTCCCTTTAAATAAATCCATAAAACCATTTTGCAAACATGGATATTAATTATAATGGTTTAGAAGAAAAAAACATTAAAACATTTAAAATGATGTTGACATAGATGAAATCAAAACTATTTGAGAGGAATATCTCTTTTTTTGAAATCATTTAAGAGTCACATAATTATAAAAGAAAACATTTACTTTGAAAATATTTTTATAATCTTTTAAGGTAAGCTTCGACAATTTTATAATGGTGGAAAATAGACGCACCCGCTGTATAAGTTAAAAAACGACATTCTTACCTTATTTTTGTCGAAATGGTTAAGAATGACCTTGTTTGGAAAAAGATAGAACGATTCCTTTCAAAACTTTTTATAAAAAGTAAAAAAAGTGTACAAATGACCTTAACCCATAGTCTTTAAAATAGTAATAATGATTTGAAATACATTTTTAAGAATCATGGATGTGGATGATAAAGAGGTCCAATTAGACAATTACATATAAACAACCTCGGATAATAAAGAGATTGTGAAATAAACCCTTACCAATTTGGCAACTTACGAAATATAAACCAAATTAAAGACATATCATACAATGAATATGTAAATACACATAATTTAAAGTGTATTACAAAAATAATACAATTATGGGCATTACATACACCACACTAAAGGTAATAGTGGCAATATGGCACGAATCTCGCGTGAATATGGAGTGAGATGAAAACCCCTTACCTTGAACTTTCCTTTAGTCAAGGGTACATTTAACCTCCTATTTGAAGACTATAGTATGTTATGAAATTATAACATAACCATATTAATATTTATGATATCATACATTATTCATTTATAACTTTATACTACCCATTTAATAATAATTTCCATGTTATATTAAAATCTTGGGTAATAATCGCTTTCATTATCGTACGTGTTTTAACTTGTTACTTTTGATTGCATTACTTAGATCATGATTTAAATACTTCAAGAAAATAAAACATGATTTATATATCATATATATTTATAATATAAATATGTATAATTGACATATATATGAAATGGAAAACACCGTTTATGGAGATGGTAGTCCGTACGTACGAGTAAACGTTGTTTCCGTTTTCATATAGCATTGAATGGAAGTAAGTGAATAATATATATGTAATTACATAAATACTTATATATATATATATATAAATATATATATCTTCAGTATCATTATTATGTCATATATTACATACTTATTAGTAATATATATTTTTATAATCGTCTATGAATGGTGAACTTGTAAATGAATCTCATCGCGTCGTGGAGACGGTAATCCGTACATAAGCATGAGCAAAAATATCATTCTTTTTATATTCAAATAATATATAATTTGATGTTATATAATATATAAAAAATCCTTATAATTTTATATTTATTATTTACATCAAATACAAATCATTATTATACCCATCCAAATAATAATGTATTGAATAACAATTACACCACGACGTGGAGACAGTAAGCCATACATACACACGTATGGTGACATGTCATTCAAAGGATGTATAGAATACTGAATATGGTTTTAAAATATTTATAATACCCTCACAGTATATAGGATATAATATAGTTATTATTCTATAATGTAAATAATAAGGAAAGAATAAGTTGAAGAAGAAAGGAACTTGATCAAGGGTGGTGAAAACATTACCTCTTTTTCGGGTTATTCCTTTTGATTTGATCAAAAGGGCTCCTTAGGTTGGATTTATGACTAAAGTAATGACTCTAGGTTGAGGTGAGGGAAGTTGAGAGGATAATCATGCAAGGTTTGGCTGAAACAAAAGTCTTTTAAGGTACGAATAATTGGTTAGAAGCTTATTCCTTTTATAAGGGGGAGGTGGTGCTCTTTAGAAAAAACTTATATTAATAATTTGAAATAAATTAATATTCAGTTTATAATGGATCAAAAGTATATTATTCAAATAATAAGGTGTTTATGGATCCAATTACATTAATCCAATAGATTTTAGATAGGTTTGGGTCACTATATTTACCTTATCTTTTAGATTTAACTCTTAGTTAATTAGTTTGACACTTAACATGTAACTTTGTATTTTTATATTATATAGTCAATAAAATTACTATAAACTTTCAAGAGACCACAATGTGGTAATGTAATGATACAAATATCATGATATACGTCATTTGGCTGAATCTAAGATTTTTAGGAATATAATATCAATTAATAATATAATATTTTTTTAAAAAAAATCATTTATGTCAATTTTGACAATATTTAATAATTGATTTCTGTTAAAGTATTAACAACTTTATTAGTTCAAAAAAAATTAATTTAAGAAATCCTAACATATCAAATTTACCAATAAAATTATATTATGGCATCCAAACGTTAAATTATATTTATTTTAACATTTATAATACTAATTATTTGATTTTATCAATAATAAGAAAAATACATCATCAATATTCTGTCATAAATAAATTTACTTATTCAAAGTCTAAAAATTATAAATAAAATACTATTATTTCTGAAATAGTTTTATATTTATAATAAATATTTATAGTTGAAAATATAATATATATAACCCTATGTAAAAATTGTTTTTCTAAAAGATATATGCTTAAGTCATTTTTGTAGTTACTTTAACATAATTAATATAAAGTGTCATTATCACTTACAAGTGGATACATGGACTCTAAAAATAGACCCAATGATTCCCATGGTCGGATATGTTTCAAAAAATAGGGTTAATACACGTTTTAGGGTTATTTATTACTATTATAATATTATTTATTTTCCCTTATTTACCGGATTTAGCCTTTAACCATGGTAAATAAAATATTTACCGAAGTAATTATTCAAAATGTCTAAAAATAAAAGTTTCCTATTTACACAATTTGGAACTCCTGATTCCAAATATGGAATCCATTTTTTCTAAATTAATAACACATAAGTGGAAGAAAATAATTTAAAATTAATTTCCATTGTAAAAAAAGCGTGTTTTTAAGAGATAATAACTATCAAAAGATTTGCACTTGCTTATTTCCAGTTTAAATGTGAAATTACATCCAATGAACAAAATTGGATTATATTTTAAAAATATAATCTAATTATATTCTAAAATAACTCAAATTCATTATTTATAACTAATAATTATTTCGATTAAAAAAGTTGTTTTAAATTAAAATTTAGTAATTTTCACTATTCATCAAAATATGAAAGTTTTCCAAAAAGTAACAAAAATTCACCATAAGGTAATTTCAATAATTAGATTCCAAAAATGAAGACCATTTTTAAATATAAAATGTATAAAATTTTAAAAAGTGGGTATTACTATTCATAACAGCTAGTTTGATTGGTTGTAGTGTGTGTTAGAACTCGAAGTTGCGTACAACACATGCTATTGCATTATTCAAAGAGAAGAGTACCATGGAAGCTTGAGGTGTTACATTATCCCCTCCTTCAATAAATTGCATCCTCGCAATTTTAAAATTATTTTTCAAAAAAAATAGGTTGAAAAAAGAAAATACCTTTGGGAAAACCCACATCGGATATTAGGTTAATAAAATTTAGTCTTAATAAGAGGAAAAGGGAAATAAAAGTGTCACCACCAAATTTTAATCTTGATTAGGATAAAATTGGTAGAAATTAGAGACATATAATTAGAGGACAAAAATAAACATATAAAGGTAGGGATTGAGGTCGTCAGTCACAAACAAGTGTAAAATTTATGGCCTTAAATTCATCAGTCTATGATGATTTAAAAAACAATCGGTTCAACAAAACATATGGTATTAGGATAAAACATTTTTGGTTTTAAGATCCTTTCACTGAAGTATAAGAATTAATTTTTCATAGAATAATAGAAGAACAGAAATATATACTTGAAAAGTAGAGTCCCATATTTTAACTAATTTTTACCACAAACTAATCTTTCACTATGAAAGATAATAGAACTTAAAATTAATATTATATTTATCTTATAATATAGGGTTCAAAAGAAATGAATTTATAATTCATATACCAGATTTTTTTTTAAAAAGGCTACATTATTCAATCCAGGACATCACGTTGGCCAATGGTAGGTGATACACCCTTGTCGCCCTTCAGTTGCGAGTTCAATTCTTGCGGCCTTACCGGACGTGACAGGTTGCCGCCTGACCTCCAGGTTTTCCTTTTATGGCTATCCAAAAATCATCACAATCTAGAATTATCCAAAATAATTCCTTCCAAACTCACAGTCTAAAATTTATAAGGAAGTTAAACACAATGAAGATCATTTTTTCCACGTAATAACATGGGAACACCTTCATCATGAATTCTTTTAAAACACTACAACATCTTGAATTACCATAAAACCATATTGATTACATTCATGATCCCTTATTCCTTATATAATACTAGATATACTCCTTCTATACAAAAATGTTTTAAATTCCAATAATTATGTAATATACAATTCATTAATCAGTTCCAGGGTAATCAAGAATATCCAATATAATTTATCCAAATCAATCTTGTATTATTCCTAAATCATTACCTCGGTATCAGAACCATATTATGGTTTATCATTCTGTCAACCATATATTTTCCAAAAATTTAACCTTCTATTGAGTCATTATTATTGGTTCCACACAAAATCAAGTCCTTAATGAAGTTGGAATGCAATACAATCCTTATATAATCTTTAATTATTATAACCAGTACATTGTTAATACAACACTCAAATGAAATAATTCTCTAATAACAACATAAGAACTCTATTCATTCCTCTTCATCTGTGGTTGTATCATAATTTGCTTATTATCCAATAGCATCATTTGGGGCATACTCTGATGATTTGTACATTGGTTCACGTAGTGTCCCAACTCTTTACAGACGAAGCATTGTACATTTGAAATATTTTTCTGACCCTTCTATTCAAGTACTTGGTGTCCTTTTTCTCCACACTTATAACAAACTCCCATTACCTTCAGGAAAGTTCCAGGGTGTTTCTTCCCACTGTTAACACATATAGTAAAATCCTTCTTTACCTTCTTCCCTTTATCTGTTCTCATCTCTACCATCCTTTTCTTCTCTGGCATCCCTTCAAATCCATAGGACTCCGAGAATTATTTATTTATCTTATCAACACACGATACTATTTCTTCATATGATGATAATACATGGGAGATTATTTCCCTTCTAAATTATTTCTTAAGACCATGAATGATGTGATCCTTATTACTCTTTGGATCATGCATATTTCTAGAGTTCTCATTCCTTCTACTGGGCGCCATTTCTAAACAATGGCATACAGTAGGTCAGTTTATGAATTGCAATGAAAAAATCCAAACCTGTTAAATACCTAACATAAATTGAACAGTTTATGGATATAATCCATAATCATAAAAAAAAATTTCTTTGAGGAAGTATATACTCATAAACCCTTTATAATGGTTTGTAAAGAAAATGAGAATTATCTTAAGAATATCCTCCAGGAGTGTCGTAACCAAGAGTGTAGTGAGGCCCATTGACATTCACCAGTTCTGATTCGAGTCTAGATCTAAGCAATTTTTTTTGGTTTTACCCCTAGGTACATTTGTGCCAGAGCCGCCTCTACCAGCTCGTATCCAGACAGGGATTTATTGCTCGTAAAACTCGCAAAATCTCTATAATATGAAAATTCATGGAAGTTCTTCTATTCTAATCTTCAAAGTATATCTTAGGGATATATGCTCTAATCAAAGTTTATCTAAATCTAGTTTCCAAGGTTATTAATAAACATACTCTGATACCAACTGTAACACCCCGACCCTAGTTACCCTGTGTCGGTGAATTATTTTAATACATTGGTATGATTACAAGGAATCAAGTCCCAAAAGACCGATCAGTTTATCATTCATGGAAAATATATTACATACATTAACATTACGTTACAATTTAAAACATAAAACACAGCATAAATAGATCCTTGAGAACTCTATTATTCCCTTTTGCTTAACCCTTCATATCAATCATAATACTCTTATTGGAATCTAGGGAAAATTAAAACATAGAAAGGGGTGAGATCAAAGGCTCAGTAAGGGTAAGAAATAAAGTGGAAAATGAAATAAATATTAAGCATGGTGATTAATTGAAACCACACGACTTTACCAATAATAAACATGAATACTTATATGGAAAGAATATGAGTTGAGCAAATAATTCCATAATAAAACATAATCATGGGTATTCAACTATTCAAATGACCACATGAACCATCAATATTATTTCCATAATGAGGGAATGTATAATTCCAGCCATTCTAAAACATTTTGTCAAGGCCTTGTCCAAGATGTCTAAAAATTATTAAGGCCTCGGCCAAAACCATAAATCAAATTGGGAAAAGGCCTCAGCCAATTCCACATCTAGTTGTCTCATAAGACCTACCAATGCATCGATGAGCTATAGCAGGCTCCACCAATCAATTACTATGACCAATACATTCCTCATATGAAAAGGTTGAAACATAACATATACATTCATATAAGAACTATGATATAAAATGTCAATAGTTTAACCATAAACCTTGAATTGTATAAAAATAACACATTCATAGTCAAACATATCACAAAACCTTCAATACAATATGGATGTTTGGTATCATAATAAATCTACTTAAAAACAAGTTTAAAATACATTAAAGGATTTGAAATATATGGAAATGATTTGTAAAACACTTTGATTGAAATATCCCATTTCATGAAAACATTTAAATGTCACAAAATTTATAAAGGAAGACATTTAAAGGAATTTTTGAATCAAAGTGTCCCATACCACTTTGAGAAACATTAAAGTAATTAAAATTTTTAAACATTAATGTACCTTTAAATAAATCCTTAAAACCATTTTGCAAACATGGACATTAATGAAAATGGATTAGAAGAATAAATCTTTAAAACATTTAAAATGATGTTGACATAGATGAAATCAAAACTATTTGAGAGGAATATCACTTTTTTTAAATCATTTAAGAGTCACATAATTATAAAAGAAAACATTTAATTTGAAAATATTCTTATAATCATTTATGGGAAGATTTGAAAATTTTATAATAGCAGGAAATATCCGCACCCGCCGTATAAGATAAAAAAACACATTCTTTCCTTAATTTTGTCGAAAAGGTTAAAAAGGACCTTGTTTGGAAAACAATCGAAAGATTCCTTTCAAACCATTTTATAAATAGTCATACAAGGGTATAAATGACCATAAACCATATTCTGTAAAATATTAAGAATGATTTGTAATACAATTTTAAGAATCATGGATGTGGATGATAAAGAGGTCCGAGTAGATAATTACGTATAAACAACCTCGGATAATGAAGATATTGTCAAATAAACCCTTACCAATTTGGTAACTTATGAAACATAAACCACATGAAAGAGATATCATACAATGAATATGTAAATAAACATAAATTAAAGGGTATTATACAAATAATACAATTATGGGTAGTACATACACCACACAAATGGCAATAGTGGAAATATGGCACAAATATCAATGGAATAAGGAGTGAGATGAAAACCCCTTACCTTGCACTTTCCTTTAGTAGAGGGTATGTTTGACCTCATGTATGAAGACTATAGTATGTTATTAAATTATACCAGAACTATATTAATATTTATTATATCATAAATTATTCATTTTTGACTTTATACTAATCATTTAATAATAATTTCCATGTTATATTAATATCTCGGGTAACAATTGCTTTCTTTATCGTACGTGTTTTAACTTGTTACTCTTGATTGTATTACATAGATCATGATTTAAATAATTCAATAATATAAAAAATGATTTATATAACATATATATTTAGAATATAAATATGTATAATAGACATATATATTAAATGGAAAAGAGCATTTATGGAGACGGTAGTCCGTACGTAGGCATAAACGCTGTTTCCGTTTTCATATAGTATTGAACAGAAGTAAGTGAATAGGATATATGTAAGTACATAAATAATTATATTTATAAATATATATATCTCCAGTATAATTATTATGTCATATAATACATACTTATTAGTAATATATATTTTTATAATCCTAGATGAATGGTGAACTTTGAAATGAATCTCATCGCGTCGTGGAGATGATAATCTGTACGTACGCACGAGAGAAAATATCATACTTTTGATATTAAAATAGTATATAATTGGATGATATATCATATATAACGAACCATTATCATGTTATATTTATTATTTAATGCAAATACACATCATTATCATACCCATCCAAATAATAATGTATTGAATAACAATTACACCAAGACGTGGAGACGGTAAGCCATATGTACGCACGTATGGCGACATGTCATTAAAAGGATGGATATAATAATGAATATGGTTGTAAAATATTAATAATAACATCAATTTTTATATAAGATACTGGATTTATTTTTTTATAATGGAAATAAAAAAGAAAGAAGATGTTGAAGAATAAAGGAACTTGAAAGTGGGTGGTGAAAACATTACCTCTTCTTCAGGTTCTTCCTTTTGATTTGATCAAAATGGATTTTTAGGTTGGCTTTCTGACTAAAATAAGGCATCAAGGTTGAAGTGAGGGAAGTTTAGAGGATAATTGGGAAGGTTTTTTCCGAACTAAAAGGATTTGAAGGTATGAATAATTGGTTAGAAGGGGTGTCCTTTTATTAGGGGGAGGAGGGGATCTTTAGGAAAACCATAAAGTATTGTTTTATAATAAATTCATATTCAGTTTATAAAGGCTCCAAAGTGGATTATTAAAAGTATAAGGTGAGTATGGGTCGAAATAATTTCATACAATATATTTTAGACAGTATTGGGTCACTATATTAACCATATCATTTATATTTAACTCTTAGTAAATTAGTTTGACACTTACCATGTCACTTTATATTTTTATATTATATAGTCAATAAACATACAATAAACATACAAGAGACCCCCATAGTGGTCCATTAATGATAAAAATATCATGATATAAGACTTTTGGTAGAACCATATATTTTTAAGAATAGAATATCAATTAATAATATAAAATATGTTTTAAAAAACTAATTTATGTTATTTTTGAAAATATTTAATAATTGATTTTTGTTAAAGTATTTAAATCATTATTAATAAGAAACAAATTCATTTAAGAAATATTAACATGTCATATTTACCAATAAATTTTGTGGATGGCATCGAAACATTAAATTATATTTATTTTAACATTTATAATACTAATTATTTGATTCTTTCATTAATAAGGAAAATACTGCATCATTATTGTGTCATAAATAAATTTAATTATTAAATGTCTAAAATTATAAATAAAATACCATTTTTTAGGAAATATTTTTATCTTTCTAATTAATATTTTTAGTTTAAAATATAACATATATAACCCTATGTAGAAATTGATTTTCTATAAGATATATGCTTGAGTCATTTTTACAGTTACTTTATCTTAATTAATATAAAGTGACATTATCACTTACAAGTGGATCCAGGGGATCACAAAATTGACCCAAAGATGCCCATGGTCGGATATGTATCAACCAATAGGGTTAGGACACGTTTTAGGGTAATTTTTTACTATTATAATATTATTTTTTTACCCTTATTTATCGGATTTACCCTTTCATCATGGTAAATAAAATATTTACAGAAGTAATTAATCAAAATGTATAAAAATAAAATTTAATTATTTAAAAAATTTGTAACTCCTGAATCTAAATATGGAATCAATTTTTCTAAATTCATAACACCGAAGTGGGATAAATTAATTTAAAATCAATTCCCGTTGTTAAAACAAAATGCGTGTTTTTAAGAGATAATAACTATCAAAAGATTGGCACTTTCTTTTGTCCAGTTTAAATGTGAAATTATATCCCATGACCAAAATTAGATTAAATGGTAAAAATATAATCGAATTTTACTCTAAAATCACTCAAATTCATAATTTATCACTATTAATTATTTCGATTAAAAAAGTTGTTTTTAATTAAAATTTAGTAATTTTCACTATTCATAAAAATATGAAAGTTATCCGAAAAGTACCAAAACATAACCCTAAGCTAATTTCGATATTTTAAATCCAAAAATGAAGTCCATTTTGAAAGATAAAATGTATAAATTTCGAAAAATCGGTATTACTATTCCTAACGTCTAGTTTGATTGGTTGTAGTGTGTGTTAGAAATCGAAGTTGCGTACAACAAATGCTACTGCATTATTCAATGATAAGCATACCATGTAAGCTTATTGTGTTACAATTATTACAATTTTATAATCATTTTTAAATCATTTAAGTTAATAATTGTCGTTTTGTTGATATTTTGTACTTGATTCAAAAATCAACATCTTATAATTACATGTTGTTCATGTGGTACAAATTCCATTATCTCTATAATTATATTCATGATTTATATATCATATATAAATTTTATATCCAGTATATGTATGTATTTATAATATTACATAACGCTTGGAGATAAGAAATGAAATGCACCGTTCATGGAGACGGTAAGCCATACGTACGCATGGACGCTACTTTCATTTTTATTTCATATTTAATGGAATGAAATCATAATGATAAATAAATATATTATAATTACATTATAATATAATATATAATTTAATTAACTTTATCATTTATATGTTCCATGAATGACATGAACCAGTCATATCACATTGAGGGGGCAGTAGTCTGCACTTCCTCAAATGAAATTATCGCATTTACCTATTATGAAAACCATAAAGGTATGCAATAAATTAAACATACAGAAGTATATACACAATATAAATATAATATATATCAAATATAAATATATTTACATCATAATGGATACCATAAGAGGTGGTAGGAGAAGATTGAACAATCATCATTTAGGGAGTTAGTAGTTCGCCGTCCATAGAAACATTATATTCATTACCCATTAGACGGAGGTGTGGGTAAGTGTAGTTAGAATACTTATCACAACAACAACCTAGTATCTTTATGATACTTTTCTTCTTATAAAAGAAAGGAATAAAATATTTTAGGGGGTTGGAGAAGAAAAATAAAAGAAATTAACTTATGATAAGATGTTAACTTTAAATCGGGCAACTCCCGTTGGTTTGAACCAAGTTGATTTTTTGAAGTTCCTTCTACCTAAGGGAGGGATTCTAAGATAAATATAAGGATCTTGAGAGATTATTATTGAATAGTTTGGATGATCATTGGGGATTGAGATGTGTGAGTAATGGGTTAGAGGTGAGGACTTTTTATAAGGGGGAGGATGGGTTCTTTAGGATAGTTTGAAAATATTATTTTATTATATAATGATTTTAGGTTTCTAAAGGTACAAAACATATTAAACTAGAAGATAATATGACTATCGCTAGAAATAAAATAATCAAATAAGAACTGGATAGGTTTTGGATATTGTTTTAATTTTTATAATCTTATTTATTTAAATAATTGATTAATGAGGTAAACACTACATCCATATTAGGTCATAAATAATTTTATTTATTTGATGTCTAAAAATTATAAATAAACTACCAGGATGTATTAAATATTTTTATATTTCTAATTAATATTTATAGTTAAATTTACCAATTATATAACCCCATATTAAAATTGTTTTATTAAAACAATACTTGTTTATGATATTTTTATTTTTTACTTTAAATAAAAAGTTATTAATGTCATTATCTTACCCAAATGGTTTTAAATAGACAAAAACAATACAAAAATATTTTATTGGTCGGCTATTATTTACCCAATAAGTTTAGGACAAATGTTAATGTAATTTTAAATTATTACAATATTATTTTTACACTGAATTACCATATTTACATTAAACCCCAGTAAATAAAAGTCAAAAATAACTATTCACCAAAAATTATTTTCATCTTATTGAACCAAATTTTACTTAATCATAATGAAAATTTATGTATGATTTTCAAAATTCAATTCACATAAGTGGTAAAATTTCATTTAAATGAAAAAGTCGTCTTTTTAACAACTACTAAGTGTTTTCACTAATCATCAAAATTTGAATGTTTTCAGAAAAAACCAGAAATTTAGCCTTATATATATTTGATATTCCAAATTAAAAAATTATGTCTATTTTACCAAATTCAAAACATAAAAGTTGCAATAATTAATTTAAAATTAATTCCCATTGTCCAAACCGAAATCATGTTTTTGAGATATAATAAATATCAAAATATTGACAGTAGTTTATGTTTAATTTCAAAGTGAAATTACTTATAATGACAAAAATTGGATTAAATGAAAAAGATATAATCTAATTACACTTTAAAAATATTTAAAAATATAATCTTACCATATAAATAAATTATATTAAAAGGAATTTTTCAATTAAAATGCAGTGTTTGTCATTATTCATAAAAAATTGACCTTTTTAAAAAAAATGCAAAAATACCCAAAGTAAATTTTGATGTCCTGATTATAAAGAAAATTATTATTTTGTCAAATAGAATATATAAAAGTGACCAAAAATAGATTAAGGAGGGTTCACCATCAAAAGGCATTAAATTCCATATTTTAATGAATATTAGAGTATTTATGCTTAAAATTAGATTCATTCACATTTTACGCGTCTAAATTTTATTGGAAAAATTTATAAACAGTTAAATAACATGTATAATCATATTGTCGTTTGTTCTGTTCATTCCTACCATTATAATGGCTAGGCTTTAACAACCATTTAAAATAATAATATATTATTGTATTTTAGTATGACTCAGCATTGTGTGCAACATAAGAATTCAGAGAAACCCATTGTTGTGTGTTAGGTATGCCATTAAATATAGAATCCCCTTTAAAAAAATTAATATTGAATTCATTAATATTAAGTAATATGAAAATTTCATAGTCTTTATTTTCCTAGGAGGTTACAGAGGGAATGTCATTTTGGTACATATTACATATAATTATATAAGGAGCACATGTTTCATAATGAAATTTGGCCAAAAATAGAAAATAATGGTGTTTAGATACGTTTTGATCCATACACACCTCTTCCAATCATTTTATGAAATTTTTTTTAACATTTTTTACTTCATTCACCTAAATTTTACATTTTTTTTACTATTTTTACTTTTACCATGGTAACTCATCTTTTAACATACATAAATTTTTGTATGACCAAAAAAATACCATTATTATAAAATTTGGATATTATTATCAAAAAAATAAAATATATTTTATAATAAATAATTTTTTGAAGTGATAATACATAATTCTAAAATAATAAATGTATAACACATTATAAACAATTTTAGAGAAAAATATAACAATAGTTCTAAAAGATCAAATACAGGTTTATAGAGTAAACATAATATTTTTAATGTTATAAATTTACTTTTGAGATATATAATTAAATTTAAAACTAGATTCACAAATTATGGGTTGTTCTTATATCCTGATGATGTAAAGAACATGATATTTAAAAAAATAATATTTTCCACTATTCACCTAAAAATAAATATATTTTGAAAAAATGAAAAAATTCTTAATAATATAATTTTATAATAATAAATCAAGAAAGGTTGTTAATTTTTTTAAACCGAAATTATAAAATATATGAATTTTTCGTTTAAATGGAACTATATAATGAAAAAAAATTCATATTAAAATTATTTTTCTAAATATTTTGTATGGGTATTCTTATTAAATATCAATTTTGAATTTAAAATTTTGATAGTATAATAATTAACTGAAATACATATGTTTACCAAAAATAATTGGATTCTTAAATAAGTAAAATACAAATATTTTTTAATAAAACTATTCATCTTAATGCTTAAAAAACATTGATAGTTATTTAACATTGTTATTTTAATTTCATAAGTAAATAATTATTAAATGTGTCCTTCATCATTTCAATATAAATTTAATAAAAATTGTACCTTTATTTAAACTTACCAAGTTAGTGTCTTCTTTTGAAATGATATGTTTATATAATTAAAAAGTGTATGGTTCATTTTGGTTTGATGTTGTATGTGAAACAAGATATTTAACATGATGCTCATTTTTAGGATGAATATTCATTAAAATTGTGAAATCATTAAATAATACAAGATTCATAAAAATGAGTCTATGAGTCAATAAACAGTACCCTTTAGGAAATAACATAATAATATTAAAATGTGTCATGAAATTAAACTAATAACGTGTGTTATAGTTAACCACAAAGACATTTTTTCTATACTATCAAATTCTAACCACCAAATCCTAACATATTATTCTAGGTATTATCACGTTTGTACTATGTTTTGATTGGGTTGCTACCCATATACCCTTTTTGGCATCTTCTAGCAACCTATTTACCTATTTTGGCTTTTCCCAATCACTGTATAACCTTTTGAACTGGGGATATTGCTTATGTATCCTTAATGTCATAAAGTAACAACTCATGAACCCATTTGAGATCAAATTAAATATAACCATTCCTAATTAATTATTATTCTACAACAAATTCACCCTTATAATTGTGTTAAACCATGTATATGTGTGAAATGTTTTCATTAAAACATTCATAATTTCTTCATCAAAACATTAACCTATAGGAATGAAATGGGTTTCATGAAAACCTCCATAATAAGTGATTATAATCCATCCATATAAATAATTTGAATGTTTTATTTAGATAATATACATATTGAATCATAAGATACATAAAACTATGTCAACATAGATGAAAATTCATTTTAATAACATTTGAAAATTCCATTGAAAATTTAAAAGAAATATTCTTTACTTCTTGAAAAATATTATTTAAAAAGTAATTAATTTATAAAATAATGTGATTAAAATTTAAATTAAAAAATGTGAACATTTTTATTAGCATGTTTCATAATTATGACTCGGGAATATATAATGAAAATATAGTCACTTGTAAAATGATTATCAACAATAATCCATTCACAATTTTCAAATGAATGTCAATGCTCGAAGAAAATGACCATACAAAATTTTTTAATAGAAAATTCATTTCATAAATTAAGTCAATATATTTTGAAATTATATTTAAAATAATATATATAAATATAGATATATCTATAAAGAAAAATAAATAATATTTACATGATGAGGAAATATTTTGGCCTAAAATGAATATATATGGTTGGTCCGTCTTACAACAAATATTTCTTTTGAATTACGAGAAAAAGAGAAATGATATTGTAAGGAAACAAAAAATTTACTCTAAAAACCAAGAAGAATAATGATGTGGTTTAAAATAGTAATTTTATATCAATTTACCTAGATAAAAACTTAGTTATAAGAAATATTCATTTCAATGTGAGATTAAATAGAAAACACTTAAAATTTTGTAACTAAATGGAACTATCATGAGTCATGAAAAATTAATGTTCCCATCTAAAATGAATAACTGGGTAGCTAGTGACAGTCATGGTCAATTCATATAATAATGTAGAAAATAATTTTCCAGATAAAAGTCAGTGATTTTTGGTTGATTGTCCAGAAAACATGAATTAATGAAACGGGGTGACAAATGTGAATTTTTTTTAAAAAATAAAGCTAAAATAATAGAATATAATGAATAACTAGACAATAAACATTTTATGGTTTCACCTAAATTATGATTAATTTAAATTTTTGATAATTTTGTGTTAAAGTTATTAATGGAAATAATTTTACCATGGGGATTAAATTATGTTACAATTTCTGGGCCCGATAACATGTAGTTATGTAGTTAATTAAAAATCCCATTTTATGGTGATTGAATGTTCAAATACACAATAAAAATTATTCCTAAAATAAAGGAAAAAGTCTCAACCGATGGTCTTGAAATATCTTATTGAAACTCCATTATTTTTTTCCAATTTTTTATTCATGTTCTGATATGACACTTCAATTTCCCATATAATTTAGTGTATTGTTTTTAAATATTATATCTTATTAATTTGAAGCAAGTAACTGTGATGACATATGATTTTGAGGCCCAGTGTTCCCGAAATAAATGTCTAAAAAATATTAAATATATTAAATAGTGCACTCGAGTGGTTTTCATAAAATATTGTAATATCATCTAAATGGGTGTCTATATTATAAATCTGAGGGTACTATTGCATTCAGAGAAACTATTTTTCAATTGGGAAGCCTATCACTGGACAACGTGGGTCAGCTATGAATTATCATTTTTGGACATTTTAAAGGATGAAATAAATCATGAATTTATTTTAATATTTTAATGTTTCGTAGGGACACATCATAAATTCCATTAATTTTCCTTTTAAGATGGTATGTAGGGTTAGATTCATAACCCTATAACTTTTTAGAGGCTCTATATAGAACCTGGTGAATTTTATCTATGGAAAACGCCGACAGGTCTTGTATTGGAGATGGACGGTTGTCGTTCTTCAGCAATCTAACCAAATTTCATGATGCGGTGATCAAACCTCTTTATAAAATGATTCAACCATGAAGTAGGGAATGATATTTCAACTCTTTCTTTACCTGTTCTTTTAATTAACAGTGAACATAGATCAGACCACGAATAAGTTGACATGCAGCTTGATTGATCTTACAGGAGGGTTTGATCGTTTGAATTTGGGGATGATTATACTAATTTTTTATCGTGAATTTTCGTATGTAATGGATGAAGGCCAGAATTAACAACAACCGAGATTTGATCCATAGGATATTCAATGCTCTTTTCTCCCCTGAAATTCTTCACATTATTTTTGTTCTATACATTCTTCGTGGTTTAGAGACAAACAATAGTTGTGACTTTGTTTCATGGAACAATGATCCGAAATGGAAGATCCAGAATCTGTATGACACAATGGAGGTATGATGATGGTTTTTATTGTAGATCAAACAAAATTGGGTTTCAATTTCATATTCTTCATCAAAAATGATGAATGAAGATGGTCTTACTTTCCGAGTAGATTCAAGGATCGAATTGATCTGATTCAGGGATCGTAGGACTAGATGACCCTGGATCTCAGGTTTCCCAACCACGCATGGACTGAAATAATAGATGGAGTAGCAAAGGAGACAACGTAGTTTTAACTAGCGTATCGAGAAAATATTGATGAATAAACCATATATTTCATAATTAATAGCATGTGGGACACGTTAAGCGGTGACTGGAGTTTTTTAGGAAGCAAAGTGTCACACTGCCTGTGACCCCTATCACAAGGCATGTGGGCCCTCCCTGAGGCTTGAAATATATCTCATGAGTTACAAGGACATAGGTTGTAGTATATATATTTACTATATAGAATTTACCCTACCATATAGCTGGTCCCGTAGTAGATACACGGGTTACTCCATGTACTGGTACATTGGTCAAAAATCACGGTTTGGAAGCATGTACATGCACAAATCCAAAGTACAAAGGTGGACCCTATGTAGTAATACATGATGTGTGAGTCTTTATTCACTCCGTGTATATCTCTTCATCTTGACATGTCCTGATGAGATGGGTCTTTGAACACAGGCAGTACCAGGGGTCAAGGGACACAATGTGTGACCCTGCTACATGATCCGTACCTATTCTTAAGTGACTTGAATCCCTTTTCCACCATATCGTGGAAAAATTTTAGTTGGGTTGGGTATCTTTCTTGATCATATAATAGATAGTTGGTATTATTTCTTATTCATATGAGTATTGTTCCTTCAGTATGATATTATTAGATATTGTCATGAATCTCCTCTCAGAGGCCCAAAGGAGAGTCATATATCCATTCTTGTTCTCTAAGTATATTCTCGATATCGGTGGAACCAATCCTACTCGACATAGATCCTCTACCTAAAATCTGAATCAAATGAGTCGTGTTATCAACTCATGTCTCTAATAGTGATCCTAATCTGTGTATCATGATCTTTCCCACTCGTGGAGTGAATTCTCTCAAAACAAGAGTATCATATTATATATTCAAATATATTGGTTTATCTCTCTTATGATGGTTCCTGATGAGCATTATTTCTAAATAAGATGTTAGCAGTACAATGCAACTCAGGAGTGTGTTCTACCATATGATTTCATTGAAGAATCTTCAGACTGAATCGCTAGTGATGACATGCGGTAGTTGTGACTTACCTCTAGGATACTGGTCTAGGTTTGATAACATATGTATCAAGTTATATGTGTTGTAGACATATACTGTGTAAAGATAATTGTATCTTCCACTTTGTATTTCATTGAGGTTTTGGTTTGTCCTACTGATTATTTTTATACTCACCCATGCATAGTTTTTTTGTGCACATGTTGTGTCTTGTGAAAATGAATGAATTTTTCACAGACTCAATTGAATACCAAGACAGAACTTAGCATTATGAGTTTAGGAATGATGAGGTTTTCATATAGTTTTCAGTAGTGGTACCAGTCACTATTTTTTACATGTTGGATGTTTTAGATTGCAGACACATTCTTTTAGTGGGATTGATTTCTATCCCAAATTACATTACTAGATATTACCTTCCTATTTTAATATGTTGGTTGGGTTTAGTGTTATGCATGCATTTTTTCATTATTGGTTTTTACTTTTCATAATTTGTGACTTGGAGATGTTTTTTTGTGTACAGGTACATAGGAAATTCTACCCATGTTGTTGATATGCCAACTCGATTCTAGTCATCATCCCCTGGCCTATTGAACACAGTCGTAGGGTGTCGTGACATGGGTCCCACTAGGACGGGTCACGATAGATTAGTATCAGATTTGTTTGGTTATATCTTAGGACAAAGAGTTTATGAGAATGGTTTGGGAAACTAAAAATAGGTTTTTTGAGATTGGATTTTAGTCCAGTGACACCCGTGATGGTGTGGGTGGCTGATGTATCCAGACATCAGGACACTAATAACCAACATTTTGAATTGGTACATGAGGACACTGGTTACAGGGAGTATAATGGAACATGCATCATATTGTAATGGGTTATGTTTCCATGTCCTTCTTGAGTCACCTATCTAGATATACTCATGGACCATGGTATATATGTTTCCCTTAAGGCATGCCTCTGAAATGCAAACCATCTTGGATTCAGTAGCTCTATCATGTGGATTACCCCCTTAGTTATGAGTCTTTGATATAGGGACATGTTCCATACTTGTTACCTCTAAGAGGGGAACCATCTATACTACTACCAGTGGAGAAGCACTTGGTACCTATAGTACCTGTATATAAGCAGCGTAGGTGGAGTGCACACCATGAGTTTCAAATACAGAGACCCCTTAGGTTCAGAGGTGAGCCCAACCCTCAAGCTATTATAGACTGGATTGAAGTGGTTACCAATGGTTTTCATCTAATGAAGACACCAGCATACCAGATGGTGATCCTGGTGGTGATCCTTCTTCTGGGTTCTATAGGGCGATAGTGGAGATTGTCCAATTAGACTCACAATAAGGAAACACATTCACGGATAGAGTTAGAGTATCTATTTAGAGATGATTTCTCTCTAGTTACGCGGTGAGCAGTGTGTATATAAGAGATTTTTTATCTCCAATAATGTATCTTGATGGAGGATGGCTATATTTGTCTTCTATACCTTATATTTCGTAGGTGATAGTCATTCATTTCATTCCACTTAACATGTACGGGACCTTGATATTATAGTAAAACCCATGAATCGACCCTTGCAGTTGGTGACACATTCGAGAGGAGACTTGATGGTCAAAAACTTTAATCTAACAGTGTGATCTGACACTTGTAGGTGAGAGTTTCAAATGGATCCTCCTAGTGGAAATTTTAAGGCCTTACAACGTCAATCTCAGTATGGATTTTTTATCTTGTGTTAATGACTAGATTGACTATATTGGGAAAAATGTGTTTTGTGTCCATATTAATGGGATAATGTTTTCTTTTGTTGGTTAAATGGAATACTAGATAAGACAATATGTTCACATTCATAAGAGGGTTTAGATGATAACTCATGAGTTTTCTAGACTTACCCCTGGATAAGTAGATGTTATGAGCTTTCAGTTCCAAATAGTAGCGGGGAAGTATTAGGATTCCATTCAAAAGATGTTCCAGGGTGACCTCTCGGTTGGGAGATCGACTTATTTATCAATTTACACCCTAATATGGAACCAATATCATCACCAATGTATCGACGGTCACCTCCATATTTTCACAAGATAAGGGTGTAGTTGGAGGAATTGTAGATAAAGGGATTCATGAGGTTTAGTATTTCACCCTAGAAGTCCCTATTTTGGTTTTCAATGAAGGTAGATGAAAGATTGAGGTTTTGTGTTGGTTATCATCACTTGGGACAGGTGACTATGAAGAATCAGTATCAACTACCAAGGATTAATTCCCTCTATGATCAGTTGAGAGGGGTATGATAGTTCTTGAAGGTCGGCCATTGATCAGGCTATAACCGGATGCATGTATAGGATAAAGATATACTGATGAGGGATCTCAGATGCTACCATGGTCATTATGAGTACATGTGGATTCCATTTAGTGTGATAAAAACCCATGTAGTGTTCAAGGGGATAATTAAATGGACCATTCATCCTTACTTATACAAGTTCATGATAGTCTTCAATGAAGATATCCTTGTGTACTCGACGTACGAGGGGGAGAATTTGAGGCACCTACGGATGGTTCTAAATGTACTCCGAGAGATCCATCTTTATGGAAACCTCTAAGCGTTTCAGTTTTGGGATTAGGTGGTCCACATTTTACGACATGTTGAATTTTTAGATGGATTGGATGTGAACCTGACCATGGTGGAGGCATTGTTAAAAATGGGTCCACCTAGGAGTGTGACAGAGGTATATAGCTTCCTTAGGATGTGAGTGTATTACCGTAGATTTGTACCTGATTTATACAAGATATAAACACCTATGAAATCATCAACTCAAAACGGGAATACTTTTATCTAGATGGAGATGTTCTAGTTTTTGTTTTAGCAGTTGAGGTTGAGTTTGATGAGCACTCCGATCATGATATTTCTAAAGGAGGATGTCTAGTACGTAGTGTTCTGTGATGCATTCGGGACGGGACTAAGTTGTGCCCTAATGCAAAGGAATGAAGTGATTTCCTAAGGTTAATGATATTTTAGACCCATTGATAAGAACTACATGACCACCAATCTTGATTTTTTAGTGGTAGTCTTTGTATTGAAGATGTGGCGACACTACCTAATGGGTGAGGAGTTTTTCATCTAATCTGGCCACAAGAGTCTCAAGTACATCTTCTCTCAGAAGGAACTAAACATGCGATAGAGGATATTCCTAGAGTTTTTCTAGGACTATGACTATTATATTGTCTATACACATGGGAAGGGGAACCTTGTGGATGATTCTCTTATCAATAGATCTAGTTCTTAGTTTTTGAATGAGGCGTTAGATTCGTAAGCCCCATTACAATTATCATTTATGGATGGAGATGGATCATCATACACCTAGTCGATGGTTTTAACCCCTTCACTATTCTAGTTATTTTGAGGGTAACAACCTGGGGATACCTACTGTGATACCCTAAATGCTTAGATGTACATTAGGAATGCACATGATGGATATTAACAAGGTGGGGAGCATGTCATCATTTCAAGAGGATGCACAATTATACTAGTGGAATTTTGGGAGTATATTCTTAGGGAGTTTCATGAATCCCTTTTATAGGGACACCCTGGTGTGTTAAATATGTACTAGGACCTCTGATATTAGTTTTTGTGGATAGAGATATAGAAAGTGGTGGCATAGTTTCCTTGTCGACGCCTTACATGCCAGCAGGTGAAGGCTAAGAACTAGGTTCTATTTGGTATGAATCAATCCCTTAAAGATCCATAATGTAATTGGGATGAGATATTGATAGACATAATGATATTTTTAACATATAAATCCATAGGACACTATAAAATCTAGGTAAATGTTTACCGACTCACCATGTCCTCCAAAATCCTACCAATTAGATAATGGAGTTCAGTTATGTTCTTGGAACAACACTACATTTAAGAGATAGTTCGAATTCAAGGAGTCCCATCAATGATTGTTTATAATCATGATGTTGGTTTCACATCTCGGTTGTATAATGGATTACAATATGCTTTTGAGAATCAGTTATTCTAGATCATGACATTTCATCCCTAGACGGATGGCTAGATAGAGACTACCGTTCAGGTTCATGGGGACATGCTACGGGATATCATCATGGAATTCAATCATAGTTAGGAGGACCACCTACCACTAGTGGAGTTTTTGAACAAAAATTTCTACCACTCTACCATTGTCAAGTCTTTATTCGAGGCTCTATATAGGTGACCCTATGGGTCACCAATCTACTGGTCTGATCTAAGTGAGTCAGCACTCATGGGCCCAAAATTGGTGGGAGATACTACCAAGAAGGTGGAGATCATCCATTTGTGGATGATGATTTCATAGAGTCATTAGGAATATTATGATAACAAATTGTGGAGACCATTGGAGTTCTGGTAATGGGACCATGACTTCATTCCGGTCTCACCTCGATGTTGGTTATGATGATTTTTCCTAGGTGGAAAGTTGTCTTTGAGGATTATCATTTCTTTTAGAAACTGTGTATAGTTGAAAAGGTGGCATATCACATAGCATTACACCTATAGTTGTACCATTTACAAGATGTCTTCCATGTGTCATAGACGAGGAGGTACATGCATGACCCATCGCACGTCATCGACTAAGGCGAGCTAGAAATTGATGATGAGGCCTCTTTAGATGAGTACCAAGTGAATTCAAGGATTGGAAGAATAATATTATTCATGGGTAAGTGATTAATTTAATGCTTTATAGTGATAGTACATGAATCTCCCGAAGAGCACATGTGAGTTGGTGGCTCATATTCATGCGTAGTACCCACATATTTTTGCATAGACTTTTTTTTTGGATTTTTGACGATGTAATGACCTAAGGTGGGTAGAATGTATTATTCCAGGTCTTCCCTTGTATTATTTTTAAATATTATATTGAATTAATTTGATACTAGTCACCGAGATGGCATGTGATTCCAAGTCTCATTTTTTCCAGAATAAATGTTTAAAATATATTAAATATATTAAATAGCACAGTTGAGAGGTTTTCCTAATATAGTGGTATTGCATATGAAGGGGTTCCCATATCATAAATCATAGGGAACCATTGTGTTTTGAGCTTTGACTTTACACTAGGTGTGGCCTAACACCGGTCGGCGTGGGTCTGCTATGAAAGTAAATTTTTGGATATATTAAAGGATAAAATAAATTAAGAATATATTTACTTAGTTTAACGTTTTTCAATGACAATTTGTTTATTTATACTTTTAATAATGTATAATGTCTTAGGATCATATCCATAGAACATCCTGGAGGCTTTGGAGAGAACCTAGATAATTCTCTCAATGGAAAACGCTAATAGGTTTTGAATAAGAAATTGACCAATGCTGTTCTTGAAGAATCTAACCAGCGGGAACAACGTGACGATCAAACCTCTTAAATGAATGATCCAACCAAGAGGTAGGATGTGTTATTTCTATTCATTATTTCCCCATTATTAGAATTAATGATGAACGTAAATCAACCCATGAACCGGTTGACCTGTGGTTTGATCATTCTTGTGGGAGGGTTTGATAGCTGGAATTTAAGGATGATTATACTATTTTCTTATATTCATCATTAATAATGAATGGATAGATATTGTAATGAACAAAGTCCCAAGATTTTTTCTTGGGTTGTTCCATTTTCTTTCCTTCCCATGAAATTAATCGTGTTGATCTTGGTTTAGGAACAAATGATCATTGTGAATTCTTTTCAGGGTGCAACGATACGAAATTGATGATGTAGAATCAGTATGAATCGATGGAGGTGTGATGATGGTTATAGAAGTAGATCAAATTATTGTGTTTTCTGATCTATCATTATACATTGGAAATGAATAATGGAGAAGATAATTTTTAACGAGTTGATTCAAGGTTCAAATTTTATCGATTTGGTGATGGAAGGACTAGATGACCCCGAATCTCATGTTTCATGACTAGGCATGGATGGAAATGATAGTTGGAGAAGTGAAGTAGACGAAGGAATGAAAACGAGTGTCTGGAAAATCCCTATGAGCATGGGGTTTATTTCAAAACACACAACGCCTGGGACCCACTGAGCTGCAACTTGGGTTTCAGGAGGCAGTAAAGTGTCAAATGGTGTGTGACCCATATCTCATAGAGTCTGGGCCTTTCCACAAGCCTCAACATGTATCTTTATAGTTACATGGACACTAGGTGGTGTTCACAGATTTTCTACATAGTGTGTACCCCACCACATAGCCAGAACCAGACTAGATAAACGGGTTACCTAATGTACTGGTACACAAGAATGCGAACGTGGGTGGACACGATATTCTTGCCCGTGGCTAGAGTACATGGGTATACCCAAGATAGTAGGAAATGGAATATGAGCCTTTCTAAACACCTTTTATACATTCTTTTAAGGAAATATTCTAATGACATGGGTCGTTGAACACGGGTAGTACCAAGGGTCCAAGAAGAAGGCTTGTGACCCTACTACCCATCGTTTACCCCTTTATACATGGCTTGAATATATTTTAAACCAAATCTCAGACAAGTATTTCTTGGTTGGTTTCCCTTTCTTATTTCTATGAAGGTTGGTCAATATAATTTTCTATTCAAAAAAGTATTGTCCTTTCAGTACGATTTTACTAGATATAGCCAAGAATCCCCCGAGGAGTCCCAGATTAGGATATTGTATCCATTATTGTTCCCTTAGTAGATTCTTGGTATCATCATGAACAATCCTACTATATGACTAATCTCTACATAGAATATAAATATAGATGAGTCATGTTATCACCCATAGCCTTGACTGTGATCCTCATCTGAGTATCACAATCTTCCCCACTCATGGGGTGAGTTCTCATAGAATGAGTGTATCATATTCTCTCTTCAGATCAACCAGTTTATCAATCTCAGGACAATTCCCAATGAATATTACTTCTTAAGAGGATTTCATCGATGCTATCAAAATCCAGAGTGTGTACTCCCAGATGAGTGCATTGTAGAATCTTTGGACTAAATCCCTAGTGATGATATGTGGTTTTTGTGATATACCTCTAGACTATAGGTCTGGGATTGAGTATATCTAGATATTATTATTATATGTGTTGTATACATATATAGTTTAGAGATAACTATTTCATCATTTTTGTATTTTTTTGTGTTTTCTGTGTGTTATACCGAGTTTTGTTATACTCACCCCAATACATGATTTTCTCAAACATGTCGTGTATGGTGTAGATGAGTGACCATTTGATTTAGTCCCATGTAGACCTGGACTAGACATAGATTTGTGATTTCAGGTAGGCCGAGGTGTTCATATGTCTTAGAGAAGATTTCCCATTACCTATTTTGTTCATAGGTTTTACTTTTTAGTCTGTATAATATTTCTTTTGGAGGGATTTCATTTTTGGCCTTGTTTACATTATTGGACATTACCCTCTTGTAGTACTCTTTTGGTTGGTTTTATTAGTATACATGCATTTTTTTTCATAGTGGGTTTTACTTTTTAGCAATTTTGGCTTGTAGATGTGTGTGTCTGTGTGTGTACAGGTACTTAAGAAATTCATCCCATGTTAGCGATATGCCTACTCAGTGCTAGTCACTAACCCTTGGCCTATTAGAGGTGGGCTTCAGGATTCACAACATGGGCCCCACTAGGCTGGGCCATGATAGACACAACTGGTGTGATTCAAAATTTTTCAATTAAATGAATTATAAATCAAAATTCATAACTAAATGAAACGTATAAAAAGTCCATTTACTATACACCCATAACCATATTACAACCTCAACACTGTAAGATCAGCCTCTTATGACCATGGTCACAGTTTTTGGATTGAGTGGATGCCCAACCATTAACACTAATAAGAGATGAGAAAAGGAGAGAGGATTAATTACACTAAAATAGATATGAACTTCAAAAAAAATAAGAATTCCTTCACAGGAATCATTTAGAAAGCTGATGTACATCCCATTCAAATGTTCCACCCCAAATATTGAGGGAAACCTCTATTTATATAAAAATGTTGTACATGGTGTGTACTCAAAAGTAAAAACAATGTACTAGGGTTAGTCAAATTTTTTCTCTATTTTCTCTGCTGTTATGTGGACAGCTGCACCACCTATTGAATTTGAATAATTATTAGTCAGTTGGTGGAAGTACATGACATGTAGTTCCACCAAACCTGTTTTGTATTGTTTCTATCATCCACCAACAAGTTTTGAAAAGGGAATACATGATGTGGGATGGATAATTACAGAGTGTGATAGAATTGGTTGGATATATGGGAATGTACTCGGGATGGTTAAGGAATACCTGTTCATTGTAAACGATGGGTTTTTATGAATTAATTCTCGTTTATATTTGAATTTTTGTCTGACCATCCCTGATTTGTGAATTTTATTGGGAACTCATGATAAATCACTTTTAACACCGAAAAAAATCATTTGATTCATAAAAAATGTGTATCCCGTGAAACAATTGTATTATAATTAACTAAATACATGAATTTAGTATACAAAAATTACACACATCGACCCTCCCCCAAATTTCCATTTTATTTCCCTCGTGTATAATTGCAACATCCAATTAATAATAATCCATATAATAAAAAGTAAAGAATTAAATAAATTAAACATAGAAATGTAATAGTCATATGAGATGATTTAAAATAGAACAACACATATTTTTATTTCAATGATATTGAAATTGTTCCTCTTATATAATATAATTAAATACATTCATCCACTTTTAGTTATATTTTTCAAATATTCATAAATATGTATGAAACATGACACTTTACCTCACCATGAAAAAGAATCACTCATCACACATGATCATTTAATTAGAGTTATTCTTAATATTCAATATATTCACTCTATCCAAAATATTTTAGGTGATCTAATTTTCCACTTTTAAATTAAATCAAAAAAATCATGAGGTATTTCAATAATGATATGAAGTTTCTAAGGTTAAGGGTATGTTGGTAATTATGTGAAAATAATCCTAATGGATTGAAAAAAGATGTTGAATTCATAAAAAATAAATCATGACATTCAATAAAAATAAAAAATGAAAATTTATCCTTATTAAGATATCTCAAAGGTCACCATCAATATTATCTTCCCCTTTCATCATGGGGTTTTCATCCAATAATGATTATAATGGATGAATCTGGCCCTATTTTGATTTTTTTGTAAAGGTACCACTTAGTAATAAATATAACGTTGGTTTTTGAACCGTTAAACCAAGATGAAAAAAATATACTCTCCCCACACTTAATTTCATGGCCTCTTATCACGATATACCATGAATCCTTAAACTCCATCTATAAATATCAAATGAATAAATATTTTGTTAATCAAAGAATTAGGGACAGAAGGATAAATAGGATTATAATATGTTATTTTATCAAAGAAATTCATGGTTTCTATTGGTTTCATATAGATAAGATGTAGTACGGGTCTCAAAGTCAAAAGGGCTAAAAATATCAATCAAATTCCCCAATTATTTTAATGATAGTTAAAATATTCCTGTTTTGAAAATAAGAAAATGTTGTAGTAGTTCTTAAAATCCCACGAATCAATCTACAAAGATGGTATAAGGATTAATATTCCCAAGGGATTAGAATATCCCTCAAGAATGTGGATAAAAATGGGTCAATTAGGTCATGTAATGAATATAAATTATCAATCGTGTAAATGAAAATGGACAAGAAATTAATTAAAAAATAAAACTATATCAGTATTTGTTTTAAAATACATTAAATTTAGAATAATATTATATCTTTTAAAATTCACATCAAGGTATTTTATATTTATAATTATAATTAATGAAAAAATACAAAAATTTAAATTTATCATATACTTAATGATGTCTCTTAGATTTGTTTAATGGAAAAGATCTGTTTAGTTAAGAGACGTTATCACAAACATAATATCACACATGGTCCTCCATGGGAAATTCCAAGTGGGAAAGAGTATGTAGTATGACAGAATTATTCCATGTTAAGGGAATGTATATGATGAATTAATATAAAAAGCGTAAATGAAAAAAATTATAAAATAATAATTCCCCCATTAGGAGCCTGAAAAGTTGATATAATTTAAAAATAGACACCCATTATGTGCCAGTATACCTGTGAATATGGATGAAATGGAAAAAATAATTTTTATGCATCAAAACAATTACATCAAAAGAAAAAAACAAAAAATTTCTATATATAGTGAAATAATTATGTTTGATAGAGAGTCACTATGTATCCTCAAGAGAGGAAGTATTGGTAATTTGGAGATCATGTAGAGAGGGGGAAGTAGTAGTGGATGCTAGTGGTGTGGGGGCCTCACTCTGATGTGTGGGGTCAAATAGAATGTCATAGTCGACATCAATGAAAATGGTTTCTATCCCCCAAAAAATATAATTACACAGAGTCGATGTTCAGGTCATTGAACACAACATGTAGTGATAAGGGTTATTGAGCCATACAGGGAGTAGGTTTTGGGGAGAATTGATGACCATGTTCCAAAAATTGAAGCCCAATATAGACTCTATCTAATCACGCCATTGATCCATGCCATCGAGGTGGGTCTGAACTAATGCATTTGATGAGGGTGTGAGAGGAGGTGGGGGTGTGGATTGTCAAGTAGATAGAATGTATGAATATGGAAGTTAGGAAGAATTAGGTATTGTGGAGAACACAAATTCTTTGGGATATTGGGTGGTGTGGATGGGATTAGATCTGTAGAACCTGTAGGAAAAAGTGGTTCCGCTCTTGCTATAGTGGGTACTAGGTGATCCTATACTATAATATATTTTTTCCCTTCTATCCATACTAAGATCATGTGATTAATAATCGGAAATAACTTACATTGGTGAGAACCTAAGGCATCATGTGAAATTGAGGTCTTAAATTACCATAAATGGTGTGACAACATGGTGGCGTAGAGCCCACAGATCTGGTTACAGTAACAGTGAGTGAACCTAAAATGAAAATATGAAGTGTTGGAGTAGGGGGGTTACGGTAATTAGGTTAGATGATATATTTCAATATAACTATAAATAATCAAAACATAGAACACATGTCCTCATTGAAAGGAACGAGAATGGAACTAATGTTTTTGTGGGTGAAGATGTAGGGTAAATGATGAGGGTGATCATCTCCGAGGTTGGAGCATACCAAAAATTAGGTCCTAGAAATTCCAACCAAATAGAGAGCATGAATGGTTGGTTAGGATGGGTGTGGGAGGAAATGAATGGCATGGTGGATGTATGTGGGTATAATATGCAACCTCATCCAAAAATCACAATAGTGATTTAATATAATCACCCATAGAGTCTAAATCTGATAGAAATTATTATTTCCTTGGGTATCTCTCGATATGTGGGGTTGTAGAACTCAAAATTCATTGAAATCTACAATAATAAATGTTTAGAACTTCTATTTCTATAATGAAGGGTTGAAATAATATGTGTTTTCCCAATAAACTGTATAATCTTCTACCAGATGCCCATTTTCCCTATAATAATGATGTTTTGGAACCATCTGCTCAGTCGGATCATGCACAGTAAAAATTTTCGCAGCTTTTCTACCAAGAGGTGGTGCTCATCAATATTCAGGCATGGGTGTGGATGATTTAGGGATTCCATTAGCTCATGATGTGGCATTTCATTAGTCAAAAGTGTAGAAGCCTCTAATTTTGTGGTGGCTAGTGAGGGTATTGTAATGACTATGGATCATGTTGTGGTGTTCACATTATTTGGTATCATAGAAGGTGAAGCAGCTGAGTTGGATTTTAGGGCATCAATGGTACTGTGGGGTATTGTAGATACAATTCAAGCTAGTACAAGTGGTGGTTGAATTTCTGAGGATTATTGTTATGAAAATGGGAGTCTCTTCGCAGTAGATACATGTGGTGTCTCTACATGATCCTAGTATGAAGAAAAATTCTCATCCTCAAGATCAAGAATAGGTCACATCCCTACTTTCATTATCCATGATCTGAAAATAAGTAAAATATGAATAAAAATTAATGAAAATGGAAAAGAATATTTTTTTGATAAAGAAAAAAAGCACAAAACATGTATGCCCATAGTATTCATCCTGTAGAATACTTGGGATGTCAACCTGTGTGCTCTAGATACTCACATTGAGGGTTCGGTGTGTTTCTATAATACAGTGCATGGTGCGTATAAATCGAAAACACCATGATTGTTGACATGGGAATCCTGGTCGAGTGCCACTATGACAAAACAACTTCGTTGAGTGGAGAAATATCAAAGTACATTATGTGTACCTAACGCACATGTCATGTGTTAGAACATGGGTATTCATTCCATGTGTGATCCCTAACATGAATAATTCCTTGAGGAATAGTACACTATTTATACTTAATACACCCAATTTGTCTGAGACATGGTAATTTTGGCCATGTGGAATTAGTTGTGTTGGGGTATTTTAATATTGGAAGAGACAACAGTACATGACATGTTCTAAACAGACAAACCATCTATTTTATCATTCCAAATAGAGAAAGCATGGCCATGTAAATAGATCACACTATTTGTGTTCTTCGTGTGTGTATGTATACTGAGTGTTTCTAATAAACCCCTCCATAAATCCATAAATAACCAAAAAATCATGAAAATAACTGAAATAATGGGTGAGAAATAATGTTTTGAGATCCAAGATTATAATGGGAAATAAATCAAGTTCCTAGTTATGATGAAATGAGATATTGGAATTGGGGTCAAGTGGATATATTAAGAAAATGAAGGGGAAAATATTGAGAGGGCACGGGGTAAGTTCAGGTTAGTGTTCTCAGCTTTTAGAGCTGGGGCACATGGTGTGTATGAAATGAGACAAACTATGTTTTTTAATATATAAATTTATATTTAATATATTGGTATTTATATATACTATTAAGTATTTATTATTTTCAATTATAATCAAATTACTATGTATACATATAAAAAAATAAACATATACAGGCAGTGTATCGAGAAAATACATGTCGTGTTTTCTAAAATTGGTAAAAATAGAACTATAACTTTTAGTCTGATGCTCTGGGAATGAATTGAACCAGTAACCAAGCTGATTCATGTTTGTTTCCTCAACCACTAGATTGAAGGTTCTAGTAATGAAAATATTATATCTATTGATATTTTATAAATAATTTAAACATGTAATTATGAGAGGAATAATTCAAGGCATGTGGTTTCAAATATTGAAGATTGTTAGGATGTAGGGAGATTATTAAAATTCAAGCCTCTTTAATTAGAACCATGGGATATGACTTTTCCAATCATCCCACATCACTCTTGGGTGATTTATTATTTTTAAAGGAATTTTGAATTAGTAATGAAAATAATAAATCCACAACATTTGGAGTAAACCAAAATACACAGTGTATGGTACTAAATCATTGAAAATTGATGGAACTATGATTGAAAGAAGGAATCGAACCTAGGTCCTTTTAACCATGGTCTATGACCCATCTGACTGATTCATCCCAATAATTAGTTTTCTTTCATTTTTAAAGGGTTTTTTTAAAAACCACATATTCATTTCAATAAAAAACGGGGTTAATAATAATTAACTCTATACAAAATTTGGGTGAAAATGGATTCAAACTAGTGAAGGACTAGATACACTCTAGTTAACGTTGAATAGATATAGGAATCATTCTTGTTCATTAACATAATCAATGTTTATTTTTATAAAATGTACTAACATAATGTACATTAAACATAAAGTTAGATGTTGTGTATAGTGAAACACATGTTGTCTATTATCATTTTATTCACATTTAAATAGTACTCATAGCGAAGAAAGAAATTATTGTACATGGAATCTAAATGAAAAGTACACACCCTGTAGTTATTAAAAATAGAAAAGAAAGAGAGATAATGAGAGTGTCCAGGTTGCCAACCCGAAAGTGCCTTTATTTTAGGACTTTTAGCTCAACCTGAGAGAAGGTAATTACCCCTAATCTTAACAATGATGTTTTTTTTATTTCATGAACCACCAAATATGTTTGGTTCAGTCATATTAAATCAAATTTTCTTAACATTTAGTTTGTTTGGGTGAAGGATTAGAGAAACCATTCTAAGATTCCAGTAAATGTTGATGGTGTAATCTTGTATTTGTGTGATCATATATTACCACCACTTATTTAGTTTATTACTTGGTCATTTTAAAAACATAAAAATAATCATTTTAATACTATAGGGAATGTTTGAAATCAATTGAGGGTTCATAAATAAATAATTTTTAAAACTCCCTAATAACATGAGACAATGTGTTCCCTTAATCAATGATAGTGTTTTAAAAATAATTCATTGGAATATTTAATGTTCAAAAAGTGTACTCCAAAAAATAACATGCTTCATTAGTTGAAAAACAATAAGAATACCAAGCTTTATATTAAACTAGATTACATATATTATAAGTTATCTTGGAAGGTTTCTCTATAATATTTACATGTCATCCCAACCTCTAATCTTGGTATAACATGCATGTGGTAAAGCTTTCCATCATCAATTTTTTTATATTACTCAAAAATGGTTTTGAGAGAGAATAATTGGGTGGGGTGAAGGATGTACATGGGTAGTACACATATTTAAAACCATCTTTCTTGTACGGATGATACTCTTTTGGATAAGAATACGAAATCTATATATCATATGGTTTAAAAACATCTCCAAGAGAAGTGTACCAAGCACCAGTTCAGTAAAAACCACAAGGAAGAGAGTTCAAGGTTACAAATAAAATAATTTAAATATGAAAAGGAAAATAATGGTTAAACCAACCTTACCTCAGACTTACTATTCTTCTTTAAATTTATCCCCTAAAAATAATGACAGAATTTGATCGTGCCTATTGTGAGGTGAGGAAAATTGAATATACATTTTAAATAGAGTAACTGGATATCTAGTGGATGTTGGGGCCAATCCACAAGGAATAGAAAAAATAAATTGGATGAAACAATTTTGATAGTTATGATCAACTATGTAGAAAAAATTAATGAAGGATAAGTGATTAAAATGAGAAATAATATGTGAATATCCAATGAAACAAATATAAGGGAAAAGAAAAAAAAACTATCAGGGTTGTAACTAGATTAGAGATAATTTAAAAAGATATTATTTTGTATTATAATTATTATTGAAAATATTTATCCCATGGGAATTCAATTATATTACAATTTCAAGGTCATATAATAGGTAATTATATATTTAATTACAAATCCCTTGGTTTGGTTGGGGAATTTTAAAATTTGCATTAAAACATTATCCTTAAGTGATAATAGAATGACACAATGGTCATCAAATTCCCAGTTAAAAATCATTTACTTTTTCCATTGTGGTCATTATTAGTCCAATATGACACAACTAGTGCAATTGGAAACTTTACCATTAATGTAATTATAAATAGAAGCTCATAATTTAAAGAAATAGATCAAATAATATATTAAAATACACCCTTAATCAAATAACAACCCCTAGAATAGAAAATAACACACTTATAGAAATGGTCAAAATGTTAAGATTGAGTGAAAACTCAACCCCTACCATCGATAAAAAAAGAGAAAGGGAGATGTGATAAATTACACTAAAATATGGAGTAAATTCAAAACAAATACCACAACCTTCAGTAAAATATCACATCAATAGAGTGGTAGAATCACCCCTTTGAATTCCACACCAGAAATCTCAAGGCATGCCTCTAAATTGATAGAAAATTTCATTACACAGCATGTACAAAAAATAAAATGGAATGTCATTACGTCTATCAAATTTTTTCTTATAATTTATGGTGTTTTTGAACTAGGTTAAAATACAAAGGTTTTAAAAGAATTTGGATTATCAACAGGTCGGTCAATAAACTAAGATCTTGAATTTTATTCCAAGTGTTGGAACACCTAAATGTTTCCTTTCAAACTTGCATAGTTACCATATAATTTTAGCGGGTGTCCTGATGAGTCTTGGGATCACCAGATCCAGAAACGTCCAGTTTAATGTTTATGCATGGGCAATGCACATTTGTGGTCCAACCCATGCAATTTTCCAATTTAAAAAATTATTTAATTAAATTAAATATGATTATATGATAGATTTTGATTAATTAATATAATGTTCTGATAAAAATAATAATAAATTTATTATTATTATTGTTAATGTGTGTTCTAAATTAAATGAATTACAAAGAATTAATTAAATGATGGATGAAATATTAATGTGGATTTGGGTTTATCAAAGAACAATTTTAATTAAATATAGAGTTTCTGAATTATTAAAGGAACATTTATTATTAAATGAATGATTGGGATAATATTAATAATGTTATTATTATTATTATGGTGTAATAAATTGTTTTAATGCTATAATATTTTAATTTTAGGTTAAATGAGGGTATCATTTAGGATAATTCCATATGCCTTTTTAGATTCTCCGTGAAACGTTTAATAAAATAAGGAGTTTCAGATTTAAGGAAGCGTTTCTTTTAAATTATGGTAATGGGTTTATAAATGGTTTCAAAAAAATAATGATAATGAGATTAGTATAATTTTATTTCTTTGAATGTAATAATTTTTATTATTATAGAAATTAAATTAGGGGTTATGGTTTGGAGTTTATATCATATTAATGATATTTTAATATATTTGGGGTTTGTGTTTTAAATAAATGAATGTTGGGATAATAATAATAGTTATTTTATTATTAATTTTGTGGTAATTTAGTGACATAAATGTAAAGAGAATTTAATGATCAATAGATAGTTTCTTATTTAATTATAGAACGTTTATTAAGAGAATAATAAATGAAGAAGTGTTTTTAATTAAAAGGATAGTTTTTTCTTATTAGAAAAGATTTTAATGTGTACAATAATTATAATAAACGAGTATTATTTTTTTATTTTTAAATTAAATTAAATAGTCTAATTTTGGGGGGGAAATGGGAGGTGTGAAATGTTGGTGGCATGGCCCCCAAAGCTTCTCCACATCTTTGTGTGAAAGAGAAGAATCTCCATCCTCCTCCTCTACACTAGCCTCCTCTTTGTGACCTCTAGCAGGGCATAACGCTTGGGTGACCCTCCCTGCAGTATTGAAACACCCAGGAAAATCTCCTACAGCGCGCGACCCTCGTGGTGTGACCCCCTCTAGGAAGTACCTAGAGGCACACCACCCCACTCTCTCGGACTCCACTTTGCATGTGAAGATTCCTCTCAGACTCTTCATTAAACTTGTATGCCTCGTCATGGTGAGTCTATCTGCGTATAACTCGTGATTCGAATCAACCATTTAACTCATGTCTCTTGCCTTATTTGCTCAATTGAAACCCTAATTTTTAGTTTTAATCTCATCTTTGTGTTCCTCAATTTTTAGGATATACAAATGCTAACTCGGGACACATGGGACCATAATCCGACATCCGCCGCCATAAGAGAGGCGATTAGTCTCAAACTATTTTTTCACCATTAATTCGAGTAATCCTCCAAACCCACTGTTTAGTTTTTCACCTATTATATTAAGGCATGATAGTTTTTTTCTGACCCATGGTAACATGTTAGAGGTGTATTGATTACAACTACGTTGATTCTGGTTACCAGTTTAATATATTGAATTTTTTTATCTATATAGAAAATTGACACTTATAAATATATAAATATATATATATATATATATCTGATGGTGTGCGAGCATGCAGCTGCGGACCAGTTGGTGACTGGTTTCCGCTAATTACATTTAAGTGTTGCAAAATAAAAATGGTGCCACCATGAGGTAGGGACCAAAATCCTTAACACTTTATTAAATAATTATTGCTTGTTTAAATAAATTGATAATGTGTGTTTCCTTGATTATGATTTTTCAATTCATGACACATTTTATTTTTTTAAATAATGCCGCCCAAATGAGATAAATGAGTACATGAACATGTGTTGATTTTAATAATGTTTTCCTAAAATTTTTAAACTAATATGATTAAATAGTTAAATTATTTTTATGAGAAGAATGGTTAATAGGGAAATTAATTGTAGAGTAAATTATGATGTTATACGTAGGAATAAAATTGTGGCTTTGACTGATTATTGAGAATATTGAATATTTGACGTGTTTCAAATATCAAATGGAAACCGGTAATAACTAATAGATGGATTAATTATTACATGTAAAATGATAAATGTTTAAATAATTGATTATTGGTTAAAGATATAATATTTAATTAATTAATAATGAATTAAATAATTATTGAATTAATTAATTTGCATGCATTAAATAAATATTGTGAATTGATTTTTTGTTATGACTATTGACCAAGGGTACCTTTTGATGTGTGTTATTTATCCATGCCAAAAGTTGTCTTCTTTAGAGTTGTTCAAAAAATATGATATTCTTTGAGAGATTGTTGTTAAATATCTAGGCTTTGTTCAACTTGTTTGGAGATTATTATAACATGCATGTAAATTTTAAAAGTCCTGGTTGAATCAATGATTTAGTGGATGGGTTCAGACTTGTTAAAGAATATGGATAATTAAATTTTGAGTTAATTATTTAGTTATATTGCAATGAATAATTAATTTTTACTTAATTATTTAGTAATTAGATGTTGAATGGTTAACAAATTGATGACTTATTTGATGGATGATTTATGTAGTTAATTAGTTTTTGAATTAATTAATGGATTGGATTAAATAATTTATAAATTAATTAATGGATTGTTTGGGGGTGCTAGAAATGTTGTTCTACACCCATTATAAATATATATATATTTTTGATATACGAGTTTGAGACAAGTACTGAATCTCCAAATACTCACAGGGTGCTAGACATGGTGTTCAACATCAAGGATAAATTTAAATGTATGATTGAAAAAAGGGTTTTGAGACATGGACTGAAAATCCAAATACTCATGGGGTGCTAGACAAGGCTATCTATACCTAGCATGCACGAAAATATTCTTTTATGAGACAAGGACTGATGCTCTAAATACCCATGGGCTGTGAGACAATGACTTACTCTCCAAATACTCACAAGGGTTCTAGACATTGTGTTCTACACTAATTAGTTGACATTGGATGGAGGATCCAATTGGTCATACATGAAATGAATTAATGGTTAATGAAAATTGTTTTGACATAATGATTTGGGAATTGAAAACGAGAAAGGGTTCAGACTTATTAATGAATTGGTTAAATCACTCTTAGTGAACAGACCTAGGATTGAAACAAAATTTTTAGTGGATAGAATCAGTTATAGTATATGAAAGATTAAATTGATAATGTTATGACACATTAACCAAGCCAAAGAACAATCTTGGATTTGGTCATTACATTAATTACATAGAATTTTTTTAGAGACATATGTAGTGAGTGACTTATATGAGGGATGTCAAGCTTAGGTGAAATGTCATGAATTCCATAAATAAATTAGGTTTGAATAAATGAGAAATGAAATGATTTTCTAATGATTGTTTAGTATGCATGAAAAATGTATAATGCAGGTTCAGACACCAGCTGAGGGATGAAGTAGGTACTTGGGTATAAAGATACTTTGTACTTATTACTTAATTTATGTACGCTTTCAAATGGTATAAATTATTTATTAAATGTCTGGATTTGGGGAAAACACCAGTGGTCCCAACCTACGGAGATATATATCTCACACCCTACTCAAGCCGCCATTGCACTGGTGTACCCGAGTAGATTCTATTTGGTTGCGATATTGTGTTGTTTTCATATACATGGGAGATA
Source organism: Viscum album (assembly GCA_963277665.1). Lineage (NCBI taxonomy): Eukaryota > Viridiplantae > Streptophyta > Magnoliopsida > Santalales > Viscaceae > Viscum > Viscum album. The sequence continues at coordinate 154,404,875 of OY728166.1, read as the reverse complement.
GAAGTAGAGGACCGAGCGAACGCTCAGGATGCTCGAGGAGACTGCCCTTGGGGATTTGAGTCATTGTTTATTTATTTCTATATTGGAAAGTAAATCATGTAGTTTTGTTCACTATTTTCTACTTCTGTATCATTAGCATATGATGCATGCATCTACTGTATAATTGTCGTTGGCCATTTTTTTTGTATAATATTTATAGAATCTAACTTCCACTACTTTATCATTTATTCGAATACATCTGATATTTATTACTATTTTCTATTATTGAACTTTTGTATGAGGGTATAGTATCCCCAATATATATCAACAGACCCTCGCTACTATTCAGAATCCTCTATCATGGGGGGATACATGCTTGAGGTCATGTGGGGACCGGTCTGGCCACCGGTTTAGTGGCGAGATAGGTCGGGACATTACACAGTGGTATCCAAGGAAGGTTTATGATTTCTTTCGTTTGCTTTTGCCTTTTAATTTTGGTTTGGCAGACAGAAGACCTGGAAAGTGTAGGCATTCAGGTTAATAACAATGCTTGGTAATGGTTACCCCGTGTATGGGAAATGACCAAGTGGCCAGGTTTGGGAATTTATGTTCGTGGCTTTCGATATTACAGTTAATATGATTTCACCTTGATTGACTGGTGTTTTTTCCATTTCTTAATGCCTTTTATAACTTTGAAAATTAGTAGTCTTGGCCTAATTTGATAAAGAATTTTCTTACATGCATCATCTTAGGAACGTACAGACTCACATGTCATGCAGATGACATTCCATGTAGTTTCATATATAGGATGCATGCTAATTTGGATTGTGTGCCTTGGGTGGAATGCCAGGTTTTGATCTGTTTAGCATGCTTCTATAGATACCATGTTTCGTTGATAGATTTATCATGCCTAAGTGATTATATTCCCACTGCCTCAATTATTAGAATGTTTTGTTGTTGTGTCATGCTTATGTGTTATAACATGATGTTGTGTTCATTCTTATGATAACATGCTAGAGATTATTTGATGTGTGAAAGGGATTCTAAAGTTAAAATGTTGAGTGAATGTTGATTGTGATAAGTGGGAGCCAAATGCATGTGATAAGGTGTATGGATGCCTTATCAATTGGTAGATGTCAACCCATGTGTTTTAACCTTATATAACCATAGTTTGTTTGAAAATGGTAATAAATGTAATGATACTGAGTTTTGATTGAAATCTACTATGGTTTGGTTTCTTTTTTAAAAACTCGGATTGAATAAATGTGACCCTTAGAGGTCGCATTTTTGGTAAAAGGATTTTAAAAGATATATTTCCTGAATATATTTGAATAACATTGAATGGAAAATGATTAAATCGGTTGTTTGTGATAGAATTCTTATTTTTCTCTAGGGACTTGTTTGAAAAACCATGTAACATGTGGTGAAAATGTTCTTGTGTGTTAAAAGGTATAAATGAATTAATGAAAATGCCTAAAAAAGGGGCTTTTGAACCTTGTTAATTCAATGTTGTGTGACCAAGAGAGAGGGTCAAAGTTTATATTTCATAAAGGATTAACCCATGGTAGGTAGTACCCTTAGAATTTTCTAGGCAGTTAAAGTATGATCGTCCCAATGCTCGGGAGGACTTCTTGGTACTTGGGTGTTATGGCATGCAGATAAGCTTATACTACGGCTGTTATTATCAATTTTTGATGTGGTGATAGTGGTTGGAGGAATGTCACACACATGTGATAATTATTCTGAAATAGAATTTCGTTGTAGAGATGTTCTTTTATTTCAACATCAATGTCAATTAAAATGTGGGTGGTGTCACATCGTTTTCCAGAAATGTGTCAGCAGGAGATGTCAAGCTTTTAGAATAGTGTTTTTAGGTAGAGATAATAAGATTGCATTTTTCTTACGCCGCACTTCAGTTTAAATGTTGTTGGGCTTGATGATTTTTTTTATCTTTGTAGTACACAAGATGCATGGTTGTTTGGGCTATTTCAGTATTCATGTTGGGGAACCGTTTTTTTTTTCAAAATTTTCTAGTGATGGCTTGAATGGGAAATTGTACCATAGGTCTGATAAGGACATTTCTATACATGTGGAAGGTTTTGGAATTGTTTTAAAGTCACATCTCTAGATAAAGGGTGAATATGTGTTTTGGGTCTGAGACATCTTTTGAGGGAAGCATGGACAACCAGTTCTGTTGGTTGATCGAGATCCAACCATTCTAATTGACATAGTCTCTGTAATGGCCTGAGATATAAGATCTGTTTTGATATTTAAGCTATATTGTGAGATTTGGATCCAGTTTTAAAGGCTTAAAGGTTAGGATTGTGAGCTGTTAAAGGTGAATTTGGCATTGGGAATGAAACACGTTAATTCTAATGAGATTAAATAACCGTGTTAGGTTGGTTTTTAGTAGTGGTTCATGATGGCTTCTCAGCGACGAGAAGTTTTTATGGTTGGTATATTTTAATGTCTGGTGTTTTTGAACCGTGTTAAAATACGATGATTTTCAAAAAAAATCGCATTATCGACGGGTAGGTTTTTAAATTGAGCTTCATAATTTTATTTTGAGTGTTGGAACACCAAAAGGTTTAGTTTTTAGACGTGATTAATTACTCTATAATTTTAGTGGGTGTTCTGATGAGTCTCGAGATCACTGGATCTAGAAAAGTCCACTTTAATTCATAAGAATGGGCAATACACGGTTGTGGTCGAACCCATGCAGTTTATCTAGTTTAATAAATTATAAAATAAAAATAAACTTGTTTATAAGATAGACTGTGATTAATTAAAATAATGTAATAATAATAATAACAATGAATTTATTTCTATTATTATTTTGGTTTTTTAATTAAATCAGTGATAAATAATTAATTAAATTATGGTAGAAGAAATTAAGGTGGATTTGGGGTTTATTGAAGAACTGTTTTAATTAAATAAAGAGTTTCAAAATTATTAAAGGAAAATTTATTATTAAATAATGGAATGTGCTAATAATAAAGTTATTATTATTATTACGGTGTCATAAATTATTTAATGATTTGAGATTTTAATTGCATGTTAAAGGAGTGTATTATTTATGATAATTTAATATGGCTTACGAGCTTATCAAAGAAATGTTTAATAAAATGAGATGTTTCAGATTTAATGAAGAGTTGTTATTAAATCGTGGTGTTGGGTTTATCAAAAGATTAAAAAAATAATGGAATTATTATTATTTTAGTTTTATAAATTTAATTTATTATTATTATTATGGAAATTAAATTCAGGGTTATGAGTTGGTGTTTATATCATATTAATGATATTGTAATAAATTGAGGTTTGGGTTTAAAATAAATGAATGATAGAATAATAATTATTATTATTTTAGTGTTTGTGTAGTTAAATAAATGTATAGAGAATTTAATGATCAATATGGATTTTCATATTTACTTACAAAATGATTATTATGAGAATAATAAATTAAGAGTAATTTTTAATTAAATGGGTAGTTTTTTAATTTTTAGATAAGTCGTTAGTGTGTATAATAATAATAATAAAATGAGTATTATTGTTTTATTTATTAAATTCAATTAAATGGATAAATTTAAGAGAGAAAAGAATAAAAATGGGAGGCGCGGCCACCCAAGATTCTCCTCCATGAACAACGTAGAAGCATCCTTAGCCTCCTCTCCCACAGGGCCCTCCTCATCGAGACCTCCAATAGTGCCCAACCCCTGGGAAAACCTCCCTACAACAGTGTGACACCTGAGAAGAACTCCTACAACGTGCGACCCCAATGGCATGACCCCCCTTCGGACAGTACCCAAAGGCGCACCACGCCCTCTCCTAGAATCTACTTTGCACACAACAATTCCTCTCAGACTCATCATGAAACGTGTCTGCATCTTCAAGGTGAGTCTTTATTTGTATAACTCCTGATTTTCTTCGGCCATTTGACTCCTATCTCTTGCCTTATTTTCTCAGCTAAAACGCTAAGGTCTGGGTTTAATCTGATCATTGTCTTTCTCTATTTTTAGGATATGCTAATGTTGACTCAGGAGCCATTGGTATATAATTCGGCATCTTCCCCCAATGGTGAGTTCGATGGTCTTAAATTGTTTTTTTCCTTTGTTGGTTCAGATAAGCATCAAAACCCACTTTTTAGTTTTTCACCGATTATATTAAGGCCTATTAATTTCTTTATGAGTCCATGGTACCATGTTATAGGTGTGGTGTTCATTATTTCTTTGATTATGGGTACCATTTTAATATATTGAATTTTTTATCATTGCAGAAAATGCACACATAAAAATATATATAAGAATGTTTCCACACATGAAACTGTGGAACAGTTGTGGAGTGGTTTCCACCATGTAAAATAAAGAATTCTTGAAATAAAAATTACCACCCCGAGGTACGGTCCCAAATCCTTAACACATTGTTTTTGAATTATAGCTTCTTTGAATAAATTGAAAATGTGAGTTTCCTTGGTTAGGATATATCGATGCATGAGACTTTGGATTTTATTAAATGATGTCACCCATGTGAGATAAATGATGATATGAACATGTCTTGTTTTTAGTAATGTTATGCTAATTTGGTTAAAGTGATATGATTAAATAGTTAAATGATTTCCATGGGAAATGGGTGATAGGGTAATTAATTGTAGAATTAATTATCAAGTCATAAGTTGGAATAAAATTTTGGATTTTACAGATTATTGAGAATACTGAATATTTCACGTGTTTGGAATATAAATTGAAAACCGGTAATAATTAATGGATGGATTAATTATAACATGTTAAATGATAAATGATTAATTAATTGATGATTGGTTACGGAGCTAAGATTTAATTAATTAACTGCTGAAATATTTAATTTTCATGAATTAAATAGAGATTCTAAATTTATTGTTCGTTAAGACAGTTGTCCATGGGTACCTTTTGATGGGTGTTATTTTTCCATGCCTTATGTTTTCTTGGATGAAGTTGTTTAAAAATATGATATGTTGTGTGAGTTGCCTGCTAAATATATGGGCTTTGTTTAGCATGTTTTGAGATGATTATAACATGAATGTAAATTGTTAAAGTCCTGGACGAATCACTGTTTGAGGGGATAGGTTCAAACCTGTTAAATAATTTGGATAATAAAATGTTGAGTTAATTATTTAGTTGGCTTGCTATGAATAATTAATTGATAATTAATTCTTTACTATTACGATGTTGAATGGTTAAATAATTGTGGACTTATTTAAAGGGTGATTTATGTTGTTAATTAGTGGTTGAATTAATTAAGCAAATGGATTAATTAATTTTTGAATTACTTAATGGATGGTTTTTCCGTTTTAGACATGGTGTTCTACGCTAATGATAAATATTTATGTATGATTTATAAACAGGTTTTGAGATAAGGAATGTAGCTCCAAATACTCACGGGGTTCTAGAGGTTGTGTTCTACACCAATGATAAATATATATGTATGATTGATAAATAGGTTGTGAGATAAGGACTGAATCACCAATTAGTCAATGGGCATTAGAAACGGGGTTCTACACCCAGCTTGTATGAGAATATTATTTTCTGGGATAGGGACTAATGCTCCAAATACCCATGGGTTGTAAGACAAGGACTGATGCTCCAAATACTCATGAAGGTGCTAGACATGATGTTCCAATCCCATTAATGGACATCAGATTGTTGGTATAATTGGCCATACATTAAATGAAATAATGGTTAATGAAAACAATTGTGACATAATGATATGTGAATTGAATATAAGAAAAGGTTCAGACTTATTAACGAATTGGGTGAATCACTGTTAGTGGATGGACTCCGAAGTGAATCACTATTTTTAGTATATGGGCTCAGTTATATTATATATAAGTTTAAATTGGCTATCTTATGACATCTTTTACAATCCAAAGCACAAGATTGGGTTCAGTATTTACTTTGGTTACTTATATGGTGTTTATAGACATCTGTGGTGGGTGACTTATAAGGGGGATGATGAATGAATGATTAATCTCGAGACATTCATAATTTAATAAGGTTTAATAATTGATAAATGAAAATGATTGTGTAATGATTTTTGAGTATTTATTACAAATTTATAATGCAGGTTCAGACACCTACTGAGGGTTGAAGCAGGTACTTGGGTATAAAGTTACTTTATACTCCTTACTTAATTTATGAATGCTTTCACACTGTTTAAATTATTTATTAAATTTCTGGATTTGGGGTAGACACTAGTGGTCCATGAAACTACGATTTATATCTCACACCTAACTCCAACCGGAATTGCACTGGGTTACCCGAGTAGATTCTATTTGGTTTCAGGATTGTGTTGTTTGTATTTTAATTGGAGATTGGATCAGAGGACCTAGAAGAAGCTCAAGATTCTTGAGTAGAATACCCTTGGGATTTGAGTCATTGATTATATATTTTTTGTATTGGAATGTAAAGCATGTTGTTTTGTTCACAATTTTTTATTTTTGTATCACTAGAATTTCATGCATGCATCCGCTGTATAATTAGCATTGGGAATTTTTTTGTACAAGATTTATAAAATATAACTTCTACTACTTTATTATTTATTCGAACTCATATTCTATTTATTTTCATTGTATATTATTGAACTGTGATATGAATGTATATTATCCTCTCAGACTATCCATAGACCCTCGTAGCTAGTCGACAGCCTTTGGCGTATGAGGAGACAGGCTTGAGGTCATGTGGCAACCGGTGCAACCACCAGTTTAGTGGTGATATGGGTCAGGACGTTATATTTTTTTCACTGGTTTGTGGACATCCATTTCTCCCACTGAAATTTAGTTTTCAATTGTGGGTTGGTGGATGTACATATTGTGTAGTTCCACCATACATGTCATGTAAAATTCCTTTCATCCACCAAAAAAATATGATAGGGTGTACATGGTGTTTGAAGAATAGCTACATGGATTTCTATTCTTGTTCAGCTATTGGGTTATGTACTTGGACTGTTCGTACCACTCTTGGGCATGGTACATGGGGTGTCTTTATAAAACATACATTGTGTATATTTTTAATTTTTTTATGAACATACTTGATTTGTGTATTGGACTGGTAACTATATATAAATAACTATGATAACTGAAATATATTATTTGACTCATAAAATAATGAATATATAGTGAAAACGTTTTTTTATAAATAATTAAAAGTGTAAATTTAAAATATAACAAATTGTCACATCATTTTATTTGTAATGAAAAGTACATGAAATAAAAATTATTATATGGATTTAAATATTCCAAGGATAAAATGATGAATATGGTAACATACATTCATCAGATATAATATAAATCTTATAAATAAAGATATATGTTAATATCTAATATATCTCAATAAACAAAAATTAAGATGTTAATCCCTTACCTTTAATCTCGACTTCAAGAAAATCAATATAACCTCTTATATAATAGAAAATAAATTTTAATCATTTATTGTTTCACACAATTTTTGTTATCATGAAATTTATCGATGTTTCTTCATTTTAATTACATTATTATAATTTTAGTTAAAGTAGGAAAATCATTTCTCATTAAAGATTTATGTAGTCCCATGTTAGTTTAATGAAAGGTGTGGTTATGGTTCTGGTGAAAATAATGCATTAGGAACAAGTTTCAATTAATTAAGTGATAACACAAAGTTTCCCATTAAAGATAATTCATTTATTTGTGATGTGATTCATAATCCATTTTCGGGACCTAAATTTCTATTAGTATCATATATTATAATTATTAATGTCGTGACACTCATTCATTTTTTAACATATTTATACAATCTAGTTACCTTATAATGATCGTTCGGTTGTTTTTTTTCAACCCTATATAAACCCTATTCATGACCATAGTTCCTTTTAATATAATATATTAATTGTATTAATATCATAATACTCATTAATTTTGGTAAAAGTGAATATATTATAGCCTTTTTTCTGTAGTTGGTTGAACCAACCCAAAAAAACATGTTATGTTAATTTCTGAGTAAGAATTTATAGTTATATAATTGTAATTTCATTTTCTTTGAATCATATTAATGATAATATAAAAATTTTATAGTATATAATTATATTTATAATTATTGTATATGATAATTTAATTTAAAAAAATGGAGAATAACTCTGAATAAACTTTGATGAATTCTCTCTTTCCTTATGCATATCCCTTCTAAATGGAGTATTTAAGATTCCTTATTGGAACCAATGTCTATCAAAATTATGTTAAAACTTTAGTAGATAAAATTTGGATAGGTGTTAAATCTAATTTATAATAAAAATATTAGTTTGGAAGGGGTATATGATATCTCCTTTTATAGTTGAAAATAAGGTAATTTAAATTTGAAACAGAAGTAAGGTGATGGGTAAAGATGGAATCAAATGGGAGTTAGGTGATTTATGTAAGAATTTTTATTTAATGATTTTTTGGACTAAAATACCTAAAAGTGACTTATATAATTCATAAATACCTTTTAAATGAATTAAATTTGAGTCATTATAATTTACCTCTATTTACCCCCTTTTTACTTTATTTAAATATTTTTTATATAAATTATTATTTTTTCTAAAAATAAATGATACCCCCTCTTATTCAATTTTCATGTAGTGTTTCTTATTTTTTACTAAATTTCTTTCAATTTAATCTCTATATATTATAAAATTATCTTTTAAATAATTACATAACATATATATAATCCACTTTTTATGTAGAAAAGTGAATTTTAAAACATTAAGTGTTCTTATTTCAATTTCTTATCAATTACTAATTAAATTAGTATTAATATATTTGATTATATATATTTAAAAACAATGTTATATTCATTAATTAGATTATAAAAATTTAATTTATTTAGATAAAAGTACAAAACAATTAAATAATTCATTGAAATATCTTTTTTACCATTATCAAGGTGATAAAATTATACTTTAGTGACTTATTTTTGTGTCACAAAATAAAATTAAAAATAAAATCTAATTTTTAAATTATAATTAAATATATAAAATAAATTATATTTTATTAAATTTATAAAATAGAGAAAACATAATTTAGATATATATCAAAAAACATATAAAAAATAATTTTTATTGCATTTTTTATGCATTAAAATGAAATTATTCATATTCATTTCTAAATAATAATCTATAGATGGATATTAAATTACATATATATAAGTGTATAATATATCCCTCAAATCCTTATTTATCATTGATCATTATAATTGACTAATACACATATAGAAAAAATATACTTCAAAAAAATAGGTCATTTTAATTGTAATTCATTATTAATAAATAATAAGTACTCAATAAATGTTTTTTATTCCATTAATAACATTAAAATAAATTATACTACATTTAATACAAAAAATATGATGAATTTAAATTAAAATTATTAATATATAATATATAATATTTTTTTTCATAAATAAAACATTTTTTATCAATGAATAATTAAATATGTATTTTTTAAAGTTAATTAAATATTTATTAGTATTTTATTCACTAATAAAAAGGTATTACTAAAGAGAAATTTTTCCTAATGCAACATAAAGGATGGACATGTTCATATAAATTGAGTTTTATTATATTTGATCAAAACATAATTTCTAAATCACATAATCTATTTGATTTCGATTTTTTGTATTATTTTACAAAGGAAATGAATATTTGGGTTTTTAAAATATAAAACATAAATAATATGAAAAACTAACATGGATTCCTTTATTATTTTTTAAACTCAAATTGATAATCCAATTTATGAAAACTCGGAAATGAATTATATTCTTTCTATTAATTGAGTTTGAGATTTTAGCATGCCCGGGAAACATATTTGGAACACTGGAAGATATCACAGTTTAATGGAAGAGAGAGAGACTAAAAATTATGGTTGGAAATGAAAATAGATAAGTAAGAATATTGATTTTTTTAATAAATGATCAATTTGAATTATAATTTGAATAAAAACAAAATAAATAATAATAACAAAAAACCATAACAAGTATAATCCCATTGCAGCATAGCAACAGAACTCCCTAATGGATGACTCCTTTTCTCCTCCTGTCCAGCCACTTATTTATAAGAGTTCCAGATACTTGGGATGTCATTAATGGTCTCCATAAATGATCTATAATACATACTTATCAAATCCAAGGGGATACTAGGTATTAAAGGAAATATTTGGTCTTCAATTTATGTTACTATACATTATTTATAACCTCAATGAAATCATTTACATCATAAAACATGATTTTATAGTCTAAAAGTATCATGTAAAAACCATAGTATGATTTACTGCATAAAATTATTGTCTTAGGAATTCAGTCAGATGTGTTAGGGTGTGACCACGTTTTTCACAACATGGCACATGTGGTATTATCCCAAATTGTTATTTTTATTACAATATCACTTCTGTATTGGTTCTCCAATGTATTTCACATCATAAATGAACTATTTATAACATAAATCACCATTACCTGTATTTTTTCTTTTTTTTCCTACCATAATATTTATTTTGGAGTTCTGGGATTTGGTATTTACTTCTATTTTGTCATGACCATCACATTTGTCACCAATTCATCATATTTTATATCATTTCCATTGATTTCTTATATCGAACTATAAATAAATAATAAAATTAAATATGAGTACAATTGATCAGTTATGTGTGAAGAGAATGTAAATAATGTTGAATATAAATGAAAAATATTCCCTTATCAATTCCCCAACAATGATAACATTCATTTCCTCAAGTAAAATCCCAATAACATTTCCGCAGTATTTCATTAAAAAATATATAAATTTAAAAATGTATAGTGAAATGTTTGATAATGGAAAATAAACATTAAAATTCTACAAAAAACAATTTATCAAAATCTACAATTTTTAAAAAAACATGTCAATTAGTCATTTTAAATTTTCATTTTTAAATTTTCAACTCTCTTCCATCATTGAACTTCTATTTTTTAATTCCTCATTATTGTTCATTCCAATTGAAACCGATATTATATTGATTATTTTTTATAATCATATATCATGATAATGAATATGATGAATTTGTGCTCATACCACAAATTCATGTCACTTACCATAGTCTTTCTAAGAAACTACCATATCCATTGTGTATATACAGAAATCAAAAATATTCTAGGGGATTTTCAAAGAGGTACAAACATCTATGGGAATTAGGGTAGGTAGGTAATGAATTAAAATAAATATCCAAAATTATGAATTACTTTTAATAATATTTCATGATATAAATGATAAGCCTTATGATGTAATCCTACAAAAATTTCACCTCCCAAACTGAGAATCTACATGTAAAAAATATTATAAAAGTAAATATAATGATTGGCTCTCCCTCTCTTTTTCACCTTTTTTCATTTTTTATTTTTTATTTTTCAAAAAACTTTCTTTACAAAGATATCACATACACCCCCAAACCACACAAGATCCTAAGAACATCATTCATGAAATTTTTTTTATATTAGTTAAAGTCACAAACCTTATACTTTCATTCATTATTATTATTATTTTTATTTTTAGAGAAATAGAGATGAATAAGGATGTATAATGAAAACATGGTCTCTCCCCAAATATAATGAATACCTTTAGGAAAATTAATTACATACCCAACTACATTGGGCATCCTACACCCCCACACTTAACATATTCAATATCACACAACATAATGTGATTAAGGTAATAATGAACTTAAGAATCCTGTAACACAACTCATCTAAAAACATAGTTATTCATAGCTTCCAAGGGAATATTATGACTAATGTTATGGCATGTCTATGGATAATTGTATAATAATAAAAAATGACTCAATAATATATATAATGATTCTTTACTATTATTGATTTAATATGATGTCCAAATATTTCCAGAGGAAAACTTGTCTTTGTCTCTCAATAAATAAATTATAGAAATAAAAGGGTAATATTTGGTTCATAATTTGATTACGAATTAGATCATATTATTTTGGATAATTATGGACCATAATGAAAAAAACGAAATAATATATATCAAATTTATAAATTCAAAACAAGAAAAATATAATAAGAATATAATTTACAAAAAATAAACTGATTCACAAAAATATTGATTTGAAAAATTTACCCCTCATACATAATAGTAATAATTAATTTAACTATTTTACTCAGCTAATAACAAAAAGGGAAAATAAAAACACAGAATTATGATTATGCTAATAAAATTATATCTCCACGATCAATACTAGAATATAATGGTTAGAAGTGGGGGATGAAATTTTCTTTTTAAAGGTAAAAAAACTTAAATATTAATTGGAAAATAAATAATTTACTCTCATAATACCCTTTCACTGAATTTTTTATTGAGATGATCCGGTTCTATTAGAAATAATGTTTGATTAGTATTTTTGTAATGTAATATACCTTTTGTGAAATAATTTATTTTTAGTATGTACATTTATTTTTTTCATATAAAAACAATTTTCTATCTGGTCTATGTAACTTATTCAGTTACATTTCATAATTCTTTATTCCATCAACATCATAGACTTACTAAATAGAAAAACTCTGATATTTACTACTCCCATTCCAAGGTATTATCAAAATGATATTAGTATTGAGATTAATCCTAATATGTTACTAAAACTAATAACTGAAAACTAAATTAATATAAATAGAATAAAATAAAATAAGAAAAGGATAATTTTTAGTTTTATACCCGAAGTGGTACCTAAATTTTGAATACATCTTGATGGGTAGTATAAGTTGTTTTCTATAGTTTTAGGTGGGTGATGTTTCTTATGCATTAATCCCACAAGTTTTTTCCTCCAATATGAACTTACTTTTTCTTAATGTGGATGAATCTATAGATAGTGTACACCATATCCACCACATTTTCTATATGGTAAATCATCCATGGAGGTGGTATGATAAGGTATGGAACATCCTCCTTTATGATTAATACTGTTTAAACATATTATTCACTATATGGTGGGTTCTCTATGTTTTATTCATTAAAATAATATACAATAATAGATTTAAGGTGTGGTTTTATTTAGAAAAAAAATTAATTTTAATAAATTTATAGAAAAATATTCCCCATTAATATAGGAATAATTATCTGAGTATCATCGAAGAATAAAATTCGATCACTTCACATAATTCCTCTAAGAAATGTTTAATGTCTTCAGGGAGCTCTAAATGTTCCTCATTAGGTGTATTTTTTTTTTGTTTTTTATCCTCCTATAAAAAAATTTAGATTTATCTAAATTTGAAAAATTAACAATTTTTAGGAGTAATACTAAAATAATAATCAATAAAATTCATTGAGTTTTATTCAAATAAAGGATCAAATCACTAAGCTAGTTAGGATTCAACAACTTCTTTGATGGAAAATTTCACTTGGATTTGAATTGTAGTTAGTGGAGGAATGTAGTAAATCCACTCCATACATTCTTCATATTCAAACACATGGGTGGTGTATTAATATTATATGGATACAAATACATAGTAAGGTGTTAATTATTCTATCATAACGATAGGGATATCTCATTTCATTTCATTATCTTAAAATTCACTCCATAATTTTTTTGAATCCTTAAAATATTTACATAAACATGTTTTCTATTATCTTTACTGTCTAGATCATCATGATATTATTTAATATTGATCTCTAGATGATTGGTTTTATCTTGTTCTTCGTGTTTGGCCTCTATATTTTGGAAATATTTGGAAATATATGGTACTTAAAATGGTATTTACTCTATGTAATTTTGTTCATAATTGGGTTTCTTGATGGGAACATTGAAATATGAAGTTATCCAATATATTTTCCTCCTCAAGTAATCTAATGTGTCACACATCCATTACACCTGATCATTTAAATTTTTTTTACCAACTTCCTCTTGTTATTTCACCTTTGAGTATTTAGTCTTTTTATAATATGGTGTGCTCAGATACACCATGAAAAATATATTTTTTGAATCTCTTAACAAAATTAAAATAACTAATTAAAAAATATCTCAAAAATTAAAAATGATAAAAGACCACCCGACTCTTCTATAGTGGTACAGGTTTTGGCAATCCTATTTTAGGGCAGTGAAAAAGTAAAAATATTTTCCTAAAGCAACATAAGGTTTTCCCAGTGTCATTTCGATTAAGGATCATTATTTTTTATCAAACATTAATTTTAAGTCTACAAATCTATTTCATTTTTCTATTTTTATTATTTTAATAAAATAAGGAATTTTTGGTTTTTGGAAAATAATAAATAAAAATGCAATGAAAAAGTAAACTATAAATAGATATAATGAAGGTTATAAAGGATGTTTTATTCCTAGGGGTTAGTAACAAGGGATCCAAGATTTTTTATGTTATGTTTTAGTTCAATTTATAAATCCTCATTAATGAATTAAATTATGTTAATTTATCAACTGTGGGATTTTAGCATGCCATGGGAACCATTTTAGAACACCTACCCTTAACTCCTATAGTATCTAAATATAGTAACACATCAATTAAGAATTCAATTCCTAGAATACCATGATCCATTGTATGTTGTTTCGTCCATTCAGGTATCCTAAACTCTGCCATAAAGATATTTCTTCCAACATAAGATAGTGAAAAGAAAAGTATCAAAGAATATGGATGAATTGGAGATCTATTAAATTGTGTATTACCATTTCACATATTCTATTCTATCTCATTCAATAAAAATATGATTCAAAAATTATGAATTTAATGCGTACAAATTTATAATGTTATGAAAACTCCCCCAAGATTAATCATCGGGTTAGTCACCTTTCCTTGTAGAGTGAATGATATAATAGAGTAATGAAAGAGAGAGATAATTAAATTATTTTTTGAAAAGAAATGATATTTGGAAGAATATGGTAACAATTTAATAAATTATGAATGTTTGTTACAATGGAAAATAAAATAAGAAAAAATAATAAAACAAAAAACTTAAAGTAACCAAATCATAGTAAAAGTCAATAATAAATCACCTTACTTCCTTACACCCTTTATCCTATTGAAATAACACATACATATAAGAGTTACATATGCATGTTAATTCATAAATGGACTCTATAAATTATTTATAATTCATCCCCAATCAATCATAGTGGTAATAAGGTCATCAAATAATGGTTTGGTCCTCAATTAAAATAAAATTCATTTAATTATCACCCTTTTGAACTCAATTCCATCATAAAACATTATTTTATAGTTTATAATTATTGAGAAAGAAAATTTCGAGGATTTTTTTCCTAAAATTAAATCGACAAGAATTCAAGCAGCTTTATCCTGATGTGACATTATGCGTTAAGCCATTACACATATGGTATTTTCCCAAATTTATATTTTCATCCTATCTCTCTTCCTCCTCACTTCTCTAAAGTAGTATATATCATAAATAACATATATAATGTAAATCATCATTAAACAATAGATTTGGAGTAATTTCCACCTAGATATTATGTTTCAAGCTCCATTATTAGGAATTTACTTGTCCTTTGTCTCAACCATCACCTTTTTAATAAATTAAATGTCTTTTATTACATTTCCAATCATTTATTGTATCCTTGCATAAATTAAAAAAACAATTAAATATGAGACAAATTAATTTGTTAATGTGTAAAAACAATGTATTTTATTTTCAAATATACATGGAAAATATCCATCTAGAAATATTATTAATTAATTTTAAAAATAAATCCTCAAATTTAACTAATAAATTTCACTGATATCCTTTTTTATTGATAATTTTTTTTCCAGATTTCGTATTTCATAAAAACCATTTCTTTAAAATAATAGGTATTTCCACAAATTAATTAGTATCATTTAATTTCGTTATAATATCATTAATTTTATTTCAAATAAATTATATATAATGAAAATTTATATTTTTTATATCAAAATATTTTTATGTGTAAAATCTATATACTGGTAATTCAAAACTAGTAACATGTTGAGTAGTATTATATATAATGGATATATACCATTTTTATTTGATTCATATCCTCCCTGATTTATTTCTAAAAATGTTCAAATATCTCCAAATAACAGAAAAATTAAAATTATAGAGATGCAGTTTAAGGAAATAAAATGAGTCCTTAAGCCTAAGATGATACATCTACCCCCATTAAAAAAATTACATCTACACAATTTTGGTTATCTCTTACTGATGAACAAAATTAGGGGTATCCCTAAGCTAAAAAAATAATCATGATATAATTTCTAATGATATATCAACCTCACTATCTTATTCAATAAAATGATACTCAAATTTTACTTCATAATATGTTTATCCCAAAAATTTCATATCTCTTTAGCGATTTGATTATAATATTTCTCATGATTCGGTATTAATACCCATTAAAAAAGTAATTCCCATGGGGTGTTGATAGTCACCCTTGCAATAATAGATGTTCTTATGTTGATTTGGGATATGAATTGTGATTTTTTATCTTAAAATTTTATATGGCCTATAAATACATTGATTTAATCCATGTCCAAAGTTGCGTAAAACTCATTTGAAGTGATAATAATATGATTTTTCGTAATCAAATTCAGATAAACTCTAATAAAATAAGTGTTGTAAATTTGGGATGAAAATATCTAACCATTTTAAATTATCACCAAAAATTAAATATTTAATCATTAGGGTGGTGATTTTATTCCATTATAAAATTCCCATGTGTAATGTACTAGGTAAAACTATAATAAAATAAGATATTTTCAGTTATTGACTGAATGATAAGTGTACCATTCACCACATGGTTTTTTTCACCTACATTAGTTGTTAGGGAATTATATGACTTCTCTTTCTCATTTGGATGATGATGCTTCTTATGTTTTGTTCGTCCTTAAGACTAGTTTGGTATAGTTTCTAAAATTATGTCTATAATCATTTCAATTATGGAATTTGTGATTGGATGGTGTCGTAGGTCTTGATTTTCCTCAATCCATTTCATTAGATAACCAATCTACATCACATCAAAGTTCATGTTCTTAGCGAACTTCTCTTTTACACTAGAATAATTTATCTATTACTTAGAGATAATACCCATATGATTCTCCCCACATTTTCAACATATAAGAATTTGAATTTTTCACCCACTGGTATAATAACTAAAGTATATATGAAAAATAAGTATTCCCATCTTTTTCCATAAATAATGGGACCAGTTGGAGTCACTGATTTCCATTTCCACATTTAGATAACATCACACAATCTCTTCATAGCAACCAATGTCCCTTATAGATAACTCTTTTTAGAGACTTGGTTTAAGGTCATAAATTAAATGATCAATTTTTATTTTCTGTTCATTGATAAAACCCAAAGTACACTTTTCATGTTTTGTGATCATTACAACATAGGTAGCGATGGATTCATCCATCTATATATTCAACTCTAGAAATTCAATATCTGTTTTATTGAGAACAGGTATGAGAAAATATCTATTGAAAATTACATTCATAAAGTACTCCTATTCCATAGTTCATATTTCTTATTATTACCTAATATTCTTGATGATAGTCCACTATCAATATTTTTCGCCTTCAAAGTGATTGAATGCTATCAAACCCATTTCAAATATGAAAATGGAAAACAAATAATAAATTTTATATTATATTAGCCAATTTTCCATTAATTAGTGTATTGAAGGACCACTAAATTTTCACAGATGGTGCCTCGTGAATGATTCAATACATATTTTTTCATTACTTGGTGTATTATGGAGTTTAGAATAATTAATTTTATTTTTCATATCTTGGTTGGGTTGGGTGATCATGGCTACGAATGTTTCACTATTGATCCCGTGGTGTGTGATTGATCACTGTGAAAATACTTGCATTGTCCATCAGACTCATTGTTTACTCAATTCCTGTTTTTTTGTAGAAATTGAATAAAACTTGAATGGTTCATGTGAGTATCATAAAATAATAAAAAACCATATATATTCAATAAAAAATTTTGACACCTTAATTTCATCATACTAAAAAACCTCTACTTGGACTGTAATATCCCAGCTCAAGGGTCAGATAAACTCATGCACATCTCACCATATGCAAGAGGATGTTGTATAGAAGTATGGGTCTGAGTACATATGTCACGACCCCCTCCCACCAAAGATACCCCTCCTGATCTGGCAATGGTGAAAGGAAGATAATGAACCCTGAGTCCCGCCTTCAGTAGGCCCCGGGTTGGCGACTAGCACCAAGGGTATGAGTTTTCATAAATATGGGAGGCATTACCTTTTTTATTATTTTGGATCGGTAAATAGGACCAGTCAACCACCAAAAAGGGAAAAGAACAAGTGTATATAAATAAACCCAAACCAAGCCCACAAGCATGTTTAAACAATTTTTTATAACAAGGTACAAGTACAAGGAAGCTCAAAAGTACAATGCCAAAGAAAACAAGAGAACAACAACTGCAACAACTCCAACTGCCCGACTAGTAGGGTCCCGCACGGCCCTGGTAGTCCTCTTGGAAACCTGAAAGTAAACTTAGGGTGAGCATACAAGTATACTCAGTAGGGAAACCTAAAGCTCTCGTGCACAAGTGGGGAGACACCCTAAGGTCCCAACCAGAAACTAACAAGGAAAAACTATCCACCCAGCCTCACTGGTCACACTCACCAAGTAACACAAACAAGTTTAGTATATATATAGAACAAAAGTATTGGGTACCCCTCACCATTTCCCACTTAATTAGATACTGCTCTTCCTAACCGCAAACGTCCTGACGCTACCACACTCTTCCCGCCCGCACACACCTGGGCCAAACCACGCATCCCGCTCACACACACCTAGGCCTCACAACCACGCAACTCGCCCGCACACACCTGGGCCACAACCACTAACCCGCCCGCAGACACCTGGGCCTCATCCCGAAGGTTCTTGGGAACGGTAAGCCTGCCCAAAGAGTCTTGGGATAAAGGTCGCCTCAAGCCATCACAGCCTCCGAGACCTACCCGAAGAGTCTTGGGTGTAAGGTCACCTCAAGCCATCATAGCCTATGGAAGAAGGAGCAGGAAGGAGCTAGTAACTAAGGGGGAACACCCTCTCCCATAAAATGGGAGTGTTCGACACTAGGTGCTTGACATGGGTGTGGTGCGACAAAACACAAAGATACAATTATATATATATACATATACCAAACACACAGCCCAACCTATGGCTTCCTAAAAAGAGAAACTGAGCATGTGCCTCGGCACTTCTACCATGAAACATCCATCAACAACCAAACAATCATCCCCCAACCCCATTTAGGTTTTCATGTTTCATGCAATGGTTTAACAAATTATTTCTACTGGGAAACTATCATCCAGACAAAACCTTTCACAAACATATCCCTGCCATCCACAACCAAGGTTAGGTAAAATGTAAGCAACCACATGCCATTTCATTTACAAAAGATTATCACAACCATACAACATTCCATCATTAATTTATTTCAAAGTTCCACACATAAAACCCTTTCCACACACAAAACATTTCCGCATTTGAAAACACCTTTTACTTCAAAACACATTTCATAATCAAAACACTTTTCATAAATAAAGGCATTTTCCACAAAACAACCAAACCACCAACATGTTCATTATTCCAACATTGTTCTACCGGGGTGATCACACAAAGTTTTCATTCTCATTTAATCATCCAGTCTTTATGTGCTTATACATTTTCCATGTTTTAACAAAACCAACCACAAACAATTCAGATATCAATTGCGCACGCAAAGGCCACCAATGACCTTGATTTTCAGTAGGCAAAGGCCTTTCAATCCAAAATCACAATCAGAAGATAAAGAAACTGGAAGGCAATAGAAACAGCACAAAACCCCAAACCCTTCTTTATCCGGTTATTATATTTATTTAAAGTTCAACTGCATCCCATGGAACAAAATAAAAATATCCCACCCCGCATGTTGCACAAAAAAGAGAGACGAAGGTAAACCCCTACCTCAAAAGGTCCTGATCACGTCGCTTCCGACGACGTCCTTCGGTGTCCTTCGCCTTCACCAAACCCGAAAAACGCCTCCTAGGATGGAAGCTGGAGAAGGAAGGCCGGAAGGAAAGGTGACAAGTCCGGGCTTAGAAGCTTTGTCTCATCGCTACGATCCTGTGGCCGCTGACGGATCGTAATTCGGAGGTCGGACAAAGAAGTTAGAGGAGGAAGACTTCTTGATCATCCGAGAGTGTCGTCGTGCGAAGAAGAAGCAATTGGTTTGGAAATAATCCGCGACCCTTTCTTATATAGGCAACGAAAAGGTAAAACAGTATGCAGTGTGTATTGATGAATACACGGTGTGACCATACACCCGTTACGCGTTTTGACTGGTCGACACACGACACGTCACGCGGTTTCCACGCGTTTTAATAATAACGTCAATTTTATTAATATCTGTGTTTCGTTGACCCGAGACATAACTCATAAAAAGGTATACATAACTCGTCTTAAAATGGCCGTCTTAATTACAGGATTACACTGCCGCTGACTTTTCGTCATTCCGACACCATATGAAGAAGTTATAGACTTTGTAAATTTTGATCACCCAAAATAATAATAATATTATTTTATTATTATTATAATAATTTAATATTTTGATCAAAAGGGCTTGTGGCATGAATATCTCCCCTTACACCATGCGCACTCCCTGATTTTATTATTGTATTACAATTTTAATATATTAAATCAACATTATATAAAATATATGATATATTAAATTAAATTATATAAAAAATGATTTATACAAGGGAAAGGGGGCATTCACGCCTCCCCTCCCCGTCTCATGCGCCTCCCCATAAATTTATTATAATTTATTAAATAAAACCATTTTCCTTTTAATTTTATTATTATATTTATTATACGATCAATGTTATTAATTTCATAATTCAATTTTGGGTGAACCTATGCACAACCATTCCATGCGACTCAAAACCATTTCATATAATTGAATTAAATGACAAAACAAAATTAATATAACATACATATTCAACCCCATTTTAATAAATTTAATTTTATTAACCTCTCATATATAGTTTTACGCCATCATTGTTATTTATTGTTCTTCAATAACAATAACATTTCATCAACATATTTTATTAACTCACCGACGTTATTGTTTTTAATAACAAAAAGATTTACGCTCGTCGCATTGACCACGTTAAACCACCCTGTTGGATATCTGAATCCGACCATGCCACGTCAAAGTCGTGTAACATCCATCAATTTAATTATTTTAATTCTATTTATTTTTATTTCACACTGATTAAATTGAAACCACTTTTATTAAATTAAAACCATTCAATTTCATAAACCCAAAATAACGAACTCACCTTTAATTTTATGAACGCACCACCATGCTTCCACTTGCATCTTCATTTAATTTTTTGCAACAAATTCCATGACTCATTTCATCAATTTCCAATTATTATTAATATTATGAATAATATTAATAAAACAACAGCCATAATTATTATTCAAATTTAATTTCAACAATTACTCAATTAATAAAAAAACTGCATGTTTCATTTATCAACGTCTAATGGATCACACACCTTCCCACTTCACATCATTAATAATAATAACACAAATTAAATCATTTTATCATGATTATTATTTTTAGTTTAATTAATCACACAATTTATGTCATCATCATTATTATTAACATATTTTTACGTTATCATCAGTATTAAAATTATCATTATAACACGCGTCGTGTTGACCATATCGATTTCAACAAAGGAATGGACCGGAGGGGTCCGGTCCATTACATCAGATACCTCTTCAAATATTCTCGTCCTTGAGAATTAAAAACCAACCAAGAAAAAGAATGGATCCAAACAACCACTCTGCAAGATACCTCTTAGGGCTCTTTTCATAAAAAGAAACAACCGACAACCCTAATTATGTGAGTTAGGAATTCCCTCTCCTATGTCGAGATATTATCCTCTTTAGGGGGCACTGACTCGCCTGCACAGGTTTAATCGCATCTGCATTAATGCGTCTCGATTAAGGACTGGGCCTTCCCACTTCCATATATTAGATTTTTTTTCCAACTTACACTACACCCAACAACGTACAACCCACACACTGCCCGGACACATGGCATGAGGAATTCCTTCTCCCATGTTGAGATATTATCCGCATTAGGCGGCACTGACTCGCCTGCACGGGTTAAATCGCATCCACATTAATGCATCTCGATTAGGGATTCGGTCTTCCCCTCCCCACATGATAGGGCTCTTCACGTACATTTAAAGAAAAGCGGGAAACAACATAGCATTAAAAAACACACAAAAACAAGGTCCAGACCCAGAGAATGAGGAAAAGAGTTCCAACAATGGAGTGTAATGCTCCCAACAAAACATAAAGGAGATCATTCAAGAAAACCCAAACAAATCTCTATCGATCCCTGGTCCTTCTAGAGATGTTGCCTCTGATGCATGCAACTATCCTCGCTGAGCTCCTCTGCCTCTCTGTTGACGTCCGCCTCCTCGACCACGTCCTGATTGGGATCCTTGAGGAACTCCTTGTGGCTGGCCACCGCCTGCTCCATCTCCCCTCAAAGGGACTGAAGCCTGTTGCTGCTGGAAGGGTCTTGTTGGTGACTGGTACTGCTGAGGAGGGCGTTAAACCTGTCCATCTCCACCGTACTGAGCATGGGTCGGGCACCGACTCTGAACGTGCCCGAAACCTCCACAAGAAAACCACTTGGTCCTGGGCTCATGAAAAAGGGACGAGGACATGAAGATCTGAACTGGAACTGCTGGGGCCTGCTCCCTACTGGCCTGAAACTGGAAGGTCCCGTCGCAGGAGACCTTCTACTGACTGCCTTCCCCTTCGACGAACTAGGCCGGATCCCCTCACGTGGTGCACCTCCCTGCGAGTGCATCCTTTCTACAACTTCCACCTTCTTCTGTACGGATAAGTATGTCGGAAGGGTGAAGGGGTTACAGCATACTGGAGCGAAGGACGAAGCACCTCTTCCAAACGTATCGCCCAAGACTCTTCATCCAGAAAGTGTTCCGGAGCAAAGCGTAGGAGATTCTTGAACTTAATACCCAACTCTCGAACAGCCATACTCCCCTGCTGAAGGGAGAGCAACTCCTGACGCTTTTCCGCCTTGATCAAAGAAGAAAGGAATTCCTCTCGGAACTCCTTTTCGAAGTCAGCCCATGGAATCTCTGCCTCCTTCCTCTCCCCGAGGTAGAGCATCCACCATTGGCGCGCCGCGCTTCTCAGCTGACTGACCGCTAGGGGGACCCAGTACTCCTTCGGAGCACAGATCAAGGTAAAAGCGATCCCTAGCTTTTCAAGCCACCCCTCCGTCTCCAGGTCCGAAGTACATCCCTCGTACTTCTTGAGAGTCTGACGCTGGAAAGAACGGAGGGTCTTCTGCCACTAGCTGTCTTCCTCCTCTCGATCGATCCTCATTTGATCGATTGCCTGAACCTGATGGGCCTCGGCCTCCTGAGCCACCTGGGAACGCCGTCCAGGTTCCATACCTGTACGGTAAACAAGGATCGCCTAAGCCCAAGTAGTAAGGAAAAACTCAAAGTTTTAATTATCATATTATTTCAATTTCTTTCCCAGAACACCCAAATCAAGTAAAACACAAACATGATGATGCATGTACCATCCCTAGGGTCTCTACCCTGCAATCAATATAGTCTCACTTGGTCGTTCAGTAGGCTCAGAGTCCTTGCATCGGATCACGGGGGCCATAAAATCCCGTGTCCTAGCCGGTCTTCCCTGGCCTATGTCACACACCAAGATTAACGAACAATGTTGCCCTACCATCCCATGAAATCCTCACTGTGCCTAACTCCAGAATCCATCCTATCTCTCAACCATCAGCTCTGATACCATTCTGTCATGACCCCCTCCCACCAAAGATGCCCCTCCTGATCTAGCAATGGTGAAAGGAAGATAATGACCCCCGAGTCCCGCCTCCAGTAGGCCCCAGGTTAGCGACTAGCACCAAGGGTATGAGTTTTCATAAATATGGGAGGCATTACCCTTTTTATTATTTTGGATCGGGAAATAGGACAAGTTAACCAACAAAAAGGGAAAAGAACAAGTGTATATAAATAAACCCAAACCAAGCCCACATGCATGTTTAAACAATTTTTTATAACAAGGTACAAGTACAAGGAAGCTCAAAAGTACAATGCCAAATAAAACAAGAGAACAACAACTGCAACAACTCCAACTGCCTGACTAGTAGGGTCCCGTACGGCCCTGGTAGTCCTCCTAGAAACCTGAAAGTAAACGTAGGGTGAGCATACAAGTATACTCAGTAGGGAAACCTAAAGCTCTCGTGCACAAGTGGGGAGACACCCTAAGGTCCCGTGAGAAAACAAAAGAACCAGAAACTAACAAGGAAAAACTATCCACCCAGCCTCACTGGTCACACTCACCAAGTAACACAAACATGTTTAGTATATATATAGAACAAAAGTATTGGGTACCCCGCACCATTTCCCACTTAATCAGATGCTTCTCTTCCTAACGGCAAACGTCATGACGCTAACACACTCTTCCCGCCCGCACACACCTGGGCCAAACCACGCATCCCGCCCGCACACACCTGGGCCTCACAACCACGCAACTCGCCCGCACACACCTGGGCCATAACCACTACCCCGCCCGTAGACACCTGGGCCTCATCCCGAAGGTTCTTGGGAACGGTAAGCCTGCCCGAAGAGTCTTGGGCTAAAGGTCGCATCAAGCCATCACAGCCTCCGAGACCTACCCGAAGAGTCTTGGGTGTAAGGTCACCTCAAGCCATCATAGCCTATGGAAGAAGGAGCAGGAAGGAGCTAGTAACTAAGGGGTAACACCCTCTCCCATAAAATGGGAGTGTTCGGCACTAGGTGCTTGACATGGGTGTGGTGCGACAAAACACAAATATACAATTATATATATACATATACCAAACACATAATGGCTCCATACTATAATGGAGTAATCAAGTGCTAACCAAATTGTAATAGACCTTTGTTCTTCCTACTTTGCCTCCATACTATAAGGATAAGCATGGCATGTAATAAAATTGAAAGTTCCATTCACTGAGCTCTATATCACTTCTCTCAGTTGTATCTAGGTATCGAGCCACATCATTACCCAAGACTGTCATTTCCTAGCCGCATCCTGGGTCTGGACCCAATACCATCATACCTCATATGTGCCTCGGGTCAGGCACCCGAACATTCAAGCCTATAACATAATGGCTCTGGTTACACATACAGACATTCTTTCCCCTAACCTTTTCATAGCTCCATCAATTTCATCAAAAAAATTTAAAAACTCCCACTCTATGTGAGAAATAGTATACTATGTAATCTTGTCCCATGTAAAAATAACAATCATGTAGTCACGGTAACACATATCATTGGATAAATTAGACAATGTAGGTATAAGATGTCATAATTAGAAAAATATTATAATCACATAACTACATGTGATCATAAACCATCATGGGAATAATACAGCTATAATTAATCATCGAATAAAGTTTCACAATGTGTCTCGAAGGCTATATAGACACCCACATTCGATCAAAATCATGTGTGGTTGTTAATTATTCCAACGCATAAATTATAATAGATAAAAGTGTGTAAAAAACCCCAAGAGGTTAGAAACTTCCTTCATCAAATATGTCAACATAAAAAACAACGGTAAACCACCATTTGTGTGGAAAACTCAATAGTCACGAACATATATTGCATCCATTGTTAACATATTTGTCAACAAATCAATTCTTGAGGTTCAATAAAGGTACCAACAAAAAGATATTTTATTTCAATAAAATATATAACATACAATGATACATTAACTCTCTTAGATAAATTATTAATTGTCATTTTACATGAACAGAAGCACTAGCTATCTTTTACTTATGAATAATCAAAAAACATTTGAAAATATCTATATAGATTAATCAAAAAACATTTTTGGTAGTTAATTAAAATTATTCATTAATAAAAAAACAATTATCCATGTAAAATTATATAGTTATAATTTGAATTTCTTAAAAAATAAACCATTGATAAATAGATATAATTTTCTCTTGATAATTTCTATAAATTATCCATTGATAATCTCAGTTAAACATGTTATGATTATTGTTAATAATTATCCTCTATTGATTGTACCTCAATTATATTTTGATAATTATTAATTGATTATCCATTAATAATTTGATTTAATTATTGTTATGTTAATTATTAATAATTATCCCTAATAATTCCATAGTAATTATATTTTGAAAATTTTCATAAATTATCCCTAGTAACTAAACATTATTATATTTTTATAATTAATTACTTATCATCCAAAAAATCCAATTATTATGATTTAATAATTTCTCACAATTATAAATTTTAATTTCATGTAGATATCATTTTATAATTTTCAAAATTACCCCTCGATAATTATGGTTTTATCACTCTATAATTCAATCATTTTTTTGATTTGTTGAGGGAAAGAATTTAGAATAAATTACATAAAAATAAAAAACCAATACCTTCTTCCTATCAGGCATATCGCACATGGAAAACTAGAGGGTATCTCTCACCTGAACCTAGAAATGGAAACCTAATGTATTGGATATAAAAGATTCACCAAATGTGTGGAAAGAAAATTAAAGGTCTCTTAGGATCAATGAAAAAACCAATAAAGAAGAAATGATTTTTCTTGATATTTCAAAACCCCAGGTTTTTATACCATTGAAAAAAAATCCACAACCGTAATTTAATATACAATTTTCATGAAATATTTAATGTGGATTCTTTAATTTCACCTATTTAATGCATTGTTAATTTTTAATCTGTCCAAATCATGAGTTTACATATATTTTAAATGAAGAGACATGAGAAATTATATTTTGTGTGTGTACAAGATGAGAAAAGGAAATAATAATAATGATGATAATAATAAAAAAATGTATTATAATGTAATTACCATTATTTGTGATGTAACTAAACACCAAACATGATCCAAGTTTATGTATCACCTTGGATAAAACCCACATTCCAGACCTAATAGTGATTTTTTATTTTCAATCGGAAACACCATTTGGGAGATATTAATTTTTTTAGAAAATAATTTTTTCATGTGATATAAAATATTTACCCTCCATACAATGTAACTAAACACCAGATGTGCACCAAAGTTATTGCATGCCTAATGTAAAACACATGTCATGGATTTAATAGAGGTATTTAATTTCTAATATGATATAACATTATATATATATTCCATTATTTTAGAAAAATCATGAAGACATGATATAATAAATTTAATATTTTTAGTTACATACATTTTATATGTCCATTAATTAAACGATATTGTATCATCACTGTGAAATCCTTTAATTAAATTATTTCTTCCATAAAAATTTTAAAAAAAAATTATCATGATGAATATAAACATTTTATATTTAAAATTGATATATATATATTTTTTGTTATTTTCAGAGTAACCATATATAAAATATGTAACACCTATTAAAAACATAAATGTCACATATTTGACTTTCCTTATAACAAAATACTATAAAACTAATAAAGTAATCCAGGTTCCTCCAGGAGGCCGTAAAATTTACTCAAGTATGATTTTTGTTGATATTTAATCATCTAATAATATTATAAAATGTTTTAGGGTAATATTATAATACTTATAATATTATTTTTACCCTTAATTACACAATTTACCCCTAATCATGGTAATTTCTAAAAATACAAATGTGATTATTCATATTGTCAAAAAATATAGATACCTATTTACTAAATTTAGATATTATAATTTCAAATATAGAATCCATTTTTTATAATTTAAAAAACAAATAATTGGTTAAAGTTAATTTAAATTTAATCTTTTTGATGGAACTATAAAATGGGGTTTTAAAGAAACAAATGTTCTAAATATTGAAATGTTTTTAGATCTAAATTCAATATAGAATAAATTTCAATGAAATAAATTATATTAAATGATAAAAATATATAATTAAACATTAAACCCACTAAAAAATATAACTTATCAACAAAAATGTGATATATAAGACATATATTTCCTTTAAAATTCCTTATCTTTCATTATTAGTCAAAACATGAAAGTTATTAGAGAAATAAAATGAATAAAATATTAATGTTTTTTATATTATTCTTTAAAAGAAAAAGTTTATTTTTTTCAAAATATAATTTATAGATGTTCAAAAACTATATTTAAAAAATGTATGCCATAATAACACTGAACAAATACCCTTAAAGAAATAAATTCTTTTATGTTTAAATTTTGTTTTATTCTTATCTTAAGTATATCAAACTAATTGGATGAATATAGAAAAATTAAATATATAAAACATATATTTATTTTATTTATTTTTAAAATAGTGATGACATTAATTTATTATGATATAATACAAATATTCTAATTAAAATAGTTTTTTAATAAAAACACATCCTTTATAATCAATGGTTTAATATTTAGATTTCTAATGAATTAGTTTTATAAACATTCATAAACTATATTTTCATAATTTTGTTAATCCTAGTCAAAATATATATATTAACGGCTAGTGTTGAAACAATAATATTTAATAATATATCCTAGTTTGTTTAGGTTCGGTGTTGTGTGCAATGTATACAATCATTGAAGTTGAATTTTTTAATAATATATATATAGTAAAATCATAGAGACTTTCATTATCCCCTCATTTAATAAATTGTTTCCTCATAATTTGAAATTGTATTAAAAAATAAATGGTTGATACTTGAAAATTCATTTTTGGGAACCCATATTGGTAATAGGGTTAATAAAATATCCTTTTAACAAGAGGTAAAGAGAAATGTGTAGGTCACTATAAAATTTGGATTTCAAATAGTATAAAATTAGTTGTATGTGAAAACCAAGGCATGTAAGAGATATCTAACCTTCATGTTATGATGGATAGTGTTAGAGAACATGATCATCAGGAAGTATACCATAACAAAATCGTAAATATGTGATAGCTTAAAGAAGCCATTGATTTGTCAATAAAAAACTAAATAAAACTCATTTAGGTCCAAATTCATTTACTATGGTTTATGGATTATTTTACTATATAGATAAAAGCATACTTTATTTATGTTCTTTTCATAATCATAATCTCATCCTTTAGTTTTGATTTGATTTATATTCACTTAGTTTGGTATACCTATATATGGATATTCTAGATGAAATTTCATGCCTAAAGCACTTTTGTTGAAACATAATATCCAAAATTATTTAATTCGTTCTCTAAATTATTACTAAAAGAAAACAATTTAGCATAAAATATCTAAAAAATCATTCTTTACCATCAAAAAATAATATCTAATGTTCACCTTAATCCATTCCAAACATAAGATTAATGTAAAATATTTCTATCCAAATTCATAGTACATACATTTAAAAGAAAGTTCCCTAAATTTCCAAAATCATCTTAACACAATATATTCCCCAAAAAACATAATTATGATATTTTTGTCACATGCCCAATTTATGGATACCATTATCACCTTTAAACCATTTATGATAACATTATTTCTTCTAAGTATGTAAACAAAGAATACTGCAATAAAATCCTTATATGTCACAAGATTCTTATAAGAAGAATATCATAACATAATTATAGAATCCAAAAACAAAAATACATTAAATATTACCATTCAACTTTAGTAACAATATAAGCTTGTCCTTGATCCCTTTTATTTTTATGAGATATATTTCCTTTATTCATTGGACATTTATGTGCATAGTTACCAATCACCATATGGTTGAAACATTCTACATTTTTAGTTTGATTCTTTCTCCCACAACCATGATACCTTTTAACCTTTCTCTCCACACTTATAAATAACTCTCATTTCCTTTAGTCAAGTATCGAGATATTTCTTCCCCTGATTATAACATGTGAGAAAATATTTCTTTTCGTTTTCCCATTATCTATCTTATGCTATGTCATTTCTAATTCTCTTTATTTCATTCAAATTCATAATACATAGATATTTTTTTCTCTAAATTAATAGTAGTTGATACTATATATTTATATGATCAGAAAGTTTGGGAGACCAATGCATTTTATAGGAATGGATTTAAGCCAAAAATGAAATGTTAATATTACTCTACGGGATGCATATGTAGTCCATATCATTCCTTGATAACAATTTAAATTAGGGTTCGTATTTATAAATATTATTATCATCCTTTTTCCTCAGACTCAAACCTTTCCTCTATTTATCTGCTTATTGTTCACGAGGAAATTATTTTTCAAAGAATGGTTCCTTAAAATCCGTCCAATTCATGTTTTCTATTGCTTCATCCTCTTTTATTTTTTGAATCAATTAATACCACTGATTCAAATATACTAAGGGATAATACACATCCATTAAAACCTTCTCCCTTTCATTACTACTCAAATAATGAAATGTCTAATCTAAGGAACTTATCCACTATATTCTTACAAATGGATTTGTAGTCCCGTTGAATGATAGAGGTTGTTGGCTCATGAAGCGGCCTAAAATTTTTCTTCCAATGTTTGGATTAGGATACACCATATGGTTAAGTTTATCTTTTATAACCCGAGTCATTTTTCCTAGAATATTTTTAGGTTTTTTATAACTAGTTGTATCTCCACCTCCAAATTAATTATATTTCTTAGCTAGAAAATCATTACGTGGATTATATGAGTGGATACAGTTTCCATTCCTCCCATTTGGAACCATTTATAAAAAAATAAAATAAATTATATTATATTTTGACATTACAAAACCTTATGTATAATCTCAGAACTAGAGAACCACATAACCTAAATTGAAAATTTAGGTATAAATAATCTCTAAATAAAAGATTTGTTTATTTAGATATATTATCAAATTGTGTCATAGGTTTTCACTCTCTAATATATATTTTCCTAAATATATTTCTCAATGTTTCTACTAAATATACACTGATACCTACTAAAATGAACCCGAACCCAGTAGTATGGAGCTAGTGCCTTAATTTATTACATTTTCATGGATACAAGATTCAAATTCCAGAGGAATAATCACTATAGTAATTTTGAAAAAGCATATTACAAACATGAAACATACATTACAATTGATACTATAAAATTCAAAAGAGTCAATCCTTTGAGAACACCAATCTTTTCTTATCTTAACCATGAACATCAATTGTAATAAACTTCTTTAACTCCATGGAAAAATAAAACATAACAAATGGGTGAAATTAGATTCTTAGTGAGGATTGGTATATAATCGAATATATCAAAAATAAACATAAAGAATAATTCAAGTCGAATTACTAACAACATGTTCCATTAAAACCTAATATTGGGCATAATATATAAGGAATAAATATTGATAAAATAAAGCTATATATTTAATCTAATGATAATGATACTTAATGATGGATATTATACTAGTCAAATAATCACATGTATTATCAGTAAATAATTTTTAAATAGGGAATGAATAATGTGGGATATCATAAACAATCATTCAAGGATTCGACAATGAAACCACAAATAAACAAGCCAGACATTCGCCAAAACCCAAACTAGTTTGTGTCATTAGACCTGTCGGTGCATCGAGGAGATATAACAGGCCCCACCCAACACATACTATGTCCAATTAAGTTCTCTTATTAAAGGGGTGAAACATATTCAAAATTAAATTATGTATTAAAAATATCATATGAAATATCAATACTTTACCCATAAACTATGAATATTATAAAAAATCACATCCACAATCAAACAGAATCATGAACCATTCAATTAAATATGATAAATGATTTTATAATATATCATAATTGTTTAAGAATAATATTCTACATAGTATGCTTACATAGATGAAAATACTCTAACAAAATCATTCTATTTGTTTTAGAGTAATATAATTTTTCTTTTGAAATCATTTATTTAAAAATACATGTAATTAAAAATGAAAAATAAATATTTGAAAACTACCTTATATAAATTTAATGGGTGATTAATACATTAAGTAATCATGATGAATGAAAAGTCCTCACATAAAATATAAGTTGAAAAAAGATTCTTTCCATTTTAAAAAGTCATAAAGTACATCATTTAAAAAATAACAAAAATATTCCATTCAAAAAATATTATAAAAATTCAAATATGGTTAAAAATCCATTTAACATTATTAGGAAAATAATGAAAATATTTTTGGAAACACTTTTTAGAAATCCTTGATATGGATGAAAAATGTTCCCTAGTTGAGACTTAAACTTAAATAGACACGAATAATAGTGAAATTGTTAAATAACCCTTACCTTTCACATTCATTTAGTTATAAATTTATTGACCTTATTTATAATTTATTAAATAATTTTAATAATTTATACTAGAACCATATCTATATTTATGATGTCTCATATTATCCTCTTATATTGTTTCTTCAATAACATTTCCTTATTTCCTATCCTTCATGTTTTAATCGCTAAATTTTCTTATGGAGGATTTATCATGTATTCTATGTTTCATATGTGTATGACATATTAATTTAATCTAAAAATTTATATTAAGTTCATATATATTATTTAATCCTTATATTTTTTTATTATCCTTATTTAATGGTTAATAAGAAAAATTATTCACATCTCATCATGGAGATGGTAGGCCGTACGTACGCACGAGTGACAATATCATACAATTAATGGTGAAAGGATAAGGAATATGATGGTATATTAATTCTACATAATTAATATCATGTTAAAATTACTATATATCCATTATTTTCATCATTATACCTAACCATGTATATTGGTGATGAAAAAAAATTACACCATGGTGTGGAGACGGTAATTCATACGTACGCACGCACAGTGTTTTAATATTTCATAGAATGGATAAATCCAAGAACATGGTTGTATCATTGTCAAAATAACATATTTTAAAATATATAATTCTTTAATTATTAATTCATTAGGGGAAAAACTCAGGAAGGGGAATTTAAAGAGGAAATGAACATGAATAAATTTCTAAAACAATTTCCACTTCTTCGTTGTAATTACTTTTGATCACTTCTTAAGGGATATAGAGTTTGTATTATTCGAAGACCATGACATCCATAGCATGGATAAGTATAAAAGGAGGAGAAATAGGTAGGGTTTGGTCTATCTAGAAGGCTCAATGTGGTGTGAATAACTGAGGGATGAGGGTCCATTTTTTAATTCAAGTGAGGGGAAATTTTAGAAACTATCAAAATATTAAACTAATATAAATTAAATTTCATTTCAAAAATTGATAAAAAAAAGTTATTAATTTACAGTATATTATGTGTATGTTTTTAATTCCTACCAACCAAAAATTTTAAGTCAATTTTTTGTCTCATTATTACTATTTTTTATATTTTATCACTTATTTAATCCTTTTAACTCTTGTCGTGACAACATGTATCTTTTCTCTTGAAGGGTTAAAATGGTTACTATAAAATAAAAAACGAACCTAAAAAGGGTTATGGATGATTGTTTTATCTTCATCCCAAAATTTGAACAAATTTTATATTTTTATGAATTTCATATCATTAAATAAATTATTATTTTATTTTAAAATATCATTAGTGTTAGTTTTGACACTATTAAATACATCACATTTTAAATATATCATAAAAACCCAATAAATTAAAACCAAAACATTTAATAAATAAATAATATTTTTATTTAATCTAATAATTCATTTATGACATTAATTATATCAAATTATATTTATTTTAATATTTTTCAATACATTTACTTGATATGTCCATTGACTGAAAAATTTATTGTATCATCATTGTGCAAGCCATTAATTTAAATGTTTATTCCCTAAAAAATAAAAAAGAATTATAATTGTGAATATATACATTTTATCTTTAAAATGAATATTTATAGTCGATATTATCTTCTGAACATCCAAATATAAAAAATGTAACACTTATTATGAAGATGTGAGTAACATATTTGAAACAACTAAGAATAAAATACTATTAATGTCATAAAGTAATCAATGTAGCTTCAAGAGAACATAAAATTTTACCAAGAATGATTTTGTTCGGCAATAAATTATTAAAATAAAATTATGAGAAGTGTTATGGTAATTTTATAATATATATATATA
The DNA here is from genome assembly GCA_963277665.1 of Viscum album. NCBI lineage: Eukaryota > Viridiplantae > Streptophyta > Magnoliopsida > Santalales > Viscaceae > Viscum > Viscum album. Next base: position 154,370,726 of record OY728166.1, on the reverse strand, counting down.
TATATATAATCTTATTTTTACCCTTAATTACGTGATTTACCCTTAACTGTGGTAAATAAAAAAATACTAATGTGACAATTCATATTGTAAAAATATAAAAGAGACCTATTTACTAAATTTATAACTTATTATTCCAAATATGGAATGAATTTTTTAAAATTCAAAACAAATAATTAGAAAAAATTAATTTAAATTTAATCTCATTGATGGAAAGAGAAAATTGGTTTTTAATGTAATAATGTTCAAAAGATTTAAATGTTTTTATATCCAAATTCAATGTGTAATTAATTAAAATGAACACAATTATATTAAATGATAAAAATGTTTATTTAATTATACATTATAAAAAACATAAAATATAACTCAACATGATAAATTATTTTGATGAAAAATCAATTTTCAGTTAAAATGCAATATTTTTTTTCTTATTCATAAAATAATGAAATTTAATAAAAAAAATACCAAAAAATTAAACGAAAGTATATTTTTTAAAAATACACTTTAAAATAGGTATATTATTTTCTTAAATTTTATAGATAAAATTATCAAAACTATATTTGATAAAATATTAACATCAAAAACCCGAAAAGCATTCTTTTGAAAAATACAGTATTTTAATCTTAAAATTGGTTTTATTTTTACCTTATGTCTATCAAACATATTGGTTGAATATAAAAGAATTGATTGAATATATAATAATATATTCTATAAATATATTTCACTAATATTGATTAATATAATTTATTTTTATAAAATACAATTTTGGGCATAAAAATTGTTTTCTAATAAAAATAGATACATTATATTTATTTTTTTTTATTTTCATTTCCAATGAATTAATTGAATATAAATTATTGGACTATATTTTAATAATTTAGTTAATATTTTTCACAATATCTATCTTAACATATAATGTTAAAAAATATATTTAATACTATATCATGGTTCGTTTATGTTTGGTTTTACCTAGAATATATAATATCTATGAAATTGAATTTATTTATGAAGATACAGGCTATAAAATCATGGGGTGTTAAATTAACCCATCCTTTAATAAATACTTTCCATGAAATTTGAATTTAAATTCTAAAATATATCGTATATAGTGTAAAATTACTTGTGGGAAACCCACATTAGAAATAAGGTCAATAAAATATCCTCTTAATATGAGGGAAAGGGAAATATAAAGGTAACCACAAAATTAGGCATTCAAATAGAATAACAATAGTAGAAAGTGAAAATTAGGACATGGAAGAGAAATAAAACCATTAATTAATAATAGACACTACTAGAGAACATGATCATTAGAAAGTCTACCATCACAGAATCCTAAATATGTGATGGCTTAAAGAGGTCATTGATTTCTCGATAAGAAAATTAAATGAATATCATTTTTATCAAAATTCATTTCTAATAGTTGAGATATTATTTTTTTATATAGATATGGACTTACTATATTTTCCCATTTCATAAGAATTATCTCATTTTTAGTCGTTCATAGATTTATTTTCACTTTATTTCGAACACATTAAGATGAATATTCAAAATAAATTTTTATGTCTGAATCATGTTTATTGAATCGTAAGGTCTGAAACTATTTCATTCTTCTTATATTTTTCTACTGAAACAAAAAAGTTTTCATAATGAATCAAACAATTCAATTTTTAATCTCAAACAATAATATCCAATTTTTAAATTAATCCATCACAATAATTAGACTTATCCAAAATACATATTTATAATTTCATAGTCCAAAAATTATTACGGATAGCCACTAAATTTCCAAAATCAACATAACAACCGATTTTTTCCCAAAAAACATAATGTATATATTTTTCTCGCATACCAAATATATGAATACCATTATCACCATTAAAACATTAATGTTAGGATTCACTCAAACAATATTTATGGAAAACTTATAGTATTAAAAACCTTATATATCTCATGATTCCTTTAACCATAATTTCATAACATAATTAATCAATTCGAAAACAAAAATACATTACTTACTTATCTTTGACTATAATAACAACATAAGCATGACCTTGATACCTTTTATTTTTCAAATAATAATTTCCTTGATGCTTGGGAATATCATGTGTATTTTTCCCCATATTTTTTTATTTGAAACATTGAACATTTTCATATTATTTCTTCCCATTACAATAATAAGCTAGGTGACCTTTCTATCCATACTTATAACAAAATCTAATTCCCATCAAGAAATTATATTGGTGCTTCTTAATATAATTATCACATATGGGAAAATCATTAATTCCTTTTCTCCATTTATCTATATCTTTCTCCACCATGATATTATTCTGTTTCATTCTCTTAATGTCATAATTCATATATAATTCTTTCTCTATCTTGATGGAACTTGAGGTTATATATTTGTATGATAATAAAGTTAAGGAGACAAATTTCATTTAGAGAAATTGATTTAACCCATCAATAACACAATCAATATTAATCCTTGGTTTTTGTATGTATTCCATAGCATTCCATTCTAACCTTGTAAAGTTGGATTCATATTTAGAAAAATTCTCACCCTCCTTTTGTGTTAGACTCAGAAATAGCCTCTCCAAATATTCTTGTTCATCATGAGGAAATGTTTTAATGAGACATTTTACTTAAAATAATTGTATTACATGTTTTTTATTTCTTCTTCCACCATCATGTTTTGAATTAAATATTACCATTATTCTATATCTCCTGAGAGATGATAAACATCCATGAAAACCCTATCATGTTTGTTACCTCCCAATGAATGAAATATATTCTCTATGTAACTTATCCATTGTTTATCTACAAATTGAATTATAATCTCATTTAATGATTGAGGATATTTTATCATGAAGTGGTCTAACATTGTTCCTCAAGGTTGTGGATAAAGACTCTCTATAAAGGTAAAGATATAAATCATAACCTGAGCTAGATATCCTAGTATATTTATATGTTGTTCAACACCAGTTATAGTTCCAACTAAAAAAATCATTACCTTTGATAGGTGGGAAAATCCTACATGGATTACATGCATTAATATGGTCTCCATTCATTCCAAAAGGCCCCATTTTAAAAAAATGGCATACACTATATTAGATCATAACATTATGAAACAAAATGTGTAGTTATAAACTCATGAATCACATAACCGAAATTTAAAATTTAGGTTTTAAAAATCTATAAATCACGAGTTAGGCTTATTCATATATATTTCTAAATTCTGTCATAGGGTTTCACTCTCTAATCTATTTTTTCCTAATCATAGTTCCCATGTTGTTTACTAAACTTTCTACAATACTAACTGTAACTACATTGAACCTTGTATCCTAAATCCAGTACCTTACATTATTACATTGGCCTAATTATAATATATTAATCTTAAAAGGATGATAAATTTAATTTATTTGGAATCTAAATTACAAATGCGAAACATGCATTACAATTTAAACTATAAAATTACACATTTTGAATCCATTTAGAACACCGATATTATCGTAGCTTAACCATGCACGTCAGTCATAACAAGCTTCTTAACATCCTGGGAAAAAATAAAACATTAGAAATGGGTGAGCTTCGATGCTGAGTAGGGATAAGCACACAATGAAAGCTATAATAAAAAATCATAAGCAATAAGGCATTGTGAATAATAAAATCCGATGAAATTAAAACATAATTTTGAGAATAATATGGAGGGAATAAAAGATGATCAAATACATCAATATATGTAATTAAAAGTGAAAGATACATTAACATTAATATTATACTAGTGGAATAATCACATGGATTATCAATAAAAAATTCATAAAGAGGAAATGCATAATATTGGAAATCATAAACATACTTTCATGGATTCAAACAATACGACATACATAATCGGGTAGGGTATTGGAAAAAACCAAAAAATAGTTTGTCTTAGAAGACCTGCTTATGAATTAAGGGAATATAGTGGGGACCACACAATACATACTAAATCCAATAAATTCATATTATCATAGGGTTAAATCATATTCAATATAAAAATTCATATTAAAACTAGCATATGAAATGTGAATATATTATCTATAAACATTGAATTATATCAAAATGGAACATCTACATTGAAAATGAATCATTAACCCTTCAATCAAATATGGTAAAGGATATAATAAGACATTAACATCAATTAATAATAATATTCAGTAGTGGATGTTTACATAGATGAAATTTATCTAATAAAATCATTGAAATATTTAGAGAGAAATACCCTTTTTATTTTAAAGTAATTTAATTAAAAATTAATTCAATTGTAAATGAAAACATTTTATTTGAAAATAACTCCGTAAAATTTTAATGTAATATTTTAAACATTAAAGAGCCATGATAGTGGAAAAATCTCATAAAGACATAAAAGTTAAAAAAACATTTACACAAATAACAAAATTTCATAAAGAACATTGTTTGGAAAACAATAAAAAATTTAATTCGAACCATTTAATAAAAATTAAAACATTGTTAAACAATGAATAAAATTCATAGGATAATAGTAATAATATTATAGAAAACTATTTTATAAAACATGGATATGGATGAAAACTGTTCCCCAATAGAGACAAAAACATAAAAACCCTAAAAAAATAATGATATTATGAAATAACCCTTACCTTGCACATTAAATTAGTTGAACATGTATTAAACTATTTTATAATGGTTTAAATAATTCTATTAATTAATATATAAAACATATCCTTGTTTATTATATCATATATGATCCTATTATTTCATTATTTTAATACTATTTCATTATTAACCTTGTTTCGGGTGTTAACTGCTTCACATTCCTATGCATGTTTTGCCATGTATGTAATGTTTATTATACATAGGATATATTTATTTTTTATATATAATTATATTATGTTCACAGATATAACATTTACTCCTTGTATAAAATTTTATAATCATTCATGAATGGATTACAAGGAAAATGAATGGCATCATGTTGTGGAGATGGTAGGTCGTACATACGAGTGAGAGATAATATCATTCAAATAATGGTGGAAGGGTAAGGAATTGGATGGTATATTTTTTATAATGAATAAATATCATTTTATTATTATTATATATATCTATTATTTCAATAATTATACCCATATATGTAAATATGTGACGAAAAACAAATGACACCACGTTGTGGAGATGGTATGTCATATATATGCATGCATGGCACGTTTATTTTTCATTGGATAGATAAATCATGAAATATGGTTCTAAAATAATAATAATAACATATTAGTATAGATATTACAATATATTTAGTACTTTATCATGTAAAAAGCTTGTGAAGAGGATGTTTAAGAATAAATTAACTTGAATAAATTGGTAAAATAATTTCCTCTTCTTCAGTGGACTTCATTTATATAACATCCTAAGAGATATAGAGGTGGTATGAATGGAATAAAATTACATAAAGAACATGTATAAATATGTTAGGAGGATAAATATTCTGGTTTTGGATTATTTATAAGGATTAATGTGCTGTGAATAAGTGAGGGAGGAGGTATGATTTTATAATTTAGGTGAGGGACACTTTTGAACACTCCCAAAATATTAAATAAAAATAAATTAATTTTCATTTCTAAATGGACTGAAAGTGATTTATTTAAAATATAATATTATTATGGGTCAATATACTCTTAAAAATAATAATTATATAATATTAGGTCTCATTATTTCCCTTGCATTTAATTCAAACACTTTTTAAGAGCATTTAACTCTTATTATCACAACACGTGTTTTTAATATTTTAAGGTTAATATATTTTCAATAAAATTCTAAACTAACCTTAAATGAGTTATTTATTATATTTTAGACATTATTTTAATATGTTTGCAAAATTTTATATTTTTTTAATTTTATATCACTAAATAAATTATTTTTTATTTTAAAATATCATTACTGTCAATTTGGAAACTATTCACTACATGACTTTTTAAATATATCATAAAGGAATGATAACATCAAAAAAACATTTAATGCATAAATAATATATCTAGGTAGTCAATAAAATTCATTTATGGACTTAATTATATGGAATTATATTTATATTAATATTTTTAATAATGTATATTTAATATTTCTATTTATTAAACAAATACTGTATCATCATTGTAAAAGTATTTAATTGGATTTTTTCTTCCCTAAGAATTAAAAATAAATTATCATGAATAAGATAAAGAATTTCTATTTGAAATTTCCATTTATGTTTGAACTTATATTCTAAATAACAATATATAAAAAATGTAACACTTATTAAAAACATGATTGTTACATATTTTACTTTATTTAGAATAAAATACTATAAAAGTAATAAAGACATCAAAATGACTCCAAGAAACCATAAAATCATACTAAGGATGGTCTTTATGACAATAAATCATACAATATAATTATGAAAATTTTTAAGGAAATTTTATAATTCCAATAACATTATTTTTACCCTTAATTACCCAATTTAACTATAACCATAGTAAATAAAAAAACACCAAAGTTACTATTCATATTCTCCAATTATTAAAGATACATATTTACTAAATTTTTACTTTATGATTCAAAATGTTGAATTAATATTTCAATATTCAAAATAAAATAATTAGTTGAAATTAATTTAAAATTCAACCCATTCATTAAATGATAACAAATGTTTTTAATGTAAAAACATTTAAAAGATTGAAATTTTTTAAACAAAAATTTAATGCGAATTGATTCAAATGATCTAAATTTTATTTACTAAAAAAAATAATCTAATTTCACTTTAAAAAAAATAAAAAAGATAAAATAACAACAGCAAAAATTTAGATGAAAACCCATTTTTCAATTAAAATGAATTTTTTAACTATATGTCAAAACAAGAAAGTTATGCGAAAAATATAAAAAATTCACAAATTGTAAAATTTTATATTCTAAATTAAAGAAACAATTAATTTTTTTTTAATTATTAGTTATAAATGTATAAAAACCATATTTAAAACAACTGTGTCGCCAAAAGGTTGTAAAATTTCCATTAAAAAATATAGCCATTTAGGCATATAATTTATTTTTTCTTATATTAAGTATATAAAATTTATTTTAAGAATTTAAAAAAATTTAAAATATGTAGAATATATATTTCAATAATATATTTCACTTGTAGTGATTAATTTAATTTACTATGATAAAATACCATTATGTGTATAAACCAATTTATTAATAAAAATGCATCATTTATATTCAATTGGTTTTCATTTTCAATTATTATGAATTAATTTTATAAACCTTTTTAAACTATATTTTCATAACATTGTTAATCTTATTCACAATCTCCAACATAAAATATAGAGTTAAAATAATAATATTTAATAATATATTGTGGTTTATTTAATTTCGTTGTCGTATAAAACATATACTATCTAGGAAATCGAGTTTATTTAAGAAGATACATACCATAAAATCATGGGTTATTACAATATTTTTGTTCAATAAAACCCAGTCTTGTTTATAATGAAATTCATTGAAGAAATAAATTGTTGTGTGTGATTAAAACTCACCATGTACTGTGTGTATTTCATGTGATTTCATAGATTGATTTTATTTAAAATAGTAAATATATTGTAAAGTGTCAAGATAATATATACTGTTATGAATTTAGTGTTGGGTGTTATAAATGCTATATAATACTATTTTCACACTTTATAATTTTGGGGTGTTTCATTCTCCCCACATTAAATAAATTGTGTCCTCACAGTTTAAACTCAATCAAGAAAATAGATTGTTTGATATTTCATATGTTTAAATATCAAATGGTGAGAATGGTTTGAAAAAATTCATCTAGAAAAGAAGGAATGATAATTAAAAATGTCACATTGAATAACATCTAGCCAGGTCTATAATTTAGAGAACATTAGTATAATGTGGATATACATACATGGATGAAAAGAATTAATATTTTTAGACTGTGATTGATGTCATCAATCATAATTTTTTTTATGATAAATGGGAAGTTGATTGCCAAAACATGATAAATATATGATGATTTTGAAGACCATCCGTTCAAAAAAAATTATGCTATTAGGACTACAATATATTTTAATATACTTTTTTTAATGATGAGGAACTATTTTATTTCTTAAGTATATAATTAAATATACTTACTTGATATATTTCTATTAAAAAATTTGATCCTTTGGTTGTTCATTAATCAATTTCTAATTCATCCATTACTCTAGTAAATGGATATTTAAAATTGACATGGATTTCTGAAGCACTAAAATATAATTTTAACAAATATTAAGGCCTATAATAATGTGACAAGTCTAACTATTGGTTACAAAATATACTCCATTTCCAATACTATTAGTATATTAATCTCTATACCTATAATGTAACATTACTTGTTCAACAGTAATATTTATTCATCAAATTATTTAACTAAGAAATATGAAATGTTAACCAAGATATTTCATAGGATAGTGGTAGGCGTGCAACCCTTATCATAATTTGGTCACAGGTTCATCTCCCATGGCCTTACCGGAATTGATGGGTTGTCACCCAATATATGTGTTGTTCTTTTATAAAACCATATTAAGAAAATTTACCAAATAAATATGATTTACATTCTTAAAATAAGGTTAATCACTAAATATCATTTTAACTGTGGTTTTCAATACAATCTCAATATATAAATACTTCATTCATTTTATTCTAACATAAATAATTCTGTTGACTATGGTTTAACCTTGGTCATTAATTGTCACTATATATTCAAATCATTCAGATGGTTTTCCAAGAAAATGTGAATTTTCCGAAACTTATCCCTTAGGAGTCTAAAACTTGGGGATAATTATGGCACATCGCTATGTTCAAGGTTACACTTGAGTTTGGACTAATGCAACTCATCAAATATGTTACACCTAGGTATATATATTAAAGAACCACATCCACTTTTAGTATCCAAACATTGATTCTCTGCTAGAAAACCCACATAATCTCTATATAATTGAAATTTTAGGATGTTCTACTATATTTATCTTCAAATTTAACCTTAAACATATTTTCTATAATCTATGTCTTACTAAATCTAGTTTCTATGTTTTCTACTTAAATTTCCTTGATATCAAATATAGTGACCCAATACCAAAATCTAGGATCCAATGTACATTACCATTAAATTACATTATTACAAGGAATTAACTCCCAAAGGGCCAAAAAAATTAGTATTCTTTGTAAAACAGATACATACGTGAGTCTTGTATTACAAATTAAAACACTAATTATAACATATTTTTTTATTTCCTGGATAATAAATTTATTCCATCTATGATATCATTACATATCATTCATAGTACACTTCATGGAATCCTATGTAAGAGAAACATGATAAGGGTGAGCTCAAATTCTTAGCAAAGGTATAGTACTATGTAAGACATAATGAAATAATGAGAATAGTTAATATGAAAAGTTAATAGATTAAGACACATGTCATGAAATTTATAAAAATTTAATTATGTCTGTAAACAATATGGAAAGGTAAATAACTAAAAACACATGACATTTAATTAATTAACTAAGAATCAGATGCATTCGAAGATATTTCGATGCAAAATCTCAACGATAAATGATAACTAAATAAAAATTGAAGTAATTATTAATTCATTGAAAACATATAACAAGAACATTAAAGAAATCACTGTTAAGATATATCCTAAAAAATTTAAACTATTGGTAGAAACCAATTGAATTTATGAAACAAATGTTATTCATTAGAATGTGATGCCATATCGAGAAGATATGAAAATTCGGGGGCCCACCCGTCATTGAATTTCCAATGAATTCATTATATCAAAAAAATATGAATTATTAAATATCCATTGTGAATAAAGGATACAAATTTATTAATATATTCCCATATAATCATATAACTAAAAAACACCATATATAAAAATTATATATGATTTAGGTAAATGATATATCCATGATAAATGATATGGATAATTTGTGGAAATTCAATGTCTAATGATCATAAAAAACTAAATATTTCAAGGTGTTTAAAAGAAAGAATCAATGAAGTGAAGGTCAATACCATCTTTATCAATATAAATCAAAAACCATTCAGAGTAATAATAAGGATGGTATCAATATAAAATATCCTAAGTTGAGTAAAAAATGTTTTTTTCATTGATTAATGGAAGTAGTTTAAAAAAATAAGAATATACATTTTATATTGAACAAAAATTTAAAACATTTTTATTTGAAATTGACATTTAAAAACATTTTTTAAAATATTAACCTTTAAAATTATTAATAATTATTTAAATAAGTGATGATGGGTAAATCGGTACATCTTGTACAAGGTAATAAGAATATTCCCTTTTTATGGTAAAAATGTATGAAAAATCATTGTCCATAAAACCACAAGACTGTTACATTGAAAGAAAATTTAAATGAAAAAATGGTAAAATTGTTTTTAATAAATTATTTTTTAATTTTTAAAAACCTTTTAGAAATTCTTTTTAGGAAACAAGGGTTTAAAAAATATGTTCTCTAACTAAATAGAGAAACAAACTCGAGTTTTCATAAAAACATATTATCAAATAGTTTGAGTTCCAAATAATTGGAAAATAGTAATAATATTTAAAAAATTCCATGAATGAGAAAATGAGAGAAAATAAATGTAATTAATTTATTGAATATGGGTCATATAATTTCATAAAATGGGTATTCATTTCTAAAAAATTCAGAATAAAATGAGATTGTAAAACAAAAACATGAAAAGACCATAACGTTACGGTGGTAATCAATCAACAAGTAGATTATGTCTATCAAATTTAAATACAAATAAGTGAAGTGTGAATACATCTATATATATTAATAGAAATTTATACACATAATCATATAATTTTAATGACAATGAGGAAGTAATATAAATTCATAAAGATAAATTTAGTTACGAAATATCATGATTGCATAGTAACTATAAGTTAAAATACCCATAGATGAAGTAAATCAAATTGAGCTCAAAATATTTGTATTAATGATTTTATCGTCACATTATATGTCAAATTGGAAGTATTTAAACCACATATAAGTAATTAGGTGTGAAACTATAATTTACACCTCAAAGAATGGAAATTGAGATGAAGTCTCTTACCATTATGGTAACATATGAATTGAAAGTCCCAATAGTAATAATCAACAAATGAAAATTTTAAATACCATAAAGATAAAAATATTTGTTATATAAAATAAATTATGGGAATTAGGTACACTATACAATATAATTGAGAAATGATAATGGTGTATGCCTCATTGAAAGTGAAGTGAAATAATAATTACACACCATCGGTTTCCTTTTTGGTATACATCCTTGAACATCTTGTATAAGGATTTTAAAAAGGTAACAAAGAAATAAAAGAAACATTATCATGTTTATAATAACATATATTAACCTTTTATAACATATTATTACTCATTTTCTAATAATATTTCATTATTTTCATCAGTTTTGGTTCTAATTTTAATGTTTTTAGGGTATGTTTTGAATTTTTACATGTTGTTCCTATTAATTAGATCTTAGTTTCATCATCTCTAGAACATAAACCATAATTTATATGTTATATATATTAATTATATATTTATTTATAATAATCCATTAAATTTGGATATAGGAAATGAAATATACTTTTCATGGAGATAGTAGGTCGTACGTATGCATGAATGCTACCTTCATATCATTGTTGTATTTAAAATAATGAGAAGTAAATGATATATATATATATGTGTGTGTGTGTGTGTGTGAATATGTGTTTTATAATTATAGTATCATATTTATTCCAAATATATAACATAGGTTTATTTAAACTTTCCTTTATATGTTCTATGTATAGTGTGCATAAATCAAATTGCTTTGAAGATACACTAGTCCACACATTCACAAATGATGTTATCACACTTAAACATAATGGAAATCAAGAAGTTATGAGTTATATAAGAATTAAATAATCATATATACATTATATATACCATATATATCATATATAAATATTTTTCCTATCATAATTTCCTAACATAAATGGTGGTAATGGAAAAACTAACAATCATCATTTCGTGAGGAGGTAGTTCATTGTACATGAACAGAAACATCGCAACCCATTAGATCGAAGTGTTTTAAATTTTAGGAAGAAACCATAGAATAAAAACATCATAGTTTATTTATAATATTAATGTTATTATATAATTGTGCAATAAGAATATTTTTGGGGGTGCAGAATGAAAATCAAACTAAAGTCATTGAGGAAGAATGTCACCACTTATTTGGGTAACTCCTTCTCGTTTTCACCAATGAAATTCCACGGATAGATTAATTCCAAAGTTAAGGCATCACGACCCGACCCATGCCAGGTATCAGGTCATCACTACCCCAACCCGCCTCCAAAAGACATGGGTGGAAAAATGTGTCGGCATCACAACAAACAGTGGGAGGAGTTTTCCAAAAAAACGTGTACACACACATGCAGCCAACTCAATGAAAAAATATAGTGGGATAGGAAATAGATATACACAACTATTATAAATAAACTAAAAACATGCATTGACCTCTAAATATTTTATATACAAAAACATAAACTGAAAGGGAAATGGGAAAAAGACATTCCTTAACAGAACAATTCCACAATCTAATAGTAACTTAAAAGTAAAATAGCTCAGAGATCCCTGCTATTTGATCCTAGGGTATGACCATCATACAAGATATAAGAACATGTAACCCCAAAGCTCCCTCGAAGTCATAATCAACCTCTCTGTCATCAGGATTAGGAATTCCATGTGTAGGGAAATCCCATAAAGGGTTGAGTAAAAAAATACATAGTAGAATGCCCCAAAAATGGATTAATGGGATTAGTAAGAGATACGCTAAAGAAGAAAACAATTGATATAATAGGGTACAATAAATGAGAGTACAACTCAATCAAACAAGATAGTGATGTATGATAACCCAGACATAAGTATCTAGAAATGGTGAGAATATGAAATTATCATTGAGTCTTTCCTACCTATAGTTGGTGAGTATACTCGTCCAACCAAGAGAAGAAAACATAGAAAGCATGTGTTATACATCACGCTTCATCTCCTATCCTAGAAGGAGAGTAACCAAAACCAAATATGTGGGAACTGAAACATGATTATATATATATATGCTCAGTCAATGAAACCCATATGAGAGAGTAAAGGGATATCTATCTCACAAATCAACCGAATAAAAGTGTCCCAAATGTCCCATGAGAAACCACCAATGATTCCCAGCACCCCACACATCTTCCCTAAATAATCAATTCAAAGGGACTCAATCAACACACCTTGATACTATTAGTTTTGGGTAGCACTGACTCACCCACATAGTTTTACGTCACATCACATGAATGCGTTTGAGTGGGGAAATAATCGCTCTTCCTTGTGAGTGGAATGTTATGTCAAACCTTTCCTGATCACTGATCTACATAGCTAGATATTGTTAACCCAAGGTAGAGGACACACTTCCTAGTGTGTTAGGTGGATTCCACTATATTAGTAGTCATAGGGGACCCAAACCCTAGTATGTCAGTGAAATTCCACCATTAAGTAACTATGGGGACCCACACACATGTCTATGGGGGTTCCATTCCAAATCCTTGAGGAACTTCACTCTGTTGTGCTAGGGGGATGACACCCAAAAGTAACGTTAGAGGACCCACACCCATTCATATGGAGGATTCTACTATGAATAATCGAGGAACCACACTATCCATCCCTGCTAGATGGTACCTCTCAGAATGAATCGAGAGAGGCCACTGCCTAGCCTGGTAGGATGGTATGCTTGGAAATATTTGATAAAACTACCAAATCATAGCTATAGTCAAGCATATCCTAAAAGTAATCTCACCTGAAACATCTCTCATTGTATTTCAAAATCCACTATAGAGGAAAGCATCGTGCTCTATGTAGAAAAAAATTCAGGATATGCTACTCACATTCCATAATTTTAGATGAAAAGAACGATATACATGATATATAATATTCACAATGTAGTAAACAGGGCATATGGGGCTCACACGATGTGTGACCTCACCTCATCTCTTGGTTGTGTACCTAGACATACATGGGTAATAAGTTATGCAGTATCACCCCCATGCCATGCCACTATACTACCAGAGTAAATGGACCATCTTGTCGAAAGGATGATTAGCGCATGATACTCACTGCTAGCCCGAAAGGGTGAAAAAGTAAATTTAATTACATTCCTCCTTGTATAGTACTAGAGAACCAAACATGTTACACTTTTTCAATCTTTGCGGAAAAATATACATGATCGACTATTCGACTTCCGAAAATCGACACCCAGTGAAGAAACTCCATTTCAAATAATTCCACAAAAATGGTGCATCTTAGTCCCCACACCTCAATACTGGAACACATTATATGGACCTCACCATTGTGATCCTCATGGAAAAAAATAGAATCAGCTATAAATTCGTCTAAAACAGACATCCAGTGAAAAAGTCACATTTCACCCAAACCAAACCTCTTGGGGGATCATGTTGTGATTTCTATTAACATTCCAATAATTATTGTTAAAAAATCCACCTCATATTCGGGGTCATTTCTCCACTCATGGCGTATCAATAAGATGTTGGATGCCTGAGATATGTATATTTTAAGAATCTTCAAATAATAATAATTATATTTTTTCTTATTAAAATTGGTGGTTTTAGGACACCGAGCCTTGATCCCAAAACATAATTCTCTCAATCCAACCTAAAATGGTCTTTTTCGATGATAGGAATGTGTGTTCATAGACTTCATATCAATCAAACAAACAGTTTAGAAGTTTTATCTATTTGAATCCACAATAGGAAGACGCGGACTGCTCCAGCCCGGTTCAGCAGCCTCGGCTCGGCACAGCCATCGCGGCCCAACCCGCTCAACAACGACCAACCAAGGCTCCGCTTCCCCACTATTCCAGTGCTCTAATCAACCAATTGTAAACTCTACCGCTATCCTGTGGTGCTACTACCTTCCAATGTCGCCGCTATCATACTGTAGCGGGCCTATGGTCCTTCCTAAGACCACCAGGAGCACTCGTTTCTTAGAAGGTTATTTCGATACCAGATCTATAAATATCATGATGAGACCATCACAAAATCATGATTCGCTCAAATATCTGTTAGCATTTTGATGTGATGAAATGTAGTAACTATCATGCCTCCTACGGTGCCTGAAACTCAAAACCATCTTAGTTCATGAATCCTTGGATCATGACCTTCATAGAACCATGATTCACTCAACATTTGGGTATTGTTTCAACATGAAGAATATTTTATCGACGATGTATTCAAATAAAATATGATTAACACAAATAATGTGTGATCTAAAACTAAAATGGTCGATGGTTGTGTTATTATGGCCATCGAAAAAGCATTCCAAAGTAAAAAAAACAACCATAATTCAATTTTGACATTTAAAGCAACAATCGGGGAAAGAAAATCTGAAAGAATATTCCTAGCTAGATTTTGGATCCTTCATCATGTTCACTGCACTCACATCGACATGGATCTATAATCTTGTTGTGATACTCTAATAATCTAAATTCGATTCTCTAATGAGATGAGAGTAGGAGATCCTCCTGATATGGGAGGAAATGAGACAAAAACCATCACCATTTTCTTAAAAACATATTAATAGGATTTTAATAAAATTCCTACCAATAGTTTCAGAATCTGAAATTCTAGATCCCTCCCACTTCAAGTCATACTTAGGTAAAACACCCAATTCTGAACTCAATCAAGGTCTCAAATTTCCCATATGTGTCACCATTCAAAGTTTATTCAAATTAAAATTTGAAGTAAAATAATTTGAATTAATTATTTATTTATGGTTTCACCATCCATGTATATTTTCTATAGAAGAAATGGGTCGACAAAATCTAGGTCCCTCATAGGATAAATACCATGCTTTAAACATAACTGTGACCTCATATTTCTAATTCGATCCACTATTGGAGAGATATCTTGTTTCTGTTACATGAACCTTATAAAATATATTTCTAATTTTTGTATAATTTATTATTGGTACTCTAGGACTCGCAATCACATGTCGTCTCAGTGACTAGTTCTTAAAATATATATATAAATATTACAAATTCTTAAAAGGAAAAACATCAAGACTCAACATCATTACCTACATCATTATTTTCATCCATGAAAAGAAAAACTAGGTAATCAACTCAATATAATGTTTTAATACCTAGATCTCTCTCTCTCTGAGTAACTCTATTACAAATTTTTGTGATGCCACAACATGTGAACACAGTGGATGGTCTTTCCTTATAAGTTCTGCTCATTTTGATAACATGTGTAGGATCACACATATGTCGTTATGATTGGGACACCTGGAGCATGTCAGGAACCCACTCCAACTACGAGGATAAGGAATGGCGGTATCAAATCTCACCAACCCTCTATATGGTCTTGAATGACACAAAGATCCCAAGGGATAGCTTTCCTTTCCTTCCAAAAACCAACATTCAAGCACTCACCATATCCTCTAGCACATAGATTGTACACTCGGTCTACCCATCAATTTGGGGGTGAAATGATGAACTCATCCATAGCTAGGCCCCGAATGCCCCATGAAGGCCTCGCCACCATCGTGACATAATCCAAAAGTCATGATAGGAGATAATCATCGAGGTCACCTCGTGAAGGAGGATGTTCTCCCATGTACAACATCCCCAAACACTCCACCAATCTATGTTCCTTGATTATAAGATGTGCTCTGACATTGTGAATATGTACATTATTACCCAGATGGAATCATTGAACTTTTCCGTTCATTGTAACCATGTCACGAATTTCATTGATATGCTATCCCATTTCCACTATAGGATTTCAAGAGGCTTTAAAAACCCACTGAAAATTAATGCTCAGCCTTCACCTACAGATAGGTGAGTCATCATGTGAAGAAATCAGATATTCATCGTCTCATATTTGACCACAAAAACTACCACTGAAAATATTTTACATCATCCCCACATTAGGATATATAGCTATGGGAGTAGTGTGGAACTCTCTCGTATCACCTCCACCAACATCGCAACTAGAACAAATGTTTGTCCCTAGAACATGGTCTTCTGATTCCCTCCATCAGAATATCCGTACGGTGCATCTCTTATGGATATATAAGTAACAAAATATCTCTTAGTAGATGACTTATAGCTGAGACTCTCTTACATGATAGATAAATGAAGAAGTCAACACCATCGACTGAAAAAAAAAATTCCATTAGGATCCTCTAGGGGCCGCTACAGGGAGAATAACTGCTCCAAAGCATCCTCCTCTAGGTGACCCTAAGACTTCAAACTAAGGAATCTACTAAAATATTTCCCTTTCTGAGAGCATCGAATATCTTGAAGTCATAGTCGAGCAGGGAGATAAACCAGCATCGCCGCATCAGGTTCATGTTTCTCTAAGTGAAGAAGTACCTGAAACTCTATTGGTCTATGAAAACCACAAAGCATTCTCCCAGAATGTAGTGTCTTTCTAACCTCAGGGTGAAGTCTACTACTTCCAGCACCATGTAGTGAGTTGTGTAGTCATATTTGCGGGGTCTATATTACTTTGACCTATACTTGATAAATTTTTAATCAAAGTTGACGTTGATAATACAGTGGTACCAATAGACAAGGAAGGTTAGTAAACTCATCCAACATCAAGAAGATAGAAACAAAAATAATGTTGAATAACCTACACGTCTTTGCTTCTCTTGGAAGGAGATTAATCCCCAAACCAGGAACTCCATCACACCCACTAGTGGCATTCCATGTGATGGGGGTTCAAGTAGAAAAACTCCACTAGAAATTTATTTGAAACTCCAATCCATAACCCTTCAATAAATGTGCATGTTTGAGGAACTCATCCAACACATATAGATAATATCCCATTGGGCAGCATTTACTCACCCTCACAATTTTTCCCACATCATAGAAACGCGTCTATGTGGGGGAAGGACCCCTCTTCCTCAAGAATTCAAATCTACATCAAACAACACCAAAACAATGTTACACAGATTCCTCGTATCACCATAGAAGAAACTAATGAAAGAATTAGGGAGGGAATATTACCCACACACGGTTTATAACATGTTATAATAAAAATATAATAAAAGGCACATTGAATACCTTGTATCAATACATGTTCATCCAGATCATAAAAATACATATAATGGAGCTTCCTGTTACCCCGACCGCCTACACCCTAAGCCCAATGTGCACCACCTAGTGGTGGAGGGAGGATCTTTTATCATCATCCACTGTCTAAAACTCTTACAGAACCCCTTCCTGAACTATCTCCCCAAGGACCACCCTTTTCCTCATGGTAGATCCCTAATTACAATGTCGTATCATCCATGTTGGTTTGTTTACTATCTACCTATGAGTATAAACCCATCTAGTTAAAAAGTATCATTTCATGTGACCTATCCATAATAAGAATAACAGCATCCGTCTATAGGATACTCCATATCTCTAAATTGTCCTAGAACATGTTATGGACTCAGATTATGGCAATGAATCCTATTTGAGGCCCTGTAGAATGATGTCTTCTAGCAACAACTAACGTCACAGCTCTGACATGCCCACTTCCAAAACTAGCTAACTAGAATTCCACTGAGTGATATCTCTGTATCAGAAGTGCCTGCTTCAGTACTCCAGTGTAGGTGGGGATGAACAAGGTCACTAAATTGACACATATATCTTTTCAGATTCCCTACTCAAACTTGAATTCCAGAAGAATCCATCATTGACCACGTCTGGGGATTACCATATAAGGTATGTGAACTTAGTCGCATATTCAACCACTATCATCCCTCTATTTTGAAGCACAAGAATCTCTTAAATCAAAACTAATCATAAGTATGATGGGTAGTACTTTCAAAATTATATATTTTTGAAGTAATCCCATTAGATTACCCACTCATCCTGCAAATGAGTATCCAACTTACACAAATGTACAGCTATTCCAAGGTAATTACTAGCTAGAAAAGATAAAATATGATCTGTTAGTTTCCAAAAAATCCTTAAGAGGAAGACAACCAACTCTATCCAAACCTCCACTTCTAGAGGGTATGGATCACCATAGAACCATAGTGGTCTCTAACATAAGAACTCATAGAGAATTATCAGCCTGTTCAAATCCTTGGCCTACTTTGCTGGGACTAAATGCTACTCAATAGGTGGAGGTGCTACCACTTGTCCACCTAGTGGAAGGGGGACCATATGATTGACCCTGAACTGACACCTTGTATATCAAGGAATCTTCGTCACCAACCTGATCTAGTATCCTAGATGGTTATTTTAATGGAGGCATCATGAATGTTATCAATGAGTGCCATGGTGGGACTTGAATATATATATATATATATATATATATATATATCCTCCAAAATGGGGAGCAGACACAAGAAATAACATTAAGGACTCAATCATATATGATGCAAGTACCAAATATCCATACACAAGTGTTTCAGCATACAAAGTCAACAACAGGGTAATCAAGGTCCTCGTGAATGGATACATCAGCCGCCACACCATCACTTGACTCCTTGGCCTAGGAGCCTCTCTTGAGACATGTTGATGATGTTTCTATAAACCCAAAAAAGTCATTTTTAGGGAAACATCCAAAAAAATCACAAGTGTTGAAACTCCCTCTGATACCACTTTTTTGAAACCCAACCCATGTTGTGGCTCAAGACACAACTACCCCATCAATGTCTTTATAGGCCATGGCCTAGTAACAAGCGCTAATGGCACAACAAATAAGGTTATGACTTTTCCTATTAACATGTACACACACAACCAACTCAATGAAAAATTGCATAGGTAAATGAAAAAAATATACAAAACATATAAAAATTAAATACAAACATGTATTAACTCTAAATATTACAAGTAATGAAAAGTAAATTGAATGGGAAAGAGGAAAAATACAGACAGAACCAGAAAAATGCCATAACCTAGTAGTAATTGAAAAAGTAAAATAGCTGAGAGAACCCCGCTCATGGATCCCAATCTACAACCATTGTACATAGTCTAAACACATGTATCTTTAAGCTCCTCTGAAGTCATGATTAAATTATATGTCATCTTCATAAGGAATCACACATTCCTGAAAATCCTAGGTAGGTGTGATTATAAATACTCATCTAGGAACCCTGAAAAGGTGATGGGGGGTAGTAAGAGATACACAAAAGAGGAAATCAGTTGATAGAATAGGGTATTGTAAAAGTGAGTACAGCTTAACCGAACAAGAGTGTGATGTAATCTAATCTTGAAAAAAGGATAATGAAATGGTATGAGTATGAACATATCATAAATTATTCACTACCTATAGTAGGATAGTAGACTCGTCCAACCACGAGAATCTAGAAACAGAAAGCATGTGGCATACCCCACGCATCTTCACCTCTCATGGAAGGAGAGTAACCACATCCCAAAGAGTGGGTACTAAAATATGATATATATATATATATATATATATATATATATTCAATGTCAAAGGAACCCAAAAGAGAGTGTATGGGGGTCTTCATATCATAGCTCGTCCAAAGAAAATGTGTCGGAGAATTTATGAGGAGTAACCACCAACGATGCCCAAAATCCTACACGTCTACCCTGAATATGCATGTTAAAGGGACTCAATCACCACACCTTGATACTATCCTATTTGGGTACCACTATTTCACCCTCATATATTTAGGTCACGTCATGATAATGCATGTATGTGGGGGAATTTATCCCTCTTTTTGAGTTCAATGTTACATTAAACCATGTCTCGTCATTTATCTTCATAGACAGAAGGTGTAATCCCAAAGTACAGGACACACTCCCTAGTGAGTCGGGGGAATTACACACTAGTAGTAGTCATAGGGGACTTTTTCCCTTGTACTATAGGGGGATTTCACAGTAAAGAAAATATAGAGGACCCATGACCCTACTGATGGGGGATTCCACTATGAATCATCGAAGATCCGCACCCTAGTGCATTAGGGGTATTCCACTTAGATGTAACTATAGAAGACCCAGGTCCATGACGATGGTGGATTCCACTATGAATCATTGAGTTTCCACACATTCAATCCCTAATAGATGGTACCTCTTGAAAAGCATTGAGAATTTTTTTAGTCCAGCCCTGCAGAAGGGTAAGCTAAAAAATATAGGATAAACCTGCCTGATCATAGTCGTCGTCGAACATCACCTAAAATGGAGTCATTCATGGAACATCTTGCATCATATATTCAAACCCACTATCGAGGGTACCATCACATTATATGTAAAAAAACTCAGGATTGGATACTCACATGCCACCATCCAAGTTTAAAAGTAGGAGATATGGGAGATATAATATTTTAAAAGTGGTAAATGGTGCGTGTGGGGCTCACGCAATTTGTGACCCCACCCCATTTCATGGTCATTTACCTAGACAAACATAGGTACTAATCTATGCACTAGTACCCCTATTCATTCCATTTCACTCTAAGAGTAAATGACACATACTTCTGAAAGGATAAAAATTGCATGATGCTTATCACTGGTCCGAAAGTGAAAAAACATAACTTTAATGAAATGCCTCTTCGAACATCCCCAAATAACCAAACGGATGACACAGTTGTGATCCCTTTGAAAAAAAAACCCTATATCAACTACTCATTCACCAAAAATGGTAACCCAATGAAGAAAAACTATTTCACAGAATTACACATGAACAGTTCTTTGTAGGTCCCACACTGTGATCCTAGAAAACATCATATGGATCACACAATTGTGATCCTCAGGAAAAAACACATGAGATTGGATATTTATTCATCCAAAATGAACGCCCTGTAAAAATTCCAAATATCACTACAAAATTCAAAATTGGTCTTGGTGGGGTCCCTCACCATGATTTCAATTTAAGTGCTTTAAATCATTTTTGAACCATCTACCTCAAATTCAGTATCACCTTGCCTCTGATGGAACACCAATCGGAAGTCGGATGTTAGAGATACATACATTTCAATAATGCTCAAATGATATTAATTATATTTTTATTATTCGAATTAAAAGTTTCTTGACATTGGGCCTTGAACCCAAGAAATAAAATTCTCTAAATTGCCTGAAATGTTCTATCACAATTATAGGAATGTGTGGCCCCATATGATGCATCAAAAATAAACATGGTTTATAAGTTATTGAAGTTTGAATCCGCAACCCGAAGACCCAGCCCGCTCCAATCCAGTCCGACCGCCTCATCCTGCCCAGCCACCATGGCATGAACCACTTCACTACCCCTTTGCAATGTTTCATGTAGAGACCCTAAGCTTATTGTACATGGAAATTACATTACTTTTTCGGAATACGTAATACATAACAAAAACAGACACAAAAGGACCGTAATAGTTTAGTGTCTTTGGAAACTTGGAACTTAATCTTCTAATTGTGGTGAAAGATCTTCAACATCTCCCCAAAAGATCTTCCACTTTTTTTTCCTTACCTAAAACCTTTATTTTGATCATGGGGGAAAATAAAACATAAAAAGGGTGAGCTCAAATGCTCAGTATGGGTAATCATGGATAAAATAAAACATACCATATACATTTGAAGTTAAAAACATGAACATAATGTTTAAACATCAAAATCTTGAGCAACGACATAAATCATGGAAGTAAATAAGGCATAGATTATAATGGAACATAAATCATGATAAAATAGAATGGTAATAAAACATGTAATTGTGGAATCCATTAAGCACATGTAATGATTTCCATAGTAGCCAAGGCATTGCTACCGAGACCATCTTAGTGGACAAAGTCCCTTTCGAAATCGAGTTCACTCCTCGTTCCAGTCCAGAAATACTGAACCCGTTTAACCTGTCGTTCTAGCCATGTCTATCTCATGAGATATAAATCTTTACCCAATGCATTAGAGGGAGATATAGGTCCCACACATCTCATAATGAAATCATTCTTACTTGTGCCACAATAAAAACATACATTATTCATAATAACCCAACAAATAAAATGGGTTTCATAAACATCATCCCATCATCACATAATCCATATAAAATAAATGGATTTCATTTCATAATAAGAAAAGTGAAACCATGTAAATGATAATTGAAACATACACATGTTAAATAATGTCATCTTAGATGAAAATGGTTTTCATAAAGCACTTGAAATGAATTCTTGAGGAAAATATCTTTTTTTCTTCAAAATCATTTTCTTTTCACAAAATGCCATGAAATTTTATATGAAAAGGGTTTTATTTAAAATAGACATGAAATATTTTGGAGGAAGCTTCATGAAAATAAGGCATTATAAAACCTTAAAAATCCTTTGATGCCGTATACGTTAAAAAAACATTCTTCTCGTACTTTTGTCGGAAAAGTCAAAAAGTGCCTTATAGGGTAAATAAAAGAATGATTCCTTCCATTACATGGTGGTAAAAGTCAAAATGGGTAAAAAAGACTTTAAAAATACATGAATTAACTTTTATAAAACATGGACATGGACGATAGAAATAACCCCAGTAAATACTTACAAATAAGCGATCTCGGATAAAAATGAGATTTGCAAAATTAACCCTTACCTTAGGTCTGATATGCATCGTACGTATCTGAACCTCCTGTATAATGATTTAAATAATTTCATTGACTTATTAAAGAATCATATTCATTTTTATGATATCATATATGTTTCACTTATGACTTCATATTACCTGCTCTTTTTTAAATTCCATGTTAAAGCAGCGTTTTGGGTAAAATCATTTTATTTATCGTATGTGTTTCGACTGGTCGTTCTTGATATTTATACTTATATCCTGACTTACATAATTCCAGAATGTAAAAAATTATTTATATATAATATATATTAATCATATACATATATATTATAGATCGATAAAATGAATGCAATACACCATTCATGGAGACGGTAGGCCGTACGTACGAATGAACACTGTTTTCGTTTCCCTTTTGAATTGAATGGAATTAAGTAAATGACATATATATATATACATAAATACTGTATCATTATTATGTCATATATTTCATTATTATTCTCTAGATATACTTTATAATCATTCATGAATGGTTATCATGGAGAGTGAATCTCATCGCGTCGTGGAGACGGTAGTCCGTACGTACGCACGAGCGATTATATCATTCCCAAGATCTTGGAATTTTATTAAAGTATATGTATAATATTAAAGAATCAATATCACTTTACAATAATCATATATATTCATTACTTTCACACTTATACCCATCCAAGTAAGGTGGTGGTGGAAATAGATTACACCACGACGTGGAGACGGTATTTCGTACGTACCCACGCGCGGTGATTTCGTTTTCTGTTGGATGGATAGATGGTGAAATATGGTTGTTTAATACTTATAATAACATATCAGTATATTATTTATACTGATGTTATTACTTGATAATGAAACAACTAAAGAAGAAGAAGTGGAAGAAGAAATAAAGTTGAAAGAATCGGTAATGGACATTACCTCTTCTTTAAAGCGCCTCTTTGAGACCTCCCCTTAGGGTACTAAAATTAGTCTTTGAAGAAGACCAGGACCTCTAGGATGTTTCTAGGGAAGTGTATAAGAGAATTTTTCAGGGTTTGGTCGAGCTTTAATGCTCAAAGTGGTGTGAGGAAGAGAGGGAGGAAGTTCCCTTTTATAGGGGAGGAGAGGGGCTCCTTTGGAAAACTAAAAATATTATTTTATTATAAAGTCATATTCGGTTTTATATAGCTCAAAATTGATTTATTTCGAAGCTAAGGTGGGGATGGGTCGAAATAATCTCATCCAATAGAATTTAGACAAGTTTAGGTTCCTATTTTATCCTTATCATTTATATTTAACTTTAAGTTTGATAATTTTACTTTTACCGTGTCTTTTTGTGTTCTTACACTATAAGGTTAATAAACTTACTATAACAAGTCAAAAGAACCCCAAGTTGTTTATTATTAATATATATAACCTTATCTAAGTCATTTTTTATAAACTTAGATTTTTAGGAATAAAATAACAATTAATAATATAATATTTGTTTTCAAAACTATTTTATGTCAATTTTGACACTATTTAGTAATTGATTTTTGTGAAAATAATAATAGAATGATTAGTTCGAACAAAGTAAATTAAATCAATAATAACATTTTATATTAACCTATAATATTATTTTAATTCAAAAAGTCTCAAATTACAATTATTTCGGTATTTATAACATCAATTATGTCAATATTTCATTAATAAAATAATAATTACATCATCATTGTGTCATACATAAATTAAATTATTTAATGTAAAAACATTAAAAATTAAATATCATTATGTAGGAAATATTTTTATCTTTCTAATGAATATTTATAGGCGAATTTATCTTATGTATAACCCTATATTAAAAATGCTTTAGTTATTAAACTTTGATTTTAACTATTTTAACCCTTCTTTAAATAAATTGATAATAAATTTCCTAATCTAATCCAAGTGGGCCTAAATGGTCATATTTTATTCCTAAGGTTGTTTTTGGTCGAATTACACTTATCCAATAGAATTAGGACATGTGTTAGGGTAATAATAATATCATTTTTACCATTAATTACCCTATTTACTTTTAACCGTGGTAAAAAAAGTAAAAAGATACTATTCACCAAAAAATATTTTCATCTCATTGAACAACATTTTACTTACTGATATCAACCATGTCTCTCGGATTTTTGAAATTCCACTCACAGAAGCGGTAAAATTAAGTTTTAAGAAAAATTCATTTTTTTAACTATCACTTAGTGGTTTCACTATTAATCAAAA
The DNA here is from genome assembly GCA_963277665.1 of Viscum album. Taxonomy (NCBI): domain Eukaryota; kingdom Viridiplantae; phylum Streptophyta; class Magnoliopsida; order Santalales; family Viscaceae; genus Viscum; species Viscum album. Next base: position 154,344,829 of record OY728166.1, on the reverse strand, counting down.
AATGAAAGTTTCCAGAAAAATACTAAAAATTAGGCCTAAGATATATTTGATATTATGAACTCAAAAATGATGAATATTTTACCATATTAAAAACATATCAGTTGCATTAATTATTTTAAAAATTAATTCTCGTCGTCAAAAAAATAGCGGGTTCTTAAGAGATAATAACTATCAAAAGATTGACACTTGTTTATGTCTGGTTTAAATGTGAAATTACAACCAATGACCAACATTGTATTAAATATTAATAATATATTCTATATATACATTAAAACCACTAAAATTAATAATTTATCACTATTAATGATTTCGATTAAAAAGGTTGTTTTTAAATAAAATTTAGTAATTTTCACTATTCATCAGAAAATGAAAGTTATCCGAAAAGTACCAAAATTTCACCCTAAGCTAATTTCGATATTCCAAATCCGAAAATGAAGTCCATTTTGAAAAATAAAATTTAAAGAATTTCAAAAAGTGGTAATTACTATTCATAACAGCTAGTTTTATTATTATTTTAATAGCATGTCATTGAATAGTGAAACTCGGTATTGCGTACTACACACGCTATCGAGGAAGGTCGCGATTGCGTTTAATGCATGGTAAGTCAAGGATGCATGTTTTGCAAGCTCCTTTTGGTGTAGCGTACAACATAAGACATTAATGAAACTAAAAATAATATTTTTCATAAAATCTCGGGGTGTTACATTATACCCCCCTTAAAATGAATTTCACCCTCGAAATTTGTCGGGGTTTTAAATGGTTTACTAATCGAATGTTTCTTCAATAGAAACCCACATCGTAAAATGGAATACCAAAACGTGGATTAAAAAACTATAGTATGAAACGTAATAGTTACCCAAATTAACTCATCACTGGGTTTCCACGTAGGAGAACATGGGTGAAAATATGGATATAGAAGAAAAATCTAACCATCATGTTCTGATGGAGAGTGGTAGAGAATATGGCTATGAAAAAGCCAACAATCATAAAGCTATAAATCTGTGACGATCTAATGGACCATCTATTTAATCATATATAAGAGCTCTAGGACAACATTTTTTTTTCAAGATCATTTCCCTAAAGTTGATGAAATTGGAATTAGAAGAAATACTTTCGTGATTTTGGTACAGTCTCACCATTGTTCGTTCTTTGGACAATTTCCACTTCATCTCTTAAAGAAATGAAGTTGAATTTGTCATTCGTGAAGTGTTAGTAGATCATGTGATAGAATGATGCGTCATTCCATCTGTTTCAAACAAAAGGATAGAAAAGTTATCAAAAATACATAAGTCCATCTATAGTGAGATTAATCATATATGGTTCCTAAAATAGAATTATACTTTATATATCATACTTATTAATATAATAAAACTAATTTCTACTAAATAGGGACTTCCTGTAGCCTAGTGGTAGGCGATAAAGGCCAGTCGCACTACGGTTGTGGGTTCGATTCCCACAGCCTTGTCCGACGTGATGGGATGTCACCCATCCTGCAGGTTATCCTTTTTCTAAAACTACATTACTATAACATCCCATTAATAATATCAAAAAACTTCTATCCTTAAACAATAATAACTTATGTCCAATATAATTCATTCCAATCTTTAGGCTTATCCAAAATACATCTTTCTAAACTCAGAGTATAAAGAGAACGATTACTAAAAAGGTCATATAACAAGAATGTGAATACTATCTTTAATCCCTCATATATCTTGTTGGTCACATTCAAATCATGTGAATACCTTAATCATGTATTATCTTGAAAAAAAATGAATACCCATTGAACCTTATTGAAAACATGAATGCTGTTAAATGTTAAATCATTCCACATAACAAAACCCCAAAATTCTATATACTCAAACCATGATATAAATATTTCCTTATATCAGCCATGAGCTCATGAATACTGTCAAACATTTCATTTTCTCCTTATCTCTTTCATATCATCATTTTTTTCCAAAAATATCTCAATCACTTTCCATGGTTACCGGTAGCATAAAATTATTGAAAACCAGAATAGACCAATACATAAATATTCAAATATTATACGATACTATATACAAAACTATTTTCGAATCCCATTACATAAACACTTAATCATTCCACCACATCATTGTTATATTCAACATCCCCAATAGTGATCGCATGTGACTTCCATTTTTCCTTTTCCTTAAGTGGTTGCTCATGTCGATCATCACTAACCCTTGGATTAGGGCATTTATTAGCATAATGCCCCATTTCCTTGCACTTGAAGCATTGAAGTGTTGGTGGTTTGTTCTCTGTAGTCTTTTCTTTATTCACATCATTAGAAACCCTTTTTCCATTACTTCGACACTTAGCTGCTTGATGACCTTCTTTTACTCGCTTAAAACATTTTCTAGTCCCTATAAGAAAATCTCCTACATTCTTCTTTCTACACTTTGAGCATAAAGAAACATTCATCTTTTTTCACCATTATTCTGAGATTTCTCCTTGAACTCGATCTTTCATTTCTTGTCAAAACTATGAGATGGATAAGTAACACCAACTTCCATTTATACCTTGAGATAACAATGCACAATTTCTTCATAGCTACTGAAGTCTCTTATAGCAAATGCCCTTCGATGATTTGGTTTTAAGCTACTGAAGAATAGATAAACATTACTTTCAGTTTGGATGATAAATCCAGATGCATACCTTGCAAGCCTTGTAAAATTCACTTCATATACACCAATAGATCCATCATCCTTTTGATTTAGTTCAAGAAACTCCTTCTCCATCTTTGTTCGAAGAATACAAGGGAATTACTTATTGAAAAATAAGTTCTTGAACTCGTCACATTCCATGGACTCAATTTCATCTCTTGGCCTCGTATTCTTGATAATATTCCACCATTGATCAGCATCACCTTCCAAATGATACACTGTTAAGATGACGTTATCATGTTCAGAACATTAAAAAACTGAAAATATCTTTTTAGTAGTACTGATCCATTGTTCAGAAACAAGTGGATCAGAAGACCCACTGAAAGAGGGTAGACGTTGCCTCATGAAGGACTCAATAGAATATGGTTCCCTTCTCTACTCATTTGGAAGTCCAGAATGATTCATAGCTTGTGTAAGTATAGCAATAAGATTTTGCACTCCATCTCCCATAAAATTTGTTTGTTCAGGAGGAAAATCATTGCATTGTCCATTACATTGATCAACATGGTTCCTTTGGGTTCCAGCCATCGTCTAAAACCCAAAAAGAATAGTGTGAGAAGCAAAAATCACGCTAGGGAAAACAATATAATAAAGGGGTAGTACCTTCAATATCTAACATCTTGGGTTACCGTAATTTTAGTACTATAACCTATTCTTATACTTAACCATAGGTACATCCCTAGAAATACCTTATAAATATCTCTAGGGATCTCACTAAAGTTTTCGCATCCTAGTTTCCAAAGGTTGACTAAACCTTTCCTCTGATACCAACTGTAGAGACCCTAAGCTTAATGTACAAGGAAATTACATTACTTTTTCGGAATACTTAATACATAACAAAAATAGACACACAAGGACCGTAATAGTTTAGTGTCTTTGGAAACTTGGAACATAATCTTCTAATCGTGGTGAAATATCTTCAACATCTCCCCAAAAGATCTTCCACTTTTTGTTTCCTTACCTAAAACCTTTCTTTTGATCCTGGGGGAAAATAAAACATAAAAAGGGTGAGATCAAATGCTCAGTAAGGGTAAGTATGGATTAAATAAAACATACCATATACATTTGAACTTAAAAACATGAACATAATGTTTAAACATCAAAATCTTGAGCAACGACATAAAACATGGAAGTAAATAAGGCATAGATCATAATGGAACATAAATCATGATAAAATAACATTGGAATAAAAAATGTAATTGTGTCATCCATTAAGAACATGTAATTATTTCCATAGAATCCAAGGCATTGCTGCCACGACCATCTTAGTGGACAAAGTCCCTTTCTGAATCGAGTTCACTCCTCGTTCCAGTCCTGTAATACTCAACCGGTTTAACCTGCCGTTCCAGCCATGTCTATCTCATGAGATATAAATCTTTACCCAATGCATTGGAGGGAGATTAGGATCCACACATCTCATAAGGAAATCATTCTTACATGTTCCACAAAATAAACATACATCATTCATAATAACCCAACAAATAAAATGGGTTTCATAAACATCATCCCATCATCACATAATCCATATAAAAGAAATGGATATAATTTCATAATAAGAAATTTGAAACCATGTAAATGATACTTGAAACATACATATGTGAAATAATGTCATCTTAGATGAAAATGGTTTTGATAAAACACTTGAAATGAATTCTTGAGGAAAATATCCTTTTTTCTTCAAAATCATTTTCCTTTCACAAAATATCATGAAATTTTAAAAGAAAAGGGTTTTATTGAAAATAGTTATGAATTTTTTTGGAGTAATCTTCATGATTATAAGGCTTTATAAAAACTTAAAAATCCTTTCATGCCGTGTACGTTAAAAAAACATTCTTCTCGTACTTTTGTCAGAAAAGTCAAAAAGTACCTTATAGGGTAAATAAAAGAAAGATTCCTTCCATACCATGGGATAAAAGTAACAATGGGTAAAAGGAAATCAAACATACCTGAATACACTTTTATAAAACATGGACATGGATGATAGCAATAACCCTAGTAAATACTTACGAATAAGCAATCTCGGATAAAAATGAGATTTGCAAAATTATCCCTTACCTTAGGTGTGATATGCTTCGTACGTATCCAAACCTCCTGTATAATGATATAAATAATGTCATTGACTTATTAAAGAATCATATTCATTGTTATTATATAATATATGATTCACTTATGACTTCATATTACCCGTTCTTTTTTAAATTCCATGTTAAAGAAGCGTTTTGGGTAAAATCATTTTATTTATCGTATGTGTTTCGACTTGTTGTTCTTGATATTATTACTTATATCCTGATTTAAATAATTACAGAATTTAAAAAATTATTTATATATAATATATATTCATCATATACATATATATTATAGATCGATAAAAGGAATGAAATACACCGTTCATTGAGACGGTAGGTCATATGTACGCATGAACGTTGTTTGCATTTTTCTTTTGAATTGAATGGAATTAAGTAAATGACATACATATATATATATATATATATATATTTATATACATAAATAAAGTATCATTATTATGTCATATATTTCATTATTATTCATTATATATACTTTATAATCATTCATGAATGGTTAACATGGAGAGTGAATCTCATCGTGTCGTGGAGACGGTAGTCCGTACGTACGCACGAGCGATGATATCATTCCCAAGATCGTGGAATTGTATTAATGTGTATGTATAAAATTAAAGAATCAATATCACTTTACAATAATCATATATATTCATTACTTTCACCCTTATATCCATCCAAGTAAGGTGGTGGTGGGAAATAGGTTAAACCACGGCGTGGAGACGGTATTCCGTACGTACGCACACGCGGTGATTTCGTTTTCTGTTGGATGGATAGATGGTGAAATATGGTTGTTTAATACTTATAATAACATACCAGTATATGATTGATACTGATGTTATTACTTGATAATGAAACAACTAATGAAGAAGAAGTGGAAGAAGAAATAAAGTCGAAAGAATCGGTAATGGACATTATCTCTTCTTTGAAGTGCCTCTTTGAGACCTCCTCTTAGGGTACTAAAATAGGTATTTAGAGAAGACCAGGACCTCTAAGATATTTATAGGGAAGTGGAGAAGATAATTTTTCAGGGGTTGGACGAGCTTTAAGTCTCATATTGGTGTGAGGAAGAGAGGGAGGAGGTGCCCTTTTATAAGGGAGGAGAGGGGCTCCTTTGGAAAACTAAAAATATTATTTTATTATAAAGTCATATTCAGTTTTAAATAGCTCAAAATTGATTTATTTAGAAGCTAAGGTGGGGATGGGTCGAAAGCCTCTCATCCAATAGAATTTATACAAGTTTAGGTTCCTATTTTAACCTTATCATTTATATTTAACTTTAAGTTAGATAATTTTACTTTTACCGTGTCTTTTTGTGTTCTTACACTATAAGGTTCCTAAACATACTATAACAAGACAAACGAACCCAAAGTTTTTTATTATTAATATATATAACCTTATATAAGTCATTTGGCCAAACCTTAGATTTTTAGGAATAAAATAACACTTATTAATATAATATTTGTTTTAAAAACTATATTATGTCAATTTTGACAGTATTTAGTAATTGATATTGGTGAGAATCATAACAGAATGATTAGTTAGAAAAAAGTTAATTAAATAAATACTATCATGTCATAGTAACGTATAAAATTAGTTTAATTCATAAAAAGTCTCAAATTACATTTATTTGGGTATTTGTAACATCAATTTTTTCAATATTTCATTAATAAAATAATTACTACATAACCATTGTGTCATAAATAAATTAAATTATACAATGTCTAAAAATTACAAATTAAATATCATTATTTAGGAAATCATTTTATCTTTCTAATGAATTTTTATAGTCGAATTTATCTTATGTATAAACCTATATTAAAAATGCTTTAATTATTAAACATTGATATTAACCCTTCTTTAAATAAATTGAAAATAAATGTCCTAATCTAATCCAAGTGGGCCAAACTTGTCATATTTTATTCACAAGGTTGTTTTTGGTCGAATTAAACTTATTCAATAGAATTAGGACATGTGTTAGGTTAATAATAATATCATTTTTAACCTTAATTACCATATTTACTTTTAACCGTGGCAAAAAAAGTAAAAAGTTACTATTCACCAAAAATTATTTTCATCTCATTGAACCACATTTTACTAACTACCATCAACCATTTCTTTCAGATTTTTGAAATTATACTCACAGAAGTGGTAGAATTATGTTTTATGAAAAACTCATTTTTTTAACTACCACTTAGTGGTTTCACTATTCATCAAAAAATGAAAGTTTCCAGAAAAATACCAAAAATTAGGCCTAAGATATATTTGATATTATGAACTCAAAAATGATGTCTATTTTACCAAATTAAAAACATATCAGTTGCATTTAATAATTTAAAAATTAATTCCCGTCGTCAAAACAAATAGCGTGTTTTTAAGAGATAATAATTATCAAAAGATTGACACTTGTTTATGTTTGGTTTAAATGTGAAATTTTATCCAATGACAAAAATTGTATTAAATTGTAAAAATATATACTAAATATACTTTAAAACCACTCAATTTAATAATTTATCACTATTAATTATTTCGATTAAAAAGGTTGTTTTTAATTTAAATTTAGTAATTTTCACTATTCATCAGAAACTGAAAGTTATCCGAAAAGTACCAAAATTTCACCTTATGCTAATTTCGATATTCCTAATCCAAAAATGAAGTCCATTTTGAAAAATAAAATTTAAAAAATTTCAAAAAGTGGTTATTACTATTCATAAGAGCTAGTTTTAATAATATTTTAATAGCATATCGTTGTTTAGTGAAACCCAGTATTGCGTACTACACACGCTATCGAGGATGGTCGTGATTGTGTGTAATGCAAGGCAAGTCAAGGATGTGTGTTGTGAAAGCTCCTTTTGGTGTAACGTACAACACAAGACATTAATTAAATTAAAACTAATATTTTTCATAAAATCTCATGGTGTTACATTTCATTTGTGCCACACACTTCCCTATGTACTTGATGCTCCACTGAAGTCCTTCCACGCTGCCGCCTTCCAATGGAACCACCACCTCCCATGGCTGGACCACCGCCAGACTGCCACATGTCGGTTGTCCTTCTGTGGACCACTTGATGAACCTCGTTGCTGAGAATATTGTTTTGGAACTAGATCTGGAAACCTTTGTGTGAGATCTTTATAGAACCATGCTCTTCTAGAAGATCCATTAATGTTTTGATTTAATGAAAAGTAGACCCCATTTCCATTCACCATCACGCTTTCCAATAGTGCCCAAAACAGAAAACTATCATAGATTTGGAATCCCTAGACCACGACCATCATAGAACCATGATTCACATGATGTTTTGAATTTGTTTCAATGTGAATAAATGTTTACAGAATAAGGACTCTGATAAAGGAATTTGAACACGAAGAACGAGTGATCCAAAATTGAAACGGTTAATGGATGTGTTAGTGTGGACATTGAAAAAGGTTTTCAAGGTAGTAAAAACCATCAAGATTAAATTTTTACATCTAAAGAATAAATAAAGGAAAGTATAATCTAAAAGAATAATCCTACTGAGATTTTTTATCTATCATCACATTCATTGTGCTATGATCTACATGGATCACCAATCTCTTCCTGATCCACCAAGAATCTGACGTCAATTCGCCAACAAGAGGAGAGTAGTAGATCTACTAGACATGGGAGTAAATGATCCAAAAAACAAACTCATTTCCTCAATCACCAATTTATTGCATTTTAGGAAAACTCTGCTAAAGGTTAAGATATCTAAACATCCCTCACCCTATCACATTAGGTCGTGCTCAGGTAAAAAGCTCCATTCCGGACTCAATGGTGGTCTCATATTTCCAATCATAGTACCCTTTTAGAATTTATTAGAATTAATTTCGGTTTTACAATAATTTTTTTAGTTATTTTAGTATTGATTTCACCCACTATGGATTTTTCAACCGATGACCCGCACCAACAAAAAGTTATGTCCCGTATATTTTAAACACCATGCTATAAACGTAATAGTGACCTTGGATATCTAATCAGAGCTACCATTTGAGACATATCCCATTTTTTAGTGATTATAGAATAAAATATAGTTATTATTATTTTATAATTTATTCTTGTTGAATCGGGCCTGAAATCGCAAGATGACCTAGCACCAAGCTCTAGAAATATATGTAGAAATATAACAAAGTCTTACAAGGAAAAATCAGGTCTCTATATGAAGCATCTATATTAAGGGGTTATATTTTTTGGAGCTATTTTTTATTTTTTGTTTGATCCAATGTATCTTTATTGGTGTGAGTTTGTGGGAGTGGTGAGTACCTTTTTATAGTAGAGGTGGAGTGAGATTCATATATTTTTTGGAAAAGGGAATTACACCTATTTTTTTCCTATGATAAGTGGCTGAAATAATGGTAAAAATTAAATAAAATGGAAGGAATGCTATAAATATGTGAAAAAAAATTCTTTTTCAAAAATTTCTATGTCAATTTTTCTCTTATGGTTAGGGTTTAGTCCCTTATTAGGCTTATTTTCCTCTTAATCATTATAATTAATTTTAATTACTTTGACTAATAATTTTTTTCATAAACTAAGTTTAAATTCATATAAATTTTATGTAATTATCATTAAAAATATGTAAACTATTTTGAAAAATTCCAATTACATAAGTATAAGAAATTAATTTAAATTTAATCCTGCAAACAGGACGACAATGCGGGTTTTTTATGTAAAAATCTTCCAATGTCTGAGATATGTTTATATCCAATTAAAATTTGAAATTGATTAAAAATACCTTAATTCTGTTAGTTAATGTATATTAGATAAAATTGTAATTTAAAACCAATTAAAAATATAATTTATCATTACAAATAAATTATTTTAACAATCATTTTTAAATTAAAATTCAATATTTACAACTATTCATGAAAAACTGAAACTCCGTAGAAATATAAAAAAAATTATAAGTTAATTTTTATCTTAATATTTCAAATTTTATGTTCATTTTGACATATATGATTTATTAAATTTGAAATATAGGATTTAAAATAGGTTTTTAATTAAAAGGCGGTAAAACTACCTTTAGAAAATTATAGGTTTTTTATGTATAATACATGGTTTGTTCTTATTTTATATATATGAAATCTATTTGATGAGTATAAAATTTATTTTACTGAATATGATATATATTATATTATATTAATATCACTCATATTTATTGATTAAAATAATTTATTATGAAATAAAATCATTGTGGGCATAAAAACATTTCCTTTATATTCAGTTGGTTCTTATATTCTTTTCTAATTAATTGTTAATCAATAAATTCATCTATATATTTTCATAATTAAGTTAATCCTATTTATATCAACAATTATATATCTATTTTATATCTTATTTTATCATATAATAATGTTTTAATAACATATCATTGTTTCATAAAACATGTTATTATGTGTAATGCAAGTCATCGATGAAAGTCATTGTTGCATGTGATGCAATCTAAATCAGTATTGCATGAATTTAAAGCTATATCAAAGATCAATTTAATTTAAAACATATTTTATAATGTGTCATGATATTATATTTCATTACATTCTTATTGTGGCATGTTATACGCACTATCAAATAAAAAGTTATTACTTATGAATTTCATGGAATCATATAACTTTTCTATTACACATACATGAATTCACATAAAAATAAATAATTTATAAGGTAAAATTTCTGGAATATTTACATTTTTTCACATGATAAACTAATAAATTTATGTCAAAAGTTGGATTTATTATAAATAAGAATTAATGATATCACACCTATGCCATTTTTGGTTCATCCTATATCATTTTTGGTTCATCCAATAATTAATTAAATTTTTATTCTCAAATTTCTCATAACCTAATATTATAAATACCTAAATCTTTCTATAATACCAACTGAAGAACCCAAGTCTCAAACTATAGAATCTGGTGAAAAATAAAAAAATTAAATAGATACATTGATACCATGTGATATATCCCTACCATAACAGACATGTGTTTCAAATCATTTAAACAAAATAAACATTATGCCTCAAAAATTCTTTCAATCCTAGAACCCAATTGTTTACTATCTTTTAAGATTAACAACATGATCTTCTTGTCTTAATGTAAGTATTCAAATTTTCCGGAAATTTTCTTCTTTACTGTTACCCATATAGACTCATCATGCATAATACAGTTCTTACTAACATGAAGAATGGAGATATAAGAAATGGGAATGCATAGATTCCTAGTAAGGGTACATATAATAAATAATAATATAATATCATAAGGGAGCATAAGATGACCATGTGAGTACAAGAATAAAATCAACGTGCAAAGACCTAAAGTAGGAGAATCATAACCAATATTACTTATTTCATAAATAATGATTCAGGGAATCAAGATACCTGATTAATAAGAGTGAAAACAATTGTCAATAATCAGGATCTATGAGAACATAACATAAAAACATAAAAAAATTTCATGATGTAGAATTAATAAAATTCACTATTATTTAGAAAAAACATTTATCCCATATAATACCATGATAACCACCCAAAAATAATATATTAGGCTTGATATATTCAATTGTGTACCCCTTTGGACATGGGTTACTAACTGAGTGTCCTATTGGGATTCTGAAAATAACACGAGTACCCTTTTAGGCTTGGGATACTACATGTGTACTCATTGGGTCTTGGGTTACTACCTATGTACCCTTTTTGTCTTGGATAACAACCCATGTACCCTTTTTAACACAAGAGATATAAAAACATACCCAATTTATTAGATGACTATAATAAATCCACCCTTCTCACATAGATAATTAATATATATTTTTCCCCAATGAACTTAAAAAATTTATAATTTCATATTGAATTAACTAACTAATGGGAGAGAAAAGGGTTTTATGAAAACTTCCATAATACATTATCATAAGTCATCTAAGTAAAAAATGTTCATTTTTTAGCTAATATAACTAGTGATTCATAAGTAATATTGGAATATGTTAACTAAGATATAATTCAAATTTGAAGAGATTTATAAAATTTATTTGAAACATATGATAAAACGGTCGTTACGTTTGGAAAAAAATTAATTTTAAAAAGAAATAATTATAAATTAATTATGAAAACAATTATATAGAAAACCAAGAACACATGAAGAAATATGTTCTTAATTAAAAATAACAAAAATGGAAATAAATGTTTTTGCAGAGAAAAATTTAAAAAAGATATTCCATTCACACTTCTATAAATAAGGTTAATGTTGGAGAAAAACAATTTTACCAACAATTTTAAAATAGTATCACTATTTTATATAAAGTCATATATATTGAAAAATATATTTATAAATCATATAAGTAGCAATAAAATTATCCATGAACCAAAATAATTTATGTTGACATTTAGAAGAAATATTTCTAACTGAAAATATCAGATAAGGCTACCCGTTTTGCTGGAAAAAATTTGATTACATTTTGGTCCAATGATAGGGAAAATTTTAAGAATACATTAAAACCCAAATATTACAATAATAAAATAGATGAAGTTTAAGAGAGAAATATTATTGCATCTTCCACATGTAGAATATTATTCTTAATAAATATTGAATTCAAATTGTAATTTGAAATGAAAACCTTACAACATTGTTTAATTTTCAATAAAAATTCCTTAAAATAATGAAAATAAAATGGATTTTAATATCACATGGATAATAATATATATGTGGTAAAATATATTCCTATGTTAGTATGTCCACTAAATAAATAATAAAGTGGTTTATATTGTAATACCCTGATATTTTAACAGAATAAAAATATGTTTGATAGTGTAATGACTTGTAATATTATGATTAGATGAGAATGTAACACACCGATAATTTAACATAAATTTATTTTAAAATAAATTCATTCCTCTGAATAGATTATGTTACATGTAACCCAAATATTCTAATGATTAATAGTGTATTCAACATGGAACATAGATCTAAAACAACCCATGATATATATAACTTTTATAACCTAACTATCAAATTGATGGGTGTCAACAATATTAAGAACTTTATGAAATATTTAAATATATATATAATTAAATGTCTTACTCAATATAAATTATTACTATAATTTTTTATACGTCAAAGATAGGTTTTATTGAAAAAGGATTTTGTAAAACTTTTCTTGAAAAAATATTATAAATTTTTTTAACTATTATAATTTTTTTTTATAAAATTCACTTCAATTTTTAATCAAAATAAAAAAAAATTTCTTTGGGTGACTTTTTATCTTTAGGAAAATGTTGACTTTTCAGTGAATATTGAAAATACCGATTCTTTGGGTAAAACATGTTTTGATTTCAATAAAATATAAGATTTAAAAGTCCCAAATTTTTTTAATATGTTTTAATGTAATATAATTTTTAGTTATATATATTTAATATAATAAATTTCTTTTTAATCAACTTTATATTTGTTTTTATTATAATTTTTTTTTTGGGTTTGAAAACAGATATTTATTAAAACTGTTTTATAATTCATAATGATTACCTATTTAAATTTTTTAAAATAATATATAATGAGGGATGTTTTTATATGATATTTGTAGTTAAATAACAATTAATATTCATAAAATTTTTATTATTATATTGGAGTTAAAATAAATTCATATAATTATTAATAAATACACTTCTTGAAAACCTGTTATTTCATTGCACCTAAGGGGTTTTTTTAGAAAAAATAAAATTTTATTTTATAAAATAAAATTAGTTTTTTAAATCATCAATTCAAAATTATATTTTGGTTTAATGTTAATAATTTTCTAGAAATATATATTTTTATCAATAGTGAAAAATAGTGAATTTTAATTGAAAACTGCCTTTTCATTTAAACTATTTATAAAGTAAAATTATATTTTAAATTCATTTTAATGTATAATTACTTGAAATAAATATATTTTAATCCAATTTAGATCATTGAAATAATTTTCATATTGAATTTATATATAAATTTTTTGTAAACATTTGAACATTTTATCTTTAAAAACAAGCTTTATCATCACGTATATGAGATTTATTTTTAATTAATTTTTTCCAATTATTGTATTATAAATTTTGTAAATTGAATCCATATTTTGAATTAAAAAAATACATGTTATATAATAAGTTTAACTTAATTTATTTCTAAAATTAATAGTAGAAGTAGAAAAAGTTAATTAGCACGGTTAAGTAAAAAAATGGTTTTACAGTTGGTTAACCTTAAATGATAGCAGTAGAAATGTCATATAAACATTTATAAAAACTATTTTTTGGACATATTTAGACCATTAATATTATAACGTTTTATAATGGTTCATTTTGGACCCTTTTACAAATAAAAAACATGAGTGCACTAAAACATTTTAAAAAATGATATGTGTGTCTTCTCCCCCACTTATGGAAGGTCACCCCCTCCTCTCTTCTTAAAATCATAAAAACATTTTGTTTTGGACAAGAACATTGAAATATAATTCCCAAATTCAGTCATATCATCATAGAATCCCTATTTTTGACATAAATCAATTTTAAGAAGGCGTTTTGTGGAATCCTAAGGAGGATAACCAAAGAAGAGGCAACATTCTCCAACGTGTCTTTTTATTTTATTCATTTCTCCATATCCTGAAAATATTATTAAAAATTTATTATATGATAACAATAATATATTAAATATTCATATATGTTATTATGTTAATTTACTAACCTAAAAAATTTCCCTCTTCGATTATATGGGTTATGAAATCATTATTCATGTGTTTGGCGGTCTACTGCCTCATAGACCAGTGTCATTCATTTTTTCCATTACCACCTATATATATTGGTTTTGAGGGTAGATATAAAGTATATATATGATATTTTTAAATTATTTATACCTCTTGAGTCATTATATCATATATACCTTTTTTACATTCCATTTCATATGGGATACAATAACATTTATCATGTGTATGACACACTACCGTCTTGTGATGTGACTAAAAATTATTTTTTATTTTATTATCAAATCACTTTTAAAGGAAAAGTGAGTAACCCCAAGTCCTTCAAACAAGCAAAAAGAAAATCATAAAAGAACCTAAAGCAATAATATGGTCCTTCTTCTCTACAGTAACTCAACATTAAAAGGCCTCCACCAAAGCAAGGAAACTCAACAAACAGTCCAGTGCAAAGATGAATGGGCATGGAACAAATTTCTAAGCTATAACCTCTTTTTCTTTCACTCATAGTTACATGAAGAAGTGACGAACTTGTTCTATTAAACACATCTATGGTAGAACCATAAAACATGATTGAACTGAAACACCCAAATTCACCTCAAGACACACAAACTGAAGGAGAAATTCATCATTTCCAAACACGTAATGAAAAAGTGATCACCAAATAATTAGTCAGAAAAATGTAAAGAAGAACCGTTGAAAAACAATTTTACCTTTCTAGATACAGTATCCTTAAACAATCTTCATGATATAGCGGATACATTAGTATGCGGATCTCCCCTTTCAGGTCTTCATGTGAAGATGTCAGTTTGTCCCAGACCTGAATGTACTCGTTGCGCCTTATCATCCCCTTATTGAAGCCGACACCCAGGATCGTGTCTTGTTTTTCAACCCAAATATATTTTTCCTCATTAAGATTCAATTCAATATCCTGACCCATCATCTTGGTCACTTCCTCTTCTAAGGCATTGAGAAATAACACCTTATCTGTCACCTCATCATCCAAACTTAAAATCAACTCCAAGGATAGTTCAGACTGACCAGGTGGTTTTAGTTGACACCGGACCACGCTATCAAAATTCTCATCCATTTTCTTTTTTGCTAACTGAGTCTTCATAGGAGGTGGCAAGGATGATTAGTTCTTCCTACCGATCCTCCCCTAATTTCACATGTTGCTCCTCAGACTGGACACCATGGCAGATAAAACCTTACTGTCTTCAATGGATTCCTCCTCCATAACTCTAGTTGTACAATCTGGTTAATCATAGTCAATGTTCCCAACTTCCATATTAAAGCCATCGAGGCTCTTCCTATTAATTTTATCTCCCTCAACCGAAATAGGTGATTCATCTCAAGACCCTACCTATGAAAGTCCTTTATACCTATTTCCCAAGATTACTGGGATCCGAATTGAAGAGGTCACACCCCATGGTAGTATGGAGGGACTCTCAAGGTACTACCATAGCTGATTGAACACATCAATAACCTACGGATTGCATTAGTGCGCCGCGACTTCCTTCATCGCACTAGAACCCACGCCAGCCTCTGTGCTGAATTCCACTTCCTCTTTGCTGGTATGTTTCTCCACACCTGGTTGCAATAACCTATGTTCTATGCCTCTGTCATCTCCTCCTATTTCCCTCTGTCCCATTCCAAACTCCTCACAAGTATCCATAGTCTTCCCCTGAATGGTGTCTGCCATCCTTGGTAGATCCGGGACCTATCGATCAACCTTCAACGATTTTTATGTCCCCTGTGCACCTTAAATAGAGGCTCCTGAGAACAAACTTCCAAAAAATGTCATAGCCGACCACATGAAAATAAATAATCCATCAAAATCTCATAAACCACATGCTGCTTGAATTTTTACTCACCTCCAATAGTGAACCACACAAATTAGAAGGGAACTCTAGACACATCGACCTCTAGACAGACTCGTGGATTCACAGCATGAAAAACCGATTCTGTGCAGCTATCCAAACATAGATACCTAGTGATAATATTACCGAGCATTAGGATAACATATGGATTCTAGAAAGGTAATGGGAAAATAGGGAAAATAAACCAAATTGCAGTGGAGGATGAGTCATGTTTAATGTGAATATAAAACAACTATCAGAACAGGAAGAACCGAAGACCATTGCAGCATCAGTGGGACCTCGACCAGGTGTTGTTGAGGTCATCATGTGATGCGAATTGGATCATAATATGGTGTTTTTCAATTAATCCCACTATCTACCTATATTGCAGATCTCAGGAATCGAAGATAAAGCTGCCAAATGAGTCAACTGAATGACAACTATGTTTAAACCTCATCACCAGAGTGAGATTCATAAGCGTGGATGTTTCTATAAACTCTATTGTTGAGATGTGAAGGTTCGAAAAACCATCAAGGATCTCTGGAACATTATGGCATAACACTTACTTTAGGAAAGGTGGTAGTGGGTCGGGATTGGAGAAGGGTCAAAACAATGAAGTTCCATCCCCTACCATGAGGGGAGGGATCCACCAAGCTACCACCGTCTTCTCAGAGAGGTTACGACAAGCCTAGGGTTTTTTTCCCAACTACCACACTCAAAGGTTTATTAGCTCACCATCTTGTGATGTGATGTTATTCATTTATCACTAATGATTACCATGGGAGTTAGTAAGGGTAAATCTAATGAATATATATTATATAATGGAAACAATTTTTATATTTGTGAAATATTTATCAATAAATAAAATTAATATATAATTTTATTTATTTACCCTACAAAATTGGTAACATCATTCTTTTATGTGTGGACTATCACCTTCACGAAGCGATGTGACTCTCTTTTCATCACCACACCACAAGGATGATATATATATATATATTTAACGAAATAATATTTTATATTTTATATTATTATCAATATGTAAGGATATAATAATACACAACTCTTTTCTATAATGATCATTGAAAAATGGAAATGTTACTCATGTATATGTTTGTCCCATCGTCTCCATAATCATAACATACTTCATTTCTGAGAACAATCATTCGAGGTTGGAATAAAAATTATAAATGATTTAAAAATATGATCATTGTTTCATTATTATTATTATATTTATGATGAAACTATAAAATATTAAAAAGAACCATAACTTTCATAACAACCCATGAATGATAAAATAAGACAATTAACACCTGAAACAATGAAAATGAAAGAATATTATTAATAAATAAGTTTTAAGAATTTATAAAAGGATAGTATATGATTTTATAAATATTAATATGGTTATTTAATAATTTAATAACATGTTTAAATCCAATATTGAAAAGTTTAAATCACATTAAACCAAAATAAATCATTGGGTAAGGTTTTTTAACGTCTCACTTTTACTTCTGTAAGACATATTCTATATTGAGTAATTATTTATTTTTGGTGGTGTATATATTGTCCATTTGAAATTTTATGTAATGAATAAAAACAATTTAATGATATTTAATGTTTATTTAGATTTTATTCTTTATTAGGGGATATGAATAAAACAATTATTGAAGTGATAAGGGAATTGGGTCTCAATTTTCCTTTTTTTGATACTTATGTCATTTTATCAACCTATCACATTTTGTAATGTATATAAAGACCATTTTATAATTAATATCTGTAATTATATTATTATTATTAAATTTGATCTTTTATTTAACGTTATTCTTTCATGTGTATTATGATTTAGAAATAAAAAAGTAGTAAGAGTTTTATATTATGATCTCATCGTTTAATGTAATTGTTTATGATTATGTATCGAATGTTGAAATCTTATGATATGAATCTCATTTATTCATTTTAATTTTCTTAAACTATGGTTATTAATGATATTTCATACTAATATGAATATATTTCTACTCTTTGGTAAGTAATATTAGTTATAGAAATTTTTTAATAAAAAACATCTTTATATATCTCATCAGTCAAAAAACTATTTCTCTAAAAACAATGTTTTTAAATAATTGTTTAAAAAAACCAAATAGAAAGGTTATATTTATAAAAAAATTCCTTATATGTTTTTAAATATTCCTATATATTATTTCAATGTTATTTTTAATGACAATTATTTTTTTCAATATTTTATGATTTCTTATATTTCAAACAATGTTTTTAATGAAAATGTTATTTTCCTAAAAATGTCATCAATGATATATTAATGTTATTCCCATTCAAAAACATCCACAACCATATTTGACACTTATTATCCAATGGGGATATTTTTTAATGATATCCCCATCATTCTTTCTCTGGATGGATTTATATTTTTTCAAAGAGATTCTCTTGGAATCTATTTCTCTTCCACAAGTAAATCATATTTCATAGAGATTATCATAGAAACCATTTATCTTCCACAGGTTATTCATGAATCATAGAAATTATTATGGAACCAATTTCTTTTCAAAGGATTAATTTTATTTTAATGGGATTGATATTAAACCCATTTCTTTTCCACGAGTTCAACGTAATTCGAAATAGGAATAATTATTCTTTTTAATAGTTTAATGATTAAATGAAATATTTTTATACATTATTTTTTTCAAATATATTATATATGATGGGTGCACATAGAGAGTTTTAGTAGATCCCATTATAGTTTATATGATAGGGAGGCCCAAATAAAACTTGGTGATCTCATTACATCTTATACGATGGTGCAGTTCAGATAGAACCAGGGTATCCAATTTTAGTTTTTACTATAGGGAAGTTTAGATAGTACTGGTTGAGCCTATTATATCTTATACTATGGGGTATCGCAAATTATTATGGGGAGCCTGTTGCAGCTTAAAATATCGGTGGACATTAAGAGTTCTCAAATTTATTAAGTAATCATTATTTTCTCTATAGAATTATATTGGATGTAAATCGTATAGTTATTTCAATTATAAAAGTTCTGTAAGATTTTTATGGTTATGATATTCCAAGATATCAACATAACTTATCTAATATAGATATAAGTTTATAGTTTTTCCGTTGACAATGATTAATGTCACATGGATCGTGATTGTTGATTATGAGGAATCCTTCCTTCATTGATGTCTTATTCCATTTTTTATGATTGATAATTCACATTTTAATGGGTATGAGTTCTTTTTTTTCAGGCACTCGGATTATGTCGGCATACCATTACGCAATTATTATGATAATTGAAGAAATTTAATTTTTTAATTCTTATGTTTACCCTTAATGATCATTATATATCACCCTTCTTATGTTACTTATTCTTCGTCATATCAAGAATTATTTTAAACAAATTATGTTTATAAGGATTTAAAATGGATGATGATGATGAGAAATACACGTGAAATAATACAATAATGGAAAATTTAGAAAAGTGATTATTTAAAACATGGACATTGTCTAGGAAATAGTTTTTCATAATTCTCTAAACCATTAAACCTAAGAAGTTCTAGATAATTTAAGTGAATCCAATTTTTCCTTTGATTTTTTGTGTTTTGGATAGAAAAAATTGAGTCACCTTATTCGATATCAATTCCATAAATGTAAATATTATATTTTCATATATAGATTTTGGAGTGTGGGTTCTAGGTTATTATAGTTTTTATCAGAGAAAATATATTAATAAATTTGGGAATTATAATGTTATCATTTTATATTATTTTAAGAGTTTTGGATTCCATCATGGTTATATATGTTTATTGATGATCAAAAGTTCGAATTCTTAGACACCCCTTTGAGGTTTTCAGTGATTAGATATTTAAATGATTTATGAAATTTTAGTAGTTATTTTATTCAGTTGTTGTATATGTAAATATTTAGCTTCATTAGAGGTATTAATTAAAAGTTTTTAACAAAATATTTGGGGTATTGATAACCATTATGTTTTTTATGATATTAGATGTCACCCTAATAATGGGATCCCATGTTTAATTATATAGATAACCAGAATATTGAAAATTGACTTGGAGAGTAAGTGATTAAGGTTACTTAAACAAAGAGATAAGTGATGATATTTTTTGGGATTGAAAGATGAAATACATGGGATAAATTTGATGTTAAAACAGCCTATTATTTTGAGGTCAATTTGGAATGATTTAGTTTCAACATTGGGTATTACAGTTAAATTTTTATGAGAAACATATCATAGGGATTTCTTCATAGTTTTTGAATTATCATACCAAGTTAGAACCATTTTTGTTTTGGTTAATTAAAATATATAGTTGGAAATGATATTTATACCTTTTATGGTTACATGAGCCTTTAAAACTTGATTTTCAGTGCATCATGGATGAAATATTAATCATGATTACTCATTATTTAGTGATAATATGAGATTCTTGCGGAAATTGGATGATGTGGGAAATTATACTTAACAAGTAAGTATATTTATCTATGTTTTCACTATATATGTTAAATTAGTTTCTCATGTCTATGAAAAGAATCTTCAAAAAATGTTATCCTATTACATTAATATCTAATTAATCAGGTTGTATTTTATATCATCACATATTTATGGTTTTTAGACCCTTTACATTATATTTATCATTCACTTTCCCATTATAAATGACCTAAAAGAGTCTCAATAATTGTTTAAACATTTCATATATGCCCAAATATTCAATTCCCACCTATGTTCTCCTATTTGGAAACATTATTATGTGTTATTACACATGATATGGGTACTTCCCCTTCACTCTTATAACGAGTATGACTTACCAACACATTATAATATGTGGGTTTATAATAAAAGTGTTTTCAAAATTCCATCATTTGATTACCAAGATAATTTTCAAAATTATGAGGATAAATTTTATTAAATGGGGGGATGGAACACCCTAAGAATTTAAAAGAAGAATAGTATGTTTGATATAAAAAAACACAAAATAACTGAGATTATAAGATAATTCATCACCCCAATAATATATGATATGTTTATTTCTAAATAAATATAGTCTCTTCAATAGATTTTGGTACACAAAACCCTAAAATTTTATGTTCGATAGCATATTCAACATAAAAAATCATGCTCAAACATCTGATAATATATATAAATATTATAACCTACCATTAACATTATGTTTATGAATAGTATTATATACATTATGAAATGTATAATTATATATTTAAATTTTTTACTAAATAAATTTTTTTATTAAAGTGATTTTGTTCTTCTAAATTCCAATTTAATAAAAATTGATTTTTCAATACATTTCATGAAATCAAATTATAAAAAAATGTAATTTTATAAATTTTATTTGAATAAATAATCCTATATTTTTTTAAATGGAAAATAAAATTTTACCCTGGGCGATATTTTTATAATTTTTTAAAAATATTTATTTTTCAGTGAATAGTTAAAAATATAATTTTTTTGTAAAATATCATTTATTTTAAATTTATTGTGTAATTTAAAATTAACTTTATGTTTTGAATATATTTTTAAGTAGCATAATTATTATGTATTTAAATTTAACCTACTTAATTAATTTCAAATCATGATTCTATTGGTTTTTAGTATAAGTTTTTTCCCGGTTTAAAGATGTGTTTTTCTAAAAACGCTTCTAAAATGCATAAATTTCTAGTATTTAATTAATTAAAATTATCCTAAATGAGGAATTTTTGAAATAAATTTTATAGAGTAATTTTAGTTTATATTCAACCATGATTATGATTATACATCTTCTTAATATAAAATCATGTCATCCTTGAAAAATACATTCATTGAAACCATGATTTTTCATTCAATCTGTGCATATTGTTTTAAAATTTATTTTTTCAATTTTACAAATATAATTTTTTAAAAAAATAAATTTTTAAAATTCCCATTTCAAGATTATATTAGTGTATAATTTTACAATTATTTGAAAAGAATAATTTTCTGATGAATATTGAAAAACAAAAAATTATAATTGAAAATTGTCTTTTTTGATTAAAATATTTATAAAGTATAATTATATTTAAAATTTATTATTAAGTAAAATTAGTCCAATTATATATACATTTATTCAATTTAATTCATTGTAATCAATTTAATATTGAATTAAGATATTAAAACATTGTAAACTCTTGAAAATTTTATCATCAAAACCCCTTATTCTCATTATGTTATTTGAATTAATTCTAAATTAAAATTTTTCACTTATTTAATGTTAATTTTTTAAAAATAGATTCAATTT
Source organism: Viscum album (assembly GCA_963277665.1). Lineage (NCBI taxonomy): Eukaryota > Viridiplantae > Streptophyta > Magnoliopsida > Santalales > Viscaceae > Viscum > Viscum album. Next base: position 154,322,192 of record OY728166.1, on the reverse strand, counting down.
TATTAATTAGAATAATTTATATTATCTGATATGGTCAACGTAATTTTTTAGAAAAATGAAAAGTGAATGTAGTAATAATTAATTACCACGGTTAAAGTAAAAAAAATGGGTTTTTTGGGAGTTAAACTTAAAAGAAAAGGGTAATAAATATCCACAAAATAGTCTAAAAACAAGTTTTTTCAAAATATTTTGACAATGTTTCCTCTTATCTTCTATAATGGTCTTTTTTTACCCTTTTAACAAATTAAAAACATGAGATCAGTCAATTCCTTTCAAAAATACAATGTGTGTCCTCTCCCACCAATTATAAAAGGGCACCCCTCTCATCTTTTCTACTCACCATAAAACAATTTTTTTATGGAAATGAAAAGCCCATATCACGTAAAAAAATTCACTCATATCATTATACAATTTTTTTTGGGCATATAATTAACCATGAAAGTCCATTGGTTGAAACTTGAGGCAGATACCTGAAGAAGAGGTAATCTTCATCAACATGCATTTTAATTTTATTTAATTATCCACCTACAATAATTATTCTTAAAAATGGATATATAATATCCTCATTATATAAAATATATTTTTATGTTTTTATATTAATTTAATATCCTTAATATTTTCCCTCTCCCATCTAATGGGTTATTAAATCATCATACGTGTTTATAACGGACTAATACCTCATTAACCGAGGTCATTCTTTTTCAGTTACCATATCTCATGGTCAGATATGATGATGGATATAAAGTATATATTTTGTATTTATTAAAAAATTATACAAATTAATTAATTATATCATATACACATTTTATATTTATTTTTATAGGGGATATGATAAGGTCGCTCATGTGTACAATTTACTACCACCTCGCTAAGAGATGTGATTTGTTTTTCACTAACGTGTTACATGGAAGGTAATAAGGGTAACGATAATGAAAATATGTGATATACCTGATGTGACTCACAGAACCTACTTACCTAGATTCGGTGTATTATTACATAACAATGGAATTATCCCCAAAGATCATTTCCTGAAATACCGATCAGTTTAGTAGACTAGGAAGTACTAGATACATACATAAGATTCAAATTATGGTATAAATTGAAAAATCAATATTGTGTCTCTATTTAGCACACTCACATTCCTTAGAATATCTCTATAGGCCATTCATAAAATACATCTTCACATCCAGGGAAAAATAAAACATAAGAAATGGGTGATCTCAGATGCTCAGTAAGGATTACAATATAGGAGAAACTATCATAAAAACTGCAAACATTTAAGACAATGTTTAACAATAAAGAGAAAAGACTTTAAAACCAAAAGTTCATCATAATATAGTAATGAAAAATCAAATAATTTTATTTCCTTATTCACATGGATATTCTACAAGTTAAATAATCACATGTAATATCAATTGTTAATGTTATAACGATAGAATACATAATTTTGTACATATTAACCACAATTTCAAGGCCCCATGCCAACACTATAAATATAAACTTTTTCAAGGCCTTGATCACAGACACAAATTTGCCTCATGAGTCATACAGATGCATAGAGGGGATAGAGCTATCCTCGCCCATGACTTACTATGTCCAATTCCTTCCTCATGTGGAAAGGGTGAAAGATAACACGAACATTCATATTAGAATAACATATAAAATGATAATACATTAACCAGAAATTGGGAATGAAATGAAAATAGCACTTCCATAGTAAAACATCTCATAGAAATATCAATACAATATGGATATTGTTTTATAATATATCAACTTCAATTAAACCAGAAATACAATAATAGATGTTGACATGGATGAAATCAATCCCAAAATTTTTTGAGGGAAATATCTCTTTCCAGTTTATATCATTTAAAAGTTTCATAATTATAAAAGATAAAATTTATTTAGAAAATATTAATATAATATTTTAAGGGAAGCCTTGATGGTGTTATAGTGGAAAAAAGTAGTTCCATCTGCCGCATAAGTTAAAAAACATTATTCCATTAATTTGTAGAAGAGTTCATGAAGTACATTGTATAGAAAATGATAGAAAGATTCCTTTACTTTTTTTATAAAAAGTAAAACAAGGTTTTAAATTAATTTAACCCACGTTCTAGAAAATAGTAAAAAAAAATTAAAATATATTTAAGAAACATGGATGTGGATGATATAAAATACCCAGTAGATACTTATGTATAAACAACCGCGTATAATGAAGAGAGGGTAAAACTAAACCTTACCTTATATTTTTTCTTAATTTAAGGGTACATTAACCACTTTTATAATGGTTAAATAATTTTAATTAAATTATACTAGAAACACATAAACAAATATGATATCATATATGATCCTCTAATATTGTGTTGTGAATAATACTACAATATTATCATTATTTCATGTGTTAATTGATTTGTTTTCCATTATATCTTTTGTTAGGTCAGTCGTGTTTTTAAGACTATGATTTATTTGATTCATATACATAAATATATTATGTTCTTATACATAGTTTTAAATCATCAAATGGAAAATTATTCTTGAATGGTAACGATGGGGAACAAAATCTCATCGCATAGTGGAGATGGTAAGTCTTACGTACACACGAGTTACAATATCATCCTATTGATGGAGAATCATATGTAATTGGATGTTATATTATATTTTAAGAATCATTAACAAGTTATTTTTATTATTTACATCAATTATAATTATTATTATACCCATCCAAATAATGAAGTGTGGAATAACAAACTATACCATGACGTGGAGATGGCAGGCCATACCTACGCACGTATGGTGACTTTTCCATTAATTGGATAGAAAGAATAATAAATAGGGTTGTACCATATTTATTAAAACATCTCAATATGTATACGATAATGGATATTTTGTTTTAGTATGGAAACAAAAAAGAAAGTGGATGTGGAAGAAGAAAAGGACATTGAGTGTGGTGGTGAGATAATTACATCTTCTTTAGGTGCTTCCTTTTTATTTGAACAAAAGGTATCCATAGGTTGGCTATATAATCAAATTAAGGCCCCCAGGTTGAATTGAGGGTAGTCTAGAGGATATTTGAGTAGGGTTTGACTGACCAAAAGGATTTGGAGATGTTAATGTGAGAGAAGGGTAAGTACCCTTTTAAAAGAGAGGCCATGGTCATTTTAGGAAGAGATTGAAATATTAATTTATTGTATAATAATTTTAGATCTCTAAAATATCAAAATGAATTTATTTCAGGGATAAGGTGGGTGTGGGTCTATATAATATCATTCAATAGGTTTTAGACAAGTTTAGGTCACCATATGAACCTTATCTTTTAAACTTAACTATTAGTTAAATAGTTTAACTATTACCATGACTTCGTGTATTTTCATTATACATGGTTAATATAGTAACTATAAAATTACAAGTGAACCTAAAGGGGTTAATTAATGAAATATATAACATTATACAAATCCTTTGGCCGAATAATTAATTTTATTAAAATTATATAATTTTTTGAATTAGTATTTGTTTTAAAAACTCATTTATGTCAATTTTGACACTATTTAGTATTTGGTTTTTGTGAATGTTATAACAACATGATTAATTCAGAAAAAATTCATTGAATAAACCCTAACATGAAATATTGACCTATAAAATTTGTGGATGGAATAAAATGTTTTAATTTACTTTTATATTATTTTTTATAATATCAATTATTTTAATCATTCATTAAAAAGGTAACTACTTCATAATCATTGTGTCATTAATAAATTTAAATATTTAAAGTCTAAAAATTATATATAAAATACCATGATATAGGAAATATTGTTATCTTTCTAAATAATACTTATAGCTTAATTTATCTTATGTATAACACTATATAAAAAAAGGTTTAGTAATTAAAATTGGAATTTCACACATTTAACTCTTCTCTAAATGAAATATGAGAAATGTATTAATCTAATACAAGTAAATAAAATGATCATATTTTTGTAATACGGTTTATTTCAATCGAAATAAACTTATCCAATGTCATTGGGATATTTTTAGAGTAATTATAATATTATTTTGGCGTTTAATTACCCTCTTTACATTTAACTGTTGTAAATAAAATTCTGAAGATACTATTCACCAAAAATTATTTTCATCCTATTAAAAAAAATTTACTTACTAATGAAAATTGTTACCATTGAATTTTCAAAATTCAATTCACAGAAGTGGTAAAATTATGTTTTAGGAAAATTTAAAATGTTCCTTAAAGATGTGTAAAAAATGTCTAAAAGTTCAATGAAAGTTTATATATTTAATCTTATTATAAAATGACTCTAATGAATTACATTGAAATAATATAAGTATTATGTTTCTATTTTTAAATTAAAATAAATTTGATTAAAAATATAAATTAATTAAATAAAAATTTAGTTTTAAACAATAACGTACAGTTTTCACTATTCATCAAATATTGAATTATTCAGAAATATACCCAAAATTCACCATAAAGTAATTTTTTTATTCTGAATCCAAAAAATGAAGTCCATTTCAAAAAATAAAATTTATAAAATTTCAAATTGTGTGTATTACTATTCATAAATACTCTTTAAACAGTTAGTTTTATTGGTGGTGGTGTGGTAGAACTCGGGGTTGCATACAATGCATGCTATTGTATTATTCAAAGAGAATCATACAGTGGATGCTTAGGGTGCTTCAGTCATTCCACATTCAAATAATTTATTCCTCAAAATTTCTAGAATATTACATCATAAAATGATTTTTGTGGTTCTTGATCATAATTTCCTCACTTTCACACGTTGCTCTTTCAATTTATGGGTTCTCAAAAGAACTTTTACCAAGATAGTCATTTGGTTTCTCAAAATTTGTTTTCAAGTATCAAGAATTCTGATATGCTATTCACAATAAGATAGATCATGTTCCAATTATAATTCAACATAGTTGAGTATATGTATTGGGTAATGCATATATTTTCTCAATAGTGATATGTGGACCAAACCATGAACTTTGGAGAGACATGGAGGCATTGGAAAATATTATTCTACAAATCCAATTCGTAACAAAATTTCAAAATGTCTACTGTACCTGGGACTTAATTTACGTTTCTTACGGAATAGTATAACACCATTCCTTATATATACCATCAAGAAAACATGATCACCTACTTGAAATTCAAAATTCGTCCTTTTGTTATCGGCATAGCTTTATTGCCTACATTGAGCTACTTTGATTTGGTTTTGGATAATCTTCACCATTTCCATTGTTTCATCAACAAGTTTTAGGCCTACAAGTTTTATTTCACCAACATCATCCCAACAAGTTGGTGTGCGACATTTATTTCCATATAATGCTTCATATGGTGCCATATGAATATTTGAATGGAAGATAATGGTATAGGAAAATTATACCAGAGGTAAATTATGATCCCACACACCTTTAAAGATATGTGAACAAGATCTCAACATGTCTTCTATGGTTTGAATATTCGGTTCTGATTGTCTATTAGTTTGATGGTCGTAGGTAGTGCGTAACCGAAGTTCAGTATTAAGGGATTTATACAGACATTTCTAGTATCATGAAGTAAAATGGGGATCTCGATTAGAAACAATCGATAGGGATACACCATGAAGTATTGAAACTTCATTAATATATATGCATGCTAAACGTTCAAGTGGTAAATCATAACTTATAGCAAGAAAATGTGCCCACTTGGTAAGATGATGAACAATGACCCATATTAAATCCTTCCTTCTAGGATTATTTGGCAGCCCCATGACAATGTCCATCGTAATATTATCCAATTTCCACTCAGGTATTGGAAGAGGTTGGATGAATCCTCTAGGATGTTATCTTCTAGCCTTCACCTATAGGCAAATAATACATCTTGACACAAAATCACCAATTTCCATCTTCATGTTGTCCCACAAAAAATTTTCCTTCAAATCATTATTTGTCTTAGTGCTACCTGGAAGTATAGGGAGATTGGAGCTATGATCATAATCCAAAAATTCCCTTTTTAGATTTGTTATAATGGGAATGGAAAGAATCATCCAAAATTTCAATATTCTATCTTCATATACAATGTGAATCAATATCCCATCATTCGCAGCTTTAATTGTCTTTTGAAACTCCAAATCATCGGTATGTGAACTTTTTATCCTTTCTATTAAATATGGTTTGTGAATAATTTGAAAAAGTATTGATGTTTCACCTTCCATAATTTTTCCCATACCCATCTTTACTAGATCCGTGAACCTAGTATCCCTTTAAACTCTCATCTTTTCAGAATTCAATCATCATTTATACTGAATGCATATACAATGTTATTTTACTTTCTTTGGTGGTAGTGTATTGTGCAAACATAATACATGAGTAGTTAGAGCCATAACCTTTGCCTCATGTTGAGTTCTTTATATGAGAAAATATACTTCAAGCTCTGGTGATCAGTATTTATAGCACATTTTAACCATAGAGAAAGTGTTTCTATAACATTAGAAAAAGGAATATAGATACTACCTCAAGAAAATGAGTAGTATAGTTTAGTTCATGAATTTTTAGCAATTGTGATGGATAGGAAGTAACTCTATCTTTTTTCATAAGGAAAAAAACAAAGTCATTTCTTTGAAGCATCACTATAAATAACAAACCCATCATTTCCCGATGGTAGAGTCATGATAAGAGCATCTATTACTCTTATCTTTAATTATTCCAAAAATTGTTCACACTATTTTTGTAGAATCCTATGTAAATTATGAATAATATATTTTCATATTTATAAATAATTGTGAATTAAATATTAATTTTAGCTTAAAGGGGTTTCTATGTTCGATAGCATACACGATACACCACAACAGGTTTCTTTGGAAACTAACGTTGCACACTAATAATATAATATTATTATTTTAAATGGTAGTTAAATCATAGCCATTGTATTGGAGGGAATGAATAAAACTAACTAAAATATGATTATACATGATTGTTAAAAGTATTTAGATTTATCCAATAAAATTTAGAGGCTTAAAATGTGAACAAATCTAATTTTAAACCTAATTTACATTAAAAGGCCGATTTACTGCCTTTTAATGGGGAAAGATTTTTAAATCTAGTTTTGGTCACATTAATACATTATATATGACCAAATAAAATCCTTCTTTATAATTACGACATCAGAATTTATATGGGGTAATTTTTTTGTATTTTTCGGATAAAGATCATTTTTATGGAATAGTGAAAATATTGTATTTTAATTTAAAACTATGTTTTAATATAATTTATTTATATTGATATATTATCTTTTTTAATTAGTTTTAAAGTGAGATTGAAATATATTTTTACCATTTAATCCAATGTTGGTCATTTTAATTAATTTCACATTGAAATTGGATATAAATAAGTATTAATCTTTTGATAATTTTTAATTCTTAAAAACACTCTCTTAGTTTTGACAGCAGGAATGAATTTTAAATTAATTTATGCCACTTCTGTGTTTTGATATTCGAAAAATGGATTCCATATTTTGAATCAGGTGGCCCAAATTGTGTTAATAGGTATGTTTTATTTTTAGACATTTTAAATATTTACTTTAGTAAATATTTTATTTAAGGTGGTTAAAGGGTAAATCGGGTAAATAAGGGTAACAAAATAATATTATAATAATATTAAATTACCCTTAAACGTGTCCTAATCCTATTGGATGAGTCATTTCCGACCAAGGGCATCTTTGGGTCTATTTTGGGACCCCATTGAGCCACTTGGGAGTGATAATGACAATTTAGATTAATTAATTTAATGTGATGACAAAAGTGACATTAATAAGAATCGTTTAGTAATTAATTTTTATATGGTGTTATATAAGTCCCCTTTTCGACTATAAATATTAATTGGAATGATAAAAATATTTCCTCGATCATGGTCTATTTTTATAATTTTTAGACATCAAATAAATTACATTATTTATGACACAATAATGATGTAGTTTTTACCTCATTAATAAATGATTGAAATAAATAAGATTATAATGATTAAAATATTATCCAAAACATGTACAATTATGATTGGATGATTTTATTTAGAATATGAGTCGTATTATCTTCGACCTCAATTATTTTTAGACCATTATAAACCTAATATAAGTTTATAATAAAATAATATTTCCAATCTTTCCTAAAGAGCCCCTCCTCTCCCTTATAAAAAGAGACCACTTCTAACCAATTTCTCACACCTCTCAAGAAATATTGCTCATCCAACCTCTTCCCAATTAAGCTCCATACATCCCTATCCTCCTCTTAGATGACTTACCTTAGGTAGAAGGAACTTATGAAGTCCTTTGGTTCAAACCAATGTGAGTTACCCAAATTAAAGGTAACGGTTTCTCTTAAATTGTTTTATTTTATTTTGCTTCTCCAACCCATAAAATCATTTTATTTATTTTATATTTTAACAAAAACAATATACTCAATATACCAGGATGTTTTTATGATAATGATTCTAACTAAACTTACACACACATCCATCTAATGGATGATGAACATAATGTTTCTGTGGATGGAAAACTAACGCATCATGAAACGATGATTGTTCAATTACATCTTACCGCCTCTCATGGTGGCCATTATGATGGAACTGTATTTATATATGATATATATTATGTTTACGATTTCCTTATGCTTCTTTACTTCCCATTTATATCAAGCCTTTATTGTTTCCATAGTGGGTAAATACGATAATCTCATTTGAGGACGTGCGGACTACCGCCCCCTCAAAGTGATGTGACTCGTTAATGCCCTATATGGGATTTATAAAGGATAGAGTTAAATATATTATATATGATATTATACTAGAATTATAATATACCTATGTATCATTATGTTTTAATTCCATTAAAAAAAGAAATAGAAATGAACGTAGCGTTAATGCGTACTTACGGCTTACCGTCTCCATGAACGGTGGATTTCATTTAGTATCACCAAATGTTATGTACTATTATAAATACATGTATATACTGGATATATTTGATATATATGATATCTAAAATCATGAATACCATCCTGGATATAATGGACTATTTACCACATGGACAACTTGTAAATACAGGGTGTTCATTTTTGACCCAAGTACCAAATATTGACAAAATGAACATTATTAAATAAAATGATTACATAATGATTATAACATGGTAATATGTGATATAAAAGAAATAATAAACTTGAAAAAGGTTCTTATGCAATTATAAATTAACTTTACTTTATTATTCATGAGATTAATGAACGAAAGAGTCATGTTGGACATGAGGTAGGGGACTTCGTCTCAATCTGCTTTCATGGAGGCATTTTTAGTTTTATACATGAATTTCATTTATACGATGTATAAAAACCATTGAATTTTACGTTCTACAAAATCAATCTTTTCTCTATGAAGCATTTTACAAAAAAACAAAAAAGAATGTTTCTTTTAACATAAGAGATGACAACGATCTTTCCGCCGCCGTGAGTATTACTTGATCTTTGGCTTCTGTAAAAAGCCTGAATGTTTTAAAAAGGAAAAATAAATACCATATACCCTTTTTATGTATTTTGGTATTGGAAATGATTCTGAAAATAGATTTATTATTTCAATATCTTGAAATGATATTTTATTATTGCAATGTGGAAATTTTATCATTCTTTTATGCTTATGTTATGTGTTATGATCATGTTATGGTTTTTGGGAATTATTTACGTATAAGGGTCGTTTCGTGATAAACCTAGGGCGAGTGAGCCCGAGATAGCTCTCCAATGCATTGGGTAATGTGACAGAGGTAAACATTAATATTTCTCCTAAGAGATTTAGGTTATATACTATGATGGGTATTCCAAATTAACTCCCTATGTAGCTATGATAGCTAAAATGTATGTATGATATAGATGCCACATGTTACCTTTAGGATTTGTGATTTCTATATTTCTTTCATAAATCAGATGATTTCATGTGGTAATTAATATATTTCACGTTTTGAATGCATTCAGGAACAAATGTTTTCATTCTTTGATTTATAACCCTTATTGAGATTTTTATGCTCATCCCAAGTTTGAAATGTTTTCACAGGACTTAAAGATGAATAGGGTCAAGGATGGGATCAAGGAAAAGTCATGCTGTCTAAAACATGGATCTAGACATGATTATTTTTTTAAGAGTTCATGTTTTGTAAAAAATGGAAACTGTGTAGAAATGTCTACTTTGTAATTTTTGAGATGTAATGTAATTGTTATGCCTGATTCTCTAAAACTCTAAACCAAAAAATATCCTCAATGTGAATTATCCATTTAATTCAATATTATGTAATGTTTAAGGCTAGGTCCTTATAGTTGGTATCAGTGGTTGGTTTATATAACTTTAGGAGTTAGGATATTGTTAAATTAATATCCATAAAGTAATTTATGTTAATATTGATATCACATAGCATTTACAGATTACCATGTTTATTTGCCTAAGATATTTCTTTGTTTAGAATGGTTTTCCACAGAGGAAACATGGCTGCTATGTTGGGATGATATCATGAGGAAGAAAAACTTCCAAATCAGCAACCTGAGATGGTCGGAATTGGAATAGAACAGTTTGTTGCAGTGATGGCACAGTTGACTCAGGCCATAAATGGTAGTGGTATCCATGTACGAGATCAGCCAGATCAACCACAAAGGAACATGTCAGTATTGGATCATTTCATGAGGCAATATCCCCCATCATTCATATGATCATCTGATCCGGTGCTAGCTGAAGGGTGGATTAAAGCACTGGAAAAGATTTTCAATGTCATGGGTTGTTCATAACATCAAATGGTTAGTCTCACTATTTACGGTTTTGAAGGTGAAGCTGATCAGTGGTGGTCGATGGTGAAAAATATTAGGGATATTGAGGAGATTGATTCTCTTGACTGGGATGAATTAAAATGTATGTTTCTGGAGAAATATTTTACTAATGTGGTTCATCATAGGATGGAAAAACAATTCCTATAATTGAGTCAGGAGGATGACTCAGTGGCTGCTTATGAAGAAAAATTCACTCGACTGGTAAGGTATGCTCTAAATTTCAAATGAGATCTTGATAGTAAAATCAACCGTTTTTACTCAGGATTAAAGCCAATGTATCAAAGGGATTTAGCTTCTTGTGAGTTAAAAAGTTATTAAATGCTTGTTCATTGTGCAGAGAAGGTGGAAATGGAGTTTTCCGATGATATGGTATTATTTGACAAACAACAAAATAAGATGTCGAGGTGGCATGCGAAAGGGAAGAACTCTTCAAAAAAGACTGATGGTAAGAAACATATGTTTACAGTTTGTGAAATTATTGGTAAAAAGTATGCTGGGGAATGTCTTTTGAATTCTGGTAAGTTCTACCTATGTGGTAAAATGGGACATAAGGTTCATAATTGCACTGAATAAGATTAGTTTAATGGTAAGACAAAATCTGATTTACAATCAATAAAATGTTTTAAGTGTAATGAAATGGGTCATTATGAAAATTAGTGTCCAACGAAGAACCCAACCGAAGGAATCCAGCCATACTACAAGCAGAAAGGGGTGGAGAAATCCTTTGCAATTACTTCAGCAGATGTTGGGCCATTAAATGATGTTGTATCAGGTACACTGTTTGTTTGTTCAGATTATGCCAAGGTGTTGTTTGATTCGGGGTCTACACATTCATTAATTTTTGAAAAGATTTCTAGTAAATTGGGAATTCCATCTCATGATATGAATATTCAACATACGGTAAAAACACCTGGAGGAAATGTTGAGACCAAAATAAAACATAAGAACATTCCTGTCCTTGTGCATGGAAATAATCCACCTGCAAACCTTATTGTCTTGCCTCTAGTAGAGTTTGATGTTATATTGGGCATGGATTGGATTTCTGTTTATCAGGCTAATATTGATTGCAATGCTAAAGAGGTTTCTTTTCAAAATTATTTTCAGTTTGTGTACAAGAATTAACCCTTGATTTTGATAACATATCAGGAAGTAGAAAAACTAGTAAAAGATGGAAATAAATGTTACCTTTCACATATTGTGGAAAACAAAGGAACTGTTCAAATTAATGATGTGCCAGTGGTAAATGAGTACCTTGATGATTTTCCTAATGAGTTTCCTGGTATTATACCAGACCGGGAAGTTGAATTTACTATTGAATTAGTTCCTGATACTAAGACAATTTTAAAACCCCCCTATCAAATGGCTCAAATTGAACATTTAGATTTAAAGAAACAATTGGAGGATTTATTAGATAATGGTTTAATTTGACCTAGAACATCACCATGGGGTGCCCCTGTCCTGTTTGTTAAAAAAAAGATGTTTTAATGATAATTTTCATTGATTATATAGAATTGAATAACATCACTATTAAGAATAAGTATCATTTCCCTCATATAGATGATTTTTTTGATCATCTCTAGGGATCTCAGTATATTTCAAAGATTGACTTGAGGTCGGGGTACCATCAGTTGAATGTGAAGGAATAAGGCTTTCCAAAGACTGTGTTTCATACTAGATATTACCATTATGAATTTTTAGTTATGACTTTTGGGTTAACCAATTCACCTGTTGTATTCATGGATCATATGAATAGAATTTTCGGTGAGTTCTTGGATAAGTTTTTGGTTGTGTTCATTGATGATATTTTAGATTATTAAAAAAGTAAAGAGAAGCCTGAAATTCATCTATGGGTTTCCTTGCAAACCTTAAAAGAAAATAAATTGTTTCGGAAATTTTGTAAGTGTGAGTTTCAGTTACAAAATTTGTTTTTCCTTGGTCACATTATTTCAAAAAATGGCATAACTATTGATCCTACAAAAACAAAGGTTTTTGAAGATTGGCCAAGACCCACGAATATAACCGAGATCCATAGTTTTCTTTGTTTGGTCGGCTATTATCAGAGGATTATTGAAAATTTTGCATGGTTATCTAGTCTAATGATTAAGTTAACTCGAAAAGGTGTTAAGTTCATCTGGACAAAAAATGTGATGATTGTTTTCATGAATTGAAAGATGATTGGTGAATGCTCTAGTTTTGGAACTACCTTCCAGAAATGTTGAGATTGTTATCTATAGTGATGCTTCGTTGAAAGGAATGGGTTGCGTCCTAATGCAAAATGATCAGGTAATTACATATTCATCACGTTAGTTGAAACCACAAGAGCTAAATTACCCAACACATGATTTGGAATTAGCTGCTGTTTTTTTTATTTAAAAATTTGGAGGAATCATTTGTATGTAGTGAAGTGTGAAATATATACTTATCACAAAAGTTGAAAGTATATATTCACTCAGAAAGAATTGAATATGAGACAGAGGATATTTCTATAATTAATCATGGATTGTGATTGCATGATCCATTACCATCCGGGAAAAGAAAATAAAGTGGCTGATGATTTGAGTCTCAAAAGTAATGTCTCATTAGCCATGCTACGTTTGGAACAAGATAATTTAGTTTTTGATTTAATGAAATTTTGCATAGAAGTTGTTGGTGCAGGAAATTATTTTGTTTTGTTTCACGTGTCAGTGAGATCATCTCTATCAGACAGAATAAAGAAAGAACAGAAGGAATACAGTGAGTTGTATAAAAAGGTAGAGTTGGTTCAGAAGGGTATGTTTTCTGAATTTAACATTGATAATGATTGTGTTTTGATTTTTGGAAAGATATTATTTGTGCCTTGTGATTCACAATTTAAGAATGAGTTGTTATGTGAATCTCATAGTTCTCCATTTTCATTTCATCCTGAACGTGCTAAGATGTACAGAGATCTTCAAGAGTATTATTGGTGGGATAGAATGAAAAGAGATATTTCTGATTTTACTATGATGTGTTTGACTTGTCAGCAGGTTAAAGAAGAGCGACATTTACCGAAAGAAATGCTTCAGCCTCTACCAGTGCCAGAGTGGAAATGGGAAAATATATCCATGGACTTTTTGTGGGATTACCAAAGACATCACGAGGTAATAATGTAATCTGGGTTATAGTTGACTGATTGACTAAATATGCTCATTTCCTTACTATTAGAGATACGTTGTCTCTAGATCAAATTGATCGGTTGTATGTTAAAGAGATAGTCAGGTTTCATGGAGTTCCCATCTCCATTGTATTTGATCATGATCCCATTTTCACTTCTAACTTTTGGTAAGGCATTCAGATGTTAGTGGGTACTGAATTAAATTTATGTATAGCTTTTCATCCTCAATCAGATGGGAAATCAGAATGAACAATTCATACCTTGGAGGATATTTTACGTACATTCTCAACAGACTACCATGGAAGTTGGGACCAATATCTTTATTTGGTTGAATTTTCTTATAATAATAGTTTTCATTACAGTATACAGATGGATCCATTTTAGGCATTGTTTCGAAAGCGTTGTCGAACTCCAGCTTTTTGGGATGAAGTTGGTGAAAGGAAGCTGATGGGATCATAGTTCGTAGAAGATATGGCAGAGAAAGTTCAGTTGATTCAGAATCACATGAGAACAGCTCAGAGCAGACAGAAAAGTTATGCAGATAACCGGAGGAAGGATCTATCTTTTGAGGTAGGTGATCATGTCTTTCTCAAAGTTTCTCCATGGAAAAGTGTGATGCGTTTTGGTATGAAGGGAAAGTTGAGTCCGAGGTTCATTGGACCTTATGAAATTCTGGAGAAAGTTGGATAATTTGCATACAGAGTAGCATTACCTCCACGTTTATCCCAGGTAATCAATGTTTTTTCATGTTTCAATGTTGAAAAACTATATGTCAGATCCCTCTCATGTTTTGAGCCCATAGGTAGTTCAGTTGGAAGAGAATATCTCTTATAAAGAACAACCAGTCCAGATTCTTGACTGTAGAGAGAAAGTGTTGCGGAAAAAAGTAATTCACCAGCTATAGGTATTGTGTAAAAACCATATGGTTGAATTGGAAACATGGGAATCTGAAAATGCTCTGAGGGATAAATACCCCCCACTTATTTTGATAAGTGGATAAAAATTGCAAGGCTGTAATTTCAAAAGGGGGGAAGGATGTAACATCCAAGGTAAATGAAGAATAAGATATTTTAATATTTATTAATATTTTGGGAATTAAATATTAATTTTATCTTAAAGGGGTTTCTATGTTCGATAGCATACCCGATACGCAACAACGGGTTTCATTGGAAACTTACGTTGCACACTAATAATATAATATTATTTTAAATGGTAGTTAAATCCAAGATGTTGTATCGAATGGAATGAATTAACCTAACTAAAATATTATCATACATGATTATTAAATTAATTTACATTTATCCAATAAAATTTAGAGGCTTAAAATGTGAACGAATCTAATTTTAAGCATAATTTACATTAAAAGGCCGATTTACTGCCTTTTAATGGCGAACCCTTTTTAAATATTGTTTTGGTAACATTAATAAATTCTATATGACCAAATAAAATCCTTCTTTTGAATGAGGAAATCATAATTTACTTTGGGTAATTTTTTGTTATTTTTCTGATAAACTTCAGTTTTTAAGGAATAATAAAAAAATTTGTATTTTAATTCAAAACTATGTTTTAATCTAATTTATTTATATGGGTAGATTATCTTTTTAATTGGTTTTAAAGTTAAATTGAAATATATTTTTACCATTTAATCCAATGTTGGTAATTGGAATTAAATTAACTTTGAAATTGGACTTAAGTAAGTATCAATCTTTTGATAGTTTTTAATTCGTAAAAATACACTCAATATTTTGACAGCGGGAATTAATTTTAAATTAATCTCTGCCGCTTCTGTGTTTTGATTTTGGAAAAATTGTTTCCATATTTTTAATTAGGTGGCCCAAATTGTTTAAATAGATAAATTTTATTTTTAGATAATTTAAATATTTACTTCAGTAAATATTTTATTTATCGTGGTTAAAGGGTAAATTGGGTAAATAAGGGTAAAACAATAATATTATAATAATATGAAATTACCATTAAACGTGTCCTAATCCTATTAGATGAGCCATGTACGACCAATCGTATATTTGGGTTGATTTTGGGACCCCATTGAGACACTTGGGAGTGATAATGACAATTTAGATTAATTAATTTAATGTGAAGACAAAAGTGACATTAACAAGAATCATTTAGTAAATATTTTTTATATGGTGTTATATAAGTCCTATTTTCTTCTATATATATTAATTTAAAATACTAAAATATTTCCTACATCATGGTATTTTTTTTATAATTTTTAAACATAATAGAAATTAAATTATTTATGACACAATACTGATGTAGTTTTTACCTCATTAATAAATGATTTAAATAAATAAGATTATAATGATTAAGATATTACCCAAAACATTTCCAATTCTGATTGGATGATTTTATTTAGAATATGAGTCATCTTATATTATACCTCAATTATTTATGGACAATTATAAACAGAATATATGTTTTTAATAAAATAATATTTTCAAACTTTCCTAAAGATCCCCTCCTCTCCCTTATAAAAAGAGACCATTTCTAACCAATTACTCACACATCTCAAGACATTTGGCTCATCCAAACTCTACCCAATTAATCCCCCTACATCATTAACCTACACCTAGAAGCCTTACCTAAGGCAAAAGGCACTTAAGAAGTCCTTTGGTTCAAACCAAAGTGAGTTACCAAAATTAAAGGTAACAGTTTCTCTTAAATTGTTTTTTTTATTTTGCTTCTCCAACCCCTACACTCTTTTTCATTATTTTATTTGTAAAAAAACTATTATCCTCAATATACTAGGTTTTTTTTATGATAATTATTAGAACTACACTTACACACACCTCCATTTAATGGATGAAGAATATAATGTTTCTGTGGATGGAAAACTAATGCCTCACGACACGATGATTGTTCAATTACATCTTACCACCTCTCATGGTGGCCATTATGATGGAACTATATTTATATATGATATATATTATATTTATGATTTCCTTATACTTCTGTACTTCCCATTTATATCAAGCCTTTATGGTTTCCATAGTGGGTAAATACGATAATCTCATTTGAGGAGGTGCGGACTACTGCCCCCTCAAAGTGATGTGACTTGTTAATTCCCTATGAGGGATGTATAAAGGATATAGGTAATGATATTATATATTATATTATTCTAGAATTATAATATACCTATGTATCATTATGTTTTAATTCCATTAAAATATGAAATAGAAATGAATGTAGCGTTCATGCGTAAGTACGACTTACTGTCTCCATGAACGATGCATTTCATTTCGTACCTCCAAATGTTATGTACTATTATAAATACATGTATATACTGGATATATATGATATATATGATATCTAAAATAATGAATACAATTCTGGATATAATGGACTATTTACCACATGGACAACTTATAAATTTAAGGTGTTCATTTCTGACCAAAGTACCAAATATCGACAAAATGATCATTATTAAGTAAAATGATTACGTAATGTTTATAACATGGTAATAAGTGATATAAAAGTAATAATAAAATTGAAAAATGTTCTTAAGCAAGTAAAAATTAACTTTACTTTATTATTCAGGATATTAAAGAACGAACGGGTCACGTTGGACACAACTTAAGGGACTTCGTCTCAATATCCTTTCATTGAGCCATTTTTAGTTTTATACATGACTTTATTTTATAAGATGTATAAAACCCTTTGAATTTTAATTTTATTCAAAAGGAATATTTTCTATACGAATCTTTTTATTAAATGACAAAAAGGAATGTTTTTTTAACATAAGCGGTGACAACGACCTTTCAGCCACCGCGAGTATTATTTGATATTTGACTTCCTTAACAAGACGAAATTTTTTTAAAA
Source organism: Viscum album (assembly GCA_963277665.1). Classification (NCBI taxonomy): domain Eukaryota; kingdom Viridiplantae; phylum Streptophyta; class Magnoliopsida; order Santalales; family Viscaceae; genus Viscum; species Viscum album. The sequence goes on along the minus strand of OY728166.1, from coordinate 154,304,384 downwards.
TGAAAAATAAATACCATATACTCTTTTTATGTATTTTGGTACTGAAAATGATTTTGATAATGGATTTATTATTTCAATATCTTGAAATGATATTTTATTATTTCAATGTGGAAATTTTATATTTCCTTTATGCTTATGTTATGTGTTATGATAATGTTTTTGTTTTCGGGCATTATTTACATATATGGGTGGTTCCATGATAAACCTATGGCGGGTGAGCCTGAGATAGATCTCCAATGCGTTTGGTAATGTGATGGAGGTAAACGTGAATGTTTCCCCTAAGAGATTTAGGAAATATATTGTGATGGGTATTCTGAAGTAACTCCCTATGTATCTATGATATCTACAATGTAAGTATGATATGGATGCCACAAGTTACCTTATTGATTTTTGATTTCTATGTTCCTTTCATAAATCTTATGATTTCACAATGTAAGTAAAATATTTCATGTTTTGAATGAATTTATGATCATATGTTTTCATTCTTTTATTTATAACCCTTACTGAGCATTTTATGCTCGTCCCAAGTTTGAAATGTTTTCACAAGACTTAAAGATGAATAGGGTCAAGGATGACATCAAGGAAAAGTCATGCTGTCTAAAACATGGATCTAGGCGTGACTCTGTTATAAAGAGTTCATGTTTTTAAAAAAATGGAAACTGTGTAGAAATTTCTACTTTGTAATTTTTGAGATGTAATGTAATTGTTATGCCTAATTCTCTAAAACTCTAAACCAGAAAAGGTCCTCAATGTGAATTATCCATTTAATTAAATATTATGTAATATTTAAGGCCAGGTCTTTATAATTTTATCTAATCTAATTTATCCCCTTTACGTGTGGTCTTGGTTAATGGGTTTTCCAATCAAGTAAAATTCTGGAAGAAACAATGATAATAACTTTCGAAAATAATAAAACTGTATACCTAAATTATACTCCACAGTGATTTCCATTCATGGATTGATATTATATTTTAAGGATCAATATATATTTCGTCCTTAGAGGAAATTTGGAAGAGAATATAAATCTGTGAAATCCATAATTAACACTTGCTAAACGTTCTATTTAATTCATTTCTTCTAAGAGTATTTAGAATAATATTTAAGTTATTTTCACGATCTTCTAATATTTTGGATTATATCAAGATATAATAAATAAATTCCAATATAATTTAATCAATATATTCCTTGAAAACTCTATTCATTAGATCTATGAAAATATAGGGTGCATTAGTCAGTACAAAAGGCATTTCTGTAAACTCATAGTGCCCATACCTGTTTCAAAATTATATCTTCGGAATGTATATTTTATTAATGAACTACTTATGGTACCCAAATAGATGGTAAATTAATGAAAAATATTGAGCTCCATGAAGTTTACCAAATAAATCATCAATGTGAGTTAGGGATACTTGTTCTTTATATTTATAGAATTGATCTCCCTGTAGTCAATGCACAACGTCATATATCCATCTTTCTGCTTGACAAAAAGAATAGGGGCTCCCCGTGGAGAAGCACTAAGTCGAAAAATTCCTTTATTACTAAATCCATATAGTTTTTTCTTTAGTTCAACTTATTCCACAATGGCCATTCTATAAGGGGTCTTTGATATGGGCCTTGAACCAATAATTAAGTCAATGGAAAAATCAATTTCTTGTTTTGGAGGTTGTCGAGGTAAATCCTTTGGAAACACATGAACATATTCCTTCAAAATAGGTACATATTCTATTTGAACAATCATTTACCCACCCATAGTTATTTCACTCCATCCCCACCCCCAATAATTGAATTTTTTTGATCTACTTGGGGTGGATATAAATGAGAATCAGATGGTTATGTTTCTTCTCCAATGATAAGGGATTGCTAATCATCATCAAAAATTGTAACCTCTTTCTTCCTACAATAAATTTTCACATCATAGTTAGAAAGAAAATCCATAACAAATATTATATAAAATAAAATCAAGGGTATGACAATATGATCAGCAGATAAAGAACGTCTATATGCCATAATGGTAACTTATTGAAAAAATATTGTTTCTATAATACGTCCTATATATGTTTTGACTGAAAACTCCCTTGTTAAGTCAAATTGGAAATATCTAATTTTCATGGAAACCTATGAAGATATGAAATAATGTGATAATATAGAATCAATTGGCTAATTTCCAGCAAATGATTAAAGTACCTACCACCACATGATTTGGATCTTCAACCTCAGCTATTGTGATCTTATAAGCTTGGCCTTTCTCTCATGGTCTTTTCTATGGTATGTTTCCTTGAATCCTAGTACATTCATTTTCATAATGCCCCATTTCATCACAATTTTATGATTTAATATCGACAACCACTTTCTTTCCCTTTCAATCACAAGCTTGGTGTCCTTTTTCTCTACACAAGTGATAAACTCCCATCCTTTTTAGGAATGTACTAGGGTGTTTCATTTCACAATAACTACATGATTGAAATTCAAAATTTACCGTATTCCCCTTATTTCATTTTACAATGATTTCAATCGATATTTTCTTCTCTGGATTTGCATTGAATTCATAAGACATAGAGAATTCCTTTTCTATCTTGATAGAACATGAGTCTATATATTCTTATGATGAGACGAATTGTGAGACAAATAATCGATGGAGAAAATGTTTGAACCTATAAATAATTGATCAATCTTACATCTTGGGTTAAATATATATTTTGAAGCATGCCTTCCTATCCTTGTAATGTTCGGCTCATTCTTTGAAAAGTTGTCATCTTATTTTTACCTCAGACTCACAAATTTCCTTTCCATACCCACTCATTGTTCATGAGGAAAGTATTTTTATAATAAAATCACATTAAAACCCCTCAATTCCATATTTTATACACCCTAACCCTACTTTGTGTTTTGAATTAATGACCACCATTGATCTGTATCTCCTGAGAGGTGATAAACTACTATGATATCTTTTTCTATTTCACTACATTTCCATGAATGATATATTTTTTTCTAAGGAACTTATCCACTGCTCAGATAGAAATGGATTTGTAGTCCCATTTAATGTTTGTGGTTATTACCTCCTGATGCATCTAAACACTGTTCCTCAGTGTTGTGGATCAGGGTGCTCTATATGGGTAAGGTTATAATTAATAATTTGAGTGACTTTTCCTAGTATTTTTATAAGTTTTTTTGCACCAGTTGTATCACCAGCTCCACGATAAGTATTTTGAATAGAATATAAATCCGTACATATATTATGTTCCTTGATATATTTTCCATTAATTTCAAAAGGCACCATTTCTAAATAATGTCATACACTAGATTAATTTATCAATCTCAATGCATAATTCCAAAATTAAAAATACTTAACAGAAATTGAATAGTGTATGCATATAATCCATAATCATAAAAAATCATTAGGGAAGTATTTACTCATAAATCCTTCATAATAGGGTGTATAGAAAATGTGAATTATCCTAATAATATTCCCTAGGAGTGTCAAACCAGGTGCACAGTAAGGCCTGTTGTCATGTACCAGGATACCTCGGGTCAAACTCGAAACTTCATCTCAGTGGTTTCACTCCTACGTACAAATTTTCTAGAACCACATCCAATTTCAGTATCTATAAAGGGATTTATTTCTTGTAAAACCCACATAATATATATGTTATCAAAAATTTTGAATTTTTCCCTATACTAATCCTCAATGTCTATCTTATGTTAATTTTCTATAATTAGAGTTTTCTAATTTCAGTTTCCATGGACTGTAAAAAACTTTCTCTGATACCAACTGTAATGCTCCGACCCCATTTACCTAGAGTTGGTGAATTATTACATGAAATTGGCATGATTGCAAGAAATCATGTTTCGAAAGGTCAATCAAATTAGTATCCTTTGATGTACTGAATACATACTTATGTTTCACATTACATTATTAAATGAACAAGAAATATTTTTTATTCATTTAACACAATCATATTCCATATCATATCCATGAATGTTAGTCGTAATATAATTCTTCGCATCATGGGAAAACTAAATCATAAGAAAGGGGTGATCTCTGATACTCATTAAAGATAATAATATAGAAGAAACTATCATAAGTAAGAGAAAACATTTAATCCAATGTATAACACAAAAACAGAAGAATTTTAAACATTAACATCAGAATAAAATGGTAGAGATAAATAAAATAATTTCATTTACTTGTTCACATGGATATTATACTAGTCGAATAATCTCTTGTTATATCAATAACTAATATCATAATTATGGAATGTACAATATCAGACATCTTAACCACAAAGTCCAATCCTCGTGCCAAGACCCTAAATATAAATTTTTTCAAGGCCTTATTTCAATACACTAGATTGTATCATGAGACCTACCAATGAATACAGGGGCTATATAGGGCCACACCCATCACTTACTACGTCTAATTCATTCCACATATGAAAAGGGTGAAACATAAAATAAACATTCTTATTAAACTAACATGTGAAATGTTAATACGTTAACTATAAATTATGAATGACATAAAAATATCACATCAACAGTCAAAAATATCTTAAAACAATCAATAAAATAGGGAATGTTGTATCATAATAAATTAACTTTAATTAATCATAAATTCAGGCAATAAATGTCGACATATATGAAATGAATCCAAACAACTATTTGAGAGAAATATCTCTTTCTATATTGAAATCATTTAAAAACATCATAATTTTAAAAGAATTTTTTTTGAAAATTTTAATATAATCTGGTAATGGAAGCTTCTAAGGTGTTACAACGACATAAAATAGTGTCATCCACCATATAAGTTAAAAAACATTCGTTCATTATTTTTTTAAAATGTCATAAAGTACATTGTTCAGAAAATGATAGAATGATTCCTTTCAAAACATTTTACTCCAATTTAAACAAGGTTATAAATTACTATTACATATGGTATATGAAATCGTATAAAAATTGAAATACATTTTTAAGAAACACGGATGTGGATGATATAGAAGTCTCAGTATATACTTACTTATAAACAACCTTAGATAATCCAATGATTTTAAAATTAACCATTAACTTGTACTATTACTTAGTCGAGGGTACTTTAACCTCCGGTATAATCATTAATTTTTTTTATTAAATTATTCACGAACTATTTACATAAATATGATATCATATATGATCCTATAATGTTTATTTGTTAATAATAATAAAATATTTTATATGTTTTATATGTTAATTGATTTGAATTCATTTATATGTTTTGTTACGTATGTCATGTTTGTCAGGGATAGGATGCATTTGATTCATATCCAGAATTATATTAAGTTCATAAACATTATTTTTAATCATCAAATGAAAATTATTCCTAAATGGATACGATGGGGAATGAAATTTGATCGCATCGTTGAGACGGTAAGCCGTACAAACGCATGAGGGAAAATGTCACTCTATTGATGGTGAATTCATATGCAATTGAATGTTATATTATATTTAAATAATAATTATCATGTTATATTTATTATTTCCATAAATTATACTCATTTTTATACCATCCAAATAATTAAATATTAAATAAAAAACTATACCATGATGTGGAAACAGTAAGTCATACGTACACATGTATGGTGACCCTTTCATTCATAGGATGGACATAATAATGAATATGGTTTTACCATATTTGTAATAACATATCAGTATTTATAAGGTAATTAAGTTTTTATTTTACTATGTAAACAACAATGAAAGAAGAATTGGAAGAATAAATGGACATTGAAAGAGGCGATGAAAGGATTACCTCTTCTTCGGGTGCTTCCTTTTGATTTGAAAAAACGGGCTCCATAGGTTGTATTTTTGAGAAAATAAAGGACTATAAGTTGAATTGATGGTATTTGGGAGGATATTTGATCATGTTTTGGCTGATCCAAATGGCTTTGGAGGTTTCAATTTTAGAGAAGTGGATGTACCCTTTTTTTAATGTTGAGGGGCACTTTAGGAAGAGCGTGAAATATTAATTTATTATAAAATTATTTTCCATTTCAAATAGCTCAAAATGGATTTATTTCATAGATAAGGTAGTTATATGTATAAAAACTCTTCACCAATATGTTTTAGATAATTTTAGGATACCATATTATCCTTGTCTTTTAGATTTAACTCTGAGTTAAATTTTTTTAATTTTTAGATGATTTCTTGAATTTTTATATTACATGGTAAATATAGTTACAATAAAATTACAAGAGAAACTAAAGTAGTTCATTAATTACAAATCTAAAAGCGTATATTTCATTTGGATGAATATTATATTTTTAGGAATATTATATCATTTAATAACATAGAATTTGATTTAAAAACTCATTTATGTCAAATTTGACACTATTTAGTATTTGGTTTCTGTGAAAGTAATAAAAACATGATTACTTTGATAAAATTTCATTCAATCAACCATAACAATACATATTGACCTAAAAAATTCGTGGATTGCATTAAAAGTTTCAATTTACATTTATTTTAATATTTATAATATCAATTATTTTATTCTTTCATTAGTAAGGTAATTACTGCATTATAATTATGTCATAAATAAATTTAATTATATATCATATAAAAATTAAAAACAAAATACCATGATATAGAAAATATTTTTATTTTTCTAATGAATATTTATCGTCCAATTTATCTTCTATATCACCCTATATTAAAAATGTTTTAGTAAATAAAATTTAAATTTAACACTTTTAACTCTTATTTAAATAAAATATAATAAACATCCTAATATTATTAATTATGGTAAAAAAGGATAATATTTTTTTCTGAAAGATTATTTTGGTCGAGATACACTTATCCAAAGTATTAGGACATGTTTTTGGGTAATTATAATGTTATTATTACCTCTAATTACCCTATTTACTTTTAATCGTGGTAAAACAAATTCAAAAGTTACTATTCACCAAAATTTATTTTCATCTTATTTAACAACATATTAAATTTTGATGACAACAGTTTAAATAAAATTTTTGAAATTCAAATTTACAGAAGAGGTAAAAAACATTTTATGAAAATTTTCAAATGTGCCTAGAAGGTGGGTAAAAGACGTTAAAAAGTTTAATAAAACTTAATATATATAATATTATTATAAAATGACTCTTATTAATTAAATTGGACTAATATAGGAATTATGTATCTATTTTTATGTTAAAATAAATTGAAATAAAAATAATTATAATTTAAATAAAAAGTCGGCATTAAAAAAATAATGTAATGTTTTTCACTATTTATCGAAACCTGAATGTTTTCAGAAATATACAAAAAATTCACCCTAAGATAATTTTCATATTCTGAATCAAAAAATGAATTACATTTTGAAAAAAAAATTATAAAATTTTAAAATGTGGGTATTACTATTCATAATTTCCTTTTTAAATGGCTAGTTTTATTGTTCGTGGTGTGTTAGACCTCAAGGCTATGTACAATGCAAGCTATTGTATTATTCAAAGAGAAACGTACTATGGAATCTTGGGGTGTTACAGCTGACGTATTTATGATATTTATGAAATTTTTATAATTCCTCAATTATAATATACCATTTTATTTTTTTACCCAGAAATATTGATAACATTGTTTATGTGTGGATTATCGCCATCATGAAGCAATGTGACTCTATTTTCACCACCACATCACAAGGATGTTATATCTAAGAATATATAAAGAAATAATATGGTCTATATGGTACTATGATATCTATGATGAGATAAAAATATTACTTACTTCATTTCTAAAAGGATTATTGAAAAATTGAAATGTAACTCATCTGTACGTACATCTCACCATCTCCATGATTGTAACATACACCATTTCTCAAAACCATATTTCATGTATTGTATTAAAATAATTATTAATGTATAAATATTATAATAATTTTATTATTATTATTCTTTAAATGATCTAACTTTGTAATTTTTTTAGAATAAGAACATTCATAATAAGTCATGAATGAGAAAATAGGGCAATTAATACTAAAAACAATGAAAATAATGAAAAATATTTAACAATTGGGTGATAAGATGTTATAAAAAATATATGATATTTTAAACTTTAATATAGTTATTTAATAAGTTAATAACATGTTTAAAACCATTATATTGGTGGTTAAATCATGTTCAACCAATCAAAATCATGCGGGGATGGTTTTCCTCGTATCGGTTTTACTTATGTGACATATATGCTATATTAAAAAATTATTTATTTGGTTTTGTGAATATAATATCCATTTACAATGTTATATACTAAATCCTAGTATTTTTATAATATTTAAATTTTAATTATATTCTTTTTTTTGGATTATGAATCAAACTATTACTAAAGTGATAAGGGAATTTTGCCTCCATTTTCCATCATTGAGACTTATGACTTGTTATGAACCTATCTACTTTTATTATATGTATATAAAACTAAATATAAATCTAATTTCATTAATTTATTTATTATAGTTATTTTTAATATTTCATTTAACATTATACTATCACTGGTCTTACATTTTAGTGAAACCAAAGTTGTATGTTTTATAAGTTACAATCACAATGTTTATCAAGATTATTTGTGATTAAGTATCAAATTTTGAATTTCTTTGATCTTCCTCTCATGTATTATTATAAAAAAAAATTATCCTCTATTTATTCAAGATATTTTTATGTAATAGTATAATTATTCTACTATTTTTCACTTAAAATAATAGATTATTTCTTTTTTATGAAAAAATACTCTTTATCTATCTCTTCAGTCAAAAACCCTTTTTCATCCAAAACAATGCTTTAGAAGAATATTTTCAAAAGGTTTTTCAAAATGGAACGGATATTTTCATCAATAATGTTTTTTAATGATTTTTAAATCTTACTATATATATTTTCATGTTTTTTTTGAAATAAAATTATTCTTTCAGTATTTATAGAATTTTTAGTTTTTAAAGAGTTATTTATAATTGAAAAGGTCATATTCCTAAAAAATTTATTAATGATACTTTATTGATATTCCCATTCATCAAAATCAATAACCCTTGTAGTTACGTTTTCTCTAATGGTGATATTTTTTAATGATACCATATTAATTTATTCTCTGTATGGATTAATATTGTTTTAGAGAGACTATTATGGAACCAATTTCCCTTCATTGGGTTAATGATCATTAAAAGATTTTGTTATGGAATCATTTTCTCTTACATGAGTTAATCATGGTCCAAATAGATTATTATAGAGCCCATTTTCTCTAAGGATTATTTTAGTTTCAATACGATTGACATGGAAACCATTTATTTTGTATGGGTTTAACATGTTATGAAAATAATAATGATTGTTTTTTAGCTTTATGATGAAAATAATTCTCGATGTAATTTATTTGTCATTGTTCGAAATTATATATGATGGGTGAAAAAAGATAGAACTAGGTGAGTTAATTATAGATTATTATATTAGGAATTAAAAATATCACTTGGTGAGCTCATTGCATCTTATATGATGGGGTGGATTAGATAGTGATGGGTGATATTGTTATTGTATAGATGATTTGGTAGACCCAACAACGCCGGGTGAGGCTGTTACAGCTTATATTTTGGGGTGGCCATGATAGCACGTGGTGATCCCATTATAGCTTAAAATGTGTGTGCACCTAGATAGCACACTAATGCATTTGGTAATGATTATGTTATCAGGAGAATTGTATTTTAAGTTGTTCTTATGGTTATTCCAATTTTAAAGGTTATACAAGGGTTATATAGTTTTGTTGTTCTATGATACCAACACATTTTATCTACGCTTCCTATGGGTTTATTTTGTAACATTTGACCAATAATAATATTACATGGCCCATTATTATTGATTTTGATGACTCTTGCCTTTGTTAAAGCCATATTCCATGTTTAATGATTACTGATTCTTGTATTGATGGGTATGAGTTATTTTATGATTCCCTCATGTATTCTGATTATGTCTTCATACCCTTATGCAATTCCTATGCTCATTGATGAAATTAAATTGTGAATTATTATGTTTAACCTTACTGATCATTTTAGATCACCCTTCTTATGTTTCTTATTCCCCATGTTATTAATATTTTATGAATAAATTGTGAATAAAAGGATATTGAATAGATACTGACAATGACTAAATGTGAAACAAGTAAATTCAAGATAAGTGGGAGAACTGATCATTTAAAGACCTATATATTTTTTATTTAAGTGTTTCTTTCAATTCTCTAAAACTCTAAACCAATAATTACCTTGAGAATGTAACAGATGAAAATTTTTCATTTGATATTTTTATTTTTGGAGAGGAAAAAATTGTGTCACAATCAATGGTGTCGAATCTGGAAATGAACAATTTTTTTTTGAACTGGATCTGCGAGTGTGGGTTATGATCTATTAAATATATAGAACATATCCCAATAATAGAAAATTCAGATGATAAACTGTTACCTTTACTCCTAACTTCCATGAAATCTCTTTAATAAGATATATAATAAACTTAACCATTTTAAACACCTATTTCATTACATTATTCATTATTTTTATCATTTATAGTTATAAAATATAATTTTTCTTTTCTCATAAATTAATTACTTATTTATTTTCTTTTATCTTCTATTTTGAATAAAAATGTTTTTCACATGTTTTTTAATGAAGACATCAGTACATATTTTTTGGTACCAATTTCATCATTTCGATAGTAGCCCACATAATCAAACCATTATGAATCAATGATTAATGCATTCCCATGTTAATTTTATAAAGGTGTTGTTATGGTTCATGATAATGGAATCCCTTATGAACATGTTTATTCAAATTTACTTAAAATACTAAGTTACCATATAGAGACCATACATTGGTTTTTTCACCATTCATGAATCTTATCCAATGAATATATTATCTATTTTTCAAAAATTAAAATTTTTTATTTCATAATACTCACTCATATTGGACATGATAATGGTAGTATAACAACAACCATATATGTGGTTGAGGAAAACTAAATAACAACATGTCATAATAATGAAGTGTTTGACTATAGAGATATATAATAATAATAATATTTTAATAAAATAATAATGATAATTACATAGCATCATTTTAGTGGAGAATGATATTAATAATGAGTGGATATGATAAGAACATTTAAAATTATGCTGAATAATTGGTAATTTAATTTGATTAATTCTCTATTTCTTAACATATGTTACTTCAGAATGAAGGATTTATGATTCCTTCTAGAAAATAGTGGCTACAAATTATCAAAATTAGATTATGAGAGGTGAAACGGGTAGGTATAAAATTTAGTTTTTATTGAAATTAGGGCTTTAAATTGGAATATTGTTGTTTCTTTGGTATGTGAAAATGAGGTACATTTTCTTCGAAACATAAGTTCTGTGGACGAAAATGATGGAATCATACAGGATATAGGCGAGTTATGTAAGAAAACATTATTGATGTTGGGTTTATTATGAATCTAACAACACTTATTACACACAATAGAAGTAAATATAATCCAAACACAAGGATACCCAATGTTAGATATATGAAACATGAGATAAAATTAATATAAAGAAGTGGTGTAAATTCATATACCATACACAGAAGATCCACTAAAACCTATTTGATTTTTTTGATGAGTTTGATAATGATACCCAATGTTGAATAAAATCATCCCAACTCTATAGTGTATCTTTGGGATATACTTGATTCACTCCACTTTCTAGTGGGATCGTCCAAACTCCAGGACATGATAACATCTCTTAGTGTAAAGGTGGAAGATTAAAAATATTTCTTGGTTCCTAAGAGTCATTAGCTGAATATGCATGCCTATATTACTCATATGGATATAGTATTTATATATAGAATATAAGTATGATCATGGATGGTATCTTAAATAATTAATGAATTTATAATACATGAATTAATAACTATTCTAATTCATGAACCATATGAAATAATGAAATTAACTCACATTAATTTCATCTTATAAAATGTCTATTTTAATGATAGCCTTGATGGAAATTAATTTTTTTCCAAAACTCAAATAATATTCCCAACACATTTTCATACAATTCAAAATATTGTTTTGATATATATATAATATATATATATATAATATATATTTATCTATTTCATATATATATATAAAGTTATAATGAATATTTCCACGAATCTTTAACTTTCACTAAAGCACAAATGGCTTTACTATATTTCACTTTATATTGAATTGTATATAATAAATTATGAAAAAATATCCAAAAATACTTTAGGTTATATTTCAAAACAATTTAATAATGTAATCATTAACATCACCTTTTATCACATCATATATAATACCATAATAATAACCATTCAAAATTGTTTTGGATAAATTCTAAATAATTAAAGAGAATCTCTCTGAGTAAAACTCAATACCCATTCATTAATCAAAAAAGTGGGATCCCATGGGAATTTATAGCATTGAAATAAAATATGAATATCTAGATCCATAAATGTAAGAAGTGTGTGGCCTCAAGAAAATTGGAAATGATGCTCTATTTATAAATGGTTATGGTGTTATCTCCATTAAACTAACATATCTTTATACCAATGTCCACTAGAAAATTTCATATGAAAACATTCATTCCTATATTTTTCCTTTTTCAAATACATCAAGTGACCATGAGACATGAAGAATGTCAATACGTTATATGAAACTCTTATATCTCTGACTCATTAAGTTTAGACATATCTGATCGATGAATACAACACATGAAATTCATCATCATTAGAAAGTACATCACATATCCATTATCTATATTGATATAAAATAGCTTGGTGTGGCTTCACACTCCCAAATTCAATATGAATTTATGGCCATGATTTCATAGTCATCATATTTGAGGATAAATGTCATAATTTTTAATCACCAACTATTTTCATGTTCATCAACATATATAACCACCCCCATATTAGCTATGTCAATATATTGACATCCATAAGTAGGATATTAAATAAAAAAGGTTTTAATGCTAGATATATCCCGACCCATAGGTTGAGGGGACTGAAATATGATCCTTTCACACCCTAGTACACTAAAAACATATTTATGACATTCCCTGTTGTATACTTGGTACTTCATATATTACACATAATGAATTAATTCTTAAATTTCTGCCTCATGAAAAAATTAAATATTACTATAAAAGAATCCTATACATATTAACGTTAATATTTCATCATAACCTATAATAATTCCTAAATAACATCAGTTATGTATAATCTTAACTTCATTCGTTGAGAGGAATATATTCATTGAACTTATTTCAATGTATAACTATATATAAATTTTTCTATCTAATAAGAAATAATGATAAAATAGAGGTTGAATTTAATATGACATATTTTAATATTCTTAATCACTTTAACAATATTCCTCAAAACTGATATACTCGATATTTTTAAATATCATTTATAATAAACCTATTATATTGGGATAGATATAAAGAATAAAATACCCAAGAGGGTGTGATTTATGGTTTTCAAAACATTGTAAGATTCGAAACACCTCTCTTGTATAGCAGTGTGCCTTTGATTTCCTGTCAATGATGAGAGAGTAGCCAAAATAAATAAAGGAAATGAAATGAGTGCTGTATAGAGGTTCATGTCACAAAGATCCTATACTCCACTCCACCAACACTCAAATCCATGAGCTTGTTAATTTTAATTTGTTCCCCTTATTTGAATAGTATTAAATCCAAAAAGTACTATAGTTTGTTGACAACATAAAATACATAAGAAATCCTTATAGTTAAATTAAAAAGAACTGAATGTCCATCATTTAGTACAAGAAGATACCACTTAACCACAACTAAGTACGAGTAGGAAAAATCAATTATATTAGAAGATTTTGATTTGTTTGATTGTATGGGTTAAAGATCACATCTTGAAACAACAACTAATAGATGAAAACATATCATCAGTGTATCATAATGAAAAATAGATCATTAATGTTTTCATATGATTTCCTCAAACAAAAAAAAAATAAAACACTATAAATATGTTTAAACATTAATTTCCCCAAAGTGTATCCTCACAAAATGATTCATCATTCTTGTATATGAGGATATAAAAAATAAATGCAGTACAAGAGATGACAACAAAAGTGAGTAAATCAGATAGATCGAAACATGTATTTCTTCAAAGTGTATCTCTGGAGGCAAAATCACATAGCTTCATCTGTATGTAAATATATATATATATATATATATATATATATTTGATGAATCACACCTCAATATTTATAGAGTAGGTCGAACAGCTCTAGAGAAAAATAGTTCTTGAAATGTCACACAATAAATTATGAATATTTTAATTCAAAAACATTCAAGAGATTCATAACATCCCATAAGAAAAGTAAAATTTTACTCCATTTAATACAAACATTTAAAAAATAATATGATCCTTTAAATTGGTCATAAAAAACAATTGATTTTTTTGTTATTTCCATCAAGACCATCGTATAAATCTTGGATAATATCACATATCTAACACTTAATTGTTGAATAGACAAACGTAGGGTTCTTTAGTGTGAAAACAAATCCTAGAATGTAATATTGATAATTTACAGTTTATTACCAAAGTAGGGTTGAAGTACCATACATCTTTTTCCTCAAATATAGGGTTACTTGAAAATATAGGGTTAACGAACCATACATTCTCAAATGTTGTGTTCTATACTAACGTATGAATGATTTACTGTACATTATTGATAGTGTAGGGTTTATGATTCATACAGGTCATTCGAAATGTAGGGCTTATTCCATATATTTTTCGTACCAACATAGGGTTGAGAATAGTGTTTCCAGAATACGTTAAAACACATTCTGAATACATCCAAAAATATTCTTTATGGATTACAGTCTTGAATATATTTCTAGAATATATACTTCAATGAAAATTAATTTACTAAAGTTAACGTAAAGTAATTTCTTCAGTAAAACAAATTTGTGTGTTTATGAGTATCAAAACCAAAAATCAATTAATGAAATTTTTTAATCAATATATTCTTGATAATCTCCCCTAATGATGATCACAAAACCCATAATACTTGATAGAAAAAATTAAATTTTTTAAGAAAAATATATAGGGAAGATCCAAAATGTGTTTAATATTTTTTCCATAAAGAAAAATTATCCCCTAACATATTTATTAATATATCTCATATACTAAATGAAAAAAATATTTTCATACAAATGAGGATAAACATGAAAATTTAACATTATAAACTTATCCCTATTTAGATATTCCTTCTATAGAGAACTATATGATTTAGTTAACTATAAACTTCTCTCCGTTTTTATCAATTAGATTAATATAAAGAATAAATTTATTTGACATTAATAATATGGTTTAACTCATAAAACATCCCCCCATTATAGGGACCAAAAAAAGTTAAGGGCAGTAATAAACACCCATAAATTGATGCTTTCTAAATGAAGTTAAAACGAAATTTAAACAAGTAGAATTCAACAATAAAATGACTATTGTTTAAAAACTCCCCCTAAATCATATCACAATGAATTATTTTAGTGACTTTTTTCATATGTAAAGATAAAATTTAGGTTAACTCCTACATAAAAAATATCAATAGTACAAGAGAAGTTACAAAATGACTAATTGCCCTATTTTAATTCAAAAAATTTTAAGAATAGTATATAAAATTTATTTTTATATGAAAAAAAATAATTGTTTAAGAAAGAGTAGAAAATTTCCTTTATTCTTTTGAACTATGAATTTTTTTGCTTATATTTTCTAAAATCCTTCACAGTTATTCTGATCCTTTTTGAATGTATAATGTTCCTTGATAATATGAAGATGAACATTTTTCGACTAATTTTTTTTAGTTTGTCATGATCGAGCTCTATAAGAACTTTTTTTAGTAGCTCTATTTGAAATAGTATTTCTATGTTGAAATATTCAAAATATTATTTTGATATAGATCTCTCATTAGTTTTTTGGTACTCTTTTTTCAATGAATAAAAATCTTTTTGATAACGATGCTTTCTCTAAATCATCAAATAACTGTCTAGATGCATCATACTCAGTATTTAGCTTCTATTTTTCTATATTGGATGAGATACATTTAAATAGAGTACATTACTAAGATATTTAAAATTAAATAGATTTTATTTCTTCAGAACTATGAACTTCTTCATTTCCTTCACAAGACTTTTCATACTAATCTTCTACAAAAGTGACATACTATTCATTCAACATGACCAAAGGGTTACCTTTAATACTTTTGTGTGAAATATTTTATTCTCAAATTGATTTATTTGATCTCATAATTTTTTTGTGACTGGTCTTTAATATTCCTTTGAATATGATATTTCCAAAAAGATGAAAAACAAAAATATTTTAAGGAGAATAAGATGAAATGTTTTGTTCGGCAAAAATTTGGACGCCATTTCATTTTCATTGTCCAAAACAAATAGAAAATTAATTTAGAAAATACATGTTACAGAAGAAGATGTATTTTTTAATTCATAACATCACAAAATTTAAAAAATAAATGATAACAGGATTTCTGAAAATAAAATATATACATTATATAGCAATCACTATATATTTAATCTAAATAAAAACTATTATTTAATCAATAGTATCAAAGAATATGATTCAAATAATGAAGAATATTTTCGTAGATCATAAGAAAAAAAAAATAATTTCATAAATAAAAAAATTAATTTACTATGTGTGTGTAAATATTAAAATAAAGTCATTCCATGGTCATTGACTTTAGTACCGAGGATTATTGATAACAAACTAATTCAATGTTTTTTTACTCCTATATTAGATACTTTATCATATATTCATCGACCAACCAGATAAATTTTTAAATTTATTGTTTAGTGGTATAATTCAAAAAAATATAAAAAACTGTTCTTTTTTACCCATATTATTTTGGGTCTAGTATTTTTAGAAATTAAATTTTTTGGAAACCAGACTTCTTTTTCAGTAGGAATTCTACAATTTAACAAATATTTTGGGAAATAATCACTTTTAACACCATAATTTTTCATTTTTCTAAAATAGAAATAATTTTCATAATGACCATTATTACCATAATAGAAACATTTAATAGTCGACATGTTATTACTTTTTAGACCAAGAACAAAATAATTTTTATAATGTTTCGATCTTTCATAATTACATCATTTTCCAAATATTACTTTTGTTGTTTTATTTTCAACAAGGATCTGATTGAAATATTTTTCTCCTTTTATTAACATAAGAGAATATATTTTTATGTCATCAACAACATACATTAATTTTTTAATTGTAATATTATATAAATCATTAATAATTTTAGAGGAATATAATTTTAAATATATAGTTAGTTTTGATTAATTTTATTTATCTAATAGAATATTTTTAAAATATTTATTAATTTTTCTATTATGATTATTTAATGATTCCTATTTTTATTTCAAAATAAAATAATATATATTTAACTCATGATAAGAAATTTTTTTAGAACAGTTGTTTTGATATTAAGAGAATTGTACCTCAATAGTATCGATCATTAAGCATACAACCTTATACATATCTTCTGAATTTGATGAAGATTCATCATATGATCTAAAGGTGTTACTCTAGGTTTCATTAAAATATTTCATTCTTTACTTTTGTAATCATCTTTCTTATCAACATTAATTAAGGGACTATTATAGTTTTATGACTTTATTCCTTACATTCTTAGTATCTATCATCTTAGTGCCTTTATCTTTCATTTAATATAGCTTTCTAAACTTTTTAGTAAGATCAATTAGATCTTTATCTCAATCTATACAATTTGAATCATATGATTATTCATTTTTAGTAATGAGAGAAACATTTTAATTTTTAATATTAATTTCAACTTGAAAATACATCTCGACTTCATACATCATAAAAACATTAATCAATTTCTTCATTGTCAAATTCATTACTATTTTAGACTCTCATATTGCTTTAGATATTCTATTCCACATAAGGAGATAGTACTTTGAGTACTTTCAATGTTTTATATAATTGTGAAATTTTATCTCCTAAATAAGTATCATTATTGAAAATCTATGTCAACCTTCCAGCCATTTTATAGATAGTTTTATTCTGATCAATTGTAAAAGTATCAAACATTACCTTTTCAATAATGTATATTAATTCTATGATATTGTTAGTTCCCTCATATGAGAAAGTTATATTTTTTCACATATTATATGATGTAACACATTGAGAAAATCAATTGAATGGTTCAGTTCCTAAAGCAGACCCAATAACATTAACATATTTTTAATTGAGATAATATTCTCTTTTTTAATCAGTAATTCAAAAATAAAAATCTACTTTGGGAATCTCCTAAGGATTAACAATATTTAAATAATCCATTTTCCTATATTTTTAAAATTAATAATATGATGGTCATTCCCTCATCCATAAGGATTTACATTAAAAAAATGGAGCATGAATCATCGACATACCTTCTCTAGAATCATCCATTTCACTATTAAATTGACAAAATATTTAACTAAGGCTTGTTAGTGCCAATAAAATTAACTGAATATCCATCATTTTTTTTGATATCGACTAGATAAAATAATAATATACTAGTAGAGTGTTTCTTTTGATACCAAATACTAGTTTGGGATAGAAATAATGAAGACGAAGACACAAGAGGGAAGTAAATTGTGGTTTCCAAAACATTGATGGGTTCATAACACCAATCTTGTATAGCATCATGCCGTTCGTTTTCCCTCAACGATGAGCAAGAAATAAAAATAAATAAAAGAGATATAACTTGTGATTTGGTGGATTAGGCAACCAAAATCTCTTATTCCACTCCACCAATGATCAACTTTATGAGCTTGTTGATTTTCACTAGGTACATTTATCAAACAATGATTAATATAAACAACTAAGTATATATAGTTCAAACCTTACAAGAAATAACAAATACTTCTAATTAATTTAAAATGGATTGAATATCTACATCTCGGTATAAGAATCTAAAACATAACCATAAATGTGTATGATTGGACGAAACACAAAAAAATTAAAAGTGTTTCATTTGTTTGATGGTATAGGTTAAACATCACATCTAGTAGAAGAAACTAACATATAAAACAATATATTCATAATAGCATGAAATAACATATATAATAAATGTTTTTATAGGATTTATTCAAATAGTAACAAATAAAACCCCCATAGATATGTTCAAACATGATATATCCAAAGTGTACCTTTACTAATTGCTTATTCATTTTTATAAATAAATATGTAACAAATAAATTTAACAAAATTGATTACAAAAACATTGAGTAAATCAAATATATCAAAACATGTATGTATCTACTCTGTATCTATGGATAGAGAAACACATATCTTCTTCTATAGTAAAATATATATTTATATTTCTAAGAAATAATGAATCCATAATTTTACTATAGGTTGAATAGATCTGATTCAAACCAGCTCCCCAAATATCACAAAGTAAATCATGAATATTTTAATTCCAAAACATTAAATAGGGTTGTAACATCACATAACTATAGTAATATTTTACTCTATTTAATATGAATCTTTAAAACAATCATAATGATCCATGTAATTGGTTGTAAAATATATTTGAATGTATTATTAGTTCTATAATGTTTGATTTAGAAATCTTGGATAATATCATAGATTTAAAACAACATCATTGAATAATAAAATATAGGGTTCCTTAATGTGATGAAAAAACATTGAACGTAGGGTCGAAAATGTAAAGTTTCTTACCAATGTTTGATTGATGTACTAGAAATTTTCTTCCTCAAACATAGCGATGATTTTTAACATAGGGTTAATGCACTATACTTTTCACTTTCTCAAACATAGTGTTCCATACTAACATAAGGTTGATTAACCATACATTTCATAAAATGTAGGTTTTATGATTCATATTCATTTTTTTGAACAATGGATTAATCCTTACATTATACATACTAATGTAGGGTTGAGAATATTTCTTCCATTATATATTAAACCGTGTTCTGAATACTTCAATGCATATTGAACACAGAACAAACTATTGAATATACTTCTAGAATAAATATTTCAATGAATATTAATATCAAGAAATTCACTTAATGTAATTTCATTAATAAAAAAATGTGGGTGTTTATAATCATCAAAAACAAAAATAAATTAATGACATTTATAAATCAATATATTCTCAACAAAACATTCAGATCATTATTATGTTTATAATGCTTTTGGGGTTTGATAAGACATTACAACATATTTACTTCCTATCCCATCCCTATGTGACCATTTGATAAACTCTATAGTAAGAAACATAAATAAGGTAAGTTATTTGGAATAATGGTGGGAATTAGACTTCGTATTTATGATAGTTAATTATTTTAGACTTATTCACATTTTTAAAATTACTACATCAAATGTTACGATGTCAACTTTTGTTTTTACATTTAATTATTACTATGTTCATCATAATTATACTTATAACGATATTCCATCAAACATTTTCCTTGATTAATAAAGCTACACACAATATAATTTACATATACATCCTAACTCTCTTAGGATATTAAAAAAATCAAATTAAACACAGATAAGTGAAATTATTAATTTGTTAACATTGAAACTCTTTAAGTACAAACATACTCTGAGTATCCTCTTGAGATTATATATTACATTTAGAATATCATTTTATGATAAGAATATATTTTTTTAATAAAAAATAACTCCTAACTTTAATTAGAAATATTAATCATATTAACTATATAATATGTTTCCTCTATATGTTTGACTAATTGTTCATTTAAAAATAAAAAATTATTAAAATATACCACCAATAGGTGGGAGGAACACATTCGAACATATTTTAAAAAATACATGGATAGACATTTTTTCATGGATAAAACAATTTTTTTTATATATTTTTCTAGGAACATTTTATTAAAATTGATAAACCATAAAACATGTGTATACAATTAATAATATTATTTTTTTTTCAAAAAATATTTTTTAAATTACTATGTTTCTTTTATCACATAAGGGTAATGAGATAAACATATACATATTTTACATAGATTCATTTTTCCTTGATATAATACTATAAATTCAAATCCTTATTTTAGTGATTATTTAATTCATATCATGAATATAAAAAACATTATGGAAAAATTATTTCATTGATTTTAATGTCTTGTATATTTACAAAACATGTAAAATACACATTAGATATCAAATAAAATTAAAAAACTGTGAATTAATTTCTATAACATACAGAAAAAACATGGAAATTCTGGGGAATTTAACAAAATCCTTTACGTATTACTTTTATAATCCTAACATATTTAATGATTAATATTTCTTCCTGACGACCCTTATTTTCAATGACATTGACTGGCTTCCTGAAGAAACATTTTTTAACCATTCAACCAATTTTTTTAGTTTGAACTTTTATGTACTTGTACTATCAATATACCACATTAAACCAAGATATCATATAGTTAGTTAATATATATATTCCCAAAACATTTTTAATTTTGGATAAACATTCATTGAATTCAATTATATTGGATAAACATTAACATTTATATGATATTATGATAAATTCCTTAATGAGAACAATCCATTTTTGGTCTCTCCTTAGATTATATTTATAGAATAGAAAAATTAATAACTATGTGTATCAAAAACACCTCATTTAATTTCACTAAATATTTTTTTTCTCTTCACAAGATATAAATGGGATAATACATATCATATGAAAATTTCATCAAATAATAAAGAATCAATGTTACTAATGTTGATACTATTTTTCTCCTATACTTGAGAACAATCATTATTCTCCAAACATCATTTCCTTTAACTTTTTGACCTTTTGTATATTTAAAAAACATGTTAATCATATACCCAATATCTTCTATTATTCAAAATAATATAATATATTTATTTAACCATTAATTACATAATTAAACATTTAGAATCATTACATATTTTACCATATTGAATAATATTGAATATCTTTTGACACACTCAATAATATTTATCATATGAGTCCTAAATCATTGTTGTACCCAATCATATGGAGTAATTGAGTGGATAGTAAGATTATTATTTTCATTTTTTTCTAATAACATTAAAACCTTATGTGAACCATTTTATGCGTCCATAATAATCTAAATTAACTGGACGAATGTTTTCAACACCGAATTACTAAATAAATAACTATTCTGAACAACTGAATATTTCTTAATTACTACTCTTAAATATTCAATATCGATTAAAAATGTAATATATATTTTTAGTCATAAGAGATAATTACATTTATCTTTTGTTTATAACTGATTTTTCACAGCATTTTTGTTGATGATAATAATAACTACAGAATAATCTTTTATCATATGAGTATCATGTATTATTTACAATCTAGTTTGGACAATTATTAAATGGTATACCAATATATGATCCCCCCTTCTCTAAAACATATCCATTTGTTAAAATAAAACCGTATTTGACTAAGAAATGTTTTATATTTTTTTTCTCTCACCAAATAGTAATATAGTTAAGGTATTATACCAATCATATCATATATAACTCTTGAATAGATTAGTTGTCAATCTTTTTTTTCAGTCCATAATATTTATATAATAAACCACATTCCTCTGGTAAAATAATACTATTAGGGTACCTTATAATGTGTAACCCATATAAATGGACAAAAATAGCATTTTAGAGGATAATCAAGTGTAACTCAAGTAACACCACATGATTCCATGATACGCTTCTTCTTAATAATTCAGTAGCTTGCACTACAAGCAACACCTATTTTGAGTGCACAAAGACCTATTAAAGTAGACATTTTGAAAAATAGTATATGAATAGTATTAACCATATTTTAAATTATATATATCCCACATAAATTTAACAGTAATAATTTGTTACTATTTGACATGATATAAATAGAAATTAATTTTTTTTATAAAAGATGTATTTTAAAAAAATGCATTTTACCTCTTTTTAATGGAAAACCATTATTAAATCAAATAAATGAAACCATTATATATTTAATTTGAATAAAGTAAATTATTCTTTAGAGTTTGGACATAAAAAATTTGTCTGGATAAATGTATGGTGTTTTTCGGATAACTTTCATATTTTACTTGATATTGAAAAATACAACATTTTAATTCTAAATTTCTTTTTCATCTAAATTATTTATATAGTTAGATTATAATTTTAATTGGTTTTGAATAATAATTTAATTTTTATTTTATTATTTAATCTAATTTTTTTCATTTGAATTAATTTCACATTTAAATTTGACATAAACCCATATCAATCGTTTGATAGTTTTTATTTCCTAAAAACGGCTTTCTGGTTTTGACAATGGGAATTAATTTTAAATTAATTTCTTCTAATTATTTGAATTTAATTTGATAAAAATTTATTCAATATTTATAATAATAAGGTCCAAATTATGTTAATATATATTTTTTATTTTTTGGCATTATGAATAGTAACTTCAGTACTTATTTTTATTTACCATGGTTAAAGGGTAAATCAGGTAAATAATGTTTAAAAATAATATTATAATAATATAAAATACCCTAACATGTGTCCTAATAATATTATATGATATATGGCCGACCATTAGAATCCTTAGGTTAATTTAGGACCCCATGGAGCCACTTGGCTTTGAAAATGACATGTTATAATAATTAAATAAAAGTAATCAAAAATGTAACATAAACATGTATCTTATTTCCAAAAAAAATTAATTTGAGTTACAAAAGTGATATATTAAAATATAAATTTCTATTATAAATATTAAAAGATTTATTATATCATTGTATTTTATTTTTAATTTTTATAAATTAAATTATTGAATTTATTTATTATACAATAATGATGCAATATTTTCCTTATTATTGAAGGAATAAGATATATGATAGTATAAATGTTATATTAAATGTAATTTAAACGTTTTAATCTCATATAATAATTTTATAGAATAATATCACATTTTATATTTTATTTAATTCATTTTTTAAGTAATCAATATTTTATGACTTTACCAAAAATAAATTACTAAAAAGTGTCAAAATCAATACAAATGTGTTTTAAAAAAACTAATTTATTAAATGATATAAAAATTAAAAATATCTAAGATAAAGCAATAATACATTGATAATAATAAAATTGGAATTAGTGATTCACTTTAGGTTCTCTTGTCATTTTAGAGAAACTATATTAACCCTCTATTAAAAAAATACAAGAAGATGCAATAAGAGTTAAACAGTTTAAGTGAGGGTTAAACCCAATGGATAAGGTTAATTTAATGACATAAAAATGTCTAAAAATTTTTATCTAAGAGGATTTAGATCCATAATCATCTTATCATCAAAATAATTCACTTCGGAGCTATTAGAAACCGAAAATCGATTTATAATGAATTAATATTTCAGGAATTTCTTAAAATGTCCCTCACCTCTCATATAAAAGGGATATTCTCCTTCTTTTTAATTCACACCACCAAATATGTTTTCCACATCCATAAAAATTCCAAATAACCATAAAAATTCCCTCACTTCATCATATAGTCAACCCTTTGGTATGAAAACCAACTTAAAGAGTCATTTTTTTCAAATCGAATGGAGACACCAGAAGAAGAGAAAATCATTATATCCCTCCATTAAATGTTATTTTCTTCTTCTACTTCCTCCAGATATGTTTTTACCATACTAAATTAATAACTCAATCATATTTTCGAATATATTTTTATGATTATGGTTTAACTATATTACAGCTTTTCCCATCCTATGAAAAAAATATCACCATGCGTGCGTACGTACAACTTACCATCTATACGCCATGGTGGAGGGTTTTTTTCATCTATACATTATTTAAATGAGTATAATGATGAATATAAATGATATAAATAAATAATATAAAATATTATTATTTTTTTAAAATTCATATTCCATCTAATTCTGTACCATTTAACCATTAATGAAATGATATCGTTGCTCGCGTGTATGTACGGGTTTCCACCATTACGACGCGATGAGACTCGTCTTCCACGTCCACCATCCAAGAATAATTATAAAAAATAAATATAATGTATAATAATGAAATATATGAAATAATAAGTATACTATATATATATGTACATATATTCCATTCACTTACTTCCATTCAACATGATAAGAAAACGGAAACATTGTTCAGGTGTATGCATAACCTACCATATCCATGAACATTGTATTCCATTTAAAATATCTATCTATTATATATATTTATTTTATAAATATATATGATATATAAATAATATTATAAATTCATTAATTAAGAAAATAATGATCTATACAATATGATCAAGAATAACTTTTCAAAACATATATGATTAACAAAGCGATTATTACATGAAATTTTGCATTTCCTTGGAATTGTTAACAAACTGGTAATATAAAGTCATAAAAGATTCATATATGATATCATAAATATTATTATGTTTCTTATATATGGTAATAATATTTTTAAAAACATTATAGAGAAGTATAAGACACGTACAAAGAGTATCAGACCTAAGGTTAGGATTAATTCCTCTATATCATTATTATTCGAGATTATTTATGTGTAAGTATTTACTGAGTCGTATTTATAATACATGTCCACGTTTCTGGAAAATATCATAAAAATAAATATTTTAAGGTTTTATGGAAGGGAATATTTAACTATAACATAATTTTAATGTTTTAATGATTTATTTTTCTAAATATTCTAATTAATGTCCTTATTTTCAAAACAATTTTAAGGATTTATTTATATTTACATGATTGTTTTAAAATGATAATTCCTTTAAAAATATAAAATGTGTTATGTGATACTTTTATTCAAAAATATATTTTCAATGACATATTTTATAAATAGTGTGACTTTTAACTGATTTCAAGAAAAAAAGGATATATCTCTCAAGAGTTTTACTAATTATTTCCATATATGTCAATATCATTTATTGGATTCTTTGCTTAATTGAGTATTATTTATTAGAATACAATATTCCATATTTAATTTAATGAGTTATAGTAGATATGACTGTGGATGTGTTATTTTTATACCATTCATTGTTTATTTTTATATTGTTAACACTTTGTATTCTAGTTTTAATATGAATGTTTATGTTATGTTTTACACTTCCCTTATAGGAATTCATTGGACATAATAATTGATGGGTGATGACTTCTATAACCCCTCGATGAATTAGTAAGACCCATGAGACAAACTAGACATGACCTAGTCAAGGCTTTGCCCATTTATTTTCAAATATGTATTTCACTAAGGCCATAACCATTTATTTTTAGATGTCTTAGACAAGGTCTCGACAGTATGTTTCATATGTCTAGCATAATGCATTCTCTTATTATGAGATTAGTTATTGATATTTCATGTGATTATTCTACTATTAGAATATATATGTGAAATTTTAAATTAAATTATTTGATTTATTATCTCTATATTATGATGAAGATTATTTTTAAAAGGCTTGGGTGTCCGTTTTATACCTAGACATAAATGTAGGTTCTTATTTATGATACATTCTTCTATATTTTTTGTCCATAATGAGCATTTGAGATCACCCCTTTCTTATGTTTTATATTCCCAGGATTCTAATAAGTGTTTTATGATTGATATTCAGGGTTAAGTTAGGGGAAAATAGAAATCTAAAAGTATTATATATGATGTTTTTATGATATATACTGTAATGTAAAGTTAATTTTGGTAATCTATTTTCCAAAACATAAAAACAGATCGGTGCTTCAGGACATGATTCCTTATAATCATGCCAATGTATTAAAATAATGCACCGACTCTGGGTTTATAGGGTCATGGAGTTATAGTTGGAATCATAGGAGGTGTATAAATAACCTTGAAAATAGATTTAGAAAACATTGATTGTGGATCATAACCCTATGAAATAGTTTGAGGACAAGAATAGAAGAACCCCCTATAATTTCGGTAATTAACCCTGATAACCTAGGATTTTAAATAGTAATTTATAGATTGAAAGTAACTTACTTGATTATGGTGTTTTTATCAATGACATGTGTTTCTCACCATGTGCTTTTTGGTCTTTGTTAACAGAGGAAACTAGAAGGAATTGTATTAACATTGAGTTTGATGGAAAATCTACTGATTTTGAGCAACATAATTGGATAATGACTTGAGAGAAAGATATTGTGATTGTTCTGAATCAGTTTTCACAATATATGATTAACAAATGCGATAATTTCTGACTTTACATAAACATTTCACAACTTAAAGAAGAAAATTTATAAATGTTCATATTTTAAGAAGCATTAGGTAATGATGATTTATCTTCCTACATATTAATAGGAAGGGAAGAAGAACCATGATGAATACCTACAATGGTGGGGATGATGTCGTCTCTATAGAAAAAAGTGTCATAGGGTGACCAATTTTTATGGATTTTATTTCCTCATCTATGGAAATCATGGGAATTAACCAACTCAATTCCCAGACACAAGAATCTACGTCTAAACTGAGGAAGGAACTATTCCATGAAAAACATTAAATTACATGGATTGAAGTATTTTTTTATTTGGATCCATCAATTATGAATAGTTAATTATATTAGTATTATTCGGTTTATATTTTTCTCTATGGATTTTAACTAATATGTTGAATAGTTATAAAGGACATGAAAATTTATTTTAAGGGTAATATTATATTTGGAGAACATATTATTAAGGTAAAGATAACCCTTAATATGTTCTTTATGTTTTGATATTGATGTTTGGATAAAGATATGTCGGATTTGAATAAGTAAATAGGATAATTCTGGTTTCTTGAGAACTAATTATGGATTTTTTGATAAGAGAGTTATGATATCATGGATGAAGTGTGAAACATATTTGGACTTAAAGAATAATGTGCTATGTTTTGGACCAAGGAAAAATAAATGTTTTCAATAAGGATATATGATATTTCAGGTTGTTAACATGATTCAAAAGAATAAATGATGATGGTGTTCACATGTTTGCAATGTGACAACCAAGAATAGCCCTATGGGATATGGGAGATAAATGATAAGCCTATTTGGTTCACCTCTTATTAATGTTGTAGACTGGTAGTTTCTTGATGGATTGCAAGGTTATCCATTTATGGATAGTATATGTAATACTCCCATTGAATTTTGATAAATACTTTATTATTGGTATGCTAACACATTTTTTGAGATATATGGAATTACTTATAATTCTATTTATGGAACTCTTGATCTTCCAACACATCAAGAATGAAAAATTGAACTTCATTTCCTTGAATAAGATATGTAGTGATAATTGTTCAAGGCATAACCAATGGTGATATTGTACATAAATCCAGTAATTATTTCTTCTGTTGTTCTTAAACTATATGGAAAGGATCTTGAAACGAAAATATTTTTACTTGTACTTTCTTTTGTGATGAATCAAATGGCCACTTGGATCATCATAGTTTTATGGGTTTCATATTATGAACATTCCCCTGGTAATATTCTCTATCACTCTCTATCATAACATGATGGTTAGATTTTTCTTTCATTCCCATGTTTTCCCACATGTATCCCTAGTATGTGTTATTCCTTGTAACCTTCATATTTACATATCATTATTTTATAATAGAGTTCTCATTAATTCTTTTTAAATGTGCGGTTTCAGCGAATATATTTTGAAATATCAAACCCTGAGTTTTCAATCTAGAGGTTAAATTTCAAGGATTCAATTTATTGAAGTATGTGATTATGTAAAACCCCATGTTTCCATGGTAAACTTTTTCTTAATAAATCAATAACATTCCCTCCACGCAACACCATGTTTAAGTGCACCACAACCTATCAAACTATCCTTTTAAAAAATGGTTATGAATATTATTAAGCATATTTTTAAATTTATATATCCCATATTATTTAAAAATTCATCTTATGGGTTTATTAGATATAATATAAGGAAAAAGTTAATTTTCTAGATAGGGGAAGTATTTTTCAATAAAAATGCAGTTTTTCTGCCTTTTAATGGAGAATGATTTTTAAATCCAATAATTGACTCCATTATACAATTAATTTGAAGAAATTAAATTTCTATTTATAACAGGGACATAATAATTTATTTATGATAAATTTTTGATGTTTTTCTGATAACTTTAATATTTTAATGAATAGTGAAAAATAATGCCTTTTAATTCAAAACTGATTTTTCATCCAAATTATTTATATAGTTTGGTTATATTTTTAATTAGTTTTAATGAATAATTAAATTATGTTTTTATAATTTATTCTAATTTTGGTAATTTTTAGTAATTTCACCTTGAAATTGGATATAAATACATGTCAATTTTTTATGGTTTTAATTTCTAAAAATATCACTTTGTGGTTTTGACAACAGGAATTAATTTTAAATTAATTTATTGCAATTAAGTGTATGGAATTTGGAAAATTGGATTCAATATTTGGAATCATATGGTCCAATTTTTTAAAATTGGTCTCTTTTATTTTTGGACATTATGAATAGTAATTTTAGTAATTATTTTTATTTACCATGGTTAAAGGTTAAATCAGGCAAATAAGTGTACAAAATAGTATTATAATTACATAAAATTATCCAAACAAATATACTAACAATATTTGATGATATATTAATGAAACATAGAATCATTACGTTTATTTTAGGATCCCATGGATCCACATGGGTGTTATAATTGCATGTTATAATAATTAAGTTAATGTAATGAGAAATATAACATAAACATGTATCTTATTACCAATTTTTTTTTAATTAGAGATATATAAGCGATATATTCAACTATAAATATTTATTAAACATATAAAAATACTTCCTAAATCATGTTATTTTATTTTTAATTTTGAGACATAAAATATTTATATTTATTTATGACACAATAATGATGTAGTATTTTACTTATTAATGAACGAATCAAATATATGATATTATAAATTTGAAAATAATTTTAATTTTAGAGTTTTGATGTCATAAAAAATTTTTATGGAAGAATATGACATTTTATATTTGATATTAAACATTTGGGTCGATTTAAGAATGTTCTTATGAATTTAAAAAAAAATCAACTACTAAATTGTGTCAAAATTAATACCAATGAGTTTTTAAAACAAATACAATTTTATTAAGTGATATAAAAATCCTAAAAATATATGATCCATTAAAATAACTTATATGATGTTATAAATGACATTTATGATAAAAAATTATGTTCTATACTCATTTTATTGGAACTATATAAACCTTATAGTATAGAAATAGGAGAAGACACAGTAAGAGTTAAATTGATTAACTGAAGGTTAATTAGAGAAGATAAGGATAATTACATGACTTAACATGTATAAAATTTATCATATGAGGGTAATTATACCCATACTAATCATATACTATAAATAAATAACTTATAGAGATATTATAAACCGAAAATATATTTATACTAAATTAATAATTCAAGGATATCTTAAAGTGCCCCTCACCTCTCTTATAAAAGGGAACTTCTACTTCCCTTTAATGCACACCTCCACATTCCATTGGATCATCCACAACCTAGAAAATAATCTTCCCAATATCCCTAAATTAATCCTAAAAACTAAATTTGGGAATGAAAACTTAATTAGGATGTCCTCTAGTGCAAATCAAATGGAGACACCCAAAGAAGAGGTAATCATTTTATCCATTTTTCAAAGTTCTTTTCTTCTTATACTTATTCATCCTATGTTTCTTAAATAACAAAATAATAACAAAATAATATATAATGATATGTTTTTATGATCATGGGACAAAAATATTTCTCTTTTAACAATCCTATGAAAAAATTATCACCAGGAGTTAGTAAGTACGACATACCATCTCCACGTCGTGGTGTAAACTATTTTAAATTTATAATTTATTTTGAATGGTATAATGATTAATATAAATGGCATAAATAATAAATAGAACATGATATTAATTTTTGATAATTATTATCCTATCCAATTATATACCATTTAAACATTAAGGAAATGATATTGTCGATCGTTCTTGTGTACAACTTACCGTCTCAACGAAGCGATGTCACCCATCTTCCACGTCAACCATCCAAGAACGACAATAAAGAGTATATAGTATTCCTATTTACCAAATATATTACATAATAAGGATACTAGATATATATATATATATGAATTTAAATATATTTCATTCAGTTATTTCTATTCAATTTGATAAGAAAACTGAAACACCGTTCATGCGTATGTACTGCCTAACGTCTCCATGAAGGATGTATTTTATTTTATATATAAATCTGATATATATTTTTATATTATTAATATATATGATATATAAATCATATTATAAATTATGGAATTATGTAAATAATTATCTACATAATATAATCGAGAATAACACGTCCGAACACGTACGATCAACAACGTGATTATTACCCAAAATGTTGCAATGACATGGAATTGTTAGCAAACGGGTAATATAAATACATAAAAAATAAAATATATGATATCAATAATATTATTATGATTATAATATAAGTTAATGATTTGTTTCAAAGCATTAAACAGGGGTTTCAGACACTTATGATGAGTATTAGACCTAAGGTAAGGGTTAATTCCTTAATCTCATTATTATATGAGATTGTTTATGTGTAAGTATTTATTGGGATAAATTTATAATCCATATCCATGTTTCATAAAATAAATTAATAAGGAATATTTTAAGGTTTTTAGGAAGTTACTCTTTAACTATAACATCATTTTATTGTACTAAATATTTTTTTTTAAATCTATTTAATTAATGTTAATGTTTTCAAAATGATTTTAAGGATTTCATTATATAGACAAGATTTTTTTAAAATTTTCAATACTTTTAAAAGTTAAAAATTTGTATAAAAAACTTTGATTCAAAAATAACTTCTAAATGACATATTTTATAATTTTCATGACATTTAAATGATTTAAAAAAAGGATATTTCTCTCAAGTAGTTTTACTGTTTATTTTTATCTATACCAATATCCATTTGTGGATTTTATTCTACATTGAGGTTGATTTATTAAAATAAACTATTTCATATTTTATTGAATGTGTTATGATATTTTTTATTATGTATGTGGTAATTTTATTCCATTCATGGTTTATAGTTATATTATTAACATTAGTATTATAGTATTTATATGAATGATTATGATAGGATTCACCCTTTCCATAAGAGGAATGCAATGGACATAGTAAGTGATGAGAGGGGCCCACTATATCCCCTAGATGCATCATTGGGTCTCAACAGACTATATAGATATGGAAATGGATAAGTCTTTACCAATTTATTTTTAGATTTTACTGAGGCCATAACCATTTATTTTTAGATGTATTGGCTAAGACCTCGATAGTATGTTTCAAATGTCCGACAATAGTCATTCCCTTGTTATGATATTAGTTATTATTATTTATGTGATTATTAGACTAGTAGAATATATATTTCAAATTTTTAAATAAATTATTTGAATTATTCTTTCCATATTATGCTGAATATTATTTTTAAAATCACTGTGTTTCAGTTTTATACATTGAATTAAATTTTTATTCTTATTATTTATAGATTCTGCTATATTAGTAATCTATAATGAGGATCTAAGATCACCCATTTATTATGCTTTATTTTATTTGGATGCCAAGAAGTGCTTTATTATTGATATGCAGGGCTACGCTATGAGAATAATGGTGTTATCAAATGATTATCTATGTTCTGTTTTAGGTGAGAAATGGTAATGTAAAGTTCACATATGTAAACTATTTTCCCTGAAGGATAAACAAATCGGTCCTTCAGGAATTGATTCCTTTAAATATTTATAATGTATAAAAATAATGCACCAGATACGGGCTTCTGGGGTCCGGGTGTTACAACTAAGATTTGGCATGAACTACTGAAGGATGTTACAGTGTCACCTATCTTTTCTTTCCATACAAAAAAATAATATTGGGGTATCATGATTTTGAATAACCTACCCAGATCTATGATAAAGTCCCTATAATTTTTTTATTTGGAAGGAATATTTCACTTAGTATTTAAAGGGGTTTATAATATGAAAAATTTCTCTTATGTTATTCCCTTTCATGTATGAATACTTCTATTATTTTAGTTTCTAATATTAATCCCTAAACATTACCAATATACTCAAATCATATTGATATATAACTCTTTAAAACACCACATGTGTGAGTTATCCACCCAAAATTAGAAATCAAAACTATTTATACATATCCAAATGTATCATACACATAAGGAAAAATAATAATTCATTTTAAGGATTATCATTATAGGAGAATGAAAATATCCACATGATTATGCCTAAAACAAAAAAAATATTATCCCCATTAACCTTACAAGATAACTAATTGGACGACAAGCATGTAGGTAGTCCAAACGCAAGTCCCTCTACCTAAGGATAATTTACTCAATAAAGAATTCAATTCATTATATGTATAACACAAAATAAAAATAATATATTGAATAACTAAATTCAATATAATAACCTCAATGAAAAATAGAGTTCAATGTAGATGAAAAAATAAATTCATTATGGAGTCAATCTTAACTGATAAAACATAACTCTATCCTAGAATAACATTATAATTTTAAACTAAAGAATAATAAAATTTCACAAGTATTGAAATTTTTTTAAACAAGAATATACAAGGGAATAAAACAGAAAATAATGAAAACTTTATAAATTTAGTCATGACATAAACATATAGGAATAATTATTAAATAAAATCTAAATATAAATACTTTTTATAATTTCTTCATTGACATTTTAGATCTTAAAAAATTTTAAACATAGAAATATTATATTTTAATTCAATATTAACTCTTCTATATATATATATATATATATATGGAATTTTACATTTTGAATATAATATATTTTATGATCTATAAAAAAATTATAATTCTATTTCTATATTTTAAACATTTTACAAAATAAAAATATAAAATAATAATTTTTATTTTATCCTTTATCATATCAATCATCAAAATACTATTTGATGAATATTAAATAATATCCAAATATGTCCACTTTTTATATTTTAAAATTAAAAATAATTAATTATAACATATTCATAATTTTAATATATAAACAATATATATTTTGGCCTTATTTCATAATTTCCAACTCTTTAGAAATTATCACATATGATTTGTAAATAAAAAAATTTATTTCTAAATCATAAGTTATGAAGTATTATTTGGATAAAGGTAATTTCAGACAATATAAATTAATATTTAGGAAAAAATGTTTCATAAAATTTAATTTAATTATAAAAATTTATAATTAGTTAATATATAACCATTTGATAAATTTAATTATCCCAAAATATCTTTTATAATGATTTTTAAACATTTTTTAAACTATATAAATCATTTTAAATATTATTAACATTTTTGAACAATTTGAAAACAATTATGATTACCATATGGAAAAAGGGTATTCTTATGTAATGGTAAATACTTATAGCCTTATACAGGACATCTAAAATACATTGAATAAAGGTATGAAACAACATAACATTATGTATCTTAAGTATAACATTTGGCATAATGTTAATTAAAATATTAACTTTATATAAATCATTGAGTGTAAGCATCCAAATGAAATTATCATTATGTGAATGACATACATACGACAAGGTCTCATTTACTATTATGTGTCCTTATGGAAACACTATATAATTGTACTCCCTTTACCCTAACCATTTATATAAATATGAAAAATAGTATACCCATTTGTGGAATATCTATTTATGGGTATCACGTAAGGGTTAGTAGTAAGTTAGATTTATGTAATTATTTTAAAAATTTATCCACCTTTACTTAGACCTAATTTCTTGTACCTGATAGCTATGATTACCCTAATATATACCACTATAAATAAGGGTATGTTTTTTTACTTTTTCATAGCCCAACTCTGTAAGGGATGTTTTTTTTTATGGAATAGAAATTATAGAAATTTGTAATAGCTCTATTTTTTTTTCAAGGAAAGCTCACAAAAATCTAAATCATGGTTTCCCTATAATACCAATGTTCTATGTAAGAATATATAATCCTCATATGAACAGATCAAATGTTACATAAATATAAACCTATCAAAGGACACTTTTTCCCTAATCCATTGGGCATGAAACTCTGTACATCACAATAGAACTCCTTGCTGGAGAGGCACACTTTATCACCATTCACATGTGAGAGTTATTGGGATTCAGTTAAAAATTTAACCTCACCATTGATTCCATTTTTACCTTTTATATTAATATAATTACAGTAATTAAATACAATAGATTAAATTATAAATTAAATTTGAGGATCTCTCAAGAAAGATAAACGAAACATGTGATAAAACTGAAATGAAGAACTATTTTAAATTTGTGTACTTTACAATGTAGATACATTGTATCCTTAATAATATAACTCTAATGAGTTTTATAAGGATCAAAAAACTATAAAACAAAATTATTCCACCTCTATAGTGAATCTGTAGGCTATTCCAGAATCCCACAACATTTAACTGGGACCCACCATCCTTAATAATGTGATCATGTCTCTCCATAAAGAAAAGGAAGTTTAAAATTATCAAATATTTTCTAAGATTAATTCGAAAAATATCCCAATCCCCTTCTACTATATTCTATACAGATAGCAATATAAACTGGGGTTACTCATAGATGGTGTCCACTTTAATTCAGGCCTTAATAATTCTTGAATTAATGCCTCGTATAATTCACACATTATAATAATGAATGCAATTTACTCAAATTTTTTAACATATTAAATATTTGTATTAGTTGTAGACTAGATAAAGAATATTTGAAGTTCCCAAAATACAAATAGTATACCCAATGAATTTCTATGAATGATGACATAAACGTATATATGTATATCATATATATATATATATATTTGACTTTATATATTTTATATTTAAATAATGATTTAGTGAATATTATAATTGTTTGAATCATTTAGATATGACTCCCACATCTATAAAATTACTTCTAGAACCCATAAATTGAATTCAAATTAAAAAAATTATGGTAAGATAATTTATGTCGTTTCTACCATGTTTTATTATTTACAACAATAATTATCATTTTAATAAAAATATAATGTGGAACCTCATGAAAAATTTCAATGTGATGATTCCCAATTTGGAATAAATTTTATATCATGAAATTTTAAGATATGAGAAAATTAAAATTAAAATTAAAATGTATCATATATTAAAAATATTCTCTTTACGAAAAATTAAGTTTAAACCTTTAGTGTTCTTGTAATTACTTCTTATAAATTACCAATTAAATTATCATTAATAAATTTATTTTTATATATTAATGATACTTTAGATTCATCATTTAAAATAATCCAATTTAATTTATTTAGAAAAAAAATACACAACGCATAAAAAAATCATTGAAAATAAATCATTATATATATAGTGGAAAATAGATTTTTCCTTGGTGACTAGTTTGTCTATATTAAATTAAAATTGAAATAATAATATATAATTTCAATTCTAATTCCAAAATTTATATCCATATTAATGGATATAAATTAATAAATTGATAAAAATAAAAATTAATATAAGAACAATTGATGCTGAAAATGTCTTTAGAGAAGTTTATTTTTTAATCATAAAAAATTAAATATTTTTTTAAAAAAATAATTATAATTTGATTTACATAAAGTTAATTTTTATATAAATAATATATTTCCATAAAATAATTATTTATCATTGATCATTTTAATTTTTTAATATACTTATAGAAAAACATTCTTTAAAAAAATACATCATTTAAATTATAACTCATTATTACAAACTAATAAATAATCAATGAATTAATTTTTAATCATGTTTTAAAAGAGAAATAAATATTATTAAATTTAATAATAAAAATTTCGATAATTTAGTTTTTTAATAAAAACATAATATATATATATAATAATGTTTTCAAATAAAACATTTTTTATTCAGGATTAATTAAATTAGTATTCCTTATTGATAATTATATATTTATTGAATATTATTAATTTATTTTTAAAATAATTATTTAAATTTCACTGATATATTTTATTTATTTAATAATTTAAAATTAATATTTTTTAAAAAATGTATATCATAAATAAAAAATTTCTTTAAAACATAATATTTTTCCACATGGAATATGTATTCTATACATATTTTAAAAAAATATGAAATTTTAATTCACATATATTATATATAATAAAAATTTATATTTTTGACATCAAATTAAACATTATGTATTACCTCTATTAGGGTAATTCAAAAATCACTAGTAGAATACTAACCTATACCAACGGTTTGGAACCGTTGGTATAGGCCTCCAAACCGTTGGTATAGCCTATACCAACGGTTTGGAGAACCGTTGCGAAGTAAGCCGTTGGGATAGGTCTATACCAACGGTTTTCCCAAAACCGTTGGTATAGACCTATCCCAACGGTTTACAAAACCGTTGGTATAAGTAATATGAAAATCTATTCCAACGGATATGAAACCGTTGGTAAATGTATTTCAAAAAAAAACATGGGCTGGGATTTGATCCCACGACCCCTTGTTTATAATCGAACGACTTAACTACTAAGCTAACATCACTTTTGTAAACATAATTTCATAAATATATATATGTATTATCATAATTATTTAAAATTTAGATTTATATAATGTTCTCGGGTAGCAGACCTGGAAGAAATGAAAGAATCTATCCCAACGGTTCTCAAAACCGTTGGGATAGACCTATCCCAACGGTTCTCAAAACTGTTGGGATAGGTGGAAATTTCCAGGGGGTGAATGTTGGATTTGGGGCTGAGTTTTCCCAACGGTTCTCTCAAACCGTTGGGAAAGGGGGGGTCATTCCCAACGGTTTGGGAGAACCGTTGGGAAAGGGGCCTCAAAACACCCCTTTCCCAACGGTTCTCCCAAACCGTTGGGAAAGGTGGGGTCTTTCCCAACGGTTTTGGGAGAACCGTTGGGAAAGGGGCCTCAAAACACCCCTTTCCCAACGGTTCTCCCAAACCGTTGGGAAAGGGGGGTCTTTCCCAATGGTTTGGGAGAACCGTTGGGAAAGGGGTGTTTTGAGGCCCCTTACCCAACGGTTCTCCCAAACCGTTGGGAAAGACCCCCCCTTTCCCAACAGTTTGGGAGAACCGTTGGGAAAGGGTGTATATAAGTGTTGGGAAAGATCCGATTTCCAGTAGTGAATGGTAACTTGATTACCAATATACTTAATGGTTATGTACCATTTTAAATTGATTCATATCTTGTATGGTTTATTTTATACACAAGTAAAATTCATTTTAATGATTAAAAAAATATATTTAACAATATTGAAAAAATAATTTAATGGATTAAAATGAGTCATCAAACAAGGGGTGTTCCATCTGGGCCATCTAATGTATTGAGTTGATCAATTGATGAGTATGCTTATATAATGTTTTTGGACCCCTGATATTTGTTTTTTCATTTATTTTGAAGCCCAACCTATTTTGAATCATAATTTTTCATCAAATATTAAATTTTATAATTAATATATGGATTATATGGAAGAAATTCCATTGAGAGAAATTTTACATGAAATAATCATTGATGTGTAATGGTTTATAAAGAATCAATATTCGTTGAGGACAGTTATTAATATTTTTAGATGGAAAAGATTCATTTTTATTGTAAATAATTTCTATTTTTATCCATATATCATCCATCATGTTTAGTCAAATGTTCGTTTAATAAATTTTATGGAGTGAATAAATTTTAATTTAATATTCTAGATCATGACTTTTTTCTACATTTTAATCTTGTTGTTTATGTATTTAAACAATAACATTAAGATGAAGAAATTTTCATTTCACACAAACTAAAAAATGTTTTTAGATGACTCATCAATGAAAGAAATGGGGAAACATTATTCTATGTGAGAGAGAGTTTACAAGATATATTATCTGGATATGAAACCAATAATCATATTCCCTTGCATCCAATGTTTCCCTATTATGAGGGATTTTAATATGGAAAATATTTATATTTCTGATGGTTACATGTTGTATTATCTTTGAAACAAGAAATAATTTAACATAATTATGTTTTTTGGGAATATATTAATTTTTTTATGTTCATGAATCATTAGTATAAAAAAAATTCAGTTGATGAGAATTTTGAATTAAATATTAGTAACTTTCACAATAAATCAAGGTGTGTACGATATGGAAACAATGGATTGAGTAAAGTATTACCCCTTGAATAATGAAACCATTAATAAAATGAATCGGGTCTCAGATTTTTTCAATTTTTTTTAATGAATTGGAGATATTCATTGTAAAATAAGATGAAACCAAAAAAGTTTTCATATTTCATGAATAAATGAAATATATTTGAATATATTTTGGTAGCTATTGAAACCCCCTAAGAAATAAGAATAAATTATATAAAATTATTAATAAAAAACCATGATATTGATTAAAAATATAGAGATGAATGGAATAGGATATCAAATGATATAAAACATAATTTTAAGGAGAATAAATCCCAAATGTCACATTTTGTTCTTATGAAAGTGGATTAAAAAATATATGATATTAGAGGAAGTACAATGGAATTATGTTGACAATAAAAAAGAAATTTTATTTTATAATTTAAAGGTATGAAGTTTCTCTACCTCTAGTTATCATTGGATATCCTATAGAAGGTATTCTATGAAATTCTGAAATAATTTAAAACACTTAGAAGATTAATCAAAAAATGGAATGGGAATTATAATATAATTTAACGACGAATCGGATTTTCAATTCCCTACACAAATATTTTTTTAAATAGTAGATGAATATAAAACACCAAATAAAGTAAAAGTTATAATTCTAGTTACTATGATACCATCACCTCATCAAGAAGTTTCATTCTCATCTTCATTAAGAAATTATTCATCATATTAGAAATCGTCATATTGATAGATTTTATTAAAATATTTTAACTATAATAGATTTTCATCTTCATATTGATGATGTAGAAAAATCATGGAAATATTCTTCAGAAGTATCTCTAAACTATGTGATGTCAATTAAGTTTCCAGAAGTGCAAAATGAGAAATCTTCATATGTTATTGGCTATAATAAATATGATTTTGAAAGCAATATATAATCTTATTGAAATTATCATGTTTATATCATTAATATAACACTTGAAAAGGTAGGAAATAAAGAAGTTAAATTTGATATTGATGGCATTGGAGCTAAGTCTAACTATTCAGACTTAGAATATAGCTCTTAGGAATATAGTTTAAGGAGTTAAGTAATGGAAATGAAAAAATCCTTGATGTATTAATATTTTTGGATATTTAATAACATAATATAAATCTTATCTAAAATATATATGTGGCTGATTCTTCTAAAGGGATCGAAGTGTGTATTCTTAGAGTAGTTAGATACAAAATCTGATAACTGATGAACAAGTGGATGTGTATTTTGGTTAATCTAGTTTCAATAAAGTTTTTGAGTTGTAATTAAAGAGAATTAATAATATTTAAAAGAATATTAAAAACTAAAAAACTAAAATCAAACATGTTTAGGGTGAGATTTACTCTTTATGGAAATTATTGGATGAGTTGGAATATTATTTAGAAGATCTAAATTGGAAGATAAAAGAATATAATAAATCTTCACATAATTAATAGATTAATGTTATGAAATCTTTATAAGATTTTGAACAGTGATTAAATAATTTTAATAAAATTATTTCCAAAACTAAAAATGAATAAAATATTTCAAATATTTTTTTTCTTTCATGTGTTTGTAGTAAATCTTATATGTTCATTAAATATTCTCAATATTTTTGAATTCAAAAAATTTCCCAGAATTCTATGATTTTATTTTATATCACAATACCTTTAATTAACACTGATTTTTCTATCATTTTACTTTTTAAAAACCACAAATGGG
This sequence comes from Viscum album, assembly GCA_963277665.1. Taxonomy (NCBI): domain Eukaryota; kingdom Viridiplantae; phylum Streptophyta; class Magnoliopsida; order Santalales; family Viscaceae; genus Viscum; species Viscum album. The sequence goes on along the minus strand of OY728166.1, from coordinate 154,263,289 downwards.
TTGAGGTTAGTAAGAGTGGTATGTTTTCCATTCCCTTTATCACAAAGGGGGAGATTGTTTCCCTTTGATTATGGGAATATTTACTTTCATTAAGGGATAAAAGATAAATCCATAATGTGTTTTTTTATATGTGTCTTAAAGGTGGAGAATATGATGTTTTAATTGATGATATACATAACATATAGTGTCATCATAATTCTTATAGTGTTTTTGTTTTTTTATTAATCCCAACTATATTTTTCATAGATTCATTGTGGTTTTCAAAATGGTGGAGATTGTAAAGTAAAATTCATAGTATCAATAATTTTTTTTTGAAATTATTAATACATTTTATACTTAGTTTTATATTACAATAAGTTGATTTTTAATGTCATAGTGCATAATTAATATCTGATTTTATATGTTTCATTGAAATTAACTTATTTCTCATCTTTAGAAAATTTTTATGGATGAAAAAAGCCATGATTAGTCAAGAGGAATTATATTCATTAGATTAATTTATTGCATACAATATATTTTCAACCAAACCCAGATATCTTCATAACATTGTTCAAGAAAAACATATAAATTATACCTATGAATATGAGTAGTATAAGATATTAAAAAATTATAAACAATTAATTCTGCATCATATCACTACCTTTACCCCTACAAATATAAGAGTAATGAGTTACATTTAAGATTTCATATGTATTCATATATATCATGATACCAAAGGCTTTTCTTTCAGGCATCTTCCTGAATATATGGGAAAATTATTTCCTACTAACTCTCTTTAGGTGAGGGTCTTGGCACGATGTATCATTTATCCATTCCCATACATGGTTTTCAATTTGGTTATCTTCTTGTCGTGGTGTAATCAAGTTAGTTAAAATATACTATTATATTTGAATTTGGTAATTTTATAATTTTGGTATAATTTTTTTAATATTGGGTTATTTTTTTGAGGGTTCTAATGAAACCATATAAAATTGGATCTTTTAGAAAATAAAAAATTATTTAGATGATTATATCATGAGGATATTCACTATTAAATCATTAATTTATTCCTTTATTATTTTTTCTTTGGATCCTATATTGTCACTTGTTTATAGAGCTATGAAATCGTATCTTTTGAACTATTTTGTTCAATAAAGTCTTGGTGTTGACTTTTTGTTGATTGTTCTGATCAAAGAGTAGATTTAGGATAGATCTCCCTACAAATAAAATTTTATTGAATAAATTTCTTGATTCAAAATTGTACGTTTTGATGCCTAAGTTGAAGAAGTTCTTGGTGTGCTGAATTTACACAGTAGATGAAGTAAGAAAATCCACATTATAATTTAGATAAAATGAATTAATTCCACTATTTTAATTAACTTGACATAATTTTCATTTAGGAGTATTCTTATTGTTATATGAAATTATTTTCATTATTATTTCACTATTATTTTAATTTCTTAATATTTATTTAGTTTTTCAATAGTTTTGTTATTAAAATCATTTTAATTTAATTTTCCCTGTTTGTGTTGTTATTTTCTATACAAACATTGATGGTCAGAAATGATGGTTACGAATACACAATGGAGTGGTGAATTGTGTGCATTAAAAAATGTATAAAAATTAAAAACATATATCCTTATTTGAAGTGATATTTTCTTTCCCTTTTGATGATTAATAAAGAGGAAAAAAATAAATAATAAAAATCTTAATAAATGATGAGGTATACTGTCCATGGAATAAAAATCACCTAGCCCACTACACACTTAATCTCCCTATGAGATTGGTAATTTTTAATAATATGTATTTTTATAGGGACCTTTAAAACTAAGTGCGTGAAGTGGAATATTTAAAACAAGTTAGGTTCTATTATAGGGACATTACGTCATAGTGATTCACTATTTCATTTTCAACCTTACACCAATGTGCTAAACTTGTTTTACACTAAATATTATAAAACTATTAATAAATTTCACTTCATGTTTGATTTAATTATTTAATTTTTATTGCTATCAAAAAATGTAATGTTACAATTTTTGATAATTAAATATTTTTGGAGGTTATTTAGAGGGCCCATGGTAACATCCTAGAAAAAAATGGGGAAATTGCATTGGATACAAGCACACAAGTGGACTAAAAACATACTTCTACTAAAATATTCATCAAAATGGGATCAAATATTGAGATCTGGTCCAAATTTTACTACAATAAATTTCATCTGATGTTAACCAATCCCAATACATCCACTAAAAAATCCATCCAAACTGATCTTTCTAGGGAATCAAATATAATCAATGTCAAAAGTGGTGTTTTGTATTCTGTCATTATCTCGAGATGTAGTTGTCCAATTGGAACATCCTTTTATATAGACATAATAAAGATGTGGGTACACAAATTTTATGATTAATCCTATGTGATATATGTTTTTTTGAGTTTTAAAACAATGTTCTAATTGGTTTTAGATAATATGTGTTCCAAAAACTACCTTCCACTTTGCCTATAAAATGATACTGTGGGAACTAAAATTTTAAGATCATACAGGAGGACAATATCTAGTATTTTGGATAACCAAATTATTCATATCCAAATCTAAGATGTTCTAGAGTCCCCCAAGTTCATTGGGGGTCAAGGATGAATGTAATGTTCTACCCGAGCCTCCTCCTCCTCTTGATGGAAAGATAAATGGTGGATGATCATTTCGAAAGAGCTACAAATTCTTGGGAGGGAGTTCCAACACTTTTTCTTATATTTGTTTTTTGAAATTTTTATGTTAAATATTTCACTTATGTTTAAATTGGATGGTCTTCTCCTTATAATATATATATATTTTATTTTCAATAAGTGAAACACTTTTTATTTAAACGCTGATTATGTTGTGATTTGAAGTGGGAATCATGGGTAGTTCCAATTGGAAAATAAAATAATCCTTTTTATCTCACACATACTTAAGATATAAGTATGTTTTGGTGTCCATTTTTCTTTGTTTTATAACCAAACATTAACAAAAATATTTTTGTATCCAGGTTTTATTCTTTGATAGTCATTTAAAGAGGAAATATGGAAGTTGATATCTTGAGAACCCCCGCGTAAATGATTACATTAAAAATTATAAAATTTCAGAACAACTAATTATCTAAAATGGGTAGTGAACATGAAATTATCTCCTTCTGTAATAATTATATAACAAAACCTTTATTTATCAACTATTAATATCTTTAAATCTACTCGTTTTTATAAAAATGATTTCAAAACCTCCCCCTCTTTTGTTCTTTTTATTAAAAATTCACTTTACAAACCAACAACGCTCTTTAAGAGACAACATAGGTTATTACCTATACTATAAATCAGGCCTAAAACATATCCAATCTTATTTTTCATGGAAATAAGTTCAAATTTCACTCCATTTCTGGGGATCACTTTTGTTTTTAGTGTGCATTTTTTATAAAAAGTTTGTTAATTTTGTAACTATTTAGTTTATGATTTCCTTCCTTGTTTTTTAAGTTGATTTTTAAAATATTCCTCTTATATAGGTTTTATTCATGATTCATTCTAATCTAGGATTTTTTTTGACCCAAACCATAGAGGATCCTATATTAGAGATACTGTGAAACACAAGACAACTCTTTGAAGGGGGACACATCATATCTTGAACCTCTTCTTGATCCTTTTTCTTCATCTGGAACCCACATCAAAACTGATTTAAAATTGTATAATATGGGTGAAAAAAAACCAAATATTAAAATAAATAACCTCACATGATCTTGATATCCAATCCACCTATATTAAATTACAAGGAGATGCACCGAATTTTGAACTAAAATCCATTATAATTCAATTATTGCCAAGATTACATGGACTTGATGGAGAAGATCCACATAAGAACATAAAATAATTTCATATTGTGTATTATATATTAAAACCTACATATTTTATTTAAAGATATGTAAATCTCATGTAATTCCAATTTTTATTAGAACAAATTGCGAAAGATTGGTGGTATTATGTTAATTCACCAATTAGAGGGTTGGACGACATGAAACACCTTTTTCGTGAAAAATATTTCCTAGAATCCGGAAACGCAATAAAAAGAAATTAAATTTATGGGATATTAAAATCATAATGTAAAAAAATTCAGGAATATTGGGATGGATTTATGTAGTCTTGTTTAGGAGGTCCAAACAACCAAATTAGTGGTCAAATTCTATGTTAATATTTTTACACAGGTTCAATTCTTATAGATCGTTATATGATTAATGCTTATATAATTAGATCACTAATTTATAAATCCCAATGTTCTACAAGAACCGTATTTGAGATCATGGCATAGAAAACTCAACAATTTGGTTTAGAGTCTAGTATACCCTTTCGAGGTGTTAATGTGATATGATCTACCATATTCGAGAATAAGATGGACCCAATGATTGAAGTGGTATGTAACATCCTATGAAATCGTTCTCTTTCCCAAGGGAATCCCAATATCCTCCTACAATGCATTTTTGTATATGTTCTTCTAACACCCACTACTAAAACCATCTTCTTCAATCAAGAGAATCTTTAAAGAGTTATGAGCTAGTCGTTCTAGGTCACCCCTATAACCAACCCTTTAGGAAATGACCCGCTAATTCTCATTGGATAGAGAGTAAAAGGTGTCATTACTTGGACATAAGTGAGATCCAGAAGATTCCAAATGATGGAAATAAATTCCAAAGGGTTTCAAAGGAATGTGGGGGATGATTTTCCATTTATGAATAAAACTATTAACTCAAAAAAACATATCTAAATAGCTCACTAAATGATTCCTGAGCAATAAATTTCAATTCAACCACTTTATTCAAATTAATTCAATATTATAGTGTGGAACTATGAAAGGAAAATAAAATAACAAAGTAAATATTCATTGGATAACTGAATACTACATGAAGACCATCAGACTATAGGCTTCACAATCACCATGCTCCAAGATCACCAAACATCCCACCTATCATTAAATGGTACTAAAAACACGTGATACATTTCCTTTTCCCCTGTCCAAGAAGATAGCATCTACAAAAGAAGAAAAGTAAAAAAAGTAGGGGTGAGTATAAAACTAAGTTGGTTTTCTCCATTGAATTCCCTACCCATGCCACTATGATAGAAGAGTTAGAAACATTTATATAAAATAGTTTTTATAAAAAAAATTCTCAGAATAGATTACAACTAAATACACAAAACATCCAAAAAATGTTTCAACCAAAAGTAAAGAAGTTTTATTAAAACTAAATTTACAGCATGTTACCATTCCATAAATATATAAATAAATCAATAAATTCATTTCAAAATATTGTTTTGTTATACCCCAATCATTCCATACATTCATACTATCACACATATATTCATTGTTTTGACAGTTCCATGCTCTTGAGCGGTTTCTCATGGATCTACCAAGTTGTTACAATGTAATTATATCCCATTAACTACTAATCCTTTAGAACCGAGAACAAGGTAATATTTCAACCAAGCTCGATATATAAAATATGGCCTCATACACCAATATTTTTATGAATCATTCCAAAATACCTTTTCAAAAAAAAAAACTACATTTTTATTAAAAACCATTTTTCAATCAAAAACACTTTAAGATAAACTATTTCAATAAAATGACCATTTTATAGAAAACCCCATTCCAAAAAAAATTTGAATTTTCAAGAAATTAAAAAAAATTAATATAGCAATTTTAAAATAACAAAACAAAAACATTTTTCCCAACAATTCACCCACATTAAACAATTTTTCAAAATGATAAATTATCACTAAATAAGATTAATTCCAAGAATTGAAAAAAGATTTAACTATCAATTTCATTCAATTTAATCAATTTAAAACTAATCCAATCAATTCTAGTAAAATGAGATTAGATTAAAGCCACCTACCTCGATGGTTTTGACAAAACATGACAACATACGAATAACACACAAGGGTCAGAGTCACTTCTCCATGAAACGACCTTAGATCTCTTCTCCTTGAATAATCACAACCAAAAAACAACTTATTTGCAATCCAAAAACATATATATTCCCATAATGTGAGTTGAATTTTGAAACAATTAGTAGGGGATAATTAGATATTTTTATATTTAAGAAAACACGACAATAACAATGAGAAATGAAACTTACTACAAGAATCGGGGTCAAAATTCCATGAAACCGTCTTAGATCTCCTCCAATATCATGAAAAAAGTAGATTTGAAATTATTTGATCTGAAAATCAGAGATATACCTAAATAGGGTGTATATCTATGAAAACAAGATGATGAGAGAATGAGATCTATGAAAATGAGATAAAAGTGTTGAATATAGGGAAATTACCATGAGAATTGGGCCTAAAGACACCAGGGGAGGGATCCAAGTGAGATTCAAAGCTATTGGGAATGGTTATCCAACCATAAATGGTGTGAAATATTGAACTAGTGCTGTTTTGAATACAAACAGGTGAATTATAAGAAAAATGAACAGGTTTTTAAAAAAGGATCTAGTTTTTGACTATGAACAATGATATACCACACAGTTAGACAAACTATGTAGTGACCATGCATTATCTAATACATTAACAAACACCCTACATAGCCTCCTCACATGGTATCCCTAACTATTCTCAAACCATGTCGAAGTTACCTCCTCAAAACCCAAACTATACATGGTTTCTCCAAGGATATTCCATGAGATTTAGACAAACCATTCATATCCTATGAACATTTACTTTATCACAAAAAAAATTATTTAGAGTTTACCCAAATCTCCCTTACCTCACCCATAAACTTTATAACCATGAAAACTATCATGTATAGGATATATACACAAAAAATTCAGGTACTAAATTATCCCCACCATTGGTCTTTCTGTTCTTAGAAAGTAGAAAACTGTTGTTTCCCTAAAAGAGTTTTGGCCATTTCTCTTTCATTTCATTCTCAAATACAGATATTTCTTCTTGAATCTGACCATGTTGCGATTAAATAAACACTAAAATGATTCTTTTTCCTCGCATTACATTCTCCTTCTTATCCAAAATCTGCATTGATATAGGAACAAATGAAGCCTCTGGAACTAGGTTACCGTGGTCCCATCTGATCAAATAGTTGGGATCAGGATGATACCTTTTCAACTCAGATACATGGAATGCATTATTCACCGAACTAAACTATGGTTGTAATGCCAATTGATATTCCACCTCTCCAACCAATAAAAGAATCCCAAAACTGCTTATGAATCAATGATATAACTTTCCTTGCTTCCCAAAATTACAATGTCCAAGCCTTGGAGATATTTGCAATAACACATGATCACTTAACGTAATGGAAACAAGTTTTTAATGATTATTCGCATAATATATCTAACAATTTTGATTCTTCTCCATCCTCTTTCTAATCAAATGGATACTCTTTATTATTTCAATGAAAATAATGGTCCTAATGTGTGATGTACCACCTGTTTCATCCTTGTATAGTAGAGATTGACAAGGATGCACATACAACGCTCTAAAAGGAGCCCTATGTATCATGGCTCGATAGTTGTTATTGTACGATAACTCTAATATGGGTATATGATCCTCCCATGAGCCACAAAAATCCATTAAAAAATACCAAAAAAAGTCATCTAATGTTTTTATCATCCTCTCAAACTGAATGTTTATATACGGATGATATGTCATGCTCATAGTCAAATGAGTCCCACGAGATTTCTATATGTATTTTAAAAAACAAGATATGACCCTCAGATCTCAGTTTGACACGATTGAAACTGGTATGGAATGTCTCTTTTCCACTTCATGGATATATTTTTTGGACAGATCCTACACCTTATGATTTTCACAATAGGGATGAAATGGGATGACTTGGTAAGATGTTCCCTATCACCCATATATCATTGTTTTTTCAGACCATCCATTTGAGGCCTATGACAAAGTCCATAGCTAACTGCTCTCATTTATAGAGTAGAGTCGGTAAAGACTACAACTTACCCCCTAGTCTCTGGTGCTCTCCTCTAGCCAGTTGACATGTTAAGCACCGCGAGATAAACTCAGACACCTTTATTTTCATGTCGCTCCACCAAAACCATTCCTTCAATTACTTATATATCTTTTGTGTGTGTGGATGTACAACCAATCTATAATCATTGTATACATGAAGTAATTGTTCCTAAAAATCCATAGTTACATCCATCCCATTTATGAAACTGAAAACTAAAATCCCATCATGTTTTCATCCCTTAATGGTCTTCTAACAATTATTTTTCAAACACATTACTAGGCATTCTTCATTAGATGTTTTTTCCTCTTTGACCATATTTACCAAAATAAGAATATACATAGCTGAAAATAAAACTGAAATATCACCCAGATCATAAATTTCCACATGCATGTCAGTTATGACTAACATCATCTACAATTCAGTTGATTCTTCTTTTCCTAACTCAGCATATTTCATTCTTATAAATAAATCTTCCACCGAATTCCATTTTCCTGGAGTATACATCAAGTCAAAGTCAAACATTTGGAGATACTCTATTCATAACCTTTTCCTAATATGTAATCATCATTATGAGAAAATATGTTTCATGATTTTTTGGTATGTAAACACAGTATATTTTTCAACGAAGAGATATTAACACCATGTTTTGAAATCAGTGATTACTGTAGATAAATCCAAATCATGTTCTGGGTAATTTTTTCTTGAATCGTCAAATACCTTGAATGATAATCCAAAATATTGTCTCTTTTCATGATAAAATAGCCCTACCCCGATCCCTAAGCATCAAGGTACACCAAATACCCCCATCCAGATTTGAAAAAAATCTAAATAGATGTTGATATAAGATAAAATAACAGATCATGGAAAGACTTATGGTATTGTTTAATATATTTCAATAGATAAGTATTCATTGTCATAGATTTAATTTTAGTTTATATTCATAATAAGTCATATAAAATTAATCGGTAGTAGCAAGATAGACCATGAAAACTTCGTATCTCAATGACATTATTAGGTGGTTTCTTGATATAACAACTTATATATTTTGAGGATTCACTAAAACAACTTGTTCCAGAAATTACAGGGTCGAGGAAATGAACCTCTTATATCATGAAATATCAATTTGATTTTTTTTCATCTAAAAGGTGATCTCTCATGATTTTTATCATTGTCACCAGGTTTTCCTCATTCTCATCCCTTGTCTCTGAATACACCAATATGTCATCCCCAAACACCATAAGAAAAGAGTCTAGATATTGCTGAAATATCCAATTCATCAAACCTAGGACGACCAATGATGCATTTTTTAGACCAAAAGTCATGACTACATATTCGTAATGGCCATATATGCTTCTAAAATCTATCTTTGGAATATTATCCTTCAAACTCACAACTAGTGATATTTTGATCATAAGTGACTTTTAGATAACAACTGAGCTACCCTTAGTTTATCGAATAGATCGTCCAATAATGTAAGTTGATACATGTTATTTATCAAAACTTGTTTAATCTTATGATAATCAACACATAGACGAATAGTTTCATCAGCTTTCTTCCCAAACATGACATGTCCTAACCTAGGAAACATACTAGGCTCAATGAATCATTTTCATTATAGCTCCTACAAATGTGATTTCAACCCTATTTACTCTATATAATCCACCCTTTATGATAGAAGGGAAATAGGAATGTTCCCTAGAAAGAGAATAGTCATAAACTCTACTTCCAATAGAGGTGGAAACTATAATATTTTCATGGGAAATACATTTGAAAATCTATCAACAACTTCTAGAAAAGTATCTTCCTCGATCTCTTCCATTGATGACAAAGAAAATGCTTCTAACTGATAAGAGATTGTTCCCATCATTGTTTGAAACAAGACCATTTCACCTTTATTTACAACCATCTCTCCTCTGACGAGATTCTTGACACCATCCTTAGTCATGAATCTAATTTCCCTCCTATAATTGTTGATGTGATCCTTGAACATTATGAGTCACTACATACCCATAATTACATCATACACATCCCTATATAACATTGGTATGATCTCCTTTTATTATAGCTCCATCAACAGTTATAGAACATGCTCAACTCACAAAATCATGACACTCTCTTTCACTAAGATGAGTTTTTATTTTTAACACAGAAGGCATGGTTTACATTTTTAAACATAATAGTTCAATGGAATGAGAAAAAAATATGAATGTGATGAACTAATATAAAACAATACTTGTTCAAAAACCGAATTAAATATAACCATTTACCTCACTGTAGAGGGTCCAACCCGATCATCAAAAAACTTCATCTCAGTTCCATATAATTGCTTTGTAGCTCTACTATGCTCTTTTTTCCTTTAATGCGATTTCCCTTACTGAGGTGTCGTGGTATTTTAAGAATCAAAATGTCTATCACTACTCTATTGATGAGTGTGATTCTTATATCCTCTATATATCAGATCATATGATGATTGTGACACCTGAGAAGTTTCTCGAGAACCCGACCTGTGAGCACGGTGACAAAATCACTTCTGATGTCCCGTCTTGTTTCAATTTTTACATGCTCTTGGTGTTATTGTACAATCCAACTTCATAAGGTAAAATAAACCATATTGGTAGAATTACGCTTCTCTCTTTGGTCTAGGAGGAATATTTACTAATTCAGTAGTGTGATTCTAATTCCCGCTCCTAACTTGAAAATAGGTTTCCCTATTTCACTTTCTCCCATCATTGGAGTTTCCACCATTTCCTATAGGAATCAACAAACTTCCTCCTCCGATATCTCTTGAGATGTCCCACTAATCCACACCACATGATTCACCATCTTTGTATAATCATTAATACTGAGAACCACAATCATCTATCGAATTTCTTTCCTTAGTCATGATTCAATTACGTGTGCCTTCGAGGACGAAATTGTTGCAACTTCTGGTCTAAAGAACATTAAATTCATGAATTTAGACCCATATACCGTGACAAAGAGATTCACCTTCTTCTTTCTAAATATGCCGTTCTTCCCCTGGATCAGGAATGTATGAGAATGTAATTTATTATTAAACAATTTCTAAAAATTATCCCAAGGTCCTGATCATGTTTAGTATATAGGACTAGTTCCCACCTCTAGCATAGAAGTTCCTTTGGCTTGTAAATATACATCATGACATTAATCTCCAATGATGTTATGATGAAATTGAAGATATGATTTGTCATATTTAACCACACCTCCACCTTTTCTAGTTCAGTATGACTCTTGATGATGGGTATATTCTGCTTCATGAACTGGATAGAATGATCTGCATGCCTTAACTAATCACTCAGGATCTTTGTATATACATCATGAAAAACATGGATGATACTATGAAGTAGATCTTGGTTCACCTGTGTCTCAGGTGAAACCACATTCTCCATATCTTCCTTCATTTGGTTCCTATGATGCATATCAACTTCTGTTTTTAAAAAAAGAAACAAACTCTGTAAGTCTCACTCTATGGAAATAGATGGCTTAGTATTTCAGATTCTATCACATCAATTATCACTACAAAAATTTCCAAAAACAACCTTTTCCCATTTTCTACCATTTTTTGAAAAAATTCATCTTGTTTTTTAAATTTAACCATTTTCAAAATACCATAATTATTCTCTTTTCCAAAATCCTTTATTTGAAAAACAATTTCATAATTTTTAAAAATCAACACTTTTTTCAATATGAATCATTAATCAAAATGAGGTATGAACACCTTTTGGTAATTCATTCCTAAAATGTCTGGCATTCTCATCTCATTAGCTAAACCCAAGAAAATGAGATTTTAAAAGCTAATAATTTTATGCATACACTTATGTACACAACACCCTAGTGACATGAAGTTCACAATAAAAGGTTTAACTACATCATTTTATGTTATACATTTCAGGTTCTGACAATCATACTCCATTATAATATTCCAAACCAAGGAATATAAAATAATGAATTCCAACTAAAAGTCCAAGAACACTGATGAATACTTGTTAGGAAATTACTAAACAAGATGATACCATTTGTAATGACCCTTTAATTCTCATTGGTTTGATAGTACAACAAGCCATTACTTGGCCATAATCGACATCCCCATGAAGATAAAGGCTGTAAATAAATTAAAAAAAATTTAAATGAAAGTGGTGGTGATTTAAGGTTTAATTATAAAACCATTAAATCAAAAACCACATCCAAGTATCTCACTAGATCATTCATGTTTAATGGAGGAAAATTAAACCACATTATTCATATTAAACCAACTTCGGACTGTGCAATATCAGTAGACAAAGAAACTATCAATGTAAACAATGGAAGGAAAAATTAAGACTCAAAGAAGTCCGTTATAATCCAAGATCTACTAGAATCAGTCCTCAAGATCACCAAATAGACCATGTATCATGAAGTGGTTCTAAAAACATGTGATATGTTACAATTTCCATTATCTGGAAAGATAACATCTATAAAAGAACTAAAGTTACAAACAAGGGATGAGTATAAAACATAGTAGGCTTTCCAAAATTACTTTCATTATTATTCCAATAATATAGGTGTGTTAGAAACATTTATATAAAATAGTTTATATAAAACAATTTCTAAAATAGTTTATAACTCAATACAAAAAACTTTCAAATATCATTACAGTAAAAAGTACACAAGTTCTATTGAAATTGTTTTAATATAATGTTATCATTACCTAAAAATAATAATAAATAATTTGAACCATTTCACAATATTTTTTAGCATACACCAACCATTCTTCACATTCATACTATCACACATATATGCTTTGTTAAGAGATTTCCATACTCATGAGCAGTTTCTCATCGATCTACCAAATCTTCACTAGGTAATTATATCCCATGGTACATTAACCCTTTTGAACTCAGCATGAGGTCATATTTTAACCATGTATCATACATTCAATAGGGAATCACACACCAATATTCTCGAGGATCATTCCAAAACCCCTTTTCAATTAAACCACCTTTTTATTAAAAAACATTTTCCATCAGAACCATTTATAAAAGAAACCATTTAAATAAAACACTAATTCATGTGAAAACACCATTCGCAATAACCTAATTAGAAATTCCAAAAAATCCGCAATTTAATATCACTATTTTAAATTCAAGAAACTAATACTATTTTCATAATAATTCACTCATATTCCATAATTTTAGAAAAAAGATAAATCATTACTAAGGAAGATTTATTACTTCCATTGAACCACAATATCACATTAAATTTTATTCATTTGAATAAATTTGAAACTAATTAAACTAATTTTACAAAGATGATATGATATTGAATCCACCTACCTCATTGTTTATTATGAGACATGATAACAAACGAAGAACACACAATAAGTCATGTCGATTCTCCAAGAAACAGAGATAGATCTCTTGACCGTGCAGGATGACAACCAAAGAAAAACATATTTGGAGTCAATAATATCAGATATTTCCATAATGGAAATAGATTTGAGGATCCATGAGGATAGGTTATGAAGATCTTATTAGATCTATGAAAGTGCGGCAAGAATGAAAATGAACATCACTTGTCGTAAGAATCGGTGTCAAGATTCCAAGAAACCATCTTAGATATACTCCCCTATAAAAAAACATTATATACAACCTTATATGGTGTTAAAACTCTTATATATACCCTTAAAAGGTGTATACCTTTGAAAATAACAATATTTTAGAAGGATAACTAAGAAAGTGAGACAAAAAAGGAGGAATATTGTACAATTAATGTGATAATTGGGATTCAAAATCGCAAGAGAAGGTCTCCAGGCTGGCTCCAAAGAATTTGTGAAACGTTATACAACCATAAATAGAATGGAATCTTGATTTAGGTCTATTTTGAAGTCATACAAATTGAATTCAAGATAAAAAAATAATTTTCCAACAAAATAATATTGTTTTTGTCTATGCACACGGTCAGACCACACAGTTAGACAAACCATATGCTAACAGGAAATTAGATATAAATTTAATGAATCCCATATATGGTATCCTTACATGGTCTCCCTAATTATGTTTAATCCATGCCAAATCGTCTACCTCAAAACTAAATCTACACACATTTTATCTTGGGATATCTGTACGTTTTAGACAAACCATGTGTAGCCTGTGCACATTTACTTTAGCTGCAAAAAAAAATTAGAGTTCAAAAAAATATCCCATCCTTCAACTTTTCACATTATAACCATGAAAAGTATTAATTAATGGTTACATATCTGAATCCATGGGTACAACACTTTAGGAATGATCCTTACTATCCATCCAACCCTTGGTGGAAATAAAACCAAGATTATAGGCAAGGTGTTCTTAAAACCAACCTCAACAACCATGGGACCAATTAGGGTAGAGTTGTAATCCACCACCACCCAGAAATCCTAAACCAAATAAAGTTCATTCTAAACACCCCCCTCTAAATATCGATCATATCCTAGAATACATGGTGAAACATATGGCTGCCTACAATATCGAATTCCAACAAACAACCCAAGCTAACATTCGAGGCCTAAAAACCCAATTAGGGAAACTAGAAAACTTGGTGGGGGAAAATCCAAAGTCATGGTCCAGGTACACTACCCTCTCGACCACGTATCACCCCTAGGAACAAGGAATATTTTAATTTCATCACACATAGGAGTGTAACTCAAATTAAAAAGAAAACAACCTCTCCTTTAAAGTCATCCCCTCCCGAGGAAAACACCATCCTAACTATTGAAATTAATCCCAATATAGAAATACCATGTCCTGAGAGAATCCATTCTATAAAAAAAAGAGTGTGTCTGTTTATAAGTCACCTAGCCCCACTTTTCCTCTTCTATTTCATCAAGGTCCACCCATCCAAGACAAAAAAAATAAACTAAACTCGATAAAAAATATTAGAAACATTCAAAAATGTGTAGGTTAGCATCCACTTGATCAATGTCGTGAAACAAGAAACACAATATGAAATGTTTCAAAGGAGATGTGTACACATCGAATGAGACTCTGAGGTGATGAAAATGTGAGCGTGAGTAGGAACATATAATTATATATCAATCCATCACTTCCCATCAAATGAAATGATCATAGAAAATTCTCGATTCCATGCACCATAAGAGAGTATTTCTCTTACAATGTTATAATTTATCTAGGTGCATCTATAAATGAGATGCCTAAACCCATTTACTTATCATTGTATGTCAAAAAACCAAATCCCACATAAATTGTAGTTCAACCAGAACATTGGAGTAGTACCCACCCCTCTGGAGTGTTAGAGGATGTTTTTGTGAGGTTGAAATTTTTAAAGTCTCCTTCTTATTTTAATGTTCACAAAATGGAAGATGGAAGGAGGAATGGAAATGAATTTATTATATTGGAGATAAAATTCATGAAAAAAATAAAACCCATAATTAATGTACACAATAGAACATTATATATGGAGTTTTGTGGTGACATTGTCCACTACAACATTCTTGATTCCATGAAGTACCCCTCAAGAAAACACTATCATCTATCTGTTAACTCTATAAATGTACACCCATCCCGTGAAAAATATTCTTTTCATTCCCCTTATCCCCTTTATGAGTTTTCATCATTGACTGAAATTCTATGAAATGAATCATACATGGATTTATGTTGTTGTTTATAATAATTTCATGCATGTTTGTTAATTGATAATTTCTTAACCATAGTGGATCATATGACCATTGATGATAAAAAAATGCTTCAAAATTCCCATTCCTAATTTTAGGATGAATCCATTGAGAAGTT
This sequence comes from Viscum album, assembly GCA_963277665.1. NCBI lineage: Eukaryota > Viridiplantae > Streptophyta > Magnoliopsida > Santalales > Viscaceae > Viscum > Viscum album. The sequence continues at coordinate 154,247,524 of OY728166.1, read as the reverse complement.
AGATGAGATTAGTGACCTCTAAATTTCACACACACTCCCATAAATAAAAAATACCATATAATTGGAACTAAATCAATTGGATCGAGATTTAAAATATTCAGATCATGAGAATGTAAACAAGCTATCAATCTTCACTGCAAGTTCACTCCCTCGTGAGCATGAAATATGATTTAATGTACTTTTCAGGTAGTATAAACAAGATTTGGGATAAAAACATCTATAAATTATTTGTATTAGCCCATCAATGTTCACACATCATATATTATTAAATGATTAGGCGAAATCAGTGAGGAATTCACAACATTTATAGAACCCAAACCTCTTATACGTTGTTAAAAAGGAGGTAAAAAAATTATTGACTGTTGGAATCATTTACCCCATCGTAGAAATACAATGGGTATGTCCATTTCAAGTAGTTCATAAAAAACTAGTCTACTTGTAATTAAGAATGATTATAATGAATTGGTTCCATCTCATGTGCATAATAGTTGGTGTGTCTGTATAGACATTCTCCAACTAAACTGACACACTAGGAAGGACCACTTCCCATTTTAATTCATTGATCAAATTCTTGAGAGGCTAGTAGGAAAGTCCCATTAATGTTTTATTAAAGTGTATTCTAGATACTTTTTGATCTATATTTCCCTTGAGGATTAGGAAAAGAAAACCTTTACTTTCCCCCTTAAAAAAATTTCATATGACAGTATTTCATTTTCTATAATCAATGCTCTGGGTACATTATAGTGATGCATGGACAATATTTGTTTTGTATTTCAGGGATAATTTCATGGATGTATTCATGAATGATTCCACTTTTTATGGATCCTCTTTTGGTGAATGTTTGAGTATTTTAGGTTCTTTACTATGTTGTTTTATTGAAAATAATATCATATTAAATTATGAGAAATTCCATTTCATGGGGTAACAAGGTATAGTATTGGGACATGTCATTTTTGGTGATGGTGTACAAGTTGATAAATCAAAAGTGGATTTCATTTCTTCTTTATAATTAACAAAAAATGTATGGGATGTATGTTATTTCCGAGGTCATGCTGGATTTTATTATCATTTCATTCATGACTTTATTAATATTTCTCTCCCCCAATCCCATTTTCTCCAAAAGAAAAATATTATTTTTTTCATAAAGAATCTTATAAGGATTTTAATTGATTGAAATGGATTCTCATATAAACCATGGTAATCCAACCACCTTGGTTGGATTTACCATTTGATCTAATGTGTGATGCCTTTAACTATAAATTTGAGGCTTTCTTGTCACACTGAGTGGATTGAGATTCACATGTCATTTCCCATACCTCATGTATATTGAAACCTGCACAAAAAAACCAAACCACAACTAAAAAACAATTCATTAACATTCTTTATACGTGTATAAATTCTGGTCAGTCCTTTTAGGGTCTAATGTCATTGTGTTATAAGAACATGTAGCCCTCTGGTATCCCCATCTGAAACAAGAAGAAAACCCAAATCTAATTCATTGGATGCCCTCTTTCAAAAATTCAATCTTCAAATTAGGGATAAAAAGGATCATAGATTGTGGTGGCTGACCATATCAGTAGGATCCTTCCATCCTGAGACATTTACATATCCCCCTATATTCCAATAAATGACATGTTTCTTGATAAGAAAATATACTGAGGAATGATGATATTCCTTGGAATAATAATATTTTAAATTATTTTGTAGCATCTTGAAATCCTGCTCATTTGAACAAATACTAGGTCGTCCTTCTAAAACACGAGTCATGTTGGTCCATTTGTGATGACCCCAACCTTTGTTATGCAATTAGTGATAATTCCCTTCAGATTTTTGTTCCCAAAAAAGGGTTTCATACCATCATTAGATTCCTCTACACTCATTCTTTTGGGTGCCTTTTTGACCCCCAACAAATTTCTCACAAGGTCATCGATTCTGGTCATTTTTTGGAAACATTATTTCAGGATGCCTGTGATTTCTATCAATCTTGTCGTCACATTGAACGATTTGAGAATGTATCTAAAAGAAATGATATACTACAATAAACCTTATCTTCTATGAAATTTTTAATTTTTGGTGAATTGACTTTATTGGATGATTTCCAAATTCATTTGGGAAATTATATATTCATCTAGCTGTTGATTAAGTGTCAAAAATGGAAAAAACAATTCCACAATGACTCATGATTCCAAGACTATTGTAGAAATTTTAAAAACCCAACATTTTTTGTAGTTTTAAATAACCAAGGTTCAACATCAGTGTACAAGGTTCTCATTTATACAAATGAAAAATGAAATATATTTTTCATCAGTATGGGGTTTACAATCGAGTGTCTACTTCTTGTCACCCATAGAACAATGGTCCAGCCATGGTGTCAAATAGAGAGGTAAAATATATTCTTGAAAAAATGTTTCAACCCAACAAAAATGTTTATAGTATTAGACTTGATGATTTTTTTATGGTATTATTGTACATATTTCAAAACAACCATTGGAATTTCACCATATTGGCTAATGTTAGGAAATAGACATCACCTCTATGTTGAGTTAGAGAATCGGTCCAACTGGGCCATAAAACAATGAAATTTTAATCGTTCTTGTGCAATTTCTAAATGAAAATTTCATATTTAAGAGTTAGAGGAAATGATAAAAGATTCATATGAGAACACCTGTGTTTATAAAGAGAGAATCAAATCTTCTAGTTACCATCTCATCCCTCATCATCAATTCCAAATTGGGTAAGAGGTACTATTTTACAATTAAAGGTTCATGTTACATCTAGGTAAGCTTCGTTCCTACCATTTTGACCCATACAGGGTAACTAATGTTTATATATTTTCCATTGATTAGGTACAAGATGATGACATTATTAAATCCTTTACTATCAATGTGAATATGCTTATGAAATTACACGACACCCTGCCATCTTTTTCGATAGAGGAACTCCAGGATCAAGAAGAAACCTACCAATGACTTTTCTCCTTCTGTCTCACATTCTATTTTACTATAGTGAGACACGACACACTCTAGGAATGGGGGTATGGGTATATTCCTGGGTTAGTTATGAAATTTCATTATCTTTATTCGATTTATATTTTTGGATTTCTAGATTATATAATCACTTGCTTCCCCACCCCCTCACATTCTTTCCAGAATGATAATTACTTATTCTCAGTTTATCATGAAAAATGATTCTAGATTAATCATGGATGTTATTGAAAATATGTAAGGAATTTATCTATTTCATTTTGTTTCAACATTAAAAAAAAATTATAATGAAATTTGAATTTTAGAAAGAATTAAATATTTTGGTGTGGCATTGAATTGAAATTTGATTGTTTTTATATGATATAAATGGTGGTATCATTTTGAAACCTTTGAGAATAACTGTAGCAACTGTGGGAGCATCTTACGAGAATTATTTTTAAATAATATCTCTACACCACATTACAACAAACCCCGATGTGTGAAAATTTCATACAAAACAGAAGGTAAAAATAATGTAGGTTAATTTTTATCTACCTTAAAAAATGAATTTTACATTTTTTAATTATTTATCTGAACTATTTAATTATTGTAAAATATTGTCCTAGGTGTGTGTACATGTTATCTGGCTATTGTACACCCTAAAATACCCAAAAATAATTATGTAGAAAAATAAATAGTGATGGGAGTTAGGAAATGTAAAAAAATATATTGAAATATCTACTTCAGGGGATTATGTTTTCACTTCTAGGAATGCTTAAGTGATCGGGTCATGAAATTGGATTGCAAAAGATGTAGGGCAGGATCCGTGGAAATGATCATGTAAGTATATAATTTTTAAAATAACTAATATTCAGTTGATATAAAGTGGAAGGAATAAAATTAAATGGTTTTCATATACACACGTTGATAATTAGTGATAAATATTACATTTTTAATTCTTTTCATTGATTGGTATCATGTATCTCTTGGAATTTTGGTCTGATGCCAATTTTGAGAGGTATTTTTTCCATGATCATCGAGAATAACTCCTCAGTTTGATTTTTTAATTTGATAAAATTACTATCATGAATTAAATTTTCATTGAATATTAAATATTTATGAAGTTGGAAATATTTTCATGCATTATTTTTGGAAATACGAATTTTCTTAGGAGTGAAAATATTTCATTTTGGGGGTGTAATCATGTAGCGATACATTTCATTATTTTCACACTTCCACCACTGTTCTAGTTTTGTGTTTTATTAAAAATTATAAAAATAATAAAAAATTTAACAGAATTTTTTATTCAATTAGTTTGTGTTTATTTCATTTATATAGTTCAATATTACTTGTTTTGATAATTACACTATAGTTGGAGGTGATTTAGAGGGCCTGTGATGAAGTCTAAGAACAAAATGGGTCAAACTGTGCAGGATCCAATAACACCTGTGGACTAAAGAATACACATATACTAAAAAGTTCATAAAAATGTGATTATATTTTTTGATATGGTATAACATTTAATGTGCTACATTTCATCTGGTGTAATCCATGTCCAATTCGACCACTAATAGGTCCATCTGAACTGATCTGTCTAGGGAATCAAATTGGGTCAAAGTCAAAAGTGGTGTTCTGTATTCTGTCAATATTTTGAGCTATATTTTCCCAAATGGTACCAAATATTATATGTAGAGATTAAACAGGTTAGGAAACAACTTTCTAGTTTTCTAAAATGTGAGATAATACTTTATGGATGTCAAAAACAATGGCCATTGTGGTTTTACAAACTCGGTGCGCTCTAAACTAGCTTGTACTTCATCTAAAAAATGATACCATGGGAACCTAATTTGTAAGTTATGACAAGAGAAGAATACTTGGTATTTTTAGAATCCTAAAGGATCCCGATTTTAATTCAATATGGTTTGGAGGCCGTTATCCTCATAGGGGTCTCAAGGATGAAGACGAAGTTCCACCCGAGCCTCCTCCTCCTCTCAATGGCAAGCTAAATGGTGGATGATCATTTCGAGGGAGCTACACATACATGGGAGGGAGTTATGGAACATGATATTCTATTTTTTTGTTTAATTTTTGTTTTAAATATTTCACTTTTTTTAATTTTTTTGGGTTATCCTTCTAATATATTTCTATTATTTTAATTATGTGAAACACTTTTTATTTCAACACTGATTGGGTTGAGATTTCAAGTGAGAATATTGGATGGTTCTGATTGGTCATGAAAAGAATCCTGTTTGTCTCACACATACATAAGATTTAATTTTTCATTCGTATCCATTTTTCTTATTTTTTAAAACCAACCTTTTACAACACGATTGTTGTGTTAAGGGATGATTTTTTGAGCATCGTTTTAAGATGGAATGGGTATGTTGAGATCTTGTCAAACTTAAAATAAAGGATTAAATTAAACAATGTAAATTTTTCAGAACAATTAACTATAATATATTTATAGTGAACTTGAATATATATCCTTCTCTAATATTTCTAAAACACCACATTTATTTATCAACTATTAAACTCTTTAAATCATGTTATTTTTTAAAACTTTTTTAAAAACCACCCCCTCTTTTGTTCCTTTTTATTAAAAATTCACATTATAAACCTCCAACACTCTATGATATATGACCTATGTTCTTCCATAAACTATAAATAAACCTTAAAAACATAATAAATTTGATTTTTTATGACAAAACATTCAAATTTTGGAGTTGTTGTTGGGGAGTGCTTTTGTTTTTAGAGTGCATTTTTTATAAAAAATATTGTTAATTTTGTTACAATTAATTTTCATTCTTACTTCATTAATTTTTTTAGTTCATTTATAAAATATTCTTATTGTGTAGGTATGTGTATGATGTATTATACTCTATATGATTTTCCACATTTTGAACCCTAAATGAATATGATCCTATGTCAGCGACGTAATGACACACATAACAACCCTTTAAAGTATGACACATAACATCTTGGACCACTTCTTAATCCTTCATCATCTTTTGAAAAAAAATCAAGAAAAAGTAAACATGAAAAATATAGTGGAAATAAACTTATATTTAAATGAAATAACCTCACCTGATGTTGATATTCAACCCATATGTATTCAATTTCAATGTGGAAAACACAATTTTGAACAAAAAACTGGTATAATTCACTTATTGACAATATATCTTGGAATTTCTGTAGAAGTTCCACATAAGAACATAAAATAGTATCATAGTGCGTGTTCCACATTAAAAACTTATAAATTTTATAAATAAAATTTAAATTTCAAATAATTCCCATTTTTATTTTAATACACTACAAACAATTGGTTGTATTATTTTAATTCACCAACTAACAGTTGGGTGGACATGAAATGTCTGTTTCTTGAAAATTATTTTCCACCCAATCAAACTAAAACCTTTGGTAAAGAAATTTATAGGATAATACAATCACATGGTGAAACACTTCATGAATATTGGTATATATTTAATCGGTTATGTTCAAGCTGTCCAAACTATCAAATAAGTGATCAACATTAAATTTAGTTTTTTTATAAAGGTTTGGCTTATATTAAAAAAATATGATTACTGTTGTTGTAGTTTCATCACTAATTGATAAAACCCCAATTTCTACAAGAACACTAATTGATAACAAGGCACATAACACTCAACAATTAAGTTCATGGTCTAGTGTACCCATTTAAGGTGTCCATGACGTTCCATCTACCGAATTCAAGAAGAAGGTAAACATGGTGTTCGAATAGGTAAGTACCCTTTATGAAAAAATGATATTTCCCAAGGGAAATACAAATATCATACTCACATACATTGTGGTATATGATCTTATGAAACCCACTAATCCAACCAATGTACCCAATTGATAGAAACTTTTGAGATTTGAGAGGCAATATTTCCAGGCTGCCCCTATAACAAACACCATTGGTAAAAACCTAACTATCCACCAAACCTTGGGTCGAAATAAAACAAATAATATATGAAAGGGGTATTAAAAGAAACCTCAAAATACATAGAACCAGCTGAGTAAAAGTATTAATATATCACCAACATGAAATCCTCAACCACAATAATGGATTTTTTCAACAACGCCTAGAAATACCTAACACTAGTTTAGAAGACTTGATGAAACAATTTGATGCCAACAATATCCAATTCCAAAAAACTACCCAATCATCCAGAATATACCTAAATACATAATTAGGCCAACTAAATAACTCGTTGGGATAAATCCAATGTCATGGGTTAAGTACACTGCTCTCTATGACGCATTCTAACCTTTGGGATAATGTAAATGTTAGTTCCATCACCCTTTGGAGTGGAACTCAACTTAAAAGACAGATGAAACCTCCTTTAGAGACATCCCGTCTTGAGGAAAACACCATCCAAAATATTGGAATTTCTCCAAATATTGAAAATCCTTTTCTTGATAGGATCTTTTCCAATGGAAAAAGTGTTTATGTTGATGAGTTACCTAGCCAAACCATTACACTTGCATTTCAAAAAATGGCTACCAACCAAGAAAAAAACAGGAAACTAAAATCTATAAATTAATATTGGAATCATTCAAAATGTGACAGTTAACATACCATTGATCACGATCGTGAATAAAATTCCATGGTACTCAATATTTTTCAGGGATATGAGTACACACCTAAAGAGACTCTGAGGTGATAAGAAGGTAAACTTGGGGATGAATGTATCAGCATTGATATATCCATCACTTCCAAAAAAATGATATTTGAACATTCTCCATTCCATGAATTATAGGAAAGTATTCCATTTCTAATGATATGCTTGATCTAAGTGCCTTTATAAATGTGATTCCACAATCAATTAACTCTTTATTTCAGTTCAGATAACTAAATCCCACATTAATTGTTGTTCAACTAGAAAACCCGAGTGTTTCACACCCCTCTAGTGTGTTAGAAGGATGTTTATTGAGGGTTAAAATATTAATTTTTCCTACATATTTGTATGTTTTTAAAAAGTAAGATGATTGAATGAATGGACATGCCCCAATTATATTGGTGACCTCATTCATGAAAAAAAATGTTAATTAGTGTCAACAATGGTACATTATCTGTGGATTTTGGTGGTAGCATTGTCCACTTCAACGTCCTTGATGCTATGAATCACCCCTTAAAAGAAAATTCATATCTCTCTGTTAATTATGTATATGTACTCCATTCCCTTGAAAATACATATTTTTATTCCCCTGATTCCCTTTCTGAGTTTTCATCATTCATTGAAATGATAGGAAATGAATCATGAAATTATTGTTGTAGTGGTTTAGAAAAATGTCGTGCATGTTTTTAATTGATAATTTCTTGAACATAAAGGCTAACCTGACCATCGATGAAACTAATAAGTTTGTAAATGCTCATTTCTCATCTAAGGATGACACAACTATGCAGTTTGATGTAATTATTGACCTCTCACTTTTAGAAACACCCCCATTATGAGGCCCCAACCATAAAAATTACATAACATAGATTTTCAATCAAGAATTTATATTCATTCACATTGGGGATATTTTTTGGTTTTTATTTTTAGATAATTACCCCATAACTATTACATTACATCTAAATTATTTTGAATTAGACACTTAGATTATATTAACTTTTTTCACATCAATAAAATTCCTTAAAAACATGAATTATTTTCATAATAAAAATTTTCTTGAAATCTAATTTTCTCTTACCCTTCCCTATAACCTGTGAAAAAATTTCAAAAACATGGGAAGAGTATAAAAATCTCAACAAGGTTTATAAAATAATGAAAGAAAACATTAGTCCGTGAATACATTCAAATCAATGAAATCATACCTTTCACTAATAAAAAATACCCTCTTTAATATACCTCTTAAAATCATAAGATTTATGAATAACTCATAGAAGTAATAAATTATGAAGGTAACTTGTGGAATCTATAACAAACATACATTGTAGCTTTCTTATCTACGTAGGTCGTAACCTTTATGGTTACATTTGGAATACCCATCATATTATATTCCCTAAATCTTATAGGAGAAACCATATTGTTTAAATCCACCATATTACCCAATTCATTAGAGAGATATATCAGGATCACACACCCTCAGTTTATCATATAACCACCCATATATATAAACAATTCCAAATAACTATTCCATAATCATTACACATAAAACAAGCTTAAATAAAAGATAAAATTTCCACATTGTAACCACATTATATCATTTTGAAAAATTGATATAATCAAAATTTTATCAAATCCCATTTCAATACCAAAATACATAAAAGAGGTATTTGGTTTTATTTTCCCCTTATAAACATTTTGTCTTGTTAACGAATACAAATAAAAAAATAAATCTTATGGCATGAGATAGGTCGATATCTCCACATTTGGTAAAAAGAATCATTTCTTTTGTAATTTAGTATAATGTTTCATAGAAAAAAATTTCATTTCAAAAAAAATGAATGAAATTAATAGTCAAAGGGTTTTATTATATATCGTATAAAAAAATTCATGTATAAATAAAAAATATGCCTCAATGAAAAGTGATTGAGACGAAGTCCCTTACATTGAGTCTGACATGTCTCATTCATTCTATATATTCCTGAATAATAAAAAATGGTTATTTTTTACATTCTTCAGATCCTTTTTCATGTTTATTAATAATTTTATAATTATTATCCTCATGTTATAAAAATTACATAATTATTTATGTTCATATCGGCATGTTTTTCAATATTAAGTACTTGAGTAAAAAACGAACTTGTTTGACATAAATTACCCACGAGGTCAAAAGTCCATAATATATAGAATATTATTCAGTATTTAAATATAACATATATATATATAGTATATATTTATTTTAAATTTCCATAATATTTAGAGATAAGAAATTAAATTCACTGTTCATGGATACTGTAGGTCATACGTATGCATGAAATCTACTTTCATTTATATTTTATATTAAAAGAATAATAATAAAAATATATAAGTGTATATTATAATATCTGAATTATATTTGTGTCATATATGTATCATAGGTTTAATGAAACAATCCTTTATAATTTCTGTGTATATTATTAATGATTCATATCAATATAAGGGGGTAGTAGTCCACACTTTCTCAAATTAAATTATAGTATTTACAGTTCACGAAAAGAATAAAAGATTTTTTAAATAAAAATTTCAGAAGAATAGAGACCCTATAAATATAATATATATAACATATAAATATTGTTCCATCATAATGCCCACCATGAGAGGTGGTAAGGGAAAATTGAAAAATCACGATTTCGTGAGGCAGTAATTCACCGTACATAGAAACAGTATGATCGTATCCATTAGATGGAGATGTGTGTAGGTGTATTTAGAATAAGTCCCATAAAAACATCCTATAATATTAATAATAATAGTGTTTCTATGTAAGAAAATAATAATAAATGAACAGTGAATGGAGAAGTAAAATAAATGAAAAAAACATGAGAGAAGACGTTACCTCTAAATAATGTATTTTTTTTGATTTTAGACAAAAGGCTTTCTTCAATTGTCTTAGGCCCCAGGTAATACCAATAAGAGGAATGGATGTTGGGAGATTATGTGAGTAGAATTTGGATGATCTAATAGTCAATAGAGGTGTGATTAATTGTGTAGAGTTGGTGGTTATTTATAAGAGGAATGAGGGGTACTTTACGAATGTCATGAAATATTATTTTATAATAAATTTAATTTTGATTAAAAATGTCCAAATAATATTTAATTTGAATATATTATGATTTTGGATTGAATAAAAATCATCTAACTACTTTTAAAATTGTTTTGAATATTTTTTTACCATGTCTTTTGAGGTTAACCATTATTTTACCCTTTTTAATCTACCAGTGATATAATGTTATTTACACATTATGGGTTAATTTAATTACCATATCATGTAAAAAGACCCAGAAAAGTTATTTATGACATATTTGGACTTATATTAACCATTTGGACAAATATTTAATTTTTATTAATTTAATATCATTTAATAAAATATTTTATATTTTTAATTATTATTATGTCAATTTTGGACACTATTCATACATGATTTTTTACCAATTCATAACAATATTATTCCTTAGAAAAAATATTGAATCAATCCTAATATGTCATATTCACCTGTAAAATTTTTTTATGACATTAATTATTTCAAATTAAATTTATTTTCATATTTATAATATCATTTACTTGAATACTTTATTAATGAAGCAATCACTGCATCATCATTGTGTCAAAAATAAAATTATTTATTTAATGTCTAAAAATTATAATTAAAATAAAATGATGTAGAAAATATTCTATACATTCTAATGACTATTTATAGTCAAATATATAAGTTATATAACCCTATATTTAAATTTATTTAGTAAAATATACAATATTATGTTATCTTTTTCTTCACTTTAAATTAATTCTTGTAACATGTCATTATCACACCAATTTGGCTCCATGGGGTCCCAAAATTGACCCAAGGATGCCCGTGGTCAGAAATATCTCTTAAAATATGATTAAAACTTGTGTTTGGGTATTTTAATATTTTTATAATATTCTTTTTTACTCTTATTTACCATATTTACTCTTTAACCATGGTAAATTGAAATAATCACTAATGTTACTGATCATAAAGTCAAAAAATAAAATGTTCGTATTCACACAATTTGGAACTTTTAATTTCAAATATGGAATCCATTTTTCCAAATTCAAAACACATAATTAGAATAAATTAATTTGAAATTAATTTCCATTGTTAAGAAGATAAAGTGGGTATTTAAGAAATAATAAAAATGAAAATATTTGCATGTATTTATGTCCAATTTAAAAGTAAATTTACTTCCAAAGAACAAAATTTAATTTAATGCAAAAAAATAACCAAATAAAACTTTAAAAACAAATATATAACAATATAACAATATAAATAAATTATATGAAAATGAAATTTTGAATTAAAATGCATTATTTTTCTAAATTCATTAAAATATGAATTTAATCTGAAAAATACAAAATTTCAACCAACGTAAATTGTGATATTATTTATATAAATAAGTTGTTTATCTTTTAAAATAGAATATATACATGTTACAAAAACTCTATTTAAAAAAATTTTCCATCAAAAGGTTGTAAAATAACCTTTTGAAAATATTAGTGTATTTTATTCTTAAAATTGGATTAACTCTCATTTCAAGAATCTAAAATTTATTAGATAAGTGTAAAAATATTTTAAAAACATGTACAATAAATTTTATTTTGTTCTATTAATTACATCCAATTAAATTTCTCATAATTAAATAATATTTACAATAATAATATAATTATTATATTATTTTTTATATAATTAAAATTTGTGTACAATGTAAGATTTCAAAGAAACTTGTTGTTGTGTGTTATGTACGTTATTGAAAATGTGTTACCTTTCTTGTAAATAAAATATCTTATTCATAAATATTAATGGATGTGAAATATTATTATTTTAAAAATAAATCGGATCCAACAACATTCTACCTTTTGAAATTGTTTCCCTATAATTTTATTTTGTTATCAAATAAGAGGGGGAATTTATCCCTCAAAAAAAATTTAGATTCCCACATTTCCTCTTCAACCATATAGTTTATTCACAAACCATTACATGATGAACTATCTTTTTCCTCAACAAATTCTCTCTATCATCAAGAATCGAGATTGGATATTCCTCATAAAAATTATTCCCTTCCAACTGAACTACCTCTGGACTCAAAATATGAGATGGATCCGGTGTATATTTCCTCAACATTGAAACATGAAAAAAAATTGGTACCTGGGATAAACATGGAGGTAAAGCCCCCCTGTAGGAAAATAATCCAAAATTATCTAGGATTTCATAGGGTCCAAGGAACTACGGAATCAACTTTTCCATCTTACCAAAACACTTCAAACTTTTCCATGGAGAAACATTGAGAATGGCATGATCACCTACCTCGAGAGAAATACCCTTCCTCTGGTTATATACATAATTTTTATTCCCACCCTAATCTGTTCTCATGTGATTCTAAATCAACGGATCATTTTCATCCATCTCTTCTACTAATTTTGTTCGCTTAATCATTCTCTCAATTACTTCTTCCAAAAGAGCTATAGTTTAAAATATCTTTCTATATAATGCTTCAAATGATGGTATCTGTATACTGACATAAAAATTGTTATTATAAGAAAATTCAAACAAATAAATATGTTTATCCCAATATCCCTGGTAATCTATTGAACAATAAAATAGTATATACACCATTTTCTAAATTGTTAGTTCTAACTTCCCCTCTGATTGTGGATGAAAAGTTAAACTGAAATTTAATTCAGTACCAAGCAACTTCTGAGGGCCCCTATAAAAGTTCGATGTGAACCTGAGATCATGATCAGATAAAATGTAGAGGGGAATTCAATTGAACCTAACTATATCTTATATATAAAATTGAGAAACTGTATCTAGAGACGAAGTATATTAAATAAGAAGAAAATGAGGAGATTTAGTCAATCAATCGATAATAATTCAGATTGCATTGTTACATAAATATTACATTGTTAATCACACTAAAAATCCATGAAAACATTTTCCTTTTCCACTCTGGAACTAGAAAAGGGTGAATCATCCATTTAGGTAACAGCCACTCTATTTAAACCCATTGAGAAATCAAACATCTTAGGGTAAATTTAGCAATATCACTTTTCATTCTATCCCACTAGTAATACTCATGAAGATCTATGTACATCATAGTACTGCAAGGATGAACTAAAATGGATAATTATAAGATTCACATAATAACACATTCTTCAAAATTGAATCAAATTAACACAGAATCTCTTTCCAATCCTAAAAACACTAATTTTATCAATGTTAAATTCAGGTAACATACCCTTATGAACCAATTATAACTTTTTCTTCAACTCGCTATCTTTTTTTAACTTTAATAATTTTTTATGATAGAGATGATTTCACTACAACCAGAAAAAAATATAGGAATTCCCTACACCAACAACTTACAATCCAAAATTCACCAAATCAAAAACTAAAGGATCTCTTTCCAAACCTAGCACGGTTAATATAGTATTACTCTTTTGACTCAAAGTTTCATCCACATTATTTTACATCCATGGATGGTAATGAATCAGACAATAATAATTCTTAATTAATTATTCCCATCTCCTTTTACTAATGTTTAATTATTTCTATGTGAATATATACTTCAATGGTTTGGAATCTGTATATATTTTAAACATTGCGCCATACAGATGATGCCTCCAAATTTTTAAAGCAAAAAGGACAACAGGAAATTAAAATCACGTATAAGGGAATTTAACTCATGAGTTTTCAACTGACATGAAGTATAAAAATTATCTAATCATTCTTCATTAAGATACAACCAAGTCCTTTCAATGGGGTATCACTAAATATTACAAATTCACCATTTCTAGAAGATAGTTCCAAAACACAAGCATTCATCAATAAACATCTCAATTATGGAAAACACTTATCACAATATATTGTCCTAATAAACATAACCCCTTTTCGAGTAAACGTAGCCAGTGACCTACAGAACAATAAAAAAATTTCAACAAACCACTGGTAATAAGATACTAAACCAAGAAAACAACAAATCTTAATTATATTTTTTGGTCTTTTACATTCTAAACCTACATTTTTTATAGGATAACAATTTATTCCATATTTAGAAACAATGTGACAATGGAATTAAAGATTTTGTAACCAAAACTCACAGTTTTTGAATTTCCCATGAAGATTATTTTAATTCATGGTCTGTAATAAAACCATTAAATGAATTTCATGCCCCCTGTTACATTCAGAATATTATAAAACATAATTAATAAACAAAACCACAATCTTATAAAATAACTTTTGTATAATTAAATTCATAAGATCCAGGAATACAATAGGTGCATTGGTTAAACCAAAATCCAAAAATATGAATTCATAATGGCCATATATAGAAAGAAAAATGGTCCTCAGAATGTATACTTCTTTTAAAATTTATCTGATTGGACCCTGGCCTCAATCAATATTTAAAAATACTAAGCTCCCTAATGCTTATAAAACAAATCATCGATATGAGGAAAAGGATACTTGTTCGTAATAGTGATTCCATTCAAGGATATATAATCTATACAAATACTCATTGAAATATATTTATTTTTAACAAATAAGAAATGAGCACCCCATGGTGATGTGTTTGGTCGAATGAAACATTTATCTAATAACATCTGTAATTTCTTCTTTAAACCAAAAAAATCAATTTGAGTGACTTTATATGGGGGTTTTGAAATTATCTTATCATCAGGAACCTTGTTAATAGTAAATTCAACTTCTTGATCAGGTATTATATGATAAAACTCATTTTATACAACATCAAGATACTCCTTTACAACTAGTACTTCATTAATCTGAACAATTAAACTATTTTCAATAATATGTGCAATGTAACATTAATTTCCATCCTTTACTGGTTTCTCATCTTCTTGATATTTTATCAAAAGTAAGGGTTTTTTCTTGTACACAAATTGTAATTATTTATGAAAAGAAACCTACATATCTCTGTTTTCTATCATTGCATTATAAAATTAGATCCAGTCCATACCCAAAATAATTTTAAACTCTACTTGAAGAAAAACAATAAGGTTTGTTGGTATATTCATTCAACACATAATGATATGAAGGTTAATATAATTTATTTTGGTTTAAAAATTTCTGCCAAGTGTTTTTACTAAATGTTTAGGATTAATATCATGAGATGGAATTCTCAATTTACTGGAAAATTTATCATAACTGAAATAATGTGTAGACCCAAAATAAAGAAACACCTTGGAATAATCTGAATAAACAAATAATATTCCTGATACTACTTCATTTCATGGACCAACATCTATTGAAGTAGTTGCAAAGGATTTCACCAACCCTTTTTACTTGTAGTCAGGCTTCTTTCCAACATTTGTGTTATTCATCAAACACTCATTTTCATAACGACCCATTTCATTACACTTAAAACATTTTATTGACTGTAAATAAATTTTTATCAAACCACTAACCTAATAATTTCAATTAAATTATGTGCCTTATATCCCATTTTACCATTTTAGAATCACCTACTATAATTTAAAATGAACTCCCCAATGTGATTTTTACCAAAATTTTCACAAACTGTAAATATAATTTTCTTACCATCAGAATTTTTTGAAGAGTTCTTCCCTTTCATCTTCCACCTCGACCTCTTATTCTATTTTCTTTAAAAGAACACCTGATCATTGGAAAAGTCTAGGTAAACCATCTCATTACATTGAACATGATTTTGATAACATTTCAACTCATGGGAATCTAATTTTCCTAGATTCTTTGGATTTC
Source organism: Viscum album (assembly GCA_963277665.1). Classification (NCBI taxonomy): domain Eukaryota; kingdom Viridiplantae; phylum Streptophyta; class Magnoliopsida; order Santalales; family Viscaceae; genus Viscum; species Viscum album. The sequence continues at coordinate 154,231,145 of OY728166.1, read as the reverse complement.
ATCCTGAGTTAAAATGATTTATATTACTATAAATATAATGTATGAAATTTGGATAATACCTTTCTAGTCGAGTGATTTTTGTTTCATCAACATCAACTTAGTCAACCTCCATCTTCATTTTCATGAATAGTTTTCCAACATAGGTGAAACTACTTTAGAAAAATATTTCTCAAGGAACATACCTTTCTATGTATCCCTATCAAGAACAAAAATCATCTCACTATACTTATATTTTTTAAACATTTACCACCACTGATCGGCTTCACATTCAAAATGGTAAGCAGAAAGGCTACCCATTATATGTTCGGAACACACCAGGAAATTGAAAACTCGTTTCGAGTGATTTAATCCACCCTTCAACTAGCATAGGGTTAGTTGATCATCTCAATGATGGGGGATGATGACTCATGAAATAATACACTACCAACATGTTACATTGTTATTGATTTGGCTGATCTCATTCATGGACTCCACAACTATTTATAGCCTGGTTCAACTATTACATCACTACAAAAAACTATTCAGTTCTGATTCTGAACATATTTTATTGTTGATTTGGTAGGTTGTCTTCCTCTTGATGTCGTCCTATCAAAGCTACCTGATTTCATATATTATATGAGGAAATATAGTAATCATAAAATTATATATCATTTCAATATTACCATAAAGTACACATAATTTATAGATGTTTTTTTAATAATATTTTATGTTTTGAAGTACTCTAAAGTGACCAATAATACCAAGTATAAAACCCCATCCATAAATATTACTTAATATTTATATTTAATCAAGAATTTTCATTCTTTCACATTGAAGATCTTTTCAGGTTTTGAGTGTTATAAAATTAGGCTAAAAAATTAAATTACTTCTCAAATATTACAATATAGACACTTTTATTATATCCAATTTTTTAACAACAATAAAACTCCTTCAAAAAAAGAAAAAGATGAAGGCTAAAACATTACAGTCTTAATTATTGATTAAGAATTTACATTCATTCACATTAAAGATCTTTTCAGATTTATTGTTTTATAGAATTAGGCCATGACTATCACATTACATCATAAATATTACAAAGTAAACAATTATATTGAATCCAATTTTCATTGATACAAAATAAGCCCAAAAAGGATTTTTTTTCTTGATAAAAAACTTCTTCAATTATGCCTTTCTCTTAACCTTCCTTATACCATATGATTTGTTTCACAAACATGGGTTGAGCATAAAGAGCTTTGTAAAGGTTATAAAATAAGGACTGAAAATAGTAGTCCATGAATATATTAAAATCAACTAAATAATAATTTTCACTCATAAAAAATAAGAACATTAATATACCTCATGAAATCATATGATTTATGAATAACTCATAGAATTTATAAAATCATAATTATAACTTGTGGCATTCATAACATAATTACATTGTATCATTCACATCTACATAGTGTGTAACCTTCATGGTTACATTTGGAATACCCATCACAGTAAATTCTATGATTATATTTGGGTAAACCTTAACTTTTAACTTAGTCATGTTACCCAACGAAATTGAGAGATATATTAGGCTCATCGGTCCTAGGTTTATCATGGAACCACTCATATAGGAAAACAATGCCCATGAACTATATGATAATCATAACACATAGAACAATAATAAAAGAAATATAACATTTCCACACAGTAATCACAATATATAATTTTTAGATATTAACAAAATAAATAATTTATAAAAACCAGTTTCAATACCAAAATAAGTAAAATGGGTATATGGTATTTATTTTCATTTTAAAAACATTACTTCTTGTTAAGGAATCAAAATATCAAATAATGCTCGTGGTCGTGGAAAGGTCGTTGTCGCGGATTACGTTAAAAAGTAACATTCTTTTTGTTGTTTAGTAAAATGCTTCATAGAAAAAGAGTCCTTTTTAAAACCACTAAATGAAATTAAAAGTAAAAGGGCATGATTATATTCCATATAAAATAAAGTCATATAGAAATCAAAATATTCCTCGATTAAAAGAGATTGAGACGAGACCCATTACCATTAGTTTGACTTGTCTCATTTTTTCATTATATTATTGAATAATAAACATATGTTAATTTATATTTACATCAGAACCTTTTTCATGTTTATTATTAATTTTATTTTACATATCATTATGTTATGACAATTTGATAATTATTTATGTTCATATCGGTCAGTTTGTGGATATTTTGTACTTGAGTTGAAAATGATCTTGTTTGATGTAAATTGTCCATGTTCTGAAAAGTAAATCATCTCCATAATATTATTCATTATTTTAATATCACATATATCTAGTATATATGTATTTATAATTTCCATAATATTTGTAGGTATGAAATTACATTCACCGTTTAGGGAGAAGGTAGGTCGTACGTATTCATGAACGCTACATTCATTTCATTGTCATATTAAATGAATAATAAAAAAATTATATAACTGTATATTATAATTATAGTATTATGTTTTTAATATATATGTTTCATATGTTTATTAAATCCATAATTTATGCGTTTCATTTATAGATTGAATGAGTAATTTCACTTTAAGGGGACGATAATCTACACTTCCTCAACTGAAATTATCATATTTACACATCTTGTAATACATAAATATTTGATTTAAATTAAAATTAAAAAATCAGAGAGACAATATAAATATAATATATATCATATATAAATACCATTCCATTATAATTTTAATGATGGTAAGTGGTAGGGGAAAATTGAACAATCATCATTTTGGGTGGCAGTAGTTCGTCATAAAAGAAACAATATGTTTGTATCTTTTAAATAGATGTGTGTGTATGTGTAGTTAGAATACTTACCATAAAAATATCCAAGTATATTTAGGATACTATATTTTTATTTAATCTATGAATAATATGATCATATGGAGTGGAGAAGGAAAATAATGGAAATGAACTTGAGATAAGACATTACCTCTAAATCTGGCATCTTTTTATTATTTGAGCGAAAATGCTTTTTTTAATTTTGTTTTTCCCAAGGTAAGTCCTCTATGAGCAAGCAAGGAATGTTGGGAGATTATTTGATTAGAATACATATGAGCCAATGGGGTTGAGAAGTGTGAGTAAGTGGGTATAGTTGGTGTCCTTTCATAAGATGGAGGAGGGGCACTTCAAGAATGTCTTGAAATTTTTTTTATTATAAATTCAATTTCAATTTAAAAAATCCCAAACTCATTTAATTCAAAGATTTAATGATTTTGATTTGAATAATCATCCTCCAATAATTTTCAGACAAGAGTGAATATTCTGTTATCCTAATCTTTTTAGTTTAACCCATATTTTACCATTTTTAATCTTACAGTGATAACATTTTATTTACACATTGTGGGTGAATGTAATTACCATATCATATCAAACGACCCAAAAAAAGTCATTTATGACATATTTTTACCAATATAAACTATTTTAAAGAATATTATATTTTTATGAAATTAATATCATTTAATAAACTATTTTATAATTTATGTTATGAATTTTTCCAATTTTATACACTATTCATACATGACATTTTAAAACATCATAACAATTGTATTCCTTATAAATACATTATATCAATCATATAATTATATATTTACCTATATAATTCTTTTATGACATTAATTATGTCAAAAAATATTTATTTTAATATTTATACAATTATTTATTTGAATTCTTTTATTAATGAAAAAATAACTACAACATCATTGTGTCATAAATAAAATTATTTATTTAATTTATAAAAATTGTAAATAAAATACCATCATGTTGGATATATTTTTATATTTCTAATTACTATTTATATTCAAGGATATATGTTATATAAACTTATTTTAAAAAATTAGTAAAAGATACATGTTTAGGTTATATTTCTCTTTACATTAAATTGATACTTATAACATGTCATTATAACACCCATGATTCTCCATAGGTTCCAAAAATCAAACCAAAGATATCTGTGGTTGGACATATATCTTTCAATAGTATTTATAAATGTGTTAAGTTTGTTTAATATTTTTATAATAATATTTTAACCCTTATTTATCTGATTTAACTTTTAAACAGAGTGAATAATAATAATTACAAAAGTTACTTTTCAGAATGTCCAAAAATAAATGGTACCTATTCACACAATTCGTACCTTCATATTCCAAATATTGTATCCATTTTTTAAAATTCAAAACACAGAATCAGAAAAAATTAATTTAAAATTAATTTCCAGGTTTAAAACTAGAATTTAGGTTTTAAAGAAATAATAAATATCAAAATACTGACATGTAATTATGTACAATTCTAATGGTAAATTACATAAAATAAACAAAATTGGATTAAATGAAAAAAATATCTATTTATACTTTAAAAAAATTTAATAGAACAACCAACTTATATAAATTTATTATATAAAAAGGTCGTTTTGAATTAAAATGTTGTATTTTCCAATATTCATAAAAATATGAATTTCATGAATAAAATACAAAAATTTCAACCAAAATTAATTTTCATATTCCTTCTCTAAAGAAGATGTTTTTTTTGTAAAATATAACATATAAAAGTTATAAAACCTATATTTAAAATGGGTTCTCTATCAAAAGGCGGTAAACCAAACTTTTCAAAATATTAGAGTATTTTGTGATTAAAATTGTATTAATTTTCATTTTAAATCTCTAAAATTTATTGGATAAATGTAAAAATATTTAAAAGCTTGTATAATCATATTTTAGATAGTTATTTTCATTCTTTCCAAAACTATAACTAGGCATTAACTACCATTTAAAATAATATAAATAATATTATACTATTTTTCAATATAATTCAACATTGGGTGAAATATAAGATTTCAATGAAACTTTTTGTTGTATGTTGAGTATAATATCAGAAAAAGAGTCCTATTTAATTTAAAAACAACATCTTATTCATAAAATATTAATAGTAATGAAAAATTATTATTCTATAAGTACTTGGGATCCAACACCCAACAATCCAAAATCCCCTCAAATTGGAAAAAAATCACCTCAAGATTTAAAATATTCATATCTTGAGAATGGAAACAAGATTCATGTCTTCATTGCTATCTAACTCCCTCTTGAGTATGAATTGCGACTGCTTGAACTTTTGTGGGAGTATATACAAGCATTGGGATGGACACTTGCAGATATTCTAGGTATTACCCCATAAATTTTCAAACATTAAATATTCTCAAATGATGAGGCTAAACTAGTGAGGTAGTAACAACATAGACTGAACCCAAACCTATTATATGTGGTTAAAAATGAGGTAACAATATATTGGCTTCTAGAATCATTTACCCTGTCACTAACTGCCAATGGGTTAGTGCAGTTCAATTAGTTCTTTAATGAACAGGTCTAACAGTAATTAAAAATGAAAAAACGAATTTGTTTCAACATGTTTGTGGAATAGTTGGAGTGTCTATATAGACTATCATTCACTAAACTAACCCATGAAGAAGGACCATTTCACGTTTTCATTTATTGAACAAATTCTCGAGTGGATGGCAGGGAAGTCCCATTAATATTTTCTTGATGGGTATTCTGGATACGTTCATATCCATATTTTCCTCTAGGATCATGAAAAATATATCCTTTGCTTTCCCATTCTGAACATTTTCATATAGAAGGATTCCATTTGGTCTATAAAATTCTCTAGGTACATTCCAGTTTGGCATGGGTAGTATTTTTTGGATTTCCTAGTGAATTTATTGAAGTATTCATGGGTAATTCCACTATGTATGGATCCCCCATTGATGAATGTTTGAGTAGTTTATGTTCTGCCATATTTCACTATATTGAAATGAATATAATATTAAATTGTCAGAAATGCCATTTTAGGGTTCAAAAAAGGTATAATATTGGAACATTTCATTTTTGGGTATGGTATCCAAGTTGATAAATCAAATTTAGGTCTCATTTAGTTCTTATAGTTCCCCAAAAAATGTATGAGATATATGGTATTTCCTAGGACATGACAGATTTTACCATCGTTTCATTCATGACTTTAGTAATATTTTACTCCCCCTCTCCGATTTTCTTTAAAAAGAAAAATGATTTGTTTTTGATAAATTTTGTGTGAATTATTTTAATAAATTGAAATAGAGTCTCACATCACCCCCGATAATCCAACAACCTTGGTGGGATTTACCATTTGAGCTCACTTGTGATGCCTCTGACTATGCAGTTGGGACTATCTTATCACAACGAGTGGATCGATCTCCACATGTCATTGCCTATTCCTCATGTACATTGGACCCTTATTAAAAAAGCTACACCACAGCTGAAAAAAAATTCATTTCCATTGTGTTTTCATTGGATAAATTCTGGTCAGGCCTTTTAGGGTCTAAAGTCGTTGTCTTCTCAGACCATGTATTCCTCCAGTATATCTTTAAGAAACTAGAAGCCAAACCACATCTCATTTATTGGATGCTCCTCCTTTAGAAATTAAATCTATAAAATAGGGATAGAAAACCAGAAAATGTAGTGTCTAGTCATATTAGTATGATCCTACCATCCTTAGACATTTACACATCCCCTTGTATTCCCATAAATGACTCGATTCGTGATTAGAAACTATACCTAGAATTAGATCTTATTCCTTGGTTTTCTGTAATTTTAAAATATTTCGTAACTTCTTGAATGTCTTCTCATTTTAAAAAAATCAGGGTTTCCATCTAAAACATGAGTTTTGTTGGTACATTGGGGATGAACCCTACCTTTGGAACAGAAGTAGTGATCATGTCCTCAGGATTTGTATTCCCGATAGTGAGTTTCAGTCCTCCCTTCGGTTCAACCACATTCATAATTATAGGGGAAACTTTGGTCCCCAACATACTTCTCACAAGGTCCTCAATTCTGCTATATTTTTCCCAAAAAAAATTTATGATTCCCATGATTTCTTTAAATATTTTCCACAATGTTAAAGAATAGGAATGTCACCAAAACAAATGAAGTTTCATAGATTACCATACACTTTCATAAAAAAATTTATGTTTGGGGCATTGAATTTAATGGACCACTCAACAATTCATTTGGGAAATTGTACATTTTGCTAGCATTTGATTAAGTGTCAAAATGGGTAGAAGAACGCCCCACACTTAATGATGATTCAAATACGGTTGTGGAATTTTTTGACAACCCAAATTTTTTTAGGTTTGGATTATCTATTTTCATCATTAATAACCATATTTACCATTTTTCTAACCAAACAATGAAATATATATTGCTTCTGTATGGGGTTGAACATAGTGTGTCTACTACTTATCACCCACATGCTAATGGTCAATCCGATTTGTCGAATAGAGAGGTAAAATAGATTCTTCAGAAAATGGTTCATCCTAGGAGAAATGATGGATTCTTAGACTCGATGATTCATTATTGGTTTAAAATATTTCTTTGAAAACTCCAATTGGAATTTCACCATATTAGCTAGTGTTTGGAAAGAGTTGTCACCTCCTTATTGAGGTAGATCATTGGGACTACATGGGAATCAAACAATGCAATTCAAATCATTATGCTGTAGGTACTAAAAAGTAGTTTCAAATTAAGGAGTTTGAGGAAATGAGAGGAGAGTCATATAAGAACTTCATTATTTATAAGGAGCGATCCATGGCTTCCCATGACCATCTCATCCTTCACCCTCAATTCCACATTGGGCTGAAAGTCATCCTTTATAATTCAAGGATGGAGTTTCATCCATGTAAGCATAATTCTTGCAGATTTAACCCATAAATTGGTACTAATGTTTATCCATTTTCAGTTTTTTAGATACAAAAATGAATAAATTAAGGAAACCATCACTATCAATGGGAAGCAACTTAAGCACTTCCACAAATTCATTTTTGGAGTTCTCGATGGAGGATATCCAAGTTGAAGAGGGAACCTACCAATGAAACCCACTGAGTTTCATCCTTCCTTCCCACATTCTATTCTATTAAATTGATGATAATACACATTTTATGTGTGTGGGGGATATTATATTCATGGGTTATTTAGGAATTTCCATCATCTTTCTTCATTTTCATTTTTTGGCATAATGGACTGTATTGTCACTTGTTTCCCCCCATTTTCCTCTGCCCCTCACTTTTTTCCGCCAATGTTAATTTTTTTATGCTTACTTTATCATGGAAAATGATTCCTGCTTAATTATTGAAGTTATTGGAAATTCCTATGTAATTTCTCAATTTTATGTTGTTTTATCATTCAAAAAAATCCGATGAAATGTTCATTTCCGTAATAATTATATACTATGGTGTGACATTATCTTGAAATTTTGTTATTTGTCGATTATATAAATTATTCTATCATTTTTAATCCTTTGAGAAGAACGGTACCCTTTGGGAGAACATTTTAAAGGAAAATCATTTCCCCAAATCACTTTATGCATCGTTGCACCCTGCCATGATGTGTGAATATTTCATTCTTAATATAAGGTAAATATTTGTTAGGTTATTTTTATCTACCTTGAAAATTGATTTTTCCATATGTTGATTCCTTATCCAATATTTTTCATTATTGTACCAGATTAACATATGCATGTGGACCTGTTATCCAGCTGTTGAACACCCTAAAAACTCCAAAAATAAATAATAAAATAAAAAACATTAAATATTGAAGGGTTTTATGAAATTTAAAAAATATGGGGATATATATGTTGGGATTTTATGATTTGACTTCTGGGATTGTTTAAGTGAGTGGGTCTTGAAATTTTATTGTAAAGGATATAGGTAAGGTTTTGTGTAAAGGATCGTGTAAGAATATAATTCTTAAAATAACATCTATTTACTTGATAAAATGGTGAAGGAATATCATGAAATCTTTATCACACACACATGTGGAGAACTATTAACATGATTAACTTTTGAACTGTTTTATTTTATTTGTATCATTCATCTCTTGTAAATTCATTCTGATACAATTTTAAGACGTCTTTTTCTGTGATCACTAAGAATAACTCCTATGTGTGATTTTTTCTATGATAACATTTCTATCAGAATTAAGTTTTCATTTAATTTAATATCTTTATAAGGTTTAAAATATCTACATGCATAATTTTTAGTAATATGAATTTTCCCAAGAGTTAAATTTTTTATATGTGGGGGTGTGATAATTAGTGATTCATTATTTTATTCTCACCATTAGACCATTGTGAAAATCTTATTTTTTATTGAAAATTATTAAAATAATAACAAATTTAACTCCCTGTTTGATATAATTATTTTATAATTATCACTATTAAAAAGTTCCATGTTACTTGTTTTGATAATTAAATTGTAGTAGGAGGTGATTTTGAAGGCCCATGATGAAGTCCAAGAAAAAATGGTTCAAACTGCATAGGATCCAAGCACGTGAGTGTCCTGAACTAAACACTACTACCAACACGAGCATCCAAATGGGATTAAATTGTGTGATATAATACGATCATTTATGGGATACATTTCATCTGAAGTTATCCAAGCCCAATTCATCCACAAAAAGGCACATCCGAATAGATCTGTCTAGGGAATCATATCAACACAAAGTTAAAATTAGTGTTTCATATTTTGTCAATATCTCAAGATTATGTTATCCAAATGGCGCATCATTTTCTGTGGTGATATTAAATAGGTGGGTAAACTAAATTATAGTTTTCATCAAAGCGGGATAAGACTATTTTTTTGTCAAAAATTACTATCAAAGAGGATTTACACAATCTATGTTCCTAAATCAACATCCCACTTTTCCTATAAAATGATACCTTGGTATCCTAATTTTTATGTTCGGATAGGAGGTAAATTTCTATAATTTTAGAGATCCAAAGGATTACTCTACTTGTAATAGAATTGTTTAAGGCCCCTATCCTCATATAGGGATCAAGGATGAAGTTGATGTTCCATCGGAGCCACCACATCTTGTCGATGGTGAGCTAAATAGTGGATGGTTGTTCTAAGAGAGTTACACATACTTGGTAGGGTGTTTTGGAACTTTTTCTTATACTAGATTTTTGTAATGTGAATGTTAAATATCTCAATTATATTTAATTTTTATTTTATTCTCCTTAGAATATATTTTTGTTGTTCTAATTAATTAAAACAACATTTATTTCTACTTTGATTGGGTTGAGATTTCAAGTGGGAAACATAGGTTTTTCCAATTGGACAAGACAATAATCAACTTTATCTCACAAATAAATAACATTTAAGTATGATTTTTTAGCCATTTTTTATTTATTAATTACTAAACATTAATAACAGGATTGATGTGTCATGGGGTTCTTCTTCGAGCATCATTTTCAGAGGAAAGAGAGAATTCGAGATCTTGAAGACCCTCAACCATAGAATATCATTAATCTATATAAAGATTTCAGAAGAATGAACTATCCAACATGTGTGGTGAATGTGAAATGATATCCTTATTTAATAATTCTAAAACACCACCTTTATTTATCAACTATCAAACACATTAAATTAACTCATTTTCTAAAAACTGTTTTCAAAACAACCCTTTTATTTTGATTCTATTTATTAAAAATTCACACTATAAACCACCAATGATCCTTGAGAGACGACCTAAGTTTTACCCTATACTATAAATCAACATTAAAAACATAATCAATTTATGTGTCATGGAAATGTGTTCAGAAACCTTAACAAGTGCAACATAGTATGAGATGATTTTACTCTACCGTCACTATGTACAAGTAGTTAAATATTCAATAGAACGATATGATGTGCATATCATTGATATAGATTCATCATACAGTTTTAGAAAAAACTGACAAATGTAGATGATCTTAAATAAAGAACTTGTTAGTAGGTAATTGATCATTAACATAGTGCAAGATACTTCTTTTTTAAATAGTAAAAATAAATTAAAAAGTGTTCCACAAGGATTCTTTTTATGTATTTTTAGAGAGAATAAATATGTATAGATCATTATTTTCTCTCTTATTCAAATTTATAATAGCGATATCAAGGAATTATGTACATTATATTTTTGACATGGGAAGAGTTTTATCACACATTATAAACATTAATGTGACCTATTTATAGTGATTATAAATATCCAATAGTTATAGCAGATCCCCCCCCTTTGGAAATTCATAATTAAGTGAGGTAAGAGAATTCATGAATATCTCCAAGAATATCACAATTTTTTTTAGAAATAAATTTTGAAATAAACCATGTCAAATTAATTTAAAATATTTTGATACTTTTGCATCGACATTGAAATATAGTCTAAAAATGATTCAAATTATCATTTAAACAAATCTTAAAAAAGTTGAAATAATACTATTAATATTACAACAATATCTATATGAAAAATTAAATATTTGAAATTAAATAAACCAGTTTCCTCTAACTTATATGAAAAAAAATTATGTTAAAATAATCCAATAATTTTTATCTTTCAACTCTGCAAAAAAACCATTGATTTTTTACCATAATCCTTAGATTTTATCATAATTTATCCCAATGATAAACCAAAAATAATAATAAAATTTAAATATTTATCAAATATAAATATAAATATCATTTAGAATATTTTACCGTAATATTCTACAGTCTTGCATGTTGTAGACTATAAACGCTTTCCACAAGGAATGAATTATCTCTCAATCATGAATATCAATCTAATTTTTTTATCCTCAACATATGATTTCGTTTATATTTTTCATTCAAATGAAAACTATTCCTCAACTATATTGTTTGGATGGTATAAATTGTGCTCTAATAAAATTCAATTTGTATGTGAGTGATCATAAAGTTCAAACATATCCACCAACAATCTAGTTACACTACTTAAGCTCTAATATGAATTTCTTTCAGGGAGTACCATCATGTTGCAGAAGATTTCATTAACTTTTATAGCTGATATGCATGAGGTTAGGGAACATATTGAGTTGTGATGTCTTGTTTGTCTAAGATACATGATGTAGTGATCCTCTATCGACTGAGGTATCTACCTAAATCATGAACTATAGTATTGAACTTCATTTTTTGGTATGTGATATGGAAGTTATCACTTATATTATAAATATCATGTATCTTATATACATCACATAAATAGGGTGATTCTTTTATACTTTTAGAGTTTTTCAAATAAATTCATTCAAGGAATGGATGAAGAAATGATGATCCTCATCAACTAGTGTTATCAGTTGGAATGAAGGTGTAACGTGAGGACGATATTTTACTCTAATGTAAGTATCAAACCAAGAATTTTTAGGATCATGAACCTTAATTTAAACATAAATTTCATTCTCATACAATACCAATATAGGAATGAAACCTTACTTAGTGATCAACATAGGGATGAATCCATCAAAAGAATATACATCCCAAAATTACAAAACTATAAAAAAAATTAGATTTTTTTATCTAAATATTCAAAATCCAACCATGAATGATTATATTTATTTAATTATGGCTCTTTTCCAATGGATTAACAAGCACAATAATCTGACATCTATAGAATAAAATATCATTGAAAAAAAGTATAATAACTATTATAAAATACATCTAAGATGAAACTATATAGAATGTTTGATGTTTTATTGAGAAAAAAAATTGTTCTCCTTCAAGGATATTTAATTAAATCCAGTTAAATTTATTAACTATATGTGGATCCATGTTTCTCATGATTCTGATAGAATTAAAATATATAGAAAATTAAATATACTAAATTTTAAAAATTATAGGATACAAAATACCTAAAATGATGCTGAAAATTCTATAATTTTTTAGATCATAAAATATATCTTTTTTAACTTTCTCATATATTAATTACATTTAGATAAATCACTTGCATATACTACATGGAATGTTTCACACAAATAGAAGTAATTTATCTTGAATTATTTTTAAAATTAAGTGGTAAACATAAACTAAAAAACTATAATGTAACTGAAACTATTATAACAACATCAAATATTTTTTTAAACAAATAAAATCAACTAATTTAAATTTTTACATAAACCGATAGAATGAATAAATGATTTCAATATTTCTAGAGAAACAAACTAAGTAATAATATGATCCATATATCTTCAAATATAAATTACTTACAGATAAATAGTTAATAAAAATTTTACAAAACAAAATTATTATTAAAAAATGGGTCTATGTAATTATTAAAACAATGATTCTAATTACAACAAAAAGGATCCACTATATAATTTACCCCTTTTTGATTGTTTCAAAATTTGAACCCTCTACCTCCCTCTTTATAAGGATCAAAAAGAGGAGTTAATGAGAAACACATGTAAAATATGTTCACAACACATCAATCAAAATAAACTACCCTTAATTCATTTATCTATTAAAAAGATAAAAATTTATAGTTAAGAAGATATAAAAACATTTAACATAATATTCAATTAATAAAAATATTTTTTGAAGGACATAAATATGTATCAAAAAAATTTACTGATGCTAAAAATATTAAATATATAACACAAGTTAAATAATTAAAATAACATCCTCTTATACTTTACATTAATATTTAAGATATTCTAGGAATTGGAATAAAATATTTTAAAATAATTTTAATTTAAATACTTAGGTGCATTCCATTTCAGACTAAAAGATTTTTATATAATAATAGAACATTTTATCACATACAGTAATATATTAATTTTTCTCATGAAATTAATTTAAATAGTAATACATTAAAAAAATTTATAAAATAAAAATTACGTTTTAATAGACTTACACATGCCAACATAAAATTTAAAAGATCATGCATCATTTATACCAAATAATTCATTGATTTAATTCATCACTTAAAATAATAGAGAATGAAAATATTTAATATTTCAAGCATTGGAATAATAAAATATAGTGGGATAAAAGTAAAAAAAATTAAAATCAACTCTCACCTTATATAATAAAGGCAGTTTACATAAAATTAAAATATAAATAAAATAATTCTAGAATTTTAATAGTTCTACCACTAAGGATCATCCATTAAAAAATTGAACCACATTATTATTGTTATATTTTTTTTGAAAGAGTTACAATTCTAATAAAAATTAATCTACATATATCTAATGATTCTACCTAATTATATAACAATTACGTTATATGTAATAAACCTAATAATTATAAAAAAAGTCTCGTTTGGTAATCATATACTTTTAGTTCTGGTGGTGTTATAACTAATGATTTTGATAACCATATCTTCTTATTCGGAGATAAAATTTGAAATTTAGATTTAGATAAATATTTGTAATAATGGAAATTATTTAAACCAAAAAATTGAGGATTTATAAAAAATTAATTAGCATAATTTCTTTTAATACCATAATAAAAAAACTTATAGTATTCTTTCTTTTTCATCTAGAACCTGGTACCAAATAATTTATATATAATTTAGGAATTTCTTCATTAAAACCAATACAAAACCTTCCTCTAGAAATTTAATTCTTATTCATAAATTAATTTAAATTATTCTCCCCCTTGATAATCATACTAGAATCATTTTTTAAATAATCAACATCATCCAATAATTCATTAATTTTATATTCTCGAAAAACACAATAATTTTTGGAATAATTAGATATTAAAAAATGAATATCCATTTTCAAACTCTCTTTTTCAATAGAAATAATATCATGAGATTTTTTGATTTTTATACACTATTTATATAAGGATTAAATGTTTTTAGTATTCATAGTTAAATATTTATTATGTTCACAAAATTAAAAATAAAAAAAAAATTATAAATTTGAGAGAAAAATAATTATACCACATCAACATTATCCATAATACATAGATTTACCTTATTGTTTCATAATCATCCGTAAATACTAAAATATATTCACCACTAAAATATTTTGACACACCCTAGGTCGCCTTTGTTATTTTAAATTAATTTATTTTATAATATAATTTCCTTTTAGATTTACAAAAAGGAAATTTATATCTCAAATAACCTTTATTTTTATATTCCTAGCATCTATCTTCCCTCTCATTATTATTATTTAGTTTATATATTCTATTTTTTACATAATTATGAATTTTTTAGCATGATATAATTACTATTCATATAATCATGAATATAAAATATCTAAATAAGAATGTTCATCCGTTGAAACATTGAGTGAACCATTCAAATTTTTATTGAAATATGATTTTCTGTTACATTTTTAATCTCATCTTCATACATAATTAATGTCCATTAAATTACTTTTGTATTAAATAATTATTTAATGTGTATTGTTTAATAGAATCATAGATTCCATTCCAGTTCTATGGTAATACTCTATGTAACTTTAACACATGATCTAGTTCTATATTTAGAGTTCCCAAGGTAGAAACATCTTCAAGAAATTATTTCAATCTCATTTGGAGAATGTTATTTTTTATTATATAGAAAACCACAACGGTTTTAATCATTTTTTAAGTTGTCTTACACTAGAAAACTTGATTAAATTCATCAATTACTAATCCATAAATAATATTGTTCATATCCCTTTAATTTAAGTCATAATCATCCACTTGAGTATCACTCCACCTTTCAAGTTCACCTTTTATAATCACACATGGTTTGATATCATTGAAATAAATAGTTAATCCATGATACTTCAAAAATATAACAATGTTATATTTTTAGGAAAAATAATTGTCACCATTAAACTAAGGAGCCTGGATTATCAATGTACCATATATTATATCATCTAATAAAATTATTTTTCATCTAGATCAAAAATACAAGATTGTAAAGGCCAAAATAAATATTAAATATTCTATAAAATATTTGACAATTAATACTATAATTACTATAAAGTAGAAACACTATAATACATTCAAAGATTTATAGAAAGATAAATATATCCAATGGAGGTCGGCCTTTAATCCACATTTTGGCCAGTGATTTCGTGGTTGATGAAATAATATAGTGGAAAATTGTTCCCTCGTAAAAATCTATGCAAACTAAAAATGTCCATCTTCAATTAAATTGATCGATAAATTATTTATTAAACATATGTAAATAATGAGAAAATTAAAAAAAATATAATATTAGGAAGTAAGGATTTATAGTGACTGGAGGCACAAAAGTCTCCTAATATACTCCAATAATTCTCTCTCCACAAGATTGTAGATTTTCATTACGAATGAATTTTTTATATAGACTACAAAAATTAACTGAATGATGTTTACACCATAAAAAAAGTCAGTTTAATTTTTATGGAACCTCAATAATAACATATTAGTATGATATGATGACAATCTACTAAGATTGATTAAAAGTATTCAGCACTTCAGTACAATGCGATGAGATGTAGATTGTCAAAATAGAATTGGAAGATAATTGGATGAGAAATTTTAATCTATATATGGTATTCAAAAATTAACACCAACATAGCCAATGGATCATTAATTTCATGTAGGATTCTTCTTCTTAAAAAAAATATTTAAATAAAGATAGTTGTATAAGACTTCATATTATTTATAGTGAGATTGAATCAAGATGTTTAGAGAATTATTGTATCTCTTATTTAAAATTATATCATCAATATGAAACTCTAAATAACATTTTATTTTTAACATAGAAAGTGGTTTTCACACACTTTGAACCTATCAGATAAATATTTCTTGAAAATAAAAATATCCAATAGTTGTAGAAACTCCCCCTCCTTCAAAAATTCAAAATGAATTGATTCATGAAAATTCATAAATATATCTAATAAAATAAAAATAGAATAGAATTATTTTATTTTGAAAATAATCTTCAAAAAAACTCATTCAAACAAATATAAACTCTTTTGATATTTCATCATCATAGTTGATTGATCCTCAAAAAAAGATTCATATTCTAATTCAACACTTCCTTTAAAACAGTTAAAATAAATCTTTCAATCATAAAACATTATCCATATGATAATTTAAATATTTATGTTTAAATAATATGGTATCCTCCAACTTCTCTGGAAAAAAGTGATGTTAAAAGAATCCAATAATTTATATATTAAAATTTTCACCAAAACATTTTTAAACACTTCGATCGCAATCCGTATATTTTATTAGAAATTATCTAACTAACAAACCAATAATAATAATCCAAATAAAAATTACATAGATAAAAATATCAAAATCATTTGAAACAAAGTACTATTAGCTTTAAGGTTATTCAAGTCATATCTTGTTAACACTTTCCATAATTAAAGTGTTCTCTCTCAATCTTTAATATAAAAATAATATCATGATCCTCCACCTATGATTATATTTATATGATTATTTCTTATGGTGAGTCATCCCACTCTATAAAGATTATAAAATGAACCCAAATTATATCCAAATAATAGGTGGTGGACCTTCATGTTCAAGCATATACACCAACAGTGTGGTTCCTCTTCTCTTGTTGTAATATAAAATCCGTGCATAACATACCATCAAGTATATGAACTATTAATTTACTTATATATCTTATATATATGAGGTAAATATCAATGATGAGTTTAGAGCACATATAGGTGTGAAACAGTTCATACAAAGATCCTCCATGGGGTGATGTATCTATATAAAGTAGGAACTATAGTATAGAGCCTCATTTTAAGCATATGATACACAAGTTATATCCAATATTATGAATACCACATATATTTTATAAATCACTTGTATAGGTTGATGAAATTATTATATTGGAGTTTCATAAATAAATTCAGGTGTGATTATGGTTAATCAAAAATAATAACCATCAATAAGTGTATTTAATTAGCATACAAGAATAATTTGAGTTATATCTTCCACAGAAACATATTTTTGGTTTGTACTGTAGGGAACATATTCAATTATAAATTAGGAATCAAATCATTAAAATTTTAGGATAATGGGAATTACTTTCAACATAAAATTTGGGTACATTTAATACCATCATGGAGATAAAGCTTTACTTAGATATCAAGGTAGGGATGAAAACTACTAAAAATATATAATTACATAAATTATAAACAACTATGATTTTTATAGAATTTTGACAATAGATTCATAATCCATACAAAATTAATTATATTTAGTTAATTTTGAACCCTTTTCAATGGGTAAAAAATTTCATGAATCTATCATCCACAACTCACTATGTCACTGAAAAATAGAAGTAAAATAAAATATGAAAAATTATCTAATATTAGAAAAATTATAGAACTTAGAAAAATTTATTTATCATAAAAGAAAACATTTTATAAATACATGTAAATTAATGAAACGTAGATAAATATATTTGATATATGTATGACTAATTGTTCTGTGATTAAGATATTTTCTGGTCATATTTTCAATTAAATTTTGTAGACATAAAAATCTGTAGACAGTAGAATCCATAAAAAGTTTTAGAAACAATAATTAATTTTTAGAGAACCATATATATCATATCATAATTTCATTTGATGAATAAAATTTAGATAAATCTCGGGGATATCCAATGTTACAATTTTTGTTCAAATAATATCATTTTATATTCAGATATTATCAAAATATATTGGATCTCATCCAATAAAAACATCATATATAATACAAAACTTATAACATATTTAGATAATTATTCCCCATAGATAAAACTTATTTTGAATTTGATATAAAGAAGTAATATTTATATAACCTTGTAATCATTATAATTGAAAATTTTGAATAAGAATCCAATCACTATTTCGTCAGATATATATAAAAAATATTTATATTAAATGTGAAATAATCAAAAAACGTATTTAAAAAAATGGGTTGAATTAATTATGAAACCCATGATAATAAAAGAAATTAAAAGGTCCCTCTCAACATATACATTGTGTTACTCCAATTTTTCAGCACTTGTATATTATATACATATGAATTTATTAGAGGGGGAAAATTATATGTTTTTTCTTCCACATGAATTCATCCGCACTTGAATACCTCTCACGTGACTTATCTAGGAAAATACACAACCCAACACCTCCAATGAGACAAGTGAACATAGATGGTTGAAAAGCCATTCAGCCCATCAATGGTTCCAAAATCTCAAAACTGGGTACCTGGAGGTCTAGTATATAACATAAAATCTAATGTATAGAGAGAGATATGAGTTCTAATTAATAATTTTAATAAAAATCTGGGATATATAAATCATAATAAATCTCAAATATTTGTTCAAAATTTCCCCACATTTAGAGACAATCAATGATTAAAATGATTATATTGTATTACAAAAACCCTCAACAAATAATGATTTTAAAACTAAAGAAGGTATAAAAGCTATGTAACTCCCCCCATTAAACATAACAAGCTCCCATTAACATCACATAGTTCATCCAAATTACCCTGAAACATAAGGTTTAATGGTGAAATCCTTGAACAACCATAGTGTGAGATCTGTACATACACAATCAAATCCTTACTATAATGGTCAATCCTTAAACATTACTTATTATTTTGATTTTATACTTAATTAATTTAATTTTTTTAGGGTAATATATTAATTTTAGAGTTATAGAGAGTTATATCATAAATCATTCATAACAGTCACATATATTACGAAGTCCAAAACACTACTCAGTGTTGTTTGTTTCTAAAAAATAAAATATTTAAAAAGATATATGTTTTTTATCTTGAAATATGTTACAATGTATTATATTTACATCATCTTTATCCCTACTCATCCTTTAATCTCTATGAAAAACCTTTTAAAATTGGGGATGAGAACAAAAATATTAGTAAGATACATAATAGAATATTTTTTAGATTAGTGAAAAACATGAAAACCCATGAAAACCATTTTCATATAAATGTACATTTTTATCAAAAATTTGAATAATTTTCCCTTTAAAAATAAAAATATCAAAGATTTTGAAAAAATATTATTTAAATGAAAACACATTAGAAAGAATAAAAAGTCATGTAGGTTACTTGGGACGTCAACATCTTAAAATTCATATTAAATCATTAGAATTTTAATTACCAATACAATCTTATTAAATATAATTATAAGAAGAATATAGTTATTTCCAAATTGAATGGAGTGTTATCTCGGTGAACACATCATATATTATATAATGATCTCACCCGATGCAATTTGGGTGCACACATCAAATAAAATATATCGATCTCCCACATGAGATATAATGAGGCTGAACCCATAATAAAAAATAACAATGTAAAATATGATAAATAAAAACAAGAAAAAACACTTTTAGACCCACAATAAAATGAACTTTGGGATACCAAAATACCCTTTCCTTTTAAAATCAATTTTTCAAAAAATAAATACCAAAAATAAAAAATCAGCGCAATTTTATTGTAAGAAAACATGAAATCTTGTAATGTAATCAAAACGTTAAATAATAGATATAGTGGGGAAAATTCATTATCTTCTTATACGTTAAAATAAAACAATTCTTTTGACTTTTATAAAGAAAGTCAAGCATTTGGAAAAAATATTCATTTTCAAAATCTTTGAAATAATATGGAATAAAATTACATTTACAGTTCATATATTTAATATATAAATAAATTCATAAAATAATATTAACAACATGGATATGAATGAAAATTATTTTGAAAAAAAACAGTATAACATTTAAAACAATTTTTTAAGTTAAAGTATCACTTACATTGAGTTTGAATTGAAACATATATTATTTATCATCATAAATATGTAACATATGACAATTATTTAATTAATTGAGAAACATTATCATATTTATTATTCCTTACATATAACTTTTTACAATGATATAAACAATTAATTAATAAATGTTTTTCAGGTTAATCATTTTGACGATATTCGACTCATATGTCAAAAATGGATATGGTATGTGGACTATGGTAAAATAACTAATTACCCACCATATCCAAAATAATAATCATAACATAATAATAAGTTTAATAACTTAGTTACACTTTTAAATAACACCATTAAATATGGTAATGGAAAACGTACTATGTTACAATCATAGAGATGGTAGTTTGTACATACTGCTGAGTAACATTTCTGTTCTTCAGCAATCAATATGGAAAGAAGGTAAGTATTATATAATCATTCCACAATGATCAAAATATCATAAATTAAATATTAATTATTTAAATATAAAATTTTATATCATCCATGTGATGTGGTAATGAAAAAAAATTGCATCACTTGGTGGATGTTGTAGTCCATACAAACTAACAAACAACATTATCATTTTTCTATGAATGTAATATTTAGTAATTAAAAGTTATATTATCATTTAAGAATAAAAATTATTTAAACAATATCATATGTAATCATTAATTACATCATCAAAATCCATCTTTGAGAGATGGTGATGCAAAATTAATTAAATCCCTTTGGGAGGTTGTAGTCTGTTGTACACATGAGCATCAATTTTTCATATCATGTGATAGAATAAGATATTGATATTGGTAGTTACTTATAAATAATCACATCAAAATATATTTAAGATAAAATATTTTAATTTCATCATAATTAAATAATATTTTATTGAGTTGTAGGAATAAATAAAATAGCAATACTCAGTTAAGAATGATACCTCTTCTTCATATAATCTCGTAAGGTTAACACTAAAATAATTTATTGTTAGGTATTATAATAAAAAAACTTCTTAGAATTGAATAGTTATGTATCGAATTTATTCAATAGATATTGACAGAATAAAAAAAATTATGTGTCATGGAATGAGAAGAATATATACCCTTTTATTAGAGAGGATAGGGGCACACTTGTACTTTCCAAAATTATTAATTTAATATAAATTTATGTTCCTATAAAATGGATCCAAATAGAAAATATTCTAAGGTAAAATTATTTTATTTTTAATTCTTCTCATCTTATAATTTTTGGATAAGATTAAATCATATTTTAGACCTTATCTTTTGGTTTTAAAACCCCCTCCTGTTAATTAGTCTCACACTTACTGTAAGAACACAGATTTTTACTCCGTAAGGGTTAAATTAGTTAAAATAAATTTAAAAACATCCCCTAAATGGAATATTTTTTATTTCTAAAACATATCATAATCACGTAGAATAATATATTATTTTTAGTAATTTAATATAATTTTAAAAAATAATTATTATTATAAAATTTCATTAATTTAAACTTTTTAAACTATTCATTAAATTGAATTAAATAACATAAATAAAAAATGATATTTGAATGAATTATTTTTTTAAATCCATAACTAGTAATATTCTTATACAAACTTAATTGATCATATTATTTATCTCAAATTCTATTTCTTTTAATATTTGATTTTTCTATAATTGTACAATTATCCCATTAACGTTTTGTAAGAATTTAAGATAATTATTTCTTCATAATAAACAAAAAATTTATTATGATGATGAATATAATTATTTTAGATTTAAAATAACTATTTATAAATTAATATATCCTCTAGTTATCCTCAGGTAAAAAATATAATAGTTATTAAAAATAAGAGTGTGTCATTTTTTACTTCTCCTTTCATAAAATATTATGATGATCGTAATCAAATCCTAGAGAAAAAAAGACCCAATATTATAATTTTTTATGACTATGGGTGAAATATACTCATAAAATAATATTTATCCAAGGGTTAGTTTAATTTTATAGCCCTTATTAATTTATTTTTAACATTGATTTCATAATTTACTTTTCCTAGTGGTAATAAAATTACAATGGTTAAAATTGAAATTGAACATAAATAAAAGAGAATTATTTAAAAAAATTATACTCACTGATTAAAAATATGCCATGCATTTTTCAAGATTCAAATCATATAAGTGGAATACTTTAATTTAAAATTAAATAAGTAAAACGAGATAAAAAATCCTCTTTCCAAAAATTATTTTGATAAGTATACAATATTTTTATAGTAAATCCAACAATTAATATTATTTTTAATTCCATAATTGAATTATTTTACAAAAAAAGCATCAAATTAAATTTTAAAACTCATCAAAAATATAATTTATCTTTCTAAATACTATAAAAGTAATATATTTTTCAACAATACAATATGTATTTTCATTGTAAAATAAAAAATCAATCTTTTTAAAAATTTATAAATAATAATCTTATGGTAATTTTTAGATGATGATTTAAGAAATTAAATTAAATTTTTCAAATTTTAATTCAATAATTTGATAATAAAACTTTTAAATAAATCCATTTTTAAAAAGAGTTTAATGAAACTATTTCATTGTTTATTTAAAATGTAATTAATATTTTTTATAATGAATATAAATATATAATTCATGAATGATATAAATATAAAATTTATTTATTCAATAATTAACTAGGATGTAACATTCTTCCCCCCTTTAAGATATTAACTCCACTCAATTTTACTCAGTTATTATATAATTGGAAAAGTTATTCTCACATAACATTTTCACATTCTCATGTTTCTTCTTCAACCATATAGGGGTTTCCACAAAACATTTACCCAGTGAATTACATTGTTCTAAAATAGATTTTCTCAACATTCAATAATCTAACTAGGTCATTCCCCATAAGATATATTATCTTCTATATAAACTACCTCAAGTCTCTAAACAAGATATGAATCTGGGACATGATTTCATAACAACGAAACATGAAATACATTATGTCCAAAGATAAACACAGAGGAATGGTTATCTAGTAAGAAACTAATCCAAATTTATCTATGATTTCATTTGTTATAATGAATCATGGACTTCACTAACCCTTTAACTATAATTTATAACTCTTTAACACAGAGTTAATTTAAGAATAACATCATCAAAAACCTCAAAATAAAGATATTTTCTTTGATTACCCACATAAATTTTAATCCTACTATGAGCTACCCAAATGTAATGATGAATAATATTCACCTTCTCAATTGTTTCATCAACCAGATCATGCCCCATTATCGTTATTTCTCCTACTTTATTCCAAAAAGTTGTAGTTTGACATCAATTTGCATATAAATATATAAAATGTATCATATTTATTCTGGAATTAAAGAATTTAGTATAAGAAAAATCAACTAAATTATGATGTTGATCCCAACATTTTTGGAAATCCGTTGAACACGAATAAATCATTCCATCGAAGGTAATAAATTTTCAATCGTATTATCCATCATATTGAGGATAAAAATTTATATTGGATTTTAATTCCATACCCAACAACTTCTAATGTCCATTATATAAATTTTTAGTGAACCTAGGATAATTTTCATATACAATGGAGATTGGAAATGAATTTAACCTGACTATCTCTTTGAGATACAATCTATCCAAATAGATGGAATTTAAAATGATAAATAAATATTAATATTTAGTTAATAGAGAAATAATAACCAAAATTTTATTATTTCCTTTGAGTTGTCTTTATTAATCCCAATAAATAAATCCATGGATATATTTTCCATTTCCACATAAACATTGTAAATGGTGAAAGGAAACCATTCGATAATTTTCATTCACCCATAAACCATTGACAATTAAATATTTCCTTGTAATTCCAGCGATATATCTTGTTGTTATATCCCATTATCAATACTCATTAATTTCTCTATACATTGTAGTGTTGCAGGGATAAATAGTAAATTGGGAACTATGATCTTCTGTTAAAATTCACTCATAAACTGGGAATCCCAAGGCACACATAATATTTTTCCAATTATAAAATATCTTCTTTTTCAAATTCAGGAAAGATACCCATCATAAATAATATTAAATTTTCTTATAACTGAAGGATTCCTCATGAACAATCATAATTATTTATTATATATATGATTATACTATCACCTAAAAGAAACAAATGGAATTTTATGCATATAAATATTCTATACTAAAATTTATCAAATAATTTAAAAAAGGGTCATGTTCCAAATTATAAATGGTTACTATAGAATTAATTTTCTCACTCAAATCATCTGGTACATTGTTTTATTTTCTAGGATGATAATGAATTATAAAATTTTAATACTTAATTAGTTTCAGCTATCTTTAATATCTCAGGATAAACTCTTTCTGAATGAATATATACATCAATCTTTTATAAATAGTATATATTTTACACAAATGTCCATATAAATTATGCCCCTTAATTTTGTAATAAAATACCATAAAATCCAATTCTAGATCATGTTTATGATAATTTAACTCATGATTTTTTTATTTTACAAGAATCATAAGAAATTCTTGATTTATAATTCATCAAGACATAACCAAGCCCCTTCAAAAATTAATAAGTATATTTAAAAAATCCTTCATTGATTAAGGTCGAGAAAAAATGTCGTATTAAAAAATATTTATTTTACATATAAAAAATAAACATCAAACTCTTTTGATTAAATAAATTACACTTATTTTACAGTTAACCTATTCAATGGGTTATAAAATAGAGCAAAATATTTAGAGACCCAGTGTTACTCTCCTTCCAAAAAACACTATAAATCTATTAAAATTGGTGAATCTTATTCACTCCCCAACAATATTAGATTAAGAAGGGTAAAGATTTAGTACATTTTTTAAACAATATGACCATGTAAATAAATACATTGTTACCAAAATTTTAACATAATAAAATTTTCCATGTAGGTTATTTTCATTTGATGTTCAAAAAATAATACTTTGGTGACTTTCATGATATTCATGTATTTTAGAATATGCCAATATATCATCAATAAAAGATCCCAAAAACATTTTTAAATAGTCCGAAAAGAATCTATTAATGATATCCATAAATATATTTTGTGCATTAGGAATCCCAATGTGAATAAATACACACCCATATTCACATATCTAGTTTGGAAATAAACTATAGTGATATCTTCATCCTTCACATTCATCTAATTGATCCCTCGCCTGATATTAATCTTTGAAAAATGTTGTTCTCTATGATTCTAATAAAAAAATCCTTTATATAAGGCATAAGATACAAGCTCTCAACAAGTTATGTTATTCAAGTAAATATGATTAATGAAAAGACTCATAAAAAAATATTTTTCATTAATAATAAAAATAGGAGAACCACATGGTGTATTTCTAGGACAAATAAAACATTTATATAAAACTCCTTCAATTTTTCTATATTCTAAAAGATACACTTGAACCAATAGACATGGGGGATTAAAATAGAATTAGAGTTAGTTACTATGTAAATGGTAAACTCAACCTCTATTTTGGTAATGAAACGAGGTAAATCATTAGAAAAAACATTGATATATTCATATCCTAGAAGGACATCACTATTATGTACTATTTATTTAATTTCAAAAATATGTTCTATGTATATTTTATTTCCATTTATAATTATTTTCACATATTTATGGTAGTTTATCAAGGTTATGAAATAATTGAACAAAACATTCATGGATATGCAATCTAAAGGATTTGAAAATAGTGGATGTGTGATATGGGTTGTTCCAAACATTTCTTTTTTCATGTTCGATGATCAATCTAAGATTTACACAATGATAAACTTCCTGATTAATGAAATTGTATCAAATAAAATATAAAAGGGATGGAATGATGGAACCATGTGCAGGATCACCACATCTTATTTATAATTAATTACAAAATTAAATAATTTAATTACGTGAATTTTTTCTCTATTGATGGATCTAAAAAGAGATCTGAATTGTATCATCGTCATTATTAACTAAAAATGAGTATATTCCCTATAGAAGTGATCCACACATATTCCATTAATATTTTAACATCACTGTAGTAATCTTAGGGTTCTAGGATGACCGATCATATCACTTGCATCATTTGAATTTGATCTCCATGAGAATGACATCTGAATCATTCTCCATGGTCTCTCTAGACATGAGTTTAGGAGGTCGAGGAAAATATCCCAATATTATTTGGAGTGTCTTCAGAGAGGGATCTCATTATGACTTGATGTGATTCTCTCCGAATTTCTATGTGCACAACACAAAATGAAATCGATATCTTGAAAAATAATACAATTTGTTTTAAATAACTCTAGGGTTTAAAAATAAATATTTTCACAAGTTCCCTTCATTATTCATTTAACTACTGGAGGAACTCCATGTCAAAATTATAATAGTAATATTATTTCTTCAACATGCACTTACATTTTGAATTAAATAAATATTTTATTTAATCAATTTAAATTTAATATATATTATTTTCCACTAAACCAAAAAACATGGTTCTCCAATCCTCTACATTATTTATCTCGCATTTAATAACAGTAATTTATCTGTTAAATAAATATCACTAAATTATTCTATAATAAATATATATTATATTATATTCACTAAATAAAAAATAAACATTTATTAAATATTCTTCTCACATTATATTCGCTCAGATAAATGGTGAAGGAATATTTGTGATCATGTATGCATGAATAATTTTTAAACCATGCACAAGAACAATATTTAGTCAACTTTTTAATTAATAAATAATAATATATTATTTAACAGATATTGTGGATATACATAGTGTGTTACCCCCTAGGACTGTTTCTCATTTGAATTAGGCAATGTAGCCTAATGTTCGAGGTTAGTGTCCAGAAATACACGATGACTTCCCTAGAAAAGTTATTTAATGTCACAATGACAAAATAAATCAAATGGATACTCACTTTTTAATATTATAAATTTATCATGATATCTCTAATCAAGCAGGTTTTATGATGGTTTCATCAAGATATGTGTTCGATGTCTCTTTATTTGACTTTTCAAAAATAAAACATTCATATAGAACCCCATAGCCATATATTTATTTAGGATATATCATTCCCAAAAAAGTTCATTATATATCATCTTTTGTCAAATAATATAAGGGAAAAATCATTTCTCTCATTATTTATTTATTCAATATTACTCGTGATGCACCCAAGGTATCCAACCATAACATGAATATAAGACATCACAGTTTATTTCAATACATGAAAGCATGAAAATCATAATACTCATTATTAATAATCATAATGTATATGTATGGATACACACATTTACGGATAGAAAAATATAGTGTCAAATATAAATTTGGATTTCATACTGGTGAGTCTCACTCTAATAATATCATACACTGGATTTTACCAAATTTTTTTACTGTGACAAGGTGACTCAATGTCCTATGAGTCTCTACCACTGATATCCTCTATCAGTTGTGTCCCTCAAATTATATCATCTATAAATATAACATTTATATATGAATATTTTCATAGAACCTATGGGTTCTCATCATAGTTGGGAAGATTTATTAAATTTTAGTGTGATATCTATGCATAAGACATTATCACCTACTATATTATGCATAAAACTATCATGATGTGATAAGGAGTTTATTAATATTAAAAACTATGAACATTGGTGATTATAAAGTATATTAATTTCGGTTATAGGGAACCAACCAAACAGACTCAAACTTTCATTAGATCCAACTACTAATAACCTTAAACCCTCTAGCTGCCACTTGATACTCATTCTTCTCTTGAGATATTCCTTTAGAAAATTTATCCACCACATTATCTTACATGCATACTCTTCTTACTAAAATGTTACCCCATTGATAAAAATACCTTAAGATATGATACTTCTGGAGTATATGCTTTGTCAGATGGTATGACCTTGGCTCCATTTCATGATCAGTCATTACATTATTGTAACATAAAATGTGATATGGACTGTACTAATATGTATACATCAATCTCCTAAAAAATCTTTCATATCCATATTTCTTCCTTTTCTACATCAAAATACTCTATATACTCAAAATACAATGTAAAATTAGTGAAAACTGGCTAATTTGAACTCCTCCATCTCACAACACCTCTATTGAGACAAAAAACATATCCTGATGGTGACATCAGATCACTATGATCAATTTTAAAACTACCATCATTATAACCCCTAATGACCATATCCTCATCTCCTCCAAACACTATGTATATATGCTTAATTATTTCAATATACTTTGTTATAACCTTAACAGTGACCAATGTTGTGCTCCTCGATCTTCTTGATATCTTTCTACCTTTCTCAGTTCATATGAAAAACGGCATGCATGATTGATCATGTCACTAATTTTTATGGGATTTTACATATTCTATATTTCGGTTATTTCTTTTTGGACACATTATTTAGATAATAGGTAAACCATGTGGCACTAGAAACAATACCCACTTGAATTGTTCCATTATAAATCTCATCAGTATCTAGATTATATTTGTACATAGACATGGCATAAGAATCCTTTTAGATATATTACAAATGATCTTGATCTAGATAATATAGGATACTTTACTAAAGTTCTTAATAGAGAAATAGTTTTTTAACCAGCCCATAATAGAATGTATTATTTCTAAATAATGTCTAATGAGAAGTATGTCATCGAAATATAATATTAGGATAATGGAAAAATTTCCACTAAACCAATTATAAACACAAGGCACACATTAATTCATAATGAAAACAAATTCATTTATAGATTCATTGAATCAAATGTTCCATGTCCTGGATTCTTTATTCAATGAATAAATGTGTCTCTAAAACTTGTTAATATTTTTGGAATCACATGGAGTAACAAACTCTTCTCGTGGATTCATATATACAACTTTCTCTAGGTTCCCATTAAATAAATCTCTTTGGAAATCTATCTTCCAAATCCCATAGTCATGGTAAACAAAAATTTCTAGTATAATTTTGATGGATTTAAAAACGATAACTAGTTAAATGAATTCGATATATTCAATTCCATGATGATGAATAAACCCTTCATCCACTATCCTTCTTTATAGGTAATAAATTTACATTTCATGTATAATTTTATATTTAATACCCATTTTCTTTCAATGGGCTTTACATCAATTGGTACATTTAATAGAACCCAAAAATTATTTTTATACAAGGTGTCCATTTCATAATTTTTTGACTCTTTCTATATTATATCGTTTAAGATCTCTACTACCTCTTTTTAGGAGATAGTTTCATCATTGTCAACCAATAATGAGTCACCATCTTCGGTGATAAGAAAACCATATCTCTCTAGTTCTCTTACCTCTCTTGTGTTTATATTACATACATGTGATTTAGGAACTATTTATTTCACAAAGAATTTTATAAACTATTTTATCATGAAATCATGGGTATCTTTATAATTGACTTCATTGAATTTAATCTTTCTCCTACTATCCCTTTTATGTATATGATCACTATCAAAAAAATAGATTTTCTAGAAACATAAACATTCTTATCTGAGTGGTTGTATAGGTAGAATCCATTTTTCTTGGGATACTTTGTAATGATACACTTTGTGCCCTTGGGTGTTAGTGTGTTTCCCAAGAATGACTTAACAAACTTCTCATAACCACATACACGTGTGTGTGAAAAAATATGTATCGTTCCACTCTATAACTTGAAATGAATCTTATTTTCCACATTAATTGGTACTAGATTTAATCTATAATCCACATTTTTTAATTAATATCCCCAAAATGATAATGAAGGATATTCATGACTCATTATTGACCTTAACAAGTCTTATAAAGTATGGTTCCTTCTTTCACTAACACAATTCTACTACGGTGTATAAGGGGTAGTAATTTGGGATTGAATCTAAAATTCCCACTGAATGTCGACAAACTTTGGGTTAAGATATTTAACAGCTTGATCCAATTTAATCTTTTTTGTCTTCTTTTCATTTTTATTCTCTATATCATTCTTGAATTCCTTGAATTTCTCAAAGGACCCAAACTTATACATCATCATTTAGACATAACTATATAAACTAAAAAAATCAGTAAAAGTTATAATGTAAAAATACTAACATCTAGATTCTACTGGAAGTGATCCACACACATAAAGTGTACTATCCTAGAAGCATTATATCCCTATCACCCTATCTATCGAGTTGAGGTTTGGTCATTTTTTCATGTTAACAAGCATGAAATTTTTAATGTGGTTTTAGCTGAGACAACTCTAAATAACCATCTTGATAGGGATTTATCAAATGATTCTTGTTTACATGAAAAATATAGTGATTCCATAGATCGGTGTCATATGATTGGTGTGAACCTGTTGTTTTATCTATTTACAATACTTGGTTTTCATAATTTAATACATTAATACAATTATTTAATTGTTCCATACTATTACATATGTTTTCTTTATAAAAGAAACAACTTTTACATCATTACATGAAAAAAATCCATCTGTATATAGGCATGATACATAAATTATTTTCATGGTAATTGTTGGTCCATAATAAAAATATTTTAAAACTAAAATCATTACCTTTGGAAATGATAGGTTGTAGTCACTAATGGAAAGATAATATAGCCTACACCATTTCTAGCTCGTAGATCCACCTCTCCTCCAACCAACATTCATAATCTTCAAGGTTTTTCCATTTGGATACATATGTTGATACAAAAAACAATATTAATACAAAATGTGTAGAAATTGTAGTACTAAATTTGATAAAAAATGAACCTTTAGCTTCCCCTTTATTCTCGGTGAAGTTCATCTTCTAATGTCCTAGATTTCAATAGTCAAAACATACTGACTCTTTTCCTTTGACCTACCTTTGTATATTTCTCAGCATACAAGAATGGTGATCAGGACCTTTAGAATTGTTATGAGTCTTGGAACCATTTCCTTGTTCTTTCTTTTATGATTCAACACAATTACTATATGATTATCATGATTCATGTCCTTATCCACTTTGAGAATAAACATAAAAAATTCTGAATACTCTTCTCATAATTTCTCATTTTTTAATTAATAAAAAAACTACAGAAGGTCTTGGTTAGTTAAGAAAAAATGATATATGTGAAAAACTCATCATTATATCTAATCACTTTGATGTATAAGAATTAAATGTAGCCAATAATATTGAATACATGAGGAACATCTAGTGTAGACTCTCTATTATTAGTTATAAACAAAGAATTATAGATCATGTATCTCTATTTTCTCTTCTTCCCATGATAATGATCTCGAATGTGAGATATCATTCTTTATGAATCCATGTCCTCATGTTGATTTAATATATCATTAGTCATGTATGATTGAATAAAACACTAAAAATATATATCATTCTTCAAATATTTCCAATAGTGATACAACACTTCATCACATACCTCATTTAAAGATCCTTTAGGAATAGATTCTTCCAAAACATATAATTTCCATTCACGGTGAAGGATAATGCATAGACACCATTTTTCAATAATGTAAATTTTTTCAAGTTATAAGGTTATCATTATAATGTATGGATCACAATGATATGATTGGTTTCATTTTTATGGAATTTTCTTCAAGTAGGGTGATGAGAGTTTTAGTGCATTATTTGAAAAAAAAATAGACAAATAAGTAAATATTATATTAATTAATCTCCCAATATTTTATCAAAGCTCAATATCCCACGCCATTGGCTTTGTAATATCTTGTTGAGTAGAAATTATTGGGCCAGGGATCTATATTTCCATTCTCATTACCCAATATTTGTTTGGCCAAGAAACAAGAATGCTTTTAGGTAGGCATTCCAAATGCCAACTCCATTATATCATAGTTCCTTGGCCTATTTAGCGGACTACCCAATATATAAATCCTTAAAACTATATATCATAAACCCTTACAACTTATATACACCAATACATTCTTTTGAATTCATCCCTTGATATGAACTAAGTTAATTCATACAAAAACATCATGCTATAATTCCCCTATAAGTGAAAGCACCCCAGCTTTTCATGGTCAAGCACTTCAAACTATGTTTCTATTTTAACTAATGTAGTGGAAGGCAATATGACTAAATATATAATTGAGAGATTTTATATTTTATAAATATGTTAATAATTATTATATTTATCACATTCTTCTTAATATTATGTTGATTTATTAAATTATTATACTTGAGTTAGATAATATTATCGCGTTATCCAATTCATTTTTTTATATAATGAATTATTGTTAATTAATTAATTATTGTGATCAAGAAAAGACATCCATAATGAAATAACCATTCATCATTACAAAAAATAAATAATAAAGATGTATGATCTTGATATTTTACTAATAGTTATTTAATATAGAGGTTTATTAATTAACCATTGACCTAGGGGAACCACCCTGAACCAATTAAGGTGTATGTTAAGGACTTCCACCTATCCCATCATGTATCTCTCTTGGATTGGCTTTTCCTCCACTCCAAACTTTAAGTTCCACCGCTAACATTGGATCACCATCCATTACATATTCCCTTACTCAGAAATGGTTTAGGGGGAATGGTTTAGATAAAAGAAATCATGGTCTTGTATACCCTTACATCATAAGAGTCACACAGTCAAACATTATAATTTTGCAATAAATTAAATAAATCCAATCACATATAATGTTCTGGTCTGTTTTCATGATCATCCACATACATGTAACTAATTACACATTTAATGAAACTAGAATTAAATAACTAATCATTATTTTTTAATATAAATTGTGGTCAAATAAGATAAATATTTTATTTAATTAATCAATTCATCTATATTAATTATCATCCATATTTACTTGTGATTTTCATCCATAATAATTTTAAACAAATTAAATAAATGTATTTATAATAAACTGTGTACATAGATGTACCTTGTAAGAAACACATAGAATAATTGTCGGAATCTAACCAATAGAAATTATACTCATTTATTGTTTACTCTTGTGACATATTTAATACAAAAATTATCACAAAATTTCATGACATGTACTATAAAATTAATGACTACATGAATTTAATGATATTTTTGTAACACGTTATACTTCAAGGCATATAGAGTAATATGTCTGATACAACTCACACATGATATGTAGATCTGAACATTATAAAGAAATTATTTAAAGATTTATATATATATAAACATTAAAACCCATCACATGGAATGTCCTATCAACCAAATGACCACATCCTTTCACACATCGATATGGTTTACGCGGTATAATAAAATAAATTTAATTCTTCATAATTTGGAATAAGTAGTTTTAATATACATGAGATCTACATAGCATGTATGTCTCAAATCGTCTATCTGAGGCACTTACCAAGGTACTCAGTATGTAAGCAATTCCTCATAAAAATTGGAGTGCATGTCATGTTTAAGGGCTACCTGGTATGTGGTATCTGAGTTTCATAGTCACCAGTCAGGTAGGTTGTTTATAAAAATACATGGAACGTCAGTGATTTAGAGGACTAAACATCGTGTATGTGGGATACATGGCATGTATTTTGGCTGAATATTTTCCAGGGTTTCCAAGTCAACCAAAAATGTAATAAATTAAATGCATCACATGTATTCAATGTACATAGCCTAAATTATCTCAGAATTAATTTTTGGTTCATTTAACTCTAGTACATGGCATGTAAATCCAGTTACATATTGTGTACTCTTGTGTTATCTGGATAAAATCATCTACACCTCTGAATGAGTTAATAAATTTTATTCTTTTTATAAAACTAATCGATTTTATTAAATCTTTGGCAAATGAATAATGAAGCATTATATATAAAAATGTCTATTAAAATAATAATTAAACATTAATTTAAAACAAAATTATATATTTTCAAATCATATAATGATATTTAAAAAATTATAAATAATTATTTGATGAATATGATACCACATAAAGCATCCATGCACAATAGAAACATATGATGTGTTTTTCCCAACAATAATATTTTTGTGATTGACGATCAATCCATGATTTACACAATGATAAATGTCATGATCAAAGAAATTTAATCAATGAACACAGATAAGGGATAGAACATCAAAACCAACTAAATGATATCACATATTATTTTTAATTAATTTAATCAAATAAATACTTACTATTCATTAATTATTTATTCATTAAGGGATCAAAAAATATATTGGAATTGTACTATAGTTGTTTTGAAGTAATTGAGAGAACATTTCCTCTAATGGTGATCCACTCATGTTCACAAATCTCCGAAAAACACTATAGGAATCTTTGTGTGCTAGCATGGAAGACGCTTTCACTTATGTTGTTCACCATTGATATCTATGAGAATTAATTCCAATTCATTATCCTTGATTACTATTGACTCAAGAGTGGATGGAGGAAGAATATTTCATTCTATTCTTATGACTGTTCCTGGAGAGGGTCCTCTCTAAGGCTTGAGATGATTCTCTCCATTTGTCACAGTGCACAACAACAAATGAAATGGATATCTGTAAAAATAATATAACTTTGTTTAAAAATTACTAGGGTTTAGAAATAAATATTTTAATAAGATCCCTTTAATATCCATTCAATACATTGATGAAACCCATGTCAAAATAATAGTAATTCTTTTATTTCCTCGAAATGCACTAAACTTGTGAATTAAATTAAATATTGTCTAATTGAAAAGTATTTAATATGTATTACTTCTCAACAAATATAAAAACATGGTTTTCATTCCTTAATAGTATTTATTATTCCTTGAATAACAACTATTTATTTAATAAATTAATAAAACTTCATTATTCAATAATAAAAAAATAAATATTTTATTTACAAAATATAAAATAATAATTTTTTAATTATTTCGCTAATATTACTATCTCTTGAATAATAGATTATAGAATATACGAGATCAAGAAAACATGAATAATTATTACACCACATGAGGAATAAAATTTACCCAAAGTAAAAAAAAACAAATAATAAGATATTATTTAACAATGATATTGGATACACTTTGTGTGCGACAAACTAGGCCTCTTTTTCAGTGGCATTAGGATAAGAAGCCTAAATTCAAAGGTTATGTATAGAAACAAGCCAAGGAAATCATAGATAAATTTGTTACTAATGAAAAGAAACAATACCTCATATATATTCTCATGGTGTCATAGAATCCCGTTATAATGATATCTCTAATTAAGCAGGTTTCATTCTAGTGCCATCAAACTATGTCCTCGATGTCTCTTTCTTTGAATTTTTAAAAATAAAATATTCTAATAGAACACCATGTCTATAGATTTATTTATTACATATCATTTCCACAAAATGTCCTATGATATCATCTTCTGTCATAGAACTTAAGGGTCAAATCCTTTCTCACATTATTCATTAATTCAATATTACTCAACATGAACCCAAAGTATCCTTCCTCTCTTTGAACATATTTAAACATGGTTTTAATAAATACATGAAAGTACACGACTCATAATATATACTTATAATAATATTAAAGTATAAGGATCAATAAACACATCCACATATTTGAATATACGATGACATGTATAAATGTGGATTTCCTACTCATAGGTATTGTTCTTATGATATCATGTATTGGATATTACTAATGTTGTACGCCAGGAGAAGTTTCCTCAAATTCAAATTATTATCCACCCATGATCACTTGTACCATTTTTCTCCCTAAAATGATATCATCTAGATATAGAACATTTATTTAATAATAGTGTCATAGTACTTTTGGATTCTCATCATGGTAAGGAACTATTGTGTCCTTTTAGTGTGATAACTACTCTTATGAAATTATAACACAATATGTTACACAGAAGAACAATCATGATGTTATATAATGTTTATTAAAATTTAAAACTATGAACACAATTTTCATAAAGTACACAGAATTTAGTTATAGGCCACAAAATCTAACACAATATATCTTATCATGAAATGTTGAATTCCAATCTATACCAAAATATATATCCCACACTACAATTATATGTTTGTCACAATTTTAGGAATTAAAATTCCATAAATATAAATATTAATATTTTTATACATATTGATTACTTTAATATTCCCACGTGGAGTTTTTAATAAAATTTATGTCATGATTTTATTCTTGATAGGTAGCATTTTCTACCATTTCTAATCAATTAATCAACTTCTTGGTAAGTTATCAATGGTATGAAATCATTGAAGAAAAAATCATTGACTCTTAAATAAATATTATCATGATAAACTAAATGAAAATACATACACAAACTAATATGAAACACTACCATTGGAATGTCAACTCAATTTACATGAAAAACTATTCCAATAATTACAATATGAAGATTATTATAATTGTTAATTTCTTTAATACTACCACCTAGATTTTTCACAAAAAGTTCTATCATTAATTTATGATGTGATATTCCCAGTATTGTTTGAAATTTCCTAGAAATTAAGGAATGTGGAGATCAATAGTCAAAAAGGATATTGGAAAAATTCATTTAAAAAAATAAAATAAATGTGTCTACATCATTAAATGACCCTACATTAAATTTACTAGTAGAAAAATATTTTACAAAATGTTCTAATTTTTATGTTTATGACTTACATACTAGGTAACTAACTTCAGGCACATGTTATTATAATTACCCAACACATTGTAACTAAAACCTCTCACTGATAGATGGATTTCATTTACCTCATTATTTTATAATTTAGGACAATTTCCTATATAGTTATGAACCCTGTAACCAAACATACCACTCTTGTAAAACTTTATAGAATTTAGTAATAATTCATTGATATAATTTTTATAACACTTGTAACAATATGTGAATATATTTTTCTTACTTATACATTTCACTGATGAATTCTTCCTATGTCATACTATCCAAACTATATTCTTGTTTTCATGGAATACATGTTCATTAAAAAACATATTTTCTACCTTCTTGTAACACTAAATAAGTTTCTCATACCATTCGAATTCATGGGATGTTAAATCCAATTGATATATT
Organism: Viscum album; assembly: GCA_963277665.1. Lineage (NCBI taxonomy): Eukaryota > Viridiplantae > Streptophyta > Magnoliopsida > Santalales > Viscaceae > Viscum > Viscum album. Next base: position 154,193,461 of record OY728166.1, on the reverse strand, counting down.
GGTTTCATCCCTAAGTAAAAACAATTAGTTTTATTATAATAATATTTGATATAATTTTGTACATACCTATCCAGTATTGTAAAAAAATCATAAAAAGCTACGAAGTCATTATCCATTTTCCTCTATTAATGAAATTTTTTCTCAATAATGATTTGAACAACCATAAGGAAATATTCCTCAGGGGAGATATTCTTAATTTTATCCCATCCCATGGAATGAAACTATTATATCTCTATGGTATTTACCAAATAATACTATAGATAATATTCACCTTAAAAAAATAAAAGGAATGTGTTACCTTTTTACATTATGGATACCCCATGACATTAAATATATTCTCTAGGGCATTGATCTGTCCATCACAAACCATAAGATCAGAAGACCTACTAAATTTTAGAGGATGTTGTCTCATAAAATTCTGTATCATAATAATGTTTCTATATGGTAGATTTTGATACTCTCTAGCTTGGATTACACCACCATTTATATCCTAGTTCAATTGATACATCATTTGAAAAAACTATACAACTCTAATTCGGACCATTCTAGTTTGTAGATTTATAAGGATATAATTCTTGTATTATATTCCTATTATAGCATATATTTTTCCTTTGTGGAAAACCATTTTGAAAAAACAATGATTAAATAAAGAAACCCTGTAATATTAAAATATTATATAATTTAGACATAAACATTAGCTAAATTAATTTTTACGATATTAAATTTTATTATCATAACCACTAATGTTTTATAAAGCATTCCTCCAATAACAATTGTAAGTACCTAATCTTAAAAAATACATATTATAGTAATTTTAAACTTGAATCAATTTACATGAATTTTTTAGGATCATTTATGTTTATAAATTTTTAATGTTATTTCATAATTCTTAAATGAAAATACCATATATTACAAAGTGGAAAATTCCTTACAGTGTCCATTTTTTTCAATAAAAAACATTTTAAATGAACCATGTTTTGTTTTCATGACATATCATCACATATTTAATCTTGACCTCATCCTTATCTGAAATAATCTTTAAATTTATTTAATAAACAATTTAAATAGTTGGCTAATCACGAAAATATAATTATGTTACATAAAATGACCAATTTTTTATTCTAGGGAAAAACATGAAACCCCATGAAAAAACTTCATAAAAAATAATTTTTATCTAAAAGGTGACTCATATTTTATTAGAATATTTCATTATTTCGCCTTCTGAAATCAAAAAATTTACATTAAAACTCATTAAGAACACTATAAAATTCATTTAGGTTCATTTGGAAATTATCATATTAAATTCCTGACAAAACGGATCCAACTAGAATAATTATGTAGAATTCTTCCAATATAATTCTTCATAAAACATAATCAGTACTCATTGTATTAGAGAATTATGGAGTCACCAATTGTATAAGTTATAAAGGGATCTCCAAGTAAAATAAAGCCGAACCCATCATATAAGCTATATCATTATCACTTGTGATTTATAATAAGGATAAACCAATCATAAATAATTTCTAATGACCATATCATGAATAAAACCTTTGAGAAACACTTTAAACCCATATGTAAAAGCACTTTTGGATACTAAAATACACTTCCTTTTAAAACACATTTTTTAAAAATAAATACCAAAAAAAATTAAATAGGTTTTTTCATTGATGAAAACAACAATATTTTAATTTAATACAATCCTAAAAAAATAGTTACGACAATAAAAAATGTAATTTTTTTCATATGCATTAAAATAGAAAATTTATTTTTCCTTTTGTAATGAAATTAAAACATTCCATAAAATAATTCATTTTTTAAAATATTTTAATCAAAGTGGAATGAATAAACTTTATAGTTCTTTTGTTTCCATATAAATACATTCATAAAATAATTTTTAAAACATCTAAATGGAAGATAATGATTTTGAATATAAATCATTATAAAATTTAAAATGGGGTTTTAAGATAAAATGTCATATACCTCATGTTTAACTGATCACCTATATTATGAATATTGCTAAATTATATACATATATTTATTATTTAATTTATTAAGAACTTTTTTCAAGTTTATTAGTCAATTTATCTCCCTTATTAACATGTCATATACATTTACATAATCATTTATGATCAGGTTGGAAATTCTAATGATATTCCACTCATATGTCAGAAATAGTTTTAGTAGGTTGACTATGGTCCAATCATTTATTACCCCACCATATCCAAAATAATAATTAGGACATAATTATAATTTTTTTATTTCAATTATACTTTAAAAATAAAATTATTAAATATATGGTAATAAAAAATATGTACATTTCAATCATATAGATGGTAGGTAGCACGTGCATAAGAGTAACATTTCCATTTTTAAATGATCATTTTAGGAATAAGGTAAGTATTATTTCACCAATAAATAATTATAATAATATTATGAATATCATATTACTTCTTTATATATACTTATATATATAATACATGTGATTTGATGATGAAAACGAATCACATCACTTTGTTGAAGTGGTAGTCAACACATTTTCAAAAATGACATTATCATTTTTTGATTAATAGAAAGGTAATAATGAAATCAATATATTAACCTTTCATAATTACAAATATGTCATGAATTTAATATATAATCATTAATTATATTATTATATTCAAGCTGTGAGAGACGATGATGAAAAAATAAATACATCGGTTCATGAGTCGGTAGTCTGTCTTACACACGAACAATGGTTTTGTTTCCCATTTGATAGAAAAGGATATTGATATAACATGTGAAAATAAAATAATAACCCCTATGTTTATTTAAGATATTTTTTTATTTAATCATTTTTAAAAAATATTTTATTTAGTGCGAAGAAGAAATAAAATAAAAATAGTTGGGTAAGAATGATACCACTTCTACGGACAATCTCTTAAGGATTGCACCAAAATCTTTTCTAGACTAGTTTCGTTAACGATCCAAATATTATAGAATTTTATGACTGTTTTATAGACTGTATTTGGGCTGATATTTTCTAAAGAAAGTGTTTGTTGAATTGTGATGAAATGATAAGAAGAGGTTCCCTTCTAAAAGAGATGGGAGGTGCACTCATTGAATTAAATTAAATATTTAATATAAATTAATTCTATTTCACAAATGGCCCAAAATTGATAATATTTGATGACAAGATGATTATTAGTTGAAATAACATCATAATATTTTATGACACTATATCATGTTTTAAACTAAATCCTTTGGTTTTCACCCCCAATTAATCCATTTCACACTAACTATTACAACAATATTTATTAAATAATGATGGTCAAGATAGATACTATAAAAGGAAAAAATTAAAAAAATATACCATCTTTGATATTTAGAATAATAACCTAATCACATGAAATAATCCATTATTTTTAGTAATTTTACAACATTTAATAAAATATTATTTATTATAAAATATCATTAAGGTTAGTTTTCAAAACTATTCATTACATTGAAATTGATGACAACAAGAAAAAAAATAAAATTTTAGAAAAAGTTATCACATCCCTAAAATGATATATTCATCATTAAAATTATACTATCACATTAATTATCTCAAATTATATTTCATTTAATATTTTTAATATAATTTATTTTATTTTCTCATCAATCGAATAATTACTCCCTCTTTTTTGTGAAATAATTTATAAAAAATTTTCTTCACTAAAAATTTTAAATAAATTAACATAATGAATTTAAATATATTAGATTATAAAATAATATTTATAACTGATCATATCCTCTAGTTATCATCATGTTAAAATTATTATAGATATTATAAACAAGAGTTTGACATATATGACTTTTCATTATATAAAAAAATTAAAAGGAAAATATCCCATCTATTCGGGAAAAATAAATTATATTAAAACATTTGATTAATATAGATTAAATATACTCATAATATATATTTATCTAAGTTATATGAAATTTTTTTTAGTCCTTGACATTTTATTTTTAGCTTTTATTATACGATCCACCCTTCACCATGATATTAAAAATTAATAGGTTTACTATTCTAATGGACCAAAAATGAAATGGAACTATTAAATTATATGGACCCAATAATTGAAATTATGAAATCCATTTTACATGATTAAATTCATAGAAGTTTCATAATTTAATTTAATTTTAAATCAGAAAAATGTGATGTAAAATAATTTTTTAGAAATTTTTTTTTATAAGTATATAATGTTTTCATACTAAAATGAATTATATTGTTCATTTAAAAAACACAATTATATTATTTTAAATCAAATTCGAATAATTATATTTTAAAAGTCATCAAAAATATAAATATTATATTTATTTACATAAAATAAATAAAATTTTCAAAAACATCATCAGTATTTTTAACTTTGACTAAAAAATCAATTTTTTTATAAAATTTTAAAAAAATCAACTTATGTTAATTTTTACATGAATATTTTAAAAAAAGAATTTTTTTCATAATACAATTATATAATTTTAAAAATATACATTTAAATTAGACCTTATAAGAGAATAGATTAAGAAAACTATTTCTTTATTAATTAAAAAATCACTTAATATTTTTTTAAATTAATACAACTACCAAATTAATGAATTATATAATTACAAAAAAGATTTATTCTATCATTACATATTTTGTTAAATTAAAAATGTTCATGGTGTAGTATATATGATTATGGTGTAACTTCTTTATATGATAAAACTAAATGCACCATGACACATCACACCACCACCTATCACAAAACAATGCAATGGAAAACATATTTGAAAAACATAACATATTACAATAAAAATTGAACCACATGCTCAAAAATTTCAATATATGTAAATTGCTAAAAAAAATTTGGTCATTTTACAAACCTGAATATGTTACGTTACATAGGTCAAATATAAATCATTCATTCCTAAAATATTCCTTGCTTCTATAAAATGTGCACCAATAGTTCCAAACAAACTTGAAGGGTCCTCTCATATCATTACTTCATCACTTTTTGGAACTTCATGAAGGTAGTTCCATCCTCATTATCCATCCCACCGAGGTTAATAATGTGTGGAAGATCGTTCCATATTACCTTTTTGTGATAAATTTAAGATGTTGTGTACCTAGTCTAACAGTGGTGGTAAATAGTTAAAGTATGAAACCTCACCTACCCTACATAGGATATATAAAAGTTCAATGAACCATTGGTAATAATATATTAATAAGAAACTATATAAACTAGACTATTGGTGACCTGAGGATAACATACATACATACATATCATCATTATTATATGATTATTCATTACACATCTCAAATAATAATCTCCCAAAAACTGTAATGATTTAGTTTCAATGGAGAGGAGATACATAATCTAATTATTTGAGTAAAATACTTTAATATCTCACATTTCATCTTATTAACATAATATCCTTTATAGATATATCTTACTAATATACATTCATCATAACTAGGGGAAATAAAAACATAAGAAAGTGTTATCTTAGATATTCATTTTAGGTAAATATAGAAGATATTTAGTAAAGATAATATGTTACCATAAGATAATAATAAAGGTATTATAACATGATTATAACTTATTAAAACACCCAATAAGTCATAGACCATAAATCATGAGTCATGATATAATAATTTTACATAAGAAAAGTCATCAGAAAAAATTGTGTGGAATCATCAATAATTAATCATAAGTGTTGATATAATTTCACAATAATAAGAAAAAAGTTTTAGTTTGATAAATAGAAATAGAAAATAATTTCCTTATTCCGGGATCACATTCAAGACTGCCATATTGTATAAATTCCAATATTGGATTTGGTTCACTACACGTTACTATAAAAAAATTTGATGTATCCCCATAGTGGATTAGGTTTTATCATAATTACATTAAAAATTATCTCATGAGATATCATGTGTTACCCAATTTGTTGGAGGGATATATAATTATAGAACCAATAGTCAAATAATAAATTCTATATTTATTAGTGCTATAAGTTCATAAAAAATCATCATTTCATCATAGCTTAATTAAACTAGGGGAATTAAACAACTATCATAATAACATTCATAGAACATTACCATCATAAGAAATCACGAGAAAGAAAAAAAATGTTATTTTTGGATTTATCCTTAATTAATAATAATATTCCTTAATTTTTTTCACATGGTAGAAAAATACTTTTATAAAATCGTTAGAAATATTCATTGAAATGAAAGAAGAAAAATCCTTTTTATTTTGGTAACATTTAAAAGTATAAAATCCCCCCAAATTGGTTATGGGTTTTTTCATTACAAATATCTATAATTTTTAATGTATTTTCATGATAAATAAATTATTTTTTAGTGGGATAATATGTTCATATTTTATAGGTTTAAAAAAAATATTTATACACTTGAAAATAAATTCAAAAGTGAGTCTTGTGAAAAACATTTGAAAATATTTATTTTAATCAAATGTGAGAAAATTAAAAGGTATTATAAATTAAATATATTAAAAATTTATGTATATATAAAAAATTCCATATAAAAATTTTAATAACATTGATATGAATGAAAAATATCTCAAAACCAAAAATAAAATGAGGTCATAGTTTCATAAAAACATTATTTCACTCATTTTCAGTACCAAAGATGGGGGAAATTTTTAAATACTAAAACCCATATAAATTTCCATATGAGTGGAATATGGATGGTATTTAAGATATATATATATCATATTATTCCCCCACTACTTATTAAATCATAAAAAAATCTGATTAATGGTTGTATTGAAACATAAACAATTACCTCAAGTCCCAAAATGATTCAAACACACTAAAATATCATATATAATAACATTATTGTTATTATTAATATATTAAATAAACATATTCATACTTTTATTACTCTATTACATTCCCTTGTTATATCTAGTTACCCATTTATTAACAACTCTCCATTAAAATCAATATTTTGGTGTCAACTATTCCATTTTACATGCATGTTTTGGTCTAAAGGTTCTTCTCCTTTCAATATGTTCATGATTCCATAATCCAAATAATTTCATAAATATAATATATATATATAATATTTACTTTTATAACCATCCATGTATGTTTATTATGATAAATTAATTGTATAACTTCATGGAAGTGGTAGTCCCCACGTACGCAAGGGTGATGCATTGATTTTTTAGAGAATAGAATGAATATAAGGTAAATAATAATATATCTTTTGATAAATATAATTATTTTATAAATATTATATATATTAATTAAATACTTATATATTAACATCCATGAGAGATGGTGTTGGAAAATAAAATTCATTGCTTTTTGGATGTGGTATACTACACATATACAAGAGCAATATTTTGATTTTCCATTATATGATAAAGAGGTAGATAATAATGGTTACATAATCATAATAACATTTAATTATACTAATTATACTGATTTATTCATATTATTATAGATATAATATATTCTGAGGAGACTGAAGAAGAAATAATCTTGAATAAAATCAGTTAATATAATTACATATTCTTCGGTTATCCTCCTTTTTCTATCATGTTATGACTTAATAGGTTGGTATTTTGGAGATCCCAGAACCTATAGAAAATATATATGAGGTTTTTGAATTAATTTGGGAAAATATTGGGTGGTATATAGTGATGAATTTTTGTGGAGAAGTGGAGAGAGGAGGTTCCCTTTTAAAAGTAAGAGGATTGGAACCCTTGTAAATTATCTTAACTTAAAAATAACTTAAATATAATACACAAATTTTATTTGGAATGTGAAAAAATAACCTTGTTTATAAATAATGATAATTTATGGTTCAAATAAACCCATACAATAAAATTTATACCTATTTTAGTGATAATTTTCGTTGAATCTCTTATGTTAACCCCCTTTTTACCCCTTTGTCACTTACCGTGATGACAATCTATTATCATGGTAACCAATTTGTGGATAAAAAATTACGTTAAACATATTAAATAATATTTATTATGATGATTTTAAAATTTAAATCAATTTTAAATTATTCAATATCTATTGGTGTCTGATGTTAATTCTAAAATCTGTACACATAACACATGAAACCCATTTTTTGGAAAAAAGTACCATTATGCATGAATATGATTTTATTCTCATTCCATTACAAGTAACAATAAATAGATGAATGATAATTTATTTTAATTTATTTATTGTTTAAACAATTAATTATAAACACTCATCAATTTTGATTAATTTTATTTATTAAAATAAAATTACATTTCATGCACAAAAACTGATTTTTTGAAAAATATCCATTGTTAATATTAAATAATTTTTTATTAATTTATGACCATTTTAAAATCAATATATGAATGATTATTTATTATTATACATGTATAAAAAATAAATTTTAAAAATACGAATACTATAAATAAATTAATGCAACTATTTAATAAAACATATAAAATAAAACAATGAATATAAACAAAATATTTTTGTATAACCAAAAATAGTTAATGTAAAACATCTTATAATTACATAAAGAATTTTACTAATTATGTTTCATATATGTTTTTTGTAATATATATAAATATTTATTTTAATAATTCATAATACAATTGTATTCAATATTTTTTTAATCTATTGAACCTATCAAATTTATTAAATATGGAAATATATTAAAAAAATATTATATTGTTACATTCTAGCCCATTATATCATTTTAACCCTGAAAATTACATTAATCTGAAGAAAATAAATGATAAAACTCTAGACTCATTACATCCTATGGTTCCCTTATAGCTTTGTCAAATTTATGTTTTTCTCAAAAAAAACATTGAGCGGGTGAGTCTTCTTATTCTATGTCGCTTAATCTCTCCAATAAAAAATATCAACATATTGATTCTCATAAGAAATATCATTATTCAGTGGTATAACATTTGATTTTATCACATGTGAAGGATTATGTATATAATTACACTAAATAGATTCATTGAACACATCATGAGCTTTGGATAGGATTAGTGGAATAACATACTGATAAGTTTTTGTCTAGATACGATCAACAATCTTATAGGGAACAAAATATTTGGGACTTAGATTCTCATTTATTTCTAATTATCATAAAATTTTTCATGTAGATATTGAAATGAGTACTTACCACCAAATTTAAATACATATATCTGCATTAATTTTCTATATCATATTTGGGACATAAATATAAACCCTTCATAAATTTAGTTATTTATGAATAAATTAAATTGATATCTCTATGTAATATAGAATTATAAATATGATTACTTATGTAATATTGGATTAAAAATTATTTAACTCATTTAATAATGAATGCTTTTTTGTCACACTATGATTGATTAAATCTCATGTAACTGATTCTCATTAGTGACAATATAACATGCATAAGTGAGATCATTTTTTATGTATTAGTATACATAAACATCATCTATTATTGAAATATTTATCTCACCAAAACCTTTTTACATAATGAAATATACAATGTATATATCATATATAAGTATGAACACTTCCCATGTATGTTTAAGTTAAAACATTATGATATTTTTGATAACTATCGTAATAATTTTTATAATAAATTATTTAACAAATAATAATACATTAAAATGATGAAAAAAAAATTCTTCAAATTTTAAAATTCATAAACTCTAAGAAACCCATAAAGATACATTAGTTACATTTCATTCTCAAAGTAAATTGTTGGTAAAAAATGAATTTTTTTCTCATCAGCATCAATAATAAGATTTAATTTATTTAATTATATATTAACAAAATATCAAATAATTTCCCCCATTTTTATTATCAGAAAACATATACGATTCAAATATAAATATAAAAAGTTAATAAAAAATATATTTTATTATTCTCCCCTTATGTGACAATTAAATAAACAAATTACACAACCATTAAAGTAGAAATGAACTTAATTGAATAAATATAGACCCCGGTTGACTCTCTTATTGATATTGACTATATTAAGTATCAAAATGATAAATATAATAAACTTGAAATAATGAATATTAATTTTTTTAAATATAATTTATAAAAAATAATGATGAGAAGGAGATTCAATGAGTTAGATTCATTATTCTTTTATTATTTCTTCTCATTAACAAAAATATTATTTATTTTTATAGGTAAATATCTATATGTTTCATGTTCCTAGGTTTAGTAATGTCTTATGTATTTTGTGATTCCATATTTTATTCATTTAATAAAGGTAGATGAATAATATATATAATGTAATAATAATATTTTAGGAATCTTAAGATCAATTTTTATGGCCATATCCCAATTATGTCTTTACCTCTCCTCTGAGTTCCTTCCATTATACTAACATCCTTTATAGATTCATTAAAAATAAAATTGAAAATTAAAAAAACATTTATTATCCTTTATTTTTTAGCTTACTGCCATGTTAATTTAATATTTTTATAATTTATATTTGATAACAATCATCTATGGACATATTGTTCGGTTTTTTTTGGAAATTATTCACTTTCACCAAATATTATTTCATAAATGGATGTAATTAGGAAAGGATGGTCGAATGGAGATCCTCATATAGATATCACTAAATAGATTATTCCTGTTAAATAGTTTCCGAGTGGTCCTGTAAAATTTTTTCACTAGAATGACTTGCATTAGATAGAGTTCATTATATGGATTCCATCACAAGAAATCCATCAAAAGGAGCTCACATAGATGGGGATAACCATGGTGTCATCTTAAGGTTTTGGATTCAACCATTTTCATTGGTTGTTTCTTATTTTATCGGATGGATCATTAGGGTATCATAGTTTTCATGATTAAATGGGAGTATGACCATGAACCATAGAGTTCAGTGAGAAATTTTCACCAAATGAAGGCCTTAATAAAGAGAGGTTGTGGATCAACTAAAAGGGGGTGTGTAGAAAATGATTAATATGTGTCTATTTCAAACTTTATTTCCTAATACTATGTTAATATAGTGGAAGTTAGAGTATAATTTTCTGTTCTATTATTTATCCTGAAATTAAAATTGTTACAATGTTCCCTTTTTTATTTAATATGGTTACCTGAAACTCGAAATCATGTGTTTCAATTTCAATTCAATTGTGTGAGTATAAAATGTTCATTTACGTTGTGAGGTCATTAGTTGTATTCACATCCTAGTTCTACTTTATTGGCATAGAGGAAGGTGTTTTTTGTAAAGACCCTTTTTATTGGCGTTTATAACTTTGCACTATTTAGGAGGATGATATCGAATGGACATCTCAATTTGGTGTTTTAAGTTATCGTATTTTTGATATGGAAGAATGAATAGAATGATCCTTCCCAATAATTTCCAGATCAAGTGGTTTCAAAGGGGTTAATTATACTTTAATAATATCAATTAGGATTTGAATATCCAAGTCTTATATGTTGTTTGATATTAGTTGGTTTTACTATTATTAGAAGAATGTCTTCAAGGTAATTAAAGGTTTCAATTAAGAATATTGATTGGATAGACTTTGACTTTTAGAGAAAAACTGGAGGGTATTTTAAAAAACAATATGGATGTTACTTTTCTAGTAGAATGTCCGTAGAATATAGACATGAATGAATGTAAGTGGATAAAAATTAATGAATTAGAATTAATTAAGATGTCACTTGCAGAAAATAGTTCTTTTAGAAATCAAGGGAATAAAACTATTGAAGAAGTTTTGAAATTGATAGCTGAAATGTATTAATTGACAATGGTTCTCGAATTTTAATGATGAAAAGTGTTTTCAACATGAGGTTATTAGATGGAAGACCTATATCATAACATAATAATGACTTCAATATTATCTGATGGTATGTTAAATATGTGAAGGTAGTTTTCAAATATGATGTGTGTGATTTTATTAATCATTGTTCAGTACCAAAATATTGGGATTTCATATCGATAGTAGTGAGAAATTCTATAGGGGAGATACATCCTTTGTTTGATGGAATTTAAAACATGATATTGAATGAGGATTTTAGGAAGAATAAATCATAAGATCCATTTATAAAATATATCAATATTATCAAACATAGATGGAAAACTTAGTGAAAGTACTTTCATAAGAATAAACCTTTAGATGATATGTCATAGAGAATAATTCAAGGTAAATCAGATTATTCTAGTTCTATATGATGGTTTTTTTTAATAAGGGACATATCGAGAAATGTTTTAGGAATTAATCACAGTTTTCCACTTCTAAAGAGATTAATTCAGTTAGTAAGATGGGAAAAACTTCCAGATTTATATTGACTATGATTATTCAATAAGATTCATAGGTTATAGCTCAAATTAATCTTTTAATTCAACTAGCGAGTGAGGAAGAAAGGTTTATTATGAAGCAGGAATATAAGAAAGAGTAAATTTATTAGAAGATGAAGATATATAAGTATATAAGAATATATATGGTAACATTCAATGGAAAAATGTAATTTTATTAATAATAAAATATGTATACATATTCTTGGTCATGGGAAGAAACATAAATAAATGATAAAACATGGTGATGATAGTTATGGGAGTAATTTTTTTAATGTAGTCAAGAGAATAACCATAGGGTCCATGATTATTTATCTTATAGTAAATAATATAAACTTGTACATTACTATACATAAGGATGGAGTTGAAATGATCAGAATCACTTCATTAGATAGTCTAAATGACTAACACTGGGGGTTTGGTCACTTTAGGGAAATTAATTTTAAAGTTATCTTATAAAAGGTAATCCATTAAATCGATAACATAGACCATGGAAAATATAGGAGTTATATTTTGGGGAAATATAATTAATTTTATTTTAACTTGTGTAGTAAAAATATAATTATTTAGAAGTTTCCAATCGTTATTTTCATTGTTTAGGAACCCTGTCTTATTCATTATATTGAATTAAAATTATACATTTTGACCTTAATTGAGTTTTCCACTCAAAAGGTATGTTTTTTATTCATAAATTATAGATATCATGTTTTTTAGACGATTATTCATTGGGCATTTTTGGCTGAACAATAGCGGGAACAAAATTTGAAGTGTCCCCAAACTGAAAATGGTGGGGAGTACACAAGACGGATATTTTGTAACTCTTGATAGAGAAACATCATTAGAGATGAGGATATTTTTCCTAAAAATCTCTATCATAATGACATTACTGAAATAATGAATCTAACTTTCCCAGATAAGTCATATAGTATGAAGCTTCACTCAGGAATTCCCAAGGAGATTTAGGATGAATATATTAATATATAATTTTATATGGTTACCATAATACTAGATTCATCTATAGGAAAAGATCTATCGAACAAAATTTGGTCTCCTATAAGACCATAAGTGTACCATATCAATGTCATTGGATGTATCATGTAGGTTCATGTTAATTCCAGAGAAAGAGATAATTTGGAGGAGAAAACCAAATTTTTTCTCTTTTTCATCTATGGATATGAGATCTTTGAATATGACATGTGGGATGAATAATGGAAACAAATCACCTGGAGTAGAGATATTGTTTTCAATGAATAACTTTTGTGGAAATAATGTAACATGGATGGGATGGAAGTTGAGGATAGATCAAATGTTGATGTTTAAGATAACATGATAGATATTAATGATGGACTGTACATTTATAGAATTCATATGAATCTATATAGGTTAGTGTTCCAGAATTTAATTGACGAGATGAAGTATATCTGGATAGAAATGTACTAGATAGAGAACTTTAAAATGGACGACCACTAGATGGTGATGTTGCAATAGAGGGACCTGAGTATGTGTGACTAAGATCGTATCATATTGGAAAAACTAGTTTAGTGGTTAAAAGAGTATATAAAATTTCTATTTCTAACAGATGCAGAGTAATTAGTCATTCATGAAGAAGTATCTACTCTCATAAACTCAAAAATGCGAGAGTCTTCCATAAATAATGAAATTAATATCATAAATCTCAACAATAAATAGGAGTTCATTGATCTACAAGAAGTAAAATGTGCCTAGAAAACAAATGGGTTTTTTCATTGAATGATGAATTTGATGCATGTAAAGGATAAAAAAGAATGTTTGGTGGAGAATGACTTTTAGAAAATTGAAGTGATTTACATTTCTAAATATTTCTCAATAGTAGTTAATTAAATAACCATTTGAACTATTCTTATTATTCTTTAATATTATTTTTTACCTTATTCAATATGGATGTAAAGAAAGAATATATTTATGGAGATTTGAGGAAAATATTTACATGGTTCATCATATGAGTTATGAAGTTCATTAGAATAAGGATCTAGTTTAATTGTTGAAACAATGTCTTTATGGATTGAAGCAAGCTCCATAATAGTTGAATAAATTTTTTAGAAATTTTTTTCTTTAGGAATATTTAAATATATGACTATTTTTGTTATCAGAAGAAATGTGATTATGTAACATATATCATATTGTTTTTATATGTTTTTCTATATAGAATTACATTCCCATGAACTATTTAAATTAGGAACTATATGGGATATTTTCTAGAAGGTTTGAGACAAAGAACCTTGAACAATTTAATAATATATTGGGGGTTAGAATTGAGAGGTATGAGAAAAATGGATCGTTGGTTTTATCTCAGAATGAATACATAATCAAGGTCATTAGAAGATTTCAAATAACTAGTTTTAAAACTGTCTGAACCCCACTCACTAAAAACATTAATCATTTTAAAACATATGAACGTTCAATGGATGGAGAAGTTCATGACATGGAGAAATTTCCTTTTTCTTCAACTATTGTATGTTTTTCTATGAAATGGTCTTCACACGAAGGGGAATTTATTTTCTAGAAGTAGTTGGTAACCATTTCATGTAAAATATCAAATATAAACATTGGGAATCATTTATTTAGATCCTTTGATAGTTGAAATTATCATTAGATTCATATTTATGTTTCCGAGATGAAGACCAGTTAGAAGGATTTGTGGATGCAAATTCTATTGGACATAGAGACTCGTAAAAGAGTACAATGGGGATTATGTTTAAATTTTATGGAACAATAGTCAATTGTATGTCTTAATAGTATTAAATTGTTGATTTATCTATAATGGAATGATATTATGTTTCTACTTATAATGTAGGGAAATAGATAATGTGGTTGATGTGATATCTAAAATAACATAAAAATGTATCATGAAAAAGGATGATATTCTATGATAGTTGGAGTGGTATCCATATTTCTCAGAATCTAGTGATTCATGCATGTATTAAACACATTAACATATAATATCATATTATTCAAATAATTTTGGATGATAATGTGTTGAGGCTATTGAATATTTTTGGGAAGTTGAAGAATGTTATATGTTTACATTGTTGTTAGTTTAGGAAATTTTGAGTCGATATTATGCCTCGGTTAGAATTCACAGATCTGATGGTGAGGAGAAAATTAATTTCATCTAACATATGATGAGATCAGATATATATTTTAAAGAGGATGAAATCATACTGAAATTTTCAGGTGGGATATTTTTATATTTAACTAAAATCCTTCGGTTTCACTAGGTATTTTTATCCAGATGATGGTAGACTATAAAAGATGATAAAATGGAGATCATTAGACAAATATCCCTAATAGATGGTTTCAAAATTAATAGTTTTATAGTATTATGGTGGAAAGTTTTCACATTACAATCCTTCATCTGATGGATCCCATTTTATGAATTCCATCGGATGGAGCCCATATAATATTATTCCAATAAATGGGGTTCAGTAGGGTGGAATATCAATCATGGTCAATGGTTATTGGAAATTTCACCATAAGACTTGATAGTGTAATAGAGGTTTCTTAGGTCAACAAGAGTTTGACCATGATTCATGAAGGTCGGTGCATCCTGTTCATCTGGATAATGTTTACTAAAAAGAGTGGTGGTGCCTAGTTGAAAGTGGGTGTAAATAAAATTATGAATAGTTTTATGTTTATTAATTTATTATTTAATACATTATAAATAGATTTTTAAGTGATTTAGGATTTTTAATTCATTTATTTCTAATGAAATAACAATATTTATAGTGTTCTCTCATAGATGTCTTATTATTATCTGAACCACATAATCAACATTTCCAACACTTTTCATCAGGGTACTCATTGTCGTGGGGATGCGCTGATTGTTGCCTCAAATTATTACTTTCCAAAGGTGGGAGACATCAGTCACTTATTTATTGTAGTTTTATCCTTGACCAAAATAGGATGATGGGTTGTCTGCTTATCCTTCCAGATATTTCTCCTCATAATTCATCACTTATTATGAGTCTCCATTAAATATTAATACATTTTTCATGAAACTGTTCATTGTGCCATGTCGTTGTGGACACCAGTTAATTATGAATCATCTATTAGGAAATTCCAAGGGGTTTGGATAGGAAAGAACCTTCGGTAGGGGGAGTATTCATGTTGGGCATCAATGGTGTGTCTGGGAACTAAAACATTTCTACACCTGAATTCCTTCCCATTATGATAGGTCCTGTTGAGGGCACAGAATCCCGAGGAATTCCACGTCGAGTGAAGGGAGTTTAATTCCATAGGAATTTCTCCAAGTTTTGCAATGAATTCCCATGTTAAACATTGGTTCTATCACTAGTTTCATGTCTAAAAAATATAGATCCGATTGATCAAAACAATTATGAGGGCGGATCAGATGGGTACATCCCCTGGAGGGAGAACCTAGAAGGTTTACTAGATGGGTGGACCAAGAGGCCCAATGAGGATTGATCTGAGGTGGTTTATCCCATAAAAGGAATATATCATGTGGTGAATAATTATTTGGACACCTCAAAGGATGGATCAGAGGATGATTAGTTCCCGAAAAATGGGGCTCGAAGGTTTTCCATCAGCTAGGATTGAGACTCGTGGAGGCCTCCATCGTACCTTGTATAGAAAAAAGGGAACAAAACCCATGTAGTTCAAGAGGGTGAATAATGAGATTATGGTGTATGAAATTGAAAAAAACTGAAGACATGATGGGGCTTACATATGGATAGTTGTCCATCGTAAGAGGGACACTCATGGTAAGATGTTTATGGATGGAGTGGCTCTTATGCATGGTTATTTACCTATGAAAATGGAGTTATCCCACTAGGATATAGTAGCCAGTGTACGAATCAGGATGTATTGTGGATGGATGAACGATGTGGATGTGAGGAATTGGATGGAATAGAATTGAATAAAATAGTGATGTTAGTCTTGAATGATAGAGAGGAGCCCTACGTATCCTTGTGGCAAGAAATAAAATTCCACATAGTTCAGTGGGGAGATGGGATAGTTGAGGAGGTATCCCCTAAGAATGGACACATGGATGAGACCTGAAATAAGTAGATCCTTCAGGTTGTGGAATGTCCATCCCAACAAAAATATTAAGGGAGAGACCAAGATAGAACATGAGGAATTTCCTTGAACCATTGGGAAGCTTCTTACGTATCCCCATTACTGGGAATCAGAGTCAACGTTGATCAGGATATAGAATGGAATCAGAGCATACATAAAAGACAACAACCAGATTACATGCCTGGCGTACTGATGGTTAGAAGCCCATCAATTGATGGACACTCTTGGATGGAGTTTTATGGATCAAGTATGGTTCTAACACATGGCTATCTATCAAGGAGTAAATCTGACACAACTAAAGGGTGGAACAATGATATGGGTCCGAACAAAATGGGACACTAATGTTTACCAGTGCTTGGGGATGAACCTTGGGATGGATTCCTACATACCATGTTTATGAGGCATGGATAAAAACCCATATAGTTCAAAATCATAGTGTTTGACGTTATACAAAATGAAGGGGACATATAGTTTAACGTCATGTGTGGTGAGGGTGAGATGGTGTGAAATAATCGTGATCAATGGGTATTGGGACTGAACCTCAGGGAGGCTTCCTACGTACATTGCTTGAAATGGGTCAAGGATCAATGTTCAGATAGTTCGGGATGAAAGGTGATGGGGCATACACACTAAGGTAGCCAATGAGAATTTCATGGTAGATGTTTACTCTAATCCCACGTGACTCATTCTTGATGTGAGAAACAAGAGGTAAAAAGACATAACGATCATGCCATGAAAGGTGCATCCCCGAGGAACGGGTGGGGATTGTGTGTAGTTAGTGGCCCAAAGAAATGAAGGTTGGGACTTACTCTATAAGGGAATCATGAGTAGTGGTCCCAATGTACGAGTAGGAATGGAAATAATACACGGAGAACCCAGTTAAGGATTATTGGGGCTTACTCATGGGCTTCTCAAGATGTACATGGAGACAATGTGTAGTGGAGAGAAGAAGTTAGAGGGTGAGTGTGCAAATCTCTTTTATGGCTCCCATATTGTTACCACTCCTATGGTGATCATAGTTTAATATCATGTGTTGAGGACATGGGCGCTAGGAAGTTTAACTTCATGATGCTTTGATGATGAGGATTCCCACCTCACCCCCTAGGACTTACATAACTGGTGTACATTAACCCATGGTGAAGGGAAGGCACCAGCAATACCATAAGGAGATGTGGTTTTGGACTGATCCATTAAAGAGATAATTTAAGTGTGGCTATGAAAATATGAAATATCCATTAGCGTTCTTATGTGATGTAGCATAAAGAAAAGAAACTCAACATGAATCACCCCCCGAGGGACATTAAACCCACTTAATACAAGCTTGGAGGGACGTGTGTGAGAAGTGTTTGTGGAGCAAGAGGCCTCATTGAGAGGAGATTTGCAATGAAAAAAGAATTATAGAGAGTGTCTTCCCAAAGCAATAAGATTCATAGAGATGGGTTTCAAAAAGAACATGGGGCCGAAGAGCACATATCTCACAAAGAACATGGGATCGCAGAGCTCATGGCTTCGTAGAGAATAGGGCTCACACAACATAGGGATTCCCCTAGAAAAAGGGCTCATAGATCATAGGGGGTCACAGAGCATTGAGACCCAGATTAAGCATTGAGTACACATGTATTTGGAGGGTTATTTGAGAATCATGGGTGCTTTGCGAATTCTTGTGTACCCAAAGGGGTCTCCTTCCTTTATGATCGCCCATAGGATCCAAGAAGGGAATCCCTCCATGATGAAGGTGTAAGTTTTAGTAAAGGGAAAGGCATTTATCAATGTCCAAGTACCTGAGATGATTATATTTTTCAATGGTTTGTAGAGAAAAGGGTGCATCTTGATATGAGAGCTCAGAAGGAGAAATGTTAGGGTGTAACTCCTTTTGGAGTAGGGGATTAGGGTTTTATAGGTTTCGTATAGGTGCGAAAGATGGAGGATTCACCATGATGTAATTTACGCTATGCTACCAGATGTAAAATCCATCAACCTTCTCATAATCACAGAGTTGACCATCAATTCCTCTGCTGTGATCGCAGAGGATCCAGGCATCCCTCATGTTTTTCATAACCACAGAGTCATCTGTCATTCCCTCCATGGTTCTTATTGAGACCTCCACTATTGGTAAATCTCATTTTAGTCATGGAGTTGTCCATAAGTTTTCTCTACAATGGGCATAGAGAAGGCCTCTTCATTGTGGTGGCCATAATGCTGGAGGGCTTTGTGAAGCTGCTTTGCGAAACAGTGTTTTTGGAATCTTTTTTTTTGGTATTTGTTCTTTTTTTTTCAAGGAATATATTTTGGTTCTAGCAATCATGTTTTTTCATTTATTTTCTATTTTTTGAGTACATTATGTTCTTTGATTTTTTGTGATTATTAGGGGGGTTATAATTCTCTTTCTACTATATAGTCTTGGTGGAAGAAGTTGTTTTTAAAAATTCTATTATCTGGTGATTTCAATAGGTTTTCTCTATATATGACAAGGATATTGTAAATATGTCTATATCCAATGTATGATGGATTAAATATGTCATTCTCATAGAATAGGTGGATTTATCCTCACCAGTTAATTCCCATTAGATCGTATTTAATATTTAAATACACATCATCACACTTTTACTTATTACTTAACTATAATTTCATGATAATGTATATAAAGTGTACTCTCTAATTTTAAATCATGTATATGAACTACTTATAGAATCGTCCTTTTTGAATATCACAAGTTCATTTCAAACAAACATATAACTAATTTTGGTTTTGTTAATCTACTTTTAAAACCATTCAATGTATATTTCGTATTAATTTCACTATAAATCCGATTGCGACAAGTTTGATTTAATCATATAATAGATTATACTTGTACATTTCAAAATAATCAAAAAATTAATTGTATTTATCAGTATATATAAATTAAATTTTCAACATTTATTCCGGATTAGTGATTGAATCATTAATCAATTCCAGAGGAATATTAATATTTTTAATATGATGTATAATCATAGTCCTATAAACAACAGTTATTGTTTATGGTGAACGTTTACCTAGTTTATATATATTATCCATAAACTA
The DNA here is from genome assembly GCA_963277665.1 of Viscum album. Lineage (NCBI taxonomy): Eukaryota > Viridiplantae > Streptophyta > Magnoliopsida > Santalales > Viscaceae > Viscum > Viscum album. The sequence continues at coordinate 154,173,027 of OY728166.1, read as the reverse complement.
CTTCATAAACATCATTATATCATGATGTGTTACCATAAAGAGGTTTTATAATATTTTCTTCAATTAAGGATATATTATACATTATTACTATCATGGGTATATTGTTAAGTGGAAACATAAATAAAAATTGAGAAAGGCATATTTTCACAAATGAATGTCTCAAAAAGTTAGAATAAGAATGCATGATATTATATTACATGGAATTGATATATTCTATTGAGTATGGTGAAAAAATAGAAATAATTGAACTCATCACAATGAAAATATAAAGAATATTTAAAATGAAAGGTAAAAATGGGTTATAATGGTGAAGATAATGAAGGAAGGAGGGTACATATATTATTTATGTAGTGGTTATTTACAATATAGTTTACGTGGATGCATTGAATGAATAAATATTTCTACACATAAATAATATATAGTTTGATGAGTATGATATTCGTTGTTGAATTTTATATAATTTTTGAAGTTTTATTTGTTATAAGTAAGAAAACCATGAAATAATAATATGAATCAATATCATGGTTGTTGTACTAAAAGAATTTTATTTTATGTTTTCATGATCAGAGAGCCTAAAAAAGTCATGGTTTAGGTGATGGTGAGGTGTAAAATGAGGATATGATCATAGTCTAATTTAAATAGTAGTGTTGATATATGTAAATAAATGATAAATGTAATATTAAAGTACCCCCATTAAATTTTCAATGGCCAGAGTTCTAGAAAAAAAAAATTGAAATCAAAATGGGGAGTATATCACGATACATGGATGAACCTTGATCATGGTATTTACATATGGAATGTAAAATAGAATGAAGAACAAACCATGTCATGGTACATGTTATGGTTTAAATGTTATGTTTATAAAAAAATTTAGAATAATTAGATAGAAGGAAATGGGTCTTTATTTATTTATTTTTTAATAAAAATGACCATATTAGACAAGGTTTTGGTAATGGAGCTTGGCGTTTTTATGGAAATATACACTAAAATTTTATGAATTAGGGTTATTAAAATAAAACATTGTGGTTCCATGAACACCATATCATTTCGTGATTTTGATATTAATATTTGAATTCATGAATGGAAAGATTTATTTGGAGTTCAATATTTACATTCCATAATTCATAGAATCAAAGATCAGGCCAGACTAAACCACATCACAGTAAGTCGTAACATTTAATGGTTTGTAGAAGATTTATATAATTGAAATATCATATTTGAATTAAAATATGGGAATATATGTTATGATATTTTGAGAATTTAATTGACTTTTCTAAAAATATTTCAACGAACATAAATGTGTGGAACACATCGCATGATCACAAATAAAGGATATTATATAGATTGATCAAAACCATTGATTGGATGGATTTCTTGGTTAAAACTAATTATAGCATATTATGAGATAAATATAGTTAAATTGAAAAGTGATTTATTGCATTAAAAGATCTCTTTTTTATAATGTAAGAAGAATAGAGAGACTTTGGATGAGTATTAATTGATACATCTTCCTTATTTTGATGAAGGACCAAGAAAAATGGGAAATTGTTGATTTATATATATTATTTATCGATATGAAATCACTTCATGTCAAGGACAATTCCATTGACATGTAATTTTTCTCATCTAATTTATTGAAGTTTGGTTTTTTATAGAGTTCGTTTGAAGGAAAATAATTCAAATTCTCATCAATGAGTTAATCATGTGAATCATAGAGAGAAAGGTGGTGCAATTTTAGTCATCGTTGATGAATCAAATATAGAGTTATATGTTACAAGGAATAATATTTTCATATAAGTATCTTCGCGGAACCCTTAAGTCAATAAATTATCGAAGACCCTCCTAGAATTAGTGTTTTAAAAGGGATAAAAAAGTCTTCCATGGATGAGTAATGACTAATATAAGCGAATTTCACAATGGGTGTGAGTGATATAATTTTAGTAATTCTATCCTTATAGATAGTAAACTATTAAGGGATTTCTCAAATCAGACACATCGTCGGGTGTATTCTCCTTAACCAAAGCCCTTTTGGGGGGACTTTGTAAAATCATTATGTTCTTGAATTATTTAAATTTTTTATATGATTTATATATTTAGTGTGCATTAAGTGAGATTTTAATAGATTAGAATTCCAATATTTCTAACATTGGAATAGGATTCAATGATGGGTGATGATTAGGGATGTAGGATTTGAAATATTCATGACCCCCATTCACACCCACCATCTCAAATTCCCTTGAGTCTCAATTCATAAACAAGTGGTTCCAAAAATAATTTTAGGTTTCTCATACCAAATGAAATAAATGTATATTACCTATATGTAAGATTTAGTACTAATTATTTCTTTATATTTTACTATATCAACTTGAATTTTCAATTTGAATTTTCTTTATCATATTCTAACTGATAAACATATTATATTAAAGAAAAATTATATAAAATGAAATAATTAATAGGATGTAATTTATATTCAGGTAGAATTTTAACCACAATAAAAAAAATAATAAAAACATTAAATATTCCATATTTAATGTGTAATTTAATCTATCTAATAAAATGTTTTAGTAATTTTATTATTTTTAATATTAAATTTATAAAATATATTCACGTTAAAAAGAGTCATAATAATATTTATTAGTAATATTATGGGATTATTATCCAATCCCACATCGTCTTCAATACCCTAATTAACATTCCATTTTAAAACATGAAAAATATTTTATTTTTTAATAGTTTTATGAGGAACATCTATCACTAATTTATTATATAAATATAAAACAACAACTACTCTTTTTAACATAAACTTCAAGGAATATAGTTCCTTTAAAAAAAATTAGAAAATAAAAAGTCAATATAACCAATATTTATTTAAATAACTTCATAATATCATCTATAAATATTTTATCAACCATATCGAATTCAATAACTCTAACATTTACAGCAATAATGCATTAAAAATTGGGATCATCGCCAGTTCCTTTATCTATGACATTAATTTTTTTTCTAAAATAAAATATGTTGAAGAATATTAGGATTAATATCTTGAATTATTTCTATAATTTTATCTTATTTATAAAATTTATTATAAATTAATTTAATATTCATATTATCTTCAATAATTAAATCTATATCAATTTTATTTCTTACATTGTCTTATAAATATCCAAAATAATATCTTTAATGAGTGGAATAGTTTCTCCTTTATTTGTTTCTAGGTTTACTTATTCAACTTGATCAGTTCCATATGCATATTTTACCATAGTATCTAAATATTTCTAAATATTTATAAAGAGTTCTTCAACTTGTACCTCACATAAATAGAGCTTCTCCCCCTCAACTAAAGAAACATAGTACTCATATTATCTATATTCATTATCTTAAATTGGAAAACAATTCTAATGAATAACCCTTCTGTATTTAATCTTATTTATATATCCTATGGTAAAACGTTTTGTTATGTTGACTTATCACTTTAATATATTTTAATGGAATATACATATTTTGAATTAATATATTCTATATCCTTAAAAAATAATAGTTGTTAAGACTTATCGTTCTAATACTACAGCATAACACTACTCTGATAATATTTTTGACTAAGTTGATTGGTGTTTTATTCCATAACATATAACTAATATACATATAATGAAAAAATATCCCTATAAAAATTATAACCCTTTGAAAAATAATATTTTGGGTAAAATTGAATAGAGAAGTGTACTCTATGATTAAATTTTTCATAATCTTCTTATGAACAAAAATAGTTCCAAAAATGAAAAATAAAACTTCACCAATTTTATATCAACATCATCAACAATATTCTTATTATAAAAAAACTTCAATCATGATGAATTTATTGTACATAATCTATCCCAAAATTAAAAAATTGGACCTCATTCTCATTAATAAATGATTTGAACATATCGTAGGTGCTTACAATTTTAGAAATAAAATATCTATAAAACAATTAAACCTATTTTTTATAAAAATATTTTTGTCTATCTAAATAACAATCACATTGAAACCTATAAAATATCATAAAATTATTCAATGGAAGGTCAGAATTATTCTATAACAAAATAGATACAGGTTTACCAACTAGTATATCCCTTTAATAATTTTACTTCTTAATATTCTTAAATGAAAAAATTGTTAAAATAAATTTATTTTGTCTATTTATCTTTCTCATTGTAATATACTAGTTTGAATGATATAAATACCATATATTATATGTTTTGGTAATAAATGACATGAGTTTTAGATATTTAGTTATTTGAGTGAAAGATATAACACAAAAAACTCAAATGAGAAAATAAAAATTAATAAATTGAATATTAAATTTGAATTTAGAAATAAAGTCATTGAATTGACATACATGAAATAAATATCATCAAATCACACATATACATGGTATTCAAAAACCACAATTATATAGTTTAAAGTATCACATAACCATGTTATACATAAATATTTTCAGTCTTATGTGATCTTTGTAAATTTATGATCAATCATACATAGTGAATAAATAATATATATATATATAATATGTTTCATGATATTAAACTATATTTATAAAATTTTGTTTAATATTAAAATTAATGATGAATATGATTAAAAAAATTTAAAAAATTTACATGAGAAAAAAAAAGAAAATTGTTATGTGTATCATAATACTTAACAACAAAAACATAAAAACATAAACATTAAACAAGAAACAAGAATGTACTTAAGTCACATGAAATAATAAAAAACATTCTCCTAATAAAATTAAAACAATTTGAAGTATGAGACTTCATGAATATATCTACAAACTATTATATAGATTCTATAAACATAAAACATATATAAGCTTTTTTATAAATTTCAATCATTAATTTATTCCTTATATCAATGTGATTTAATTTAGAATGTCTTATTAAATTTTTTTGGAATATTTATTACAAATTTTTTGTCACATTTAATAATTATATATTAAAAATTATATATAACATCCTTTAAAGTGTATTTCATTCCAAAAAATTGGTCATAATAATTCAGTCAGAATATATTCCACCTCAATTTTGGAAAGTGTTAAAATATTTGGTTTCTTACTTGAACTAGGAACTGAATATATTCATATGGAATAGAAGGCTCTTAAGATACTATTATTAGTTGATCTATGGAAACCAAAATTGGTATTGTAATATGATAAAAATATAATTTGGATGTTTTATGAAATAATATACAATGATTTATAGTCCCCATTAAATAACTAAAAATACCTTTCAAAAAATTTGTATGAGATTCATTAGGATCAGTATATAATATATTTCAAAGATGTATACAAAATATTTTTTCTAATTTAATATTAGAAATATATAAAAAACTCTAAATAATTCATCTTTAAAACATACAATTATATTTTTTCCTAGATTAGTTTATAGTAAGATTAATTTTAAAACTCATAGGTGGAAAATATTGTTTATTATATTCAAGTAAAAAATATTCAATAAATCCTATGAATATTTTTATTAATTCAAGATATTTTTTGACACACTCAAAAATATTTCAAATCCAATATATAAATTTAAATTCCCCATAATGAACCTTTCAGACACATTCTATATGATTTTATAACATTTACCTCAAAACACCAGGTTAGTTGACCCAAAAAACATATTATCAATATATACCTGAAAAAAAGATATATATTGGAAAATTGATCCAAACTAATTTAGGGTATGTCTTTCACATTATTAAAAAATTTACTAAATAAAAGAACTACTTATATCATACCATATTCTTGGTTCTTATATAATCCGATTTACAGCATTAGTATGTTTGAAAACATAATGAGGATAAAGATTATTTTCCAAACTAGAAGGTTATTCATCTTAAAATTCATCCAAAATAAAAAATTTAGAAAATAATACATACCATACATCTCAAAAAATTTAATAACCATATAATATGAATAATAAAGGATGATCTTACAGGATTCTATCCTTGTAAAGGGTATAAATTTTTCCTAAAAATATATTTATTTTTCTTGATTATATCAACTTGTAACCATCTTGAACTTATTAAAATGGATTACACCTTAATAATCATAATTATTTCAGAAAAATATTTCATTTATATAATTGGATAATCATAGGGTCTCTTATCTAAATCTCTTTCATTATTTCATTGAAAATAGTTTATATTTTGTTATATAGCCAAAAATAATTCTCATGAATCAAAGAATATTAAATACCATTATATTCATACTAATAAATAATAGTATAATACATGAATATATTTCTAATACTACTGAAACTCCTAAAAAATTCATCTAAACTAACTATCATGTAATATGAGGGATAATATTCATAGGATTTATGTTTCATAGGTATTACACTCTATGGGTCTTAAATTTCACACTATTTGAATTAGTTTATCCATGAAATCGCATCTCATCATCATTATTTTATTAATTTATAGGGTAATCTTATCACAACTTACAAAAAACAATTACAAAGGACAAAAACATAAGACTTTATGAATTCAAAATGATTACTCTCATCAAAATTCATATGAATAGACTATTTAACTATACTTGAATTTTTATTAAAAATATCACAATATTTGGAATTAGTATACTAATTGAGGAATACTCCTTCATCAAATTCTATATATGTTTTACAAATATTTATTTATTATTAAGAATATAATCCTTATATCCAAAATTTTAAATTATTCAACTAAAGGATTCCTTCCATTATATAACTCACATATATTTTCTATAATATATGTATTATTAGAACTATATTAATGAAATAACATGTCACAAAGATGGTAAAAAAATTAAAAATATGTTTATATTCTATATTAACATTGTATTATTTTATAATTATTTTTTAAATGCTATAAAATTAATTTTAGTAATACCACACCACAAATATTTTATAAAAGTACTTAATTTATATTCAATACCCCAATTAGAGTAAAATATTTAAAATCATGGTTGTACAGTTATACTCCATGATCACAACTTCTGAAAAAAAAATATTTGGAAACCTATTCATTTGGAATATGTTTACAAAAAATTTCAAAATAAAAATAACATCAATTTTAATTATAAAAAACATACCCCTGAGTAAATATAATAAATTCATCAAAAAATAATTACTTATAAAACAGGAAATTATAATAGGTATAACTAAATCTAAGATGTAATATTATACTTTTCATAATGTAGATACCTATTTTATCAATTTAAAAGATGGAATATAATACCTGTCCATTTAAAATTCATTATGTATTCTTATGTCCTCAATCTTGAGTTTACATAAATTTTAAATTAAATTATTCTTAAAAAACTTTTTTAAGGATTGAAATGATACATTTAAAACTATTATATTCCAAATACTATAATCATTAATTTTAGTAATAAAAAAATTCACTTTTTATTTTTAATAAATTTCAAGATCTATCTTGTAGGCATTTTTAGTTCTAAGAGATTTAAATATTTGAATTTTATATTTATAATCAAAATATTCCATGTTTTCGAAATAAATAGTTTAAAAAGACATCACATGTTTCATAGATACCTCTAATACTATTTTTTTTAACCCTAAAACACATATAATTTTATTAATGTGATCTTTTTTATGATTTATGGGAGAACCAAATCCAAAAAAACTTTTTTTTATATTTTCTCCAAAGGTAATTGTTCCACTATAAATCATTGATAGATAACATAAACTTCATAAATGACTAATAATTGTCCCTGAACTACCAATTTCTATATACTATGGAACATTATTGTTCCCATGGTTCCACCATTACAATAACATCAAACAATTTGTTATTTTGGTTTAAATATAATTGTTCATAAATTAAGAAAAATTACATTCTAATATAAATTAATACTCATTTAGTTCGTCAAAAATATAATGACTAATATTTGGGATGGATCGATAGAATTAATCTACCCATTTAATGTAACCTATAAATAATATATTCTTTTATTGATTAGATTCTCATTTTTTTAATAATAATAAAAAGTTTCACTTTGGTATTTTGAATAACTCATTGTAGATTTTATATCTTTTTCTTAAATTTCTTATAATCAAATCATCTTTTTGATTTTATTTAAAAGAATTTTTTATCTGTTACAAAAGTATAATCGATAATTATTTTCCCAAGATGTATAAATGCATTGTATTTGACTTTTTTATAGGTCCAATAATTCTAATTGAACTTATTAGAAGACCATCTAAAACCTTCTATTCGATTATATATCATGTCAAATATTATTTCCAAAATAAAATTTTCATTAATATAATTAACATCATAATTATTTAATTTAACCTAATAATTACTAAAATATTATTTTTCTTTCGTTTCATCTTTACAATTAGAAACAATAAGATAGACACATTTTTATTGGTTAATTTTTATCATCATCCATAATCTATGTTTTATATGTATAAATAATTAAATTAAAAATAATATTTTTATTTAAATTTATTTGATAGGTGTGGACTATATAATAGTTTTATAAATTCTACTCTATCTTAGTATAGAACCCAAAATACTTTGAAATGATTATTTGACTCAAGAAATTTGGTTTAAAAGGATACATCATTGTTAAAAATTTATATACTGTTGTTATTCATATATTTTATTATTTCTACAACAAAAATATTAAATGTATTGAACATTAACATTGAAATATTGTGTATTAATTATCATTCATTATTTATAAATTCATATGTAATTGAAATATTCTCTCACATGTCATAAGTAATAACATATTGAGAAAATATATTAAATTTTTCACATACATGTTTAAATAAAATAGCATTAACAGATCTAGAATTCAAACCACAATATTCATATTGAGTAGTAATATATTGGTTAGGTTCAATAGTAATAATTTTTTAAGTTTTTGAAGCATTCAATATAACTTTAAAACCCATGTTTTTAATTTATATTATCATCGTATACTTCCAAGATAAATCATTTTCTTCATTAGTGTATATAAACTAACAAAATACATTATTTTATTAAGAACATCTATTTGATATGAGAAATCTATCCCTGTACGTATTCAATAGTTAGAACTCAATTATTGATCATTAATACCATATTTTATACTTTTTATTATATGAAATTAATCAATAGTTCCAAAATTGAGTTCCATAATTTACCCTTTAAAATTTAAAACTTCCCTCTTTAATTTACATGTAATATCTATCCTTTTAATTAATATAGATAGTATAACATATAAATATAATGTGTATGAATTGAAATATTCTTTTATTAGTTCATGATCACCAAGATAATTCCCTATTATTCTCTGCCGACACTTAATGTTAATTTTGTGATTTTATTCAAGATTATATTTTTTTCATGGATCTTCACAATAGATTGATAGATGATGATACTTAGTGTTTACCAAAAAAATAGATTTAGACCCATGTCATTACAATAATACCTTCCATGGTCTTCACCTCACACATAATATAAGAAATTTTCACTTAAAATATGCAGAAATAAATAACTATATAGGAAAATTATGTTATATTAACTTATTTGATCACAAATGATATTAGAGTTATTTAATCAAAGGCTAATATTTACATGATAAAAAATATCATATTTCAATTCCCCAATCAAAAAAATATCTTTTAATAAAATATAAATTTTTTATATATAAGTACCCTACAAATAAAAAAAATTGAGAAAATAACTTTTTTAATGAAATATCATATCATAAAATAAAATACATCTATGAAAATGAATAGTTTCAATTTTTAAAAAATGTCAGTTATAAAATAAAATTTTAATAGAAATATATTCATATATGTTTATACTCTTTTAAAATTGAGGTATCTGTGTGTAACTAAAATGTAAAACTCCATATAATATTGAATAAAATATATGATGAATTACGTGATAATGAATTAAAAAAATATTCAATTAAAAAATCAATAGATTCTTTTCAATCATATTTTGTAAGAGTAAATCATGTCTAACTAACTCACATAAGTGAGAATATGGCTATTTTATGTGAGAACATATCATAAGTGGTAGTAAGAAAAAACATAAACAGTTTTTATAATATCCATTTCACTGAAAAAAATTTATAATTGAATTAAATATCTAAAGATAAAATATTATAAATGTACAAAAAATTTCCAAATAATATTAACTATGAACATCAATAGAATTATTATAATTGTTAAAATAATTTTAATATTCATTTTTCCTCTTATAATAATACTTATAAAATATTTTTTTGAATACATGATTTATAAACATTGGTTAACTCTTAATGATAATCTTATAACCTAACACCCACAAAGTAAATAAATAGTAATAAAGTGAATGAGTTTCTGAATGTTTCTTAAATAATATGTGTTGGAATTAGATAGAGAACAGAAAAGACTCCCACAATAAAGGGGCTTGGTAAATGTTTATGTCATGGTAAATCTCTAGTTAAGTGGGATTTTTTGGTACTTAGGTGTAGTGGAGTGGCTAACCATGGTCATCTCTCAAAGAAGGATGTTAATTAAAAAAATTGTAAAGGTATTCAAAAAAAATCGAATAAAACACTACCTAAAATATATTAGGGGTTTTTGAGATTTATAAAAGAAGATTATGTATGTTGGAAGAAGACTAAATTTTTTTGAAATGAAACAAGATTAATAAAACATAACAAGAAAATGTTTTTTAGAAAATATTTTAAAATAAGTAACTAATATAACTATAAATTTTCACTAACTAATTAATCATTATCATTTAAATTAATATCTACTCAATTATGATCCCCTGATTTTTTATCCTCTATACCCTGTAATAATTATCATTACCACTATGATGAAAAGTGGTGAACCCTAGTCCAGCTTCAGAACATGAATTTGCACCACCCTGAAGTGGTTGTAATTTTATAAATAGATTATGTTATGTAGTAAATTATAGAATTAATAAATTCTGTAAATAATGATGAATTTATTTTAGTGATTATATTTTAACTATAAAAATTTATCCCATGTGGTTGGGTATTACTGATTATGTTTGTGCTCTCACAATTTACACAAATCTTGACCTCACGTGTTTTTGTGTCAATTGTTCAATTTCATTCATAGTTTATTCGATTTTTAAAAATAAATTCATGGATCATATTTTGTGGATTATATTAACTTAATTATTATAAATAAATAAATGAATATGGTAATAGGTTGATCGATTACTACGAATACTACTCATTCATGGGCAGTGTAGTCATCGTAGAAATGAATTGTATTTGCGATAATTTTGAATGGTTATAACCTAATGTCATTTCTAATAATTTATTTACATCACAATGAAGAAGATTAACAGAAGAATAGAATTGAATATAACATAATAAATTGAAGATAAACTAAGAGTTTATTGAATGTACAACAACATTACATAAATTAAGAGGAAAAGAAGATCATTTTGGAGGAGATCCCAGCTTGGTAGCTTACCTCCTCCAATTTTGAATTTAACTAGTATGGGACCACTTCTCATATGCTCCTAATAACTTATTGAACGTACCAACCCCTACAAATGTGAAAAACACCAATTTTTAGAGTATATGTGAGGCTAGGTTTCTTGTGGATCCATGTTTGAATGGGGGAATTTAGCCAAAAAATATATATCATGTTTCACTACCATTGTAACCATCAAAATGCATGAAACAACTATCCTTATAGTAAGATTATTTTTCATAAATTCTTTTCTAGATGTACTCTCAAATTTGTTCCTAGTACAAGCACTACTTTGGACGTTACATCCAATATATATAGCAGATGTCCAATCTAGCCATTCCAGCACATATTTGATTCCATGGCCCATTTACTCCAATCTAATGCACGAGTTAGCTCCATAGTCCTGAATAAAAGTTTTATCCCATTGAATGAGAAATAGGTGTACAAAATTTTACCTTTAGGTAACTCAAATTAAAATATTAATTTCTTAATTACTACAGTGAAATTTAAAGGGTAAAACTGGATTTTTCATCAAATTTCCAAAAGAAAGATCTAATCCCAAATATTTTATAAATAAACATATTTAAAAAAATGTGAGGAAATTTTTGACTTTATTATAAATAAAATATTTAACAAAATTGTGTTCTATTAACTTCCTCACACTTACCCTTATTCAATCCAAGTAAAGACATCATATCATGTATTCAAATAAATTGTGACCAGATATTAATGTTCATATTTCTCAATCTGTAGTGGAAATATAGGAAAAGTAAGTATCACATCAAGAGTACATAATAATAAATTTTAAATTCATTTTCCCATAAATTGTTTTAATACAAAATTTAGTGAGATTAATAACACTAATCATAGAAAAACAATTCATGGGTCTACAATACCAATAATTTAGCATTTCTGTGTGTGCCAACCTTTCCATGCTCATAAATCCACCATTTATTTTGTATAATGAGGTCAAGTAAAGCAATTTTTATTAATTGGTTTAATTCACCTAACATGTTCTACATTCCATTACAATTGAATTTCAATACCCACACACTTATACATTCATGAAAGTCAAAACTTAATCTAAAAAACTAGATATTCACATATATTTTACATTTAATCACTCCCCTCATTTTGTTTTGTTTTTTTATGTTCAAAATGAAAAAATATCACACTCAACACTCAACCCGTGTTTGATCTCCTCATGACACTAATTTTAATCATTATAACAAGACAAAAATGTCAAGGAAGAGTGGTTTTTTATTTATCCAAGGTACAACTCATATTTTTTCCGAGCGCGTACAATAGTCAGATAATAGTTACAAACGCATAGGTCAATTCATTACAATAATAAAACCAATCATAAGAGAAATGATTGTATGGATAAACTATTGAATTTTTTTCCTAAATTATATTTTCCTTTAGTTGAGTATGAAAAATTTCACAAGTCATGGTTGAGTGAAAATTTGTGTGCAGAAATCATTGACACAATTTAGCATGAACAAATATCGTAAATAATGATGTCAAAATCTAAAAGGTTTTATAATGACACAACCATTCATATCATTAATGACTTCTATTTTTATAAAAATCAACCCTTGATGATGAAATATTACTCATTTTTATCATTCTACCAATTAATTTTGAAAACATTCATTTTCCATATGTTCCACCTGAAAATGATATATGATATATTTGTTTTTTTATTGTATTTTTTATTTTTTGAAGGTTTTCACCAAAAAATAATAGAATATAAACACAAAACACACAAATGAAAATCCTAAATATCTACCCCCAAAATGTTTTCCCCTCCCCCACACTAAAAATATTGCATTTTCATCAATGTAAAACTATGAGATGATATATTCCCATGAAATGTATACTTTTAAATAAGAAAAGTAAAATAAAATATAAAATGTTAGGAACAACCTGGAATTTTCATGTACTGATGGGGTCATGTTGTGAGATGAAATCCAATGCATTAGTAGAATGTCCCTCAATGAATTGCTTTTGGAATTGCTCATTGTCTTTAAAGATCCTTCAATTTTCTTCTTGTGTGATCTCCACTGCACCATAATAAAAATCATTTGATACAATATAAGGAAAAAACAATATAGAATACAACTTACTAGGAACCAACTTCAGTCGTAAAATGTAGAGAAGGACATTAGATCCAACATGAAACTCCCTTTGATGGATTATTCTATCATGTATTGATTTTTATTTTTTACATGTAGAGTCTTGAGTTCTCATATGGTTTCAATCTAATATCCTAAGCCTCTGAATTTGTAGCATCCTTGGGATTAGATCATGGGAAAAATCCATGTTGCATTTCATTATAAATTTTTTTTCTTATTCTCAACAACTACAATGAGATAAAATACTTTCCCAAAATCCTTCTGAAATGGGGACATACTAATGGATATCTTGTATGCTATCCTGTAATCCCAAAGTGCATCATCCAAGTGCTTTCTATAATCCTTCATATTTGGATACACAGTTTTATCTAAAATTTGTTTCAACTCGCGATTTGAAACCTCAGCCTATCAATTTGTTTAGGGTTGGTATGGTGTTGATATTTTTTTTGTCACCCCATACTTCCAAAGAAGGTAGGACAAATTATGATTGCAAAAGTGTGTCCCATGATCCCTGATTATATCCTTTGGCACTCTAAACCTTCAAAATGTATGTTCCTTGAAAAAGTCGACTAAAATATGACAGTTATCAGTCCTAGTGGACTTGGTCTCAAACCATTTACTCAAATTATCAACATCAACCAAAATTTACCAAAAAACCTAATGAACTAGGAAAAGGACCCCTAAAATAGATTTCCTATACATCAAAAAGCTCACAAAATAATATGGGTTTTTGGGAATCTCATGTCTCCTAGAAATGTTCCCAGTGTGATGGAAATGAGATAATTACTTACAAAACACATGGGAATAATGGAATAAGACAGTCCAATATAATCTAGAGTCTAATACATTCATAAATATTCGTTGGGGTGAAAAGTGTCTTTCATATGAATGTGTATAGTAGAAATATAGAGCAAACTCAAACTCTTGATCAGGAACACACCTCCTAATAACATGATCCCTACACATGTTCCATATGTATGGATAATCCCAATCATAAAACCATGAAACAGTCAATAACTTTTGGACTTTATGTTTCATTAAATTTTCCCGAATTTCTGAGGCAACATGTTAATTAACTAAATCATCATATGAAGGATGCGTACCTGAGTTGGAATAATAATGATCATCATGGAAACTATCCTAAAGTGGTACTTGGACCAAGGTGTTATCTTCTAATGTGTGAGTAATCCGACTCATGTGTTCTTCCACCTTGTTTTATGACCCCATCTTGCCTATTATCTTAATGTCAAATTCTTGATGAAGGATTATCCATAGGAAAAGCCTGGGATTTGCATATAGCTTCAGCAAGAGGTACCTCAGAGTTGCATGGTCATAAAAAAACTACTTTAGAACCAAATAAATATGTATGGAATATATCTAACGAAAATATGATGTCATGAAACCCCTTTTTTGTGTTTGTGTAGTTTATTGGGATAAATCCAGTGTCCTTGATGCATAGGCAATCACATCTGAATGTCCTTCCAACCTCCGAGATAAGACAACTCCAACCACAAAGTAGGAGGCATCACACATGTGATCAAAAGGAAGATCAAACCATAGTATTTGTATGATTCGTGGAGTGGTCATAAACATATTTAGATCATCAAAGGAAGTTCTTCAAGAATCATTAAATGAAAAATCACAATCCTTTTGAAGTGATCACAACATAAAAATAGATATCATCCTAAAATCGTTGATGAAGTACCAATAAAATCATGCATGTCTTATGAAAGATCTAACATCTTACAAACATGATGGATAGGGTAAGTATGAAATAATATCTACCTTAGATTTATCAACCTATATCCCTTGTTTTGACACTACAATCCCTAAGATAATCCCATCCCCTACCCTGAAATAAAACATTTCAAAGATCAATATTGGCTTCTTCTCAATACAATGATTCTACACCATTCCCAAAATAGAGATACAATCGTCAAATATAGTCACATACACTATAATTTCATCCATAAAAACCTCTGTAATTGTCTCAAGATAATCAGAAAAAATAATCACCATGCATCTCTAGAAGGTAACTAGGGAATTTAAAAGTCCAAATGGAATCCTTAGATTGGAAAATGTATTGAATGGACAAGTGAATATTCTGTCCTCCTAATCTTATAGAGTATTAGGATCCAAAAAATATCCAAAAAATCCATCCAATAAAATATAATGTGGCTTCCTAGATTGTATCTCTAGAATTTGATCAATAAATGGGATGTGTAAATGGTCCTTGGGAGTGTATTGATTTAGTTTCCTATAAACAATACACACAAGATAGCTGTTTTGCACCCTCATTGGAACTAAATCCTCTCTATCAATTTTAAAAATGGTACCACCAGTTTTCTATGGCACAACCTGAATAAGAAATACCCCATGTGAATCTCAAATGGGATAAATTATATCTACCTTAAGAAATATTTCATCTTATTTTTTAAAAACATCCAAAGAAGATGGATTTAATATCCTTTGAGGTTGCTTCACTTTTTTAACCCCATCCTCCAAAATAATCATATGCATTGAAATAGAAGGGATTATACCATATATAACATCAAAGTTCTGCCTAATTTTCCCAATAATATCCCTAAAATTATTCAAAAGTTTATCTTTATGTACAAAATGGATATTGTTAGTAATGATAACAGGTAACTTCTCACCACTTAACAAGTACGGGTATTTTATATTTGGTGGAAATGGAATGAGTTCAAATATAGGGGTGATGTATAGATGTAGAAATTGAAGGAACTGAAATATGTGCACAATGAACATCAGTTTTAGAATATACATCTTCATAATCATAGAATAAAGTATCATATACTTCAACATACTCAACCTCAATGTCATAATCAGAGTGAGAATTATCAAAACCAGAATATGTATCCATTTCAAAATAAAATCTAAGAGAGTTTTGTTCATTATAAATAGGTGTGGAAGTGCTCTGAGACATAAAACAAGAACCAATAATCAAAATATTCCCAACTATAAGTCAATTAAATTTCATGGGGTTTTTATTTGGTAGTAAAATGAGAGATAAGAAATGTGGAGTTTTTCTCTAAGGGTTCTTTCATGGAGTCCATAACATTAAATATCACAACTTCATCACCAAATTCCATGGAAATTGTACCCTCATATACATTTATTATGTTTTTTTAGTTTTTAGGATGTTCCTACCTAAGATATTGGGAACACGACAATTTACCTCATCATCCTCCATGGTAAGCATATATAAATCTGTTGGAAAGATCATGTATCTTTACCGCACAATTACATTCGCATGGTCTCCTACTAGATATGTTTTAGCTCTATTTTCCAACTACGTCACGCCTCTGAACAGCTTCAACTCACTAACCTATAAAGAAGAGAATAATGAGTGAGGCATCACATTTATGGAATATCCTAAATCACATATAGAATTAAAAAATTGTAACTCTCTTATGGTTCATGGTATAGTGAATGTCTTGAGCTCCTTTCACATTGTTAGCATTACTAGAGTTAGAGTAATTAGTGTTGAAACATTCCTTCCAAGAATTATCCTCTCATTTCCCTTGATCCCTCATTTATTGGTACAATTTTCATTTAAATTTTTTTAATAACTTGGTATTTTATTTATCTATTCAAGTATATGGATGTTGATCTCAACACACTTAAATATATCTAAAACATCTTTTTTGCATCTCCTTTTCTTCTGTCTTCTTATTTTTTACAACTCTATTTGGAAATACAATGTAATTCGGTGGAACATCATCAATATTATTCCTACCTTTTTCTTTCTCCTTGGGCTGCTCATCAGTGGTTCTTGAATGGGGCCTCTCTAAAGTTTATGTGAATCTCGATGGAATGATAGGTGAAGAACTGTTAGTTGTTTGCTTCCCACTTCTCAATGTGATGGCACTAAATATCCTCTTGGGATATTGAGTAGGATAGGAAGGAATATTTCATGAGTTCTTACTTACCAGTTCATATAGGGTGGTGACAATCTATATCATTTGGGTCTTCAACTCCCCCAAATCTGAACCATGATTCATCAGCTCATTCTATTGATTAATAAAAATTTATTTCAAAATATCATCAGTATTAGAATCTAAAATTGTTTGAGAATCCCCTATTTATTGATTGTTTATCCTTGACCTTCAAATCCATTATGGTGATATTAGAAACCATATTTGGAAAGGATAGTATTCTGTAAATGTTTTATAAAAGGGGGCCTTTTTTGTTTTCCAGAACCATACCTCGTGTCTTAGTAATCATTAAGCCCTTGGTTGTATGTTGGAGAAAATAAATAATAATTTCGGGGGGGGGGGTGTGGTTGTAGTTTATATTGATATTATCTCCTAGGAAATACAACTAAAATATCTTCAATCACTTGTAGTTGGAAAAAACAATCAGTCAGGTGGTTTGTTTCAGTGAAAATTCAACAAGGTCTCACAGGAGTGGTTTGGGATGACTATTGATAAAAATCAATCTATATCACCAAAGTGGTCAATTTATCCAAATTTGTATCAATTAAATGAATTTAAAGAGATTATTAACATACCTAGTGTACTCCTCTAACATGTAGTGTACCTCGATCGCCAAATTGTTAGGATTTTTTACCATTATATTAATCAATTAAGGTGTGGAGACACTGCTTTTTTCCGCCAATGCTCCTCTAACTACAGCATCTACCATTCTCCTCTCCAAATTATTTAGTCATTCATATAATTATTGGACAAGGAGTTTCTCACTAATTTGGTGATGTAGACAGATTGCACACAACTTCTTGAATCGATCCCAGTACTCATACATTGACTCCCCTTATACTTGCTTGATCCATGATATCTCTTTTTAATGGAAGTATTCATTGATGTCGGATAAAATATCTAAATGAAGAGATGTTTCAAATCATTCCAACGTGTTACATATTAAGGCTGTAAATAATAAATCTAATCTTTTTCTGCTCCATTAAGTGACAATGGGAATGCTCATAGATTTATTTGATCTTAGTAGATATTTCTTGGTGTAAGGGTTGAGAAAACCACATTAAATTATTTTAAATGTTTTTTGTATCCTCGCCAAATAATCCATGAAATTTTAGAAGTATATTAATTAACATATATTTTAATTTAATGTCTGATTGATGGTTTGGATATGTAGTACAATTTGGTTGATAGTTAATTCTAGGGGTATCCAACATTGAAATGGTTCAATTGAGTTAATTATTTTTTTAGACATTGGGTCTTGTTTTATGTTGGATTCATATGTGATTAAAATTTCAATGTTCGTATTGTGTATGAATTCCCCATTTGAGTAAAATTTGACACTTCATGTAGACTAATATTTACAGATTAGAGCCTTACTGTTGTGATCAATCTTGAGGTCTAGATCAAATATATCCTCATGATGTGATCATGTAATAAATCATAGAATTTTAGAAAAGAATACCATTATATCATGAGAATAATTTTCACTTGATGGTATAACATATAAGAAATGAGAGTGGAATAAGAGAAAGAGAGAGATAAAAAATGAACAAAAATTTAGAAAGTGAAAGAAGAAGGAATAATGAAGATAAAACAAAAGGATAAATTATAGTGAAAAATACTTCTATTTAGTTGAATAAAATAATTGTATCTATAGAAACTTCACCAATTTGAATGGTTCTATCATGGGTGCTCTCAAATGAAGTGTGCTTTTCTAGGTACATGGGTGGAATAGAGTGGCTGACAATGGTCTTCTCTCAAAGGATAAAGTAAATTAAAACAACTTCTTAATGATATTCTAAAAAGAAAATAAAATATATAAAAATCAATACTTAAAAATGAGGAGGTTTTTTTACCATTTATAAAATTAGAATAATTATGTTGGATGAAGATTTCATTTTCAGTTTTTTTAAATGAAACTTGATTAATAAAACACATGAAGAAGATGTTTTTTATGAAAATACTTTAAAATGTGTAATCAATCTAACAATACACCTTCACTTAAATATTAATAAATATCATTTAAATTAATATACACTTAATTATTATCCCTTAATTTTTTGACCTTCATACCCTATGAGAATTAACATTACCACCATGATGAAAAGAGTTAAACCTTAGCCCATCTTTAGAACACGCAATCGTAGCACCCTCTATTGATTGTGATTCTAATAAAAGATTATGGTCATTTTTAAATTATAACATAAATCTATTCTAGAAATAAGGATAAATTAATTTTTTGGATTATATTTTAATTCTAAAGATTCAACTTATGTGGTTTGATTTTACTGATAAAATTTTTTCTCCCTCAATTTAAACAAATCTCGACCTCACGTGTTTTGGGACCATTATTCAATTGCATGTACAGTTTAATCAAATTTTATAACTCAATTCATGGATCTTATTTTATGAATTATATTATATTAGTGATTCAAAATAAATAATGTATTAAGGTAACTGGTCGATCATTTACTATGAAAACTACACTTATATGGGCGGCGTAGTCATTGTTGAAACAAATTTCATTTTTGAAGATTTTAAATGGGTATAACCCAATTTAATTGATACAATATAATTTAATGACTAAATAAAAATATTAATAGAAATATAAAACTAAAAATAATAGAATAATTTGAAGTCAAACTAAGAGTTTATTGAAATTACAAAAACATTACATCAAAGAAGAGTAAATGAATATCATTTTGGAGGAGATACTGGCTTGGTAGCTTCCCACATCCAATTGTGAATTGAAATGTTATCGAACCACTTATCCTATTCTCCCAATATTTCAAATGGTATTACCCCCCCCCCCAATGAGAATAAAATTAATTTATATAGTGGAAGGTAAGGCTCAGTATCAAGTGGTTTTAAGTATGAATGGAAAAAGTCAGCCAAATATTATATTCCACAATGAACTGCCTTTTCACCATCCAAACTCATGAAACATATATCCTTATATAATTTTGATTTTTTATAAATTTTATTTTATAAATCCTCAAAAAACATGGGCCATGTACAAGAATGAATGTAGAAGTTATGGCCCAAATACAGAACAGATGTCCAATCATGCGAGTCCAGTCAATCATTGATTTCATGGCCCTTTTACTCCAACAAAATGCACAAGTTAGATCAATAGTCCTGAATTAATGTTGTAGTACACTGAGTTAATAATATTAAATGAAAATTTATGTTCAAATAATTCAATGTGTAATATTTATGCCTTAGTTAATACAGTTTACTTTAAAGGGTAAAGCAGTAATTTTCATCAAATATTCAAAATAATGATCTAATCACAAATATTTTTTAAAAAACTTATTTAACAAAATTTGATGAAATATTTTCATTAATTATCTATAAAATTTTATCCAAATTATGTTTCATCAAATTGTTCTGTGCTAAAAAAACTAAAATATTAATAATACTTGTAATAGTGTTAGTGGTGTTGGTGGTTGTAATTGACATAATAATTATATAACATAGATCACAAACCCCAAAATTTAAAATCCATTTATGGAAATCATTATAGTATTTTTCCCCAGTACTAACAAAATTTTTAATTTATCATTTTAAACTGTAAAATATTTTAAAAAATATTTTTTTAAAATTAAATTATCGTCAATATGTAAATATTATTTAAATTTTATTATAAATATTAATAAAATTAAAATAATAATAATAATAATAATAATAATACTCATCCTCATTGGTTCATAATTGAAAATAAAAAATTTACGATGGTTTTTAAAGGTTGAGTAGCCCACATATCATTCCCACATTCAATCATTTTACACTAGATTTCAAAATCAACATGAATGGGCTACTTACACGATATACCTAACTACGTGGTTAGACCGCTCATCCTAAAAAAATTATTCACTTGAATTAGAATTATTAATAAAGTTATTTATTTACATTATTTATTAAAATATGGTGGTATTTAAAAATAGATGCATGAGATTAATATAAAAATGAGATACTATAAGAAACCAATGAAGATGTTATGTGTTTGATTACATTTAAAGTAATATCATTTCATTACCATGATCATCAAAATTGGTAGGAAACACTAGAGGTGTGTGATCATGGATTATCTTGTGTAAGATATTTTAGGTATAGAATAACCTATTGGATATGGTTTCCATATTTAATTTGAACATTTTACTTAGATAAACATGAAACCCTAAATATGATTAATTTCCTAGATGAATGAATTTTGGATAATTGATATAATGAATTTGGAAAGGACTTATCTACCAAAATATTCAATGTTTATATATGATATGATTAACATGATATATATCAAGAGAAAAAATCTTGATAAAATTTCAGATGAAAATAAATATTTAATGAAATATTTATTGTGGCCCTCTAATACATATGATGTATGGAGGATTAATTTAGTGGTTGTTCTTTTAGTAAATTTCATTTTCTAAATGATGTAACATAAAATACTCAGCCAAAAAATATGTTCTTTTATTGATATAAATACACATAAATATTATTTTTAATATGTGTTATAGATTGAACAGATAGTTTAATAGATGAGTATCATAATTTGGGAAGCATCCTCTAGGATAATCATTATAAAAATTGGGACATTAATGTTTTGGAATTAAAATTTTCAAATTATGAATCAAGGGAATTGTATATTATTCATACATTACATAAATGTATTGATTGAAAAATAATCAAAAATAAAATATATTTTTTAAAAATGAGAAATATATTTATATATTAGAAATATAGAAATTTTTGTTTCATTGGGGCTAGGAACATGTGATCTACATCAACCCAGTGGGTTTATTTTATAAATGGAAAAATATTTCAATATTATATAAATAAATAACAATTGTATCGCTCTCATATTGTGATAAGAAGGAATTTTTTTCTTAATAATTATATTTATTCAATCTATATACAAGTAATTTTTTATATTAATTGGAATATGTTGAATACTTTATAAATTCATTAATTGAATTAAATATAAGAAGGTCAAAGTAGTTGATTGTATCACCACTTATCATTCAAATTGTCGTCATCAATATATAAATTCAAAACACATTCAATTGATCTATAGATATGGAATTTTGGAATCAATCAATGGTGAATTTTTTGATAGATGTGAATCTTTTTTATTAATTAAGATGAGAAAATCTCATTTTAGTGTAAAATGTTAAAGGGTTGGGGGATGATAGGTTGTTTTTCATGGGAGTTCAAGATAAAGATTTATAATCACATATGAATATATTAGGATATGAAATATTGTGTTTCAACCTTGGTGACACTCAAAGGATCCCCAAAAATGGTGGGCAACATGGTCTCCAGCGTACCTCCCCATATTTCAAAGGCTTCTGAAATGAATTAAAGCCCTATGGTATCTATGGGAAGTGTATTCCCTCATGTCATAGTGGATCACATCAAATATATAATAATAGAAAAATTAATATAAAAATTAATATCATAAATATAGAAGAGGATGTAACCATAATAATCAATCAATAAAAATTAACTCAAAAGTTGAACAATATCATAGAAAAATAGCGATGATGGTGTGTCTCTTCAAAAAAGTAATATAAGTATACATGGAAGTTGGAAGATAGTACAGTACATGATGTACAAATAAAAAAACCAAAAACTATCCAATCATCCTGAGCATTGGCTCAGTAAATTTTTATGAATATCCATCCTATGAAAGAAAGAACATCATGTCTCAATGTCGAGATGCTTTCCCTTTTCAATACATATTCTCATATAATCTTCTTGGGTACCAACGACAGCCCTGATAAAGAGTGGGAAAAATATCAGTTGGAAACCACCAATGGAATCTATTAACATCTAATCTATATATATAAATTGAATGAGTGTAGGAATATATAAGTGTATATAAATGCTATAACAAATAACTCATAACTTCTCCAGCCTTAGATGGTAATTTATTATAAATGAGATCATTTAGTTAATTCATTTAAGATATAGTTTATATGGATAAATCATATAAAAGTATAAAAGCACTGAAACTGATCAAAAATAATAATAATGGATGATCCAAGGTAAAATCATTGTATCTTGGACCTCTTGGGTCATCCAACTCATAGTAATAAATAATTATTCTCAAAATATGTGGTTTGATTGTAATCAAAGGGGAATACCCAAGGAAGTCCCCTATAAATGAGTCTAACCAAGTCAATGGAGCCCATCCATAGTAATCATGAGCTAAGAATGACTAGACTCATTGGGGTGAATCAATGTGCTGCATATCCAAAGACATTAATATATTCCAAATGAGTATATCAAAGGCATCATAATATAAAAGGATATATTGATGTGATCCTACAACACCATGTCTATCATCTAGAGTAAGATAAGGGTTGTGGTCTAAGGAAGAGGACACTTTTTGTGTTAGATGTATTTATATTATATGATATCTATTGGTTTATTTTGGTGATCAATGAAATATGATGATTACATTGATCTCGATATGATTAAAAAGTTCCCAAGTTAATGTTGATTTCATTATGTACTCAGGACTTGATATTCCAATAAACATATATTAATCACCTTGAGTTTCATGGAGATTCTAAGGGAATTGTTATGGTTTCCATAGATGACTGTAGATTTCATGGTTGAATAATTCAACTAGTAACTCTGATGATTAGTGAACTGATATTCCTGTAGAATGTATCATCAATAATGAATTTTATGATGAATATTTCATTGGAATTTATATAACAATATGTTAAGAATAAGATGAATTTAAGTTGATCATGCAAATTATTATTTCTTTTAATTTCAAGAAGACCATGAATATATTGTTTTTTATGAAGATGGATTTAAATGAAGAACGATAAGGCCTTTGAAAAATTCAATGTGAATATGTAAATAACATGGCCATGCATTTATTTATAAGATTCCATGATAAATTTCTATTTGGTTTGGTAGTTAAAAATTATTTCACATATATTTTCTAAACAGTTTTACAAAATATATGGCCAATAAAATCCTTTAAGAAGGCTAGATCAACCACATATATGGGGGATAATCTCAACCCATGTTGGAGTTATCCAATGCATTTTCTACCATAGTGTCAAGAATGAGGACAACATAGGTAAGATGGAGTGTGTGTGGGCCCGAGGGTAAGGCTCATGGATTGAACAACTATGTCTACACATAGGTTGATAAATGAATCCCCCAAAACCCTTGGACAACATGTGTCATAGACCATGTGGGCATGAGGTGTTCTTTGTATGCAGGTACCGACCTCAATGCTAGATCAAGTGGTTTCATGAAAAACTTAGCTAATAAAGTGTAGCTAATCAGATAGGGATTTCTGATGTGGTATAGCAGCATGAGTCAATTGATCATTGGTCTTAAAAATAACATATATAATTACATATACTAGATAAACTTTATCTAAACTCTCTGATCATTCATTTTGAAATATTTATTATAATAATTAATATTTTTAAATTTCATAGTCATATTCCTTCAAAATCCACTCAACAGTGGTAAAAGTTCACTAAAGAAGATGGTTGAGCATTCACCAGTCAAGACAGAGGCTACCAAGTGTGTTATGAGTTCTAAATAATGATATTAAGGTATAAATTGTTCCATATATGAAACTACATACATCATGGATTCTATAAAACTAAGGATGATGTTTCAGTCGAACTATAAAATCAATTACACACTGTCTTTAAAACTACTAATATTCAGAAAAATGTACAACGAATGTAATTTAATTTGATTATGAATGCATGAATGTGGTTAAATAACTTCAAACAATAATCTTGATAATGAACTAAAAACAAAATGATTTTAAGAGTTTCATTTAACAAGTGTTTGATGAATTTGAATCCAAGGTATTCAGGCATTCAAATATTAGATTTACACAGAATGATTTAGGGTATTTTAAGTTTGTGAATGATTAGTACAAGGATATGATTCTCTCCTATAAAAGGAGAGGCGCCATGTATGTTTATATTTTTACGACTATGATATTTTGGTATCTATTTTTTTATATAAAAAATAGATTGAATATGATGAATTATTTTTCACAAGAAGGTAATGAATCCCATGAGTGTTCAAATCATTGTGAAGAGGGGGAGTCTCATGAACCATTATAGTTTCATGAAGAAGATCCATGAACATCATGGGAAGATAAGCTTTGTGGAAAAGAAACTGGCATTCTCACACTCATCATGCATTAAAATATAACTAGTTCCAATAACTAGTTCTTTTTTATCATATATCCCCACTATTCATTGTGAATACATTTGCTAAAAATCATTCTTCTCACACAAATCTCCTTCGACGTGGATGTAGCCTTTCTATATCTCACATATATGGAATGTCTATGCATAAGATAGTAACTATTTCCCATTTCATTTCATAATTGTTTGAGGAATAAGTTTAACTGTCAGGCCTATTCTGGTACACAACAAAAAGTGAATGCATGAAATAATTACACACTTTTTCATGAGGAGTGGACAGTTTGTTCATTGAGAATATATAATGGGAGTATGAGTTTACATCATAAAGTGAATAAAAAAATAGTGTGTGTGCATAAATATATTTGTCCAAATATAATATGAAAATGTATGAATCCATGAATTGATAGGATAATTCATATTCACATGAACAATTAAATGAGATAGTGAGTGCACTTGTGTAAATAAGGAACAATAATAAATGAACACAAATAAAATAAAGAGTACATTAATGCATACATAAACCCATATGCACATGAGATAATAAATTGGTTAGCTTTTGTGAGATATTGATTAAAAAATTTAGATGGTCATTTAAAATTATTAAAAATTCATAAGAATATTTTATATGTTTAGTGTGTGTAAGAAGAGTTTAGAAACAATCAATTTCACTAAAAGTAAGTTGATACGACACTCAACTATCCATATTGTGTATCATGGAAATTTGAGATTCTTGTCCATAATAACATTCATATCATTATGACTAAAGATGATAAATGGGTTTCCCAAGTATCAATTGATTATCATTTAGTGTATAAAACTGCAATGATTCTTAGATGAGGTAATATTCCTATGTTTCAGTAATCACAAAAGATTTTTTATTATATAAAGAATAATAATAAGTTTCGAATAAGTTATTTTTTCACTAATGATGAAATAGATCAAGAAATTACTACTCTATTAAATATTATTATGTGTCAAATATTAAAGGTGGAAGAAGAAGTGTATGGACAATATATACTCAATTTATTATCATCTGGGTTAGGGATAATTTGATTTATTAGTAAATAAAACCTACATATTATTGTTATTTATAGAAAAATAATAAGTAAATCTTTTAGTGTGCTGGTGTGAAGAAGAGGGATGTTATGTTCCAGCTGTTGTGCAAGTAACCTAGTGAAGAAGAAGACGAAGTTTGTGGATAATCAAAGTAGCATTATGACATCCAACCGTAGACTCAACAGGTGGATAATTTTTTTGGTGTCATAAATATTCTTAATAACATGGATAATACTATCTTTAGAGGTAGTATAAATATCCATTCAAGAGTTCTAAAACATACACTATCGATGGACTAGATTTCATTGCATGTGAAAGGGTTTATCCTACTTGTTTTATCCAAACTTAATGGATTGTTTTCTAAAAGGTTGTGTGGTCATTATTATTTCCAAACCATTAATAGACTATTTACTATTATTGAGGAGTGAACCTTGTAAATATGTCATGTTCTAACATTTATGTATTTTATATACATACGTGCAATGGGGAAAATAGAATAAGAGAATACAGATCCTAATTGTTCAAAGAGATAAAGGGATAAAATGTTATTATTGGATTAAAAATTCCACAACACTAATTCATCCCCCCTCTCACTGTTTAACATGTCCCAAATAGTTATTTTCATGTTTTATGAGATCCAATGTTCACCTATGTTGGATTCTCTAATGTAAAGATATTCTCTTTTGAATATTTGAGTTTATTTCCTATGTTAACAAATAAGTGTGTTTTTGATGAAGATTCAGTTATCTCTGAGTAAGAGTTTATATCTACCAAGAACATGATAAATAGGGTAAAAAAGATAATTTAAAATTTAATCCCTCCAATCTAATGAAGGGGAATATATATTTTTATCCATGCCTTAGAAATAATTATGATATATTAATATTGGATTGTAATGAGAAAGTGGCTCATGTTTACACCAATGAGATAGATAACCTTCTTACCTATAGTGATAATAAGGTTTGTTTTATTAAGTTTGAAAATTTTTCCCCTTGTGAATATACTAGAACTTTTTGTGATGATGACCAATCTACAACTTCACAATAATTGTTAGAAGATATATTAAGCTTTTTTCTGTATGGTATTTCTGATGAAGGAGACTTTGTTTTGTGTGGAGTCTTTCAATGTATATAAGAAGAGATCACCCAACTAGAAGTATAATCTAACATCACTGAGAAGGGATTAATAGAAAGGAATAAAATATTTAAAGGTGCCCAAATAGGATGGAACCATTGAAGAAACAAAGAGTAAAATTGAAAAAAGTTACCAAAATTGCCTCAATGAAATTCCAATGAAATAGGAAGTCAAAAAGACTCTATGAAAAAGATCCATGAACATGAATTGAAATTGAAAAATAAAACAGATTTCACAGGTTTACAATTAGAATAAATATCCCAGAGGAATAAGGAGCATGAATCTTTGATTCAGAACGAAATTAAGCTGTATAAAGAAAAAGATGGTAGAATAAAGAGGGTTCGTTAAGGAAAGATGGTTATGATTATGAATCATAAATTCATCATCAATATGAAATTTCTAGATTTTGAAGAATAGTTGTCCAATTATGAGAATATAAATAAAGAGACTTCTAAAAATAAGGAATCATTTTTTGTTGGAACTCAATTCTCATTGGAGTATTCTTATATTGAAACACCTGAGGCATGTGATAAGAATATCATGACTTCCTTGAATTATCTAGCACAACCAAATGTGTAGAAATAGTTATTATCTATATCATTCTATAAACTAATTTCTAAATCTATTGTGATTAATAATTATGGTTTGAAAAAATTGAATATGTATTCATAAATAAAGTTGATAAGAAACATGACACTATTTCTATAGTTCTTTGAAATGATAATGGGGATGTTGGTTCCCCACAAAGATCATAAATAATGATAAATATGACCTGAAAATATGATTCAAATGATGTATGAAATTAGGATTTGTTTGGGGGTGTTTGTTATTCAATATATTTAAACATGTAGAATTAAACTGTTTGTACAATCCCTATAATGTAAGACAATAAAGGAATTTGATGTCAAGGGGATAAATAGAGAGATTAATAAGTAACATCCATAGTTCTAGAATAATTCGTATAATGTAAATATATTGTGAATTCGTGATAACCTCTTTGATGTATGAATTGGGAGTGCTCACAAATTTGGTACATTATCATCTCAAAATGTATTAGATGTCGATAAAAGAAATCATAAAGGCTATCTATGAATGAAGAAGCTGTCTTGGGAAGAAATCTGGTAAATGTTTTTAACAAAAATTATCACAAGAATATTAAAAAAAAGATAGCTAAGAAGACCTTGATTTATAAATCAAATAATTTGAAGAAAATTGTGTCACACAAATGAACTAATATGTTTAGTGGAACTCAAAATAAGTCATGTGGAAGATTCCAAATGTGCTACGGTAGTTCTTAATTCTCTATTAGTTATCTATTCAAATGATTTGGAAATAATGAGAAAAATTAATTACTCACAATCCAAGTATAGTGAAAAAGTAAAAGAAAATAATCCACGTGAATATAAATATGCTCTATGTGTGAGTTGAAACCTGGCTGGCCATTCTATTAAAAATTGTCTTAAAATTATTCCATCAGAAGAAAAATTATTTAAGAAGGTGAAAGATTCACAAAGAGATACAGGTGCTTTAAAATATCTTGAGAATATAATATTACTACAGGAATAAATTGAATAACTAATAATATTCACACAGCCACAATAATATTTAAATATCAGATGTAAAAGTGTGAAGAGAATAGTAAATGGAGAAACTTGGTTGAGAAAAACATATTAACCTTTCTATTTTTATTAATGAAGTAAGAAGAATCCAAATCATTCCCTTAATCTTTTTGTATTATATTTGTACTTATAATGAAGGGAGATAAAGGTGAGGAAATTTCTCCAGGGGATAACATAAGAATCATTGAGTTATATTAATTATTGATTGAAAATCTAAATAAAACACCATCCTTAAATGATTCCTCAATTTTTATTCAAATAAAAATATGATGGAGGATTATCATTGATGAATTTGAATAATTTTATGTTCTATTCTAGTCAACTCGGATAAAGACGATAACATATAGGTTTAATCTTATTTCTATTTATCCTAATGAATAATTGTTCAAGAATATCATCCTTAATGATGTTGTGAAATTTTTCAATCCCTACATCAAAGAGATGAAGATCCATTTTTATGTATTGTCTATTCTAGAATATCCTAGAAATCCATTATTTATGAGATAGATAGTTATAAAGATTATGATAATTGTTTTCCTTGATAGGGAGACAAATGGAGTAGCTACAAGAATCATTATATCAATTAGTATCAAAACAAGATTATTCTGTAAATTTCTTGAAGATCATGTAATTGGAAAATGATTTGTTTCTCTTAATTTCTAATCCATATTTACAAACATTTAATATAATTTTAAAAATGGGGATTAATTTAATTAATCAATGACAAGATAAATTTTGCTTTAATGGAAGTGATCCGAGGCAACTTAGCATGCTTATTTCACTTGAATTTTTTTAGATCTATTTATAGAAGTAAGGGCAGGAGTTTCAGGTTGATCTTTCTTAAAAAAAGATTCATATCTAATTTATGTATCTTCATACTATTATGAATGTGGATAACCCTTAATGAAAATTTTATGAGTTCTCATTTAACAAAGTATCATTATTAGTTGGTAATGTATAACTTTGTTTTCTAAATAAAATCCTATTATTTTATACACTGAGTACAAATCAAATAGACAAAGAGTGAAATGATGGAGGAAATATTGATTAAGTATGGACCAATACCATTTTAACATGAACTTTATATTTATTTTTAGTAAGGGTGAGATAAAGTGAAATGAAATTTGTAAACGGAAAGGGGATCGAAAAAGAATGATTCTGCATATTGAAAAATTCATTTGGAGTAAACTATGAAGGTATTTCCAACAAATATAAATGGGTGGATAGAAGTGTACACATTCTATATGAGTTGTATTTATTTTCAATAAATTTCATTAGTAAATAATGGTGATAAATAAAATTATAATATTTATTTGATGTCAATATGTTGATGAATTTCTATAGTTAATTTAACATGGATGAAGTCCTCGAGACTGATATTCCTAGAAGAATTTGTTGAATACTTTGAGTTTCAGGGTGATTCCTTGATAGTTATATAGATTCCATAGATTATATTGGATGTCATAGTTGGATAATTCTCCTAGAAACTCTAATGATTTGTGAATTGATCATCATATCAAATTTATGTTTCAAAGGTGACACATTGTCTACAATAAATAAATTATATCAGTAGTGACCCATTATTTACAAAAATGATTTGGCTGATAAAGCGTTATTTGTAATGTATATTCCAAAATAAAAATAATAAGAATATTAATTTAAAATGATCATGAAAATTATTATTTTCATGTACTTTAAGAAAGCCCTAAAAACATTAATTTTTAGGACAAAAATATTAAATCAAGAAATGGAAGTACATTCATAGTTTTCTTGGACATATGAAATCAAGGTGGATATGAGTATATTTAAATGTGTACATACTAAAAAAATTTGGTTTTTAATTAATTGAATATTTCACTTATATTTGTTTGTAAGTGTTGTATAAAATATTTCTAACCAAATCCACCCAAGGAGTCTAGCTCAACCACATATACTGGAAAAAACCTCAACCCAAATGGCTTCAAGATTACACATGGACTACCATGGTTGCATAAATGAGGCTTCAATACGTAGGATGGGGTGTACACCAGCCCATGAGTAAGGATTTTGGACTTCATTTATTAGGCTATGCATAGGTTAGGCGTGAATCCCACAAAGCCAGTGGACTATGTATCTTAAGGATTAGGTGGGCATGTAGTGTGTTTTGTATCTAGGGGTTGTTCTTAGTGTCCACATGAAATGTTTATCACATGTATTAGCTAATAATGATGATATACGAATAGAGGGATTTATTATGTGGGATAGAGTAATGTGTTCACTGATCGTCCATCATAAAAATAACGAATATAAGGACAACAATTGGATCAAATTTATCTTCATTTTCTGATCTCCCATGTTGTTATGTTTAAAAAGGCCACACATATTTTTAAATGTTGTTATCATATTACTCCTTATGAAACTCGAAGGTGGTAATTTTTTACAAGGAAAGATGGTTGAGCTATCACCAATCATGTTACACACTTCCACGAGTGTTCTGAGGTCAAAATAATGAAATGAATGGATGTAGGAACTTTATACATGCAACTACATCTTTCCTTCATGTGAAAAATTAATGTTTGAAGCATCTACTAAACTTAAAATATAGTAGTAGGACTCGACATGAAAACCCATTCTCTACAAAAAGGTTCAATGTAAAAATAGGAAGGTGTTTATGAATCCAATCACATGATTAAATCATGGTAGAGTATAATCACAGTCACAAATAAAAAAACAATGATTTTTATGTTTCATTAAACACACAATTGAAGAATTCAATGTCAAGGTCATCAAGAATTAAAAGGAAGGATTTATAGTATATTATTCGCATGATTTTAAGGTAGTGAATGGTTAGTGGAAGACAATGATCCTCGCAAACAAATGTATTGGAACCATGCCTATTGAAGTGGATTCCACTTGAATATTTTTGTTTTTATCATTTTTATGAAAATGGTAGTACCTATGAAGCGTTATTTTTTGCGAGAAGTAAATGAGTATTACGAGTCTTCAAGGCTTCATGAAGAAGGGTAGTCCTATAATCTATTCTGGTTTCATAATTTAGATCTACACACATCATGTGTTAAAAATGACCATAGACATAAGATTGGTTTTTTCACCTACGTCGTTCTTTGTGAAGAAAAATAATTATGTGATCCACTAAATGGATATCATATATCCCAAATTTAATTCATTGAAACATGTTCTCCAATGATTTATAATTTCTAGAAACTTCTTAGAGATGCATATATACTTTCTATCTTGAATATATATGGATTTTCTTGTAAAAATATAATAACTAGAGAGAATATCATTTCAAATTTGCATGAGAATGAAGAGAAACTCTCATAAATATTTGGTTTCACATGTAATAGTGAATGTATGTAATATATACACACTATTTACATGAGAAAATGTGGAAAATGTGTGTATTGAGTAAAGGAGATAGGTGTTGGTTTTCACAAGATATAGTGAACACAAAAACAGAGTGTGTGCATATATCTTTCTGTGAGAAGTAAAATTCAACAATGTATGCATGCATTCATTAATATGATTATTAATATTCACATGATAAATTAAATGATATAGTGTGTTCACTTTCATGAATATGGAAGAATATTAAGTGAATAAAAATAAAATAAAGGGATCCTTTATAAATATGAAAATCCATATTCACATTTTATCATAAATTGATAAACTATTGTGAGGGATGGTTGACATGTTTTAGGAAACCCATTAATATTTGTAAATAAGAGTAAGATGATTTTATATGTTCAGTGCAGTGCCAGGACTGTTTAATAATAATCAATTTCATTAAGAGGAAGTCAATACGGAACTCAACTGTATATGTTGTGTGTCATGTAAATCTGAGATTTTTGTCCACAATAACATTCAGATGATTGAGAATAATGAAGAGAATGTATTTTCCCTACTATCAATTAATTATTTTTCTAGGTAGTAAATATTGATAATGCGATGATGAGATGATTTTTTTGTTTTTAAATAATCACATATGATTATTTTGGTTATGGAATGAAGAATAATAAATTCAAATGTAGTCACTTTTGAATTGATAAAAGAAGTTGATAATGAAAGTACTACTCTATTATATATTATTGTGTGTCAAATATCATAGATAGAAGAAGATGTGTTTGTCCAATCTATACTTACTTAATTATTATATGTGTTAAGAGTAATATGATTTATCAGTTCATAGAACATCTATATTATTGTGACTGATAAAGAAGAAGAATATCATATTTTAGCCTCACTCTATAAATAATAGGATGGTGTCTTTACTTTTTTAGTGAATTTAACAAGGTGAAGAATAAGATCTTTGTGGAAAATCAAAGTATCCTTGTGACATATAATAGTAGACTCAAAAATTTTAATACATTTTTTTTTAATTAATATTAATAACATCTATAATACTCTCTTAATATGAGGTTTAAAGATCAATCCAAGAGCTATAAAACATGAACAATCAATTAACTAGCCCGTAATGCATGTGAATGAGTATATCCTTCTTGTGGTAACCATGCTTAATGGATTGTTTTATAAGGTTTTATGTGGTCATTATTATTTCTAGAACATTCCATGGACTATATTATGTTATTGAGTGTCTATCATTGTAATAATATCTTGTTCTACCTTTTAATTATCTCATATACTTGCATGAAACAAGGAAAATAGAATAATAGAATCAATATCCTAACAGCTCAAATAGGAAAAGGGATAAAAAGTTATAACTATATTAAAAAGTCCACAACATTTATTTACCCCGGATAAGCCCTATTTATAAAAACTCTTTATTGTTATCAATTTAAATATGTTTTATTGAATTACTTGATAATTCACATGTTATATGCTCTATTTTTCAAGAATAAGGATTCACTAGATTCAAAGGAAGAAGTTAATACAAATTTAGATTTGGCCAATACATGTTGTGACTCGTCTGTACAAGTTGTGTACTAGTAGTTAACATAATTCCCATGTTTTGATCCATGATTTCCCCCAAGATGTGAATCCAATAGAGAAATAGCTAGTACATGTCATCAAGGATATATACATGTCGCGACGCTAGTCAAAACAGTTGAGCAAGTAATCTATGTAGAAGAAAAGATTGATTTTTGTACACACCAAACACAATGATTACACAACTTGTAGTTATTCAAACCTCATAAATCCACAAGATATGTGTGAGGCACACAGGAGATCCGAAATCTACAAAGATTCACACAGATCAATAGTACAAAAGGAGTACCTCCAGTACGCATTGTAATGAAATTCTTCTGTATATATAGGGGTGTGATAGATCATTTAATAGAAATTCTAGATAGTATTCTTCTCTATTTTTATCCCCCTTAATGTTCCCTCATGATTTTTCCCTTTAAACTCTAAATTTATTCATGTTTTTCATTTTTCAATCAATTCAAAAGTCGTGGATCAGTTCTTATCTAGGAACTTTATGTCCCCATTGTATCAATTACCAGCATACTTTATTAATTTACATAAAATGTTCTATGACCCATTTCCTCTTTCGATTCCAAGTAATCGTTTTAATCTAGTCATGATTGATATATTAGAAATCCAATTTCAGGCTAGTTCCCCTTTCATTCCTAAACCCATCCATGTTTATGATTCAATTAATTTCTATTAATATGTTAAGCCTGATTTCTTTGTGTTATTTTATTGTATCTCCACCCACTATGACTAGTTAAATCTTTTTGGGGTTGGTATCAAATGTAGTTGTATATGTACACATAATTAATATTTAATTCTAAACATTTCAAACCAAATGGATTAGTAATCAGGACAAACAATAATATTCTACCCAATTTTTGCGAGCATCCCAAACCATGTGATATTCAACAAAATGTCCATATCATGATTAAAGTATTCAAGGATTCTATCAGTAGTCTAGGAAAAATTCTTCCATAGAAGCTAAAAATAATTAACCCAGGCTGTTACTATCTCCCAATCAAGGAATAGTCCCTTCCCATGTAGAACTAGGTGACTTGACCAAAGTCTGCTAGATACCACCACTTACTTCACACCATCACCTTTAGGACCCTACTAAGATTAGAATTCAATACTATCATTTAACCAGATACTCGAAATTGATCTCGATCCCTCATTAATTACATAAAGCCACTCCCAAACACTAATATAGTTTAAAATGACTCCTGTCAAGATATAAAACTAGTGATCCCCCCTTCAAAATAGCTTCCTCCTTAAGGGTTCTACCCTGCACTTCCCCTGTACTATGCTTTTGTAATTAGTAAATTTTGCGAGACATAAATTCAAATTTCACTACGAAAATTATGAATCAAATGAATCGTTGTGGTGTGACCAATTTATGGAAATATTATCAATGATGGTGATGTTATTTATTTAAATAAATCTGGTATAAGGCATAGGGTTACCTTTCCCTCACCCCCTTTTTTTCTTTCCATTCATGATTCCCTTACATCCTCATTTTCTGAACTTGTGCATGTACCATGGTCCCTTGACACATTCAATGAACCTTGAGTCAAAATAACCCATATCATTCAAGACTGAGATAGAAATTTATTTATTTTCACATCACAGGTTAGAAATGTCCAAGCAGCATAATCATGTGAGTCCCAACCTTCCGAACCCCCATCAAATAATGTTAGGAGAACACCAGATGAACCTGGAAAAGACCATCATGAATTATGATCTGTAATCAATCTATGGTGTGATCCAAAGCATCGTTCATCCCTCAATTCAAACCCACACATTCAAGATCAATCATGGACTCATTCACATGATCCATAATATGGGACAATTTAGTGGCCTCTAGAGCGATGACCCCCATGAACAAATTTCCAACATCCTAGAAGTTTGTGACACTTGTCACAACTACGTAGTCTCTTCATATTCCATAAGAATATGTTTCATCTCATTCTCCATAATAAAAAAAATAAGTACTAGATCAAAATCCAATATCATGAGTCGATCATGACATGGGACAATCCAACCAAGAATTTTTTAGACATGTATTTCAACCTAATTCGGACCTATAAACTCTATAATGTCATACAAAACATTGCTCAAATGAACAGAGAATCTAAGTGGAAATAATGGGATAGATTTATGGTGCTTATGAGGAAGTGTCCACGTCGTAGACTCTATTGAAGGATTCAGTTGTAGAGTTTTTACCAAGGACTCCAACTAGAAGTACAAATAGTTGTAGTTGTTGCCGCTAATGTAGGATTGATGTAAAAAACATTCTAATCTAGAAAAGTAATACTGGATAAAGTCCTTCATAATTACAGCTTATGGTAGAGTGATTATGGACCACCACAGTTTTTTATCCGCCATATTAA
Source organism: Viscum album (assembly GCA_963277665.1). Classification (NCBI taxonomy): domain Eukaryota; kingdom Viridiplantae; phylum Streptophyta; class Magnoliopsida; order Santalales; family Viscaceae; genus Viscum; species Viscum album. The sequence goes on along the minus strand of OY728166.1, from coordinate 154,136,103 downwards.
TGATAAAACATGATTAGTAGCACAATTTGAGGCTCTCATAATGAAACATGAATCTTTTCAGATACCATCCACACAACCCCCTCCATCCCCCCATAACAAAAGTCTAGTCATGCGAGATGTCTGGTGGACCACTCATATAACAGGAATACAAGGCAAAATATGAAGACCATAAAGATTTTAATAATGTAAATTATAATCAATAGAACCATTCATTTCAACAATTGTAAAAATATCATCCATAGAGGCATGATAAATATCAGCCTCCAAATAGTAAAGGCAATTTTAAAACGTGATGTTGTCACGCCCAGTTCCACAATCGAGTATGACTGAGGTATCCACCAATGATCTGTATTCCATGACCTCATTAGTAGATGTATCAGTAAATTAAATCAAAATAATTTCAACCAAGACCCCAAAAATAGTAATTTCCACCTTCCCATCTAGGACCTCAATAACCACTTCCAGCACCTCAATGTAACCTAGAGGATCATCGATCTACTTTTATCCAAATATCGGATAAAATAATGACAACCCAGGAAATAGAAATGAAAAATAATAGAGATTATTTGAAAAACCTAGATCTTCAAATGGGTCAAATCTAAAAGACCATTTCTGATAGATTACCAGGTACACTACCTAGTAACACTATGGCATACCAACTATAAGAATAAAAGGATGAAGTGTTGAAAAGAAGAAAAGTTTTTAACTCTCAACAACCAAAACAGGAAAGGCGACATTAAGAGCTAAAGAAGAAACTAGTATCAGATGAAGAAGCTTATGCATCCATTCCCACATCAACCAAATAATATGTTCCATCCAAAAATAACCAAACCCCTAATGAACAAAACAAGCCTGTCTATGTTTCCCAACATCCATAAAAGCCACCTCTTCTCTTTTCAAAGAGAGAAAAACATTGTTAGAAAGAGAAAAAATACAAAAAGATCCTACAGATATTCAATCAATTGTACATCAAAATAAAATTTCCATAATCCATTTCCCAGATGTGGGTTCATACAAAATTTCTCAAGGACCTGTTTTAAAACAAATAGAAAATAGAAGATCAGGGATTCGTCATTTTGAATAATTAATTTGCTGCTGTTGTACAATAGAAAATTCTGACAAAACTGATAGATCCTGGAACATTCCTGATTCCATGCACTATGGGAGAGTGCATGTTTAGAAGAGGACTATGAGATCATGGAGTCAATATTAACTTCATTCATATGGGTTTTTTCCAATAGTTATAACTCTAAGAACATAAAGATACAAGGGTAGCATTGTAACTAGTAGAGCGTTCAGTAAATTCTCCCATAGGAATTATTAAAGATGTTTTGGTCAAGATCATAAAATATTTCCTTCTATTAGACATTCTAGTTCTATACATGGATGAAGAAGGTGACACCTATATCATTCTTGGAAGACCATTATTTGAAATAGGAAAATAATTTATATACATAAATCAAGGACTTCTGAAATTCAATGTTGGAGAAGAACATGTTGGGTTTAAACTGATTAATGCTTCCCAACACATAGATGATACTATGGATTGTAACACCATATCTCACTCTCAAAAAGGAGATTATTACATTATCATCAAGGAAGAGAGTGAATATTTTTTATTTAAAAGGAAGGGAAGTGTGATTTTTTTGAAGTAAGCATCATTGAACCACTCATAAGAGACAGCATGAATCCTTTTATTCTTTTCATTGTTCAACCAACCCAGTTAGAAATGAATCTTCTTCCCAATACACTAAATTACTCATACATAAGAAAGTCATATTCTTTTCCAATAATTATTGTAATGACCCACTCTTTTATTAATTAAAATTCCTCTTGATCTAATTAAATGTATTATCATGTAAAATGGTTATATAAAACATATTCACATCCATGGTTTTATGATTTTGGATTTTAAAATACAATTAATAATTGTTATAATTTTTAATATAGTCGTTGGACATTGATCACATGATTATTATAATTATATGGCTTTAACAGATCAAATTTACTTAGAAAATGGAAGCGATGGCCTCATCCTGATGAATTTCTTCATATGAATCTCATTATTCGGAGATCGGAAAGGAGGTAGTGTCCCCGAGATTATCTCTTGACCAATCCCAATCTGATATCTAACGCGTTAATATTGAATGGAATCAGCTACATGAGAAGTGGAAGTTAATATAGATTACCCCCAAGTGATGTTATATGATCCGCACCATGTGTTAGTAACCATCACACACCTTACCCATATGAATTATGTGGGTGTTATAAGGGGTTATGTAACAAGACCCTAGAAATTTGTTTATGTGCTTTATTTTATTTGTATAAACAATATACATTCATTTTATTATTGTTTCATTGTAAATAGTTTTTAAAGCCCAAATAGTATTTTCAGTTAATATTCAATTAAGATACCTATTTTAATGAATTAATGGATTTTTTTAATTAAATAATATTTTAATAAGATTTTATTACCAAATTAATTTTTATTAAATATAAATGATCTTATAACTTTTTGTAATTTTTTTGAGGATAGAAAGTGGTTTTTGTCAATACCCATGAATTTTTTTTATAAATATCGGTTCTTATTTTAGAATTAAAAATTAACATGTTTAAATAATTATTTGGGTAAAATTTATATCATTTTTGGATTCAGGACATCGAAATTATCTAAAGGTTAATTTTTCATAATTATCTAAAACATTCAAATTTTTGGGTAAAAAGTAAATATCGTTTAAATATATAATGTGTTTTGTGACATCATAATGATCCAATAGTGATGTAATAAAACCCTATAAAATTAATTTTTGGAAAATATATGTTTTTGCATTTAAATATTATTATTTTATATTTTTTTAATAATTTTACTGCACCTTATTGGACCCTCAAAGAGTTATAAAGTATTTTATCTTTTTAATATTATTTTCTTGATAGTGTGACTCACCTCCACAAAATGATGTCAAATGTTTTAATAATTACGGCCATTGGCCTTATAAAATAATTTTTTCCACTTCACATTGAAAATAACCATGGGAATAAACTATGGGATGATTTTTGGTTTTGATTAGTTTAATGTGTAGTATCCAAACCCTAAATAATAAATAATTTCCTCTCTTTTCCAATACAAACCCACTCAATCTCCCATTCATCTTTCCTCAACCCATTTGGAGCATGACCAACCTCTACCTCCTATCTATAGATTTTTAACAATGCTCCCTAATATCCCAATAATCATCTCTTATTCTTCTCCCAATCCTTTGGGATTAGACATCCATGTAAGGGATCCTGACTTTGCTTCATTATTTTTGTCCGTGATTCCTTATATTGTTATTCCACTTTTATTTTCAATTAAAAATGTTGGGGTTTGATTTATAACCTCCCCTATAGATCACTATTTATTTTTAAATGATGATATACTCATTTATCTCTCATTAATTCCTCCCATGTACACCTGTTACCATGCCAAAATTCTGTAAGGTATTTCTCTCTCCCCATCTACATTCATGCAATTCTTTATATTATGTATCTAATTTCAATTATATAAGATGGGATTTTATGTTACATGATACAGATACAATACATTTCATATATAAATGATTAAATAACCCTTTCTATCTCATCCACCCATTTTATGATTTATCTTTGATGTCATTATGATGCCGAAGTTATACCACAATTTCCAATGCCAAAATCATCATATAAGTGAATACCATACCAATTTCTATATCAAGGGTATTCAACTTTATGAAAATTTACATATTGATTGAGTAATTTAATTTATGTATTACTCATCTTATATTTAGCCATTAAATTATGATCCTTAATGAATCCATGTTGTATGATCTATGTGACACACTTATGCATGAAATGAAATGATGTAGAAGGGTACACCCTAATAGTGATCCAATGCATTGGATAAAGAAATATTATCATGATAAACCATGTGAAATAAGGGTTTACTCATACTAATTAATGTGAAATGAGGTTTTACTCATGATAATTCATGTGAAATTTGGGTTTACACATGCTCCATGTGCAATGAGCCCTGGATCATGATAATATCCTGTTAAATGTTATTACCTCAACTTCGTGTTATAATAATCATGTTATATCATGACTTTATGTTCATTTTTCTCTGATTATCCATTAATATGCCTATTTCTTAACATTTATTGTATTTTTCATGTTATTCCTAGTTTACTCCCATACTCAGCTTTATAGCTACCCTTTTTTTTATGTTCTTCCTCAGGTTATCTTATGCAATGCGAAGTATGAAGGAATGTTTTGGTCATGTAAAATATGTTTTCAATAAAGATGTCGTATTTTATGTGTCATGTTTTCATGTAATGTTCCAAATATTACAAAACACTAGACCTATCGATCATCATAGTTGTATTAAGTGAATGTTTATGTAATAAATCATGTTTATGTGTGTAATAAAGTGCAGGGTTGTTATAGTTGGTATCAATGGATAGGTTTAGTTTTTTTTTTGAGATTAGTAATAGAAACACCTAGTGAAATCCTTAGGGATAAGACTATGTATTAAAATAACATCACTAATTAGTGGTGAGTATATAGTATGTGGTTTATCAAGAAATTGCATCTCTTTCTTGATACAAACAAGTATATGTGGCTCTAGGACATATGTTTCTTGGGGTAAAACCCGAATACAATGATTTGTGCTAGAATCGAACTAGAACTGGTGCATGAAAACAGGCCTTTCTTCACTCTAGGTTTGACAATCCTAGGGGATATTCTTTGGTAAATTCCTAAGCTTATTATGAACCATTATTAAGGGAAAAAATTCCCCTAAAAATATATTTGGCGAAGTAGATCATGGATGACATAGATTTAAGACTATAAATTTATAATTTAAGGAAATAAATATAATTTATTACTTATCCCTTTTTTCATTAGATTCTCCTTTATGTGTTACACCTACCTTTCCTTTTATTGTAGCATGTTTCTGGTAATAGGAGGTCTCGGGATAACAATTGATGTGTGGTCAATGTGATGATTGTTCCATTGAGATGCCTGATCTGGTGATAGTGGGGAACAAAAACATTGACACTATCCTCTCTCATTTATAAAATGTTTTTAATAGAAAAATTGGTTATGAGGATCTCCCAACCACCCCTACGAAAAAAAAAGCCATAATCAAGAGATCCATGAGACAAAGACCTCTTAATTTAAATGTATAATCTAATCCCTCAATCCCCGAAAAATAGATAAACTCCATTGAGAAGATCTTTTGAATCCTTCAATGTTCTAAACAAGGAAATGTGTTTATGGCTTATTATTTTATGGATGGTGAAGCTAATCAATGGGGGACATTGATAAAAAATTTAAATCTTGAGGAAGATATCGAGGTGTTGAAATAAAAGGATATCTGGAAAAAATCAATAAATATTATCCTCCCACCCTCTTCCTTAATATAGAATGGGACTTCCTTGAACTCAAGAAAAAATGATGATTAATCTGTTAGAGTGTGTGTGGAAAACATCACAAGGCTTGCACGATACACCTTCGGCTTTGTCATCACCCTCGAATTCATGGTTGACAACATCTTTTGTGGGAAAAAAACTAGCCTATGGAAATGCCTAGTGATGAGAGATTTCAATAGATATGAGGAAATTATACGATGTTCCCTCAATGTCAAAATGGATATCAGTGAATCTCAAGGGTATAATGGGAATAACTAGTAGATAGTGGACATTAATTTGTTTGGTCTGATGTATAAATCCAATGGTACTAAGAAATTCTATCTCCCCACATTCCATTCATGTGGAAAGAAGCACCCTTGAAATTACTTTATGGTGATGATGAAATTCTTTAGGTGTGGAAAAAAAGGGCATCTTACCATTAATTGCCGACAAGAAAAACCAGATAATGCGATAGAGGAAAAAAAATCTTAGTTCTACCCTCAACGCATTTTTCATTACTTCAACTACAAAGAAACATGAACACTTTGCAAACCAGTGCCCTAATTTAAGTTTTTTCAGAGGCAACCAACAACCTCCAAGGCAGCAATGGTGAGATTTTACAATCACTACCACCAAAGAAAACCCTGACAATGAAGTTGTGATAGTTACGGTAGTTATTCATTCATGAATAGAGAATATACTTTTTTTATTACAGTTCTATGCATTAAATTATATCCTAAAAGTTAATTATATCAATCCCAACACCACCACAAATCATGGAAGTAGATATTTTGGTGAGATGGGAAAATGGGGAAATCATTTCATCACATGAATACAACTCCTCCCTGTCACAATTTGTGGATTGAACTTCCCAGAGAACCTTATCATACTCCCTCTAGTGTAATTTTATGAAATTATTTATATAGAATAGATTTCCCTATATAGAAAATCAACGCCAGATTATGTACAAGGGAAAGTAGAAGGATGAATCTTATTTATAACCCTCTTCTCAATTGTGGATATTACTACCCTATGAGCATGCATATCTTTCTTAGATGATTAAGTCCATGGAAGAAACCATCCTTGAATACATTACTATTATAATGGAATTTATTGATGTGTTTCTCAAGGAATTTCCTCGACTTCCTCCTATAAGAGATGTTGAATTATTAATTGATCTTATACCAAGCCAATTTCAAATATCCAAGACTCAATATAAAATTGATACTATGGATATTGAGAGGCTAAAGGATCAACTATAGTAGAATATGGATAATGGTTTTATAGGCCCAAGTGCTTCAGTATGGAATGCATCGGTCCTCTTCGTCAAAAATAATGATGGATCAATGTGCATTTTCACTAATTATCGTGGGTTCATCAAAATCATGATAAAGAACAAGTATTATATACCATAAATTTATGACATGTTCAATCAGCTACGTAAAGCACAATAAATCTCCAAGGTGGATCTATGGTTGGTATATTTCCATGTAAAGGTGAAGAATGTGGATATCCCCACGAATACTTTTCGTACAAGGTACGGGCACTATGAATTCATATTTATTCCTTTCAGACTCACTAATTCTCAAGAAATATTCATAGACATGATGAATAGAGTCTTTTGAGATTACCTTGAATGAGGTATTCAAGAAGTGAGTGCTAGAGCTTATGGATGTAGGAATAATTTTTCCAATTTCTAGATATTGAATGGGTGTGCTCCCTCCAAGTTGTTCTGATGAAAGGATGACTCATGGTAGAAAATTCAGATGAAAATGAATTGATTTCAACATTCACCATCACTAGATAGAGGGTCTTCATGGATTGTAGATGTCTAAATTCCAAAACAATAAAGTATAATTTTCCCTTACCTTTTAGGGACCAAATTCTAGAGAGACTCGTAGGGCATGAATTTTACTGTTTCTAGGATGGATATTTAGGATACAATGAAATTACTATTGATCCCACCAATTACCCAGAAACCACATTCACATTTCAAGTAGGTGCCTTTTCATATAGAATTAGGTCATTCAAAATGTGAAATGATATAGCAACATTTCAGAGATTCATGACACACACTTTCCAGGAAATGGTTTTGGAGTTCCTAGAAATTTTCATAGATGATTTCATAGGGTATGGGAGATCATTTAATGTTTCTTTATGAAATATGGAAATATTTCTCTAATGTTGTGATGAAATATTCATGGTCCTAAATAGGGAGAAATACCTTTGAATGGTATAAGGATGAATAGTCCATGGTCACAAAGAATCCTAGCAAGGCATTGAATTTGATCCATCCAATTGCAAAGACATCAAATATCTACCATAACCCTCAACCATCATGGGGATAAGATGTTTTCTATGCCATGTTAGATTTTATAAATGATTTTTGAAGTATTTTTATAAATTCACCCTCCATTGACCCACTTTTTGTCAAAAGAGGTTCCCTTAAATTTCACTAAGTACTGTCAGTAAGCTTTAAACACACTAAAGATTAGTTTTATAGCATCACTAATATTTATTTTATCGAATTGGGAGAATGAATTCAAATTAATGTGTGATGCTAGAGACCTTATTATGGGGCATGATCTAGGACAACGCATTAAAAACATATTCAATACAATTTATTATGCGATTCATATGTGAAATGGAGCTCAGGTCTATTACATGATAACAAAGAAATATAACTAAGTCATTTTATATGACTTTAAAATTTTCATTTCTTATCTTGTTCTATCCAATGTCATTTTTCACACTGATAACGTTACCCTTAGGAAATTTATTACAAAAAATATTCCAAACTAAAGTTGATACATTTGATCATTTAGATTTATTAATTAAATGTCATGTTAAAAGGTACAAAAGTGATAGATAATATAATTGTAGATCATCTCTCAAGACTCACTCTCTCAATAATTAATGATGGTGATGAGGTTATTATCAAAGTGGACAATTTGGATGAGAATTTCTTAAAATTAAATGCCCAACCATTGTTTTTAGATATGGATAATTATCTTGCAATGGTTTTTCTATATCAGGAACTCTCAAACTAGGAGGAAAATAGATTTTTGTCAGATGTCAAAAACTAAAATTGGGATGATCCTATGTTATTCAAGAATTGAGATGATGGAATTTTAAGATGCTATATCACAGAAGAAGAAACCCATAATTTGATTGATATGTCTCACATGTCTCCAAATTGTGTATATCATAGAACCAAGTATATAGTCACCAAGATTATTCATAGCATATTTTTCTGGCCCACACTGCATCAATACACATAAGAAATATTCCAACAATGTGATAGATTTAAAAAAATAGAAAATATTAGTAAAAGGGATGATATTCCAAAAAACCACATCATGGAAGTTGATGTCTTCGATGTTTGGGGAATCAAATTCATGGGTCCATTCCCTATATCACATGGAATAAACTAAATTATACTTATAATTGATTCTGTATCAAAATTGGTTGAAGAAGATTCTAAGACACATGACACGGTAATTTTTTTCATAAACATTCTAAGGATGAATGTGTTTTCAAGATTTCGGTTTCCAAGATTACTCATTAGTGATCACAGTACACATTTCACAAACTGATCCATGAGAGGAATTATAGAATATTATGGAATTCGATACAACACTAAAACTTCCATCCACCCACGAAAAAGTGGGAAAGTAGAACTGTCTATCATGGATGTCAATCAAATTGTGGAGAATATTGTGAATACAAATCATAGAGAATAGAGCCTCAAGATAGATTATTCGCTCTGGGAATATATGACATCCTACAATACACCCATAGGCACCACCCCGTGTTGATTGGTTTATTTAAAACCATGTCATCTTCCGGTGAAAATGGAGAATTATTCATTCAAGGAAATTGAGAAAATTAATTGAGACATAGAGAAGGATCTAGAATCTAGGTTATTTCAATTAACTGCATTGGAGGAAATCATGAGAGATGTATAAGAAAATGAATGTATTTTTAAGGAAAAGATAAATAAGTGGCATGACAAGCACATTCCAAGTCATAACATTATTATCGAAAATAAATTCATATTGTTTAATTCAAAGTTGAACCAATTTCTAGAGAAACTAAATTCACGATGATTGGGTCCTTTTGAAGTCACTCTTGTATTTCATTACAGATCCATCAAAATCAAAAGAGAAGGAGGACCACCATTTAACTTAAATGGCCAAAGGATAAATATTTTTCAAGATCCATTTCGTTATTGTTGTTTCATTAGTCTCACATTCAATTTAGATTAAATGGAGTCAAGATCCCATCTTAAAAAGAAGTGTTAAATGGGAGTCAATTAAGGAGGGAATCTTTGATTATGATGGAGTAGGACCATATTTGAAGAGTCTCATGTAGGCCAGGCGCTAAAGGTTAGGAAGGGGATGATTTAGAGACAAAATATATAAGTAAATGTCATGTACTTATGGTTCATGATGTATACCATTTTAACAAATTTACCTTTTATTTTACTCATAAATGACGTGAACCATTAATAAACTTCATGTACTGGGTCAAATATGTTTTTAAAAAACAACTATAGGTTGTAAACTCGTAGGTCATGACCCACACCCCCCCCCCAAATCCCTTCAAATCATGAAACCCCTCCTCCCCCCACCGAACAGAAGCAATCATGCATACTCCCTCCTCTTCCAACTCACCTAGACCCTAATATATCTCACCCAAAAAATCATTCCTCCTCTCCTTATTTATCACATGCTACACCAAAAACGCACACCCTTTATCCTACTAACATGGCTCGCACCGAATGTCCCCAACCCTCATCATCTTTCTCCAAATAAAAATCCTCATCCTCAAATTTAGTGGAACAACCAACCTCTAAGAACCCTCATACAACACCTTCTCTTAAGTATGAGGCAACCTCCACATCCAGTGATGAAAACATGCACCTGCACCCTGTTTTTTGTTTCACAAACTGACAACAACGTGTTAATCTTATCAAGTTACAGTAAAATAACATGTATACCAAAAATATGATAGACATGTGTATCCTGGCCCAAATAAATATATATGATACTATAATGGACCTCCCAAAGACATTGCACATTTAAAGATTTATCCATGTCATAGTGGAGACCATTAATGAGTCATTTATAGAGTGCTTATCCATGTTTGAGATAGTTATCAACTGTATTCCTGTATGATTAGGTGGAAGATTCCATGAGATGTATTTTTTAGAATTTGGGGTTGAGATGGGGATCTACACTTGGTAGTTTTTCATTTTACACAATTATCCTAAACATCAGCGTTATCCACCTCACAAAGCTACTCTTCAATTGTGGCTGATGATATCCCATGACCCCAAGTCACACCATAACCCACACCTCACAAATTATTCTTTTTTGTGGGGTTTGGTACCATGTATCATGCATAGAACCATGGAAAATGGCTAGTTTTTTCAGGGAAAGACTCATGGAAGCATCCTCAATGGGCAGTCCACCCATCAATATGGTCGTCCAGTTTTCCTGGTACTTATACTCATGGCCAGATCCAGTCAGGCACTTTTATTGTAGGATCCTTTATAAAATGTTTATAATAGTACCTGTTTGTTTTATATTCCTCATATATCCTCACCTCCATAGTACCTATTGAGTTGATCGATCTTGGGATGCTACAGAATATTAAGATGTTAGTGAAGGAGGATGACATTTACTTTTGGGCACCTACAGAACTGGAATCACCACCAAAAGAACCATCCCTAATTTCTACAATAGTAGTAGACCCAACTACTTGGACACATTCAATGCCACGGCCCCCTCCCACCAAAGATGTCCCTCCTGAGCTGGAAATGGTGAAAGGGAGATAATGACCCCCAAGTCCCCCCTCTAGTAGGCCCCAGAGTAGTGGCTAGCACCAAGGGTATGAGTTTTCACATATATGGGAGGCATTACCCTTTTTATTATTTAAGATCGGGAAATAGTATGAATCAAACACCAAAAGAAAAAGGAAAAATTAAATGAAAATAACTCAAAACCAAACACATATGCATGTTTTATACACTACTGAAACAAAAGTATAAGTACAAGAAAAGCTCCAAAGTACGATACAAAAAAAAGGAAAGAAAAAACTGAAAAGAGAAAAACTCCAACGCCCAACTAGAAATGTCATGAATGGTCCCTGATGTCCTAATGAAAACATGAAATTAAATGTAGGGTGATCATACAAGTATACTCTGTAGGAAAACCTAAAGCTCTCATGCACAGTTGGGGAGAAATCCTAAATCCCTGTGACAAAATAGAAGGAACCGAAGCCTATGAAGGAATCTATCCACCCAACCTCACAAGCCACACTCACAAAATAATGCAAGTTAATAGAGTATTATAGTAATACTATCAAAGTATGGGTACACCGCACCACCTTCCCACTGATTACTTCTCAAGACCTTACGCCTAATGCACTGATGCTTCCACCTCTTCCTGAGCTAGTGCCGAAACATGTCCATACGAAGCTCGAGTTAGTGCTACAACCTAGCCATACAAAGCTCATAGTACCCCGCTGACACTGAATCCTCAGCCATCATAGTATCCCGTCGACACTCAATCCTCAACCATAACCACATCTCATCCCAAAGACACCTGGGAACCACATCACATCCTCATCCCAAAGACTCATGGGAATCATCTATCGTATCATGCCCGATGGATCTTGGGCTATAGAACCAGGAAGAGGGAGGACATGGAAGAACAGTAACTAGCCATCCTTTAGATGTTTGAGAATCTCACCCCCCCCCCCCATCCCATGGGTGTTCGGTATGTAGTTCTCAACATGGGTGGGGTGAATAAAGAAACATAAAACGTACATATTTATATAATTATATCAACCAATCAGCCTATCCTAATGCTTCTACACAAAAGATCTCAGCACATGCCTCAGCGCTGCTACCTCAAAAGTATGCACACAACAAACAACCCCAAATCCCATTAAGCATTCCATGGTTCAATAGTTTCAGTTTATCAGTTCCATAACTAACGAGAAACTAACAACAAAAAAACAATATCAATCTTTCGTAAAACATATCCCTTCAAACCAAAAATAATGTTAGGGAAAACACAATCAACACAATACCATTTTATGTTATCATCCAATCAATTCCATTGATTTTACGTATTTAATCAACTACCATGCCCCAGAATTCATTAGTTATCTCTTCCACTTCTATTCATATGAACAACCCATCCCTACAGCCCTACTGCCAACCACCATAACCACAAACACATTGGAAACAAAACCCATACCACATCATCATTCCATTGATACCATTTACCGCATCTCTGATACCCATCACAACCATATCATACACGCCAACCCACAACCAAGCCAACCACAGCCCCACTACTCACCTGTTCCACAACAACCCACAAAAAACCCCTTCACATAATTAAAAACCAAATAAAACCCACAAAATTTATTCTTTCATTTAGTTTAACTGGGGTGATCATACAAGTGTTCTAGGTATTCATTTAATCATCCAACATTACGTGATTAACCAATTTCCACTTTTGATGAAAAACCATCCACAAAACAATCCAAAAATAAAATGGAAACATTTAATTGCGCAAGAAATGCCCCCAATGACCGTGATTTTTAGTAGGCATAAGCCTATTCAATTCACAACATAATCAAAGGATAAGCATTGATGAAAATAAAACAACAATATCAAAAAAAATTCCCCAAAACCGTTATTTAACTAGTTATTATATTCATTTACTAGTTAAACTGTAAACCACAAAAACAAGAGGATACCCACCCTGCAATATTCACAAAAGAGAGAGAGACGAATGTAAGATCCCTACCTCAATGGTTTTTGAAGGAAACCTCAACAGTCAAGGAATGCTCAAGGAACCCAGGTCGATTCTCCAAAAACCCGCTTTAGATCTCTCCTCCTAGAAATATCAAGACCAGGACTCATCATATACGACATCCACACACTTATATCTACCCATAACTGGCACATATTTAGGAATCCGAGGGAAGAGGATGAGTAGATCTAAGAAGATCTAAGAACCCAACAATAACGATCACATGCCTTGAGAAATCGGCTTCTATTTGAGAAGAGAACCCTCTAGATCACCTCCAAAATGATTGGGAGAAGGCCTCTTACCTCCAAAGAAGGGTAATCCCGGGTTATGGCCGCTTAGGGGATTAAAAGAACAATTTAGAGGCAAAAGAGTTCAGATCCGAAATTTTAGGATCAAACTTTACGTTCCCTCATGGTTAGTCCACACGGTTTAACAAACCTTGTGCTAACCATGCGTTAGCTTCTATCTCGACAGAAATACTGGCATGGTTAGGCCGCACAGTTTCTCCTAACCATGCGCCTCCCCTGAGAAGGCCACTGCCTCCAGATCCAACGTTGAATGGTTTGGCTGCACGGTTTGACAAACCTTGCGCCTCCCGTGCGAAGGCCATTACCCCTTTAGTTTTCCTTCAAGGTCCACCCAAATTCACCCCCAAGTCAATATGATTTCCCAAAACACCTCTAGCCACACAATTTCACAAAGGAATAGACCGGAGAGGTTGAGACCATTACATCAGATACCACTCAAAACAAGCTCATCCACAAAAATTAAAAAACAACCCATAAAAAGGGGAAAGGTCCAAACAACCACCTCGCAAGATACCTCTCAGGGATCTCATCATAACAAGAATCCAAACACTATCCTAATTATATGAGTCAGGGAATTCCTTCCCAAATGTCAACATATTATCCACTTTAGGCGGCACTGACTCGCCTACACGGGTTTAATCGTGTCCACATTAATGCATCTAGATTAGGGATTAGGTCCTCCCACCCCCATATTTTAGGATTTCTCATACACATACTTCCCCCACCACCACAAACAATAAGCAACATGATTCCCCAACACATGGATTCGGGAATTCCTTCTCCCATGTCATGATACTATCCGCTTTGGGTGGAACTGACTCGTCTTCATGTGTTTAGTCACATCCACATCAATGCTTCTTGATTAAAGATCATGTCCTCCTCTACCAATATGTTAGGACTCTTCACACACATTTAAAGGAAAGAGGGAAACAACTTATCATTATAGAAAATTAAAAAACAAGGTCCAGTCCTAAATCATGGGTGAGAATGAGGTTCAAAAAAGGAGTGTGATGCTCTTGAATTTAAAGAAATCATTAATGAGAGAATTTAAGTAAGTCCAAAAACATATGTCTCGATCTCTGGCATTTCTAGGGTTTCCGCTTCTATTGCGTTAAACTGTCTGTGACCCACTCCTATACCTCTCTGTTGATGTCCACCTCCTAGACCATGTCCCAGTTGGGGTCTTTGAGGAACTCTTTTTGGTTGTCCAACACTTTCTACAGCTCCCCTTGGGGGGACTGGAGCCTATAGCCGCTGGAAGGGTCGGGCTGGGAACTACTACTGGGGCTGGGGCTGAACCTGTCCAGTCCCTCCATACTGAGTCTGAAAAGGGAAATGTATTCCAAGATTCCCATGATTCCCACATGCAAAGAACCTCAGTCCCTGGACCATAGAAAACGGGAAGAAAACGTGAGATTTGTAGGGGATCTGCTGAAGTCTGCTCCCTGCCGGTCGAAACATGGAAGGTCCTGTTGCCGGGGATCTACAGCTGACCACCTACTTATTGGAAGAACATGGGTGACTACTCTCTCATGGTGGTCCTACTTGTGAGTTCATCCTCTCGATTATCTATGCCTTCTTTTGTACTTCTAGGTGCATCTGTAAGGTGAAAGTGGTCACCACGCACCGAATAGTGGGGTCAAGTGCCTCCTCTAAATGTCTGGCTCAGGAATCTTCATTCGGGAAGAGATTCGGGGAAAACGGAGGAGATCCTTGAACATGACCCCTAGTTCCCACACTGACATGATTCCTTGCTGGAGAGACAACAACTCCTTCCTCTTCTCGACCTTCCTCATCAAGGAAATAAATTCCTCACGGAATTCCTTCTCGAAGTTAGCCCATAGAACTTCGGTTTCCTTCCCCTCCCCAAGGTAATGCATCCACCACTGACGCGCCCCTCCTCGCATCTGGCTTACTGATAGAGGAACCCAGTACTCTGATGGAGCCCTGATCAGCCAAAATTTGATCTCGAGTTCCAATATCCAACTCCTTGATTTGGTATCTGAAGTGCTTCCTTCATACTTCTTCAAGATTTTTCGCTAGAAAGCTCGCAACGTGCGCTGCCCCAAGACGTCTTCCTCCTCTCATCCAATCCTCAGATGGTCGACCGTTTGAAACTGCTGGGCCTCGACTTCCCGAGTCACCCGACGATGACATCTATGTTCCATAGATATATGGTAAACAAAGAGCACCTAATCCCAAGTAGCAAGGAAAAATTTCCCAAGGTTTAATTTTATCATTTTATTTTGACATCATTCCCAGAACACCCAAATCTAGTAAAACACAATCATGATGATGCATGTACCTTTCCTAGGGTATCTACCCTTCAATCAATGAAGTCTTACTTGGTTTTTCAGTAAGCTTAGTGTCCTTGCATCGGAACATGAGGGGCCTTAAAATCCCATGTCCTAGCCGGTCTTCCCTGGCCTATTTCATGCACCAAGATCAGCCACCACAGTTGCCCTACCATCCCATTAAATCATCATTGTGACTAACTCTAGACTCCATCCTATCTCTCAAGCATCAGCTCTAACACCATTCTGTTACGACCAACTTCCACCAAAGATGCCCCTCCTGAGCTGGCAATAGTGAAAGGGAGATAATGACCCCCGAGTCCTGCCTCCATTAGGCCCTAGAGTGGCGACTAGCACAAAGGGTATGAGTTTTCACAAATATGGGAGGCATTACCCATTTTATTATTTATGATCAGGAAATAGGATGAATCAAACACCAAAATAAAAATGAACAAGTAAATGAAAATAACTCAAAACCAAACCCATATGCATGTTTTATACAATACTGAAACAAAATTACAAGTACAAGAAAAGATCCAAAGTACGATACAAAAAAAATTATGCACAACCTGCAAAGTGAAAAACTCCAACGCCCAACTAGCAAGGTCCCACATGGCCTCTGAAGTCCTCCTGAAAACCTGAAAGTAAACGTTGGGTGAGCATACAAGTATACTCAGTAGGAAAACCTAAATCTCTCGTGCACAGAGGGGGAGACATCCTAATGCCCCATGAGAAAATAAAAGGAAAAAATCCTAGCAAGGAATCTATCCACCCAACCTCACAAGCCACACTCACTAAATAACGCAAGTCAATAGAGTAGTATAGTAATATTATCGATTTATGGGTACCCCACACCACCTTCCCACTGATTACTACTTAAGCCCTCATGCCTAACGCTCTAATGCTTCCCCCTCTTCCTGAGCTAGTGCCGCAACCTGTCTATACGAAGCTCGAGCAAGTGTCGAAACCTGTCCATACGAAGCTTATAGTATCTCGCCGACACTCAATACCCGACCATCATAGTATCCCGCTGGCACTCAATCCTCGGCCATAACCACATCCCATCCCAAAGACACCTGGGAAAAACATCACATACTCATCCCAAAGACTCTTGGGAATCATCTGTCATATTTGCCTAAAGGATCTTGGGTTATAGAACCTAGAAGAGGGAGTACATGGAAGAACAGTAACCATCCATCCATAATATGTTTGAGAATATCACCCCCTGTCCCATGGGTTTTGGGCACGTAGTGCTCAACATGGGTGGGGTTCGTAACGAAACATAAAACATACTGATTTATATAATTATATCAACCACTCAGCCTATAGTAGGGCTTCTACACAAAAGATATGAGCACATGCCTCAACACTGCTACCTCGAAAGTATGCACACAATAAACAACCATAAATCCCATTAAGCTTTTCATGTTTCAATAGTTTTAGTGTATTAGTTTCTTTAACTACCGAGTAACTGACAACAACCAAACAAGATCAATCATTAATAAAACATATCCCTACCAACCACAAATAATGTTAGAGAAAACACAAGAAACAGAATACCCTTTTCTTTTATCAGCAAATCAATTCCATTGATTTTCTGTATTTAATCAACTACCATGCCCCACAAATAATTAGTTAACTCTTACAATTTTATTCATATGCACAACCCATCCATACAACCATGCTGCCAACCACCATAACCACAAACACATCAGAAACAAAACCAGTACCACATCATCATTCCTTTGATACCATTTACCGCAGCTCCACAACCCATCACAACCATATCATACATGCTAACCCACAACCAAGACAACTGTAGCCCCGCTGCTCACCCCTTCCACAACAACCCACGAAACACCCATTCACATAATTAAACCCCAACTAGCACCCACAAAATTCAATCTTTCATTTAGTTTAGCTGGGGTGATCATACAAGGGTTCCATGTATTCATTTAATCAGCCCACTTTACATGATTAACCAATTTCCACATTCAATGAAACATAATCCACAAAACAATCCAGAATAACATTTCAAAATTTAATTGTGCAAGAAAAGGCCCCCAACGATCATGATTTTCAGTAGGCCTAAGTCTATTCAATTCACAACATAATCAAAGGATAAGCATTGATGGAAATAAAACAACACTATCAATAAAATTTCCCCAAACCTGTTCTTTAACCAGTTATTATCTTTATTTACCGGTTTAACCATAACCCACAAAAACAAACGGATACCCACCCCGCAAGATGCAAAAAAGAGAGAGACATGAAGGTAAGATCCATACCTCAATGGTTTCTGACGGAAACCACAACGGTCAAGGAACGCTCAAAGAACCCGGGTCGATTCTCCGAAACGCCACCTTTGATCTCTCCTCCTAGCAAGATCATGACCAAGACTCAACATATACGACATCCACCCACATTGATCTACCCTTAACGGGTGTAGATTTACGATACTGAGGGAATATAAGGAGCAGATCTATGAAGATCGAAGAACCCAACAGGAACGATCACATACCTTGAGAAACCGACTTCGATTTGCGAAGAGAAGCCTCTGGATGGCCTCCAAAATGCTTTGGAGAGGGTCTCGTACCTCCAAGGAAGATAAATTCCTTGTTATGGCCACTTAGGGTCTTATATGAACCATTTAGAGGCAAAAGAGTTCAGATCCAAAATTTTAGGATCTAACTTTAAGTGCCCACATGGTTATTCCGCACAGTTTAACAAACTGTGTGCTAACCGTGTGTTATCTTCTATCTCAACAAAAATCCTCGCACGGTTAGGCCACACGTTTTATCCAAACCGTGTGCCTCCCATGCGAAGGCTACTGCCTCCAACACCATCCTCGCATGGTTTGGCCTCATGGTTTGACAAACTGTGCACCTCCTGTGCGAAGGCCATTAACCCTTTAGTTTTCTTTAAAGGTCCACCCAAACACACCCTCAAGTCACCATGTTTTCCCGAACACCTCTAGCCCCACATTTTCACAAAGGAATGGATCATAGAGGTTCGGGCCATTAAATTCTAAACCCATAGCTAAACCATCGATCCCTCCTCAAACTACCACTCAGACTCTCACCCACCCACCCTATTCGAGATTTGGACAAAGTAGTATTGCATCCCCATGAACCTGCACCTAATCTCCACCCACCTTCATTTTACCATCATAAATCCTACCAATTTTACCACACCACCACCACCCACCACAACTGGCCTCTAAACATCTCCCATTCCCCCACCCCTTACCTCCATTATAGACCTCCCCGCATAAATCACTAACCCCACAACCCAACAGGGGTTTCAAGCAGAGGAGGCCCAGTGGGGCAAGGAGCTAGCCACTGATTCTGACACAATGGTACCCTTTATGGATCCATCTTCGAGACACAAATCCTTCATATGCATCGGTACCACTCCACCACCAACCCCAAACCAGCTACCTGCATCCACCACCCCACCATCAGCAATATACATCGCTCCACTGACTGTTGTTGTTGTTGGAGAAGTTGAACAAGTTGGGAAGCTTGCCTCACCACCTGATTACAGGATGAAGATTGAGATATATTTATCTCAGAAACATGATCTTTTAGTTTCTTACTTTTTTTTGACTTTTTTGACTTTTTTATGATTGGTCTGGATTTTCATTTTTGTCATCATTGTATTGCTTCTTTTGTAATCACTATTGATCTCTATTTATGGGATTTGATTTTCACTTCCTTTTTGTGTTTATTTTCAATTATTTATTTCTGTAAGTATAAATATATCACTCTTCTGAATATTCTATGGTTTTGGATGGTCCAATACCACTATCTATTTTGGAACAATAGGGACTCAAACACGGCATAGATATAGCATCTAATCTTCAAGAATATTCCATGTACATCCATGCACAACAAGAATAACCCAAAGCTGTTATTCTTTTCCTACCTCACCTAATTCATGCTCATGCTGTAGCACCTATAGTAATCAACCCATCCCAGTGACTGTGATAACAGGAATATGTAACCTCCAATACCTATAAGATGAAACAGAGCAATTGAACTGGTAGACCCACTAAAGAATATCTTGGTCCATCCATCTGGATAACGACGTTATGATAGCTCTTTATTGGATGCAACCCAATGTTTATCTTTTTTTTAGATTGATTCTTCATTGTTGCTTATTTTGATTTTTCATCTAAGTATTTTATTGAGTTATATTGTAGAAATTTTATAAAATCTAAAATAAATTTGTTATCTCTATTTATTACTCTGTGAACCTACATATTACTCTACTATTACAATGATTAAGTATTTAGACTATTGTTTAACTAGTGTGGAATTTGTTCCATAAACTATTTTGGTGGTGATATGGACTTCTCATTGAGTGAGATCAAATTATCTCATGGAATACAAATTCATTTACAGAACTCTTGGTTCCTTCGATTACATTTTTCCAGAACTCCATTTCTAAATCACTAATTTTTCCTTTCTATACCACTCCCATAAACATTTCATTGACAATGGGGGCACTGTCACTTTTTAAATGTGGGGGGGGGGGTCTCACAATTTTCAGTAATGATATAATTAAATTATTGTTTGTTTTCACTTTTCAATGATACACTTTTACAAATTATAAGCATGTTATAAACATGAAAATCGTTTTTCCCATATTAATTAAAGAAAAACATAAGTGGAAAATTGTTATGTCCCGTGTTTTTTTCTTGTTTAAAATCTTTTGAATGATTACGTGGTTTATAAAATTGATTCCAATTCAAAACAATTGATATTATAATTAATTAACCAATTACTTGTTTTATGCCCATTGTAATTGCTAGTTTTTGTCTTATACTCATTACACAAGAGGACTCTAAGCCTTTAATTTCAAATTCTTGTTTGAGAATTTATTTTAAGACATATCGAGGACATGTAAACATACTAAAACATACACTGATATCTTATTGAAGTGATCACTAAACAGGTACAAATTTAAAAATGATTGAGGCACTCTTTGTTATCTATTTTTTCCTGAGATCCACCTATAATATATTATTCGTTTATCCTACAATTTCCTTGAATTAACTTTTAGGATGAAGATATTACAAGCCTATTTCACATCGTACCTTACTCCTTGTATAATTTGTGGTACTTATTTTAAAAAATTGTGTGGGATGCCTTCATATAGCTAGGATGATATTACAAGAAGGAGATGTATGGTATTATTATTAGACTATTTAGTTGTGATCCATATCTATTGTTATACATTTCAACTTCAATTTTTTCCATTGAAAAATACAAATGAAAATAAAACTTCACAATGGGTTTTGTACTAGGAATGGAAAAAATCTCCATTTTCAAAACTGATTAATTCCTCAAAGGATCATATGTGGTTAGGTGATCGATGTGAGATCTAGATTAGACATGACTTTTGACAATATGAACATAAAAATAAAAATAAAGGGACATAATAATCATTTTATACATACATGATACATGTATGGATCCAACCTGATTTACTGAAGTGTGGACTTATTAGAAAGAAGGAGGAATTTTTTTATTACACTTGTCTTGACAATCATGAATTATTCTTCCTAGATTACCCTCCTTTTGAGCATGATTTTCACTTCATACGTACCATCCCACATCCATGGATTCATTTGAACCTAACGTTTAAAGCCCTCATGATTAAGGTTGTACTTTTCTTTACATTTTAATGATGATATAACCAATGAATTTATATGGTTAAGAATAGGTTCTCAAGGTATGAGCATACATATACTTTTATTTTGCACCGAGCGATGGGATAAAATTCATTAGGAGGTAAATTAAAAATGGGTATAGAGTTAGGTGAATGGTTGAGAGATTTTAATTAAAATATTAAAATTTACATTCAAAAGATGGACTAGGAGTCATGAATGATTTTCATTGATGGGATAGTTCTAGTGGGTTACATTTTCATCTTATACTTAACATTAATTACATAGACATAATGAATATTTCCTATTTTAAAATAGATAATATATTGTTGAAAACCTTATTGATACCTTTTTTCTTGAGGATGAGAAAATTATCATGTGTATAGTGAATTTATAATCCCAATTCATATACACTCCTTTTTGTGATTAATTTCTACATTTTTTCGATTTACCTGATAAAAAACTTGGAATATTCT
The DNA here is from genome assembly GCA_963277665.1 of Viscum album. Taxonomy (NCBI): domain Eukaryota; kingdom Viridiplantae; phylum Streptophyta; class Magnoliopsida; order Santalales; family Viscaceae; genus Viscum; species Viscum album. The sequence goes on along the minus strand of OY728166.1, from coordinate 154,114,093 downwards.
TTAATTTTCATGAATAAGGCTATATAGAATTCAAAGGAATATTTAAAACCCCATAGTTTTTAAAATAAAGTGTAATACATGAATCATTTTTTAAGTAGATATTTATAACTATCCTTTAAACATAATTTTTCCACTTCTATGTTTTTAATTTAAAAAAAAGGTCATCTACAATTGCATTTAGTAAGTTATTTAGAGTCTAATGGAACCAGCTTAATTATTGGTGAAAAGTAACATACCCATAGGAATTGAAATATGAATAGTAATATGACCATAACGAATAGAATATAGTATAATTATTTTATTTTATTAAGGATTTAAGATATTGATATCTTGGTGAATTTTTCAATTAGATATAGTTGCTGTTATAGAATTAGAATTGTTAATTTTTTAATAAAGTGAGACTATGTTTAAAATTAAATTAATGATATATAGGAAAATAATTTTTAAAAATGGAGTGAATTTTTGAATTCTGACCATTGAAAATTTATTAGGGATAGTTTTTCATATTTTTTTGAAATTCAGAATATTTTGATGAATAGTGAAATACTGTAAAATACCGTATATTCAAATTATCAGTTAAATAAAATATTTATGAAATAATTATTTATGTAAGACCAATTGGTTACAAATCAATATTCCTTATTACTATTTTGGGTCATATGAATTAATACTATTCATAGTCTTCTATGAAAATATTATAATACATATTAAAATAATGTAAAATACCTCATCCTCATCGCTATAAATACCAACCTCATACCCCTCTTCCTCCCAAACCTCTAATGTATTGAGCATTACCTATGTTCTACCCAATACTCCTCCCAATGATCCTCCCCACATCCTAGACCTTCTGGTATCACCAAAATTCCAAAAACAAATTTATTAAGGAGGATATCAAGGATAAGAGATCAAGAGCTAAACATCCTATTTTTGTTTTCTTTATTTTCTTTTAATTTTCTTTTCTATTATTCATATTTACTCACACAAACATATCCAAGAAGAATTAGTGATCATGTATATTAAATTTTTTGTATTTTATCATATTTATGGAATAATCACCATTATATCTTTCCCCCCTCCCACTTATTCAAGAAATTAAAACACCATCTGTGATGTGTCGGATTACCAACATCATGGATGATGTGATTTCAATTTCTTTTACTTAATTATATAATGGTCATGAAACAATTTTTATGGATTAAACATATTATAATATATTTTTAATATTTTATATATGGTTCTAGAATAATTTTGGACACATGTTATTAATTTATGAATAAAAATGATTTCATTAAGATCGATGAATCGCCCAAATAACCTAAACAAATATCAACAATGTTTAAAAAAATGAATCATCCTTATATTAAAATGATAAATGATGAATGGTATAATATATGGTTCTTAAAATATGAAAATAAAAATCCATTCTAATTTGGATTTTTCACTCCCAATTGACAAGAATATCCATCTTAAACTGATCATGGAAAGCATGAAAAGAACGCACCCACAAAAAATGGAAAGGAAAAAAATACAAATAATTAAAGTGTTAAATGAGGTTATTAAATGATTATATAAGATGATATAAAAAATAAAATTTTTATTTAAATTACTAATAACAAATTTTTTAACATTATATATTACATTTAAATAATTTTTACGTAAGACAGTCCTAAGGTAATGGTATTCTAAAACCAATTTCCATTCTTTTGGTTAACATTCTACAGCATTATTTATGTGGTATTAAGATTGTTTATGAGATTAATTTTTTCTATAGTTGTTTTAATTATGTTTATTTATAGTGTATATACATGTTTTATCCACTCTATTATGTATCACATCAATTATATGATATTTTTTTGGGGATTTTCTTTTAAAATCCAATTTTAAAAATCTATTTTTAAAAATTCAAAAAACAAATTATGAAATTTTTCTTATTTTATGATTGTTTTATTGTTATTTGGAATTGTTTATGACTTAGGGTGGGACCTATATCTCCCTCTAAATAATTGGTTATGTGTAATTTGGAGGTCAGTCGTATGGTTACTCCAAGTGTAACGACGATGGTTATACAATTTGTAAGGTAGCTGTAAGGGTAAAAAATTGTAAGGTACCCGAGAGGGTTACAAGATTATGTAAGTAATTACCCAAGATACCTTTATGGTTGAATTTATATTCTTATATTTTGTGGGGATATTGAGGAAATACCATGTTTCAAAAAGTAAGTATATATGGGTGGAAAGTATGTCTTTTGAAAATGATTTCATATGATACAACTATTCATGGAAAAATATGTTCTTTCCTTATTTTCATATCCCTTACTGATATTTTTTGATCATCCCTCGTTTTTAAATGATTTTCACAAGTTATAAGGATGTGTAGAACAAATAATAAATCCACGTTAAATGATTGAATAATTTTTAGGAAAAGTATGTTATATTTGAAATGTTTTATATTTTGGAAGAAATGAATAATTTTTTATGGTATCCACTCTATATTAATGTGTAATGTTACGAATGTATTATGTACAAATGCTATAACTATATAAAAATGAAAGGATACACAATATGAAAGGAAGGGATTTCTTGAGAAAATTCCAGATTATGGAATGTATATGGATGGGTACTTATAGTTGGTATCACATTATGGTTTAGATAACTTTAGGGGTTAGGAAGATGTTAATAGAATACCATAAATGTTTTTTAATTATTGGTTAATTTTAAATGTTATATAATTTATAGATAAATTTCTTTCTTCGATTGAGATCTTTTTTTTTTCAGAATGTTTTTGCATAGAATAAATAGGGATTCTAAAGAGGAGAGTCACTAATAGAATGAAATCCTTCCAAATCTGCAACCCTAAATAGTTGGGAATGGATTTGAGTATTTTTTGTCAGTAATGGCTCAGATAACACCGTAAATTAATAGTGTTGGAATTCATTAAATAGAAAAACCAATGGTAACACAATAGAACATGAAAATAGTGGATCATTTTCTGAGACAACACCCTCCTACATTCAATAGATCTTCTGACCCAGTAGTGGAAGAAGGATGTATTAAGGCCCTTGAAATGATAATTAATGTAATGGGTTGTTCGTATAATCATAGGGAAATTATTTCCACTTATCATTTTGATGATGAATCTAATAAGTAGTGGTAAATGGTAAAAAAAATACCAGGGATAGAGATAGTATTGATGCCTTATAGTGGGATGAATTTAAAAAAAATCCTTGAAAAATATTTTCCTAAAGTGGTGCGACTTAGGATGGAGAAGAAATTCCATGAATTGAGGTAGAAGTAGAAATATTCATGGGATGTGTATGAAGAGAAATTTACCCAATTGGAAAGGTATTTTCCAAATATTATTCTAGGTCTTGATGTAAAAATCAACCTCTTTTACTCAAGATTTAAGCCAAGGTATCGTAGGGCATTGGCCTCCCATGAATTCAAAAGTTGTGATAAACATGGAAAATGTGCTGAGAGGGTAGAGATGGAGATTTTTGATTATCACGTGCATTTTGGAATCAAGGAAAAGACATTTACTAGATGGAATGTGATGGGTAAGAATCTACCTAAGAAATCTAATGGTAAGAAAATATAGATTCCAGTTTGTGAAAAGTGTTGAAATAAGCGCCCTTGGGAATGACATACCAAAACTGGGAAGTGATTTTGATGTGGTATGTTAAGACATATGGCCCAAAATTTAAATTAAAATTATCTTAACAATAATCCTAATAAGAAAATGGTTATGTTTTTTAAATGTGGTGAGTTGGGTCATTATGCAAATGTCTACCTAAAAAAAGATCTGAATGATGCAAAGAAGAAAAACTAAAATCAGAAAGGTATAATGAGATCATTTGAGACTACCCAAATGTCTACGTTAGCAAGCATAGGGCCGTAAAATTAGGTTATATCAGTATCTTTTTTTTTACATAGATTTTTCAAAAAAAAATTCTATATATGGTCTACACATTCCTTTATTTCTGTGAAATTTTCTGTTAAATTGGAAATATCACCTAAACAAATGAGACCAAAACCTGTTGTTAAAACATCAAGGGGAAATATTATAACAAAAATGAATTATAATAATCCTTCTATTATGGTCTATAGAAAGACATTACCTGAAAACCTTATTGTTTTCCCTTAGTCGTGTTTGATGTTACTCTGTGAATGGATCAGCTTTCTGTTTATCATGATAATATTGAATTTAGGGCTAATGAAGTTGTTTTTCAGAAAGAGGATTAGTTTGTATACAATAATGAATTCATACAGTTGATAACATATAAGTAATATAAGAAATTTTTGAAAGTTGGATATGAAAGTTATCTTGGAAATATTGTTGAAAAAATGGAATTTTTTAGATTAATTATGTGCCAGTGGTAAATTAATTCCTTGATGTCTTTCCTGATGAGTTACTCAGTGTCATACGTAATCAGGAAGTTAAATTCATAATTGACTAAGTTTCTAATGATAATAAAATTTCAAAACACCCATATCATATGGATCAACTAGAACTTCTATAATTGAAAAATAAGTTGCAAGATTCCCATGATAAAGGCTACATTCATCCTATCACTTCACCCAGGGGTTCAATTATATTGTTCTTTAAAAATAAAGATGGATCCATGAGACTTTGAGATGATTATAGATATTTGAATAACATCACTGTCAAAAAATATTATTTTTTTCCTCACATAGATGACTTGTTTGATCTTCTCCAAGGTGCTCTGTACTTTTCCAAGATTGACTTGAGATCCAGAAAACAATAGATGAAGGTGAAGGAGGATGAAATCCCAAAAATGGATTTTCATAATAGATATGGTCATTTAGAATTTTTTATTATACCATTTTGGTTAACTAATACACATAATGTATTCTTGAATCTTACAGATAGAATATTTCATGAGTTATGGGATATGTTTGTGGATATGTTTATTGATTTCATTTTTGTATTTTTTCAGAGTAAATAAGAGCATGAAAAACATTGAAGGGTTGTTTTAAAAACCGAAAGAAAAGAAACTATATGAAAAATTTATAAAGAGTGATTTTTTGTCACAATAGATTTATTTTCAAGAGAAAATTTTAAATAAGGATGTAATAATAGTATATATTTTCAAAACAAAGGGGATTGATGAATGGAAAAAACCCACAAATGTTATGGAGATTCATAGCTTTTTTGGATTATCAAGGTATTAGAGATTTTTTTAAGAACTTTTCACAATTATCTAGATCGAAAACTAAGTTAACATAAAAAGGGGTAAAATTAATTTGGATAGAAGAGTGTTATGTTTGTTTTTAGGAACTGATGTATAGATTGGTGAATGATCTAGTCTTGTCCATGCCTTCCCGAAATGGTGAGATTTTCATCTACAATGATGATTCATTGAAGGGACTTGGTTTTTTTCTGATGCATAATGTTCAGGTAATTTCTTATTTTTCAAGACAACTAATACCTCAAGAGTTAAATTGTCCCACACATGATATGGATTCAGAATCTGTGGTTTTTTTTCTCTAAAAATATAAATATTCAAATATACAGATCCAAATTTAAAATATATACTGACCATAAATATCTAAGGTATTTATTCACTATGAATAATTCAAACATGAGTCATAGAATATGGATTGAACTGAAAAAGGATTATGAATGCATGATCAATTACCACTAAGGAAAAGAGAACAATTGGTGGATTCCTTGAGTCAAAGACATCATGCAACATTAACCATATTGCTTTACGAACATAGTCCCATGATTATTGAGTTTTTGAATTTTATCATAGAAGTTGTTGGTATATGAGATACCTCTATTTTGTTGTAGGTTTCAGTGCAGTCATTGTTATTAGATGGAATTATGAAAGTGCAGAATGAAGATCATGAGCTACGAAAAAAGGTAGAATAAGTAAAAATGGGTAACTTTTCATAATTTAACGTTGATAAACATTGTGTTTTAAGATTTGGTAAAAGGATGTGCATGACTTATGATTACAAGATGAAGAATGATTTATTGTGTGAATCTTATAGTTATCCATTTTCATTTAATCCTAGTAGTACTATGATATATAGAGACCATTGGGGGAATTACTGATTGGATGGAATGAAAAGGGATATTTCTAACTTTACAATGAAATGTTTGACATGTCAATAGGTTAAAATAGAGATGCAATTACCAATGGGGATGGTTCATTATTTTCCATTGCCAGATTGGAAATAAGAGAATGTATTCAATGAAATTATTGTGGGACCACCTAATACAACTCGAGGTAATAATTCTAGTTGGGTTGTTATTGATCAACTGACAAAATATTTAAATTTTTTTACTATTTGAGATATGATGTCTTTAGATCATCTTTCTCAACTGTACCTCAACGATATTGTCCGGTTACATATATTTCCTCTTTCTATTGTATTTGACCAGGATTCTAAGTTCACTTATAGTTTTTGCAAGGGCCTCAAAAATTCATTGGGTAAAGAATTAAATATCAGTACATATTTTTATCCTCAATCATATGGGAATTTAGAACAATAAATTTAGAATTTTGAGGATATTCTTTGTTCTTGTTAAATGGACTACTAGGGAAGTTGGTTACAACATATTCCTCTAGTTGAGTTTTATTATAATAACAGTTTTTATTATTTTATATAGATGGCACCTTTTGAGGCATTGTATGAGAAGGGGTGTCGGACACCTGTGTTTTGGGATGATTTTGGGGAAATAAATTTGATTGGGATAGAATTAGTATAGGAAGTGGTTGAGAAAGTGAAGATGATCCAGCATCATATTAGGACATCTTAAACTAGGAAGAAAAGTTATGCAGATAACCGAAGGAAATACTTCACTTTCGAGGTAGGTGACCATGTTTTCCTTAAAATATCTCCATGGAATAGTGTGATGTATTTTGGTAATAAAGGAAAGATAAGACCAAGTTTCATCTATCTTTTCGAAATCCTGTATAAATATAGATCAATTACTTACTGAGTAACTTTTCCTCTGACTTTGTCTCAGTTACACAATGTTTTTCATGTTTCGATGTGGATAAAGTATGGGCTAGATTCAACTCGTGTCTTGATTCCAGTAGTAGTTCAGCTGGAAGAGAACCTTTCATTGAAGATAATCTAGTTCAGGTTCTTGGTCGAAGGGAACAAGTATTGCGGAATAAGGTAATCAACCAATTAAAGGTTTTGTGGAGAAACCACATTTTTGAAGAATCACCATTGGAGAATGAAAATGGTATGAGGGAAAGGTATTATCACTTTTTTAATGAGTAAATAAAATTGTGAGGGTGTATTTTTCAAAAGGTAGGGATAATGTAACACCACTAGGTATTAAAGATAACATGTAATACATGAAACTCTTTTTAGTAGATATTAATAACTGTACATTAAACATAATTTTCCAATTTTATGTTTTAAATATCGAAAAATAGTCATCTAAAATCAAGTTAGGTATGTTATATTAAGTCTAATAGAACTAACTTATTTTTTTGTTGAATAGTAACATACCCGTATGAATAGTAATATGAATAGTAATAAGACACTAATGAATAGTAAATTGTATTATTATTTAATTTTCTTAATGCTTTAAGATAATGAAATATTGGTTAATTTATCCCACACCTCTAAAGCTTGGATCCTTACATAATTTCTAGCCATTACACCTCCCAATGCTCTTCCCCACGTCCTACAGCTGCTGGTCTCAGCATAAGGATAAAACAAAAGGCCTTAAAGAGGACCTCAAGGAGAAGAGATCAAGAGGTAAACATCCTATTTTGTTTTAATTTTCTATTCTATTCTTCATCTTTCCTCACCTACCCGTATCCTAGTGGTATAAATGATGCATTATATTTCATATTTTTTATTTCATCATGTTTATGGAATACTCTCCATTATATCTTTTCTTCTCTCCCACTTATTCAAGAAATTAAAACATCGTCTGTGATGTGACGAATTTCTGACATTGTGGGTGATGTAATTTCAATATCATTTAATTTATTCGTGACTGGTCATGAAACCATTTTTATGGTTTAACTAGATTATAATTCTTGTATTATATCTTATATAAGGTTCAGGAATTGTTTTTCACACATGTTATTAATTTTTTAAACAAAATGAGTTCATTATGATTAAAGATTCTCCAAAATAACTTAAACAGATATCAATAATATTTTAACTCATGAATATTCCTCATTTAAAAATTCAAAATGATAAAAGGTATAATTTATGGTTCTAAAAATATATAAATACCACTCCTTTACAATTCTGATGTTTCACATCCAATCGATATAAATATCTATCATGAATCGATCATGGAAAGCATGTAAAGAACGCACCCAAAAATAATGGAAGGAGCAAAATACTAATAATTAAAGGGTCAAATGAGGTTATGAAATGATCATATAAGATGTTATAAACATGAAAATATTTAAATAAAAATATAATAACCCTCTTTTAACCATTATACATTAGGATTAAACAATTTTTATGTAAGACTAACCCAAGGTAAGAGAATTTGTAACCTGATTTCCAGTATTTTGGTTAACATTGTACTTCATTATTTATGTGGTATTAGGATAGTTTTTATGATGAATTTTGTTTATATTATGTTGAATTATGTGGATTTACTATGTATATACATGGTTCATACACTCTATTAAGTATCACATCAATTATATGATAATCTCACAGGGCTTTTTTCAATCCTCTTTTAAAATTTTGTTTATCAAAATTCAAAAGCAATGTTTTAATACACTTATTTATGTTGTATGATTGTGTTCTAGATCTTGGTAATGGTTTATGATGATATGTAGGAAGTATATATCCCTACAATAATTTTCGTATGTGTAATTTGGTGGTTGTCCATATGGTTACTCCATGTGTAACAATGATGGTTACACAAATTGTAAGGTAGTCGTGAGGGTTACAAATTATAAGGTAGTCAGGATGGAAACATGATTTTGTATGTAATACCCCATGATTAATTTATGGTTATATTTATATTATTATATTTTTGGGTATATTTTTGAAATCTCAACTTTGAAAAATTATGTATATATGGGTGATAGGTATTTATTTTGAATATGATATCATATGTTATATGTATTAATTAACTAATATGTTCTTTCCTTATTTTCATTTCTATTACTAATATTTTGGTGCTCATCAAATGTTTTGAAATTATGTTAATATGTTATTAGGATGAGAAGTAAAAATAAGGATTCCATGTTAAATAATTGAATACTTATCCAGAAAATCATGTTATATTTGAGAAGTATTAATTTTTGGAAGATACGATTAATGTTGTTATGGTATCCACTCTGTATTAATGTGTAATGTTATGAATTTATTATGTCACAATTCTCTAATTCTCTAATCATGAAAAGATACTAAACGTGAAACAATGTGTTTTTTACTAAATTCAACATCAATTAACGTATATGGCTAGGTCCTTAACGAATAAGTGCAGAAAAATGTAGATTTGGCTAGTAAACATCATGACTCGTCAGTACACGTCATGAAATGGTAGTTCACAGTGTGCCCAAGTCATGATACAAGCTATGTACAAGACACAAATCTATTAGAGAAACTATCCAGTACATGTTGTGATTTCACTTTATATTCCATGATTCTAGTCAAAATAGACGAGTGATAAATCTTTAAAGAAGAATAGCAGGAGGTCTGTACACGTCGTTAAAACTCATTACACAACGTGTACTCAGTTAGACCTCATAAATCCTCCAGATATGTGTGAGGCATCTAGTAGATCCAAAAACCATGGAGATCCATGTGGATCAATGTCACATGATGTGTACCTCTAGTAAACGTCATGAAGAAAATTCCCTATAAATATTGGGGTGGTGTATAGCGTTTCATAGCAATTCTAGAGAGTATTATTCTCTATTTTCATCCCCTTTCGAGTTCCCTCACACTTTTTCCCTTTATAATCTATATTGATTTGTCTTTTTTATTTTTCAAATAAATTCATGAGCTCTGGATCCACTTTTCCTCGATGCCTTCAAATCCCCATCGCATCAATTCATATCGTTCTTCATCAATCTCCAAAAAAACATGTTAAGATCCACTTCCGATTTTGATTCCATGTAATAATTTTAATCATGTCGTGATTGATCTATTACAAATTCAATTTTATTATTATTTACCTTCCATTATTAAATCCCTCCATGTGTTTGATTAAATTATTTTCAACTAACCAGTCAATCATGATTTCTGTTGTTTTCTTAATTTCATCTCCACCAGATATGAGTAGTTGAGCCTATTAGGGTAGGGATCAAAAGTACAGGTATTTTCAAACATAATTGATCTTTAATTGTAAACTCATAAAGTATAATGGGTTAGTAACAATGATAAAAAATAACAGTCTACCCAATTTGAGTGAGTATCCCTAACAATGGTAAATTCAAATAAACGACCCTATCCTAATTGAAGTAGATTAGGATACGATCACTAGCCTAGGACACAATACAGAAAAGATGCTAAATTTAATGCACCAAGGATATTTATATCTCCTGATCATGGAATAGTCTCTTCTTATGTATATCTAGATGACTTGACCAGAGTAAGCTAGTGACCACCGCTTTCCTTGCAGCCTAAGCCTTAGGACCCTGCTATGATTAGAATTACAGACTATCATTTTCCTATATTCTAAAAATTCATCATGATACCTCATTAATTACATGAAGTCACACCCAACTATAGATTAATTAAAACTACTATAAACCATGATATTTTGAGAGGACTCCTCTGAAGGATTATAAAAAATGATCCCCCTTCAAAAAAGATTCCTCTTTGTCGGATTGACCATGTACTTCCACTATAATATGATTTTGTAGTTAGTAATGTTTGGGATACATAAATTCAAATTTAACTAAAACACCCACAAAACTAACAAACACATGTAGGAGTGACCAACCCTTCCTAGTGTTATACATATCCCAAGACAGTCCTTTCAAGTGTTATTAGAGCCAAGGTTCACCTCAGATAGATTATATACATTAGGATTAACATATTTTTATTATTTGAGTTATTTCCCAAACTCAATAATGAAGTGTTGTTATTATGAATATTATATTGTCTATTATAATAAGTCTATATCGATCAAGACCCTGGTGATTTAAAAAAAGAATGATAAGAGAATGTTAAAGAAGAAGTCCCTCTTATCAAAAAAAGAGGAAGTAGCTTTTCATCCATGCCTTAGGAACAATTAAGACATACCAAACTTGAAAAGTTATGAGATGGTAGCTCACAATACTACTAATTTTATGGATAACTTTCCTACCTATATTTTTTAGGAGGTATGTGTAAGTACATTTAAAAAAAATTCACAAGATAATAATGCTAGCACAAGAGAGGATGATGATCAATCTACAACTTCTCAATAATTATCAGTTGATATATTATGAATTTTTCAACATTTTATTTCCTATTAATGATCCTCACATGTCTATGGAGTATTTTAATGTATGTGGGAATTGATCACTTAGTTGGAAGGATAAGTTGATTTCTTGGATAAAGTCTTTCAATCAAAAATTGTAAAAAAAATTATTCTCTCTAAACATGTTTCCAACTTTGAAGAAAAAAAAGAAGAAAAGTTAGATATTTTCATGACAATATGTAAAATAAATTGAAGAGAAATATGGAGTCAACAAGTATATAGAAGAAAATATTAATTAAATTAAATGGAAATTGAATAATAGAACTAATGTCAAGTTTTTACAATTGGAATAAATATCCAAGACGGTTAAGGAACATGACTTTTTATTCATATAAATGTTAAGATTCATATAGATTAAGTTGATATAACTATAGAGACTTTTAAAGAGAATATGGATATGTTTAAAAATAAAAAATTCATCCTCTATATGAAATGTTTTTTTTTGAAGATCTGAGGGCTAATCAAGACAGCAAATATGTTGAGACTTTAAAAAATAAGGAAATAGTTTCTGTTGGTACGCATTTATCCCTTTAATATTTTATATTTGAAAAACCTCCAACATGTGATAATAATATCATTAATTCATTCCGTTATCTATCATGAGAAACTATGTAGAAACAAGTACCATCCAAATCATATAATAAAAATGTTTCTAAATATATTTTCATAAATAATGCAGTTTGAAAAAAAATTAAACAAGTATGGATAAATATTTGTGTTAATAAACCTTCCACCATATCTATATAGGTTGGAAAAAATAATTTGGAATTTTGTTCCCCAAATAGAGAATAAAAATCATGAATAATACCCAATAATATGATTCAAAATATATCTGAATGTTTTCATTTTTGGGTCAATGTTGGTTCTATAATATATATTGGGCATTGTGCATTCAATTGTTGGTACAGTAATCAAAAATAAAGACTGCAAAGGAAGACATTTTCAAGGGGGAGAAATCCAGAGATAAAGAATAAATATCTATATGTATATAATAATTTTTAAACTTACAACAAATTTATAATTCTTGATAACATACCTGATGTATTTAGTGGAAGTGGTCACAAGTACGGTACATGTTAATCTCAACATGATTTCAAATTTGATAAAAATAATAAGATCACTAATGGTGTCTAAGAACGATGAATATAACATGCGAACAAATCATAAGAATTTTTTAATGACACATTCTCTTAAGAAGATTCAAAGAAGTAAATCTAATAAGACCTTGAATTATAAATCCAAAAATTCAAATAAAAGAGAATCATCTAAAATAACAACTATGTTGGATGGAACTCAGAATAAGTCTTGTGGAAGATCCCAATTCTATTCCACATTTCCTAACGATTTATTCGTTATCTATCCAGAAGATTTTAAAATAATTAAAAAAATGAAAGATTCACAAGCCATTTCTAGTGAAAAAGGAAAAGAAAATATTTCATCGGAAGATAAAGTAGCTCTAGGTGTGAGGTGCAACATGGTTGTTCGTTCTATTATAAATTTTATTGAAATTGTTCATTTTTAAGAATAATATTTTTAGAAGGATAATGCTTCACCAGGAGATACAAGTGGTTTAATATTCCTTATGAAATGACTATACAGATAGAAATAAATTGTAGAAGTAATAATATCCACATATACTAAATTATAACTAAATATTAGATGTGAAAGTGTGAAGAGAGGAGTAAATGGATAAAATTCATTATGAAAAACATCTCACCTTTTCTTTTCATATTTATGAAAAAAAGGATCCATATTATTTTTTAATCTATGTGTATTGTATTTTTACTTATAATTCAACGAATTGATGGTGAAGCAATTTCTTCGGGGGCATAACATGGGAATTAGTTATTGCTATCAATTCCTGATAGAAAAGATGTATAATTCACTATCCTTGAATGATTCATCAATTGATATTCATGTACTAATATGATGGAGAACCATAATTGATTAAGTTGAAGAATGTTATGTACTAGTATATATAATGAGGATTAAGAATATACCATATTGGATTTATCTTATTTTATAGTATCCTGAAAAAAAGGGTTCAAGAATATCATCCTTGGTGATGTTATGAAAATTGTAAATTTATAAATTCACAAGATAAAAATCCATTTTGATATATAAATCATTCTATAATGTCCTAGAAACCCATTTCTTATGAAATCCACTATTATCAAAATGGTGATAAGTGTATCCCTTGAGGCGGAGATAAATTAAAGAACTCATAGACTCATTATTTCAATTAGTATCAAAACAAGATTAATCTTGAAATTGTTTTAAAATACTATCATTAGAAAATTTATTACTTTTATTAATCTCTCATCCTTTTTTACTCATAATAGATAACAAAGGAGGATTAATTGAATTTATAAATTACATATGAAATTTGGATGTAAATGAAGTGCCCCAAACTCAGTTAACCTGGTTATTTTAGCTAAAGTTTTTCTATATATTTTTTGATGTGAGATAATTAGTTTCACATTTATCTTCAATAAAAATGTTTCAGATCTCATTTAAGTTTCATTAAACTGAAATGAAATTTGAAACCCAATGAAGAAAATTTTATGTGTTCTCATTTTAGGAGGTATCATGAACAATTGGTTAGGGAAAAATTTGTTGTCTAAATCAAATCCTCTTTTTTACTACACTGAGAATAGTGCGAGTAAACTTATTCTGAAATTATTGATGAAGAATTTCATAATAATGGACTAATACCCCTTTTCCGTGTACTTTTTAGTTATTTTAAATAATGGGGGAGATGGTTAAATAAATTTTGGGAAATTTTAAGTGGGATAAAATATAATGATTCCACATTTTCACAAATTCATTTGGAATAATCATTAAAGTGAATTCTCACAAATACAATGTAGATATTGAAGAGTACACTTTGAGTATGAGTTTTATTTTTTTAATGATTTTCATTGTTTGATAATTGTGATCAATGAAATGGTAATATTTCATTATTTTCAATATGATGTTGAAGATCCAAAGTTAATGGTGTTTGGATAAATTATTCCAATATTGATATTCCATGAAACATCTATAGAAGACATTGAGATTTATGGTGATGCCTGGAGAATTTTATGGGTTCCTTAAATGTCATTGGATTTCATGGTTGAGTAATTATCCTAGTAACTCTAAAGATTGGTGAACTGATATTCATTCCAAATCCATGTATCAAAGGTGATACATTGTGTACAGTAATGAACCTGAGTTAATGGCGATACATTGTTTACAATAATGATTTGGATGATAACTTTTTTTTGGAATGAATATTCCAAAATGAGGAAAGGAATATGAATTGAAGATGATCATGATAATGAATATTTCCATGTATTTGAATAATTCCATCTAAATATTGATTTTTATGAAGAATATTTTAAATCTTGAAATACCAGGCCATGCACAAATTCAATATATATAAGGAAAGACGGTGGTGATGCATGTATTTAAATGTGGACTAAGTGTTTCACAGATTGTGTGGGAATTCAGTGTGTTTTGTATCTAGGTGTCGACCCTGGTATCATCTTGAGAGGTTTCTCACCCATCTTCTTTAAAGAATAGGTGGTGAGAAAAATGGAATTTATGATGTGGTATAGTACACATGGAAACTTTTCATCAACCTTAAAAGGAACAGATATAAAAATACCCAATGAATCAAATTTATTTTCACCATCTGATCTCCAGTGGTGTTATATTTTAAAATGTCGTGCATATTTTTAAATGTCTCCATCACCATCCTCCCTTTCCACTCGACATTGGTACTGGTTCACCCGAGAAGAAATTCAATCTATTACTAGTCATGTTAGCGGCTTCCACAACATTTCTTTGGAAGAAATAATGAAAAGAATGAATAAAGTAACTCCATTCATGTGACTACATTTTGAATGCCTGGGAAAAATCAAAGGGTGATGCTTTTAATGAACTAGAAATGAACTTTCAAGAGGACTCTTAAAAACCATTATTTATAAAAAAATTGAGGCATCAAAGGTAATTTTTTTTATAAATTCATGAAGATGAGTAAAATAACCTCATAGAAGAATCCCAATTGCAAATAAAAAACAACATGTTTTTCATCATTTTTATTAACACACATTTTAAAAACTAAAAGACCAGGTATTTGGGAATTCAATGACCGGATTTAAATCATATGGTTTTCAGGATTCTAAGGAATCAAATGATCAGTACAAGGTTGTGATTCTCGCCAGTAAAAGGGGAGGCATTGAGCCTACCGAGTTGGATTTCACTTGCATGTTTTGGCTGCTGTCGTTTTTCTGAAAACAAAATTGTACCTCTAAAGCATTATTTTTTTTGATAAGGCAAGGAGTCATGAAAATCCTCCATGCTTTATGGATAAGGGGAGTCCCACAAACCAATATAGTTTCAAAAATTAGATCCATGTACATCCTATGCGAAGAATATATGTGGACATGTGGATGGTGTTCTCACCATATCTGTGTTTCATGAAGACAAATGGTTATGCTAAACTGTTCTTGGATATCATATATCCCCACTGTAATACACAAAAACATGTTCCAAAATTATTTCTTATTGAATGAAGAACCTTATACACACATAGAGCCTAGCTATCTTGTTTATATATGGCATGTATATGTGAATGAAAATAACGATCAAGAATATCAATTCACACTTTCACAAGGATGAAGAGGATATCTCATAACTATTTGGGTTCACATGTTATAGTTAGTGTATACAATAAGTACACACAATTTAAAAGATAAGAAGTCGAAATTATTTTCATTTTGGACCATTCCACATGATATCATGAACACAAAAATATTGTGTCTTCTTATATCATTGTGTGAAACGAAAAAAGTGAACAATACATGAATTCATGCATTAATATGGGATTTCCTATTTACATAAAGAATTAAATGAGACATTGTGTGAATTCTGTAAAGAAGGTAAAAAATTATGTGAACCCAAATAAAATAAAGATTATATGTATTGAAACCTAAACCAATATATACATGAGATCATAAATTGATAAATTATTGTGCATTGTGGTATGCAAGTTTTAGATGACCCATTAAATTTTTTAAACATGCATAATATGATGTGATATGTTTAGTGTAGTCAAATCTGTGTTTAAAAATAACCAACTGAACTAAGATGAAGTCGATACTAAACTCAAAAATCTATAATGTATATCAAGGAAGTCTGAACTTTTAGTCCACAATAACATTTTGATCATTGATAATGAATAATAGAAAAAGGTTTCCTGGAAATAAATTAATTATTATTCAGGGTAGTACATTTTAATAGTGAAAAGATGAGAAGATCATTTTGTGTTTCAATAATCACAATGGAAGTTTTTGAATCTAGTAAGAATAAAAAAAAGGTTCATTGTAGTTAGTTTTAAAATGAATAATAAATAGATCAATACACTAATAATCTATTTTATAATATTGTGTTTCAAAGACCCAAAGAAAAAGATGATGTGTCTGGACAATATATAATCAGTTTGGTCATGGAAAATTTATTTTATTAGTTCACAACGCATACATACTATTTTGACTGATACAAGAAGAATATGTGAAGCTTTTTTTGTGATGATTTGAAGAAGAATATGGTCTCTTTTCTGATGTTGTGAAAGTAACCATGTCAAGAAGTAGTTTGTGTAAGATCAAAGAATCATTGTGACATTCAATAGTTGTATCAACAGGTGTAAGATTTTATTTTTTATAAGTAATGATAACAAAAAAGAGAATAATGACTTTAGAGGCAGTATGAATAAGCCTCCATGAGTTGTAAATCATGCACTTTCAATTGAATAGATTACATTGAAAGTGACAGGGTTTATCCTACTTGTTGTAACCATTATTAAAGGATTGTTTTCCACATGGTTAGGTGGTTATTATTATTTCTAGACCATGCCATGGAATAGATACCATTATCAAGTAATTAACATTATAAACATATTTTCTGTTATCTTTAACTTCTTTTATATACTTTCATATGATAGGGAAAAGAGAATACGTGAATCAATTTCTTAACATGTCAAAGGGGTAATTGGATAAAAAGATTCAATTGGGTAAAAAAGTCCCCAAAATTAATTCCCCCCCCCCCTCAGTTTTGGACATATCCCAAACTTGTCCTTTCACCATGGTAGGTATAATCTAGAGAAACTGTATCCTTGAATCGAAATGGAGTTATTTGAGTGCTCCATACATTCCCTCAGGAATCCATGGATTGAAAAAGTATAACCACTCCTATAAAGATAAAAATGTCCATGTTCAATAGGAACCATACACATATATCATAATTTAAATTAGTCCATGTAATACTCATGACCTATATATAAATTTCTATGTTCATTATATTAACTTTTATCAATATGTCAAGGTTAATCAAGCACAAGTAACTATTTATCCCATTAATTACAAATAATAATTTCATAGGTTCAATCAATTACATTTCAATAATAATCATAACATGAGTATTGAAATGCAACCAATTACCATTCAACTATAATAATATTGGCTATGTGATAACTATACATATATACATTTCAATTAATAATTCATTAGTTAATTTGAAACACATACCTTTAAAGATTAAGTGTTAATTGTATACCCTATACTTGTTCTAGCCATTAATAGTTCATAATTAATTTTAATTAAAATCGAATTACCATTATCATGGTCAAGCCAACACACCCTGAACAATGTCTCAAATAATTATAACAAGGGTCATAAAGTCATAACCAAGAAAATGTCATACTTGGGGAGGATAGATTGAGTTAGAAACCTAAAATGGAATGAAGAAAAAGAAAAAATATTGATATAGATTTTTATTCGTACCACTATAATAAAAAAAATAAAAATAAAAGTTGAAATTCCCAATGAAACTAGTGTCCACAGACTGATGGAAATTTATAAATAACGATACTTCTAGGAAAAATTCATATACCAAAAACCTTATTATAGTTGTACTCTCCTCATCCGTTATTGGAACTTTGTTTATCATGGATAAAAATAAAACAATAAAATTGATAAATTTTATAAAAATATGGAATAAGAGCCTTCATAAAAAGTGAATCATTGATGGGAAGAGAAAAGATGATCTAATATTAAAGACTAGATCACTTACGAAGAAGAATCAAATGAGATGAACCACTGTTGATTTCAAGCACAGATGGAAAATCAATCTATGAACCTAGGTGGAAGAGTGTTATAGATCCCTAAAAGGAGACAAATGAGCCTCCTGTTTCTGGAGGAATATAATTAGAAAGAGGGCTAGTTAATTATAAATTTAAGGTAAATGGTTTGTTACCAAAAAATTACTGGGTCTCATGGTTTTCCTGCATGGTTAGCCAAACTGTGCACCAACCATGCTTGGCTCACTGTCTAAGGAGGGACCCCACAATGTCTGGCTGTATGGTTTGAGAAATAATTAACATTCAGAATTGATAAAAAATTGTAGACATTTATTATGGGCATGTGGCATTGGGAACATGGTTAGAGAAGACAATGCTCCCTACTATTCCCTCTGAATATCCCAGCATTGTTAGAAGAAATCATGCAGGATGCGTTGCATGGATTCCACTAACCATGTGACCTAGTTCTTTCTTCCACTGGCTAGGGTTATGAGCACCGAACTATCCCTAGACCCCCCTAAAACATATGTGACCACAATGATAATCTATATGATGATTATGACAAATAATTATAATAAAAATTAATGGGTTTATAATTCATAGAAAAACTATGTTATTTCACTAACATGTTTATAATTTGAGGATCCCATCCTAAACACACAAGATGGCTAAATAATATTTCTATTTTGGGGGTGATAATATTTTAATATAAGGGTTGGTAGTGATATAGTGAATGCATGATAAAAACTAAAATATAAATTACAGGGAAACTATAGTAAACAAAATTAAAACGGATCATGGTATTAGGTTAAGCTAGTAGAATACTTTAAAGATACATATACTTCAATTATAATAATTATATCATTATTAAATAATCTTAGAAGATGAAATTGGGATGTGGGTACATGTGGAGTAAGATGGAAGTCTCTTAACATCTATTCACTTCAAATAATAACATCTTGATTTGAATTTAAAATAATATAAATGAACAACAAAAATTATGAAACCAATTCCCCCAAGATAAAATAATCAGGTTATATCTTCTTCATTTGAAATATTTTAGGTCAAATTTACAAAATTATAAATATTTAAATGGGGAGGCATGAAAAATTAGTGGTGGAAAATAAAATTGATTTTCAAAAATATGTTAAAAGTTAAAATTAAATTATATTCCCTTAATACAAAATACCTAAAACTTTATTTATTGTGAAAAAACACTTAAGAACCCTTATCTAGATTTAAATATATTCCAAAGGGCCTATCCTCAATATCTCTTGAATTTATTTCAAGAAATTAGAACTGTAGTGAAAATCCCATTAGATTTAGCTCTACATTACTTTGGTAAGTACATCCCTACATAATTCACCTGTTGAAATCCATTTGAGAATCTATTTTCTAATTTGGGGTAGCAAATTAAAATTATAAATTTGATTCTTCAAAACCCACCTTCTTATATGTATTTGAATTTTAATATCATTTGAGTAAAAAATTTAATTTTGGTAATAGAATGCTGTAGCAACAGCATGGGTCATATGAGCTGACTTGGAATACAGATTCATTTTTGATATTATCTTAAATAGTACATGGGGAATGTCATATATTCTAAAATGAAATGAATGGAGTCAAGTTAATCATACAAAGGTCATGGATTGTAGTATCTCACATGATGTGAGAACCTCCTAGAATGTTTCATTAGAATTTGTTGTATCCAAATACATTATGTGTGGCATGATAGAGCTTGAAATGAATCTAATGTAAGATAAATTTCTCTAAATTTCATCGTATGTTAGTGAATTCATAGGGTACATTATTCATAATTATGGGATAAATATTTGGATGCATCATTCTGGATTATATGTTAAATTGACTTTGGTGCATTTAATATAATGGGTACTCTAGTCCTCTATTTTCATTATTAGTTTGGGTAATTTATAGATGTTATCACCTTAACTGTAGAGTTATTCACACATGGAACACTTTAACTATTCTTTCAAGGGTGTTATTCCATGGGATGATTCATACGTAGCATCTTCCCTATGAGACTTAATCACCTAAATCTCCTATTATCTCAAAATAATCTTACTTAGATACCTAGAAAAAAACAATAAATTATACAGAATAAAACATTATTGTTCTATAGCCTTTCAAAATGTAATGTTAATTTCATTCATATTCTCATTAAACTTTAAATTCTACGAAATACCAAAAATTAGTTGTTGTTGTATTATAATTAATATAAAAATTGATAAATCAATTAATAATAAGAATTCTAGCCTTTCAAAAATGAATTCTTTTTTATTTCCAAGACTACTATAATTTGGTAAATAATGGAAAAAAACTAAACTTTTATGTATATCTTATTTAAATATATAACCAATTTATCTTCAATAATATGATTGTAATTCATATACAAATATATGATATTATTGAGTTCTATGAATCAAATGGTTTCTTTTTTTCACCTAAATCATAGTGCATGATTTTCATGAGACTTAGGGTCTAACGTGGATGTATTATGCTACATCTTCTGCCATGTTTTAATTAATAACAAATAATGGGATGATTCATGTATTTTTTTTCATTCTTGAATTCATTAAACATTTCAATGAACCTTACTGTAATTAGAAGTAACATATCGTCTCCATGAGATGCAACCCAATATGGATGATTCATTTCGTTAAATGATAGAAATTGGGGATGTCCTATATAAGATAATAGTACCCATCATGGGTGGTACCACATTGAATTCATGTCTAAGTGAATCACTATAGTTGTAGTATTACTGATATTTCATTCATCACATATTGAATGCACTATCACCCTTTTAGTATGAGGTAATGCTCCAAATGTGAATGAGGATATTGTGATGATAAACTACCTACAGTTTCAAGATACTATTGTCACACTTATGATAACCATTATTTCATTAATAAGGATAAGATGGAGGCTACAATATTCATTTTTAGGTATTCTAATTTCCCCTTTTGACATAATTCTTTCATAAAGATTTATTATGATTTTCCGTGGTTTTTTATACTACTAATGATCATAGGAGGATCCCCCTAAACCCATCATTGATATCAGATCCTTATTCTTTAAGGATTTATCCTGGAAATTCAACAATTTTATCAATAAAATGTATATCCTAATTAATTTACAGTTATATAACCTAATAAAATATAAAGAAGAATTTTATTTCAATCAAATGTAACATATGAATGGACAATATCATAAGTTACAATATAAAAGAAATCGATGGATTCAAATTGTTTCATATGATATGATATATGATGTTTTGGGATTTTACTCGAACTAAGGTTTTCATGAAAATAAGGGGTCATATCATAAATATTGTATCACCTCAATAATTAAGTATGATATAAGAAATATGATATCATATTTAATATTACTCAATACCAATCATAGCATACGATTGAAATTCTTTCATAGGACAAGATTGACATGTGTGGTTACATCTATCTTGTATCTATCATAATATATAACCGATGATGATATTATCTGCCATAAAATATGATATATAGATAAAAGTTTTCAATTTTATATTTTGAAAAAATTTCTTATTATTTAAAAATAAAATATTTTATTTCAAGTAATATATTATTTTAAATGGCTAAAAATAATAGCAATGGTTCATATTTAGTTCACATGTTCTTAAAAATAAATAAATGGTCAATTTATTTATTTATAACTTTATAATACTTATTATTATAATTCGTTTATAAATTGTGGATAATGTTTATGTAAAATTTGTTTGATAAATTTCATATAATAGATTTGGCCCTAAATTACATGATAGATGTGATATCATATATTTTAGTTTGAATCAATCTTGACGTTGGTTCTTTTTAGAGTTATGAGCATGATAACAGTTGTTGAATATAGTTTTTCTATATTAGATTTTAGATATATCATGAATTGTATTCTCCATTTGGTAAAATATTTCTAAAGAGAAGGACATGGGGTTAGACTATCAACTAACCTAGATGTATAAGAATTTTTATTCAAATAATTGTGGTTAGATATCTATCACTATATGATTTTGCATGTATATATTGTCAATATCATATATCTATTTTCAATTACATGAATAGATTATGTAAATTATGAATGATATGAAAAAGGATGTGTATTAATGTGTTTCGGATAGAATTTTGGGTTTGAAATACAAACATGTGGGTTCTGTAAAGAGTTAAACATTAATGTTATCAAAAAAACATTAATTTAGTGGATGGAATAGGGATTTCAAAAGTGAATAATTTGAATAGTTTATACATAATGGAATAACAAATTCATAGATAAATATTTAATGAGTTGAAATTTGTTTAATATTTTTTTTACAGACATTAAAATAGTGATAATTTAAAAATAAAACCCAAAAATTATAGGTTTGACAGGACTTCAGAAGCTTCTCATGTCAAGAAAATTATCATTCAACTAGGTTTGTTCTACCAATGTAGGGTGTCCATGGACTATAATATATAAGTAAATGTTAAAATGAATATCTCTAAATGTTAGGTAACAATGTCTAATTACAAGCATTGAAAAACAAGTATCAAATAAACCCTATGAGTTTAGATACCCGGATAATAGAGTTATTTTTTTTCATATAAGGGATTTGAGTAATGAGTTTCATTCTAAACTATCCAGGAATCAAAATTATTATGATTGAGATGATTCCCTACCTAAATAAGTAATTAGTGATAGGAATGCCAAATCAAACTCATTACATAGTGAAATATAGATATTGTCACATGAAATATATGTGATATATAGCTTAAACATTTTTAGTGGGAATATATTCATTTAATTTACTTGAAAAATATATACATAAAATGATAATAACCCAATCATATCTATTTTTCATATTTTATGACATATATCATGTAATTCATATTGAGATCTCATATAGTTAAGACCAATAAGAAATTAATAGATTGGTATATGAGGTCGATACGTGTTACCAAAAATAAGTAATTTGAGAATATGACTATTAAAGATGTAGAGATATTTTCACTAACTTTGTCTCATGGGTATTGAATACTAGGTTTATGTTACACATTTATGCTGAAAAACACAAACTCAGGGATAAAAGGGAATAAAAAAGGGTGAAGTGGATCTTCTTGTTTGTAATGGAGAATGACATGATACATTAGAAGTGGAACTTATAATCATAAATTACCATGTGGATTAATCCAAAAATTATAGAGTTGTTATTATGATCCAACAATAAATATAAATTTTATTTCACTATGTTTTTTAGAAAAAAAACAGATTCTTGTTCAATGTTAACAACACTAATTGTTCTATATATATAAAAATGACATGTTTTATGGAATGAAGAATATGGTAAATGTTCAATATATTATATTTATGGATAATCCAATATATAAAATTCAAAATATAATGGTCAGGGTTAGTTATTATCCTAGATACATTTGGAATTTTTACCTTAGATATATAAAAAGGAGAAATGCATCCATGTTCCCCAAAAATATGGGTTTTTTTAACCATTCGATTAATAATCAATTCATAATTAAAAATATTTTTTTAAAGAAAGTATGATAAAAAAAATTAGTATAAAAGAGAAAGGATTATTGGATAGTTGGATCTCATACATAGTGATTTATATAGACTAATGAGTGCTCAATAAAGTGGTAGTTATAGGTACATCATTAATTTTACTAATTAATTTAGTTAGTGTGGATATGTGCTTTTGATGAGACACAAGTATGAAGCTTTGGAACTGTTCCAGGAGTTTCAAAAAAATTTATAAAATTCTTTGGGAAAAAGTATTAATATTCATTGATTAGACTATGGTGGTGAATAAATTAGCTAGTAAATAACTGATCGTCTAAGAGATTTTGGAATATTTCCATAACTCTCTCCACTTGTAAAACCATAATATAAGATTGTTTCTAGGTGTAAAAATTATTCCTTGTTATAAATTATTTTATGGATGATGAGAATGAGTAACCATTTAATTATATTCTGTGGTTATGCTCTAGATATTTTTTTTTGTTTTCACCAAACCATGTTCTATCTAAATAACTGATAAAGGAACTGAACTAGATATGGAATGGGTAATGTCTCATTATTTCTTATTTAATTATTTTGGGATATAAATAATTAATAAAAGTAGTTTATTTCAATAAGAATAACTCCTTATATTAAAATTGGTTATTTTTGGTTATTTTAAAGAAACTAATGGAGATTATTTATTTAATAATTATGAGTAAAAAGTATTTATGGCCTGATTTGATACAGACACTGAGAAGTAATTTACCTATAATTGACTCAGTTGGAAGAATGTTGAACATTTATATGTTCAATACGGACTAAAATTAAGTGTTACTAATGTAGAGGATGAACTGATTCTATAATGAGTTATAGAAGAACTGGCTCAAGATACATAAAAAGATTGATTTTTTTGTTGGATTCATCATGTTCTTGGGAGATATGGATTCCTCATAGATAATGATATTGAGGAAATGTTCATTAGATAATGAACCTTCTACCTACTAGGAGCCATCAGTATTTTTGATACCATGTAATGGTACAAATCCATGGAATATAAAATGGACACCATGTACACTATGCTTATTTGGAACTTGGTGGATGAAACTGATTTGGTGTGACCCACAATGTTAAGACCTGGAAAATTACATGTATTTTTTTTTAATTATTTGGAATTTTTAGGAGTCTCCAAAAATTGACAGCGCGTGATTCCGAGGCCTGGTGTGCCGGGAATGAATTTATGAACTTTTTTAAGGTATGTTCAGTACACACAAGGTTGACATTTTTTACTGTTTGATCTGGTGATCAAAATTGAAATCTATGAAAACCGAATCTATAGAGCCAAGATTATATTAAGGGAAGATTCACTTTAACAACAATTAGTTGGGATAAAAAGCTTGTTTTTGGACTTTTTAAAGAATTATAAAATAACAATTTTATTGTTATTTTATCATTTTTTTTGTTCAATGGATGAGTGGTGTTAGTGGGACTGATGACATGTCAATCCACTAATATTATTGACTCATAAATTGTGTAACTATACCATTGTGACTTAATGATGTTCATTAATTACTCATTTAATGAACCTCATTAAACTCTTTCGGGCATTGCTCACCCTTTCCTCCCCCTATATATATGAGACTCAGGGATGAGTATTGACACAGCTTCACTATGCGATAAAACAATGGAAAAGAACCACAACGACATACAATGATGGAGAATGGAAGCTCGGCCGGCAAAGATTTGTGATCGATGAACGCTGATGACTACATCCAACGAGGATGCTCCTCCCACTGCATACCCACAAATGTGGAAGTACCATCATATGCAGTAGTCACTAAGAATCATTGAGGTAGAGGGTTTAGTTGTTATAGTTTATCTATATTGATTGTCTTGCTCCTACTTGTTATCATATTAACGTAGAGGGCGCGGGCCAAACAAACAAGGCCTGAACCCTCTGTCACTTCGCTCATGTTTTGTTCTTTAGGGAAGGTTTCATCAACTCAACGAAAATGGGAAATAGTGGGTCACCCTATGATGGAAGCATACCGGGAGAGCCGTAGGCATAGAAGAAACCATGATCAGACCATAGGAGCAGGTCCAGTGGCTCGTAGAAAGAACCGTCGGCGCGCCGCGCCAGAGAAGGTCTGCTGTAACCGACCGCTGGCGGTGGTAAGGCGACGCGTCGTCGCGTACTATGCTAGACAAAGGCGGTCGCCCCGAGCTGGCCACGCGGGAGAAGGGAGATGCCCATAGGTGTTGTCGGGGGCTAGATGTCTGGATCAAGAGGGAATGGTTCCATGTTATGCCACCCCTTTTCGGCTGGAGCCGAGTTGTAAAATAGTCCGACCAATACCTGTGGTGTGGCAGCCCCCCCCCCCCATAGAAGAAAATTTCCCTGCATCTACAGTGCCAGATAGATAACGGTCTGCCTTCAGGCAGACCTACCCGAACGCAGGCTGGTGGAACTGGCCGGACCCCCCCCCCCCCCCTCCAGTGGTTGAAACCCACCTCGTGGGACGAGCCTGACACGCGGCTCAGCGGTTCAACGATGGTGGGTTGACCCCCACCATGTGGGCCAGGCCAACCAGGACCGGGGTCCATGAAAATGTCGGGTCGACCCCAATGAGCCGGACCTAGTGAACCGGGCTGACCCTTAATGGGTTGGACTGGAGCGAGGTTATGAAGACCCTGGGACCCATTGCATCAGGCTGGTCGGACCGAGTCAGATCGACACCAGACCTAACCGGCCCCGAACTAAAGAAATGCCGGTAAATTATGAATCGAGTGTCCATTTGATGTGTCATCAGTGGAATTGGGAACCCTTTTGGGAAGCAATCCCTTTGTCATATTTTGGTAGGCCCAACCAATCTAGGCTGAACCGAGGTGCGCTCACCCCTGTTTCACATAAAGGGTGTAATTAACAGACCAGAGGTACAACGACGTGCTATCTATGGCATAAGGACCCTAGTGAAATGGTAGTACATTATAGGTACTTTAAGTGAGTTTTTATGGAGTTTTAATTCTAGCCTAGGTTGGTTCATACATGATTTCAATCAGGCCCTTTTTACAAAAGTTCCAATATCTCACAGTTCGGGCATCTGATTGATGTTCCATCTATCAAGTTGGGACCCCTATGACCGGGTAGTCCCATGGGTATGATTTTTGTGGGACAAAATACCAGTTTAGAAAGGACCAATGGAATGAAGAGCAGAGTCTTCCGGAGATCAGGTGTGTTTTGTGCAGGAATCCAGTGGATGGATGTGACATGAAGAAGAAGAGAGAACAATGCGGGTCAGCATCAAAAACTCCAGAGTGGGATGATCTAGCTTTACGACTAATCATACCAACCTTTGCATCAGCTACCAGGATGGGTCAGCACCAGCAACCAATAGGGCTCATAGTCAACGACCCATACAGGTCAACTTCCAACGACCAATACAGGTCAGCAATAGTGACCAAAACGAGTCAGCACCTAGAGACCAATATGGGTTAGTATACAATGACCTAAACAGGTCAGCAGTAGAGTAACTATGGATTGGATGATCTAGAATTATGACTTTTTATCCTTATCCCAGTAACTTTGAAGTTATACTGTTAGATTGAGATTTCCCCTTTGCTTTGTGATTCATGATATATATCATGATTTTTATATTACCTTTATGGTATTTATTATTATGTTATCTTTTATTTATTACTGAGAGACCATCGGGGGTCCGAGGGTCCCTACTAGGTATTGTTATACTCACACCTAAATGGGCTCCTCTCGCACCTTGTTGTGTCTGGTGGAGAAAATTGATGTTCCTAGGTAGACTATGGATTTTCAAGACATAGTGGAACTCAGTTTGATGGGAGTATTCAAGATCCTCTTCTTCGACTTCAGAGTTACAACTACTACACTTTAGGTAGATCTCCAGGGAAGATGTTGTGACTGTTTACTTTCTTTTCAGTTTCTAGGGCTTGTATCCTGGCCGACTATTTTTATTTTACTATTGTAATTGTGGTTGTATTTACTCTCGTGGTTCTACCATACTTCTGTTTGTTGTTTAATTTATTTTCTTCTTCTGAGTGTGTATTGATATCTAAGGAAATGACTTACTAGTTCGGGAAAATCCTTCAGGTGCTAGTCACTAACCCCTGTCCCAGGGAAGGTAAGCTTGGAATATTCACCTTTGAGATTCCTGGGGTGGGTCATGACAAAGTGGTATCATAAGGAGGTCATTTTTACCATAATAACTAAGAGTCATATTTTAATTAGGCAATGGTGTAGAGTGTCATGAGTTTTTTTTTCAGTTCGGGGAGTCCAGTGATGGTGTGACGACCAACGTATCAATACACTTGGACCCTGAATTATGTTTTCCAACTCGGTACACGAAAACATCAGTTTCTAGTATTTTGAAAAGTTTTCTTGATTTTTCTTTATCAATCTCACTATGTATAACTGATTGAATATGGGTCACGTGTTTCATATAGAATGCCTCCATGAAGACATCGTGCTAGGATTCTAGTTAAAGATTGTCATAGTGGCCCACAGAGCAACGATGCATCGGTACAAAGACCACTCACAATGATGGAACGTTATGGTGGTGTATGTAACACCCCAAGCTTCCACAGAATTCTTCTCTTTGAATAATATAGTAGTGTGTGTTGTACGCAACTTCGAGTTCTAACACACAGCACAACCAATCAAACTAGCCATTATGAATAGTAATACCCACTTTTTGAAATTTTATAAATTTTTTCTTTCAAAATGAACTTAATTTTTGGATCCGTAATATCGAAATTAGCCTAGGGTAAAATTTTGGTATTTTTTTGAAAACATTCAATTTTTGAAGAATAGTGAAAAAACACTAAGTCATGGTTTAAAACCGAATTTTTATTTAAATAATTATTTATTTTATTTATATTTAATTAAGGATAAAATTGATACATAATAACTATATAATTTCAATGTAATTAATTGGAGTTAGTTTAAAATCATTTTAGATATATAACAGTTTTATGGAGCTTTTCACCGTCTTTTACCCACCTCCTATGAGAATTTGGAAATTCACATAAAACATAATTTTACTACTTCACTGAGTGGAATTTTGAAAATCCGAGAGATATAGTTTATTTCAAGGATTAAAATTTGGTTCAATAAGATAAAAATAATTTTTTTTGAATAGTAATTTTTTACTTTTATTTACCACGGTTAAAAGTAAATAGGGTAATTAAGGGTAAAAATGATATTAATATTACCCTAACACATGTCCTAATTCTATTGGACAATTTTATCTCGACCAAAAACAACCTTAGGAATAAAATATTATCATTTAGGTCCACTTGGATTAGATTAGGACATTTATTATTATTTAATTCAAAGAAGAGTTAAAATAGTTAAAATTAATGTTTAATAACAAAAACATTTTTAATATAGGGTTATACATAAGATAAATTCGATTATAATTATTCTTAAAAAAACTACAATGATTTCATACATAATTTTATTTTATTTATAATTTTTAGACATGAAATAATTTAATTTATTTATGACACAATGGTGATGTAGTAATTACCAAATTAATGAAATATTAAAATAATTGATATTATAAATATCAAAATAAATGTAATTTGATAATTTTTATTAATTAAAAAATATTTCTTGGTTAATATGTCCTATTATGATTGGTTATATAAATTTTTTTCGAAGTAATAATGATTTTATGAAATTATCAAAAAACAAAATACCCAATAGTGTCAAAATTGACATAAAAGTGTTTTAAAAAAATATTATCTTAATAATTTATATGTTATTCCTAAAAATATAAGGATCAGAAAAATGACTTATATAATGATAGGTGTATTATTAATGGACCACCTGGGGGTCTCTTTGATGTAAATAGTAATTTTATTAACTATATAATATAAAAATACAAAGTGACATGGTAAATGTCAAACTAATAAACTAAGAGTTAAAACTAAAAGATTAGTTCAATATAACGACCCAAACAAGTCTAAAACCTATTTGATGAATGGTTTTCAACCAATCCCCATATTATATTTTAAATAATCTTATTTGGAGCCATTAGAAACTGAATATGAATTTATTATAAAATCATTTTTATAGATTTTCCTAAGGTGCCCCTCACCCCTCTTATAAAAGTAAACTCCCCCTTCTCTCAAATTCATACCTTCATCGCCTTTTTGGTTGACCGGAAACTACCCAAATATCCTACCAAAATCCCTCAATTAAACCTAGATGCCTTACTTGGATCATAAATCCAACCTAAGGAGCCCTTTTGATCAAATGAAAAGGAAGAACCTGAAGAAGAGGTAATGTTTTCGCCACCCTCTTTCAAGTTCCTTTCTTATTCAACTTATTCAATATTTGTTATTCCCATTCTAAAATAATAAATATAGTATCTTCTATATACATTATTTTTATTATAAATATGGTACAACCACATTCAGTATTCTATCCATCCTTTGAATCACATGTCACCATATGTGTGTACGTACGACTTACCGTCTCCATGTCGTTGTGTAATTGTTATTCAAAACGTTATTATTTGGATGGGTATAATAATGATGTGTAATTAATGTAAATAATAAATATAACATGATAATTATTCATTATATATGATATGACATCCAATTATATATTATTTTAATATCAATTGAGTGATATTGTCGCATATGCGTACGTACAGACTACGGTCTCTACGAACGCAATGAGATTCATTCCCCATCGTATCCATTCAAGTCTAATTCTCATTTGATGATTAAAAATAATGTTTAAGGACTTGATATCATTCTGTATATGAATAATATACAACCTATCCATCAAAAACATGGCTTATGTAACAAAACATAGAAAATAAAACGAGTAAGTTAACACCTGAAACAACGATAATACTAAAATATTATTAACAAAGCATTATTAAAAAATAATATATTATATAATAATTATGTATATGGTTCTTGTATAATTTAATAACAATGTTTTAACAATTATAAAGGAGGTTAAAATACCATCGACTAAGGATAACTACAAGGTAAGGGTTTATTTCACAACTCTTCATTATTTGAGGTTGTTTATACGTAATTTTCTACTAGGACCTCTTTATCATCCACATCCATGTTTCTTCAAAATGTATTTCAAATAATTATTACAATTTTTCATACTATGGTTTATTGTCATTTATACCCTTGTTGACTTTTTTTTAATAATTTTATAAAGGAATCTTTCTGTTGTTTTCAAAACAAGGTCCCTTTTAAACTTTTCAGCAGAATTAAGGTAAGAATGACTTTTTTAACTTATATGGTAGGTGTGACTATTTTCCACCATTATAAAATCGTTTAATCTTCCCATACAAGATTATAAGAATATTTTCAAAGTAAATTTTTTATTTTATAATTATGTGACTTTTAAATGATTAAAAAAAAGAGGTATTTATCTCAAATATTTTTGATTTAATCATTGTCAACATCCTTTAATGGATTTTAAGAATATTTGATGTTTATTTATTATGATACAAATAATCCATATTGTATTGAATGTTTTGTGATATTTTTGACTATGGGTGTGTTATTTTTATACCATTCATGGTTTATGGAAGAAGTATTGACATTTTATATGCTAGTTTTAATACGAATGTTTATCTTATGTTTAAACCTATTCATATGAGGAGTGCATTGGACATAATATTTGATATGTAGAGCCCGATATAGCACCTCAATGCATCGGTAGGTCTCACGAGACAAACAAGTGTCTTGCAACAAGGCCTTGAAAGAATCATATTTTTAGTCTTGGATTGAGGCCTTGACTATGTGGTTATGATAGTCTGGCATTATGAATTCAATCATTATGAAAGTGGTTATTGATATTGCATGTGATTATTCAACTAGTATAATATCCATGTGAATAAGTAAATGGAATTATTTCATTTTTTATTTTCCATATTATGTTTAAGATCACGTTTAAAATGCTTTTGTTTTAGCTATACATTGCCTTAAATGTTTATTCTTATTTATGAAAGTTTTCGCTATATTGTTATCCTTACTGAACATCTGAGCTCACTTCTTTCAATGTATTACTTTTCCTAGGATGTGAAGAAGTAATTTATGAATGACCTGCAGGGATAGTATGAGGGGATATAATGACAATATGTATTCATAGTAGTTTTCGCTTTATGATGTAATGTAAACATTATGAATGTATCTAGTTATTCCAAGGCTACTAAACTAATTGGTCATTCAAGACATGATCTTTTGTGATAATTCCAATGATATATAATAATGCACTGACTCTGGGTAACTGGGGTCAGGGCATTACAGTTGGTATCAGAGGAAGTTTAGTTCAATCTTAGGAATCTATATTTATTTAAACTCTGATTAGAGAAAATAACCCTAAGATAGACATCGAGGATTAGTATAGAATAACTTCCTAGAATTTTGGTATTATAAATATTTTGTGAGTATTCCGAGAAATACATCCCTGTCTAGATATGAGCAGGTAGAGGTGTCTATGGCATAAATGTACCTAGGGGTAAAGCCCAAAAACTCCGCGTGGAGCTAGACTCGAACAGGAACGGGTGCACGACAACGGGACTTGCTGTACTCTTGGTTACGACACTCCTGGGGGATATGCTTAGGATAATTCTCATTTTCTTTACAAACCATTATGAAGGGTTTATGAGTATATACTTATTCAAAGAATAAATTTTTATGATTATGGATTGTACCCATAAATAGTTCAATTTATGATAAGTTTTTTACAAGTATAGAATTATGTAATTTAATTCATAAACTGATATAGTTTATGCTACTATTTAGAAAGGGTGCCTAGTGGAAGAAATGGAACCATATCAATAAACACACTCCATGTAGGGATTTCTCTCCTACACAAAATAATTAAATTGGTGTTGGTGATGCAACTAGTGCTGATCAGCTAATCACCATACTGGGACAACTCACTCAGGTTATGAATAATAACCTTACCCGAATGTAGCACATTGATCCACAGTGTGGAGGATCAATGTTAGATCGCTTCATCAGGAAACAGCCAGCAACATTCAATGGGAGTACAAATACATTGGTATCTGAGCAATGGATAAGCTCTATAGAGAAAATATTTCAGGCTTTCGAGAGTAGTGAAAGGGAAAATGTTATCATGGCAATTTACCGCCTCACTGGAGATGATGATAAATGGTGGTAATTGATTCAAAACATGAATGAAGATGATGAAGTATCAAATATGGAATGGATGGAGTTCAGAGATCTATTTTTAGAAAAATACTTTCCTCATGACAATCGAGATGATATGGAAACGCAATTTCTGAGTCTGAGACAAAAGGAGGATGAGAATGTCGAAATGTATGAGTATAACTTTACAAGGTTATCTAGGTATGTTGTAGATTATATACATAACCCAAGAAGTAATATTTATCATTTCTTTGATGGGTTAAAATCTTTTCTCCTTCGAGCATTAGTCTCAAAAACATTCTCATTGTAAGAAGATATTGTCTCATGCACAATCATGAAAAAAAGGAATTCTCTAAGTCTTATGACATTAATGAAAAGTAGGAGAATAAGAGATCTACTGGTCACTCTGTGAATGTAAATAAGGGGAAGAAGGGAAAAGTTGAATATCCATACTACAGTAAATGTGGTAAGAAACACCCTGGTACGTTCTTAAAAGGAATGGTAGTCTGTTACAAGTGTGATGAAAAAGGCCACCAAGCTCGTGATTGCATGGGGAAGAAGGAATTTACCAATGTCCAGTGATACAATTTCAGGGATATGGGACATTATTCAAATTAACGTCCTAATTTTTAGGGGAACATACCTCAGAAAAGGCAAAGGGATCAATGCCAAGATAATTCTATCACTACTACTGTGGTAGAATCTCCGAAAGATGTGGTGGCGAGAAATTTAATGGTTTCGTCAAGTTTAGAAAATGCATTTTCTGATTCTGGGTCATCGCATTGTTTCATATATTCCCATTTTTCTAAGAAAATTATATATTTCCTATTTGATTTAACAAGGGAGTTCTCAGTTAAAACTCCTAAGGGAAGTATCATTGAAATAATGTTTTGTGAATCCGTCCCCATTAGAGCACATAAATGTTATTTATCTGTGGATATCATCGTCATACTTATGATTCAATTTGATATAATCCTTGGTATAGATTGGCTTTCAAACCATGTTGCAAAATTTTATTATAAGAATACGGAGGTTACTATTTTTGATGATGATGATACGGAACACCTTATCTTTAGAGCGCAATCATCACCACATAATTCTTACCTAGATCCACCCCCAATAGGTCAACTATATTCAATTATTTGGGAGGAATAGAATGAAATGACTATGGGTGAGGAATGGAATGTTCAAATAAAGGATGTACCTTTTGTGAAAGAATATGTTCATGTGTTTCCGGAAGATTTACATAGACATCCTCCAGAACGAGAAGTTGAGTTTTCCATGGATTTAAATCATGGATCAAGGACTATATCGAAGACCCCTTATAGAATGGAAACTGTGGAATTAGTTTAACTAAATAAAAAAATAGAGTAATTGATTAATAAGGGATTTATTCTCCCTAGTATTTCTTCATGGGGAGCCCCTGTTATTTTTGTTAAAAAGAAACATATATCTATGCAGTTTTGTATCGACTATAGGGAGATCAATGCTGTAACAATAAAGAACACGTATCCCCTACCTTGCATTGATGATTTATTTGACCAACTGTATGGAGCTCAATACATTTCAAATATTGAACTTCAATCTGGATATCATCAGTTGTGTGTGAAGAAGGAATACATTTGAAGGCAATATTTCGAACTAGGTATGGGCATTATGAGTTTACAATAATGCCTTTTGGATTGACTAATGAACCCTCTGTATTCATGGATCAAATGAATAAATTTTCAAGGAATATCTCGATGAATTTTGGGTGTTATTTATTGATGATATCTTGGTATACTCCAAAAGCAATGAAGATCATGAAAATCACATGCGTATTATCCTGAAGACTCTTAGAAGACATGAACTATATGGGATGTTTAGCAAGTGTGAATTCTGGCTTCACGAGATTTATTATCTGGTCCATATTGTCTCTAATGATGGAATCTAAGTTGATCCTTATAAGACCAAGGCAATCTATGAATGTCCTGCACCGAAGAGTTTAACTGAGGTACACAGTTTTATTTTTTTAGTAGTTTATTATAGACGTTTCGTCCAGAATTTTTCCCAGTAGTCTAACCCATTAATAAATCTCACACGTAAAGTGGTTAAATTTTTTTGGACAAAATATTATGGATAATTTTTTGAAGAACTAAAGAGAATTTTAGTCAATGCTCTTATATTTACTCTACCATCAGGGTAGGATGGGTTCATTATTTATAGTGATGCATCAATAAAAGGACATGGTTGTGTCATTATGAAAAATGATAGGGTTATTTCCTATGAATCAAAATAGTTTATAATTCATGTGAAATACTATCCTACTCATGATATCGAGTTAGAAGCTGTGATATTTTCTTTGAAGATATGGAGACACTACCTCTATGGTGAAAAATGTGGGATTTATACTGATCACAATAGTTTGAAAAACATTTCTCACAAAAAGAACTCAACATGAGGAAAAGGAGATGGCTTAAATTACTTAAGGATTATGATTTCAAGATGCACTACCACCCGAGAAAGGCAAATAAGGTGTAAGATGCTTTGAGTAGAACAGATCATAGAGTTTTGAACAATATGAGAATTTAAAGGGATCAAATTTTCATGGGTCTAGTGAAGATGGAAATGGGAATAACCATGGAAGGTGAAACATCAATTCTTTTTCAAATGTTTGCCAAAACATCTTTATGAGAAAATATTAAGATTTCTCAGACTGATGATGGAGAATTTCAAAAGAATATTAAAGCTGTGAATGATGGGAGATTGAGGGACGTTGTGTATGAAGAAGGAATTTTAAAATTAGGGAAGAGACATTGTGTTCCCGATATACCTGATTTCAAAAGGGAACTGTTAGATGATGGTCATGGATCCAATTTCTATATACACTCTAGGAGAACCAAAATCTATAGATTTATGAAGGAACATTTTTTTAGGACAACATGAAGAGGGAGATAGATGATTTTGTTTCAATATGTATAATTTTTCGACAAGTGAAAGCTATAAGAAAACAGCCTGGAGAAGTCATGCAACCTCTTCCCATACCAGAGTGTATATGGGACAATATTACGATGGACTTTGTCAATGGTCAACTAAAGACTCCTAGAAGGAACAATGTAATATGGGTTATTGTTGATCGTCTTACCAAGTCAGCACATTTTCTTGCAATAAGAGACGATCTACCACTGGAAAGTCTAGCAAGACTATATATAAATGAAGTTTTGAGACTTCATGAAGTACCCCTATCGATTTTTTCTGATCGTGATCCCTATTTCACTTCAAGAATCTAGAAAAGTCTTCAAAAGGCATTGGATACTGAACTTCGTTTGAGCACTGCCTACCACAGTAAAACAGATGGACAATTAGAATGGACTATTCAAACCTTAGAAGACATGTTGAGATAATGATCACTTGACTTTTAGTGTATGTGGTATCAATATTTACCTCTGGTGGAATTTTCCTATAACAATAACTTCCATTCAAGTATTCAGATGGCACCATATGAAGAGTTATATGGAAAGAGATGTCGCACACCAACCATTTGGGATGATGTTGGTGAGAGAAAACTCGTAGGCCCAGAACTGGTGGAGGAAATGATGGAAAATGTGAAGGTAACCCAAAACCACATTAAAGCAGCTTAAATTAGGTAGAAGAGTTATGCCGATAACGGAAGGATTTGGAATTTCTTGTGGGAGATCAGGTTTTCATGAAGGTATCTCCATGGAAGGGAGTTATACATTTCGGTGAGAAGGGTAAATTGAGTCCTAGGTACAACGGGCCATTTGAAATTCTAGAAAAAATCGGGGTTGTAGCTTACCGATTGGAAATGCCGCCAAGTCTCTCCAAACTTCACGATGTATTCCACGTATCACTGTTGAGAAAATACATGTATGACCCAACACATTACTCACCTATGAGGAATTAGAACTGGAACCCGATCTATCTTATTCCGAAGAGACTGTCATGATTCTTGATACGAGAAAAAAAGTGTTGAGAAACCGGACGACTCTTCTGGTAAAAGTTCTATGGAAAAACCATAAGGTGGAAGAAGCAACGTGGGAACCCGAAGAACTCATGATGAAAAACCACCCAAGTCTTTTCACGTAGTAGTATTCTAGAAATTTCTAGGACAAAATTATTTAAAGAGGGAGAGAATGTAACAACCCAAGCTTTCATGGTATACTTCTCATTGAATAATACAGTAGCCTGTGTTGTACGCAAGTTCGAGTTTTAACACACATCACAACCAATCAAACAAGACGTTCTGAATAGTAAAACCCACTTTTTGTAATTTTATAAATTTTATCTTTCAAAATGGACTTCATTTTTGGATTTGGAATATCGAAATTATCCTAGGGTGAATGTTTGGTATTTTTCTGAAAACATTCAATTTTTGATGAATAGTGAAAAACACTAAGTCAGGGTATAAAACTGAATTTTTATTTAAATAATTATTTATTTTATTTCAATTTATTTATGGTCAAAATGGATACATAATACCTATATAATTTCAATGTAATTTATTGGAGTTAGTTTAGAATCATTTTAGATATATAAAAAATTTATGGAAATTTTCACTTTATTTTACCCACCTCCTAGGAGAATTTGGAAATTCACATAAAACCTAATTTTACCGGTTCTTTGAGTGGAATTTAGAAAATCCAAGAGACATGGTTAATATCAAGGCGTAAAATTTGGTTCAATAAGATAAAAATAA
Source organism: Viscum album (assembly GCA_963277665.1). NCBI lineage: Eukaryota > Viridiplantae > Streptophyta > Magnoliopsida > Santalales > Viscaceae > Viscum > Viscum album. The sequence goes on along the minus strand of OY728166.1, from coordinate 154,076,114 downwards.
TTTTTGGTGAATAGTAACTTTTTACTTTTATTTACCACGGTTAAATCTAAATAGGGTAATTAAGGGTAAAAATTATATTAATATTACCCTAACACATGTCCTAATTCTATTGGAAAAGTTTATCTCGACCAAAAACAACCTTAGAAATAAAATATTATCATTTAGGTCTACTTGGATTAGATTAGGACATTTATTATTATTTAATTCAAAGAAGACATAAAAGAGTTAAAATAAATGTTTAATAACTAAAACATTTTTAATATAGAGTTATACATAAGTTAAATTAGATTATAAATATTCATTAAAAAGATAAAAATATTTCCTACATAATGGTATTTTATTTGTAAGTTTTAGACATTAAATAATTTTATTTATTTATGAGACAATGGTGATGCAGTAATTGCCTAATTTATGAAATATTAAAATAATTTATATTATAAATATCCAAATAAATGTAATTTGAGAATATTTATGAAATAAACTAAATTTATTGGTCAATATGACATATTATGAATGGTTATATAAATTTTTTTTGAAGTAATAATGCTTTTATAAAATTATCAAAAACAAAATACCCAATAAAGTCAAAATTGATATAAAAGAGTTTTTAAAACAAATATTATATTATTAATTTATATTCTATTCCTAAAAATATAAGGTTCGGTAAAACGACTTATATCATGATAGTTGAATTATTAATGGACCACTTGGGGGTCTCTCGGATGTATACAGTATGTTTATTAACTATATAATATAAAAATTCAAAGTGACATGGTAAATGTCAAACTAATTAACTAAGAGTTAAAAATAAAAGATAAGGTTAATATAATGACCCAAACCTATCTAAAACCTATTGGTTGAATTTTTTTCGACCTATCCCCACCTTAAGATTTATTTAATACTCTTTTGAGCCATTAGAAACAGAATATGAATTTATTATAAAAAATATTTCTAGCTTTTCTTAAGGTGCCCTTCACCCCTCTTATAAAAGATAACTCCCCCTTCTCTCAAATTCATACCTTAAAAGCCTTTTGGTTTTGACAAACCCTGCCCAGATATCCTCTCAACTTTCCTCATTTCATCCTAGAGGCCTTATTTTGATCAGAATTCCAACCTAATGATCTTTTTTGATCAAATCAAGAGGAAGAACCCGAAGAAGAGGTAATGTTTTCACCACCCTCCATCAAGTTCCCTTCTTCTTCAACTTCGTCTATCTTTGTTATTAACATTCTAAAATACTAACTCCAGTATCTTCTATATACTGTGATGTTATTATAAATATTTTACAACAATATTCAGTATTCTATCCATCCTTTGAATGACATGTCACCACACGTGTGTACGTATGGCTTACCGTCTCCACGTCGTGGTGTAATTGTTATTCAAAACATTATTATTTGTATGGGTATAATAATGATGTTTAATTCATTGTAAATAATAAATATAACATGATAATGATTCTGTATATATGAAATAATATCCAATTATATATTATTCTAATATCAAAAGTGTGATATTGTCGTTCGTGCGCACGTACGGACTACCGTCTCCACGAACGCGATGAGATTCATTCCCCATCGTATCCATTAAAGTACATTTCACATTTGATGATTAAAAATAATGTTTAAGGACATGATATCATTCTTTATATGAATAATATACAACCTATCCATAACAAACACGACTTCTGTAACCAAACATATAAAAGAAAACGAGTATGTTAACACCCAAAACGACGATAATACTAAAATATTATTAACAAATCATTATTAGAAGATCATATATGATATAATAATTATGTATATGGTTTTTGTATAATTTAATAACAATTTTTTAACTATTATACAGGCGGTTAACATACCATCGAATTATTAAAAGTACAAGGTAAGGGTTTATTTCACAATCTATTCATTATCCGAGGTTGTTTATACGTAATTATATACTAGGACCTCTTTATCATCCACAAACATGTTTCTTAAAAATTTATTCAAATTATTCTTACTATTTTTCAGACTATGGGTTTATTTCATTTATACCCTTGTTGACTTTTTATAATAAGTTTATAAAGGAATATTTCTGTCGTTTTCAAAACAAGGTCCTTTTTAACCTTTTCGAAAGAATTATTGTAAGATTGTCTTTTTTAACTTATACGGAGGGTGGGGCTATTTTCTGCCATTATAAAATCATTGAAGCTTCCCATAAAAGCTTATAAGAATGTTTTCAATGTAATTTTTTTATTTTATAATTATGTAACTTTTAAATGATTTCAAAAAATGAGATATTTCTCTCAAATAGTTTTGATTTCATCTATGTCAACATCCTTTGATAGATTTTAAGATTATTTAAAGTTTAAATATTATGATACAAAACTTTCATATTGTATTGAAGGTTTTGTGATATGTTTGACTGTGGATGTGTTATTTTTAAACCATTCAGGGTTTACAGAGAAAGTAATCACATTTCCTATGCTAGATTTAATATGAATGTTTATGTTATGTTTAAACATATTCATATGAGGAATGAATTGGACCTAATATGTGATGGGTGGAGCTCGCTATAGCTCCTCGATGCATCAGTAGGTCTTATGAGACAAAATAGTGTCTTGGCACAAGGCCTTGACAAAATATTATTTGTAGTCTTGGCACAAGGCCTTGTCTATGTGGTTATGAAAGTCTGGAATTATGCATTCCATCATTATGAAAGTGGTTATTGATATTGCATGTGATTATTCGATAAGTAGAATATACATGTTAATACGTAAGTGACATTATTTCATTTTATCTTTTTCATATTATTATGAAATTCATGTTTAAAATCATTTTTTTAGTTATACATTTCCATAAGTGTTTATGCTTATTTATGAATGATTCTGCTATATTGTTATCCTTACTGAGCATATGATCTCACCCCTTTCAATGTTTTACTTTTCCTAGGATATGAAGAAGTAATTTATGAATGACCTGCATGGATAGTATGAGGGGATATGAAGACAAGATGTTGTTGTAGTAGTTTTCACTTTATGATGCAATGTAAACTTTATGAATGTATCTAGTTATTCCAAAGCTACTAAACTCATCAGTCTTTTGAGAATTGATCTTTTTTGATCATGCCAATGATACGTAATAATGCACCGACTCTGGGTAACTGGGTTCGGGGCGTTACAGTGTACGAGCAGCACCACCACCCATTGAAAAGCAGATGATACTATTGGATCATGCACACTAGCTGAGCATGTTGCATGAGATCTAGAGACTGAGGCCTCTGAGGTTTCAAGGCGATATGGATCCCCAGGAAACAAAGGACTGGCTAGAGGTGTTTTCATGATTCTTTCACATAGTAGAGACACCCACCAAGTAGATGGTGTTCTTAGTCGCTAGCCTTCTTCAAGGCTTGGTTAGAAGGTGGTGGAGCTCGATTCTCTGGGTGCATGAGGAGAAGATCGTCACTTGACCGGAATTTAAGATACATTTAAGGAAAGAGTTCGTGCTTGTGAGCCTATTCTATGTGCGTATTCAAGAGATATTTCATCTATAGTAGGGCATCTAGACAATGGATTAGTACTCATCAAGATTTACCAACCTCTCCAGATACTACACCAACATGGTACGAGACCCTTACGTTAGGGCCCAGATCATTGAGCAAGATATCTGATGAATGATTGGAGCTGAAATAGTTTCTATCAACATCTCGACAAAGTATGGATTGGTATATAGAGATTTTCTAATGGAGAGACACCATGCTGAGAAAGAACTGATAGTGAGAGAACCTACCAGATGGAAGGTAGCATAGTCATATGCATGGAAATAGATAGGTGACACAGAAGCCTAAGTGGGATTGACCTTCTAGAGGGCGACCTGGGGACATAGGTTCAGAGGTGGAATAATTGAGAGGCTGAGAGAGCCACCAATGAGGAATTTTTATTTTTTTCTTATGGGGGACAGGGTCATAGAGCTTGTGATTGTCCTACTCCCCGCATAGATTATCATCAAACAGTGGAGGGCCACTGAGGTAGTGATGGTAGAAGAAGCATGAGCATCAGCCTGGAGGAAAATGAGGTAGGGGAGAAGGATGTGCAATTCAAGGTGGTCAGTGTCACCAGGAACTACCACTACCACCCCAAGGTGGTCCACCATGATCTCAGGGAGTAGGTGGATGGGGATAGGCCCAGCTAAAAGCAGTAGAGGCTCACGATGCTGGAGTCCTTGAGATAATACGAGGTATGATTTGTATCTTTTCTACTTTAGAGGCATTTCTTATCAATATAGGTGATATCCATTCATTCCATACCCTGGACTTAGTTCGGAACTTTGAGATTCTGATTGGGATTTTAGCTCAACATTTTCGTTTGGATACTCCTATGTGAGGTGATTCAGCAATCACACGTTGGTGCCAACCGTGTGATCATACTATCGTATGATCGAGTTACAGATGATATCTTCTAGTAGCAGTGTTGAATCCCTCTAACATCATTCTAGGAATGGACTGACTATCAGTAGTTCATGCACAAATTTACTACATGAGATGCATAGTGCAATGTATGCCCTAATATGGTGGTCAGTTTCCCTTTGCTGGTGAGATGGAAAACAGAGCAGCACGAGATGGAATTGCGCTTAGGAGGGTGCATCCGATTACATATCAGCTATCTTTCATGAACATAGACATGTTGGATGAGGAAATCCCACAGTTTCTAGTGGTGTTGGATGGGTATGAGGACTTATTTCCACAAGATTTCCTAGACTACCTCCTCATAGAGAGGTAGACTTCCACTTTGACATGTACCCTGGAACATCACTGATATCTACACCAACACATTGTATGGACCCTACAGAGCTTTGGGAGGTGAGGGAATAGTTTGAGGACTTATAGAGGAAGGGATTTTTAAGGCCTAGTATTTCTCCATGGGCATCGATAGTGTTGTTTTAAAATAAGTTAGATGGAATTTTGAGTCAATGCATAGACTTTTGTTGCCTAAACCAGGTGACCGTGAAGAACAAGTGTCCTCTACCGAGGTTTGATGATCTATTTGATCACTTAAAATAAGCGAAGTGGTTCTCAAAGATAGACATCAGATCAGTGTATTTTCATCTTAGGGTACTGTATGAGGACTTATCGAAGACATCCATCATATCTTGGTATGTCCATTAAATGTTCTTAGTGATTCCTTTTGGCATGAACAATGCTTCAGTAGTGTTCATGGGGCGAATGAGCAGGATCACTCAGCCGTACCACAATCCCTTGAGGTGGTCTTCATTGATGACATCTTGGTTTACTCAGCGTATGAGGAAGAGAACCTTATACACTTGAGGATAGTTCTAGACACGCTCTGGGAGCACCAGTTGTTTAGGATGATCTCGAAGTGTGAGTTCTAAATATGGAAGGTCCACTTGTTGGGACATGTCATCTCAGAGACTGCAGTTTCACTGGATCTAGTGAAGATCGAGGCAGTACCTTATTGGGATCCACCAAAGAGTGTTACTAAGGTGTGTATCTTACTTAGATTAATGGGATATTATTGTAGGGTCATACTCGATTTTTCTAGAGTAGAAGCACCTATGAATACATTGAAAAAAAGGGAAACCCTTCCTATAGTCAGAGATATTCTAGAAGATCTTTCAACAGCTGAGGTAGAGCTTGAACAGCACTCCCATCCTTAGGTTTCCAGAGGAAGACACTGACTACGTGGTTTATTATAATGCATCTGATACCAGAATCAGTTTCATCCTGATGCAAGATGATACAATTATTTCTTATGGCTCATAATGGTTGAGGCCTCATAAAAAGAATTATAAAATTCCAGGCATAGAGTTGGAAGAAGTATTCATCAAATTGAATATGTGGCGACACTACTTGATGTGAGAGCAGTTTATTGTTTACTCAGACCACAATTGTCTTAGATATATCATCACCTAGAAAGATCTAAATATGAGACAGAAATATTGGCTAGAGTTCTTATAGGACTATGACTTTGAGATAGTCTATACTATTGGGAAGGGAAACTTTGTGGCAGATGCACCTAATCAGAGATCAGGTTCTCAGCTTCTTAATGAGGCTTCAGAGAAGTTAGCCTCACTTTAGATATCCTACATGGATCGGGATGAGATAGTATACCTCCATTCGATGGTAGCATCCCCTACATTCTTTGATTGAGTCAGGGAGGCACAACTCAGGGACAGTAGCTGCCAGACTTCACGTGCTCATATATCCTCAGGCCTTGCACCTGACGAATATTTTGAAGGTGGGGAGAATGCTATCCTTTTCATAGGATGTATAGTTGTACCAGTGGAACTTCGAGAGGAGGTTTTGATGGAGTTCCATAATTCCCCATGGCATTTCATCCAGGTGTGATGAAAATGTATCAGGACCTCCAACATCCGTACTGGTGGCCAACGACAAAGAATTTTTTGGCGGAGTTTTTTATAGATGCCTCATTTTCCAGAAAGTGAAGGCAATGCACCAGGTACCAGCAAGATTGACCCAACCCCTCAAGATAAAAGGGTGGATGTGTGAATGGATATAGATGGATTTTGTGATGGGGTTAACACATACGTCTAGAGGACATGATACAATCTGGGTGATTATTGACCGAATCACCAAGTGAGCATACTTTTTTGCTATTCGATAGAAGGGTTCAGTATAGAACATGGGATATCTCTATGTTCAAGAGTTCGTGCGACTTCATGGGGTGACATCGACGATAGTCTCAAACTATGACACTCACATCACATCCCGGTTGTAGAAAGGCTTGTAGGATACTTTCGGGAATCATCTTCACTTGAGAACATCCATTCACCCATAGAATGATGGTCAGACTAAGCTGACTATCCAAACCATGGAGGAAATTTTTCGTGCATGTGTCCTAGATTTTGGTCGGAGTTGGGAGGACCACCTACCCTTTGTGGAGTTCACGTAAAAAAGCATATATCACTCCACCATAGGTTTGGCCCCTTTTGAGTAATTGTACAGATGACTGTGTAGATCATCCTTGTGCTGGACGGATGTTGGAGATCCAGTACTCGTGGGCCCAAAAATGGTAAAGGCTACCACTGAGAAGGTGTGGATCATATGAGAGTGGATGAAGACTGCACAGAGCCAATATAAGTTCTATGCTAATAGGCGATGGAGACCACTGGAGTTCCAAGAGGGGACCATGTATTCTTAAAAGTCTCCCCGTGAAGGGGACTACAGAGATTTGGTTGAGGCAGAAAACTCTTACAAAGTTTTATCGGTCCTTTATTAATACTTCAAAGGATTGGAGAAGTGGCATACCTCTTGGAACTACCACTGCAGTTGGAGAGGGTTCACGAAGTCTTCCACATATCCTAGATAAAGAGATATGTTCATGACCCATCTCACATCATTGTCCATAGAGAGATGAAGATTGGAAATGGGGCGACTTTTGTAGAGTACCTGGTAGAGATATAGGATCGATAGGAGCAGATCCTTCATAGGAGTTCGATACCTTTGTTTTGCATTCTGTGGAAGCATGGGAATCTCTAGGAGAGAAGATAGGAGCGAGTGGCTCATATATATGCCCATTACACCACATTGTTTGTGTATCCTTTTTTGGATTTCAGGGACAAAAAGCCCCAAGTTGGGGAGAATGTAAAGACATAAACAATTCCATGTACATTTTTTTTAATTATTTGGGAATTTTACGAGTCTGAAAAATTTAACAGCATGTGATTCCAAGACCTTGTGTTCCCGAGATGAATTTCATATTTTTTTTAAATTATGTTCAATAAATACATGGGCGGTGTTTTCTATCTTTTGAACTAGTGATCAGAATTGAAATTTGATAGCACCGTTGAATCTGCGGTGTTGGGATTTGCTTAAGGGAAGCTTCACTTTGACCATAGTCAGTCTGGGGGAAAAGAAGTTTTTGGACTTTTTCAATAATAATAAAATAACAATTTTATTTTTATTCTACCTTTCTTTTCTACAATGGATGAGCGGTTTTGGGGAGAGTAACAACATGTCAAACCATTAAGTGGTTAGACTCATCAATAATGTAACCAAACCGTTGTGAATTAAATTAGAATCATTAATTACTCATTTAATGAAACTCGTTATACTCTTTCATGCATTACTCACCCTTTACTCCTGCTATATATATAAGGCTCTAGGATGAGTTTTGACATAGGTTCAACATGTGAGGAAACTCTACCAATGTACCGCGATGCCATCAACCGACTGAGGATCGAAGCTTGGGTGGAAACGATCTTAGAACGATGAACGTCAATGACTCCATCCAATGAGGGTCATCCTCGCACCGCATACCCTCGAACGTGGAAGTACCATCATCCTCAGCGGTCACCATGAATCATCGAGGTAGGGGGTTTAATTGTTAATGTTTATATTTGATGATTTTTTTTCTCCCTGTTTTTATTGTATTAACGGGGAGGGTTCAGGCCAAAAGAACAATGTCAAAACCCTCCACCTATACCCTCATGTTGTGTTCTTTGAGGATAGTTTCCTCAAATTATTGGAAACACAAAATATAAGGTCACACTATGACGGTGGCATCCTAGGAGAGCTGTAGGTGCAAAAAACACCATGAATGGACCACCGGAGCACGTCCGGTGGCCCACAGAATGAACCGTCGGCATGCCAAGCCAGCGGCGGCCGACGGTGGCCAGAGAAGGCCCGTGTAAACCAGCCGTAGGAAGTGGAAAGGGGGCGCACCATCACATTCCACAATAGCCAAAGTCGGCTTCCCCGATCCGGCTGCGCAGGAGAAGGGCGGAACCCACAGGTACCTCCGGCTGCAGGAGCCGTGGCCAGTGGGCCTCGTTAGAAGGGAGCGACGCAGTGTTGTACTTCACCACCTCGACTAGATGTTGGTCGGGCAATGGGCCAATTGTTACATGCAATGGGGAAGCACTCCACCAATTTAAGGAAATGGCTCTGCATCCCTGAGGCCAGCTAGAGAACAATCCGCCTTCTGAAAGACCAGGTCAGACGCAGGCCGAACGAATGGGCCAAACCCACCCAGTGGGTCGAACCCACCCAGCAGACTGGGACGGACCTACGGGCTAGCACGGGGGGGCTGAGCCCCACCCTGATGGCTGGTTTGACAATGGCCGGTGCTCACGAACTATCCATGCCAACCCCTATAGGCCAAATATTAACAGGTCAGACTTGAGCGGGGTTAGGATGTCCTCGAGACCCGTTCTATTGGACCAGCCAGACCGAGTTGAACCTGGCCCAGACCCAACTAGCCCCAATTAATAAAACTCCAATAATTGACGAACCAGGTGTCGGTTTGATGCGCCATCAGTTGAATTGAGACCCCTTTTGGGAAGTGGTCTCTTTGGAATATTTTGGTCGGGCCGACCAAGATGGACTGGACAAAGGTGTGATCTCCCGTATTTCACGGAAATGGTGTAACTAACAGACCGTGCATATAATTGATGCACCCTCTATGGAATAAGGACCCTTGTGATAGGGTGGTCTATTGTAAGTACTGTAAATTAGTTTTTATGGAGTTTGACATGCTACCTAGGTTGGATCATACATGAATCCAACTGAGGGACTTTTTACGAAAGTGCCTATATCTCACAGATCGGGCGTTAGATCGATGCGTGGTCTATCAAAATGGGACCCCTATGACGGGGAAGTACCTTGGGATCTCATTTTTTTTGGGATTCATACCATTTGAAAAAGGACCATTGGATTATGGATTAGATTCTTCCTGAGATCGGGCATACTTCGTACGGGAATCCACTGGCTGGCGGTGACCTGAAGAAGAAGAGTGACCTATGCGGGTCAGCATCAAAAAACCAAGAGTTTGATGATCTTGTTGTATGAATAATAACACCTACCTCTACATCAGTGACCAAGATGGATCAGCAACATCATCTAATACAGGTCAGTATCGACGACCAATAAGGGTCAGTATCTATGGACCAATACGGTTCAACACTAGCCACCAATACAGGTCAGCATCTAGTGACCAATACGGGTTAGCATATGGTGACCTCTATGGGTCAAAAGTATAGTTACTATGGATAGGATGATCTGGATTTATAAATAGTCATCCCAATCCTAGTAACCTTGAAATTATACTATTATAATGAGTTGTCCCTTTTTCATTGTGATTCATGATCTAGATTAGGCTTGTGATATTACCTTTGTGGTTTTTCTTGTGATGTTATACTTTATGGATTAATAAGATAACTTTGGGGGTATTAGGGTCCCTACTAGGTATTTTTATACTCAACCCTGCATTGGATTCACCAACCCCTTGTTGTTTCTAGTGCGGACTTTTGATGCTATGAAACAGACTTTGTAAGTTCAGGACTTGGTGGAGCATGGTACGATGGGAGAAGTTGAGATCCTCTTCTCTGAAATTAGATTGACAGCTAATACCCTCCAATTAGAGCTCCAGTGAAGATGTGACTGCTATGTACATAGTTTTCAGTTTCTATGCCATGTATCCTAGCCCACTGTTTTCAGTTTACAGTTGTACATGTGGTTGTACTTTACTCTCATGGTTATACATTACTTTTGTTTGTTGTTTACTTCAGTTTCCCTTTTTGAGTGTTTACCGATCTATATGGAAATGACTTCCCTATTTGGAAAAATCCTTCAGGTCCTAGTCACCAACCCCTGGCCTATGGAAGGCAGGATTGGGGTAGTCGCGTTTGGTCCCCATGGGAAGGGTCATGACACACATTGTACTTATGGATTTTTGACAAGAAAAATGACATAGATTTTATAGTTTTCCCAAATAAAAGTTCTTGTTAGTCAAAGGTTATAATAAAATTCATCATATTGACAACAAAGAAACCATCTAACCTATTGAGATGATATATTAAATTCATATTTTTCGAGCCATAGTATCTCTTTTTGATTATGTGATATATAAAATAGATATTAATACCACTTTCCCTTATGAAAATTTTGTTACATTTGTGTACATGATACATCCTAATTTTTTTTGTAACACCCCATGCTTCCACTATATGTTTCTCTTTTAATAATGCAATTGCTTGCGCTGTATGCAACTAGGAATTTTAGCATACCGCGACAAATCAAAATAGCCGTTATGAAAAGTAATACCCACTTTTTGAAATTTTATAAATTTTATTTTCTAAACTCACATCATTTTTTGGTTTGTAAAATCAAAATAAGAGTACAGTGATTTTTTGGTATTTTTCTAAGAACTATCAATTTTTGAGGAATAGCGAACAACACAGCGGTATTGTTTAAAAACAACATTTTATTTATATAATTATTCATTTATATAAATTTATTTTAATTAAAAATAGATACAAAATGACTATATAAGTTCAATATAATTCATTGGAGTCATTTTATAATTTGATTAGATGTATAACATTTTATTGAACCTTTTGTCGTGTTTTACCCAACTTCTTGGAACCATTACAAATTTTCATAAAATGTAATTTTACAACTTCTTTGAAATGAATTTCAAAAATAAGAGAGACCTAGTTGACATCAGTATGTAAAATTTGGTTCAATAAGATGAAAATGATTTTTGGTGAATAGTAACTTTTCCTTTTATTTACCACGGTTAAAAGTAAATTGGATAATTAATGGTACAAAATGATATTATAATTACCCTAACACATGTCATAATTCTATGGGATTAGTGTATTTCAGCCAAAATCAACCTTAGGAATAACATATGTTCTTTTTTGTCCATTTGAATTAGATTAGGACATTTATTTTTATTTTATTTAAAGAAGTGTTAAAAATGTTAAATTCAAATATTTATAACTAAAACATTTTTAATATTGGGTTATACATATGATAAATTCAAATATAAATATTAATTATAAATGTTAAAATATTTTATACATAATGGTATTTTATTGGTAATTTTTAGACATTAAATAATTAAATTTATATAGGACACAATGATGATGCGGTAATTACCTTATTAATTAAATATTAAAATAATTGATATTATAAATATCTAAATAAATGTAAATTGAGACATCTGATAAATTAAAATAATTTTATAGGTTAATATGATAGGTTATAGTTTTTTTAAATAAATTTTGTTTGACGTGATGAAGTTGTAATGACTTTCACAAAAACAAACTACCAAATAGTGTCAAAACTGACATTAATGAGTTTTTAAAACAAATACTATATTATTAATTGATATAATCTTCGTAAAAATATGATTCTCCACCAAAGGACATAGATAAGGATCAATATATCAATAATGATCAACTTCGAATTCTCATGGACTTTTATAGTAAGTTTATTAACTAATTATTTTTATAATACAAGAATACATGGTAAAAGTTAAACTATTTAATTAAGAGTTAAATCTAAATGATAAGGTTTATATGGTCCCTTAAACATGTATAAAACCAATTGGTTGATATTTTTTCAACCCAGACCCACATTATCCTCTAAATATTTTTTTTGGAGCCATTATTAACCAAATATGATTTTAGAATAACATAATATTTTACGTTTTTTCTAAATTGACTGTTAGCTTTCTTATAAAAGGGTATGTCCTCTTCACTCAAAATCACAACTACAAAGCAATTTTCGTGACCAAAACCTGCCCAAATATCCTCCCATCTACCCTCAATTCTACCTTGAGGCTTTTCTTGGATTAGAATCCATCCTAAGGAGACCTTTTGATCAAAACTAAAGGAAGCACCTGAAGAAGAGGTAATAATTTCATAACCTCTTTCAATGTTCTTTTCTTATTCCACTTCCTTTGTCTTTGTTGTTTCCATTCGAAAATAAAAACACAAGTACCTTATACATATTGTGATGCTATTATAAAAATTTTATAACCATATTCATTATTCTATCAATCCTATGAATGAAAAGTCAACATACGTGCGTACGTATGGCTTACCGTCTCCACATCGTGGTGTAGTTTGTAATTCAAAGACGTCATTATTTGTATGGGTATAATAATGAGTATAATTGATGTAAATAATAAATATATCATGTTAATGATTCTTTATATATTATATAAAATCAAATTATATAGGATTTCACCATTGAAATAATAATATTGCCGCTCGTGTGTACGTACGGATTACCGCCTCCATGAATGAGATGAGATTCATTCACCATCGTAACCATTCATGAATAATATTCATTTGTTGATTAAAAATATTGTTAAAGAACAAAATATAATTCTGGATATGAATAAAGTACATCCTATCTATAACAATCATTACTTACATAAAAAACCTATAAAGGGAAATGAATCAGTTAACAACCAAAACAATGATACTGTTGAAATATTATTAACAAAGCAATAATAGAAGATAATATATGATATAATATTTATGTATATAGTTATTGTAAAATTTAATAATTTTTTTATTGATTATACAGGATATTAACATAACATAAACTAAGGAAAAGTAAAAAAGTAAGGGTTAATTCTACAGTCTCTTTATTATCCGATATTGTTTATACGTGAGTATCTGCTGGAACCTCTTTATCATCCACATCTTTGTTTCTTAAAAATGTATTTAAAAAAAATAATATTTCCTAGAATATGTTTTATATTCATTTATACCAATTTTTTATTTTTTATAATATTTTTATTAAGGAATATTTCTATCATTTTCCAAACAAGGTCATTTACGATCATTTCGAAAAAAATTAAGGAAAGAATGTTTTTTTAACTTATACGGAAAGTGAAGCTATTTTACACCATGATAACAACTCTGAAGCTTCCCTTACAAGATTATAAAAATATTTTCAAAAAAATGTTTTATTTCATTGTTATGTGACTTTTAAATGATTTAAAAATAGAAAGAGATATTTCTTTCAAATGGTTTTTATTTCATATATGACAACATCCTTTGATGGATTTTACACTTGGTTGAAGTTGATTTATTATGATATAAACATCCATATTGTATTGAAGGTTTTGTTATATGTTTGAATGTGGATGTGTTATTTTTATACCATTCATGGATTATGTTTAAAGTATTAACATTTCGTATTCTTGTTTTAATATGAATGTTTATGCTGTGTTTCAACCTTTTCATATGAGGAATGCATTGGACATAGTTAGTGACAGGTGGAGCACACTATAGCTCCTCGATCCATCGGTAGGTCTAATGAGACAAACTAGTGTCTTGGAACAAGGCCTTGACAATACTCTATTTTTAGTCCTGGAATGAAGCCTTGACTATGTGGTTAGGATGTCTAGAATTACGCATTACATTATTATGAAATTGGCTATTGATATAACATGTGATTATTTGACTAGTAGAATATCCCTGTAAATATGTAAATGTCCTTATTTGATTTATATTTTCCATATTATGCTGAATTTTATGTTTAAAATTCTTTTGTTTTAGTCTTATACATTTCCCTAAATGATTATGCTTATTTATTAATGTTTCCTCTATATTTGTATCTATACCGAGAATCAGAGATCATGCCTTTCTTTTGTTTTATTTTTTCCAGGATGTGAAGAAGTTTATTATGATTAACCTACAGAAATAGGCTAAGGGATATGAATGTGTTAAAAGGATACATTGTGTTGTTGTTTTTCATTTTATAATGTAATGTAAAGCTTATGTATGTTTCTAGTACTTCCAAGGCCACTAAACTGATCAGTATTTCAGGATTTGATACCTTGTGATCATGCTAATGTTATTTAATAATGCACCATCTCTGGGTTACTAGATTAGGGGTGTTATAATTGGTTGCAGGGGAATTTTTTCACAAACCATGGAAACTAGATTTCTAAAAATTCTGATTAGAGAACATTACCCTAAGATAGACATTGAGGATTAGTATAGAATAACGTTCCAAAATTTGGTAATGTAGAGATTTTGTGAGTCTTCCAAGAAATAAATCTATTTCTAGATATGGTTAGGTAGATACGGCTTTGGAATAGATGTACCTTGGAGTGAAAAATATGAAAAGGAGTTTCGGTCTTGACTCAGGTTATCTTGGTACACGATAATTGGCCTTATTACACTATTGTTTACTCCACTCCAAAGAGATATGCTTAGGAAAATTCACATATTCATTACAAAAAATTATGATGGATTTATGAGTATATACCTCCTCAAAGAAAACATTTTTATGATTATGGATTATATCCATAAATAGTTCAATTTATGTTAATCATTTTTTACATGTTTGGAATTATGTATAACAATTCATAAACTAATATATTGTATGCCATTGTTTAGAAATAGAGCATAGTGGATGGAATGAAAACCATATCAATGCACATAGTCCATGTTGGGATTTCCATCCTAGTCATGATAATTATAGTGGATATGGTTATGAAACGGGTGCTAGTCAGCCTATCACCATACTAGGACAACTCTCTAAGGTTATGAATAATATCCTTAACTGCATGAAGCACCCAGATCCACAATGTGGAGGATCAATGTTATACAGATTTAGGAGGAAATAACAACCAACATTAAGTGGGAATATAAATCCATTTGTAGCTAAGAAATGGATAAGTTCCATAGAGAAAATATTTCATGCTTTGGTGAGTAGTGAAAAGGAAAAAGTTTCCATGGTAGTTTATCACCTCACAAGAGATGCAGATCAATGGTGGTCATTAATTAAAAACACAAGGGAGGATGAATAAGTATCAAATTTAGAATAGAGGTATTTGAAAAAACTTTTCTTAGAAAAATAATTTCCTCGTGACCATCAAGAAGATATGGAAAGATAATTTCTGGGTCTAAGGAAAAAGGAGGATGAGAATGTCATCAAATATGTGGCTAACTTTACATGGTTAGAAAGGAATGTAATATATTATATAAAAAACCCAAGGAGTTATATTGATATATTCTTTGATGGGTTAAAATCATTTCTCTATCAAGCATTAGTCTCACAATACTTCTCATTATACGAAGATATTTTCTATTGTGCTATCAAGATAGAAAAGGTATTCTATAAGTCTAACAACTTTAAATAAATGCAAGAGAATAAGACATATTCTGAACACTCTGGAAATAGAAATAATGGGAAGATGGGAAAAGATGAATTTCCATCATACAGTAAATGTGGGATGAAACACCCTGGTACTGTCCTAAAGGGAATGTGAGTCCGTTAAAAGTGTTGTGAAAAAGGCCACTAAGCTCGTGATTACAGGGGAATGAAAGAGGGTGTCAGTGTTGAATGCTAAAATTGTACATAAATGGGGAATCATACAAATGAATGTCTTATGTGCCAAGGAAAATTGCCTTAGAAAATTTCAAGGGATCAAGGAAAAACATATGTGATCATTAATAATGAGTTTAATGCTTTGAAAGACGTGGTGACAGGTAATTTAATGGTTTCCTAAAGTTTATCAATTTCTTTATTAGATTCAAGATCATCTCATTGTTTTATATCTTCCCAGTTTGCTAAAAAAATTAGATATTTGAAATTTGATTTAACAAGGGATTTTTCAGTAAAAACACTTAAGGTTAG
The DNA here is from genome assembly GCA_963277665.1 of Viscum album. Classification (NCBI taxonomy): domain Eukaryota; kingdom Viridiplantae; phylum Streptophyta; class Magnoliopsida; order Santalales; family Viscaceae; genus Viscum; species Viscum album. The sequence goes on along the minus strand of OY728166.1, from coordinate 154,059,704 downwards.
TATCATTGAAATAATGTTTTGTGAATCAATTTCCATTAAAAAATATAAACATACTTTATCTGCTAATCTCATCTCCATACCCATGATTGAATTTGATATAATCCTTAGTATGGATTGGATTTCTGACCATGATGCGAAAATTTATTATAAAAATCAATGGGCTACAATTTTCGATGAAGATAAAGAGTACCTTATCATTAGAGTAGAAACATCACCACTTGATTATTATCTAGATCCACCCCCAGTGGCTCTATTAAATTAAATTATTGGGGAGGAAGAGGATGAAATAAATTTGGGGGTTGAAGGAAATTTTGAAATAGAGGATGTACCTATTGTGACATAATATGTTGATGTGTTTCCAGAAGATTTACCTAGACATCCTCTGTAACGAGAAGTTGATTTTTCCATTGATTTAATTCTTGGTTCAAGGCCCATATCAAAGACCCCTTATAGAATGGCCATTGTATAATTAGTGGAAATAAATAAAAAACAATAAGAATTTAGTAATAAAGGATTTATTCGACCTAGTGTTTCTCCATGGGAAGCCCATTTGTTATGAAGAATGAAGGATCTATGAGGTTTTTCATAGACTATAAGGAGATCATTTAAATAACAAAAAAGAACAAGCATCCCCTACGTTGCATTGATGATTTGTTTAGTTTACATCATAGAGCTCAATATTTTTCAATGATTGACCTTCAATCATGATATCCTCAGTTATGTGTGAATAAGGAAGACATTCTGAAGACAACATTTCATACCAGGTATGGGCATTATGAGTTTACAGTAATGCTTTTTGGACTGACTAATGCACCCTCTCTTTTCATAGATCTCATGAACAGAGATTTGAAGGAATATCCTGATGAAGTTTTAGTGGAATTTTTTGATGATATATTGGTTTACTCCAAAATCTATAAATGTCATGAAAATAACTTGGGCACTATTCTAAATACTCATAGAATAAATGAATTATATGCGATGTTTAGAAAATGTGGATTCTGAATGTAGGAGATTTATTTTATTGTTCATATTGTCTCTAAGGAAGGAATACTTGTCGATCCTTCTAATACATGATCAATACAACAATTTCCAACACCGATGACTTTTACAGAGGTATGTTGTTTTATAAGATCAGTAGGTTATTATCAGTGTTTCATCCAGAATTTTTCCTAATTGGATAATCCATTAACCAAGATCACATGTGAAGGCGTTAAATTTTTTTGGTCAAAAGAATGTGAAGAAGTTTTTGAAAAATTGAATAAATGTTAGTAAATGATTCTATATTTACTCTACCATCAGGGAATGATGGGATTTTTATTTACAGTGATACTTTAAAGAAAGGACTTGGTTGTATCCTTATGTAAAATGCTAGAGTTATTACATATTCATCCCAATAGATAATAATTCATGAATAAAACTATCCCATTTATGATATTCAGTTAGCAGTTGAAATCATTGCTCTGATGATATGGAGAGACTATCTATATGGTGAAAAATGTGAGATTTATACTAATCACAAGAGTTTGAAGTATATTTTCTCACAAAAAAAACTCAACATGAGGAAAAGGTGATTCATTGAGCTATTCAAGGATTATGATTTCACTATACACTACCACCCTCAAACTGATGGACAATCAGAAGGGGCTATTCCATCTTTAGAAGACATGTTGAGATCTTTCTCACATGACTTTCAAGGTATGTGGGATTAATATTTACCTCTGGTAGAATTTTTCTATAACAATAGATTCCATTCAAGTATTCAGATGGCACCATATGAAGAATTATATGGAATGAGATGTCACACACAAACTTGTTGGGATGATGTTGGTGGTTTAAACATGTAGGCATAGAACATGTTGAGGAAACAATGCAAAAGGTGAAGATTATCCAAACCCACATTAAAGCATCTCAAATTAGGAAAAAGAGAAATGCTGATAACCGAAGGAAGGATTTGGAATTACAAGTAGGTGATCATGTTTTATAGAAGGTATCTCCATGGAAGGGTGTTATACGATTCACTATGAAGATAAAATTAAGTCACAGGTACATCAGAACATTCGAAATTTTAGAATGAATTAGAGTTGTAGCTTATCATTTCGAAATACCGCCATGTCTCTCCAAAGATCATGATTTGTTCCACATATCACTGTTGAGGAAATACATGCAAGACCCAACCCATGTACTCACCTATGAGAAAATTGAGATGAAACCTGATATGTCTTATTGTGAATATCATGTCAAGATTCTTGATACCGGAGAACAAGTGTTGAAAAACTGGATGACTCATCTGGTAAAAGTTCTATGGAAAAATCATAAGATGGAAGAGGAAATGTGGGAACCTGAAGAACTTATGATGAAGAACCACTAGAATCGTTTCATGCAGTAATATTCCAGAAATTTCTTGAACGAAATTATTTTAAGGAGGGGAGAATGTAACACCCCAAGTTTCTACGGTACATTTCCCTTTGAATAATGCAATAGCTTGGGCTTTATCCAATATGGAGTTTTAGCAGACCAGGACAAATCAAATGAGCCGTTATGAATAGTAATACCGACTTTTTAAAATTTAATAAATTTTATTTTTCAAAATGGACTTCAATTTTTGGTTCGGAATATAAAAATTATATTAGGGTGAATTTTTGGAATTTTTTTGAGAACATTAAATTTTTGATGAATAGTGAAATACACTACGTTATTGTTTAAAACCTACGTTTTATTTAAAATATTATTTACTTTCTTTGAATTAATTTTTAGTCAAAATAGATGTATAATACTGATATAAGTTCAATATAATTAATTGGAGACATTTTATAATAAGATTAGATGTATAAATTTTAATGAACTTTTTACCCGCTTTTACCCACCTGTTAGGCACATTTGTAAATTTTCATAAAATGTAATTTTACCTCTTTTGTGAATTAAATTTAAAAAATCTGAGAAAAATAGTTCAAATCAGTAAGTAAAATGTTGTTCAATAAGATTAAAATATTTTTTTTGGTGAATAGTAACTTTCGACTGTTTTTTACCATTGTTAAATGTAAATAGGGTAGTTAAAGGTAAAAAAAATAATATAATTACCCTAAAACATGTCCTAATTCTTTTGGATAAGTTTATTTAAACCTAAATCAACAATAGTAATAATATATGATCCTTTTGGTCCACCTGGATTAGATTATGACATTTATTGTTATTTTATTTAAAGAAGTGTCAAAATTTTTATATTCAATGTTTAATAACTAAAAAAAATTTAATATTAGTTTATACATAATATAAATTCGAATATAAATATTCAGTAGAAATATTAAAATATTTATTACATAATGGTATTTTATTTTTAATTTTTAGACAATAATTAAATAAATTTATTTATCACGCAATGATGATGCAGTAATTACCTTATTAACGAATGATTAAAATAATTGATATTATAAATATCCAAATAAATGTAAATTGAGATTTATAATGAATTTCACTAATTTTTTAGGTTAAAAGTAAATGTTACGATTTATTAAATTATATTTGTTAAGTGATAAATTTGTTACGACTTTCCGATAAACGAAATAACAAATAGTGTCATAATTGTCAAAAATGGGTTTTAAAAAAATATTGTATTATTAATTGATATCATATTCCTAAAAATATAAGGCTCAGAAAAAGAACATAGATAAGATTAGATATATCAATAATTAACCACTTGGGATTCTCTTGGATTTTTATAGTATGTTTATTAACAAATTATTATAATAATACAAGAATAGATGGTAAATGTTAAACAATTTAATTAAGAGTTAAATTTAACCGATAAGGTTAATATGGTGACCAAAACCTGTCTAAAACCTATTGGTTGAGATAATTTCGACCCATAACCACCTTTTCCTCAAAATAAATCATTTTGAATCCATTATATACTGAATATTATCATATACTAAAATAATATGTCTTGTTTTTCCAAAAGTGACCCTCACCTCTCTTATAAAAAGGAACTTCACCTTCTCTCAAAAACACACCTCAAAAGCCCTTTGGTTCATCCAAACACTGACAAAATATACTCATAACTACCCTCACATAAACCTATATGCCTTACATTGATTAGATTCCAAACAAAGGATCCCTTTTGAGCAAATAAAAATGAAACACCAGAAGAAGAGGTAATAATTTCATCTGCTCTTTCACAATTCGTTTCTTCTTCCACTTCCACTTTATTTTCATTTTCCATACCAAAATAGTAAATATGGTACCTTATACATACTTCTATGTTATTATAAAAATGGTAAAACCATATTCATATTCCATCCATCCTATTAATGAAAATTCATCATATGTTCGAACATATGGCTTACAGTCTCCACATCGTGGGGTAGTTTGTTATCAAAAAACATCATTATTTGGATGGGTATAATAATGATTATAACTAATGTAAATAATAAAAATAACATTTTAATGATTCTTTTTATGTCATATACATTCAATTACATACCATTTCACTATCAATATAATGATATTGTCACTCGTACGTATGTACGGATTCCTGTCTCCACGAACACAATGAGATTCATTCCCCATCGTAACCATTCAATAATAATTTTCATTTGATAATAAAAAAGAATTTTTAAGAACTTAATATCAATATATATATGAATAAATTACATCTTATCCATAACAAACATTACTTATGTAACAAAACATATAAAGGAAAATTAATCAGTTTACACCCAAAACAATGATACTGCTAGAATATTATTAACAAAGCAATATATGAAGATTATATATGATATAATATTTATGTATATAGTTATTTTATGGTTTAATAATAATGTTTTAACCATTATACAAGATATTAACTTACCATAGGGTAATTAATATTAAAATTTAAGGGTTAATTCTACAAACTCTTAATTTTCTAAGGTTGTTTATACGTGAGTATCTAATGGGGCCCCTTTATCATCCAAATCTGTGTTTAATAAAAATGTATTTCAAAACATTTTTTCTATTTCTTAGAACATGGTTTAAATTTATTTATACACTTTTTTGAATTTTTTTAATATTTTTATAAAGGAATATCTCCTTTTTTTTTCAAAAAAGGTCTTTTATGACCTTTTCGACAAAATTAAGAAAAGAATGTTTTTTAACTTATATGGTGAGTGAATCTATATCCCTCCGTTAAAACACCTTCAAAGATTCACATTCAATATTATAATAATATTATAAAAATAAGGGTTTTCTTTTATAATTATGTGAATTTTAAATGATTTCAATATAGAAAGAGATATTTCTCACAAATGGTTTTGATTTTATCTATGTCAACATCCTTTGATGGTTTTTTCAGTTGTTTGATGTTGATTTATTATGATAAAATATTCCATATTGTATTGAAGGTTTTGTGATATGTCTGACTATGTATATGTTATTTTTATACCATTCATGGTTTATGGTTAAAGTATTAATATTTTGTAATCTATTTTTAATACTAATGTTTATATAATGTTTCAACCTTTTCATATGAGCAATGCATTGGATGTAGTATGTTATGGGTGGAGCCCACTATATCTCATCAATGCATCGGTAGGTCTCACGAGAAAAACTAGTGTCTTGTAAAAAAGAATTAACAAAATCATATTTGTATTCCTATCATGAGGCCTTGACTATTTGGTTCAAATTTCCCGCATTATGAATTCTATCATTATGAAATTGGATATTGATATTACATGTGATTATTAAACTGTTAGAATATCCAAGTGAATATATAAGTGGCATTATTTGATTTATCGTTTTCATATTATGCTAAAGTTTATGTTTAACAGGATTTAGTTTTATTCTCATACATTTCCATAAATGTTTATGTTTATTTATGAATGTTTCGACTATATTTTTATCCTAACTGAGAATTTGAGCTCACAACATTATTATGTTTTGTTTTTTCAAGGATGTGAAAAAGTTTATAATGACACACATGTAATAATAGGCTAGGGTATAAGAGTGTTATCAAGCTATACATTATGTTTTTGATTTTGAATTTATAATTTAATGTAAAAATTATGTATGTATCTAGTACTTCCAAGGATTCTAATCTGATCAGTCATTCCAGATTTGATCCCTTGTGATCATGGAAATGTTATGTAATAATGTACCAAATCTCGGTAACTAGGGTCGGGGCATTAAAATTTTAATTTCCCAATGAGTCTATTACATTTTTAATGATGTAATGATCAATTTATTTATTAATGAATGAATATCAAAGTTGGAATATCTAGTTTTATAATGTGATCAAAGAGTTTGCTTTCAAAAAATTTGTGGATGATTCCTGGGTATACAAGACCATTAGGGGGATTTTTATAGTGTTTATAATATTGTATATGGATAAAATATTTTTTATCATAAATTAAATTCTAACATGCCACTCTATAAAAATATGGTTGGTTAAATGGGTCTAGATTAAAGACGTACCCAACTATATATTTCTTTTTATCAGAGCTAGAAATTTCATTCAACAGTGCTTTTTTAGTGCTATAAATCTGAGAAAAGTTAAAGGGGGACCCCTTCATCAGCGCCCAAAAAAGAGCTGATAATGGACCCTTTTATCCACACTCAAAAAATCTCTGACTAAAGGGGTCCTTTATCAACGATCAAAAAATTGCAGAAAAATGGGGCCTTTATCAGTAATTTCTGTAGCATTGATAAAATATCCCTTTTATATATTCCTTCAAAAATGAACTGATAAAATTTAAAAAAAATGTAAAAAAAATTAATAAAAAACCAAAAATTGTAGATACATTTTAAATGTTCCCAACACCACCCCCCCCCCACTCATGACCACCCCCACCATTTAGCCCTTAATAGCACCCCCCCCAGTCCTTTGACAGCGCTATACCCCTTGCACATGTGCTCACCCCTCCCTCTCCTTGGATTCAAACTCAATACCCATTCCATTCACACTAGACACATTACTACTCTTCTATTTTACATTGTTCTAAATTAAATGATATATCTATTTGTATATATATATAGTTATATTTATTCGTATATTAAAATATTTTTATATTAATGTATGTATATATATTTAGTCATATTAATATATATATGTATATTAATATTTATATATATATATGTATCGTTATATTTTTTATCTGTATAATTATTAATATATTACTACATAATTAGTTATATATTTATTCATATATTAATATATATTTTTAAGATTAGTTTTAAATACATTTATAAAATATGATTTTTGTGTATTTATTAAAAACTAAATAAATAAATACATACATATATACAACATAGATTCACATGTATATGTATTATATATGTGTGTGTATCTGTATATATAATTATACATATTTATTCATAGTTATATAAATTTACATTATTATATAGTAATAGCTCTATTTATGTGTTAAAATATATAGATAATAAATATATTAATTTTCTTTTGGGATTTTATCTAGGGTACTGGTGGATGTTGATTTGAGCTCTAGCTTGATCCATAATGTTGTTTTATCGGCATTAGATGATGAAATTCCTTTAAAAGTGGAGTATGAATGACTTCTTGACATTTGTGCAGAGTTCCAAACTATTGGTCAGGTTAAAGATAAATTTCACAGAAATGTGATTTGCTCATTTTGTTCTTTAAAAGGGCACTATGAGGCTTCTTGTAGGAAGAAAATGAGGAAGAAGACCTCACAAACCAATGTAGTCTAGCCTAGTGATGGACAACCCACTATTAATGTGGGTAATGGATTATCACAGGAGACCCATGGGTCAGGGGAGATGGCCATTATGTTAGTGCCAGAAGCGACTGAGGGTGACCCCATACCAGGATAGGCTCCTTCATTTGAGGTCCATCAAAATCTGAGTGATGATGGGAATCTTTCAAGGATCCAAGAGGAAATCAATAATTTAAGGGAAACCCAGGGCATCCATGGAAAATGGGATAATATTGAGTATGATTCCCCAATGAAATCATCATATAGTCAGGTATTTTCCAAAGGGATAAATGTTGTTTTGGATGATGAATGTTTTCAACATGTTCCACCAAGAAAAGTGGGACGGAGAAAATACTACTCCTATCTGAAGCTGACTATGGTTACCAGGACTCATGGCCCCGTTGATTTTGATTCTGACTGGTATGGTGATTATGATGACTCTTATCAACATGATTATGATTTTTGACTTGGCATGAGGGAATTGATGTTTGTGTGACACGAGCCTTATACCTTTTTTATTTTCTTTTACTTAATAAAAGGGTTATGCCCTAACCTTACTAGTATATATATCATTTTTCTAAAAAACACACACACACAAAGATATAAATATATATATATATATATATATATATATAGACACACACACACTATATAGGTATATAAATAATCAAATTTTTTATTTTAAATAAAATGGAAATTATTTTTTAGATAAGGCTTATATTTTAATAAATATATATTATAAGTAAATATGTTTAATTATTTTTTTATAAAATTTAATTTTTAGGTGTGAATATATAAAAGGTACGTATACTTTTTTATATATTTGATTATAAATAACAGTACATTTTAAAAAATGATAAAATTTTAAAACCATTATATCAATATGAATGTAAGAACTATTAGTAAACTTAGTCCCCACCAAAAAATGGCAAGAATACCCCTATAAATGAGCCTTAAAATCCATCAACTGTTAAACATTTGGTGTACGCCGACAAAAAAATCAGTTTCAGAGGCCTTCTGTGCATTTTTTGGCCTCTAAAGAACCTTGAGCAGGGTCCCCCATGTGACATAATGGCATAGGTCTCATTGTATGCTTCAATTTGGTATGTTCTGGAGCTAAAACAAACACCCAGATCAAAAGTTATCATCGTATAATGTTTGAGTTATTTTTTCAAATTAATTTAGATATTTTATTTATTTATTTTACATTGAAATTGTTATTAAATGACTATTATTAGATAAAAATAACAAAATTATTATAAAAATATATTGTTTAAAATATTTCATAAGCTTTTTTACTAAATATCTTATATATTATGTTTTAATTTTTATTTATCCTTATCGAAAACACATTTAAAAAATAGATATTATATTTATATCAAAATTAATATATTTATATATTAATATATTACTTTTAATGGTTTTTTAATGTAAACATTATCAGCGCTAGTAAAAAAAGAACTTTTAAAGGTAACCCCTTTATCAGAACTTTTTTAAGCACTATTAAAGGGGTGGTGCTGCAAAAAACCGAATCTTTTGTAGTGATAGGTGAAGAATCTTACATACTAGTTATGAAAATATTGAGATATTGATCGAAGATGATTCTAAAACTAAATACAGAAAAATACAATCATAAATTTCTAAAGTGGTTTAGCATAGTGATATCAGACAACGGGGTTTTACTAATGTTAGATGGCCCTAATCCTAGGATGGTTTAGGATCTTTCTATAGAGTAAGAAAGGAGGAATACAATTCCCTATTCATTTACCATAGTATATATCATGTATGTGATTTTATATACTATACCTGACTTCTCTTATTCTCTTAGCATTACAAGTGAATATTAATCCACTCATAATGAGAGTCATTGGATTTATATGAAGAAAATCCTTAAGTAGTTGATAAGAACTAAGGGTATGTTATTGATCTTTTGAGGAGAGGAAAAACTCTAATAAATGGATTCTACATATGTATGTTTTCAGTATGATAAAGATGATAAAAAATATCGATATGGATTTTTTTCTGAATGATGGTGCTACCAGTTTTAAAAAATCCAAAGAAGCTACCACGGTTGAAATAAAAACATAGGAAGATTGCATCATTTTTAAGATGATATAAAGGGAATATTTGGATTAAAAATTCCATCTTAAAACTATAGGTTGTTCTTATCATTGAGGGAGTGATCACAATTTACTGTGACCACAACAAATCCATATCTCGAGAAAATGAACCTCAGTCTCACCAAAGGAGGAAACACACCCTGCAAAAATTCCATCTTATACAAGAGATCATTTATAGGTTCTATGTTATGATATGTTGGGTTGTAGTAGAAAACCATGGAGAAATTACAATAATCAATCCCTTAGCTCAGTAGAAGCATGAGAATAATGTTGAGTCTCTTACTATATTATACTTAAGATATTAATGTAATAGTTTCACAGTGTATCATGTTATTATAAAAAAAATCAATCTATATTTATCATTCATTCATGTTCGATTAAATCTAAATTACATGAATAGGGAAATGATAATATCACCTCAATGATTAAATTTCAGTTTCTTCTAATTTATGATAATCATTATGTACTATCGGTTCCTTTGATATGTTAACATAGGTATGATTAGTGTCCTAATGAGATAATATTTGGAAACGTTTTATTTGGATCGTACCACTTTATGTATCCAAATGATCATCATACAATCATTGATATACTTAGGGGTGTATACTTATTATCAATTCTTTTTAACTAAGGTTAGTGAAATACATATCATGATAACATTTATAATTTTATACATTTCTTATGGAATTCATTTAATTTTATCAATTCAAGGGGTGGTTGGGTATGTTGTGAATCATGTCATCAGTTAGAGATTAGACAACATGGGATTTTTCTACTCTAACGATGATTAAATACATCTAGTATATCATTGATTTATAATGAATAAACACATGGTCATATATAGTTGTATCACATAGGTCATGTCTAGATACATGGAGAAGGGGAATTTTATGTGTTCATCCTCTAGATGAATTCCATGACGAATTTATTTACTAGGTTGGTAAAATGTTATATAATCAATAAAGAATGAGATGGACTATACAATATTTAAATTGTTCCATACCTAGTGGTTACTCATTTTAATGGAAAAATGGAATATATAATTTTATATATAATTTATATGATATATCTTATAGTGGAAGTGTTCATATGAGATATGACTATATATAAATATGATCTACTTAGACCCATTAGTATTTTTATTTTCATTGACACATTTCTAACAGTCACTCTTTGATTACATCTATTAAATAGGTATTTTATATTTGTTTTCAGCGATACTATGGATTGAAGGTTAATATAGATAGTTATCATGGATTTTATATTTTTTATAGGGATTTATATTTTTTATCAGGGATACTAAGGATCAAAGTGTATTGGAATGGTTTAAAAAGTATTTTTATGTTCTACATAATGTCCTTATGCGATTTTATTATAAGTGGTATATTTGTTGATATTCACTAAATATATGGGTATATCATATTGGATGATATACCCAAGTCATATATTATAATATTGATGTGTTCTATATAATAGAATATGATTTTTGTATTTCATATGAATAAATAGGTTTTTTTTGTAATCCTAAATCATAACATATGATAGGATTTTGACATAGGGATGAGAATGTATGGATGATACCTTGGCTTACCCTTGGTTTTCATCAATATTGAATCATGGGATGATTCATGCATTGCTAGTCTTACTAGGAATTATTAATGAGCTTAATGGATATTACTCCAATGGGAAAAATATAGGGGGTACATGATATGGAAATGAATATAGTGGATGTTCTTTATTAAATGGAGAGTTATAGATGACCTATATTTTCAAACAGTTCCCTTCATTAGGTGGTACCTTATTTTTTGAAATATATAACTAAATATACACTTATATCTTCTTCATGATATATCTTTCATCCCTTGGTGAAGATGCCACTACCAATTCAATGTATTTGAATCCTATCATTTTAAAAAAGGATCCCATTCTTATGTACTACATAAAGAAGGGATTTATATGTCTTACTCTATTGATCACCAAAAATATTGATTCAATTAGAATTGGAAGATGGACGCAACTGTCTTCACATTTTAAGTATATTGTATTATTCATTACTCTATGACTATAGAGTTAATAATGATATATTTTCGTTTTTCTTGGTTTTTTATTCTAATAATAATGATAAAAAGGTCTCCCTTAACACATAAAAAATTGTCGACGTATTTTTAACAATTATGGGGATATTTTTAGTGAATAAAAGAATAAAAACTAAAAATATCAGGATTAATCAGAGGAACAATAAAAATGTATATAATTTTTTAAGACTAATATTATCATATTTAATTATCAATTTTAGTTAATTGGGATAAGTATATGTTATAAAAAATATATCACTTAAAATCAAATCATAATTTCAATTTTTTTCAGTTGATTTGTTGAAAATAATTAGTTATAGATTATTATTAGAGATGGATATCAAAATTAATAAAATTTATCTGAAATTATTAATAAAAACAGTGTTATCCATAATAAAAAAATTATTAAAAAATAAAATATATTTCCAATGTAGTTAATAATTAGGTAATTACATCGAAAAAAAATAATTATGATGGAATTTTCCAGCATAAATAAAAAATATATAAAAAATATTAATAATTTTTAAATAAACTTCTTTCCACACATAGTTCATAAAATTTTGATATATAAAAAATAACTACTAATATGGGAAGGGATAATGGGAGCTACCTGATTATCAAGAAGCAATGGTTTATGAAAATACAGGTGTAGTCCTTAAATTAGTCATTTCAGATATTCCAAAAAAATAATGTCATCTCTACTGATGATGTTTCGACTATTCCAATTATGGTAGGGATTAAATATATGGAAAAAATAAAATTAATGGTTTTTAAAATTTATATACATTATTTTTTAATGATAAATAAGTGAAATACATAGGAATATATCATTATTATAAAATGAGAATTTTTTTCTATAGATTACTAATTCTCTACTTGGTATGGTCATTTTCACTTGATATACGATTAATTTCAAATAATAGATTCTTTTTTTGATTTGGCAGAGGTTAAAAATTCAAAATATTTATGATAGAAATAATTTTAATTACAATAGATACATGGCATTTCTTGTAAATTTAAATGATATCTACTAATTTTAAAAATATTATAAATTAGTTATAAATAATTGTGATGTTTCAATGGGATTTTTGGTAACTCTTCAAGAATGAGGGATAGAATATTTGTAAGGTGTATAGTATGTTATTCATATAAGGTGTTGGTGTTTCCCCACGAATAAAAGGATATATTTTTAGTTAAATATATAAGTTATGTGAAATGATGAAAAATATTCATGAAGTTATGTGAAAGTGGAGATTCATGGTTGCAACAACAAAATACTAAAAAAATTGTTTTATGAATGTTATAATATTTTTTGAAAACTAGAGTTTCATAGAGTATCCAGAGTTTCACAATCCTAGGGAATACATATTGATGTTTTGTGATGGAAGTGAGGTACACGCTAATTTTGGTATCAAATAATTGATGTTTAGAAAAACAATTAATTTATGTGTAAGGATAATGTCTTCAAAAATAGTTTTGTGAAGTGTTAGTCACATTTATAAATCGGCCACTACCCCCTATTCCTAAGGTCCCACAATTAGAGAATAACAGGTATCTAAAATTACATAAGAGTTTTATGGAGGGTTTTCTTGGGTGAGTTATTGACTTAAACAATAGTTATGCACATAAAAGTTACTTGTGTATATATAAATAGGGAATTTCCTTGATATACCAATTTTTTTTGTGAAATTAGGGAGTTCAATGACAAACCGAAATGTCGCACGAATGTTGGGAGATCTGTGATAAACACAAAATTTGTGGGAAAGTAATAAAAAATTTGTAAATTTTTTTCAAAGGTTGAGAAAAAGTGAATGTTTTTTGAAATAGAACGGATTTCCTAGAAATTTTATGGTAAATTTATAGTAATCATGTGGATGAAATTTTAGCTTCATGATACACCAAATCGAGTATAACAAAATTGATTCATGAGATCAATTGAATGATATTCTTGATGAGTAGGTAGACCACTTTAGTTTATATTTTTTTCATATTTCAATGTGATGCTGGTAGTGTACTAGTAGGGAGAGAAAGTCAACTATGAATATTTTTATAGCAGTACACAATAGTGGATTTGTTTCTTTGAAACAATATTATTCTATGCTGTTTATATGTAACTTGGTGAGGGTAAACTAAGTAAAATTATTCCATAATATACATGTTTTTGGTTTTTCTTATTCATTTTATGGGAATGGGATATTAGATATTTTCAAAAAATGAAACAAGATACACATAGGGGAAGTCCCACATAGGGTATTTAACCTAGTATATCAAATAATTTGTATCATAGTGAAAGGATGAAGTTGGTGATTATATATTAGTAGATGTAATGGAATATGTTACTCAAAAAAGGATTTTTATTTTATTTGTAAATAATTTTCAACTATGTAATAATCAGTTGAAGCACTACATCAAATCATAATAAATTGATGTTTTATAGCTGTGATTCATAGAATTCCCACCCAAAAAGATAATGGATCTTTATTTATAGAAAACCTTATATAATTAGATGTTCATGCCAATGGAATCAAAGCATTAAGATAAAACTTATCTAACATGGTCTGCATGAATATGTGGTATTTTAAGTCATCGCATTCCATGTATGAATTGTTTTAAAATATCGATGAATGTGATTTAAAATTATGAGAAAATAAATTACAGGTTTTTTAAATAAATTATAAGGATTTCTAGATACACCCTAATGATTTTGATGATGCATTATTTAATAAGGTGAATGTTATTCTGGGTGATATGTTTGTCCATTGAGAAGTCATAAATAATGTAAAAAATTCATAAAACAGATCATGTGAATAATTCCACCCCAATTAATTATAAATCTCTATATTCATGACGATAACAATCTAAACAATATGACAATGTATAGTTCACAAATTACTCATGACATGCATACGATATGAAAAAATGATAATAAGTATATCAGAAAAATGGAATTATATTTAGGTGGAATTAATTTCCAAAAAGAAGCGTGCCATATAGGATGTTTATTAAGAAGATGATGCGGATGAATTCATTTCATTCTGATATGAAAATCTATAAAATAGAAAATGAACATTTAAAGGGAAACTTCCACTAGCATGCTTTAGATGTTGAATAGTTGGTCACCTTATAAAAATGTGTCCTATGAATTTTTAAGATAATGATATGTATGATGTTGAAATTCCCAAGAATAATTCTTAGCCAATGTGAATGGTTTAAAAATTCATAAAATAAATTTCTTCAAAAAGAAGAACCTACTTTGAAAATAAAATAAAATTTCATAAGAATTAATGTTGAATAACATAAAATATCCATGAAAATATATAATCAAAATTTGATGGTAATTGTGCGAAATTCCTAGATAAGGGAAGAGATTGTAGCTGATAGAAAATTTTAAGGAAGATTTGATATCCACTATTTAATTGAGGTTACTTTTAATGAGATATATTTTTGGAGATTTAAAGTTAATAAAGAAAATATAATGAATCGTGATTCTAAACTCCATATGTATCATTAGGAAGAAGAAGTCTAATATGAAGGTTGTAATTTAAATGATTAAGAATGTTATACAAGAGCACTCATAAAAGGTCATTCAGTGGAAGATGAAATTTTAAAAATAGACCATGTTTATTGATGGGTTGACTAAGATAGTGAATGATAGAGTCAAATGTATAAATGATTGAAAATAGGAACATTTCATAATATGAATAAGTTTATATGATCATGATAGACTCTTTACTCCTATTATAAAATCAATGAAAACCAACCATGAAGGAGATAGAAAAGGGATGTTAGATTATGGGGGTGACACAATATAGTCAATGAGTTTCTAGGAGAAGAAGAAAACACATTAGAATGATACACCAAGTATATGGGATGATTTAAAATAGAAAGTAAAATTGATTGGTTTTGGACCACAAATACCAACTCTAAAGTTGAATATTTATTTGAGTATTAATCTGCACTAGATAATTCAGTGAAACCATGGGAAAAAGGGCTAAATCCATGAGTTATTATAATGAACTATGTATTTGGTGTTGTTGTTATGGAATTATTGGAAATTAAAAAAATCTATGTTTCATGCCCAAGAGGTATCAAAGGTAATAATGGAAATATAGGCATCCATATAATGTTTAATATTTTATGAATACATTTAATTGTCATGGTAATTGGTTTGGAGGATTAAGATATATATATAGTCATTTTCCAATGAAAATGTACAGGAATTATCTAAATATGTCCCTAAGTGGTTTTACGTAGAACGTCGTGGAATCATTGAATGAATAAAAAATAAAAAATTGACTTTAGCTTTTCATGATGATATTGGTCTATTATACTCTGTACAATATTAATAATAACCTTCAATATAAAATCCTAATACAAATACATGTATCAAAAATAAAAGAGATTGGAGGTAAATGTTACTATATATTTACCTAAAATAATCAGTTCTTACAAGTGAATGAATCCTTGATAGTGGATGAACTTACCATATGTTAGGAATTAAGGATATCACCAGAGTTATAAAGTAAGACAAGTAAAAATTATGTAATGGTGAATTTCTGAATTCAGGAACAAACCCGGGTCGACCCCGAACCGGTCACTCGAACCGGACCACGACATGGCCCGAGGGGTGTTCCTAATCCCCACGGTCTGGAAACTAGTGTCGGGCATTAAAACCAAACAAGAGGGAATGATTTCTCATAGTGAAAACAAATAAATCAGCGAAAAAATTAGAATAATGTAAAGTAAACAACACAAAAAAGAAATAACGATAAACAACAACCAACTAACCTGACCATGACAAAAACACCTCATGACTCTTAGAGTTGCTCACTAGTCCAAAACCAACTCTCACCCATGGCGAGCAAACTCAAGTCAACCCTACAACAAAACTAAAAATAGGAAAACAATATAGGTGAGAGTATTAAAACTCAATAGGTAGGCCTGACTAAATATATTCCCAAAGAACATACTATTAAATAAAGAATTTATCAATTCCATGTTTTAACTAAAGTTTATAAGATATGGGTTTCCACAAACACTTTCATTTCTAAAACAAGTAACAGTCTGTCACCCTTTCTAATTAAAAAACCAGTTTAATGTTTTAAATAAACATGTGTCGTGGATTTTAAAATCATTTTTGTGAACAATTTAGAAATCGAAATTCTAGTTGTCAGTAAAAAGGGAAAACCACACAACCCGCAACACACACTAAGGGAAATGGAAACAATTGGCACACAAGGTCCATCTACCAAACTAGACCTCTCAACCGTCCGCTACATACAAATAAACACCAAAGGAAACATGGGAAAAACCTAGGAGATCGTGATAAATCCATAATTTACCATTCATGTGACTCATCATGAAAGCATGATCTGGCTTGATGACCTCATAACGCCCAAACGCTCGGTATATCTCTACATGGCCTAACCGAGGGGCCCAATCCCCATTGCAATAATAACTTAGCATTCCCCTATTATGGGGCCATTACCCAGTGAGTAATATAAACTAGTTCAGCAATCGTTCTCAGAAGATTCACTCACTATGCCAGTTTCCCATGTCAACACAATCAATAAAAATCGGTGTGTTCATAATTTAAATCAATCATTCATTATGAAAAAACACCACATACCACTCATGCAATCGACGCACACCTAATATCACCCTTGAGTGGGTTTTACGAAATAATTTATTTTTTTAAAGTGCCAAACATGCCTTCACCAATTTTAAAGAATAACATCATTTCTTGAGAAAACCCAAAACACTTTTTTAGAAGAAACCATTTATCTTTAAAATTAGAACTACATTTTAAATTCTGTGAATTATGTTTGAAGGCCAAATGGGCATTCTTTCAATACTGGGTGTCCGCTCACCAAGAAAATGTTTGAAGTGTTGTGTATAAAATAAACGGGTCTTTTTACACCAAATAATAATTTAAAAAGTAATTATCTTATATTATTTCTCATTTATTAAAATTAATAAAACATCAAGCAATTAATAAATTCTAAATTTAAAGGTGAGTGCAGTGGGGGACCTACCTCATTTTGAAGCTCGAGCACGATGACACGACACGCCTCGCAAATACTTGAAAGAATGCACAATCCGATGATCGTAGCATCTCGGTTTCCTCACTGACACGTTGCAATAACCGCACAAACAACTAAAAACAAATAGACATGGACTTTAAACGATCCAAACAAAAAAAACTACACAAAATAAGTAGCTCGACAATTTTTTAAAATATCACATCCAAAACATGTATCAAAACACAACTAAACTCTTTATTAGAATCCAATCACGTCCTTTAGACACACTAACCACTTTACAAACATCATACGAACCACATGATTAAAGAAATAAACCATTTAAATAATTCAT
This sequence comes from Viscum album, assembly GCA_963277665.1. Lineage (NCBI taxonomy): Eukaryota > Viridiplantae > Streptophyta > Magnoliopsida > Santalales > Viscaceae > Viscum > Viscum album. The sequence continues at coordinate 154,041,431 of OY728166.1, read as the reverse complement.
AAAACTTTCTCGAAAGGTGAAACGATTTTTCACATAAAAACAAAATCAGTTTCACATAAGAAAACACTTTAAAATAAAACACACAACATCATCGCACCAAAACATGACTCGCACCTAAAAACCAACCCATAAAATATTTTATAAAATAACGCACCCTTTTGCACACACAAAATATTGCCTCTTTTCATTGAAAATTTTTGTTCCCAACACTTAAACATGTTCACCACCTTAAAAATACAATTCAATCCCAATAAGGAATTGATTAAACACATATATAAAATAACCAAAAAAATACCAACATGAAAAACACACCCTTTCTAACAAAAAAACAATTTCATCCCACACACATTCCAAAACATTTGTAAAGCGCATTTCACACCTTCAAAACACTCTTAAACCCCATTTTTTGGAAAATTACATCACGACACACATAAAAAGATAAGAATTTATTTCACTAGGAGTCCATTATCAAACAATAAGCACCCAAACAACTTCAAAATATGTAATTCACCACAAAATAAATACAAAGAACACATTTATAGATTTAAAAAAACATGAAATCATCAAATCATATTGAACAATTAATTTTCAGAGGCACGAATCAAGTAAATGAATTAATTGAAAACATGCAAGCATTATATAGACTAATTCAAAATGAAAAAGAAATGGATTTGCCTAACTCAAGCATGTGTGAAAGTGATTAAACTTAAAGAAAGGTAGAACCACACCCCGCAAACTATCTGCACCCGCTAATCAACAAGAATAATATTAAAATTACAATTAAAGGTATTAAACATCAGTTAAACTGATAAAAACACTATAAGAAAAAGATAATATACCGAGAAGGGCTTGTATTAATGGGAATAGGCCATAGGGTGGCAACCGGGATGTGTCTCTTGGGGGGAGGTAGGGAACCAGAGCATGCAGGGGTGGTATGGTTGCTGGGGACGGAATCACGGCAGGGAGAGTATGTCGGCTGGAGTCGGGTTTGTTGCTTCCTACTGGAACATGGAGGGTCGGACTGCTGACAGTGCTGTGCAGGGAGATTTGGGACAAGGCCAGCATGCGCGGAGGGGAAAACCAGGAGGCAGAGGTGCAGGAGGGTGGATATGTGAGAGGAAACAGGGATCGTTGTTTCTGGTGAGTTCCATAGGAGGAGCTGAATGGACAGGGGTTGGCTTAGGAGATTGGAGGAGCGGTGAAGGGTAGCGAGGGTCGACGGAGACCTGATGCGTTGTACCACTAGAAGAAGTGGGGGAATATAAGGACCTGACCTTAAACCTTACATAATATTGACTTAAATGAATAATTCACATTGAGGATATTTTCAGGTTTAGAGTTTTAGAGAATTTGGACATAACTATTACATCTCAAAAGATTACAAAGTATACACTTCTACACAGTTTCCATTTTTTTTTACAAAACATGAACTCTTAAAAAAAAGAGTCATTTCTAGTTCCAGGTTTAAGACAGCATGACTTTTCCATGATCCCATCCTTGACCCTATTATACATTATGTCATGTGAAAAACATTTCAAAAACTTGGGATGAGCATAAAAAGCTCAGTAAAGGATACACCAATAAGGAAAACTGTTAGTTTTTCAAAATAATAAGTAAACCATGAATACTTTAATATAAGTAATACTTTTCACCTTTATGATGTATTAAATACTCTTCAATGAATAAAAGATTATTACTTACCATTTTTGTAACCAAAATATTACCATATAACCCATATAAAGAAAAAATAACATATAAAGGTAACTTGGGAAATAAACATAATTAAATGGAATAACCATACTGTCAACTTCCACACATATCAATAAATGGAATAGCCTTATGGCCGACTTCCATACCCAATGCATTACAGGTTATAATTTAACCACCCGTCCTGGTATTTAGGACACCACCCGCCATTTGGTTTATCATGTAACCACCCGTCAAATGTCCACATGCCATTATAAAATCATAAGAATGAAAAAAATATAAAGGAATGAAAAACATTTCCACATGTAAATATAAATATATCACTTAAATATATTGACATAGAAAATCCATTATCAAACCCATTTTCAATACCAGAATACATAAAATAGTATATGTTATTAATTTTCTTTTAAAAATATTACGGCTTGTTGAGGAAGCAAAATATCAAATAATACTCGTGGCGGCAGATAAGGTCATTGTCACCGCTTACGTTAAAAGAACAATCATTTTTTTCGTTTAGTAAAATTATTTGTAGAAAAATATTCCCCTTTAAAATTCAAGGGTGTTTATACATTGTATAAAATAAAGTCATGTATTAAAACAAAATATGCATCAATGAAAGGAGATTGAGATGAAGTCCCTTACCTCGTGTTTGACATGACCCGTTCGTTCTTTAATATCTTAAATAATAAACTAAATTAAATTTATACTATCTTAAGAACCTTTTTCAGGTTTATTATTCCTTTTATATCACTTATTATCATGTTATAAACATTATGTAATCATTTAGGTTAATAATGTTCGTTTTGTCGATATTTGACACTTGAGTCAAAAATGAACGCCTTATATTACAAGCTGTCCATGTGGTCAATAATCCATTATATTCAGAATGATATTCATTATTTAGATATCCTCTATATCAAATATATCCAGTATATACATGTCTTTATAATAGTACATAACATTTAGAGGTAATAAATGAAATGCACCGTTCATGGAGACGGTAAGTCGTACGTACGCATAAATGCTACATTCATTTATATTTCTTATTTTAATGAAAATATAACATAATGATACATATGTATATTATAATTCCAGTATAATATCATATATAATATCATTAAATCCATCCTTTATACATCCCACATAAGTAATTAATGAGTCACATCACATTGAAAGGGCGGAAGTCCGTACTTCCTCAAATGAGAATATCGTATTTACCCACTATGGAAACTGTAACACCCCAAGCTTCTATGGTACGCTTCTCTTTGAATAATGTGATAGCATGTGTTGTACGCAACACCGAGTTCTAACACACCATAACCAATCAAACTAGCCGTTATGAATAGTAATACCTAATTTTTGAAATTATATATATTTTATTTTTTAAAATGGACTTCATTTTTGGATTCGTAATATCAAATTTAGCCTATGGTGAAATATTGGTACTTTTCGGATAACTTTAATATTTTGATGAATAGTGAAAATTACTAAATTTTAATTAAAAACAACTTTTTTAAATCAAAAAAATTAATAGTGATAAATTATGAATTTGAGTGGTTTTAAAGTATATTTAGAACCTATTTTTACCATTTAATATAATTTTGGTCATTGGACAAAATTTTACAATTAAACCGGACACAAACAAGTGTCAATCTTTTGATAGTTATTATCTCTTCAAAACACGCTTTTTGTTTTAACAACGGGAATTAATTTTAAATTAATTTCTTCCACTTATGTGTTTTGAATTTAGAAAAATGGATTCCATATTTGGAATAAGTATGTTCAAATTGTGTAAATAGGTAACTTTTATTTTTTGACATTTTGAATAATTACTGCGGTAAATATTTTATTTACCATGGTTAAGGGTAAATCCGGTAAATAAGGGTTAAAAAAATATTATAATAATACTAAATTACCCTAAAACGTGTCCTAGACTTATTGGTTGATACAGGTTCGACCATAGGCATCTTTGGGTCGATTTTGGGACCCCATGGAGCCACTTGTAGGTGATAGGGACACTTTATTTTAATTAAGTTAAAATAAGTACAAAAATGACATACGTATATATCTTTTAGAAAAACAATTTTTCAATAGGGTTATATATGTTGGATTTTAGACTATAAATATTAATTAGATAGATACAAACATTTCCCATATGGTGATATTTTATTTGTAGTTTTTAGAGATTAAATAATTTAATTTATTTATGACACAATGATGATGCAGTAATTACCATAATAGTGAAAAATTAAAATAATTGATATTATAAATACCCAAATAAATAAATTATAGACTTTTTATGAACTAAACTAATTTTATAGGGTACTATGACATATTATTATTGATTTAATTAACTTTTTTCGAATTAATCATTCTGTTATAAGTTTCAAAACAATCAACCATTGAATAGTGTAAAAATTGACATAAAAGAGTTTTTAAAACAAATATTATATTATTAATTGATATTAAATTCCTAAAAATAAATGGTTAGGCCAAGAGACTTATATTATGATATTTGAATCATTAATGGACCACTTTGGGATCTCTTGGATGTTTATGGTATGTTTATTAACAATATAATATAAAAATACAAAGAGACATTGTAAAAGTGAAACTAATTAACTTAGAGTTAATACTTAAAGATAAGGTTAATATAAGTACCCAAACCCGTCTAAATTATATTGGTTGAGCTTTTTTCGACATATACCCACCTTAAACCTTGAATAATAAACTTTTGAGCCATTACAAACCGAATATGAATTTATTATAAATTAATATTTCAAGCATTTCCAAAGGTGCCCCTCACCCCTCTTATAAAAGGGAACTCCTCCTTGTCATTTCTTCACACCTTCAAAGCCTTTTGGTTCGTCCAAACTCTGCCCAAATACTCTCCCAACTTCCCTCACTAGAACCTAGAGGCATTATTTTGATCATAAAGCCAACCTTTGGAGCCCTGTTGATCAAATCAAAAGGAAAAACCCGAAGAAGAGGTAATGATTTCACCACCCTTTTCCAAGTTCCTTTCTTCTTCCACTTCTTCTTCTCTTGTATTTACCATTCTAAAATAATAAATCCAGTATCATATATATACTATGATGTTATTATAAATATTTTACAACCATATTCAGTATTCTATCCAACCTTTTGAATAACATGTCACCACACGTGCGTACGTACGGCTTACCGTCTCAACGTCGTGGTGTAATTGTTATTCAATATATTATTATTTGGATGGGTATAATAATAATGTTTAACTCATGTAAATAATAAATATAACATTTTAATGATTCTGTATATATGATATACCATCCATTTATATATTATTTTAATATCAAAATAATGATATTTTCGCTTGTGCGTACGTACGGACTACCGTCTCCACGAACGCGATGAGATTCATTCTCCATCGTATCCATTCAAGTATAACTATCATTTGATGATTTAAAAATGATTTTTAAGGACTTTATATCATTCTGGGTATGAATAAGATACAACATATCGATAACAAACATGACATATGTAACAAAACATATAAAAGAAAATGAGTAAGTTAACACCCGAAACGACGATAATTCTATGATATTATTAAAAATCAATGTTAAAAGGTCATATATGATATCATATTAATATATATGATTCTTTTATAATTTAATAACAATTATTTCACCATTATACAGGAGGTTAACCTACCCCAAACATGGAAAAGTAAAAGGTAATGGTTATTTCACAATCTCTTCATTATCCGAGGTTGTTTATACATAATAATCTATTGGGATCTCTTTATCATCCACATCCAGGTTTCGTAAAAATGTATTTCAAAACATTTTTACTATTTACAAGAATATGGGATAAAGTCATTTGTATTCCTGTTTGACTTTTTATAAGATGTTTATAAAGGAATCTTTCCGTCATTTTCCAAACAAGGTTCTTTTTAACCTTTTCGACAAAATTAAGGTAAGAATGTTTTTTTATCTTATACAGCGGGTGTGGCTATTTTCCACCGTTATAAAATCGTTGAAGATTCCCTTACAAGCTTATAAGAATATTTTCAAAGAAAATGTTTTATTTTATAAATATATGACTCTTAAATGATTTCAAAATAGAAAGATATATTTCTCTAGAAAGAGTTTTGATTTCATCTATGTCAACATTCTTTGATGGATTTTACGCTTATTTGAAGTTGATTTATTATGATACAAAACTTCTATATTGTATTTAAGGTTTTGTGATATGTTTGACTGTAGATGTGCTATTTTTATACCATTCATTGTTTATGGTGAAAGTATTGACATTTCGTATACTAGTTTTAATACGAATGTTTATGTTATGATTAAACCTTTTCATATGGGAATGCATTGGACTTAATATGTGACGGGTGGAGCCTGCTATAGCTCCTCGATGCATCGGTAGGTCTAATGAGACAAACTAGTGTCTTGGCACAAGGCCTTGGAAAAATCTTATTTGTAGTCTTGGCACAAGGCCTTGGCTATGTGGTTATGATAGTCTGGCATTATGCATTCCATAATTATGAAAGTGGTTATTGATTTTGCAAGTGATTATTCGATTAGTAGAATATCCTTGTGAATAAGTAAATGGCATTATTTCATTTTAATTTTTCCATACTATGTTAAAGTTCAAGTTTAAAAGGCTTTTGTTTTAGTTATACATTGCCTTAAATGTTTATTCTTATTTATGAAAGTTTCCTCTATATTTTTATCCTTACTGGAAATTTGATCTCACCCCTTTTCTATGTTTTATTTTTCCCAGGATGTGAAGAAGTCAGTTATGAATGACCTACAGGGATAGTATGTGGGGATATGAGTGTGGAATATGGAGACTATGTTGTTGTATTAGTTTTTCACTTTATGATGTAATGTAAAACTTTATGAATATATCTACTGTTTCCAAGGCTACTAAACCAATCGGTCCTTCGAGATTTGATCTTTCTTGTGATCATGCCAATATTATGTAATAATGCACCGACTCTGGGTAACTGGGGTCGGGGCGTTACAGTTGGTATCAGAGGAAGATTAGTACAAACCTTGGAAGCTAGATTTAGATAAACTCTGATTAGAGCGCGTAGACCTATGATGAACTTTGAGGATTAGTATAGAATAACTTCCTATAATATTGGTATTGTAGAGATTTTGTGAGTTTTCTGAGCAATACATCCATGTCTGGATACGAGCAGGTAGAGGCGGCTCTGGCATAGATGTACCTAGGGGTAAAACCCGAAAACACCTCTTTGATCTAGACTCGAACGAGAACTGTTGCACGACAACGGGCCTGCTGCACTCTTGGTTATGACACTCCTGTGGGATATGCTTATGATAACTCTCATTTTATTTAAAAATCATTATGAAGGGTTTATGAGTATATACTTCCTCAAAGGAAACATTTTTGTTATTATGGATTATATCCATTAATAGTTCAATTTATGTTAAGTGTTTTATAAGTATGGGATTATGTATTTTGATTCATAAACTGATGTATCTTATGCCATTGTTTCGAAATGGAGCCTAGTGGAAGAAATGGAAACCGTATCATTGCACGCACTCCATGTAGGGATTGCCCTCCTCCTCAAGATAATTATAGTGGAGCTAGTGATGCAACTTGTGTCGATCAGCTAATCACCACACTAGGACAACTTACTCAGGTTATGAATAATAACCTTACCTGTATGGAGTACCATGATCCACAGCGTGGAGGATCAATGTTAGATCGATTCATGAGGAAACAACAACCAACGTTCAATGGGAGTACAAATCCCTTAGTAGCTGAGAAATAGATAAATTCCATAGAGAAAATATTTCAGGCTTTGGGGAGTAGTGAAAGGGAAAAAGTTATCATGGCAGTTTACTGCCTCACTGGAGATGCTGGTCAATGGTGGTCATTGATTCAAAACACGAAGGAAGATGTTGAAGTATCAAATATGGAATGGAGGGAGTTCAAAGATCTGTTTTTAGAAAATTACTTTCCTCACGACCATCAAGCAGATATGGAAAGGCAATTTCTGAGTCTGAGACAGAAGGAGGATGAGAATTTCGCAAAGTATGAGGATAACTTTAAAAGGTTAGCAAGGTATGCTGGAGATTATATACGTAACCCAAGAAGTAATATTGATCATTTCATTTATGGGTTAAAACCATTTCTCCGTCTAGCATTAGTCTCACAATCCTTCTCGTCGTACGAAGACATTGTCTCATGTGCTATCAAGACCGAAAAGGAATTCTCTAAGTCTTATGACTTTAAAGAAAAACAAGAGAAGAAGAGACCTTCTGAACAATCTGGGAATGGAAATAAGTGGAAGAAGGGAAAGGTTGAATATCCTTATTGTGGTAAATGTGGGAAGAAACACCCCGGTACTTGTTTGAAGGGAATGGGAGTCTGTTACAAGTGTGGTGAAAAAGGCCACCAAGATCGTGATTGCAAGGGGAAGAAGGAAGCTACCAATGTTCAGTGCTACAATTGCAGGGAGATGGGACATTATGAAAATTAATGTCCTATGCGTCAGGAGAACTTACCTCAGAAAAGGCCAAGGGATCAAGGCCAAGCTTATGCTATCACTACTACTGAGGTAGAATCTCTGAAAGACGTGGTGGCAGGTAATTTAATGGTTTCCTCAATTTTAGAAAATGCATTATTTGATTCTGGATCATCGCATTATTTCATATCTTCCCAGTTTGCTAAGAAAATTAGATATTTCCAATTTGATTTAATAAGGGAGATGTCAGTTAAAACTCCTAAGGGAAGTATCATTGTAACAATGTTTTGTGAATCAGTCCCCATTAGGGCACATAAATGTTCTTTATCTGCTGATCTCATCGTCATACCTATGATTGAGTTTGATATAATCCTCGGTATGAACTGGATTTCAGACTATGATGCGAAGACTTATTGTAAGAAGAAAGAGGTTACGATTCTTGATGATAATGATAAAGAACACCTTATCATTAGAGCAGAATTGGCACCACTTAATTCTTATTTAGATCCACCCCCAGTAGCTCAACTAAATTCAATTATTAGGGAGGAAGATAATGAAATAACTTTGGGTGAGGAAAAGAATGTTCTAATAGAGGATGTACCTGTTGTGAATGAATTTGTAGACGTATTTCTGGACGATTTACCTAGACATCCTCCAGAACGATAAGTTGAGTTTTCCATTGATTTAATTCCTGGATCAATGCCTATATCGAAGACCCCTTATAAAATGGCCACTATAGAATTAGTTGAACTAAAGAAAAAACTAGAGGAATTGAGTAATAAGGGATTTATTCTCCCCAGTTTTTCTCCTTGGGGAGCCCTTGTTGTTTTTGTTAAAAAGAAAGATGGATCTATGAGGTTATGTATCGACTACAGGGAGATCAATGCTATAGCAATAAAGAGAAAGTTTCCCCTACGTCGCATTGATGATTTATTTGACCAACTGCATGGAGCTCAATACTTATCAAAGATTGACCTTCGATCTGGATACCATAAGTTGTGTGTGAAGAAGGAAGATATTCCGAAGACAGCATTTCGAACCAGGTACGGGCATTACGAGTTTACTGTAATGCCGTTTGGATTGACTAATGCACCCTCTGTATTCATGGATCTGATGAATAGAGTTTTCAAGGAGTATCTCGATGAATTCGTGGTAGTATTTATTGATGTTATCTTAGTATACTCCAAAAGCTACTAAGATCATGAAAATTACTTTCACATTATCTTGAAGACTCTGAGAAGGCATGAATTATATGGGAAGTTTAGCAAGTGTGAATTCTGGCTTCAGGAGATTTCTTTTCTTGGTCATATTGTCTCTAAAGATGGAATCTCTGTTGATCCTTCTAAGACAAAGGTGATCCATGAATGGCCAGCACCTATGAGTATAACTGAGGTACGTAGTTTTATTGGTTTGGCAGGTTATTATCGATGATTCGTCCAGAATTTTTCCCGATTGGCTAACCCATTAATGAAGCTCACACGTAAAGGGGTTAAATTTGTTTGGACAAAAGAGTTTGAAGAATGTTTCGAAGAACTGAAGAGAAGATTAGTCAATGCTCCTATATTGACTCTACCATAGGGGAATGATGGGTTCGTTATTTATAGTGATGCATCCAAGAAAGGACTTGGTTGTGTTCTTATGCATAATGATATGGTTATTGCCTATGCATCACGACAGTTGATAATTAATGAACAAAACTATCCTACCCATGATCTCGAGTTAGCAGCAGTGATCTTTGCTTTGAAGATATGGAGGCACTACCTCTATGGTGAAAAATGTGAGATTTATACTGATCACAAGAGTTTGAAGTATATTTTCTCACAAAATGAACTCAACATGAGGCAAAAGAAGATGGATTTAATTACTCAAGGATTATGATTGCACGATAAACTACCACCCGGGGAAGGCAAACAAGGTGGCAGATGCTTTGAGCAGAAAAGATCATGGAGTTTTGAACAATATGATAATTGAAAGGGATCTAATTTTCATGGATCTAGCGAAGATGGACATGGGAATAACCATGGAAGGAGAAACATCAATGCTTTTTCAAATGTTTTCCAAACCATCTTTACTAGAAAGGATTAAGAGTTCTCAGACCGATGATGAAGAATTTCAAAAGAAGATTAAAGCTGTGAATGATGGGAGACTAAGAGACTTTGTGTATGAAGATGGAATTTTGAAATTCGGGAAGAGACTTTGTGTTCCTAATATACTTGATCTAAAAAGGGAATTGCTGGATGATGCTCATAGTTCTAATTTCTCTATACACCCGGGAGCACCAAAATGTATAGAGATTTGAAGGAACATTTTTTTTGGACAATATGAAGAGGTAGATTTCTGATTTTGTGTCAAGATTTATGGTTTGTCAACAAGTGAACGTTGGAAGGAAACAGCCTGGAGGAGTCATGCAACCTCTTCTCATACCGGAGTGGAAATGAGACAATATTACGATGGACTTTGTTATGGGACTACCAAAGACTCCTAGAAGGAATGATGAAATATGGATTATTGTTGATCGTCTTACCAAGTCAGCACATTTTATTTCTATAAGAGAAGATCTACCACTAGAATGTCTAGCAAGACTATATATTAATGAGGTTGTGAGACTTAATGGAGTACCCGTGTCAATTGTTTCTGATCATGATCCCCGTTTTACTTCAAGATTCTTGAAAAGTATCCAGAAATCCCTGGATACTGAACATCATTTGAGCACTGCTTACCACCCTCAGACAGACGGACAATCAGAACGGACTATTCAAACCGTAGAAGACGTGTTGAGATCTTGATCAGCTGGCTTTCAGGGTATGTGGAATCAATATTTACCTCTGGTAGAATTTTCCTATAACAATAGCATTCATTCAAGTATTCAGATGGCACCATATGAAGCGTTATACGGAAAGAGATGTTGTACACCAACCTATTGGGATGACGTTGGTGAAAGAAAACTTGTAGGCCATGAACTGGTGGAGGAAATGATGGAAAAGGTGTAGGTAATCGAAAATCACATCAAAGAAGCTCAGAGTAGGCATAAGAGATTTGTCGATAATAGAAGGATGGATTTGGAATTTCAAGTTGGTGTTCATGTTTTCCTGATGGTATCTCCAGGGAAGGGAGTCATACGTTTTGGTAAGAAAAGAAAATTGAGTCCCAGGTACAACGGACCTTTTGAAATTCTAGAACGAATTGGGGTTGTATCTTACCGATTGGCAATGCCGCCAAGTCTCTCCAAAGTTCACGATGTGTTCCACGTGTCTCTGTTGAGGAAATACATGCCTGACCCAACGCATGTACTCACATACGAGGAATTAGAACTAGAACCCGATCTGTCTTATTGCGAAGAGCCTGTCAGTATTCTTGATACAAGAGAACAAGTACTGAGAAACCGGACGACGCGTCTGGTAAAAGTTTTGTGGAGAAACCATAAGATGGAAGATGCAATGTGGGAACCCGAGGAACTTATGATGAAGAACCACCCGAGTCTTTTCATGTGATAATTATTCAAGAAATTTCGAGGAAGAAATTATTTTAAGGATGGGATAATGTAAAATCCGAAACTTCTATGGTACACTTCTCTTTGAATAATGTAATAGCGTGTGTTGTACGCAACACCGAGTTCTAACACACCATAACCAATCAAACTAGCCGTTATGAATAGTAATACCTACTTTTTGAAATTATATATATTTTATTTTTTAAAATGGAATTCATTTTTGGATTCTTAATATCTAATTTAGCCTAAGGTGAAATTTTGGTACTTTTCGGATAACTTTAATATTTTGATGAATAGTGAAAATTACTAAATTTTAATTAAAAACAACTTTTTTAATAAAAATATTTAATAGTGATAAATTATAAATTTGAGTGGTTTTAAAGTATATTTATAATATATTTTTACCATTTAATATAATTTTGGTCATTGGACATAATTTTACAATTAAACCGGACATAAACAAGTGTCAATCTTTTGATAGTTTTTATCTCTTAAAAACACGCTTTTTGTTTTAACAACGGGAATTAATTTTAAATTAATTTCTACCACTTCTGTGTTTTGAATTTGAAAAAATGGATTCCATATTTGGAATCAGGATGTTCAAATTGTGTAAATAGGTAAATTTTATTTTTATACATTTTGAATAATTACTGAGGGAAATATTTTATTTACCATGGTTAAGGGTAAATCCGGTAAATAAGGGTTAAAAAATAATATTATAATAATACTAAATTACCCTAAAACGTGTCCTAGCCTTGTTGGTTGATACATGTTAGACCATAGTCATCTTTTGGTCGATTTAGGGACCCCATGGAGCCACTTGTAGGTGATAAGGACACTTTATTTTAATTAAGTTAAAATAAGTACAAAAATGACATAAGTATATATCGTTTAGAAAAACAATTTTTACATCGGGTTATATATGTTGATGTTTCATCTATAAATATTCCTTATAAAGATAAAAAAAATTACTACATGATGATATTTTATTTATAATTTTTAGAGATTATATAATTTAATTTATTTTTGACACAATGATGATGGAGTTATTACCATAATAGTAAAAATTTAAAATAACTAATATAATAAATACCCAAATAAATATAATTTGAGACTTTTTACGAACTAAACTAATTTTCTTGGGTAATATGACATATTAGTATTTCTTTAGTTAACTTATTTAGAAGTAATCATTCTTTTATAAGTTTAAAAAAATCAACTATTGAATAGTGTCAAAATTGACATAAAAGAGTTTTTAAAACAAATATTATATTATTAATTGATATTAAATTCCTAAATATATACGGTTCGTCCAAGAGACTTATATTATGATATTTTTATCATTAATAGACCACTTGGGGGTCTCTTAGATGTTTATGTTAAGTTTATTAACCATATAATATAAAAATACAAAGAGACATTCTAAAAGTGAAACTAATTAACTTAGAGTTAATACTTAAAGATAAGGTTAATATAAGTACCCAATCCTGTCTAAATAATATTTGTTGAGTTGTTTTCGACCTATCCCCACATTAAACTTTTAATAATCAACTTTGGAGCCATTAGAAACCGAATATGACTTTATTATAAATAAATATTTCTAGCTTTTCCAAAGGTGCCTCTCACCCCTCTTATAAAAGGGCACTCCTCCTTTTCATTTCTTCACACCTTCAAAGCCTTTTGGTTCGGCCAAACTCTGCCCAAATACTCTCCCAACTTCCCTCACTACAACCTAGAGGCCATAGTTTGATCAGAAAGCCAACTTATGGATCCATTTTGATCAAATCAAAAGGAAGAACCCGAAGAAAAGGTAACGATTTCACCACCCTTTTCCAAGTTCCTTTCTTCTTCCACTACTTCTTCCATTGTTTTTACCATTATAAAATAATAACTCCAATATCATATATATACTGTGATGTTATTATAAATATGGTACAACCATATTCAGTATTCTATCCACCCTTTTGAATAACATGTCACCATACGTGTGTACGTACGGCTTACCGTCTCCATGTCGTGGTGTAATTGTTATTCAATATATTATTATTTGGATGGGTATAATAATAATGTGTAACTCATGTAAATAATAAATATAAAATGTTAATGATTCTGTATATATGATATACCATCCATTTATATATTATTTTAATATCAAAAGAATGATATTGTAACTCGTGCGTACGTACGGACTACCGTCTCCACGAACGTGATGAGATTCATTCTCCATCGTATCCATTCAAGTATAATTATCAATTGATGATTTAAAAATGATGTTTAAGGACTTGATATCATTATGGATATGAATAAGATACAACCTATCCATAACAAACACGGCTTATGTAACAAAACATATAAAAGAAAATGAGTAAGTTAACACCTGAAACGACGATAAGTCTAAGATATTATTAACAAATCAATGTTAAAAGGTCATATATGATATCATATTAATATATATGATTCTTATACAATTTAATAACAATTATTTCACCATTATACAGGAGGTTAACCTACCCCAACCAAGGAAAAGTACAAGGTAAGGGTTATTTCACAATCTCTTCATTATCCAATGTTGTTTATACGTAATAATCTACTGGGATCTCTTTATCATCCACATCCATGTTTCTTAAAAATGTATTTCAAAACATTTTTAATATTTACAAGAATATGGGTTAAAGTCATTTATACCATTGTTTTACTTTTTATAAGATGTTTATAAAGTAATCTTTCCGTATTTTTCCAAACAAGGTGCTTTTTAACCTTTTCGACAAAATTAAGGTAAGAATGTTTTTTTAACTTATACAGCGGCTGCGGCTATTTTCCACCGTTATAAAATCGTCGAATATTCCCTTACAAGCTTATAATAATATTTTCAAAGAAAATATTTTATTTTATTAATATATGACTCTTAAATGATTTCAAAATAGAAAAAGATATTTATCTGGAAAGTGTTTTGATTTCATCTATGTCAACATCCTTTGATGGATTTTACGCTTATTTGAAGTTGAGTTATTATGATACAAAACTTCTATATTGTATTGAAGGTTTTGTGATATGTTTGACTGTGGATGTGCTATTTTTATACCATTCATATTTTATGGTGATAGTATTGACATTTCATATGCTAGTTTTAATACGAATGTTTATGTTATGTTTAAACCTTTTCATATGGGAATGCATTGGACTTAATATGTGACGGGTGGAGCCCGCTATAGCTCCTCGATGCATCGGTAGGTCTCATGAGACAAACTAATGTCTTGGCACAATGCCTTGGAAAAATATTATTTGTAGTCTTGGCACGAGGCCTTGGCTATGTGGTTATGATAGTCTGGCATTATGCATTCCATCATTATGAAAGTGGTTATTGATATTGCATGTGATTATTCGATTAGTAGAATATCCATGTGAATAACTAAATGGCATTATTTCATTTTACTTTTGCCATACTATGATGAAGTTCAAGTTTAAAAGGGTTTTTTTAGTTATACATTGCCTTAAATGTTTATTCTTATTTATGAATGTTTCCGCTATATTGTGATCCTTACTGGGCATTTGAGCTCACCCCTTTTCTATGTTTTATTTTTCCCAGGATTTGAAGAAGTAAGTTATGAATGACCTGTAGGGATAGTATGTGGGGATATGAGTGTGGAATATGGAGACTATGTTGTTGTCGTAGTTTTTTACTTAATGATTTAATGTAAAAATTTATGAATATATCTAGTGTTTCTAGGGCTACTAAACCAATCGGTCTTTCGAGATATGATCTTTCTTGTGATCCTGCCAATGTTATGTAATAATGCACCGACTCTGGGTAACTGGGGTCGGGGCGTTATAGAAACCATAAAGGCGTGCTATAAATGGAAAATACAGAAGCATAAATAAAACATAAACATAATATATATCATATGTAAATACAGTTCCATCGTAATGGCCACCATGAGAGGCGGTAGGAGATAATCAAACAATGATCGTTTCGTGAGGAGTTTGTTTTCCATCCACATAAACATTATGTTCATCACCCCTTAGATGGAGGTGTGTGTATGTGTAGTTCGAATCCTTCTCATAAAAACATCCTAGTATATTTTGGATACTGGTTTTGTTACAAAAGAAAGGAATAAAAATATTTTAGGGGTTGGAGAAGTAAAATAAAACAAAACAATTTAAGAGAAACCATTAATTTTAATTTGGGTATCTTACTTTGGTTGGAAACAAAAGGACTTATTGAAGTGCCTTCATCCTAAATTAAGGCTTCTAAGAGGAATCGAGGGATTTAGGGAGCTTAATTGGGAAGTTTTTTGATTAGCCAAATGGCTTGAGAGGTGTGGGGAATTGGTTAGAGGTGGTCTCCTTTTATAAGGGAGAGGAGGGGATCTTTTGGAAAGTGTGAAAATATTATTTTATAATATAATTATATTAGGTTTATAAAGGTCCAAAATTCATTATAGTAGAAGATAAGATGGCTCATGGTCAAAATATAATAAGCCAATAAGAATTGGACAAGTTTTGGATAATATTTTAATCATTATAATCTTATTTATTTAAATCATTTATTAATGAGGTAAATACTACATCATTATTTTGTCATAAATAAATTAATTAATATGATGTATAAAAATTATAAAAAAAACACTACCATTTAGGAAATGTTTTTATCTTTACAATTAATATTTATAGTATAAAAGATAAATTACATAACCCATATTAAAAATAAGTTACTAAAAGATATTTGCTTTTTCTATTTTTGCCTTTACTATAAGTAAATTAATCTAAATTGTCATTTTCACTCCCAAGTGGCTCAATGGGGTCCCAAAATCTACCCAAATATGAAAATGGTCGTTAATGACTCAACTAATATGGTTTTAACAAGTTTTAAGGTAATTTTAAGTTATTATAATTTTCTTTTAACCTTGAATTTCCCTTTTTACCATTAACCGGTAAATAAAAGTCAAAAGTTACTATTCAACAAAATATTATTTTCATCTTAGTGAACCACATATTACTTCATTATAACAACAATGAATGTCGTATTTTTAAAATTCAATTCACAGAAGTGGTAAAATTTCATATAAATGAGAAAGTCAGTTTTTAACTACCACTACATGGTTTCACTATTCATAAAAAATTGATGTTTTTCAGAAAAATACCAAAATTTATTCCTAAGATATATTTGATATTACGAATTCAAAATTGATTTCTATTTTTACAAATACAAAACATAGAAGTGAAATTAATTAATTTTAAAAATAATTCTCGTTATCAAAACAAATAACGTGTTTTTAGGAAACAATAACTATCAAAAGATTGATACTTGGTTATGTCCAATTTCAAAGTGAAATTAACTACAATGACCAATATTGGATTAAATGGTAAAAATATATTTTAATTTCACATTAAATCCAATTAATAAGTTAATATAACCATATAAATATATTATATTAAAAGGAACCTGTGAATTAAAATACAATATTTTTCACTAATCATTAAAAAACGAACTTTATCAGAAAAATTCCAAAAAAATTACAAAAAGTAAATTTTGATGTCCCCATTATAAAGAAGGATTTTATTTAGTCATATATAATGTATTAAAGTAACCAAAACTATATTTATGGAGGGTAATCCTTTAGAAGGTGATAAATCGTCCTTTTAATGTAAATATTTTAGTTAGTTTTGTTCATTCCCACCAATACAATGGCTAGGATTTAACTACCATTTAAAATAATAATATTACATTATTAGTGTGCAACGTAAGATTCCAATGAAACCCATTGTTAAATATCTGGTACGCTATCGAACATAGCAACCCCTTTAAAATAAAATTAATATTTAATTCACAAATATTAATAAATATGAAATATGTCTTATTCTTCATTTACCTGGGAAGTTACATCCTTCCCCCTTTTGGAAATTGCATCCTCACAATTTTTATTCACTTATCAAAATAAGTGGGGGTATTTATCCCTCGTAGAATTTTCATATTCCCACATTTCCACTTCAACCATATGGTTTTTTCACAAAACCTTTACATGGTGAATTACCTTATTCCACAACACTTTCTCAATACGGTCAACAATCTGGACTGGTTGTTCTTCATAAGAGAGATTCTCTTTCAACTGAACTATCTCTGGGCTCAACACATGAGATGCATCTGTTATATACTTTCTCAACATCGAAACATGAAAAACATTGTGTACTGGGGATAAACATGGAGGTAATGCCACTCTATATGCAACTGATACATCATTCTCCAGAATTCCATAAGGTTCAATGAACATCAGACTCAACTTTCCCTTATTACCAAAACGCATCACACTTTTCCATGGAGAAACATTGAGAAAGACATGATCACCTACCACAAAAGAAGGATCCTTCCTCCGGATACCTGAATAACTTTTCTGCCATCTCTGAGCTGTTCTCATGTGATTCTAAATGAACTGAACTTTCTCTGCCATCTCTTCTTCGAATTTTGGTCCCATCAACTTCCTTTCACCTACTTAATCCCAAAAATCTAGAGTTCGACAACGATTTTCATATAAATCCTCAAACGGAGCCATCTTTATAATAGAATGAAAACTGTTATTATATGAAAATTCAACCAAATAAAGATGTTGGTCCCAACTTCCCTGGAAATACATCGAACAAGAACGTAACATATCATCCAAGGTCTGAATTTTTCAATCTGACTGCCCATCTGATTGAGGATGAAAAGATATACTAAAATTTAATTCAGTACCCAATGACTTCTGAAGGCATTTCCAAAAGTTATTAGTAAACCTGGGATCACAATCAGATACATTGGAGAGGGGAACACCATGCAACCTGACTCTCTCTTTAACATACAACAGAGAAATTTGATCTAAAGACAAAGTATCTCTAATAGGATGGAAATGATCTAATTTAGTCAGTCAATCAACTATATAACATATTTTATTTTTACCTCAAGATGTCTTTGGTAATTCCACAATGAAGTACATGGATATATTTATCCACTTCCATTCTAGAACCAGTAAAAGTTGAAGTATTCCTTTCAGTAACTGTCACTCTGCTTTAACCTGCTGACAATTCAAACACATCATAGTAAAATCAGCAATATCTATTTTCATTCCATCCCACCAGTAATACTCTCGAAGATCTCTGTACATCTTAGTACTTCCAGGATGAACTAAAAACGGGGAACTATGAGCTTCACATAGCAACTCATTCTTCAACTGTGAATCATAAGGCACACATAATCTCTTCCCAAATCTAAAAGCACAATCATTATCAACGTTAAAATCAAATAACATACCCTTCTAAACCAACTCTACCTTTTTTTCAACTCATTGTCTTCTTTCTACACATGCTTAATTCTGTCTGATAGAGATGATTTCATTGACACCTGAAACAAAACAGAATAATATCCTTCACCAACAACATCTATGCCTAATTTTATCAAATAAAAAACAAAAGGATCTCGTTCCAAACATAACATGGTTAATGAAGCATTGCGTTTTCGACTCAAAGCATCAGCCACTTTATTTTCATTTCCCGGATGGTAATGGATGGTGCAATCATAATCCTGGATTAATTCCAACCATCTCCACTTTCTCATGTTCAATTTTTTTGAGTGAATATATACCTTAAAATTTTTTGATGAGTATATATTTCACACTTTACTAAATAAAAATGATGCCCCCAAATTTTTAAAGCAAAAACAATAGAAGATAATTACAAATCTTGTGTAGGGTAATTTGACTCATGAGGTTTCAACTAACGTGAAGCATAAGAAATTTCCTGATCATTTTGCATTAGGATACAACCAAGTCCTTTCAATGAAGAATCACTATAGATAACAAACTCAGCATTTCTGGATGACATTTCCAAAACTAGAGAATTCACCAATCTTCTTTTAAATTCTTGAAAACAATAATCACATTATTTTGTCCAGATGAACTTAACACCTTTTTGAGTTAACATAGTCATTGGACTTGATAGCCATGAAAAATTTTCAACAAACCTCCTGTAATAACCTTCCAAACCAAGAAAACTATGAATCTCGTTTATATTTGTACTCTTGGCCATTCTTCAACAACTATTGTTTTGGAAGGATCAAAAGTTCTTCCATTTTTTGAAACAATTTGACCAAGGAAAGAAATTTATTGTTACCAAAAAACACACTTTCTGAATTTCCCATAATGTTTCTTTTCTGTTACGGTTTGAAAGGAAACCGTTAAATGACTTTGATGCTACTCATTACACTCAGAATAAATCAAAATATCATCAATAAACACAACCACCATTTATCACCTGATTCAATTGAGTCATCACTGTAGTAAACTGCTCAATTATAATTCCGACCATCTCTGGTTGCTAATTTGGAAGGTCATTTCCTCTGTATGCATTCATATAAAATATACTCTGTTTCCTTTATGGAAAAGAATTATTAACACATACATATCTTATACAATGCAACATGATAATATTTAAATGCTATATTATTTCAATATTAACATAAATTACTTTATGGATATTAATTTAACAATATCCTAACTCATATGTTGTCAAAACTAACCTATGACACCAACTATAAGGACCAGACCATAAACCTTACATAATTTGGAATTAAATGAATAATTTACATTGAGGATCTTTTTTGGTTTAGAGTTTTAGAGAATTAGGACATAACTATTACATTTTAGAAGATTACAAAGTAGACATTTCTACAGAGTTTCCATTTTTTTCACAAAACATGAACTCTTGAAAAAAAAGAGTCATGTCTAGTTCCATGTTTATGATAGCATGACTTTTCCTTGATCCCATCCTTGATCCTATTACACATTATGTCTTATGGAAAACATTTGAAAAACATGGGATGAGCATTAAAATCTTAGTAAGGGATACACCAAGAAAGAAAACTGTTATTTTTTCAAAACAACATTTAAACCATGAATACTTTAACATAAGTAATACTTTTCACCATTATGAAGTAGTAAATACTCTTCACTGAATAAAAGATTATTACTTACAATTTTTTGTAACCTAAACATTTCCACAAAACCCATGTAAAGAACAAATAATATATTAAGATAACTTGGGA
The DNA here is from genome assembly GCA_963277665.1 of Viscum album. NCBI lineage: Eukaryota > Viridiplantae > Streptophyta > Magnoliopsida > Santalales > Viscaceae > Viscum > Viscum album. The sequence continues at coordinate 154,020,677 of OY728166.1, read as the reverse complement.
CATAAACATACTTAAATGGAATAACCATACGGTTGACTTCCACGCATGTCACTAAATGGAGTAGCCATACGACCGACTTCCATACCCAATGCATTTGAGGTTATAACATAACCACCCATCCTGGTATTCACGAAACCAACCATCATTTGGTTTATCATGCAACCACATGTCAAATCTCCAAGTACCATTATACAATCATAAGAATGAAAACAAATATAACAGAAAGAAAAACCTTTCCACATTTCAATCACAAAATATCACTTAAATATATTGACAAAACATATCCATTATCAAATCCATTTTCAATACCAAAATAAATAAAATATTATAGAGTATTTATTTTCTTTTAAAAACAGTATGGATTGTTGAGGAATCCAAATATCAAATAATACTCGTGGTGGCGGATAAGGTCGTTGTCACCGCTTACGTTAAAAGAACAATCATTTTTTCATTTATTAACACGCTTTGTAGAAAAATATTCCCTTTGAAAAGTCAAGGGTGTTTATATAGTGTATAAAAAAAAGTCATGTATTAAAACAAAATATGCCTCAATGAAAGGATATTGAGGTGAAGTCCCTTACCTCTTGTCCGACTTGACTCGTTCATTCTTTAATATCCTGAATAATAAACTAAAGTTAATTTATACTTACTTAAGAACCTTTTTTAAGTTTATTATTCCTTTTATATCACTTATAACCATGTTATAAACATTATGTATTCATTTAAGTTAATAATGTTTGTTTTTTCGATATTTGACACTTGAGTCAAATATGAAAACCATATATTACAAGTTGTCCATGTGGTCAATAGTCCATTATATCCAGAATGGTATTCATTATTTAGATATCATATATATCATATATATCCAGTATATACATGTATTTATAATAGTACATAACATTTAGAGGTAATAAATGAACTGCACCGTTCATGGAGACGGTAAGTCATACGTACGCATGAACGCTACTTTCATTTATATTTCTAATTTTAATGAAAATAAAACACAATGATACATAGGTATATTATAATTCCAGTATAATATCATATATAATAGCATTAAATCCATCCTTTATACATCCAATATATGGCATTAACGAGTCACATCACTATGAGGGGGCGGTAGTCCGCATTTCCTCAAATGAGATTATTGTATTTACACACTATGGAAACCATAAAGGCTTGATATAAATGGAAAATACAGAAGAATAATGAAAACATTAACATAATATATATTATATGTTAATACATTGCCATCATAATGGGCACCATGAGATGCGGTAGGATATAATCGAACAATCATCATTTCGTGAGGCGTTGGTTTTCCATCTACAGAAATATTATGTTCTTCATCCATTTGATTGAGTTGTGTGTTTTTGTAGTTTGAATACTTCTCATAAAAACATCATAGAATATTGAGGATACTGGTATTTTTACAAAATAAAGGAATAAAAATATTTTATGGGTTTGATAAGTAAAATAAAAGAAAACCATTTAAGAGAAACTGTTACTTTTAATTTGGGTAACTTCCTTTGGATTGAACCAAAATGACTTATTGATGTGCCTTCTGCCTAAACTAAGGCTTATAAGAGGAGGAGAGGGATGTTAGTAGATTAATTGGGCAGTGTTTGGATGAGACAAATGGTTTGAGAGGTGTGAGGAATTGGTTATAAGTGGTCTCCTTTTATAAGGGAGAGGAGGGGCTCTTTAGGAAAGTGTGAAAATATTATTTTATAATATAATTATATTTGGTTTCTAAAGGTCAAAAATTAATTATATTCAAAGATAAGATGACTCATGGTAGAAATATAATCATATAATAAGAATTGGACAGGTTTTGGATAATATTTTAATCATTTTAACCATATTTATTTAAATCATTTGTTAAATAGGTAAATACTTCATCATTATTTTGTCATAAATAATTTAAATTATTTGATGTATAAAAATTATAAAAAATTACTAAAATTTAGGAAATATTTTTAGATTTCCAATGAAAATTTATTGTTGAAATGATTATTTACATAACCACTTGTAATAATTAATTTACTAAAAGATATTTTCTTTTGTCATTTTTGCTTTTACTTTAAGTTAATTAATCTAAATTGTCATTTTCACTCCCAAGTGGCTCAATGGGGTCCCCAAATGGACCAAAAGATGCCCATGGTCATTAATGACTCGACCAATATTGTTTGGACAAGTTTTAAGGTAATTTTGAGTTATTATAATAATCTTTTGACCTTGAATTACCCTATTTACCTTTAACCGAGGTAAATAAAAGTCAAAATTTACTATTCACCAAAAAAATTATTTTCATCTTAATGAACAAAATTTTAATTCTTGATAACAACCCTGTTTTTAGAATTTTTGTAATTCAATTCATAGAAATGGAAAATTTCATTTAAATGAAAAATTCAGTTTTTTAACTACCACTAAGTGGTTTCACAATTCCTCAAAAATTAATGTTTTTCAGAAAAATACCAAAAATTCAGCCTAAGCTATATTTGATATTCCGAATTCAAAATTGATGTATATTTTTAAAAATTCAAAACATAGAAGTGGAATTAATTAATTTTAAAATTAATTCCTGTTACCAAAAAAAATAACATGTTTTTTGGAAACAATAACTATCAAATGATTGATACTTGTTTATGTCCATTTTCAATTTGAAATTCATTCTAATGACCAATATTGGATTACATGGTTTAAATATATTTTAATTTCACATTAAAACCAATTAAAAATATTATATAATCATATAACTAAATTAGATTAAAAGGATCTTTGGAATTAAAATACATTGTTTTTCACTATTCATTAAAAATGAACTTTATCTGGAAAATTCCAAAAAATTAAACAAAGTAAATTTTGATGTCCCAATTATAAATAAGGATTTTATTTGGTCATATAGAATGTATTAAAGTAAGAAAAACTATATTTAAGGTGGGTTCACCATTAAAAGGCGATAAAACGTCCTTTTAATGTAAATTGTGCTTAAAATTAGATTCAGTCACATTTTAAGTCTCTAATTTTTTTTAGATAAATTTAATTATATTTAACAAACTTTTATAATCATATTTTAGTTAGTTTTGTTCATTCAGCTAATAAAATAGCTAGGTGTTAACTACCATTTAAAATAATAATATTATATTATTAGTGTGCAACGTAAGATTCCAAAGAAACACGTTGTGGCGTATCGGGTACTCTATCGAACATATAAACCATTTTAAAGTATAATTTATATTTAATTAACAAATATTAATAAATATTAAATATATCTTATTCTTCATTTACCTGGGATGTTACAGGGAAGTCATGTTGCGCCTCTGGGAGGGGAAAATGGAGGGTGCACACAGGGTTCTACAGGGAGAGGTAGAGGGGTCCAAGGGGTGTATGGGTGCGGTGCGTAGGAACAGGGATGGTGGGGGCACCAAGGGATTAGGTTAGGGTCTCATTTATCTTCATTTTTAATAATAATAACAACAATAATAAAACTATAAATAAAAAATAATAAAATGACCATAGTAAATATGATAATAATAATAATTATTAATAACAATAAAATAATAAATATTGATAATAATATTAATAAGAACAATAAACATAAATAAAATAAATGTTATAATAATATGAATAATATAAAAAACCAAATAAAACAAAAATAATAATAATAACAATAATAACAACCCGTAAAAGTATTATTAATTACATAATAACATTATTATTATTTTCACAACCTAAACATTTAACATGAATTGTATATAGAAAACATTACTTGTTTTAATCGTTAGATATTATCACAGATACTCAGGCTAATGACGTGACTACTTCTTGTTGTGTGGTGACTGCGCATGCGTCCGAAACCCATGAAAAATATTAAATGTCAAAAAATTTAATCTGGGACCCAGCCTGGTCCTTGGCGCGAGGACCTGGATCCAAGTAATACTAAAATAAAAAGTAAATAAAAATTCGAGGTGTGAAAATTCTCCCCACCACAGACACTTTCTGCCCCCAGAAAGTCACCCAGCCAAACAATAGATAAAACAAGAGACCATACCTGGTTGAAACTGATAGAAACCAAAATATAAGAAAACTGGAGAACACGAGAGTGTTCTCCCCACCAAAATAATTCAACTAGGGAAAAACATTAACACCCAAACATATCACCCTTGGAGGGGAGGGACACGAGAACTCCCAACCAATCAAAAATAACTTTTATAGCACAAGCGAAATAACACCTTCACTAAAAATTGGAACTCTCGACCTAGATCAAAACCCCCTAACACTATTGTAAAACCTCCGAGAAGAACATGATCCCAATAGTGAACCTGAGTAAAAATACAAGTCTTAACTCCTTCATAGGAACTTACATCTCCAAATGAACACTGCTTAACCAATATTGACCCAAACAAGGGCCGAACAACTTTTAAGAAAATTGCACGATTTAGATAACTATAGTTAGACAAACAAAACTGTTCGATTATAATTTAAAATGTCTACTATATCTAGATGATGAAACAATGAACATACAACTACGGTAAAACTTTAACAATAGAAAATGAAAGTAAGAAAAGACTTTATATGTTCCACTTCCAACATAAAACACAAAACCCAAGATGAGGATTCACACCCCCGGAAACTCCTTACTGCACGTGAGATTCACCCCAAGACCAATAGATGGGGCTCTGATAACTGAAGCATCTCCAGCCTAATAGTCAGGTACAATAATCCTTCATCCACAATATATTCTTCAGGAGAAACTTCCTTCAGAACTTCTCTAGATGGCTCATACATCCGTAATGATAACACGTCTTCGAAGGGATGCGACATGACAACCTCACGTGCCCAAACCAGACACACAGGAGGCACACCAATAAATGTTCTGACAAACTGGAAGCCAGAACCACTACATAAGAATTTTTAGAAATAGATCCCTCTAGCACACACTGCTCGCTAGATGGGGAACCTTCGCGGGAAGCTGGATACTTTGGATTTCCAACTATCTGTGGTCCAGAGACCAACTAAGCTAAAAACGCCTCATCCACCAACTTCTCAAAACGATGGTCCCTAGAAAAGAGGACCATATCCTTGATCTCTGGGCAAAGACCCCCAATGAAGACAGTAGTCTTTATTGACCCCTATGATTCTAATTCCGGATAAAATGACAAAAGCTCTTTGAAATGGTCAACATATGCCTTCACCGTCTGTTGGACTTGTTGAATATGCATGAGATGTTCCCTTTTCTTCGTCTTCACATCTTCGGGAATAAACCATCAGATGATGATGGACTTAAAGACATAACACGTCATCCCAACTTGCATTGATGATGGTGTGGGAAACACTTGTTCGTCCAGGGCTGGACCTTCAAAAATGCCCAAAATGACACGCACTCTGATGGCTTCGAATGTTCCCAATGTCCTAAAGGCACACTCGACCTATTCAAACAAGATAACTACCTTTAAAAAACCCTATCATCGTTAAGTACAGACATTGTCTGAGAAGGACCAAAAACTGGGAATGACTTATAAAAAACTCTGGGGACCTTTCTAGGTGGAATTTTCTGAACAAAATATAAAACAAAGATCCAATATCAATATCAAGACGAAGAAATATCAATGTATCAATTTTCATCCAAAAACATATAACTCAAAAACCAAACAAATACCAACAGAACACAAATTTGTTTTTTCACTTTAGATTTCATAATCACCTTTCTTCAGGGCCACTTCCCAAAAACCATACCCACTTTTCAAACCAAATTCAATTTTCCCAAAATCATTTCCCTTTTTAAATTCACTTTAGAAAAATACGGACAAGCCTTTAATTCCAAGTGCACACCATAATAATCCCATGAACCATTGCACATGTCTTCATTTGATTCGATCCGTACACACCAATATGCACTTCTCATGCATTCCCTCACATGTGAAAAAATTCATAATGTGTACCTGAGGTTGCACTCAAACCATATCTCTACCAGTTCCAAGAAAACACCGGATTTTTAGACAAAGAGATTTCAGTTTTAAAACAAATACATTTAACAAATTTAAATCCCTTTAAAATAAATTGTCCTCATTTCAAAAACCTTTTTTTTCATTTTCAACAGTGCACTTACACCCACAAGAACCAAGACAATCCACAACATGCATCAAATTACTGAAGTGAGGGACTAGTAGTCATGCTTAACCTGGAGACATGGTAGTGGGCCATGCCCCAAGAAAGCACCAAAAACTAAGAGGAACTTAAACCGTGTACTAGGACTCCACATGGGTCACTACACCATGTAAAATCACAATGTAACATCGTTTTGCCTCTGTTGTCATCCCATAATCCAAAACAAATATGAAAGAGACAAGAAATCAATTCATAGACTACCCCTGGCGACTCGAGGTTTGGAACGAGTGAGGGTTCATGACGTCCTTCCCATACCTACCTATCGATTCTCGACAGTCCTAATATCCATCTACCGGACATCCCAAATAACAAGGGCCCCAATGATTCCATTTTTTCATGAACAAACCTGGGTCGACCCAGAACCGGTCACCTGAGCAGGCCTGCGACATGGCCCGAGGGGCGTTCCCGATCCCCACAGGCTGGTAACTAGTGTCGGGCATCAAAACCAAACAAGAGGGAACGATTTCACCTAGTGAAAATAAATAAAGAAGTGGAAAAAGTAGAATAATGCAAATTAAACAACACGAAAAGAAAGAATGATCAACCACAAAAAACTAACCTGACCACGACCAAAACTCCTCGCGACTCTGAGAGTCGCTCACTAGTCCACAACCTACTCTCACCCACATCATGAAAACTCAACTCAAACCTACAAAAAAACTAAAAACAAGAAAAAACTATATGCGTGAATATTAAAACTCATTAGGTGGCCCGAAATAATTCTATTCCCAAAGCACATACAATTAAATAAATAATTTATTTTTCTAGGTTTGAACTAAAGTATACAAGATATGGGTTTCCACACACACTTTCATTTCTAAAAAAAGTATCAATACATTTCCCTTTTTGAATAAAAAAACCAGTTTGATGTTTTAAGGAAACATGTGTAGTGAATTTTAAAATCATTTTCGAAAACAATTTAGCAATTTAAATTTCAGTTAGTAAAAAGGGAAAACCACACCACACACAACAGACATTAAGGGAAATAGAAAAAATTGAAACACAAGGGCCAGCTACCGAACTATACCTCTCAACCATCCTCCACATAGAAATAAACACTAAATGAAACATGGGTCAAACCAATGAGATCGTGAACAATACAGAACATACCATACATGTGACTCATCCTGAAAGCATGCTCTAACTCAATGACGTCATAACTCCCTAACGCTCGGTATATCCCAACAAGGCCTAAGAGAGGGGCCCAATCCCCATAGTATCTATAACACTGTATTCCCCTACAATGGGGCCACTAGCCAGTGTGAAATCTAAAATAGTACAGAAATCGTTATCAGAAGATTCACTCACTATGCCAGGTTCCCATGTCCACACAAGCAATAAAAATGGGTGCGTCAACAATGTAAATCAATCAGTCACAATTCACAAACATCACATACTACTCACAAAATCATTGCACACCAAAGACAACCCCAGAGTGGGGTTTCCAAAATAATTTATTTTATTAAAGTTCCAAACGAGCCTTCACCAATTTTAAATAAAAACATCATTTCTTGAGAAAACCCAAAACACTTTTTCAGAAGAAATCATTTACCTTTAAAATTAGAACTACATTTGAAATTCTTTGAATTATGTTTAAAGGAAAAACGAAAATTCTTTCAAAACTGGGTGTCTGGTCATCATGAAAATCTTTCAAGTGTCGTGTATAAAATTGACGTCTCTTTTTACACCAAATAATCATTTAAAAATTAATTATCTTATATTATTTATCATTTTTTTAAATTACTAAAACATAAAGCAATTTATAAATTCTAAATTTTAGGGTGAGTGGAATGGGGGACCTACATCAATTTGCAGCTCGGGCATGATGACGTGACCCGCCTCGCAAAGGCGTGCAAGCACACACAAGACGATGATCATATTATCGAGGTTTCCTCATCGAAACGCTACAAAAACTGCACAAAAAACTAAAAACACATAGACATGGACTTTAAATGATCCAAATGAACAAACAACGCAAAATAACCAGCTCAACATGTTTTGAAAATATCACATCCAAAACATGTATCAAAACACAACCAAACTCTATATTAGAATCCAATCAGGACCTTTAGACACACTAACTTTTCAAACATCATACATACCACATGATTAAATCAATAAACCATTTGAATAATTCATAAAACATCTACAAAAGGTGAAACCTATGTTCACATCAAACCATGCTCAGTTTCACATAAGAAAAAAAATTTAAATAATACACACAACATCATCGCACAAAAACATGACTTGCACCTAACAACCAACCCATAAAACATTTTATAAAATAACACACCCGTTTTCACACAAAAAACAACTTCTCTTTCCATTAAAAATTATGTTCCCAACACTTAAACATGTTTACCACCATAAAAATACAATTCAAACCCAATAAGAAATTGATTAAACACTTCTATAAAATAACAAAAACAAAACCAAAATGAAAAACACACCCTTTCTAACAGAAAATACAATTTCATCACCCCTGCATGCCAAATCATTTGTATAGCACATTTCACACATTCCAAACACTCTTAAAACCCTCTTCTTTGAGATATTACATCACAAAACACATAAAAACATAACAATTTCATTCACTAGGAGTCCATTTTCAAACAATGAGCTCCCAAACAAATTCAAAACATCTAATTCACCACAAAATAAAAAAACACATTTATAGATTTAAACAAACTTGAAATCTTCAAAGAATATTGACCAATTTATTTTCAGAGGCACGAATCAAGTAAATGAATTAATTGAAATCATTAAAACAATATATGGACTAATTCAGAAAGAAAAAAATGGATTTTCCAACCTCAAGAACGTGTAAAAGTGATTTGACTTCAATAAAGGAAAAACCACACCCCACAGACTACATTCACCCACTAATCAATAAGAATAATGGGTGAATTACAATTCAAGGTATTAAAGTTTGGTTAAATTGATAAAAAAAACTATAAGAAAAAGAAAATATATTGATAAGGGCCTGTATTGTTGTGAATATGCCATAGGGTGGCGATCGGGATGCGGCGTAAGGGGGCGGTAGGGCGCTGGAGTAGGAAGGGGGGTGTAAGGTGGCTGGGTGCCACATTGCGGTAGAGAGAGTAGGGAGGCGGGAGTCAGGTGCGCTGCTGCCTACCGGAACATGGAGGGTCGGACTACTGGCGGCGCTATGCATGGAGATCCAGGAAAAGGACAACATGTGCGGAGGAGAAAACCAGGAGTCGGAGGCATAGGAAGGCAGAGATTTAAGAGGAAACAGGGAGCAGTTCTTTGGGTGAGTTCCGCAGGGGGTTCTGAATGGACATGGGATGGCGTAATAGATTGGAAGAGCGGGGAAGTGTAGCGAGGGACGATGGAGAACTGCTAAATTTCACCACTAGAAGAAGGGGGTGGGAAGACCTGTTGTACCATTGGAGGGAAAAAATGAGGGCACGCATAGGGTTCTATTAGGAGAGGCAGAGGTGACTCAGCACGGTCTAGGGGGTGTCTGGGTGTGGTGGGTAGGAACAGGGAAGAGGGGGTGGGGGTGGTGGGGGGGGGGGGCTGATGGATTAGGTTAGGGTTTCATTTCTCTTCCTTTTTTATAATAATAATAATGATTATAAAACTATAAATAAAAAATATTAAAATGACCATAATAAATATGATAATACAATTAATTAAAAACAATAAAATAATAATATTAATAATAATATTAATACCAATAATAAACATAAAACTAATAAAAGTTATAATAATAATAATAATATAAAAAAACAAAAACAAAAACAAAAATAATAACAATAATAACACCTAATAATAGTACTATTAAATAAATAATAACATTATTATTATTTTTAAAACCTAAACATTTAACCTAATTTGTTTATATAAAACATTACTTATTTTTAATCTTTAGATAATTTCACGGATACCCGAGCTAATGAGGTGACTACCGCCCACTGTACGGTGATCGTGCATGGGTCCGAAACCCATGAAAAATATTAAATGAAAAAAACATTAATCCAGGACCCATTCCGGACCTTGGCGCAAGGACCCAGAGCCAAGTAATACTAAAATAAAAATTAAATAAAATGTTGATGTGTGACACTGAAGATTATTAGTTTAAGAGAATACATGTTTGGGGGAAATATATATGAGACATAAAAATGTATTGGCCATTAAATATCTCATGAACAACATGTTTAGTGTCAATCAACTTTGTGACTTAATAAATTCAATAACTTTTTCCAAGAAGATATGCATTGTCAAGTGAAAATATTGTACAATGGTGATTTAGGAGATGAAAAAAACGGAAATCCATACCTTATGTGAAATGGAAGAAGATATGTGAATTATATATAAATAATATGATAATAGGTAAGGTCATAAATTTTTTATTCATTTAAAACAACCATCCTGGGATTATTTAGTGAAATTTGATTGATAAAGAGATATCCCAAAGATATCATGTGATCATACACACATGTGAAATTATTTCTAACAATGGAATATTAAAAGATATAATTTTATGGTGAAAGATTGAATGTCGAAAAGAGTACATGAATTATTGTACATTGATGTGAATGGTCCTATCTCACCAAGATCCATCGATGATAAGAGGTATTATGTGTTTTTTATTGATTATTATTGTATAATGGTGATGATATTTTTCATTGCATATAACTAATGAGGTGTTATGTTTGATTAATAAGTATTTAAGAGAGGCTGAACTGTTTATTTGATATAAAATTACAATTTTATAAACTGATAATGGGATGGAGTTCATAGATATCCAAGTGGAGGATTATCTTGAGAATCATGGGATAACTCACCAAGTATTCATAGTAATAAATACTTTAAAAAATAGAGTGTTTGAGAGATGAAACCAGATCATCAATAATAGGGCGATAACTATAGTGATTGAGAAAGAACTATTATAAAAGATTAGAAAATAAGCAGTTTTTACAACATTAAATATATATAACAGATCATATTTTTTATAAGGGAATAAAATAATTCAAACAAGATATTGTTTATAAAGAAACTGAAGTTTAAATAGTTCCATGTATTTGGAGTAACAGTTTCATTCTCAATAAGGATAAACACGGGGAGTATAAATATCATGGTGATGAAGTGATATTAAATGGGTACAAATGAAAAATAAAATCATATAAACACCTCTGTAGTCATATAGGAATTATTTTAGTGATAAATGCTATTGTTTTCATGTATAATTATAAGAACTTTTAGTAAATAATTTAATCTCATTGGGAGGATATTGATGTAGAGATGGGATACTTTGGGGGAGTGAAAGAGATAAAGGCATATTTATAATAATATTTTTATGATGATAAAGAAGTAGTTAGACCTGTATATATAAATAATTTGAAGAGTCAATATGAAATTTATAGACAGAACATAATCAGTGATCAGTCAGTGCTAATATAGACGGAGATAATGAAGTATCTACAAATATATATCATTCCTTTCAAAAGTATATCAAAAATGTTTTAAAGATTATATACGATATGGGAATTAGTTTTAGGTGATGAATTAAGAGCTATAATAAATTTAAAAGAATCAGACATGGGATATTATTTAGAAGTTTACATATAATAATGTCATTAAGACCAAATTGTTCTTCTGGAATATGATAGATATAGAAGGCATAGTAATTCCAAATAAATCAAAATTTGTGAGAATGTGATACTTCTAGATTTAAGGAGTTTGTGTTGATTAGACATTCGAACCTATTTCAAGGTTGTTGATTATTCAAATATTCTAATCCATAGTAGTGAAAACGAAATTAAATATTTTCTATATGAATGTCAAATATTAATTTTTAATGTAATTATGGAAGAAGATGTGTATATAGAATATCCAAATTCTTTTACTATCCATAAATATAAGAAATTGTGATATCATATAAAGAAGACTATTTGAAGGATAATAGGCACTAGGATCATGATATTCATTTCTTGATTAGTATTTAAAGAACTATTTCCAAAGTAGGAGAGTTTATTGAAAACTCATTTTCAACAATGAGATTGATCCAATGACCATAGTTTTGGTGTCTGTTAATAACATAATATATTGTGGTTCAAATGATTCACAATGAAAATAGTATATATAATTTATAATATTTGAGTTTTAAATTGAAATGATTGGTAAGGTGAAGGGTTTTCATGGTTTAAAAGTGATGTAAGGAAGGCATGTAATGTTTATCTTTCAATACAAATACTCCAAGGAAGTCATTAAAAGATTTGGAATGACAAATTTCAAGGAGATAAAAACTATGGTTGAATCCTAGATGAATATGTTATGTTATTATGATGGAAAGCGGTCAATATCACAGAATATAGGTAGATCATTATTTACATGTTGTACTTAATAAATACATTAGTTGATATTGTTTTTTCCATATGATTAGAGTCATGTTATCAATAAAATTCCATGTAAAACCACTTACATAGGGTAAAAATAATACCATAGGATTTTAAGGGAACAATGGATTTTTGTTTGTTGAACAATGAAAATATTGAAAGTGTTATTGGGATATAAATATTCAGATTAGATTATTTTTGTAGATTATAGAATGCAAACATCAGGAGTTCTATTCTATTATTGTAAATTTTTTATTTATTATCTATGAAAGAAACAATATTTCATTCTGAATATCAATACAGAAGCTAAATATATTAATGATTCTCAAGATTGCATGATGTTTCTATGGGTAAAGCAATAGTTTTATCATATGGGAGTTAAATTGATTACTCTTATCAGAATACATTATGACAATTCAAGTGTGATAACTCTTATAGAAAATAATATCCATAACTTATTCAAGAACCACATTGAAATCAAGTATAATTTAATCAAGGATAAATTGGATCATGGGATTTATAATTTTGAGTATGTTCCTACAGAGCTACAGGTTTTAGATATTATATATAAATCATTACCCAAATATGTTTTTGATCATCATTAACTAGATCATGGGTTTTATTCAACTTCCCATACTTTAACAGTGTGGATGTGGAATCCCCTTCTCTGTGAGGTATGTTTTGTTTTTTACTTCAAGTTTATGTGTGTTATTAAGAATGTTGTAGACCTAAAATGAGTGATTTTTAGGGTTGATGAAAATAGGGAAGAAGTTAACAAGGGGTGAAGAGAAATAGTGTGATTTTTAGATCTAATGATACTGATGACGTCCATTAAAATTATATATATCGTTATAGTTTATCCTATAGGTTTATTTATGAATGTATCTATGCAATGGGGTTTAAGATTATTTCGTACAATTTAACATCATTATTCAAAGAGAAACAAAGTTAAAGAAGGAATTGGTATTCTCGAGTTCCATCATACTTCTCAAATATGATTAAATTGTTTTGTGGAAAATGAATAATTATATAAAAGATGAAAGGTGATTTTGATAACGAATTGACATACCAATATTATTTTCATACTAATATTTTTTTCACCCCAATAAGGGATCATGTGTTCTTAGAGTAGGTGTTGATTAAATCACTGATTGTTATCTGTATTCACATGAAGAGAATTATGGTTGAATATAAAAGAGCACAATTTTTTTCATAAATATGGAAATAAAATGATTAATGTAGTATCAATGGGTGAAGAATTATGATGAAACATAGGAGGTTTGGGTAAAATAACACAAGGTGATATTTAATAATTTTTGGGTTGGTTTTGTTTATTAATAAAGAAATCTGAAAAGGTTAGTTGTGATGTTCAAGTGTGGTTTTTGAATTTTCTTTTTGAAAAAGATATAGTTTAGAGGCATCGAAGCTCTAGAAGTTGTAAATGATGTTTTTTATAGGTGATAGTGATTCCAACTTTAGTGAAGGATTAATGTTCACAAAAAATAAAAAGTTTTTCAGAAGGCTTATAGAGTATTGTGAGGATTCCTAAAAGTGAAGACATGTTTCCACCTCATTAAAATATGGAAAAGTCAAGTGCTTCATTAAAGTTCTGATGTTCCATGACAATCAAAGTTTTGTGATACAAACATATATTCATGAACTCATGAAATACATATTTTTCTTTAGAAATAGGACTGAGTTGTAATATAAAAGAATCATTAAATCACTGATGTCCATTAAACCAATAACATTGTGTGCAATATAGGTGGCATGCAAGATTGTTTTTATAAGTTTCATCCAAATCTATAAACAGGTCACTACCACTTCATTTGAGATTACCAATACATATATAATATCATGGATCTAAACATTCATAAGTGTTTTCTGACTAGTTTTCTTACATCATGTACGAGATTAAACTTTAGTTTCATGAAAAAATGGAATCGTGTCTATATGATGAAGGGAGTTCTATAAAAAAAGATTCAAGAAATTTGTGAGATCCATGAAAAAATGGATTTTTTTAAAAATGAGTGGATTTATTTGAAAAATAAAAAAATTGAACAAAAGTTATTGAAGACGGGAGAATGTATTTAAAATGTTTCATGAAATTGAAAGTTTCATGAACTAGAAGGTATTTACTATAAATAAAATGATAAATTGATATTCATCTTATGGATGAAAGTATAACTTCATTACACACTAAATTGGGTATATATAACTTTTATTCATGTAATCCATTGAAGAATACATTAGAGGTGTAGTTAGATCACAATAGTTGAGAGTTATGTAAGATTTTAAAGAGGGACTTGTAGTATACTATGTGGAATATTGACTCTACTATGAATATAGTAATACCATTTTCTAGAGTGGATATGGTACATTGAATAATTATTGTTGTATTCTCATTAGATATAGCCTAGTGAGTGTTGAAAAATAATTTTTTTCTTCCCTATTAATTTTGTACATTCTTATTAATCATTTCTACAGGAAGGAGAGAAAAGATAGTTTTTAATAACTAATGAATATCCATAAAGGGGGGTTCTTTTAATCTAGCATACCTTTATTCCTCCCCACCCTCAATGTATTTACACATTAGTGCCCTAAAATATCTCAAAAAAACTAATATTTTCTCAATAAATGAAATATACTATCTTATGGGAATTCATGCTAAAATTATTGGCAATGTGTTATGATTATATCACAAAACGCATTAAAAATGGTTATTTTCAACTAGAAACAATATTTTATAAACAAACTATAATAAAAACACTTAATTAATGTAGATATGTTTTAAATCATAATTATTTTAACCTAAATACTAATTTATTCTATTGTATAGCTTATTGGATCTTATACCCTAGGATTTATATTGACTAATGAGTACACAATCAAGTGGTTGATATGGGTATTTCATCATATTTTTTTAAAAATTCACCTAGTATGGTTATGATATTTTTATTATACACTCATTTGAGTCTTTTAATAAGATAGATGAATTAATAAATAATATATAATCCGTATAAAAATAATAATATGATTCATTGATAAAATCGTTGTGGTGAATACTTAAGCTAAACGTTTATTGATTATCTAAGAGACTGTGAAATAGATTCATAACTCACTCATACTAGTACATCATAATGTAATGGTTTATTTGAGAGAAGTATTAATATCATATGGTGCTTGTTCTTGTATAGGATGATTCATTGTGATAATTCTACATCCTTTTGTGGGTATTATTAAGAAAATCTATATTTCCAGTCAACTACATTCCATATAAATTTCTTACAATGAACATATATAAGGTACACACTAGGTGGAATTTTAACATATAATTTATAAATTTTTGGGTTTGTGAAGTATAAATTTGAAATTCTGTAATAAATAAACATATCAAATGATTTGGAAATTATGTTTTATTAGTTATCAAATCGGAACTAAAGGGTAATTATTTTATAACGATATTTAACTCAATGTTTGTGTACCTTATTCTGGAATTGTTTAGGAGTTAGTATATCAATTTAAGGGATAATGAGAGTAATATTGAACTTATTCAAGTTTAAGAACACAAAATAGAAATTTTTTTGTGGTGTAAAGTGAACCAATTTCATAATAGGGTATGTAAATTGATGTAATTCCAGCTTCAGAATAACCTATATGGTTTAGTAAAATTCATCAATAGAATGAATGTTAAGTATTTATTATGTAAAATGATGATGAATTTTAGTCCATAAAAGAAGAAACTAAAACTTACTAGGAGTCCATAAAAAATATAATTGTGAAAAATTAATATAATCAATGTGATATAAAATAAAATTATATATAATATAAGTATCAATTAGGATCAATGTGATCACTTTGAGGGGGTGATGAATAAATGATTTTATATTTTTATATTCTCTTGATTAAGAAACAAAATGTAACTCATACTAGTGAGATATGAATATAATATAAAACATAACCATAAGAACATAAGTGTTTTTATGATTCACTACACATTAGGGTATCTAGTATTTAAGAATGATTTAGAAATTATAAGACTTTATAAACAACTAGAAAAAAATTGATTGGTTGCATCATGTATGGTATATCCATTCACTTTTATAGAACTATATTTGAATGAAAATGCATGTGATCCACACATAGATAAATGATAAAATAATTTGTAACAACTGTAAGAATATTTAACAATATAATTTAGTATGTTTTCACTATACTGTATGAACATTCTTCACATTCTCTTTTCATGTAAGTAATTAATATTCTTCAATTTATTTCGCATTTTAAGAAAATAAAATTCATTAGTATGATGGAGGTTCTTGCAACATATTTTTAGGGTATGGTACTTTTGATGACTATCTAGTATACATCAATCAGTTCATCTTATAGATTGACCCCACTTCTAACTCAGTTTTCATCTAATCACTATAGCACATTATCCATATGAGATAACCTGATAGGAAGAATTCATTTGATATATTTTTCGACCAATTACACTTCAACTTGTTAATCAAATAACTTCTTTAAACCATATATATGCTACCAACTTAACGGAAGGATATATCCGGTATTCTTCATAACAATTCCACATTATAACTTTTATCTGATCTAATTTCTATTTATATTCCATCACCTCAATGCCGCAAATTTAACCATTAACCTTGGTATAAAAACCTCTTTTATAAAGGTGTAGAATCTCCAAAATATTAATAAAATTTAGACACATTATTTCATATATTATTTTAAAAACATTGGAGTGTACCACTCAAAAACATCATACTTTTGATCAAATTAATTTCTAATAAAATATTGGATCTCTTCTAAAGACTCAAGGATAACATACTTATTCATACTTCTTTAAGACTTTAAATAACAATGATCATCCTCCATGATGGTAGAAACATTGAACTACCAACTCAGAATCATCAAATTTGATATCTATAAAAAAGATTTAGAATGTCCTTAAAATCAAGGAAACATTTTACCAGCAATATGTATGATAATAAATTTTGTAATAACACTTTTGACTGATGAAAATACATTTGGTGTTCCTACAAAACTCATAATAATGCATTAAAAGTATTCCCTTGGATACTTCCACTATCCAATTACTTGTATCAAGACTCTTTGGTTTTTTTGGTTCACACACCATCCTATGACTACTGAACACTTACAGAAACAGTTGCCTGAAGACATAATCAAAAATCTTTTGTTCGATGTATCAAAGTCTTCTGTCCAGTCATCATATAAAAACATTTCCTCACGAATTCATATAATTTCATATGGTAGACACTGTACAATAATATCTCACCATATTTCAAAAAATTATTCTAATGGTTCATATGATGGACTCAAACCGATGAAATTGTAATAGATCTTTTGATGGTCTTTATTTTATGAAGTTCACCTACAACATCACCTTTTACTCCAATGACACTACTATGATAATAATTCCTAAAAAATGATTGAATAATAAAACATCATATCATTTCAAATCTAATAACATCATAGGATTTGAACACAAACTTCATGCAACTGCACAAATATATCTTCAAAATCCTCAAACCAAAACTACTCAATGGTATGTAGTCTCAGATCATGAAAATCTTCAGTAGACATGATTTTATGAACTATAATAAAAAAATCATCTATATATTAATTCATCAAAAGAATTATCTAATGAAACATGTATTCCTCATAGTATAGGAATTTAGTACAAAACTTAGGCCTATCACATTAGACTAGTAATGTACTTCTAAAGGACTCAGTTTGGTAAACTCAAGATTATCATCTCTATATAATCTCTTTTTTTGGAATCTTTATTAAATTAAAGTTATTTAATTTAGAATATAAAATAAAATAAATTTTAAGAAAACCTTCTTCAAACATAACAAGCCTAACCAGAATATTCTTATTACAACATCACCTTAAAACATCTCCAAACATTATAGTCCCAATAATCATCCCATTTAGATTTTTTTCTCAAATATGGGACATAAATCATTGAAAAATTAAAACTAAAGCAAGATATTAATTATCAAATAATTATAATACTAATTATTTGAACTTAGTATATGAAAAAATTCATTTAACAACAAAATGATACTTTTCATAAGTAGTGACTTAAAAAACCATCCTTACACATTTTATGAAACATTTCATAAAAACATATCAAATCCTTCCTTTAACTGTGAGATTTCATAACAATAGAACTTCAACCTATATGAATGAAATTTGTTTTCTAACTCCAATTAAATTTTAAAATAACTTACACATGATAAAATCACTAATTATCCCTATTAAGAAATCAACCTAAATATATTATCTTCCATTAAAAAAGTTATGAATATATAAATGGATATATTTATGTTACAACTTTAATCCCCCATTGACAACACTATCCAAATAATAGATGGGAGAGGGTATAGTTCATATAAATTATACATTATGATATAAAGGTTACAAAACCATTATAAATTTCATCTTGTGAAATGCTTCCTTCAATAAATGTTTAATGAAGATATTAGTATCATGCAACGTTACGAGAAGAAAAATATATATTTATTTCATTTCATTCCACATTATATTTGATGATGTGATATTTAATATAAATGTTCTTTGGTTTAGAATGTTTAACTAGGTTCTTGGTGATATTTATATCACTTTGATTATCACAACCCAAGAGAAGGGGAATCATCATGTCAATAAAAATTGTGTCCTGAGTCTTTCTTCATCCACATAAGATGTGTTATTGCTATTGTGGCAGCTACATACTTAGATTCTATATTTTTTAGAGTTGAAAAAATTCACTTCTTTATATTCCAAATCACATATATTAATTATAAATATAAAAAAAACCACCATATGTGGATATTTTGTCGTTAATAAAACGTTACCAAAATGTATTTTTATAACCAAATATGTCAATTTTTCCTGAGTTATAATATTTTATTTTGAAATATATTATGCCTTTGATATATATGATATTCTTTTTTACATCCATAAGATGATATTCATTTGGATCAATTTGATACCTACAATATAATGAAGTAGTGGACATTATATCTAATTATAAATTAATTAGATATAACAATAATCCATCCATTTTCTTAAACTCTTTTGGATAAACCTTATTTTCTTTTAATTCAATTGAAAATGTATCTCCTCTTTAAATAGGTATGGAAACTGGCTATAAATCTTCCATGAAAGATATCTTTAGTAGTTTATTAGCATACATATCCTGATATAAGAAAATATCTTTCTTCATTTGATAGATTTATAAGACAAGAAAATAAATAATTTCTCTTACAATAGACATTTAAAATAAATTTTTCATCTCCTCAAAAATATTTTCATATGTTTCTTCATTATTACCTATGAATATAATATTATAAACATAATAATCACAAATATGAAATTATATTTATTTTATTATATATATATATATATATATATCTGTTACAATCAACTATTCCTCTCTTTATGTTAACCTTCCTTAGGAATGTATCCAATTTTGAATACCAACATCTTAGAGCATGCTTCAAACCATTACATACTTCATAAAATTCACATGTATTTTTCATATTTTCCAAGAAAAAACCCACTTTTTTGTCTAATATAAATTTTTTTCATTGATATCAACGTTATGAAAACCTAACAAAAAATTCGTCTGGAAAATCCATTTTTTCCAATGTGCATGATAGAATTAAATACTCTCATAGTTTTTAATCTTTCTAATCTAAAAAATTTCTCTTCAAATTCAATTCCATAAATTTTTTAATATCCATTATAATTTAGTTATTCCTTGTTTATTAACACTTCACCTTTTTTAACTTTTTTGGAACATCCAATATTTACCAATCACATTATAATTTTTTGACTTTGGTAGAATCTTCTATGTCTCGTTTTTTTCAATTTGATCCTACTCTTCATTCATGGAATCTACCCCAATCATGATTCTTAATAGCTTCATCCACATATTTTAGCTCAACCTATGAACATAAGGAAGTATGTGATACTAACATTGATGTTATATTAGTATAAACCTATCTTCACTCATCTCAAATGATTGTTTGGACTACCACTTGCTTTCTCATCCATGGATGGTAAGAATGAACCTGTTCTTTATCACATCAGATAATTGAGTCGAAATCTTCTTCTCTAGTTCAAAATTATTTCTATAATTAAGAACATTGTCACATTATTAAACTAAAACTACTTCATATTAACTTCCTCTCATATATTTAGTAGATTGTGAAGATTCCGTATATGAATGATCATTATTTTTTACATATTTAGAGTCAATAATCATTTGTGTTATTTATTATAGAATTTTTGTTCCTTATCATTTTGAGGGTGGCCAATAGGGATTCCATCGACATCTCTCTAATCAAACACCACAATATCTTAACCTTTTTTTAATATTGGATGGTTTTCCAAACACCTATACATATATAAATGTTTAGTTTTATTTATAATACATATTATAAGTAATCATATTATATTTTAACCCATAGAAACATTGATTCTGAATAAGATATTATAATTTGATAGATTGGCTCTAAAAGTATCGAGAAGTATAATGTTATATCAACATTGTTCATTCCATTACAAACATGATTATAATAATTATTTTAATAAATTTTTCATATTCTAGTGTTTATGATGCACTAAAATAAAAAATAAATTATGAGTTTCATGATATGATATAAACATTCCATTCATATATTCATAACCATTATTAGTTTGAATCTGCATTCACATAATATCCACATTCTCTTTCATTAATTATCCTAAAACTCTTAAACATTCAGTGAGAATTTAACTTATATTTTAAAAACATAATAAATGTAATATTATTATATTCATCAATATATGAAATAAATTACTTATCTATTTTTTAATTGCTTTTTAATGGGCTCACAAATGTTAGATGTTTCATCTCTAAGGGATTATTTGAATACATCTCAACATTATTAAGCGTAATTTTTGTAATATTCCCTTTTTAAAATATGGAAAAATCTTAATCCATTATTGTTATCATGTTATGAATTTAATAAATACTTATACACATTTTTAGATTTCTCATATTCCTATGAAATATATTCCAAAATCTTTTATATCAAATTTTATTTTCATCCATAATTATCAGATAGCATGATCGATACACATCACCAACATGAAATAAGTTTATCATGGTTTATTTACCTCATATAATAAATTATTCAGTTTCAAATCATTTAAATATAGAAATTTATCCTCTTAAAAATACATCATTACCTTCATCACAATGTTTTTAAACACAAAAAAAATTTGTGTTTCATCCAATCAAAAAATATGGAAATTTTGGATTTTATGTTTTCATTCTTAATGATAGTATATCCAAAACCTTTTATTTTGATGGTGTCATCAATTAAAAAAGTAATTCCACCTGGCATGGAATTTTTAGATTCATCATCAAATTAAAATCACTAGTCATATGTTAAGGACATCCACTATAAAATTTCTAATTTCATTCTCCTTTCATATCGTTGAGATTAGTTTTAACAAGTACATCTTTTTCCTTCTGTTTTTGTTCCTTCTCATGAATATTTTGATATTTGTGGAATAATTATATTTCTTCTTCCAACATTTCATGATATCCTTTTTCAAAATATCTATGATAATTATATATTCCTCAAACAGTTTCTAAGGGATGGAATCAATTTTAAATCTCCATAGTAACTTTTTTATGTTTTCTGCATTGAGTGGGTTGACTCACCCTAAAACTATGCATTTGGTTTCTACTAGATTCAAAATATCATAGATAATTAAACTAACACAAATCTTTTTATATGACCAAATCTTCCACTACAATAGTAGAAACCATAAAAATAATATATACTTTTGAAGATTGCATACACTCCATTGTTGTGTAAATTTTTTCCATCATTTATCTAACCATTCACCATGGAACATTGTTGTATTCCAATGTTTATGTAAAGTCTGGATATCTTCTTATTCTACTTATATTTATTCTTGGAGTTATTAAGATCACTATTAGTAGAATATGTTGGTTTAGATTGTGAAACTTTATAAATTTCAATATTTTTAACATGTCTTATTTTAGATATATACATGGTATTGTTGAATTTAATTTACTTTTTAAGATCTCCATACTTCTTATTAACCTCTGATGATATTTTTTTATCTCTTTAAGGTTTAAAATTCATAAAACATTCACCAAATTTTGTAACTATGTTTTGTAAATTTTTAGATCATTTCTCAGATTTAAAAGTTTGTTATTGAACAATTTCTAAATATTTCTATTTTATATTTATAATTTATTCAATATTGATATTGAGGTTCCTATATTAATCAATTAAATTCTATAGGTGATAAATATATTTTATAAAACAGGTTTTCCTTTGGGAAATCATTCTTGATGGTTTTATGAAATATTTTTCATCTTCATCTCCATGTTATCTTTATCATGTCTAATAATTTTTACAATAAATTATTTAAATTCTCTCTTAAGGATTAACTAAAACTAAGGAACTTCTTGTTATTCCTTTTAGATACATATTTAATAACTAGTGAGCATTTTATCATTCAATTTTTTAATATTAATTATATTAATATCATATTTATTAGGGTTTTCAAATTCTTCTTCACTGTCATCATCGTCTTAATACTTATATAAAAAATATCCTTTTTTATTTACCTAACAAATTATCATTTCCCTTTGTATGGGACTTTTATTATTCAACATTATTTTGTAGAGGTATTATCATCATTTTATCCTCTTAATGACCATATTTAACTTCATTATGTCTTGGAATATTTTCAAAACTATTTCAAAATAGTCTACCGCCATATCACATAAGATGGAACATACCATTTGTTGTTTAATTTGCAACTTTTATCCTTTTTAAAAATAAAATAAATAAATTCATAAAAATGATTACTAACCTTGTATTCAGTGTCATATAAAAAGGATTATTCCTCAATAACATTATTAGACATTCCATACGTATAATATTTGAAATAAATTTATCAATTGCCCTCTTATTTTTTCTACTTAAAAGTTTATATTATTATTTGGTATGTGATTAAGATGATTTTGGGATCTCTATCTTCTAATGATGATACCTTGGCCTAAACTTTTTCTGTATTAATTCTAATAATATATTCAATAATAGTGGAATATTTATAATTTACACTTAAAAATTTTATTATTATTAAAATGTCATTAAATCTTGTAGACAATTAACCAAAAGATCTTCCCACATTTTATCATCTTCTTACATTAATTTATATATTTGTAACTTCTCTTTATTTACATTTTTATTTCCTTAATATAAGTTCATAAACGTTCCCCAAATTACTTTATTTATACAAATTCCTTTCACTATAAGAAAAATAATTTTAGATAGTGAACATTCATATCATTTTTAGCTTTCACATCATTCTCTAACTTCTTCTTATAAATATTTATTAGGGTAGAATCCTATGAATGATGAGGAAAACCATTGGTATCATCCTTAATAACTTCATCACTAAATAATATAAGATATCGTAGCAATATATCCTTATATATATTTGATAATTATTTCCATCAGAATCATGAATCTCCTTACTATTAATAGATTTCTGAACACCATGAAAACCTTTAATTTATTTAAACTACATCAAAGTTTCAATGAATAGAACTTTGATCAATTCCCACTTGAAAGGATCAGTCAGGATCTATGAGATCATTAAGAGCAGGAGGGTTTATTGATTGATCATTTCATTTTTTTTTCTAAATTAAGAAAAAATATTCACCTTATAATAGTGATATGTGACTCTGTTAATAACAATAAAATAGAAAAAAAACATATAAACATTGGAATTTATAAGGATTGAAACTCTGCCTCATGCCTTAAGATAGACTGATACCACCTATAACCACTTTTTCTTCCAATCAGCTTTGAATGTTATCCATCTATTACCAATAATAGGAATACATCATCGGGTATAATTATAACTAATGCCTCTTGAACATGTTCAACTAATTTTTTATGTACATTGTTTGTTTTATAATATCTTATGAGAATAATTCATATAATATTCATTAGATATGTGCCACTTTATAATGTTTGTCTGATTGAATTTCTTATTCTAGAGCAGTTCACCTATCTTATATAAATACTCTCATTCACCTTGATGGACAAACCCCCTTTATATACATGTTTCATCTTTTAAATTTATTGAAAACATTAAAAATTATTTTCTAACATTTCAATCAAAACATTTGGGTGTTACGATAAAAAGATCCCATCTTTTACCACATTCAATTATAAAAAAATTAATTATCTATTTTTAAGACACAGTGATAACATACATTTCAGACTTTTTTAAGACTCTATTTGGATCTTTGACTTCCTCAATGATTTTTGGAACATTGAATGATCATATCAACATTATCACATTTGATATCATTATGAAATCATTAAAAGGTCCTTTAAATAGGAACAACTCTATACCACTCATCATTCTAATAAAAACATCATACTAGCACTTCTGAATGTTGTAATTCTATTAAAATTTTATAAAAGAAATCATAGGAAAGTGTTTAATGTCTTAATATTGACACATCCAATATCTAATTAATTTAATTAGTAATATTTGATTGTTGAATTCCCACACAAACCTTTGACTATTGAGCCTTACATAGAAACATTTTTCCGATGACTTCAGACAAAAACAATTCTATGAGGATTTACATACTTCCATCCAATAATCCTGAAACAACATCACATCATGATTTATTATAAATTAATATAATAAAAATTGTAAAAAAATAGACTTCAATATTTATTAAAACTCTGAAAATGGTTCATTCAATGAACTCAAACTGATTACATTATAGGAGATCGTCTGGTGTTCATCATATGATATCATTCTTCTATGAATTCTCCTTGTACATTGAAAATAATCCCCTAATTGTTAATCTTCACAGATTATTTACTGAACACACTTCATGTCACCTCAATCCAAACACTCTAAAGTCTTCGAACAAAAACATCATACTATATCTGCGACTTAACATAAAAACCAATGAACCAAAAATGATTCTTTTTTACATAGTGTTGGATCATGAACCCTTTAGTATACATGATATTATGAATGGTAAAAATGGAAAATAATCTCAATATTTATCCATAGAACACTCTATTAAATGGATTATATTAGCGTGCTAGGATATTAATTCTACACAATACTAAATATGATCACCTCAGACTAGTAATATTCACTTAATGGACATGATATAATAAACTCTATCTGATCAGCTCCATCTGCTAACCTCTTTTTTGAATCCTTACAATGTAAGTTTATTTATGTTATACAAAAAATATGAACCGTTTGATGAAAACAATTATAGATTCATAATATGACTAATTAAAATCATCTTATCACAACATCACCTAAAAAAATCTCCTTGTATCTTAATCCTAAAACATATAAACCACATTTAGAACATGGTAGATACACTTAATGGTGTGATACCTATATGGTGAAAGTTTTTTCTCATAAAAAAACTAGAAATAATGGTAAATTGTCAATCCCTAAATATATCTTGGTGTTAAAATAATATATACAAAATCATGTTATATCCAATGAATATACAATTCCACTACAAGTAATAATAAATTCCTTATAGAAATTTCTTTCAGTAAAATATCATTATAATTAGGATTTATATTAAATGTTTATTAAAATAACATAATTTATTAAAATTTTAGTCAAAAAATACGTATATGATTCAACACTGTGAATTTAAAGATCCCAATGGAATTTTTAAATCAGGAAAGATGCAAAAATATATTTCTATATTGAATCAATCTTCTTAGGGTTGGAATATTTTGTTTGATGATGCAATAAGATAGTTTGGATTTATCAATAACATGAATGATTCTTCTATATAAATGGTAATTTTGTAGTATTACGATATTTTTGGGAATTATATACCAATTTTGTTCTAATAATAAAAATTGAAATCTCATTTTTACATTCTATAATGATATAGTAAAAAATCCATCTCAATAAAAAATACAAGATATGGAGGACTATATACACTGATCAAAGATATTTTTTCAAGAAATCCTAAACCCAAACATTGGAAAAGTTATAAATAGGATTAGCAAGGAGAACCCTAATAAAGGGTATTTTACATTGTTACATTGTATGAGTCTAATTATGGATTTGTATCCTTCTAATTATTTAGCAAGAAGAAGCATGGATTGTGACATCCAAAATTTTAATGTTTATTTTCATTAAAATTTAACTTGATTTATACATGTGAAATTTAAATGAATTTATTTTCTTTTTTATAATGATTTAATCCTAAATGTTATAATATTTTACCTCTTAATTAGTTTCCTTTATTAAATACATAGATTTCTATATAATATGAATTCATACATAATGGAATAAAATAAAAAAATGGAAGGAAACACATAATGTGACTACCATTATTTTATTTTTCATTATAATCATTACATATGAAGGATAAATTTAGTCCATAAAATTAAAAATAGTTAAATGATATAATAAACGTAAATAAATAACATGTCTATGATTTAGAAATCTATATAGTTTTGTTCTATTATAAATTAAATAATTGTAAACAACATAGTAAAAAAACATAAAAATTTGATTTTTATTTTTCAAATTTCGAATTGAGAACCATGATAGAATTTTTAATGAATGATGAATAAATTAAATTAAATGTATTTATAAGAATAATAATGATTATAAAGATATATTAACAATAATTGATCATTGGACTAATAACTGGCCATTGAAATAGTATCTTATTGGGTGTAGTAAAATGAAAAATAAATAATATTTACCCTCAATAAATATATAAATATAAATATTATGATATCTTAAAATGATTTATTAAATAATTTTTATTAAATTATCTATAAGCATACATTTTAGAAGTGGAATGTTTCAAATTAAGTAAAACAATATTTTTTATATCATAATTAATATATTAAAATTACCTAATATTGAAATTTTTTGATAAAAAAAATTATATATTTTTTGATTTTTATAATAACTAATAACTAGTAATAAATAAAAATAAAATCATTTATAAAAAAATAAATTCCATATTTTATAGAAAAAATAGTATTAATATGAATCATAAAATTTTATTTTAATTTTAAATTCCTATTATTTAATCATTCTATTTGATAAAATGTACTTAATTTTTGAAATTAACATGATTAAATTATCTCAGGTTCAATTTTTTGTATTTAAATAAAATTTATATTTTTATCTATATAATGGGAAAAAAATCTGCATATATCCTAATTTTTTTACATCATTGTGAAATAAATGTGAAAATAAAATTTGATAGCACATTTTACATGGAATAGAATTTATTTAATAAATTAAATCATGCATTTAAAAATAGAAAAAAATAATTTCTATAAAAATAAACCCACGTTCAAAACCAAAGTAATTTTTTATTTGAATAAAAATTATAATTAATTTTTTACATTTTATACAATATTTTCAAGATCTATTTATATTTTAGTACCTTAAAATGAATAATAAACCTATATTTTTGAAATATACACTAATAAGATTTTTAATAATTGGCAATATTCATTATCTAGAGGTTAAAAGAATTGATATTTTTTTCAAAGATACTCCTCCACTTATTCTATATAAATACCCTAACTCTAATCCATTTTCCTCAAATAAAAAACTTTTCCTTTTCTACATTTCTTCCCAAAACCCTCTATTAACACTCCTGTCCATGTTCAAAGTTTTGAGATGAAAATTTTTACAATAATTCCTGGGAATATTTTCAATACTATTCAAAAAGGCGATCATAAATCTATTGCATTTATTTTTATGTCAGGGGCCATTGAAAATTATATAATATATTAAATTAATTAATTTTTTATGGATATTTGGAAATTTAATATCACATAAATGGAATCCAAAATTAAAATTTCAAAACCACAATTGTGTCTTAGAGCTTTTTTCCAATTTGAGGTATAACATTAGTTTGTTGGTTTTGGATATAAGACCTCACCTAGGATAGTAATATGCCATGTATTTTTCTTGAATCCCACCTCCATTATGATAGTGGCTAGTGACATGTACCAAGAAGTCATATATCTTAAATGGTAGGCCTTATACTATTAACCTGTAAACAATCACATGTATCAAATAAATGAGAAAAAATAATGAAATACACATATATAATTTTACCAGTAGATGTATAACATGCATGAACCAATAAAAAATATCCTAACAATGAAATAAAATCTACATCCACCAACATTGAATAGTGCATGGCCAACATCAATGATAAATATTATCTCGAAACTATAAAATTAGTGACCTCCACATCATTATATTTCCAAACCCATCAAAACCAACAACTAACACCTCTAAATCTTCTATGTATCATATATATTAATTCCACATCATCTGAAACCACCAACAAAATATGAATCATCTACACAGGAACAACACATTCAGGGACAAGCCTCTTGTAGGGGTGTGTATAAATATACCAAGTAAGGAATCTCAAAAATAAAAGTGGAACACATTAAAGTAAGTCATATCAATAGAGTAAAAAAAGATATACATTTAATTGAATAAGTATCCAAGGTGAAGTAGGTAATAATATGTCACAAATAATCTCTATAGAATTTATACACTAAAAGGAAACCACAAAACTAAAATCATTATATAAATTATGTCTCAGAAACTATCTCACACCAATCACATCCACAGCATCCCTCGGTGGAAGAAGAAGTGGGTTACCCACACCACACTAAAGAGAGTATGTAAGTTTAGAAGGTTACCAATACCTATAGAGGATTTATACCTTGATGAGTGTAGTTTTCCTCAATCACGAAGGTTACCTACTCAATGATTTGAGGACTAACCCTATATTACTATAGGAGGGTTACATACTCCACTAAATATATGATTGAATTTATCCCTAAAATAATTATATTATCCAGAGGTTTTCTGACCCCATGGATGCTCAAATCATCTTCCCACACATGTAAACATCTCTAAAAATCCATGGAACATATTATTGTTGAATTATATATTATTAAAACCTTGACTAAAAATAGATATACTTCATCATGTTCTACACAATAAATACACAAAATTAATTGATCATACTTCCAAAACTGACCCTTGAGTGAAAAGTTATAAAGGTGCTGAAATTTTCACAATATAAGGAATGTATATATAGGATTAAACATATTCATGGATTATGTGGATGATAAAATTTCTTGTGTGTTCATCTTGATAACCCTACAAGTAAATGGATACAGACCTAGGAACTCTGTCTCACAATACAACGATGTTAACAAAAGTCACATTTAATTTGATATATAATTCTCTACAGAACTATAGAAGTTATGGATTATTGATTACATGGTATTTATATAATATAATGGTTTTTGTGGTATTAATTATGAAATGTAAACTATATCTAAAACAATAAATAGTGTGTTACTAGAGAATATAAGTTGTGTATTCTAGAAAAATCTTGAACTCCATAAACATAATTTCAAACTACAATTTTTTGCGTCACCTTATCCTCAATTCTCTTCACCATTGTTGGTCAAACCCAATTCCCCCTAGATTATCCACCCTAACTCATTAAATGTTTCCCAATAGGATGTTTTCATTGAATAGATCTACTTGTGATTGAACCCATGAATGTAAAATGGATGGGGTGAAAGAGAGGAAGGTTGTGATTAAACTTTTTGATGTATTCCTCACATTTATATGGAACGGTGATTCATTTTAAAAAAATTATTCTAAAATTTCATAAATATTTAATGTTTGTTTTCAATTATACTTATCCTTGGAGAGGTGCTGTAGTTTTAATTGATTCTATGGACTAACAGTAAGGCTGCATAACCCTGTTTTGAGGTTTATCACATATTTAGAGAGGATTACTATCCAGTGATACTAAGGATGGTGTGTGTCCATGGGATGTTAAACCTACCATAGGTTAGTATGATAGTGTATCATTATGATTTGAGTTCTACATTCCCCATGTTTAATTCTGACGATATTATTCATGATGGGTATCTTCAAGATTATAAGTTTTAGAATGGAATTTGGTGGGATATTTTATTTATGAAACTCACATAGAACTACCTCTTACATCCCCTACAGATGAATATATTCCTCTAGTATAGAAAATGATGATAATAATCCACTATCAATCCAAAATAATTAACTCTTTGAATTATATGGTCATTCTATTATTCTACTCTGTATATCCTATCATTGATTCCGCCACCTTTTGAAGGATTGAATAGTACATCATCATCAGATATTGGAAAGCTCCACTAATTAATTCCTTCATATCCTAATAAAATATATACAAACTCTTTCATCATCCACCACTCATCCCTATATTCACAATCTACATCTCTATGTGTCTTCTTTCTCAATATATAATGTACCACATCATCTTTTTCTACAGAATAAGATATCTCAAATTCATAATCCTAAATGTTCTCTACACATATTTAGTGATTAAAATTATATTAAACATTAAATAATATATAAAATAGGATATTTTTATATGTGTATACCATAAATAACTCTTTTATAGATTAATTCCACCATATATTTAAAATAAAACACCACAGTTATATGGTTGAGATCAGGATAAACATAATTATGTTTATGAGAGAATGACCACTAATAATTTTATTATATCATTCATAGCTGTTAAATTAGAACGCAACCTAGACTAATAAGATAACATTAGTTATAGACCTCAAACATGATTCCCTCCATGTAATGTGAAGAACAAAATCACTAATCAATTTCTACTTTATACTCTCAAATAAAACATGACATTATACATAAAAAAGTATAATCCTTATAATTATAAGTATTAAGTGGTTTTTAAATGTAAAATAAATTTTATAAGAACCACATGTATCATTGTACATGTTTGAAAAAAAATTAATCCATTGTGGATTTTTTTTGATTTATACGAAATTAATACCTCAATCTTCAAAGGATCAACAATCATGGAATTATACGATAATAAATTTCTATGTAAATGTATCTAAAAGTTCCAAATAGTTCCCTTGGACTTCTTTTTATATAGTAAATTTTGATTAAGTATCTCAAAATACTATTAAATATTTATAATTCATTTCCTCTATACTTGAATACACTGGGATTTCATCAATTAACACTTCTATAAACTGATCTAAGAATTTAAAAAAACTATAGTTCATTAATCTGATAAATTCTATTAGGGAATTTGTTTCTTCAAAGGGTATCACCATGGACTCAAAATATCCTTTTAAATGCCTATTGGTGGTCTTTAAGAAATAATACTCCATTACTCTCATTTGATGGTATCCTAATAATATATCAATATTTTGAGAAATAACTAGATCCCTTCATCTAATCAAATAAATTTTTAGTCCTTTGTATGGGTAATGAATCCTTAACTTAACCTATTTTAATAATCAATAATCCATACACAACCAAAAATAGTCATCTAACATCTCTCAAAACAACATTAGATATCACCATTGGGATACACTAGGTTATATAAAACCCTTCTACAACAAATCATCACAGTAAATTTATAGTTCCTAAAAATATGAAGGAACCATATTATAAGGTGATATAGATATAGGAGAGACACCATGTCATAACTTAATCCCAGACCTAATAATAGATCATGGGTATATTTTATAAACTATATTTAGGGAAAAAAATGAAAATTCTTTTATGATTCTCTTGAACTCATTCACATATTCTTCCATTATTCTCAACATTATTCCCACCAACAATGATATAATAGAATTTAGACATATACAGTCCATTTGATGATACTATTCACTAAAAAATGGTACACATTTTCCTTTCACATTAGATAAAAAAACTCTCCTATAATCAAAATAAATTATTGATTATATAGAATATAACTAATATATTTATAGGATGACATAGTATGGTTGTATCTATTGTAATAGGAAATCTCACAACGGCTAATATCACTTTAATTCTAGATCACACCAATAATTTTCCTCTATAAAACTAAAATTACCCCAAAATGGTATAGATAAATCTAGGTGAACAAGAATACAATTTACATTAAGTCCCAATGATCAAACTAAGTAAGGTTAAATGATGGAGGGGTAATATCTTGAATCAATCAATGCACAATGTAGGATAAAATAGAGAAAAATGGTACTCCAAATAATGTTGTATTTTATGAGCATTGTCAACTCCATATCATGCAATAAGCGATGTCATATGCCTCCACCCCATCATTCATAAAGAAGTCCACTTCCACACTCAGTCCTGGATCCCTAAGCATGTTGAATATCCTAGGTAAAAACTCTAATTACTCTGTTATACCACAGAATTCTAAAATATTAATGATTAGTTTATAGGTGATATGTTATGACATTAAACTACTACAAGAAATATTGGTATCCAAGTATTTCCCCACCAATAATGGCACACTAAAAAATTTGAGTGGTTATACACATAAACTATGGATGACTATGTTTATAGAAAATAAAATAAAAAACCATAATAATGTTCTCAGTGGATTTCTAAGAACTACTAGGTTTATATAAATAAAATTTAGAGGAATAAGAGTTGTTTCTTGAATATCGAAACCATAACTACCCAAATAAAATAAAATAAAACTAATTACATCTCTACTATTTAATAATTTTTATAGAAGTCATTCACTTGAATAATATATATAATGTAGAATCATTAATGTTACACAAAACATCATTAGTACCTCAATATAGGATGGAAGAATATTTTTCCAACTAACTGGGTACTAAATCTCTAGATGAAAATCATCGTTGAAATCCCATATCCTACCTCGTTTACTATTAAAATAATATACACACAGTTGATATAGTTTATAAACCATACTAAAAACGATGTCATGTATATCCTCCTCTAATGGATATTGAGAAACTCTAACCACCTCCAACGTCGAAGACATGATTTTAGTCTAAAAATGTGTAAACAATTTATCCCATGTTAAATCAAACGATTCATAGCTATCAAGATAAATTGTTTACCTATATCATGGTGTTCCAATTATTATTTCAATCATATAAAAAATTGAATGCTTCTTCCTAGCATAAATCAACCCAAAATTGATCTCAATCGCCTCATGTAGCCTCTCTTATTTTTAATTAGATATATATCAATATAAATATGGTTGACTCTAATACTAAAAACATGTAATGTAATCCTATATAGTTCATCCTCTATTGGTTTAACTAACCTATGATCCACCATAACATCATGATGTTCCTCACCAACTTGAACCACATGAGGTCATTTTCTACCTACCATTTATGAAAATATAAAAAATCCTAATATTAATATATGTATTTTAATTTGTAGTTTTTAAATTCAAATTCACATTATTTGACATAAATATTCCCCAATTTAAACACTAGCACAAACAAGTATGTTACATGTACTGATCCTTAGAATCTTCCCCTCAACCAGTGTATTCCTAATTAATTATGTTTATTAAACTATCATGTTCTTTATATTAGATCATATATGCCACTTTAAATCTTTTTTAATATCCCTATCATTCATAACATGCATATTTTAAATGGAAAATTTCCCTAACAAACCAAATCCAGTCTCATCAGGTTCCTACTCCTAACTCTATCTTAAAAAGAAATTGATATGATACCAATGTTTCATTTCCCATCCTCATTAAAACCCAACATGGGTAGGTAATGAAATAATTTGTGATCATTAAAGTTCATCTCCAATAATACAAGATTAGTTTAGTATAACCAATGGTATAAAATATATAATATACGAGGTGTTAACATCTTTAGTCCCAAAACCATTATATCACAAATCATCACAAACTCTATAGATATAACATCAATATATTTATGATATTTTCAAGGAAATTAATTGAAAAGTTAGTGTTTAATTAATTCAAATATATATCTATAAAAGTACAATTAATTTATAGTTTTAATTTTTAGTTATGTAGTTTTTCGATACATATAATGGAGGTATGTAAGCTCCCTTTAATTATTTTCCGTTATTTTTTAACCATCATTTTTATCCACTTTGAGTTGGGTATTTTTTTTGGGAACATCGAGGGAGAATTTTGATGATTTTGGAAGCTCTCTAGGTTGTGCATGGTTGGGGAATGGTTAGAGAAAACGGTGTGGTTTGTCCCATCCAATCATGCACCTTATTAAAATCCACTAGAAAGAGCAGCATTGTTTTTCCAAATTGATAATCCACCCATCCAAACCATGAACCCCTTGGTGGGTGTAAAATTCACATTTTGTGCCTGGTTAATTCAAGAATACACCCCAAATAGAAGTCCAATATGGGCATACCATTAGCACATGTAGTTTGTCTAATCATGCGACCCTCTCTTGGAAACTGTGTCTGTGCTTTTATAATTCCATCTAAAATTAATTTTAAAAACCCAAACATCCCGTTTATGTTTCCTAATCCCACTATTCAAACCAAATAATATTTTTTATTCATTATTATAGGCTCTCAATAGTTTAAATCGATTCCTCAAAACCCTTTTCTAAGTGGATCAATACAGCATTAATCATGTCCGATCACCTCTAGGTTAGTGGACCTTCTATCAGGGGTTTTATTTTTGTCTCTCTTCCTCTCCTCATTATAGTTTCATACATAATCATATAATTAATATATCAAATCTCTATTTTTTGGATCATAATTATTGATTTATTTCCTATATATTTCGTGCCTGCGTTATTTATTAGTGTTCCTCATTGTGAGTTTTATGAATTGTGAATCCTTGATATAAATTTAGGTGGTTTCATAACTATTTTTCCTATGATTGAAACCTTGAATTTATTGATTGAATATAATTTATTTTTTAAAATTTTAAAAAAACATAGAATTGTGATGATTTTATTGTTGATTTATAGTGGGCATCAGTTTGATAAAAACCCCTAATTCTAATGGTATTTAAATTCTAGGATGGATTTATGAAAAATGATAGATTTATTTCAAAATTATTTTTATGTTATGATATGATAATTTATGTTCATAAAATATATGAAATTTAAAAGTTATTTAAAATGGAATGAAATGATGAACACCTATGATTTAGTTTTTGAAATGAGAAGGCATATGGAAAACTGAAATTGGAAAAATTATATTTTGAATTTTTTTGAACAGATTTATTTCTAATTTTATTAATTGTTCATTTAAAGAATATGGTTTACCCATTATTTAGTGGTAACTAGGATAATAAAGTTAGGACCTTGACAAACTAAAAATATATTGATGATTACAAAGGATAATTAAAAAATACGACATAACTACCCATGATGGGTTACCCTATTTTGGTGTAGACTTCCTATAATGGGTATCCCTTTTGGGTGTATATATTGTAAACAATTTACTATAGAAGATACCATTATTATATGTTTGAGTATATTATTGTTAAATAATATAATCTAACATGAGGATTTTGTAAATGGCACATTTCTATGATTCATTCTATTTGATATACATGTTTTTGATTGTTGAACATTTTTATTCTTGGTAATTGATTTATATAAACTATTTTATATAAAAAATCCATTTATTCATATTTTAATGTTATTTTAATATATCTACCATCTATTTAAATGAAATTATATTTTGGTTTATAATATTAAAAATAAATGTCATTTTTTGTTTTATTTATATTTAGAGAATTAATGGTAAATTTTTAGGGTATTGATTATATAAATCATTGTGAGACCCAAAAAGGATTTATAGCTCAAACCAAACATTTTTAATTCAGGTATTTTTTTACATTTTTATTCTCATTCCAGGAAATTGGAAACTGCCACTTATAGGTGGTGGATGTTCTTGATCCTTTAGATCATATAGTGGTGATGATGATTGGTGGATCATTTTTCAACTTGTTAAAAAATGATTATTAAACTCTTATTTGGTTGAATTTTTTTCCTTTTGGGATTCATATCTTTTTATTGATCACTATTATACATTTTTTTCTATTACATTCTACTTTTGGAGTGTTGATAATACTAACTAGTATATTAAATGTTATTTTATTTTTTTTAAAAAAATTCTTCTCTAATTATGTATTATAATAGATTCTAGTAACCAACCATGGGAATATGTAATTACCTTAGAGATATGTTAGTTAAAACATTTTTATCAAGATACTATAGAATCCAAGATAGTTCATGACAATTTGGTATCAAATTTTTAAGATGATAATTTTTTCTTGAAGTTAGAATATGGTCTGGTATGTCCTTGTAGACATGAGGGTGGATTGATCAGGCTTGGGAGGTAGTTATGAGTCGGTGTATGGATAGCTCTAATTACAACGAGCCTTAAGTCACCATGGTTGGTGGGGAAGAGTGTGTTTGGTGATTATTTTGATCTGTTTCTAGTATTTTTCCTATTTTTTTTAGTGATCTAAAAATATGAGATTTGTTTTCTATTTTTTTGAATTTATACTTATGTAACCCCATTTGAGCTGTTGATTAGAGTGTCCTTGTTAATATTTTTCATGTTGTCTATTGATGAGATGTAGTATCATCCCACTGAGAGGATGTTTGAACTGACTTGAGAAGGGAGCTTCCGATGAACCATATAAATCGAACCATCCAGTTGACCAAATTCTCATTGAGATGGTGGTGTGTGTTCTCGAATCTTTCGGGTAGGTAGCCACACCCATTCTCAGTCAGGTCCCAGTCTTGGAAGCATGAATGGATGAATCTATAGTTCTTATTTAAGAGGTTCTTTTCTAGAAGACATCAACTTTACAATACTATAAAGATCCTCAATATAATGGGGATTAGTTGAAAACAATTGAGTGGCCTTTGAGTTTTTAGAAATGATTTATTCAATTAAATTGATGTGTACTACCATAAATCATGAGGGGACTAGGAAAAAGTTGTTGGATTCAATGGTTATGGTAATGGATAATGAATTATTGGATTGGAATGTCTTTAGGGACCCATTTACCAATCATTTATATCTGATGTTAATGGTTTTAGAAAATTCAATAGTGATACTTAATCTACATTAAAGTGAAAAGGTTGTGACTTAGAATGAAAACCACATTATTGATCTAGCACAATTTGCTTCTAATATTGTTAATAATGAGTGGATGAATGCAAAAATGTATTATATGGGACATCGAGATGAAATTCATACATATTTTTTATTCTGATAACATTTTTTCAGGAACTAGCATAGTTACCTTATTAAATTGATAACCATTCTGGCCCTGACAGAGCCCGAAGGGTGTTCCCGATCCCCACAGGTTGGATAATAGCACCTCTTATCATACAAACTGAGAGCGTGAATGATTTTACCACTAAAATAAGCGTTTAAATATTTAATTAAATTTTCATCATTTTTTTGATTATTAAATAATTAGTATCTCTCAAACTGTGCATCATATGGAAAATCTAAGACCACCGTTTGGTCAAGAATGAGGAATTATCCTTAGGTGGTGTATAAATTTTATTACCAATGAACATTTGATGTTATTTATTTTTATTTTAAATAAATAATTTTATTAGTTTTATTTTAACCATTTTACTATTCATATCCTCCCCAAATTGATTCCTTTCCTCATTTTTTGGACACAATAGGTTTCCAAAAACATTTGTTTGAAGCTGTTTTCACCAAAAAACTTCATCAACAACATAAATGTGTGAAATTAATGACTCCTATATCAATATTAAAACAAAAATATGGATTAATTTTTTTTTTATTTTACCCAGGTTTACATCATTTTGGGTTTTCTAATGGGTGATTTATTTTTATCATTATCTTGGGTTCTTTTATTTGAGTTTGAGCAACCCCAGACTAGCTTGTAGGTGATAACCAAACCTTGGATGATAGATTCATCATCATCCCGAACCAGGTGTGTGGGTTCCTCATATCCCCCCAACTGTGTGACATATATTGAAGATGATTTCTCCTTCACTTTTAAAATAATTTATTTATTTATCTATTTATTTATATTATTCATTCAATATTTTAAATTCAATATCTTCTATGTTATTGATTGGAATTTTGCAGTGTCAATGTCGTTGGATTCATCTCAATGAGTTGAACATAAATCAAATTTTTGATATGCAAGAAAAAATGATTTTTTATTTGATTTACACCATTCTAAATGTATCTTGAAAAAATATATTATAAAAGTATAAAAAATGGTTTTATCAAGTTATTATTTACAAAATTTTATAATGATTATTTCTTGAAATTATTAAAGGATAATTACACAACATATTTAAATGATTATAAAAACTATTTTAATGGATAATAATCATGTAATCATCATGTGACATAGATTACCGATATTATCATGGGAAAATTAAGTGTTTTATAAAAGTATAATTATCATAATTATCAATTGATAATATCATAGAATTATCGATGGAAATTCCACAATAATATCAAATTAAAATATTAAATACAATTATCAAATGTTCTTTATCAAATTATCATTTTAATTATTTAAATAAAAATTTGAAAATTATATAGGAGAGATAAAATATTATCTCATGTAATAATTTAAATGATAAATTAGGAATTATCTAGGAGAAAGAATGTATCATTGTATGTGATATTTTATTTATTTTTGAAATAAAATAATTGGTATTGGTACTTGGAACCCTTGAAGAGTTTCAATCATTAGTGTATCGAAACATATAGTAATAAGGATGTGCGGATGTGTATTGAACCTCACAAGGTGGTTTAACATTTCCCCTAACATCAACTACCTTGAGGACGGTGGTTCTGTCCTGATTAGCCAAATATAATAACATCATATTTCATTATTTATTTAAACTACTGGTTTAAATTAAATTTCTAAAACATTCTTTAAATGGTTAAATAAATCCATATTTTAGTGAATTGAGATATATTGAAATTGTTTTTACATGAAAATGGTATACCCCCCCCCCAATTACATTGAATTGGGGTGTGCATATGGAAATTGGTTAAATTCAATTTTTTATTTTAAATTGTGGGTTGATGGAAGATATTTCAATTAAATTTTTGAATTAAATTGTGAAAAAGAATTTTAAAATTGATGTAATTGTTTTTGAATATATTTAAAACTTCTAAAAATTTCGTAATTTGTTTGATATAAAAACAGTGGTATTATCTTGTTAAAGATGAAGGATTTTATTAAAAAAAAATTGGTTTAAAATAGTAGATTGAAATTTAAAATGGGGGAGTGGGATTTAATTTTATTTTAATAAGTCTTAAAATAAATTTCAGATAATTTATTGTGTAATAAAACATTCAATACTTATGTATATTGTGAGTTATTTTGACACACTCTATAATTAATACAACATTCTAAAACATACATGATGCACGTCACATCCCTTATGTTATGGTGATGAGTCCTCTATAACCAGTGTCCAAAGGTTGTATGTGTGCACATGTTATCATGATAACTTAGAGAGTGTGGAGTTTTATAGCCTGGATCTTTCGTACCTATTTCGCAGATGAACATGTTGCTCGCTAGTTTATATTTGAGATATAGATGTTTGAAAATATTGTCAATCTACATTAAATCCCTTTTTGGACATATATAAACAGTTATATATATAAATAGTTATTTAATTCATGATTTTTAAAAATATTCCACCACTTGTAAAGAAAATCATACGATTAATGTATTTTCCATCGCATGAACTATGTAGCATGATTTGTTTAAATAAGATTTGTAATGTCAGTCAATTTTTATTTGAAAGTGAAAGCATTCATTTTGTAAAATATTATTGGAATTTATATTGGATTATTTTGTGGAATACAACAAGGCCTTGTCTCACACCCTACCAGTGCCATTGGGTTTTTGTAGACTATCTCATTCCATGTTCGATCAAGGGGAAAATATCCCTTTGAGGTGGGTCAAGATATTGAACCATGGATTAGTGAGTTGTGTATTTTGGGACTTGGGTTGTTTTCCACTTTTTTGGAACTTGGGTTATAGTATTTTGGTCTTGTTTATGCCATGTTATATTCTGGTATATTACACCCAATGGAGTTTCTTTTGATATGCAATCTATCTTTTATCTTTTATTTCAACATTATTAGTGGAAATATCATCCCCACTCTTATTTTGTATGATGTTTAGTGCTATTTGTCGACCCATAGGTATTAAGAACTACCTTCACTCTATGTTAGTGTGAGCACAATTATCGGTCACTAGGGTACCTTGGCTGGTTCATGACAAAGCCTGATGAGTCTCTTGGTGGTTCTTAATAGCATTCATCCTTCATACATCATACAGAGCATATCAAAGAACCTTAGAATATATTTTGTTGTGTAATGGTTGGTTATTCTAGATTTGTTTGTACTAAGTTGCCAAAGATCTAGAGATCCTATGGCCTCTCAAGAAACCTATATAAATTATTCCATTTATTTTATACTCAATGCAGTAGAATAATGTAATTTTCAACTAAAATTATTGTGCTAAAATTTTATGATTCATCAAAAATGGGTTCCAACCACATCACTCTATCATAATTCATCTTTATGAATTGAAAGAGTCTCCAGAAAAAGATAATATAGGTCCAGTTTGCATGAGAGGTAACATCACTATAGTTTCATCTGTAGTGACTTCTTTGTTATATACTGGTGCATCTCACTAATTTATATCTACCTAGTTTTTGAACCTATCAAATCCTCGTATGGATCTTTTTTCCAATGTTATGGATACTACTATGTCCCTCATAACAATGACAGAGCAGTTTTCCTATTTTCCTTCATGTGTTTTCTATTTATTAATGATCAAGCTTACCTGTATGTTTCTAGTTTTGTACATGAACCCCCTTGATGTCATTCTCGGTAAAGGTTGGATCATAGGTAATAATACCTAAATTGACTAATATCTTTGGAAGGTCTCCATTACTGAACCAATGGGATGTGTTTATCCTTTTAGGGAGAATGGGACCCAAGGTTGAGTAGAGACAGAGGTTCTTATCTTTATTTGGGGAAAGTAATATTAGTTTTTTATATATTTTTTAATATTTGATTTATTATCTTCATCCAATTTTCGTTGTGTTTCAATCATGTTTCATTAAAATTTATATGGTTTTTTACTGGTAAGAGTGGAATATTTTTCAACATATTTGGTGTCTGATACTCAACTGGTGTCTCTTTCTTATTACCATTTTGAACCATTTTAACTAAGACATAAATTTTATGCTGGTATATCTGATAGAGAAACACTTTATAAACCTGACTGTGTCACATTTGGTGGAACCTATTCTCTTTTCATGGAACGCTAATAGAACAGTTTTCTTATGTGTTGATTATCAAAAACACAATCATGTTGTGGTTAAAAAGTATTTATTACCATGAATTCATGATATATTTGACTAGTTAAAAGTGATGAATTGTTTTTTGAGGGTCGATCTTCAATCTGGTTTTCACTAGTTAAGAATAGAAGAATCTGACATTTAGAAGACCATCGTCTAGAGACGCTATAGCATTATGTGAATCTTATTATGCTATTTTTTCTATCCAATTCTCCTAAAATAATTATAAAATTTATGAGTATAATCATCCATGTGTATCGTGATACATTCCTTGTGGTCTTTGAAGATTAAATCCAAGTTTCATCTATGTCCCGGGAGGATTATGTGTTTCATTTGAGTGTATTTCTAGAAATGTTGAGAAATCACTAACTCAATTCCATGTTATTGAAATGAGATTTCTAGATTCGGGAAGTGAATTTCTTGAGAAAGAAATTGTTGGAATAAGGATCTCTTTATATAATAATTTGGAAAGGGATATTATGACATGGTATCATCTGCATAATGTTTTTGATAATTGGATATTATTGTGTTTAGTGGGGTATTGTCGATAGTTTGTAATGGATTTCTCAAAGCTGGCATCTCTTGTGGCCACTCTCACACCTAAAGGGTTGAAGTTTTCGTGGGATGATAAATATTAAAGTTATTTCGTTGAGATGAATCATATTTTGAATTTTTGAGCTATTGTTGACTCTTCCAGATGCCGGTCATAGCTATGTGGTATTTTATAATGCATCATGTTTTGGTTTGGGTTGTGTTCTTATGTAGGGTGATTACATTGAAGGATTCGATTCTAGAGAGCTTAAAAAACACAATAAAAATTATCTAGGCCATGAAATTGAAATAATATTCATGAAATATTTGCATAAGTGTTGGTGGGATTAGACTTTAAAATAAATGTTTTCCATGTTTTCCAACCACAATATACAGATTTATATTTTCTCTTAAAAATATTTGAACTTTCATCAGAGGCAATGGTTGGAGTACCTTTAGTCTTTTGAAATTGACATTGACTATACCCTTAAGAATGGAAATGCATTACTAATTTTTTGAGAAAGAAAATTCTATCACATGACATAAAAGATTTATTAGAAGAGTCTAAAATGATGGAACTTTTTTAATGCTTACATTTTGGAGTCTATAGGAAGAGGCTGAGGTTGTATTGAAAATTTTTCAGTCGACCTCTACTCTTCTCAAGATGATTATTTAGAAATTTAATCTTGGTATTTATTTCTATGGAATTAAGGGATCTATTTATTGTGGTGATACTATCAGTTAGTAAACATCTTCTTATGAGGTCATCATATGTTTTCAGAAATGGTTTATTGTTATTTTTTCTATAAGGGAGGGTTGTAATAGGGGATTTTTATAAATCCCAGTGGTCATTGATTTATTTAATCACAAATATGTTTTATGATAATAGATGATGATTGTAGTTAATTGTATGAGATGGTACATCACTGAGTTTGTTTCACACTATTTTACCTTTCAGAAGGTTAAAACTGAGCACCAGATACCTTTAGTTTTTCTTAATCCCCTTACATTCTTGGTATGGATGTCGGATGAGATCTATATGGATGTTTTGGTTAGGATTCTATGTACCCCTAACAGAAAAAAGTGATATGGGTTTTGATCTTTATTATGATCAAATCAGATCACTTATTTCTCATTCATGATATAACCAATGTTGAGTAGTTGGGAAATCTCTATGTGAATGATATTATTCGTTTTAATGGAGTTACATCTATTATATTATTTGATATGGATCCCCATTTTACCTTTTACTTTGTGGAGAGGCCTCTAGGTGGAACTGTGATCTTAGGTTCATTTGAGTACGTCATCCCATCAACATATGAATGGCTAGATAGAGAAGGCTATATATATTCATGACTATATGATTCATGCATATGGCCTAGATTTTCATGGATCTTAGGATTTTTATTTTATACAATTTGTTTTTTATAATAAAAACAGTTACAGGTCACCAATTCAGATGCCTCCCTTTGTGTCATTGTAATGTGACATTCAAATATCAATTGTGTTGGTTAGAGATTGGTTAATGTTATATGGTAGGACAAATTTTGGTCTATGATATGATGAAAAATATTCAGTTGATTCTTCACAAAATTTTGAAGGAATGGATCCAGAAAAAATATTATAATGACCATAATAGTGACTGTCGGAGTTATTAGTTGATGAATGTGTGTTTTTGTGACTATCACCTCATTTGGGTAAACAACATATTGGGAGGAAAGGGATGCTTTCTCCTCACTTTATGGGTCCTTTTGAGATTTTTTGTAGGATGGAAAATTATATTTTCATTTAACAGTTCCACCATAGTTAACTAGAATCCACAATGTGTTACTTGTATCACA
This sequence comes from Viscum album, assembly GCA_963277665.1. NCBI lineage: Eukaryota > Viridiplantae > Streptophyta > Magnoliopsida > Santalales > Viscaceae > Viscum > Viscum album. The sequence goes on along the minus strand of OY728166.1, from coordinate 153,976,388 downwards.
ACATCAAAAGTATCTTTCTGACCCATTTCATTTATTGATTTGGGGGGATCATTATTTTAAGCATGATTTATCTATGATTCATCATCCAGTCATAATCATTAATTCATAGAAATAGGTTCTCCATGAGATGACGATACATTTGGTACATTTCTGATGGTAGCATGGTTATAATTCTCATGAGAGGTAGGAGTGGGAGGAATTGATGATAGATAAATGGACTTATCACTTTGATATATAAATTTCCTTGTAGGATTTCTATAGATCAAATGTTTTTATAGTGGGGATTTTTTAACATATCATTCACTATTTTAGATAATTCCTTGACCCTCATTTTGACCCCCTTTGAGTTGGTTCTCTTATTTCTCCATACCTGGACAATTTTAATGATTTTGTAATCCCATTTGGTTATGCATAATTGGTGAACATCTAGGGAAAACTGTGAGGTTTATCCCTGAAAACTATGAACCCTACTGAGATCCACTGCAAGGGACGTCATTATTTTCAAATCTGTTCCTCCTTTGAGAGTGTGGAATGCATGGTTACCCATGGTTATATTAACAATGAATTGAAATTGTTCACCCTACAAAAGATATGTAGGGGAACCCTATTAGGACATATATTTTATCTAACTATCCATCCCTCTCTAAAAAATCATTCATTCTAGTTTTAATTCCCCCAAAAAATAATTTTATAATCTCAAACCCACAGTTGAAGTTTCTTAATCCCTCAATTGGAAAATAATTTAATTTTTTCATCATTTTAGTCTTTAATGAGGTGAAATTCACTCCCCCAAACCCTTTTCTTGGTGGATCGAATTGGTGATGATCTCTTTCGATCTTCTTCATGTAAGTGGATATCCCCTCATGTGTTTTTTAGTTTATATTTATATTCTCTATAGTGTTTAATAGATCATCATTTAATGGATGAATCTAAATTCTATTTTAGTGTATCATTTTTCTACGTTGTGTTCCTATATCATATGTTCCTTCATTCTTCATTGTCTACCCCCATTACTAGTTTTTTTCATTGTTATTCATTGATTTAAATGTATTTTCATAATTCATTATCCTATGATTGAAATATTAAATTTATTTATTGAATTAAAATTAGTTTTTAAATGGTTTAAAAAATTAAATTGTGATGATTTGATCATTTATTAGAAATCAAAATTATATTTGAGAACCCCCCCCCCCCAAATTCTAATGGAATTGATGTTCTCTGATGGATTTATGAAAAATTATGGCTTGATTTAGAAATATTTTTGATGAAATTGTTGATGTTTGATCATCATAAAATGGATTAAATTGAAATATTATTTTAAATGGTTTGAAATGATGAAAACATATGTTTTTGTTTTAAAATATGAAGTTATGTTGAAAACTAAAATCAAGAAATGGTATTCTAAAATGATGTGAAATGATTTATCTAAAATTTAAATGATTAATTGATTAAATCACATGTTATCCTGGGTAGTTTGTTGTAATCAGGATAGGAATTATAGGACCTTGATTCCCAAGCAACAGATTTATGGTGAAAATATACACTAAAAATTTGTTGCATTATTTTTCATGATGGGTTCCCCCATTGGGGAGTAGACTAGCTGTGATGGCTCCCCATTTTGAAGTGTGTGTGTGTGTGTGCACCTGACTAGAGTCGAGATAGTTATGAGATGGGTGAGAATCGTATTATCAAATAAACTGGCTTACCATGGGTCTTTCTTACATGGTTCATTTCTTTGATTTTCTAGTTTTTATATACATATTTTTGATTACTGAACAACATTATTCATGCGAACTAATTTATATAAATTTTTTATATAAAATAATAATTTAAAACTCCTTTATTTTTTTATATATATTCCATATATTTAAGTTCCACTATGTTTTGGTTTAAAATATGAAAATAAAATTACATATATTGTTTTATTTAAATTGATATAACTATTGGTAAATTTTAATGGTTTTGATTAAGAACATATTTGTAAAATCTTAATCGGATTTATAAATCACACCCTAAATTTGACTTTGGGATTTTCTAGACATTTTTTATGCTAGGTATAAGAAAATTGAATGCTTCGCTTAGAGGTGGGGGATGTTATTGATCCTTTAGACTATGGAGTGGTGATGGTGACCAATAGAGATATTATACACTTGTTATAGGGATTCAAAGATTTTTGTATGGTTTATGTTGTAGTTTCCACTGGGATGTTTATCTTTCTATTGTGTACGAATATATATATATATATATATATAATACTTATTACTTTTGGGTTGTTGATAATACTGAAATGTATCTTTTATATTCCGCTAATTTGTGGAAAAATTTGTTCCCACTTTGATAATATTTTATTCCAGGAGCTATTCACTAACCTTTTGGGATCAAGAATACCATTTGAACTATGTTAGTGTCAGTTTGGTTATCAGGGTCCCAAGGTAAATAGGATAGTTCATAAAAAATTAGGTCTGTTTTTTGGAAGGATATATTTTTTGTTTTATATCCTCAAACGTTGGATTACAGTTAAGTCAATTTACCTACATAAATAATTGGGGTAAAAAATTATATATCCATCATTGTTACTAAGTTTATAAAAAAGTTAATATTATTCAATTGCATTGAAAACTCATATAATCATGGTATTATAACCCTTACCTTTCATCTTAAGTATCCTTGGAGGATGTTATAGAGCATGTTTTTGGAAATTAGCACTATGCTCTTATGAGGGGGATGGGTTATGGACCATCACCATCATAAGTCATTATCAAGATAGTTAAATATACTTCGACGAGTCATCAGATTCATTTTAATTTATAGCTGTTGGGGATCTTTAATGCCTAATGGAAATTCATATAGTAAAAAATAATACAACAGATCATAGAACACATATAAAAACACATAATGATCAGATCTAATCGTTGATGAGTGAATTGGCTTCTGTGTTTTAGAGTATGGCTAGAAGTATTCAAAAAAATAAGGAAATTAATTTGATATTCAATATTGTTATGTTTTATAAACATATAGTTATATTCTATAATTTACATTACTATATATATTATTTGTTACTCATGATAAAAGGAAAAAATATTAATGTCTACAACTGATGTATTGGGTAAAATCCTGAGGTAATAATATGAATTTTTTAAATTAGTTGATTATGTTATTCAATTTATCATGAATGATAATTCTCATGTTAAAAAGAATAAATATGTGTTTTGGAATATATTCTTTTTATCTAGGATATTAGTTAGGAATTTTAAATTAATAAATCATCATTTGAATTATTCATGGGTATATATACATTATATAATGCAATTAAGGTCATGGTTTGGTTAGTCCCTAATGGATTAATGTTTATTTAGAATGAGAGTATAAATTTTATTTTTCCATAAGGGGTTGTTTGGTTCAAAATTAAATGAATTCATGTTATAGTATCATTGTGATTCTGTAATGAATATATATAGATGTGGTCCATTATTAATCATTGATGTAAATTTAATTATTTATGATGATTAATGGACTATTTGGACAATTCCTAATGGAAAGTGAAATTGAAATTTGTTGGAATGATTTTTTTATTTACTTTTAAACTAGTTTCTCACATGAATTGTAATAGTTTTATGTACATAAATATTTATTTTGGAGTGATCCATTTTTCTCTTGATTTATTAATATATATTTTTCTAGCCATTGGGTTTTAGTATATATTTCTGTCAACATTAAAATTATTTCAAATTATTATGTAGTTTTATAAATGTAATGCCATTTTTGGTTGTGTTAAAAATGATTAAAATTGTTCATTTGTATTTAAAATGGATTTAACTTACTTATGATAATAAATAAGTAGTTTTTATGGTAATAGGGCCTTATTTGGTAAGAGAACCACATCATCTAGATTTTTTACCTCTTTGATCTTTTGAAGTTACGTTTGATTTGTACGTTATTTAATATTTATTAAATATATTCATAACTAATGGTTGGTTAATAATATTAAATATATGAACCATATGTGGGGAGTATGAAAAGTCATGATGAGTATTGTGTTGCTTTAGTGGAGAGTATATGTGATGCATCTTGAGTGAGAATAAATGTGTTTGTAGACATTTTTTTACAAAATAATATATTAAAATACTGTAAACTATAAGATTAAAAACATATTTCATAGAATGTATTATATGGTATATTAATGTATGAAATTATTGTCATTCATTATTTTAATGATAATATAGGTATATAAATATTTTTATTTTTTTGTGTTCTAGAATGAAATGTAACCTATATGGCTTCTGTCAGGGGAATGTTATAAGTAGTTTTACCCACCTTTATGTAATTATCAGTAGTTTCAACCCTCAATGATATTATAGCAGCAGTTAAAACCATCACTATAAATAACATAAGTAATTTCAAAAGTAATAATTTAATGGTAGTTTTATAAAACTACTACCTTTATATACAAAATAAGTTATTTTTTGATTAAAAATTTAATGATGGTTTTACAAAAAATATGTGAAAAAAAACATAGGTGGGTGAAACCACCACTAATATTAGAATGATTCATATAAATTAAGAACATAATTTACATAAGTCATGTATTTAGTGTCAGATCTAAAAAACTATTATTTTTTGCAGATGTTTACAAAACTATCATGAATAAAATAAACGACTATAAAATAATGATCTTGAACATTTCCAGAAAATAATTATGAATAAAATTTAACCACTTCTAAATTCATAATGACACACCATTCAGTGATGGTTTAATATATGTGTTATGTTAATTTTTAGTGGTTGTTGAAACAAATTATAACACAAAAAAACCACCACCATAAGATTATATCCTTTTAATGGGGATAAATGAAACGGGAATGAGATATCATGGTTCTAAAATGGTATTGATAATATAGGTGGGTACAATTTTAAACCAAAGGTAGGAAATGGGATTGTCTGATTATCTAATATGGTTATTGAAACAAAATAAAGGTGTTTGGAAAATGGGGTATTTTTCATTGTATGGAATTTTTTATAATTTCTAATGGTGTATAAAGACATATAATATAGTCTATATCATTTCTTAATGATAGAAAATAAATTATTTGAATTGAAAGGGTATATAATACTAAATTTATATTTTATAACCATTAAAAAAATTAATTATTTCTATATGATAGAATGGATTGATGGAGATTGATGTTATTATGCAAGTGTAAATGCATGATATAATACCGATTTGGAATGTAAATGAATTTCTATCACAAATAGTTATAAATAAATGATTTTTATTCTCATATCATTTATTATAAGATATGTTTTTAATAACATCTATTTCTATATATATATATATATATGATTATGGTTTTGATGACACTGGTTAATGGTTATTTATATTATATAACAAACATGAAAATATTATAATAATAATAGGATTTTTATCTATGATAAAATAATTTTTTAAATATATTTTTTAAAATAAAGGGGAATGGGTTCCCAAAAAATATTGTATTTTAAAGAATAAAATCATATATTTTTAAATATTACTCCCAAATATAAAATATATTACTATATAGGTATGTTAATAATTTATTTATTAAATATTTACCTGAAGGAAATAAATGAAATTTCCAAAAGAAAATTTGTTTGGGTTCCTTAGAATGATATTTTGGAGAAAATACAGTTTCTTTGAGGATAGTGGGAGAATTTTTTGTCCTAGGGATGTTCAAATGATAAGAAATAAAGTATTAAACTAGTCAAAATCAATGTTATTTTTATCTTATGTTCTAAAATACATTAGGGTCTTTTTGTGAAGAATCATATTAATGTAAAGAGTTAAATTTTATAAAAAATGTAGTCTTAAATAAAAGTTTGAATGATGAGTTCTAATATGGTGATGATAATGAACTTATAATGGGATCTATGTAGAAAATATAATTTTTTTACATCATAAAATATGGTGTTGTGAAGTAAATAAGATTGGATATTATGTCCAAAGAGTTTATCATTATGAATGTGATCCCTAGTATCATAAATATTCTATTATACCTATTTCATATATGTTATACATTAAATTCTTGCAGTGGGAGGTTTTATCAAATAGTCTCATACGATGTGTAAAGAAATACATATAGGTATAAAGAGTTTTTCAAAACCTGAAAGGTGTAAGGAACACAACAACTATTTGGATATTTATCATGTCATAAATGATTATATTGGATTTTTCGTATTTTTTGTCAATATTAATAATGGATTTTAAGAATATATAATTTATCATGTCATATAAAGGTAGTTTCCAATTTATCATCCTTTCATGTTGAATGTATATATTCATGTGGTGAAATGATAATTAATATTTTAAAGTAGAACATTATGTTATCCCTAATCGATGTTTATTATCGATTATTAGTTGTTATAAAGAAATGTTTGTTTATAATTGGTATGATTTTTTATAGAGATAATAGATATGATAATGGAAATCAAAATATGTTTTGTGTATTGGGTGGCCCACTAAGTAGACCATGTGGAGTGTCATTCACTAAATCTTTTGTATAATAGGGGTACATTTTTCACATTGAATCCTCATACCTACGGTTGAAAAGGTACCTATAATTATAACACTCATTTTTTGATACCTTTATTAAATCATCCTTGAGGATATTTTAATTAGGTGTTAGTTGGGTATATTTTAGATCTTCTCATTGATTAATGGTTAATAATGATAGGATTTATCCTCAAATATTGGGAGTATGACACTGTGATTGATATTTATTATGTAAGTGTATACAAATATTTACATAAGATATATTATATGATCTTATCATTTTAGATGTGGGACATGTGATGTTCGGATCCACCTAGATGAATGCCATTCAATATGTTCATCTTTCTGTTCAGTCTAAATTCATAGAATCAAGAACATGGGAGTATGTTATGTGATATTGATATGTCATTCATCCATGTGAATTATTATTAAAAAAATTAGAGTGAAGGATTATTAAATGAAACATGAGATATTTATTCCTCGTATAAATATAGCCCTTACCATTTTATATTTAAACATCAATCTTTCACCCCTTTCATATTAATTCTAAAACACATTCATTTTTGAATGATCTACCCAAATCCATATATAAAATCCCCTATCAACATTCCAAAGGCCCTATTTCAACAAAACCCCCCTAATGGATTTAGACTCATCCAATGGAATCGAATCAATGATCAAGGAAGTTAAAGGATATACCAATAAATTCAGGATAGGAGGTAAGGGTTTCTCTTTCAATTATCCATATATCTGGTAAATTTTGTTTTTATTATCAATTTACACTTAAATTCCATTTATAAATTTTTTTAATGTAAGAATTTTTTTATGTTTCATTTTTTTTGGTATTCATGTGTCTTGACCTATTTTATTTATTTATATCCTATACCCTACGCTATTTGTAAAGGGTCTCTCCCATGACTTTTTTGTTTAATGCAATTATGTTCTCTATCACATTATATCTATCTATATATTGGGTTTATTAAATATATATATATATATATATATATATATATCCAAATATCATAGCGTATGATATTGATATGTTGTAAGGTATGACATGTAAAAATAAAGCAATGTGATATTTCTTGGATTGGGCATATCATTTAATATAATATGGAAATGTCATAGAATGAAATTGAATTGAAATAAAAGCATTATATTGATTAATTTTGGGATCTATTATTATGATGGATATCATTAATAGTGGTTGTGACTTAGGATGAAACTCTTAGGAGGAATAATTCGTTCATATAATGATCATATAAATGGTTGAATGCATTTATTCATGAATTATAATACATGATCAATGAATGGATCTTGAGAAGTTACCATGAGAATTATACAAGGGAGAAACAACCATGATATTTTTTGAGTATGTGTTCCTAGCTGATTATATCCCTTTCCGGAATCTATCATTATTTTTTATCCTTCACTGAGTGAGTCACTAGCATGTCATAGTTGGAAGGAGTGTCTAACCCATCTGATGGGAGATTCAGTATCAAACCAGGACTACACCACAGAGGAATGATTATTTTGATTTCGACTTAGTGATATTCATCAAGAACAGTGATTTAATGTGGATAAGTATCATCATTGTTGTAAGATACCCAATAGTTAACTCTCTATTTTATCATGCATGTCTTTTGTTTCAAAGCATAGAGATCATAGTTTTTGGAATTATAATAAAGTATTATACCTTGAATGAGTTTTAGTAGATCCATATAAAACCTAGATTGGTATCAATGATGTACTATGAATCATTATTCATGAAATCAAGTTAAAAATTGAGAAAAACATAGTATCGTGTTTCAATTGTGATATCATGACCTTTTTTAAAATACTACATTCTTGAATATTATAACATTAGATAATGATTTTTGATAATGTTCTTATTTAATCTGATAGGAACCATGTTATATGGTATAATGGATTAATCCAATGTAGACCCAAAATTCCTATGTTTAAATTCAAATAGGCCTCACAAACACATTACAAATCTGATGTAGAAACTACACTACATGGTTTATTCATACGCAAGTTATTACTGAACATTATTATTATTTCAAGATGTAGAACCCATTGAATTTTATCCTAAGAAAAAAGTTATAGGCCTAAATTAATTTTATTTTTTATTTTATCATAAACCACAGTTTTACCTCATGCTTGTTCACCTTAAGTTGGTCCATGTGCAATGCATTAATATTTTGTTGTTGAGTTTAATCTCATATAAGGTCCATATCAAAAGGAATGGCTTACTTGCATGAAATATTATTTTTATGCAGACCCTCATCCACTAAATTAATCATTCACTATCCAATAGCATCTATTTTATCTCATGTAACACAAAACTATCAATCGTATTTTACGATTTATAGTACTAGGTGATGTCATTAAATATGACTATGAAAAAAACATTCTTTTTAAAAAATTAAATTATGAATTGAAATGTATAATTTATAAAATGGTTAAAATTTATTTAAAAAATATGTTGGAATATTTATTTAATTTATAAATGTGTTTATAAATTAATTAATTATATTTTTTTATAAATTAATTCAAGTTTTATTAAGTGTTTATTAAATAATTACTTCAAAATATTAAATAATAATATTAAAATAAATTTTTCTAATTACATTTCATGGATTATAATTTAGATATGAAATTTATATATTAAAATTATAATGGTAATTTATAAAATGTTTATAAATTACAAAAACAATTAAAAATATAAATGGATTTATGTTTAATATTTTTAAGTTTTTATAATATTAATTTGATATGTTGAATTTAAAAAACCTTATTCCACAATTTATTTAAACCATATCAATTTTTTTGGATAATTGATATGATCATAGTTTAAATAATATTAAATATGTGAAGTTTATAATACAAAAATTGTTTATATAATTTAACTGGAATCTAAATTGTTCATATTTCATATAATATCATATTTTAAAATTAAATTTCATATAATGACCAATATAAAGGAGTTAATATTATACTAAATATAATGTGTTTATATTTATTTGATTAGATAATGTTCAAAATGAATTTATAAAATATAAAGTAGTTTTATTTAGATATATTTATGAATTATTCATATACAATATATCACATGATTAAATTTTTGAGTTTTTCAATTATTATATTTATTCCTAGATTTGTGCATAATTAGTATTTTTATATAATGAATAGTTATGTATTTTTTAGTTTAAAGTGATAAAGTAATTAAAGTTATCATTTGTGTATATATAAAGTTACAAGTTATGTATTATAATAGATGTTTCTTCCTTCTACATTCACATTGTCTCATAAGGGGTTGTGAGATTGAATTTAAAGGTCAATTCAATTTTATAGTTGTTTATTGTTATAGTTATGATGAAACTATGATCTCTAATGACTAGGTAATCCCTAGGTATAGGGACATTTGGTCAGATAGCTCGTTGTCTTGAAATCATATTCATTGTCTAGAAAAGTAGAGGTTGACCCCATGTCAAACCATTCTTAATCTTTTTGGGATATGATTATAATAATTTACATGAAATAGTTTCACGTACCTTATTCATGGGATGTATATAGATATGTATAAATATAGTTGGAATTTATTTTTGTTCAGTAACATAAACTATGAGTTGTGCTAAGAGTTAAGTATCAATATGGTTTAAATATATTAATTTATTGTTAGGAATAAAATTTCAAAAAACAATCACTAGAAGAATGAATAAATGATAATGGAATTCATGAGATTATATTTTCACATTAAATCTACATAAAAATATTATGTACTGGATTCCTTCCAATGTAAACACTTTTCACGTCCCCGATCATCTAACTAGGTTGGTCATGCCCTAGCTGGGATTCCCTGGATTGTCATTATTATTGAAATAATGTAATGGTTGATCCTAATATTATTTGGAACCAATTATTGGAATATTATTTGGGGTAATCTATTTCTGGAGACCATAATATGATTACGTTAGTATATGATTGGTGTAGAATATTTCTATATGATGGATTCATAAAAAGTGTTGTTTTTTCATCCATACAAGATTAATTTATAATATGATTGGCATAATAGAATACCTAAATAACAAAGTGATGGGATAAATAAAAAAGTTTCCCAAATCATAGTGAAATATATATTTTATTCCATTAAAATATATGGTATGATTCTACAGGGGTAATAATTTTAGTAGGACCACATTTAATAAATGTACTTAATAAATATGTGTAAAATGTGATACTCATATGATAGAAATTTCTATTATAGATAAATTATATAACCATCATCCAACAATCCTTTGAGGTCCATAGATGAAAGTATAAGCACAATGTAAACAAAATTTTATTTTTGGTAACCTAAGTTAAGTTCTTAAGAATTGAAATTATATTTTTTTCAAAAAATTATGCACTAAGAAACTAACCATTGAAGTTATTAAAAAGCTATAATCTTTATGAGTATGGGAAACATAGATGGATTCAACTAAATTTTTAATGTATTTATATTAAAAATAACCATTTTAATTTTATTTTTATTCATATATTCAGTATGATTAAGTATGTTAATGTCTTGGTGAGACTAGATGTATACTTTATGTCTTGATCTGGTTGTTTAATTCATTCCTGAACCATAATTTAAAATATTCTTAAAATAATATTGAGTCTAATTTTTTTTAATACATTTTGTTAATTTTTTTAAGATAGATGAAATAGTTATGTTATGTCTTGGTTCTGGTATTGTGCCGATGGAAAAAGTGGGAAAAATTTCAAACCATAAGAAGATAATTTTGTTATAAATTCTAATAGTGTTTCATTTTCAAAATATTCAATGTCATTAAAACCATAAGATATCAAGAAATAGGAGTAATATTTACTTATGATGTAATTTTCAGTGATAATTAATGGGGATTTAGAAACACTGTGTAATTTCATTATTAGCTATTAGTGTTATTGAAATTAATTATTTTCTTGTGATGGTTATGTGATACCAGATATACAATTTAAAAATGTTTTGACTATACAGGAGATTAAAATCATGGTAAAAATTAATATATCTATTTTTTTTATTAAAATTATAATGTAACGGGTTTCTAAATAATGTAATTAAATATAAAGAAATATATAAATGAAAATGGATCTTAGTAAAGGATGTCCAAACTAATCTCATTTCTATTATGATAAAAGGGTTTATTGTTAAAAATAATGTTATTCTGAACAATATGATAAAATGGATTCTATAATTATGGACTTTGATTCCTCATGTTCTATAACATGTTACGAAATGTATAAAATATATAATAAATTTATATGAAATAAATAATTTTATCTTAATATTTTTCATGTATGAGGAATTGATATTATACCACCAGCTGTGGTATATTTTAAAAAATAAATTATTATTTTCTTAATTGTTATCCAAACACATAGAATATCATATAATATATATATACATAATACTATATTTGTTATATTTTTCCATGAAAGGAAATTAGAGTTATTCCTATAGGTTCTAGAAGCAGCAGAAGAACCTATTTGGGATAGGTAAACTCATACATTGTGAGATTGAATAGATTATTTGGCATTTACATGAAACAATTATCATTACCAATTAATAAATCCAAATAAACCCTTGATTTTTTTTTTCGAAAAGAGGGGTTCTTTTCATGTTAAATTTATAATAAATATATAATAAGAAAAATAACTCAGTCTTGAGTTTTTTTCGATGATGGTGTTGATCATATGTGAACCATTTGTTTTCAATTTATCTATGTTAGTGACGGACTAAAGTATATCCCCTACAGTGTTGATACGCATATGATCCTTTGATCTATTAATGAAACCAATGGTACTCCGAGAGCTAGTGTGGCAGTAGCAATCATATTGCATCACTCACTTGATTGTTACCTTGATCCCTTTACATATAAAGGATCATATCGTAATGTATCCATCTTAAGAGATGGATGAAGTCATTGTAAAATATCTCATTATTAAGAGGAACCCATAGATAAGTACATTATTGGGATAAAATTCTCTAGGTATGAGAGGTGAGGTTTAGAAGGAATTATATAAATAATTGTTTATATCGATAGGGGTTTATATCTATAATGGTTTTTATCTACATTGGTCTATATCTACAATGGCCTTCATGTATAATGGTCTATATAGCTATTTATAATCCTAAGGATAGGTTTAAAATATTTCTTAATTACACATAGGCCCTTAACAATATATTAAACCCATAAAGTTCCCCTACCATATAAAATATTGTTATTATATTTTCTCTTCATAGTATACAATAACTCATGTAATGCTAAAAATTATTTTATATTCTAGTACGTAAATATTTATCACCAAACTCAATACTCAATCCACTCATTCTCTTAAGTATTTATTGAACCTTGGTTAAAAATTTGTATAAAAATTATTCATTTAATTAATAAATATAATTATATTATATTCACTATTTGGAAAATAAATAAGTTTTTAACATTTTTTTATCAATAAAATATTTAATAAATTTTATTTTTAAGTCAATAAAACAATATTTATTTCAACTTTTTAATATAAATACTATTTAACAAGTATTAATGGAAGAACTTTGTGTGAGAACCTCTAGGATTCCTCCTCGATGTCATTACACAAGCTATCGTAAAGTCCAATTTCACTATCTAACAACATGTAAAGTCACCCAAGTAGAAGTAGATAATTATTGAATAACAAAAACCACATATGAATTCTTATTTATGTTATATAATCCATTTTTCTTAATATATCTTCAAGAAGGTTTCATACCCATGTTCTCAACACATATGATTAATATGTATTTTTTTCAACTTCCTAAAATAGATTGATTAATACACCATTACTAGGGAATTTAATTTGATTTTTTCATTTCATGAAAAGGGGTGAGGTATCAACTATTATAGGGACTAAGTAGAAAAATCATTCCTCATCATACTCATTAATAACATATCATTCATAACGGTCCCATCGTACCCTACTTCCCAAGAGAATATGTCATCATAGATTTGGTAAAGGCATATAAGTACAGATGTCACTAAACATAATAATAATAATAATAATAATAATCATAATAATCATAATGTATAAGGATAATAAATATGCCCATAGATAGAAATATCAATGACTTGCAAACATTTATAATTTCTAAAAGCATATCCTTCCACAATATCTCATGTCTTGGAGATTTCTAAGTGAAACCCCCATTAGATACATACTCTTCCACTTTGAGAATATGGAACCGAATGGATTGTGTAATATATGTCTTATCAGATGACTTCATCCAACCATATGACTATGTTTTATAAAGATTATCATATAACCATAAGGTTCCCAATATAGTGGGGAATTTTTTTGACCATATTAGTGTGATCGATACAAATGGACATAATCACATAGTTGTAACATAGAAGATTAAATTATCATGTAATGTGAAATATATTTAATAACTACATCATTGAATATACATATATAATCTAATGTACATAATATAGTGTAGTGGTATCTGGGGAACCAACACCAATAGTCTCCCACTTACACTAGAGGTAACCTCATATAAACATTAGTCTACTACCTCTTTCATGATAGTCATTATTACATTGAGATATGGATTTAGTTATTGTGTCTACCACTTCTATGGCCACTCAGATCACTAAGATATCACATCTTTTGGAAAATTCCCTTAAGATGTGATACTTATTGAGTATTTTCTTCCCTAACTGATGAAACCATGGATCATTTGTAAGAGACACCACTCAATTATTATCACAGTATAATATGATAAAGTATTTAAAAATAAGAACCACATCTATCTCTTGGAAAATTTTTATACCCTGATTGATTGTTTAGGTACATCATAGGTTGCGATATACTTAGATTTGAGTGTATAATCAGTAACCATGTCATGATTTGATCTCTTCCGGCTCATGGAACCTCCCTTGAGGTTAAAGATGTATCTTGAGTATGATTTTAGATATACATGATCTATTTAGAAGGTATCATATGTTTATCCAATAATAACTAGATCATCATCCTCTCCATACACTAGGAACATTTTCTTAGAAAATATTAATTACATTATGATGGTTTTTACTACCATCTAACAGTGTTCAACTAGATCTGATTGATATCTACCATCCATTCTATGATTCTGGGAAATATCAAGTCTTCTATATAACATGGAATACATAAATTACCCTATAAAATATTTCTATGGGATCCTTGTAAATTTATGTCCCTACTGATGTGTATAAGGATATTTTTTCATTGAAAGATAAACTTTATAATATATTGGCAACCATCCCCTATTGGATTGTTCCATACTGAATCTCATTAGTATTTTATCAATATATGTACATTAAATTAGCCTGCGTAGTTTCTTATATCTCTCATAAAAGATATTGATTCCTAGAATGTAGAGTCATTCACCTAATTCATTCGTGGATATTCATAGTTTTAACCATGTCTTAATAGAATATAAGGCTAGTATGTAATTTACGATTTTTAATTTTTCATCAAGAAAAACTATTAATAAAATGAATGCACAACTAATAAAAAGCTTACTGGAATATAGATCACATTAATTCTTTATAAAACCAAACTCCATTATGGATTAATCAAAGTGAATCTTTCATGGTCTAAATTCTTTCTTTAATCCATAAATTCATCCCTATAAAATTTATAACTTTTTAATATCATTTAGATCCACAAACCCTAATGTTTGTGTCATATAGAAGCCTTCATGAAGGTTCTATTTAAGTAAACCTATTTTGAAATCAATTTTACAAACCACATAGTTGGGGTAAGTTGTTACATAATGTATAATTTTGACATAATTCATCATATAAACAGGTAAAAATGTTTCAACATAATTTATTCCTTGACATTATTTAATCCCTTTCACAAACAATCATGACTTACAGGTACTTTCTCATATATCTCTGTAGAGTATCTTCTTGAATAACCATTTACATCCACTATATGATCTACTAAAGTATAAATTGATTTTTAGTATATATAATCCAATAAAGAATTCATGTATTTCTCCTATATAAAAAATTATATTCCCCTTATTTATTCCTTCTATTTTACTAATTAATTATTATAAACTAATAATGATTCACCATACTTGGTGACCAGTAAACCAAATCATTCTTGTTCTATAACCTCTCTTTTACTCTTATACAGTGCATCTGCCTCTATAAAATACTCTTCTATATAGATTTATATAATTTTATCATACAATATCTCATGTGTATCATGATCTATGAATTCATCTAATTCTATCATTATCTCATTATCCATTTTATAGATGTTATCCATCTTGAGGAATATGAATTTTAATTCCACTATTACCTTTTATCTAAGTGGTTGTATAGGTAGTATCTCATTTTTTCTATAGGGATTATTATAAAGGTACAATTTGTGACTTGAGGTGTAAGATTGTTACGTAAAATATCCTTAACAAATGCTTCCTAACTCCATAAATTAAAATTCAAAAAAATGGATATCCTTACACCCTAATGTTTGTATGAATTTTTTTTATCTTTAATAGGAACATGGTTTAGTATATGTGTTACAGTCTTTAATGTATATCCCCATAAGGATTACAGAAGACTTTATTGACTCATCATTGATCTCACTATATCTGACATTGTGTACTTCCTCGTTTCACTTAATTAATTCCATTATGGTGTATAAGGATGATGCTGTGGAGATAAAATCTCAAACTATAATAAATAATCAATTAAGTATTAATTAAGATACTCTACATCATGGTCTGAGAAAATATTCTTAATCTTCATACCAATATGGTTCTCAACATAATTCCTTTATTCCTTGAAACATTCAAAGGATTATAACATATTCATTATTAAGTGGATATGTCCATATTTATTAAATTCGTTAGTAAAACTTATGAAGTATGAGTACCAAAAAATTTCATCAACTAGAAACGGTTTATACACATTTGTATGAACCAAATCAAGAAGAAATGGAATCCTTTCACTTGTTCCCCTAAATGTGGATTTTTTATTTTTCTATGCAACTATGTGTGGTATACATCTAGTTTTTTTAGTTTAAATGAATACAAATATCCATCATTGTGTAATATGGACAAATGTGTTTTAATTACATGAACTAGTTGGCTATTCTATAATTAGGTGTGGTATGAGTCATGAGAAGTATTTTTTATATCTATTTCTATTACATGTTTTCTATAATACAACACATAATGGCTATTATCTAAATTTTATGAACCATAATATATGTTATCTTTATAAAGGAATTGTCGGTCGGAGGGGAATCTCAAGAGGGGGGGGGTGAATTGAGTTCCTACATAAAATTTCTGTTAAAAACATTCTTATAAAGATCCCCCAAATATAAAACGGCTCAGTTAATTAAGGCAGCAGAGATATAAATGTTTAGTTGGTCAAAATGATTCTCAATGGGTGATTATTCCTCAGTTGAATTAGGGTAAAACACTTCTTCAACTTTTGAAACAAGTTTAATGTTTTAAAAACATACACAGACTAACCAGAACTAACTATCAAAGACAATGCAAACCAATTTTATGTTTTATCAATTAATGAGAATTGGAAAATAGATAAAATAGGTTATCAAAATATATAATACATGGATGAGTTAAACTATAGGATTTGTCTCAAGCCGAGACTTAATCGTCTCCACTTGGTGATAACCTACCACCAAATAGTTAATATTAACAGTAAACTTGATACACAACATGTATCAGGCTTCACAATAGTTTTCAAAAAATGTCTAGGGTTCAGATCTGCTCCCACAGTTCTACTTGGAAAAAACCAACAATACTGACCACACACAGTCTCTTCCACAGTTATACATGGGAAACAAGATGTAAGTGAAGATTGATGTGAGGATTTCATGTATCCTCGAGTTCATGTATAGGAGACAATGTGTGTAACAGACAGACACACACATCATAGAAAGACACAATAAAAGAACACAATAGAGATAATATTATGAGATAGTATTTATAAATATCTATGTGTTTATATTTTAGCTCATGAGTCCTTGTAATGAAGAATTGTTTGTTTGAGTTTGTCTCCGGATGTTCTCTTCAAAACAGAGTGTCATAACCCAAGGTTATGGATTTCATTAGGTGAGTGTTCTAGTTCTTATTTGATAGAAATTTGATGCAGCATAGAAGCCATCCTTGAAATTTTCCTCCCGAAATGATATTCTTGAGATTCTTGTGTTCACATTATAAGCATTGAGTGGTTCTTCCTTGTTATCTTTGATCAAGATAGTGAGCACTTTCTCATGCATTCCTCTGCACTCTCACATGCCTTTTCACACCCACACTTCATTTATTATCTTAGTACACACAATTCTTCATCGGTCTTCCCTTTTTTTATATTTTATATTTGACTATAGGAATAATTAAACCACGTGTGGTCATCCTCATACCCCGCACTTTCCCTAGAAAGAGTTTCTTGATATGTATATAAGAATCATTAATTAATGTCATATGCATTAAATATACCAAATTTAACCATTATAATAGTCATAATAATTTGATAGAGTATGAAAGGGTAAGAATCAGTAGACTGTTAACGGTAGCCTTCATAATGGTAGGCTTTAACAGTAGGTGCATCGGTAGCCTTCATCGGTATCTTTGCATCGGTGGCCTTCATCAGTGACCTTCTCAACGGTATCTTTCAATGGTAAACTTGCATTAGTGACCTTTGCATCGGTAAACATTGCATCAATGAAATTTTCATGAGTAACATTTTCAATGGTAACCTTTACATCGGTAACCTTTAAATCAGTATCTTTTACATTGGTAATCGTTTCATCGGTAGCCTTTACATCAGTAACCTTTGAATTTGTAACCTTTACATCGGTAGCCTTTCCATCGGTAACCTTTTCTTAGATTAATTATGTACTATAATAAAAAACAATAGAATAGTGATATTAAATAAACATAGGTATCAGTGGATAGATATTATAAACATTAATGAAACATGATTATTCTATAGTATAAATATGATTATCAAATAAAGAAAACATGATTTGGGATTATCAAAATAGGTGAGACCAACAATATCCCCCTTTTTGATAATCATAAATTATGTCAGTATTTTCTAAATAAGTGTTAAGAACATTTTCTAATATCTTTAGAGTTGTGTATAAATAAAATTGAACCATGTTTATGGTGGAAAATAAAAATACTGTATATATGCAAAAATTCTAGGTAACCTAAAAACTTCTCCACATTTGGGTAACATAGGGGAACTTAAAAAATTCTCCCCCTTTTTGATTAACAAAATAAACGAAAGAAAAAATGTTCAAAAGAGGCTTTTATTATTAATGAAGCAATAATACAAGATACATAAAATTTACAAAATAAACCTATCAACTACGACATCCCAGAGTCAATAAACAACAGATATGTCCAAGGGAGCTTTGTCTTTTGAAGTTGAAGGGGCATGTTCTGAAGAAGGAGGGATGAGCCTAGGTATGGTAGATAGAAGGGTTGGAGGAGCTACTACAGAGGCATCAATAGACCTATAGTGAGTAGATATTTGAGGAATCATAGGGGTTAAGCTTCTGATGGCCTGTGTAGGAGTCATCATTGGTGTAGTACTGGTTGATCCTGAAGTAGCTGAGGAAGAAGGCATGGTTAGAGGAACAATGATGGGAGTGGAGTCCCCAAGGAGGAAGGGTAAAATAATATTTCTAAAATACATAATAATACTTCCTAATCTTTAAATATATGAGATAAAATTATCCTTATTGTCCATAAATCTCTCTAAGGTAGGAGTCATCTCTCTAATATTGATAACATGATCCTTAAATAGCTAAGTTACAAGTGGTATCCTCATGTTCTGAAACAATAGCTTAAAGTTACCATCTACCTGATGCTTAGTGAACACCATTTTGTAATAGAAATCAACTTGATATTTTATGGAATTCATTTCATGAGCAGCTTCCATCGGATAATCTCCAACAAACTTATTAATTTCCCTAGTATTGGAAATAACCTGATTCATAGACTATGGGTTTGAGGTATTGGTACTAGAGAACTTCTCTAATTCTTCTCTGAAAACCGATCTGAAGGCCTCTAGATCAATAAGAGGAGAGGTTGATGAGAAAGAATATGCACATAGAGGTGCCATAGTGAAATTATTTGCCTCCTTAAAATATTTTGTCATCCCAATGATCAAACTTTTCACATAATCATCCTGGCCACTCACATGTGTCTCTAGAGACTTCTTAAATTCCTCAAACACAATGACCATTTACTGAACCACACTTTTATCATATCTAAGACCTCTGTCCACTTTCACTCTTAAATCCATATATGATTCGAAATTGGAAATAGACTGTTTCACTAATTCCATTGATTCTTTCAAGGTTCTAACCATATTCTGGCACCCCTTAACTTCATGTAGTAGATTTGAGTGAGAGGTAGAAATAAATCTTTCTAAGGAAGATGCCACCACTTCTTGGTTCAGGGAAACTGTTATCAATATCTCAATGGAGTTCATATAAAAATGCCTTTTTCAAATCTGACATCAACGATTCAAAATCATCCTTCTTCACATATTCTCGAGGTAAAAGTACTACTGGCTTCACATATACTCTCTCCCAAATCTTTTCCTCCCTAACCTAAGAACCCCATCTACTGACGAAACCCTTGAATCTCTCCAGATTGAAATGGAAAGGTTGAAGCGACTGTTGGTCGGTGACAAATGAGATGTGCCAAATTGTAAGACACCTCGAGCTGAGTCATGTAGTGGAATCCAAGAAGTGGAAAAGTTGATCAATCCACATCTGTCTAACAGTGGTGAGGTCTATCGGTGAGGTTCTAATGGTGAGGTCTATCAATGAGGTTCTAATGGTGAGGTTTAATAGAGAGTTTCCTAACAGTGAGGTCCAACCTTAACTGTTTATCATACCTAACTCATGGATGATGTAATTTAACCTCTAAAAATTCAAAGTCATTGTGAATATATCAGCCAATGGATGTCCAGTGCCAATGAATTCAAGAGTGATATCACCGCTTTGATAATGATCTCTCAAAATGTGATGTCTCGCATCAATGTGCTTTGTCCTACCATGAGATACTGGATTTGTAGAGATGTTAACAGCACTGGTATTATCACACATTATAGAGACATGTTTAAATTGATATCCATAGTCTAGTAAAGTGTGTTTCATCCACAGAATTTGATCACAACAACCACCATCATCTATAAATTCAGTTTTTGTAGTAGATATTGCAAGTGAATTTCGTTTCTTACTACACCATGATACTAGTGACTTGCCCATAATGTGACATGTTCCATGGGTGCTCTTTCTATCTATCTTGCAACTAGCAAAGTCAGAATTTGAATAACTTATTAAATAAAATGAATGTCCTCGTGGATAAAATAGTCTTATGTTTGTATTATACTTGAGATTTTTAAAATTCCTTTTAACAGCAATTAAATGAAACACGTTGGGATTGGCTTGAAAAAGCGCACACATGCATACACTGAACATAATATCAGGTCTGCTGGAAGAAAGATAGAAGAGACTCCCCATCATACCTTTGTAATTGGTTAGATCAACTGATTTACCAGTTTCATCCATATCCAATTTACTGGTGGTACTCATAGGTGTATCACTTCCTTTATTATTGTCCAAAAAAAACGTTTCAAAAGAGATTTAGAATTTTTACTCATATTTATAATAAAACCATTATTATTTTGAAAAATTCGAAATCTAAGGAAAAATTTATGTTCCCCCATTAAACTATTCTTAAATTTATCTAGAATAATTTTTGAATAAATAGTACATAATGAATTTTTAGAGGATCCAAAAATAATGTCATATACATAAATTTTTACTATTAAAACATCTTTGGAAATCCATTTAATAAAGAGAGTAGGATCTGATATTCCATTAGTAAAACATTTTGAAATAAGAAAAGAACTAAATCTATGATACCAAGCTCTTGGAGCATAGTTTAGACCATATAATGCTTTAGAATGTTTAAAAATAGTATTTGAAAAATGGGGATTTGTAAAACCAGGGTGTTGTTCAACAAATACATCCACAACTATATACCCATTTAGAAATGGACTTTTGACATCCATTTGATAAAGTTTGAAATTCAGATGAGCTGAATATGCATGTAGTATCCTAATGGATTTTATTCTAGCTATAGGTGAAAAGGTTTCCTCATTGTCTATTCATTCTTCTTGGCTATATCCTTGTGGAACTAGTCTAGATATTTTTCTAACTGTGTTTCCAAATTCATCAACTTTATTTCTAAACACCCATTTAGTTCCTAAGGACAAAGTGTCTTTAGGTCTTTCTACTAATTCCTAAACTTTGTATCTTTAAAACAGATTTAATTCTTCTTACATAACTATCGCCAAAAATTCATCATTGATCGCATCATTAATATTTTTGGGATAATGCTATGAATGAAAAGCTTGATGTTCAACCTACTTTCTCAGAGAAGCTCTAGTTTTTTTCCTCTATTTAGATAACCTACTACAACATCTAACGGATGGTCCTTGGGAGTTATAATACCTCTAGAAAGAGTTGAACTAAACTCTTCATGGTTGTCGGTAGGTTCAGATTCACGATGCACTAATACTAGAAAATTTCCAGAACATGTTTTTTTCACTGTGGGTTCATTGTCATTATTAGTGAGGTTTAGAATTGACATATCTTCCACAAGATGTTCAATGAAGGTTTTGGGTTCATGTGGATCAGGCTCATAAAATTTGACATAAACTGATTCTTCTACACGTTTGGCTCTCTTATTGAATCACTACACCGAACTTTTTATTTAGCAGCGGTTTAAACCGCCAATAAATAGTTCTACAACGGGTTTGAGAAATCGCCGCTAAGTTAGGTGTCGGAAAATAATTAGAGGCGGTTTAAACCGCAGCTAAATTTTTTTTATTTTTTTTTAATATTTTTTAATATTTTTTATTTTTTAATTACGGGCTGTTTTTAGTGGCTGTTTAAACCGTCGCTAAATCGTTTTTGATAATTCTTTTAATTTTTTTAATTTTTTATTTCCTTTTTATATTAGTACTTTATTGATTTATTTATTTATTTTCATAATTTATTTATTTATATTCATAATTTATTTATTTATTTAATTATTTTCATAATTTGTTTACCTATTATTTATTTATTTATTTATTTTGGTAATTTATTTATTTATTTATTTATTTATTCATTTATTTATTATTACCACGCACATGCCCATCCATCTCCATGCATAAGTCTATCTCCATGCACAAGCATATGCCCTTGCACATGCCCATGCCATATATATAAATTATGTGGTGGGTGAGATTTAAACCCCTTACCTCTTTCTTATTCTTCAAAGACTTTACCAGTCTTGTAGGCTCTTCATGTGGTCAATAATTCGAATTTAATATACTTATATATATATATATATTAATTGGAAAAACAAGTAATACAGAACAAATAGATACAAACTAAATAATTATTAATAAAAAATTATTAATTAATAATCTATAATCAAGAATTAGTCATAACTAATATATAATATTTAATATAAAACATATAATATATAACAGATAATACATAATACATAATACATAATACATAATACATAATATATAATATCCAATACATAATATCTAATATATAATGTATCACATATAATATATAATATATAATATATATTAAATATTATTTATTATTTATTCAATATTTTATATTATGTATTATATAAAACATAATATATAATACATAATACATAATATATAATATATAATTTCTAATAGATAATAAATAGTATATAATATAAAATATATAATCTATAACATAATATATATATGTAATGTATAAATAATAAATTAATAAAAAAATAATTTAATATATATTAAATAAATAATAAATTAATAATAAATTAATAAATAATAGATAACTAATTAATTAATTAATTAATAGTTACGAATAATTAATAGTTAGTAATTAATAATTATTAATTATTAATTATTAATACTTAATACATAATAATTAATAATTAATTAATATTAAATAATTAATAATTAATAATGGATAATTGATAATTAATAGTAATTAATAATTAATAATTGATCATTAAAATTAAAAAATTAATAATTAATAATTTATATTTAAAAATTTATAAATAATTTATAAATAAATAATAAAATATTAATAAATAAATAATTAATAATTAATAAATATTGAATAATGAATATATATATATATAAATAAATGAATAATCAACTAATAATAAATTAATATTTAGTAAATTATAAATAAATAAATAAATAATAAATAATAAATAATAAATAGAAAAAAATAAAAAATAAATACATAAATAAATAAATAAATAATAGATAATAATTATTAATTATTAATTAATAACTATTAATTAATAATTGTTAATTATTAAATGAATAATTCTTAGTTAATAATTAATAATTTAATTTTATTATTTTATAGGCAATATTCAATATTTAATATTTAACAAATAATTAATATTTAATTAATATTTAATTAATAAATAATAAAGTAAAAATCAATAATAAATAAATAAATATATAATTATATATATAAATAAATAATAATTCATTCATTCATAATTCATAATTATAAAATTAATAATCCTTAATTAGTAATTAATGTTTTAATTTTAATATTTAATATTCATTATTTAATATTTATTATTTAATAGTTATTTAATAATTAATAAATAATCAATAAAAATTATTAATAATAACTAATTATTAATTAATAAATGAATAATAAACTAATAATAAATTAAAATTTAGTAAATTAATAATAAATAATAATCAATAATGAATAATGAATAAAGAATAAAGAATACAGATTACAGAATAAAAAATTATAAATAAAAAATAAAAAATAAACAATAAATAATTAAGAAATAAGTACATAACTAAATAAATAGATAAATAAATAATAAATAATTAATAACTAATAATATCTAATAACTAATAATTTATAATTACTAATTAATAAAAAATAATAAATCTATTAATAATTAATAATTATTTAATAAATAATGAATAACAAATAAAAAATAAATAAATAGTAAAAAATAAACAATGAATAATAAACTAATAATAAATAATAAATAATTAATGATTAATAATTTAATAATAAATAATTTAAATATAATTTAATAATTAATGTGTACATAATAACTAAATAATAAATAAATAAATAAATATTATTAAATAATATTTAAATAAAAAAATAATTAATTAATGGTTAATTAATTAATATTAATTGAAGAAATAAACAATCAAAAAATTAATTAAATAAATTATAAAACATTAAGAACCTTTGAAAACCCCTAAAAACACTGGAATGGTCATAAAATATGATCTGATACCCATTTTCAAGTGCCACAACCAGTCAAATCGAATATTGTGAAATGAGCTTCGATATGATATGTCGTATAGGCTGAATGGACACATGGATCGAAAGTTATAACAGTTTGAATTTTAAGAAATTGGTGTCTGTAACTAAAACCTATGTTTCGGGGGCCTTCTAAACCTTTCTGGTGGAATAAAAATGGGTACAATACTCAAAGAGTTGGTTCCAGACCTAAGCGGTGTAGAGATCATCGTAGCATTCGATTTGATATGTGGTAGAGCCCAAACAGACACCCGGATTAAAAGTTATGTTCATTTGATTTTCGAGTTCAATTTTCATCTTTTGAATTTTGAATATATTTTTTCTCTTTTATTACCACACGATTTAAATCTCTCTTGGGTTTTTCTCATTTGATAATCTTTTATTTGACTAGTTGTGGAGCTGAAATGAACTCTTGGATCAGAAGTTATGGTCATTTGATGCCGAAATATGTTCTTCTATTTATTTTTTATTTTCTTTCTATTTATGAATATTGTTAACTAATAATTATAAATATTAATTAGTTGACACATTATAAATATATAAAATTACAAATAATAAATTATATATAATAGTAAATAATAATAAAAATAATAAATAATAAATAATTTTTTAATAATTTTATAATTTTTTCTCGAAAATTTTAATGTGGTATTCAAAAAACTACCGCTATTTTGTGGTGGTTTTTTTAAAAAAAATCCGAATAAAAATATTAGTTTTTTTTATATGAGATTTTTTGAAAAAATAAAATAAAAAAATTATCGACGGTTTTTTCGCGGCGGGTTTTAAAACCGCCACGGAAAATCAGCCGCTAAAAAACTATTTTCTTGTAGTGAATACTCTATAATATTTAGTAGAGATTGAGTAACCTAGGAAAATTCCTTCAACCCTCATAGAAGAAAATTTTTCATGATTATACCTAGTGTTAAGGAAAATGACTTTGTAAACAAAAACTCTATAGAAATTAATCATAGGATTCCTATTCTTCCAGAGCTCATAATGGGTCTTCTTAATAACAGGTCTAATTAAGATTACATTGATAATGAAACAATT
The DNA here is from genome assembly GCA_963277665.1 of Viscum album. NCBI lineage: Eukaryota > Viridiplantae > Streptophyta > Magnoliopsida > Santalales > Viscaceae > Viscum > Viscum album. Next base: position 153,950,359 of record OY728166.1, on the reverse strand, counting down.
TGTATTAACAACTTCATCCCAAAAATATATAGGTAGATTATACTCATTTATCATAGTTCGGGCAATTTCTTGAAGTCTCCTATTTCTTCTTTCGACAAATCCATTTTGTTGAGGTGTTCTCGGAGCATAGAAACTGTGATTATAGCCATTTTGTGAGAAAAAAGATTCAAATTTCTAATTTTCAAACTCACAACCATGATCACTTCACAAGGTCATAATTCTGAGTCCACTAAGATTTTCAAATGACATGGAATATTAAATGAAGTAAGAAGATGCATCACTTTGGTGAGCTAGAAAGTATACCCAAGTATATCTAGAAAAATAAACTACAAGAATTGAAACATAGTTCTACACATTTAGACATGAAACTCTAGATGTTCCAAACAAATCAATGTGAACCAACTCAAGCAGTTGAGATGTAGAAACTTCTTCCTTTGTTTTGAAAGAAACATTGTGTTGTTTTCCCTTTTGATAAGGATTACAAACTTTGTTAAGTGGGAATTCCAGTTTTGGTAAGTCTCTAACTGAACCTTTACTAGTTAGTTTCCTAAGTGAGTACACATTGCAGTGTCCTAATCTTCTGTTCCATTACTAGGATTCCTTATGAAAATAATTTAAACAAGAAACATTTTTCTTAGTTAAATAATTTAAATCAACAACATATACATTTTCATTTCTAAGATTAGTGAATATTAAATCATTTTTAGAATTATAAACATCACATGAATCTTTTTCAAACATAACATTAAAACCATCATCACACAACTAAGACACACTTAGTAAATTGTACCTTAAACCATCAACAAAAAGTACTTTTGAAATTAATATAGTATTACGGTTACCTATTGGGACTAAGACAGCGATTTTCCCTTTAGCATTATCACCAAATGTGACATTTCCACCATCCACTTTAATTAGGATCTTGAATCATGAATAGTCTCCTGTCATATGTATTGAACACCCACTATCCATGTACCATATAGTTTTACAAGATCTCTTTAGAAAATTTTCCTCAGATGTTTCTGTCATGAAAGACAGGTTTGAATGTTTGTTCTTTTCAGTATCAGAAGTGTCAGGTCCACTAGAGTTATCTTCTGAAGCACTCCAAGAATATTTCATAGCCTTTTATATTTCATTCCCTTTCCCTTATATTTCTTCTTAAATATCAGCTTGGGGAAATCTTCCTTCACATAGCCTTTTCGTCTACACTCATAGAAGAAAATTTTAATTGTATTTTCATTCCATTTCCTGTCATTTTTCCACAATCCTTTATAATCATACCTTATTTTAGTGTTTTAATTTCTATAGAACATCTTCTTATGGTAAATTTTTTTTAATCCCTTTGCAAGATGATCGATCTCCTTGTCTTTATCATAAGTTGAGTCTTCATTGGTAGAAGTTTCTACAGGAGCTTGAACTTGTTCTTTGTCTTTGTTTTTTAAGGTAGCAGTCATGAAAGATACAGATTTCTTCCTTGGTTATTCATCTCCTTATTGATTTACCTTAATCTATTATTCTTAAATCATAAGTTTTCCAATTAGTTACTTTACTAATAGCTTGCCGATGTCATAGGATTCTCGAATAGAAACAGAAGTTCCTCTCCATCTGTCAGGTAGGCATCAAAGCAATCTCATAATCTGATCCCTGTTTTCCACTAGTTTTCCAAGTAGACTCATGGTATTTACTATTTAATTGAACTTGAGATTCATATTAGATATAAGTTCATCAGGCTTCATTTTAAAATTATCATATTTAATAGTATAGGTATTTAATCCCTTTTATCTAACATTGGTTATTCCCTCGTGAGAAACAACCAATGTATCCGAAATTTCATAAGGAGTTTTACAGGAAGATATTCTATTGAACTATTCATCACCTAAAGAATAGTACAATGAATTCATTTCTTTATAGTTATTGTTATATGTAGCTTTAGTCAACTAAGACCATGTGTCTCTAGTAGTATGAGTCAATGCATGTTGTTCTTCAATTGTGTCCAAAATTTCAGGACCCATGCTCTCTAGATACATTTTCATTTTTAATTTCCACTAAGAATAGTTATTTACATTAATGAAAGGTGTCATATTAGTATCAGAACCCTCAACTATGTGATCCACAACTAATTATAATTTTAATGAACTAAAAATTTAGATATGAACGAAATTTTATGATCATTATGATACAAATAAAATCGCAGTTGAATAGAATTTGACAGCTTGAAAACAATTTAGATGGTAGCAATAAAAACATTGTCCTTTGAAACCAAATGTTGGTCAGATATGAATTTCAAGAGAGGTGGTTAACAGAGTTCCTACTTAAAATTTATGTTAAAAACATTCTTATAATGATCCCCCAAATATTAAACGACCAAATTAATTAAGGGAGTAGACATATAAATGTTTAGTTGGTCAACATGTTTCTTAGAGGGTGATTAGTCCTCAGTAGAATAATTGTAAAAAACTTCTTCAAATTTTGAAACATGTTTATTAAATAAAAAACATACACAAACTACCCAGAACTAACTATCAATGTCAATGCAAAACAATTTCCTATTTTAAAAAATAATGAGCAGTGGAAAATATGTAAAACAGAGTATCACAAAATATAATACAAAGTAGAGTTAAACAAGAGGGTCAGTCTCAAGACAAGATGTAATCCTCTCAACTTGGTGATCTCTTTCCACCAATCATTTTATATTAAAAATATACTTGATACATAGAATGTATCAGGATTTAATATAGTCTCCACATGTTTTTGAGGGTTCGCACCATCTACAACAATTCTTCATGGGAAAAAGAAACAATACAGACCATATATGGTCTCTTCCATAGTTTTGCATCGGAAACATATTACAAGTGAATTCATATGTGAGGATTTTCAGTATCCTTCATTTCAAGTATAAGAGACAGTGTTTGTCATAGAATGACACACACTTCTCAGAAAAGTAAAATAAAGTAACACAGTTCATCTAATATTATGAGATTGAGTTTAGAAATCACTACTTGTTTGCATTTCAGATCCTAACTCCTTGGAATGAAGAATTTTCAGTTTGAGTCTGGCTATGGAAGTTGTCCTCAAAACATAGTGTTGTATCATCAGGTTATAGATTTCATGAGGTGAGTGTTCTCCTTCTTGTTTGAATGAAATTTGATGAAGCATAGATTCTATCTTTGAATGTGTTCTCCAAAAATGATCTTCCTGAGATTCTGGGGTTCACAGTATATGTGTCGAGTGGTTCTTCCTTGTTCTATTTGATCAAGTGAGTAAGATCTTTCTCATGAATTCCTCTGCACTCTCACATGCCTTTTCACACACACACTTCTTTAATTATCCCATTGCACATGTTTCTTCCTCGGTCATCTCTTTTATTTATATTAGAGATTCGACATTAGGAATAAGTAAAACATGTGTGGTCCTCCGCGTACCTCGTACTGTCCCCATATATGATTTTATGATTTTTCTACAATCAGCATTAATTAATGATAGATAAATTAAATTAACCAAATATGACATTTATAATAATCTTAAGAATTTGACAGAGTATGGAAGGGTAAGCATTGGTAGACTGGTAAAGGTAGCCTTCACAATGGTAGGCTTTGATAGTATGTGCATCAGTATCCTTACATCAGTGACCTTCATCAGTGAACTTCATCAGTGACCTTCTCAAAGGTAACTTTCAATGGTAACCTTGCATCGGTGACCTTTTCATCGGTAACATTTGCATTGATGACCATTTAATCAGTAACCTTTTCATCGGTAACCTTTACATAAGTAACCTTTCTTTTGATATCCTTTATATTGGTAACCTTTTCATTGGTAGTATTTACATCAGTACCCTTTTCATTGGTGACATTTACATCGGTAGCCTTTACATTGGTAACCTTTTTCATAGATATTTTTTTTACTGTAAGCTTAAAGAATAGAATAGTGAGATTAAAGATACACCGGTATCACTAGACAGAGATTATAAATATTAACGAAACATGATTATTCTATAGTAGAAATATTATTATCACATAAATTAAACATTATTTCGGATTATCAAGATAGATGAGTCCAACGATAATCAGTATATTTTGGAAATTTTGAAAATAAATACATTTGTATCAATTTTGGACACATTAATTTTTTTTGGTAACTGAATGAATATAATAACAATTCATTAAAACTAAGACCATTCTAGTAAACAATGATAGTTATTAGTATCCAATAGCTATTGTAGTGAGTTCAGCTTCCTTGTTGTATCTTATATCAACCTATCCTTATGAAACTTTCCTAAATCTACTTGGTTCTTATAACTGGATACATATGTGAGAACCACATGATGTATCTAGAACAAAATTTATTGAAATAGATATTTTTCACTCTATAATGATCACAACTAAATCTTCCCCATTATTCTTTATCCATATGCATTTCATCTTTCAATATCCTTTATTTATTTGGTAAAATTGAATGTTTCATGTTCTCTTTTTTCCCCTTGATTTTACTTCTCCTAAAATAGAATTGAATTGAATATTTAGACTTTGAGTTAATATTGTATATCTTCTTATAGTGTTTCTTCTTATTAATCATAAAGAAGAAATTATTTTCATGCTTAATATCCTTGTCAACATGGATAACCATAGTGAGGATGATGGGAGAGTAATCTCAATGTTTTTCATACAAAACATTACAACAAAACCGGAGAAGGTTGGGTAATTAATATAAAAATGATAGTAATCTACAACTCATCATGTAGTTTAATCTCTAGAGCATCTAGGAATTGAAAAGAGATAATAATTTTGACTATGTGAGGCACAATTGGCGCACCATATCTATGTTTTCTTGTAAATAGTAACTTTATAAATCTCAAAAGGTCCTTATCTATATTTCAATTGAGAAATATCATCGACATATTGGAGTGTGTTTAAGGAATCCATGGTTTCATGAAACATAGTGTGTTCACTATACATGGATGAAAACATCAAAAATTAAACATCTTTTTTCATATTAATATATTTTTTAAATATAGATAAATATTTATCTCTTACCTTTTTAGAAGGTAGATTAGAAATTGGGAAATATAACCTATAATGCTTCTATTTATTTTGTAATAAAATTTTCAAGATCTTGTACCATTCCTAGAAGTCACATTTAGGTAATAGATTTTATTTCTATAGAATTTATCACTTGGATAACATGCATTCCATTTTACTGAAAAAATATAAAAGTATATTAATATTACATTACTTGAATTCCATGATATGTAAAAATAATAATCTAATTTATTATTATTCTCCCCCTATTTAGTCAATTCTTAAAATACCTTATCATTGGACATGGATTATCATTTATATTGGAAATTAATGTGGCTAGGACCCATAGTTACCTTCTCATAACCCTTTTAAGAGGCTGGTCAGTCATTTGAAGCTATTTTTGTATGTTTTCATTCCAATTGCGGAATTGAAGCTCCCAGAGCCATTGAGTAGACTCCTCATCCAGAAATCCTAAATAAGAATTACTCATCAGTTTACTATATGATGAAAAATTTATATAAAATGTTACTTATCTTGATGTATACGTGGTAAATTCACCCCAAAACCATATTTAGAACTCCTACATAAATGTATATGTCCTAAAAAGGGTCATTCAAACTATTATTTATATAGGTTCATTCTAAATCTACAAATAAAATATGTATTAACTTAATATTATGTTGATGGAATTTGTTTATTATTTGTAAAAATTTTCATTTTTTTCATTTACATATATTATTAATATTATGTGAATTATAATTATTTGACTCACCATGTGTCGATAATAAAAATTTATAATACATTTATTTTAATTCTATTATTGAATACTAATATGTTTATTTATGTGATAATGGAATGATATTCAGAAAATAAATCATGCATCATACAAAAATAAAATAAATAAAATGTGTCATGATCATGTTATTTCGCTAGTGATTTATTTATTAAGAGGACAATAAACAAATCATTAACCATAGGGGAAAGAAAACTTCTCGAGATAGTCAGGGATCGAGTTGCAGCATTCCACCTCTATTGACCAATGTACCTCCTCAATTGTTTCACCTCAAATTTCTATTGAACAGCCTCTAAAAATCAAAGACCTCTTTTATATATGATTTTAACTCACACAAAAGTGAGGGGAACCAAAGGATTGGTTAATGGGGTTACATGAAATCAAACATTTTCACATATGTCCTATATATTAAATGAGGTACATGTGATTGGTAGTACAAAATATTAATTTACTAATAAATATTAAAAACATGAAATGGAATTAAATTAAATGTAACCATCACAAACATTGTTCGGTCTAACCTAAGTATTAGTCTCACCCATGCAATGATAGCACATTTAAAAAAATACAGCATTAATTTCCATTAATTCATTATTAATATAATCCTGGTTTAAATTAATAAATTATTAATAGGATTAATAAAATTAATTGTTATCCATCTAAATTGTCATATAAATTCCCATCCACTATAATTTTAAATGATTCAAATTTGTTATCGTATATGGAATGCACAATGATGCAACATGGTGTGTACATTTTTAAATACCTAGAGTGGTCATTTTCATATATTGAGTAGTCACATTGTAGGATTAATAATTACATTGTGTGTACTATCCGTTAATGACACATAGACACATGTAAATTATATGGAATTTTTTACTTTTAATTTACATGGAGTAACATCATATAACAACCATACACAACATATAGTTTTGAATATTATGGGAAAATTAATTAATAAATTGACATGATATAAAACCTATCACACTATGTTTATTTTCAATAAATGACACATAGGAAATTATTGATTAGGATTAATGTGATAAATAATTAAAATATGATTCCTCATAAACAAGTACAAGACGTGATTTTTTGTGGATAAATACAGGTTGTGAATATATTTTTACTATTTTCTGTGATATATCTCTAGGTAATGGGTGTGTATTATTTTTTGGATATAAATAAAACTCTTATTGGAAATATGAGAAATAATGAAGAAAAAGAAGAATAAAAATTATTGAAAACTAAATTTAAATAGTGAATAAAATATAATTGACAGTTATCTTTAAATATGTAATATGATAAAAAACTGATAAGAAATTAAAATTTTGAAAACCACCACTCTAATACATTTTTATGGTTCGGTATGTAGTGTATTCACCTATTTGGTTTGGGAAAAAAATTGACCTTTATCATATTCAAGGTGTTATCGGACATGTGAATGTAAAAATTGTCATGACCAACAAATAGAACAGAATAAGCCCTTGATTATAAATGAAAAAAACAAAAGGGAGTCCATTTCATGTTAAATTTATAATTAATTTTTACAAATAAAATGACCTTTGTCTTGATTCATTTTCAAATTTAGGATCTGCTGATTTGAAAACTATTCAACTTCAATTTAATTTTGTCCATGTGGAAAAAAAGTGGATCCCCACTAGGAATGATCCAAAAATGCTCCTTTACACTCAAAACATCATTGATGGTACTCTGCATGATATTTCGGTTGTACTCGTCATCTTTTATTACTAACATTATAATTACAATTATGAATTTGTTTTGGAAAGATAATGTCTTGATTTCTCCAGCTTGAGAGAAGGATGTAGGAGGAGGATATTCTCTCGAGCTTGAGATAAAAACCCAGCTAAGTTCATCATTTTTATAGAATTATATAGGGAGGAGAGGTGTTCTATAAAACGGATTATAAATAAAATGGTTTATATATATTATGGGTTTTTTTCTAAATTTTTTTGTATCTACAACAATTTGTATCTATGACAATTTATATCTACAATGGTTTGTATATACAATGGTTTGTATCTAAAATGTTTTGAATATACAATGGGTTTTTAGGATATTTATATTTCTATGGAAAGTGTTAAAAATATTTCTTGATTTCACATAGGACCTCGAATATATATTAAACCCATAAAGTTTTCCATTCTATGTAAAATAATTGTATTATTATTTATCTTTATGGTGTGTGCTAACCTGCTCAACGATAAATATTATTTTCTAGTCTGAAAATAAAAAATTATCACTGAACCCAATACTCAATTTATTCATCCATGATATTTTTACACCCTATATAAATATTAAAATAAGTATTATTCAATCAAAAAATAAATATTTTATTCACTCCTTGATGAATAAAAAATATTTAATATTTTTTATCAATAAAATACAGAATAAATATCATTTTTTCACACTAATGTAACATTTATTAAACTATTAAATATAATTAATATTTAACTGAGATAATTGGAAACACTAAGTGTGTGACCCTCTAGTATTCTTCTTCAATGGAATTAGGAAATCTGTTATAAAGTTCAACATATGTGTCTAATGATAAATAAATGAACCTAAGAGGATGAAGTTAATTTCTCAATAATGAAAATCACATATGAAATCTTACCATGTAAAATAATCTCTTTGTCTCAACATTTCATTAATATGTTTTCATACTCATTTTATAAACCTATATAATTTTTACATCATTCTTTAACATCCTGAAAAAAATCATTCATAGACCATGTCTATGGAATTTCATTTGATGATTCCATTTCAATCCAAGGGTCTAGATATCATATTTCATAGAGATGGAATGTACAATTTCTTTCTCAACTTATTTATTAATTACATACCATTCAGGATTCACCAATCATACACTACTTCCAAAAAATATAGCGCATTATAGTTTGGGTTGGTACATCTACATACATTTTCATGATACATATTAAAAACAATTTTAATTTATAAGGATCATTGCACACACTCGCAAATAGAAATTCAAATGATATGCAAATATATTGAATTTATAATGGTGGGTATATCATTATAATCTATTTTATAATATATTAAAATGTGAGAACATCATGATATATTTCCGCATTCACTTACGAGAAACCAACACCTAATTGTTCGTGTCATCTGCATCCTCTCAAATGATACCATCCAACTTTATGATAGGGGTTCATTAATATTATAATGAAACCACATAATTATCATCATAATGGGGAATTATTTTGTTATTATTAGTATAATAAATACCTAATTACATTTTTACATAGTTTTAATATATAATAATAATTTTTCATGTGAAAATAAATATATTTTATTCTCACTAATTTTATTATAAATTGAAAATCATATGTATATAGTGTGGTGAAATTTATTCTAGGGAACAAACTCCAAGAATTTTCCTTACAAAAAGTTGTTTTTATATCATTAAAATATATATTTTGAAGATAAAACTATCTATATGAGACTAATTATAGTATTTTTGGGGTTATATAAGTTTAAAGTTAACAAATAAATGTTTTACCAATAAAAAATAATAAGTGAATATCAAAAAATACCCTAACTTATTTTAGAATATATTAGTAATGTTTAATATAAATAATTTTTTTTAATTTCAAAAACTAATTGAATGTCAATTTATGTCCTAAATTACTTTAGGAATTTTTTGTAATGAAATACTTCAAAAGAGTTAATTTAGATACCAAAATGATATCAAGGGATAATTTTGGTGGAATGTTTCCGAGTTTGATGTCGATGATTAACATAGATAGATGTTTTAGTTGCTGATACATGTTATTAACATTGAAAAATTATATGTTATTATGTTAAAGTGTTTAAATACAATGTTAAAATATTTGAACATTAATAATGTGATTCCAATGTCTTGTAATTATTCAATCTAGAATTCCACATAGATGTTACTCGCTATGTAGTTTAGTGGGATGGTTTTATCATATACCCACATAGAGATTTGGAAATAATTACATAGATATTTATTGAGTTTAATGAAAACCCTAAAGGTTTCATAAATTTTAGGGTACTCTAGTAGTTTAACATATATGATATTCCAGACAAGTTCTTATGTATGTTTTTTAAATCTTAAAGGATTTTAATAATGTAAATGTATAATTTTGTACCAAATAAAATATCCACTTTATCATTCATTCACACTGGATATATATATATATATCATGAATATAAATGATAATTGAGATCTCAATGTTTCAATTTTAGTTATCTATAACTAGTGTTATTTGTATAGTATTATAGGTTATAATGAAATTTTATGGTTAACAGAGGTATGATTACTGTATCGAGATACGGAATATCCTCATGAGGGAGAAAATGAATATGTCTGTTGGATGTAAAACTAATTATATACCACATGGATCTCCATACATTTTATATTTTGTATACTATGGGTTAATGGTTCATATTTAGAGTCTCCACTTCTTAAGGTTGGAGAGATACCCATCATGAGAACCAAAATACTTTAATATCATTCTTACACAAGTCTTTAGGATTAGTAATTCAGGGTGTGGTTTGGTATGTTGGTAACTGTGTCTCCAGCCCTAGTTCAATAAAGATGGGAATCTTCCTCTCATATGAAGATTGTGACTTCTGGTCCCTTGATTGAAATAGTCAGATGTTTTTTATAACCATACCTAGATATTTCATATGATTTAATTATCTAATCATGTGAGGGGAATATGATGAGATCATCTATAAAGGTAAATGGGATGTAATGTATTCACTGACGTTATTAGTCTATACTCAAATAATATAGAATACATGGGTTTTCTATATTGGATTTGTATAATTCTTATATTTATAATATTTTCATGACTTATTATATACTCCATTTACTGATTTTATATGAAATGTGCATAATTTGTGTAAAATATTAATGTTTTAATATTAAGTATAATTTTTGAGAATTTTTAGAAGTAGTCCAATTGAGTTAGTTTATTGTTTTAATAATAACTCTCACAATAGTGATTTAAAATGTATTTTCCTTGTTTTTTAATATTCTCCTTTAAATATACAACATTTCATTAGAAGGTACCATGAGCCAAATCTTTCATTTCAAGTGCCATATGGTCCTCACAAATAAGACCAAAGAATCTGTGAAGAAACTGGACTATTCATGAAGATTGATTTACTGGGCTCCATCAAGAAGTCCCAATACCTTAATTCTCCTCCAGAGTTATGAGTACATTTCAAGGAGTTCAAGATAAAAATTTCAAAACTCAATCACAAATACAAGGGGCCCAACTGATGCATTGAAGTCCAGTCCACCATTCTGGCCGGGAATTAACAACAGCACAGTAATGTTGCCATTTCTCTGGATGTAGACATCCATTTGAGCTGAGATTTTTCAGTGTGAAATAGGAGATGTGGGTGGCCAACATTTTTGAAGAAATTATTTTTATTTTAGGGCATATTACTACTCATAAACCCATTCACATTATGGAAATTTAAAATGTCTATATTGAAATGGACAGATCAGAATTGATTACTAAAACCGCGATAACATTGCCTCTATAAGTCCAATGGCCGCCACATTTTCACAGTAGACAGAAGACAATTTTATCTACAACTTTGAAGAAGGGGATTTCTCAATATTCGTCTGTCCGGATATATATATATCTGTGATCCAAGTTGAGGGGTATTTCTAGAATGTAAACAGTCCACCACCTTGGCTATAAATATATCCCCACCTCTCCTTTCAAAAGGGTTGGCACTTCAGCACTTAAGGAAGAAGTTTGGCATTACTAGAGCCTTGAAAAGGGTCTAAGAGGATATTCTTTGATCTTGTTTCAACAAAAGGGACCTCTCCCCCACTTCTCTTTCATGTTTTTTTATGTTTGCGTTCAATTGTAATTGTGTAACTTTGTTTTCATTTCAATCAAATTTTAGTGCTTGATTATTCTTCAATACCTCTTATTCTTCTCCACCATCTGTAGTATAATATTCATGGTCTTAAAATAGTTTGAATAATTTTAAATTACAATCCCTTATTTTTCTTCCTCATTCAATCAAAACTCTATTTTTGATTCTCAAAATATTTCGTGTGTGTGTTCGGCACACTACTCTTATCTTGTCCCTTTCTTTTTCTTCTCATTATAATTCATCACCATAATCATATATTACCATATTAATAAAAATCATAATGGATGAGTAAATATCTACTTGGGGTGAGTTTTAATTTAGGCATGTTAAGCGATTTAGAGCTTTTTCTCGATGAGTATTCATTGAATTAACATTGTGTATATTGGACTTAGCATGTCATGGATTAATGACTTGTTTTGTTTAACGTGTGGTTTCCATGGATTATTAGAACCATAAATACAATACTATAGACAAGATATGATCAAGATTAGAACATTAAGTTAAGTTAAGGCTTATATTAATGCCTTAACACTTGGGAATCCAAATCAATGTCAACTTTTGACATGAGTGTTAATTTAAATGCAATATAAAGCAAAGCTCAAGGATATCACAAGCTCAAATAACCTAATGATGAACTCACCCCAATCATTATCAACTTGTTAAATTAAACATAATCCATTAAACATTTTAATTAATCTCTGCAAACAAACCCCCTAATGAAAATACAATCAACTAAAAACAATCGACTATTACGAAGTACCATCACCGAGGATTCGACCCGAGTGTTTCTATACACCTTAGCAGAGCACCGGATCCTTGACCAGTCGATCGGTGACAATCAGCTGTGCGTTTCAAATGGAACTATTGTCTGGGATGCTACTTAAATTAGTCATTATTTTCTGTTTATTGTTAAAAAACAAAAAAAAAACAAATTTAAAAAATTGAAAAAAAACACAAAGAAAACCCTGGCTTCCTCTTAAAAAACATAAACTGAAAAAAATACAAAGAAAAACCCATCTTTCCCTTTCTTCCAAAATATCTCTGAATGCCCTGTAGCCTTCCAAACAACCCCTCAGATTGGTTTGATCTTGAAATTGAGTGAACACTTCGCCAACTTAGGAGTAACGTAAGAGATAATCTACTCATTCAAGAAGTAGTCCATATCCAACCAGTTGAATTTGAATTGGCCAATCCTAGGGAAAAAACCCTTAAAGAACTCACTGTCCCTAATATGAATTACCAACCTATTGGTATTCAATATCCAAACATAAAAGCTGACTTTGAACTCAAATTGGGTTTGATTCATCTTCTCCCTCATTTTCATGGGCTAGCCGGTGAGGATCCACATCTCCACCTTAAAGAGTTCCAAGTAGTGTGCTCTACCATGAAGCCTCAAGGGGTTTCTGAAGAACAAATCAAACTCTGAACATTACCTTTTTCCCTAGCTGACACAGCTATATCATGGCTCTACCACCTACCTCCTTGTTCCATAACTACATGGAATGACATGAAGCGACTCTTCTTAGAGAAATTATTTCCTGCTTCTCATACTGCTTCTATCCAAAAGGAAATAAGTGGTATACATCAATTCCCAAGTGAATCACTCCATGAGTACTGGGAGAGGTTCAAAAAGATTTTTGAAACCTGCCCACACCATCAAATCCCTGACCAACTCTTGATCCAATACTTCTATGAGGGTTTGTTGGCTATGGAGATAACTCTCATTGATGCCGCAAGTGGCGGTGCCCTTGTTGATAAAACTCCCGCAACTGCAAGAGATCTCATAAGTAACATGGATGCAAACACACAATAATTCAATACTCGAGCACATGCTCATGTCAAAAAATCCCATGATAATCAATCAATTAAGCCAAACAAGATGACCGAGTGGATGAGTGAACTTACAGGTCTTGTGCAACAACTAGACGTGGCTATAAAATCTCCAACCTCGTCTTCTCCACAATCAATGTTTCATGGACCTGTCAAAAACTGTGGAATCTGCAACTCTCCATCTCATCCAACTGACACATGTCCACAACATCAAGGGGATCAATCTGATTCATCTAGACCAATGAAGCTCAATGCAGCATATGCTCAGCGGAACACCAATCCTCAACTATCAGGTCAGTTTGTTAGAAACTTCAACCAACGTCACTCTGATCCCTTATCTTCTTCATATAACCATGGCCTGAGGTATGGTAATCCCATTTCTCATCCCCCTCAATTCCCTCCTCAAAACCCAAACCAATTCCAATATGGTCAAGGTGGTGGTAACTTCAATCAACCATATCCTTTTGTTCATCAACCTCAAAGGAACAATCCTCCTTCTAGATTCCATTATCCTAGTGAGCATTCCCAATTCCAAAACCAATACAATCTATTTCCCAGGAACCAAAATCAAGGAAATCCCAACTAGGGACAAGCCACTTCTTCCAAGCAACCATGGGAAAGTGCAGTGGAAGATCTTGCCTCCTTCACCCGTTCTAGCCTTAAAAACATTGAAACTCAAATAGGTCAACTTGCATCCCACCTGAGCCAGCAACAACAGTAAAATTATTCCCAACTCCCAGCTCACCCATTACCCAACCCCAAGTGTAATGTAAGTTCAATTTCACTTAGATCAGTAAAGCAAGTTTCTATGCCTCAATAAAAATCCTCAAACCCTCCATTGAATGCTGACCTAGAAAATGAAAAGAAAAAGAAAATTGAAAATGAACCTCAATCCATTCTCTCACCTCCTTCCATTCCACTTAGGAATCCAATTCCTTTTCCCCAAGCTATTTATAAACCAAGTAAGTCCTTTGAACCCAATCCTGAAATGCTCGACATGTTTAGACGTGTTGAAGTCAACATTCCTCTCTTAGATTCCATTAAACAAATTCATATGTATGCCATGATTCTTAAGGATTTGTGTACCCAAAAGAGGCAACTTAGGACCTTCGCAAATGTTTCCACCCAGTAGTCTATTCCTATAAAGTGAAAAGATCCAAGGACCATTACGGTTCCATGCCAAATTGGATGTTCGATCCTTGATGATGCACTCATAGACATAGGAGCCTCAATTAATGTCATGCCCAAATCCATATTCTCCAACCTTGGTCTAGGTCTTTTACACCCAACAGGTTTTTTCATTCAATTAGCCAATCGAAGCACAGCTAGTCCTGAGGGAATATTTGAGGATGTACTTGTCAAAGTCAATGATCTTATCTTACATGCTGATTTCTATGTCCTTGACATGGAAGGTGAGACAAACTCTTCTCGATCTCCCCTAATTCTAGGAAGTCCATTCCTCATGACTGCAAGAACCAAGATTGATGTCCATTCTGGCATCTTATCCATGGAATTCAGTGACCAACTCGTCAAATTCAACATTTTCCAAGCCATGCGATACCCATCTGAGGACCACTCTGCATTCTCAATCCATGCTTCTGAGGACACTTCTAAGAGTCAATTGAACCCCATTCCATCATGTTCATCCTATTCTGATGATAAAGGATCTTGTGAAATCTGCACCATGATTAACCAAGTCATAAATGGTGAAGTTGATGTGGACCTCTCATTCATAGACTCCATCAATCTTGGGGAACTTGAAAACTCTCTTGAATCCCACGTCAACTCTGATCTCTACCGGTCCACCTTGGATAGTACTAAGGAAAATGAATCTGAAGAAACTGAAATCCCTTCATCCATTCCTGAAATGTCTAACCCACAAATAAAAGATGATACTGATCTGAAACCTCTTCCTGAACACCTGAAATATGAATTCCTTTTCCATGATCACTCTTATCCTGTCATTATCTCTTCTTCACTTACTCAAACTGAGGATTCCAAACTTGTTCGAGTGTTCGAGGAAAAAAAGGCCTTAGGTTGGACCTTAGATGACATACTAGGAATCAACCATGCCCTTTGCATGCATCACATCCATATGGATGAGTCATCCACACCAATTAGACAACCACAAAGAAGACTCAATCCACTAATCGTTGAGGTAGTTAGGGAAGAGATCACAAAGATTCTTCAAGCTGCTATGATCTACCCAATTTCTGATAGTGAACGGGTTAGTCCAATTAAAGTTGTACCTAAGAATGGTGGGATAACTATTGTCACAAATGAACATGGATAGGTAGTCACAACTCGAGTGAAGAACAAATGGCATGTGTGCATCGACTATAGGAAATTGAATGTTGAAACCCGAAAATTTCACTACACTCTTCCATTCCATGATCAAATTCTAGAAAGATTTTCCGGAAAGTCATACTATTGCATTCTTGATGGATACACCGGACATTTTCAAATCCCACTCTCACCTCAGGACCAATAAAATACTACATCGCATGCCCCTTTGGAAGATATGCATATAGAAGAATTCCTTTTGGACTTTTCAATGCTCCTGCAACATTTCAGAGATGTATGATGAGAATATTTTCTGAATTCATTGAACACTACATGGAATTGTTCATGGATTACTTCACCATTTATGGTGAGTCATTTGAATCTTGTATGAATTCACTCTCTCTAGTCCTTCAGAAGTGTTTCAAGTGTAACCTTGTGTTAAATTTTGAAAAATGTCACTTCATGGTTGCAAATGGGATTGTTCTAGGGAACATAGTTTCAAAAGATGGTGTTGAAATTGATCCGTCCAAAATTGAATTGATCCAATCACTAACTGAACCCACTTCTGTTCAAGAAATCTGTTCATTCCTTGTTCATGCAGGTTTCTATCATCGATTCATCCATAACATCATTAAAATTTCCCTCCCACTCACTCTTTTTCTCCAAAATGATGTCACATTCCATTTCGATGAGGTTTACAAGAGAGCCTTTGTTGAACTCAAGACTGCTCTAACATATTCCCCAATAATCCAACCCCTAGATTGGTCATTACCCTTTAAGTTTCTGTGTGACGCTTCTGATAGAGCTGTTGGGGCTGTTCTTGGTCAAAGAAGAGAAATAATTCCTCATGTCATCTATTATGCCTCAAAAACATCGTATGAAACTCAATCTCGCTACACTGTCACTGAAAAAGAGCTATTAGTAGTTGTGTTTGCCTTAGATAAATTTCGGTCCTATCTCTTAGGTGCCAAAATCATCATCTTCATAGACCATTCTGCTATAAAGTTCTTACTCGATAAAAGTGATTCCAAACCGAGGCTAATATGATGGATCCTAATGCTCCAAGGGTTTGACCTTGAAATCAAAGATAGACCAGTAAAAGAAAACCTTGTGGCTGATCACTTGAGTAGAATTTCTAATTCTTCTCATTCAAAAATCATTGATCCTGAATTCCACACTGAGCACCTTTCATCTATCACTCCAAAAATACCATGGTATTCCCCAATTGTAAATTACTTGGTTTCTGGTGTTTTTCCTGAAAAGTTTTCAAAGGAACAAAAAATGAAGTTGAAAAGTGATCCAAAATACTATTTTTTGGATGAAAATAAAATTTGGAAAACTGGGGATGACATTGTAATAAGGAGATGTGTCGATGAAAATGACCATTATTCCACATTAGAATTCTATCACTCACTTCCTGAAGCTGGCCACTTTGGACCACAAAGGACCTCCTGAAAGGTCCTATACTCTGGATTTTTCTGGCCTTCACACTTCAAGGACTCACATGATATCTTTCAATCATGTCCCACTTGACAAAAGTTTGGCACAATTTCCGAGAGAAATGAAATGCCGCAAATGTCTTTAATTTTTTCTGAGGTCTTCGATGTTTGGGGTATCGATTTCATGGGACCATTTCCCCCTTCCAATGGATTCTCAAACATTATTCTTGCGATCGATTATGATTGAAGGTGGGTTGAGGCCAAACCCACTAGGAAGGATGATGCTCATACTATTAGTGAGTTTCTAAAGACCCACATCTTCCAATGATTTGGCACACCACGTGCCTTGATCAGTGACTTAGGAACCCATTTTTGTAATATAACCATGGAGTCTCTTTTGAAAATGAATGGGATTGTACATAAAAAATCAACTGCATATCACCTCCAAACAAATGGCATGGCTGATCTTTCTAATAGAGAAGCGAAAGGAGTACTTGATATAATTGTAAAATCCACCAGAAAAGACTGGCCAGAAAGACTTATTGAAGTACTTTGGGATTATCAAACTGCCTATAAAACACCCATTGGGATGTCTCCTTTTAGGCTAGTTTTTGGTAAAGCATGTCACTTACTAGTTGAAATCCATCATAAGTATTTTTGGGCTGTGAAAAACTATAATTTTGATTGTGAAAAAAACATGTGAAGAAAGATTGTTGCAATTGGCTGAACTAGAGGAGCTTCGACTTGATTCTTATGAAAATTTTAATCTCTACAAAGAAACATCCAAGGCAATCCACGATAAACACATCCTGAGAAAGGTATTTCATGAAGGTGAAAAGGTAATGCTCTTCAATTATTGATTTCGGCTTCACCTAGGTAAGCTTAATTCTCATTCCGAAGGTCCTTTTGTTATTACTAACGTTTACCCATTTGGTGCAGTGCAAGTCCAAGAACCCTCTTCCAAAAGGAAATTCACGATTAATGGACATCGGTTAAAGCATCACCATGTGAGGATGCACAATCCTAGATAAACATCGACTTCCACTAGATCCCAAACTTCTCTAGCTGACCTACCACTAGATGGAGAAGACGACCCTCCAAATCCAAACCAGTGGGCTCCTCTTTCCCTTTAACTCTCTCTATCTCTTCCTCTCTCTACCTCTTTCTTCTTTTTCCTATCTCTATAATTTTTACCACTTTCTTTATCAAAACCTTTCTTTTTCACTTTATCTTTTGTGTGAGTGTATATTTATAATAAAATATATAAAAACTTAAATAACTAAAAAAACCGAAAAAAACAATCACTTAAAAAATACAAAAAAAATATAATTCATGATTACTCACAATCGAGTTTTGAAATTTTTATAAAACCATTTGGGGGAGTTAACAGACATGTTTTCATCTCAAAAATTTTGTATTTTCATTATGACATTGGATACATAATTTTGTGTCAAAACCAAAACATTTTGAATGTTCAATTTTTGATTTGGAAAATGATTTTCCCCAACCGTGAGAACAAACATTTGCTTTCATGACAACTCCACTTATGGAAATCTTTTCAAAATGTGTTTTTTCACCCCCATTTGTGAGTCTTGAGTTTGTGGACCTTCGAGCTGAATTTTCTACCTCAGTGTGCATTAATATGATAGAGGCATTTTCTGAACCACAATAGAATCACAATAGCCAAATATCCTCCCATTTCCCTTACATTAATCCTCCTTTTGAAAGCCCCTTCGAGCCTATGAAAACCTATTATTTGATAGCCACATTACAAGCCGAATACCTTTTTCCCACCCAATGTTAACATGGATTTTCATTGCATAATTTTTTGAAATTTAAGTGTGGGGGGGAATGGATTTCATTTTTGGGTATCATTTCCTTACTTTTTGGTTAGTTATCACCTGCTTTAGGAAAATCATCCATTTAGTGTGAGGGGGAGGTTTTTATCCAGTGGGATTTCGGAATGTATTGTACAAATTTTATTGAAAAGTGTTCAAAAAAATTAAAAAAAAAATCAAAATCAAAATATAAAATCAAAAAATAAATGAAAAAATTGGGTTGTGTGTTGGGTAGGTCAAAAATTACTCTTCCTCAACCTTTGATATTGTTATAACTATTACAGTTAGTTTCATTAGGAGATCATATATGGGTTGGGATATGAGTGTGAGCTCTGTTTCAAGGTCAACTTTTGAAAAAACAAAGAAATAATGGAAGAGAAAAAAAATAACACTTGCATTATATTCTTATTGGGAGAAGTTTTTTGTTTTGTAAATATTCAATCGTCTCATTACCTTCATATTTTCTTCCTCTATTATGTCTTTCTTCACACAATCATTCCCTTGTATATATGTGTTTTCATTTCCATCCATGTTTTATTTCAAAAAATGTGCATTTCTTTTTCTATGTTGGTATTTTAACCCTCTTCTTCTCTCTCTTGGACATTATATTCCTACCATCCCATAGCCACATAAAAACCCCTTAAAAATACCTCTTTATTCTTTTTCACCTTGTATAGGGATTGGAAATTGAGTGATCTTTTCAAACTCAAGTATTTTCACTTTTGGTTGGTGAAAGAGTGAACCTCCACAAATGAATTTTTTCATCTTGAGAGGTGTGAGTTTTGAGTGTCCACATTTTCAATTTCTAAATTTGAGCATGAAAAAATGAATTAGTTTTGGAACATTGTTTCTGTAATAACTTGTGGTGGATTTCAAAATGGATAAGTGAAATAGTCTAAACCTCCCCTGATTGGAGAAAACAAAATTTTAATATTTGTTAGTGAGTGAAAATGATTTTGTCATGTTTTTATATTTGTTTCACATGAGGACATACACAAAACTAACTGTGGGGGAGTTGATATTATTAATATTTTCATGAAATATTATATACTCCCTTTACTTATTTTATATGGAATGTGCATAATTTGTGTGAAATATTAATGTTTTAATATTATGTATAATTTTTGAACATTTTTTGAAGTAGTCCAATTGAGTCAGTATACTATTTTAATAATAAATATCCCTCTACATATCCAAAATGAATGGTTCTTCTTTTTTAGGATTCTCAATTAAATATACAACATTTCATTAAAAAGTACTATGACCCAATTCTACCATTTGAAGGGCAATATGGTCCTCACAAATAAGACCAATGAATCTGTGAAGAAACTGGACTATTCATGAAGATTGATTTACTGGGCTCAATCCAGAAGTCCAAATACCTTAATTATCCTCCCAAGTTACGATTAAATTTCAAGGAGTCCATGATAAAAATTTCAGAACCCAATCAAAAATACAAGGGGTCCAACTGATGGATTGAAGTCCAGCCCACCATTCTGGCCGGGAATTAAAAACAGCACACTAATTTTGCAATTTCTCCTGATGTAGACATGAATTTGAGCTGAGATTTTGCAGTTTGAAAGAGGATATTAGGGTTTCCATCATTGTTTAATAAATGAGGTTTATATGACGGCATCTACCTATTCAGAAACCCATTTACATTATGGGCTTTTTAAACGTCTGTATTGAAATGGACAGATCAGAATTGTTTACTAAAACCGCCATAAATTTGGCTCAAAAGGACCAATGGCCGCCAAATTTTCACAGTAGAAAGAATACATTTTTAAATAAAACGTTGAATAATGAGATTTCTAAATATTGAGATGTCTGGATATACATATCGGTGAGCCAAGTTGATGGGTATTTATGGAATGTAAACAGTCCACCACCTTGGGCTATAAATACATCCCCTCCACTCCTTTCAAAAGGGTTGGCACTTCAGCACTAAAGGAGGCGGTTTGGCATTAATAGAGCCCCGAAAAGGTTCTGGGTGGATATTCTTTGATCTTGTTTCAACAAGATAGACCTCTTCTCCACTTCTCTTTCACGTTTGTTTATGTTTTCCTTCAATTGTAATTGTGTAACATTGTTTTAATTTCAATCAAATTTTAGTTCTTGTTTCATCTTCAATACATCTTATTCTTCCCCACCTTCTGTAGTATAATATTCATGTTCTTGAAATAGTTTAAATAATTTTAAATTATAGTCCCTTATTTTCCTTCCTCATTCAATCAAAATTCCATTTTGGATTCTCAAAATTTTTCGTGTGTGTGTTAGGCACACTACTCTTATCTTGTCCCTTTCTTTTTCTTCTCTTTATAATTCATCACCATAAACATATATTACCAGATTAATAAACATCATAATGGATGTGTAAATATCTCATTGGGGTGAGTTTTAATTTAGTTATGTTAAGAGATTGAGAGCTTTTTCTCAATAGGTATTCGTTGAATTAACATTGTCTATATTAGACTTAGCATGTCTTCGATTAATGACTTGTTTTGTTTAAGGTGTGGTTTCCATGGATTATTGGAACCATAAATACACTACCATAGACAAGAAATGATCAGTATTATAACCTTAAGTTATGTTAAGGCTTGAATTAAATCCTTAACACTTGGGAATTCAAATCAACGTCAACTTGTGACATGGGTGTTAATTTAAATGCAATACAAAGAAAAGCTCAAGGATATCACCAGATTAAATAACCTAATGATGATCTCACCCCAATGTTTTTCAACTTGTTAAATCTAAAATCATCCATTAAACATTTCAATTATGCTCTACAAACAAACCCCCCCCCCCAATCAAAATATAATCAACTAAAAACAATCGACTATTACGAAGTACCATCACCGATGATTCGACCCGAGTGCTGCTATACACATTAGCAGAGCACCGGATCCTTGACCGGTTGATAGGCGAAAATCTCCCATGCATTTCAACTTCTTAACCCATGGTCACTCGTTGTATTGGTCAAATTGATCATATAGAAATTTAAGATTTTTTATGATGTTGCTGGTGGATAAAAGATATAAATATACATGCATATGATGAATATCACCCTATCTCCCTTTGTAGCATCAATGGAATTGATGCTTTGTTAGAGGTCACTCTATTCTTAAATTTAGGAATTCATTATATTCATATTTTTTCAAAACTAAAATTTAGTATGGGGACATGCATTGTGGTTTACTAAATGGGGATTGAGTTTGACTTAGAGATCTTCTCTAAAAAATTTGTTTTTATCTAAAAGGAATTTTGAATATGTATTCACTAGGTTTTTCATGTTATGTAATAAATGTTGAAATTGATAAAATATTATCCAAAAGATTTTAAATGATATAAAAAATCAGTTTTGTATATGATTTCAAAAGTTATTATATATGATATAATATAAGGTTAAATTTCACAAATTAATTGAGGATTTTATATAAGTGGGATATTGTTAGTGTTTTCCCTAAATAAATATATATATATATATAATTTATTATATTAATATGACATATTTTATATATACAGAAACTAAGGCATATGATATTTCTTGGTTTTGGTATACCATTGAATATGATAAGGAGACATCATAACACTTCCTTTCAATGGTATTAAAATGTTAGAAGTATTGATATTATGATCCCTTTCACAAGAGGCTATCATTAAAAGTGGTTATATCAAATGATGAATTTATTAAAATGAATAATTCATTCGTATGATGATTTCATAAATGGATGACACCATTTATAAATTCAATTTAATTAATTAATATATCTATGATTCATAATGAGTGTCCTCGAATCTTATATAATGTATCCAGTTCCATGTGATATTGTGATTGTGTGTTCATGGCCAAATATCTTTCATCCTCAAATCTCACTTTCTTCACCCTCCATTATCATGTGAATCATTGTATTTTTTAGTAAGGATACTCCCACCCATGTGATGGGTGATTCAACATCAAACTATTGATACACCATAGAGGTAGGATTCTTCTTATTTATCCTTACTGACCATCACCAAGAACACTGAATGGAGATGGGTTAGAAGTAGCATCATTATAGGGTATGAAATAGTAATTTCTTTATATATTATTAATGTTTTTTGTTTATATCATATAAAACTTGGTTTTGGGTTTCTAATCACTTATTCTTCCTTGAACGAGTGGAATTTGATCTATAAAAACCTACAATATCATTAAAATATCTTTTTTATTCCCTGTATATGTTCTTTATCCCCTGTGTGTATTTTAAAAATTTTAAACTATTTATATTCTTTTTTATAATATTGTATTTATTTTATATAATTTACTTTATATTGTGTGAATAGCCTATGTTTCATAAAATAAATTCAGTAGTGTTTACCTAGAAAATTATTTCATTTATTTGATTAGGAAAATATTGAAAACTGAATACCTATTATTTCAATATAGATAATTATTGATTACTTATAAATGTTGATGTAAGAGGTTCCATAGGGAACATTATGTGTTATATTGTTTATTCATTCCATTCATATAATGAATGTGTTAGATTTACTATGTAATGGTTGGGTCAGTAATTATATAACCTCTTGATGCATTGATGAGTCTCAAAAGACCAACTAGTTTAGGATTTTGTTATATGAAAACCCATTTATGTATGATGTCTCAGCACATGGCCTCAAATGTATGGTTATGTTGTCTAACATTATGATTTCCATCATTATAATATCTATTATTATTATAAATATAATAATATTATTATCATTTCTAAAAAATCATTGTATATTTAATGCTCATGTTATCATTTATATAGAATAATTTTACTATATTTTCTATATATAATATTTATTTAATGTTATATTACATTATATGCTACCCCTTACGGAGTGTCTGATTTCACCCTTGATGTTTTTACCCATTTCCAAAGGAAATAATGAATAGTACTAGATATGATAAAATGTGAACAAATGGGAAAATAATAATGATTAATACTTTTTATAATGTAGTATATTTTCTTAATGTATTGTAATAATCATGTATCTATCTACTTACCATAGACTAATAAACTTTTGATTTTGGATGTTTTTAATTTTATAAAATGTTTGTCGGATTTAGGTAGGTGTAGTCAGAGTTGTTACAGATTCTTTTCATGAGGTCACTCTATGATTATAATAATGTATTAAGGAATTCTTAATTGTTTTCAATTCTATAAATTCCTATGGACCATATATTTTTATTATGAAAATTTGTTTTAGTTATTATAATATAGTGTTTTTACAAGACATTCAATGCCTCGCTAATAATTTTATATAGGATATCTACATGAAATTTTGATGGATGTTCAAAAACTCTGTCATATGATATAACATGTTGTGATAATAAATTATAGTTTCAGAAAAAAAAATTAAATGTATCCAAAAGGTGGTCGATATTTGGATTCAGAAGGTATTATATACGATTTATCTTATAGTGTATGTGAACTAAGTATGTGAGGCTTTAGAAAAAGTTACAGCTTTTAAATAAATATACACTAAAGTCATGACCATGACATGCTGGTTTAGACAACATCATCGTGTTATGTTTAAATGTATAGTTTTAATATGTTAATTGATAATAAAACCTCTATCTCAACATATCTCTTATATACACAATCATATTTTTTTCAACGTAATATATTAATATAAGGATTTCAATAATCTAAATTAAATGTGTGAAAGTTAAACAATTTATCAATAATTAAGAGTGTAAGATCCTGATCTTTATTGAATGTACGTCCTTGTGAATGTTTTTTTAAACTTTATTTTATGGTTAAAAACAAGTTTCTCTAGTTCTTGAGGGATTCTGGAAGTGTTTTGGGGTGCGGGACATGAAAATAGGAGAAAATGACAAACAATAACATAGCTCCCTTTTTGTTCATGGTTAGTGAAATCCGTATGGTTGACCCAAGAAACTCTTCAGTTTGGAACCATTTTGGATAGAGGGTTTGTTCATGGTAACCATAAGGCTTGGAAAACAATGTAGTTATTCCTAGGTAACTAGGTGACCCAACATCCCTTATACCGTGGCTTTAACATAGATTTCACATGGTTTGGAAAACCATGTTGGTAACCCGTGTACCCAATTAAAAGTTGAAAATTTATTGTTTTTTCATCTCTGTATTTTTATATCCCCACTTGATTTTTCCTCCCATTAGACCCTCTATAACATAGGTGATGAACCAGCAGACATCTCCTCCTCTATCGCATATTCTACTTCGTTTCATGGGCATTTGGGATGTGTTCGGTGGGAATATAATACATGGGTGAGTCTAACACTCTTATTTTCTCTATTTTTTAGATTAATGCTTGTAGAATACCTCATCTTCTTCTGATGTCCTAAAAATATCAATTTTTTAGTAGATCTTGTGTTTTCTCTTTAGTAAGGGTTTGATCATGGATCAAGGGTGGAGATTAAAAAATTTATCATCAACGGGCATCAGGTAGGGGTCTAAATGATTTTCCCATAGTCTTAATGTGTTATATGTGTGTATAATATTTCTATTTAACTGAAAGGTTGTGTCATGATATTTTGGGTAACAAAAAGGGGTTTGTACCTTATATTGAGGTGTGATAACCTTCACATACCATGTTGGGTTTATCAATGATGTGAGACTAAACTTAGGGCTACCCATGGGTTATGTCGGTCCTTTGTATTGGTGGACAGAATTAGTAAACTTTGAGACAAGGAAATTATTTTTGAAAAAGGGGTAGCGAAAATGTAATTCATGTGGGGTAAGGTTAATGGATTTATTAAAACAATTTATGAGATGGATCTTTCAAATAATTGAAATTTTTTATGTCAGTTTGATGGGAGGCTTGGGTATTTTAACCAATATTATATTCATTGATTGAAAATAATGTTTGAAAGTGTGTAATGTTTTGAAAGGAGGTATTGACCACAAAGATATTAAAAATGGTTTTTATAATTGACTTAAAATTTTATTTGAAATGGGAATAAGTTTTCATTTTTTGAGGATGGTTTAATGGTTTTCATGACTAGATGAAAATGTATTTAATATCCATGGAGCATGATTCAATTTTTTAAATGGGAAGACCATGTATTTGAGGCGTGGTTTCAAGATTGTTTCGAATAGTATATTGAATTGTATTTATTTGCATGATGTAGATTATGA
Organism: Viscum album; assembly: GCA_963277665.1. Lineage (NCBI taxonomy): Eukaryota > Viridiplantae > Streptophyta > Magnoliopsida > Santalales > Viscaceae > Viscum > Viscum album. Next base: position 153,924,100 of record OY728166.1, on the reverse strand, counting down.
AGGTTCAATGGAACTAGAGAAACTGAAGGGATGTAAGGGATTGTGGGATAGAACCAATAACAATTATGTCAAAAAGGTGACATGATTACGAAATTAACTTATTGATGAACAGTATTAGATGATGATATAACATAAGAGGTTGTTTGGAAAGATGTGTAAATAAGTTAAATGTGATTAATTTGAATGTTCTTAATGGATTGTGACATGTACATGAAATGATTAAGAATTTAATACATGGGAAATGATGAATGGGTTATGTGAGTTAACATATAACAATTGATGAATATCTTAAAAGGGTTAACGTATGGGGATTAGTGAATCTTCTTAATGAATTTTGGCATAATAAATAATAATTGGGATAAAAAACTATGTAATATAAATGAAAAATGTGCTAATAGGTTATGGAATGAGAATGGAATATATATTGATGAATTATGATTTTTGAATATTATGTTATTTTTGGACAGTGATTGTGAAATGGTATATGTAGAAAATGGTTTGATGGTGGAATAAAGGACTGATGTTTCTCCCACGAGTTTGGTTTGATAGATGCTCTAACCCCACCCAAGAATGCATGGGATAGGGAGTCAGACTACTACTTTGTTCCCCTAATTGTTGCATTGAATAAAATTGTAAAAACTTAGATCTTTTTCTCAGGTATGTTTTTCCATTTTTGGTCATTTTTGGGAAAAATAGGAAATTCTAGAAATTCTCAAACTACACGTCATGTACTTTATGAGTACACACAGTGTACTTTATGGGTACATGCCATGTACTTCTTTTCTGCAGGTAGTTGGGTGCTCACCATTTATCGGCCATGCACACGGTTGTGTGGGGGTGTTTGGAGGACACTTAAAGAGGAGTACGGAAAATGAGAGTACACACCGTGTAGTCCAAAATTACACACCGTGTACTTCCTTTTATTTCATTAAACGCATCGGGATCGTGTCTGATGGACAAAAATCACTACTTCTAGGTTTCATTCATTTGAGAGCACCGAGCATCAGCAGATCTTTGATGACCCCCCAAGCCCACATTCGTCCTCTGAATCAACCGTCGTCGATCGCATTGGAATCGCAGCGGTATGCTCTCCCTTCTTCTAGAGCATCTTTTTCCAATTCATCCACTTTTACATGTTATCGTGGGCTGATCATTTTATGCGTTTATGTAGATATATGGCGTTAAAGGAGATTCAAGCCTCATGATTAAAGTATTTTTATCTCCTAACCCCAAGGTAGGTGGTTTGTGCCTTTCTATTGAAATTCATTGAATATTTTGTCCAAATTTTACCAATACCCTTGAACAGGTTATTGGTGTTTACCTTTTTATCCTTATTGTTTGCCTACATTTCATATATGCTATAGTAGAGGATGTTGACTGTGATTAGGATAATTTTTTGTAATTTGGATGTTTTTCCCATGCATGTTTACCTATTTTGACCTTTGGGTCCTGTTTTTCCTGTTAGGCTTCTGTTTACATTATATGCATTGTACTGTAGGATGGTATGATTGTAGTTTTAAAGTGCCGATATGCCATGTAATGCTAGCCAAGTAGTTCTTGAGGATTACCTTGGCCGTTACATGCTCTATACTTATTTTATTTACATAGGGCCGTGAGAAACTAGTGTAGTAGACCACATGGAGAATGTACAAAAGGGATTCTCTAGAGTTTCTTATAAATTACGATGTGAGACCACAGTGGGAATGGACATTTAGTGCTTCCTCATAGAGTATGTAGTTCCTTGATGCGGGCCACGGGGGTAATGAGACGTTGAGTGCTTCCCCAGAGAGCCTTTAGTAACATACGAGACTATATAGGGAATTGACAGTGAGTGCTTCCCCATAGAGTATATTCTTTAGCTGAACCAGAGGGGTGAGACTGTGTGTGCCTCCCATAGGGTTTTTAGTGCTTTTTGGTTAAACCAGAGGGATTAGGCTATGAGAACTACCTAGAGGGTTACCTATTTTTTCATTCTTGCTTGAGTAGCTGTTTTACTTGTTTACAAATTAGATGCTTGAAACTGTGGATTGCTTGTTGTTGAGTACTTTCATAGTTTACTGCTTCTTGTATTCTTACCTGCCATATTTTCACTAACTATTAGGCACAGATCTCACAGTGGTTTTCTACTAAGATTTAGTCTCACATCCTATTTGGGCCTTGCTTTTGGGACCAAACTGATCAAGTTGTTACAGGTATAGACAAGGTAATCCTCCCTTCGACTTCTGGTACAAGACTTGTTGTGGAGTTAGAGAGTGCGAGACCAAGAATAGGCTTGCAATGCTGAAAAATTGCTCGTATGTTTTTCTTTTGTACTTTGGTTTAGTATTGTACTCAGTATTGTGACTTGTCTGGATATATTCCTAGACATATATGTATCATGAATCATTTATATATGTGCTCCCCATTTTTACACTTATAGTCTTCCGTTGTTTACTCTTGTATAGATGTTTACTACTTCTGCTTTTGTTTATTTGTTTCTCTTTGACTGTGTACTCTACCAATGAGGGAACAGTTTCCCAACTATCACACCGAAGGCCCTCGTAGCTAGTCTATAGCCTCTGGCATTTTGGGAAATGCGCTTGAAGACATGTGACCAACCGGGCATGGGGTGCCTCTGGGTGGCTTCCAGAATCAGGACATTAAAAAGTGCTATCAGAGGAATTATTTTATCTTGACTTACTATTTAGAGCCTATAGTGAGGGATAGGACAAAATAGGTACTTGGTAATAAGATTTAATAGGAAGTTTCTAATCCGCATATAGGGAAAATCCATACTACCTCATTTATTGAAATTTTACTGGTTTTCAATTTTACAGTTGATTTGATTTCACCATTGGGTAATTCACATGTTTTGTTCTGTTACTGTTTCTATTATAGCGGTTCTATTTCTATCGCAACCTAATGAGATGAGGGTATTCCATCTCATTCATCATACAGTCACTGGTTAGAAATCATGTGTCATGTATTATTTCATTTCCATCTAGGATGCATTAGAGATTGTATGTTGTTGTGATAGATGTTGTGTAGACTATGGATTCTATGGTGATAGATGCTTGATAGAATACCTGCTATTTAATAAGGCTTTGACTGAGTAGTACATTGTATGGATGAACACCAAACACCGGTTTTTGAGGTGTTATGAGCCCTCATGGACATGAATTTGTTGCATCATCACTTTGTTGCCTTGTTATAACTTTTATAAGATGCCAAAATTTGATTCACCGGGAGTATGAGGCTTCATGGATCGGAATTTTCCACCTTAAATGTTTGTTTCTGGGTTTTTCTGGGCTCTGGTGCAGTTTCTCAGGCTACTCTCAGGGAGAACCCAGAATACATAGTGTGTACTTTATGAATAAACGAAATGTAGTTTTAAAACCATGTCACTGACTTTGTGGGCATGGACATGGGGTTGTGAAAAATTTTGTAAAAACACGCTGTGTATAGTATGTACATGCCATGTTGTAGTGACCATGTGTCTACCCTTGTTACTAATGACACAGATGGATGAAACTTCATTTTTACACACCGTGTCCTTATTTCACATGTCGTGCAGCGTAACCTCGGTACCCGGCCATGTCATGAAAAATACGGTTTGATGTTATCTTATCTTAGTAGAAACTGTGTTTGTTTGGAACATGCCGTGTAGTGTAACCTGGGTTCACTGGCCGTGTCACTAACAACACGGGCGAGGTAAATCATGACAAGTACACACTATGTCTACCTTGAAAACATAGTGTAGATTTGTCTTATGAGAGTTGTGTGGCTTATCCGTGTAGAAGGACCGAGAAGGGGAAGAAAATTCAAGTACACGCCCTGTGTTTTGAGAGCACATCACGTGTTTGGGATATTACACGACCAGTTTAAGAAAAGGTACACTCCTAATTGAATGACTTTATGGAAAATGACATGTAGGTAGTGTACACTCCATGTAGTCATGTTTTGTAAAACATGAATGTTTTCTTCTTCTTGTTCCCCTCTTACGCTCCTTGTTTCCAGTCCTTGAAAATTCTTATCTAAGGTGTGCATTTGTCCATGAATATTCATGACACCGAGATATCCTCATGTTTTACGCCAGTTTCCATGAAGTGATTAGGCACCAGACATGGATGATTACTGAATTCCGGCAGATCCTCCTATTGTGCTAGCCTTGGCACCAGTAGTGATACCAGTTACAGGCGATGATGTGTGGTTTAGGGAAGGCTTTCGGAGGATGATGTAGACCTTCTAGGGAGAACTTCCTCCTGCCTTGTCTATGGAAGACTTGACATGGGTTTTATAGCAGCATCATCCTCACACCTTCTCAGGGGAAGGATGACCTCAGGATGCAGAGTCATGGCTAGAAGCCATGTTGAATATCTTTCTGCTTCTTTAGATGCCTCCAAAGAAAAGAGTCAAGCTCGCTACCTATATACTACAAGATACATCCAAGAGATTGTGGGATGTGATCTCACAGGATGTTCATTAATATGTTATGGATTTGGAGGAGTTCCAGCGCATCTTATATGACTACTTCTATCTAAATACCTTGAGGGCCGATCGAGCCCGGGAGTTCATGAGTCTAGATTAGGGTACTCTTTCAGTTGTAGAGTAATATTCTCTCTTCACCAAGCATCACCGTATAACACTCCTCCAGGGTGGAGATGGGTTGTTCATGGAAATGAAGTTTGACGTTGGTCTCATACGTGAGATTCAGATGCAGGTGAGTATCTTCACTTTGACTTCCATCACTTCCATTGTCAACCAGGCACTGATTGCGGAGTGCAATTTGAGAGATTTCGGAGCTCAGGGCCAAGTAGGTTCTGCTTCCAGATTTAGCTCCTCATCTGCTGATAGCAGGAAGCACTGTAGGGAGTCTACATGTGGGGATCCGAGGAGGCGAGACACATATTCACGTAGCCTGGTGGTATGCTACCAGTGTAGAAGGACTGGGCATTCGAGGCCGCAGTTCCAGAGAGACCCAGTGGAGTGCCGATATTGCGGAAAGATGGGTGACCTTCAGTGTTTCTATTAGGTTTACTCACCAACAGCTGGTGAGAGGGATTCATCCATGACTCCTCATTTAGGAGTAGCTCCAACAGTCTCTCACTAGTCAAGGAACTGGAGTTTTTCTGGCCGTTCGGGCTGAGGTGTAGGTCTAGGCCACGGGGGTCAGTCATCGTTCTATCAGTGACAGTTGGGCAGATCATCTCTGAGTGGTCAGGCAGGGTCACAGGGCCGTGGTACAGGTCAGAAATTTGTAGTGGAGTAGACCCAGTAGGATCACTATCCCAGAACCTCTATAGCTAGAGGTATAATCATAGTAGCCTCATTTTTAACTTTTTCTCTTTTCAATACAGGGGCTTCACATAGCTTTATCTCTGTTGTTGTTATGGAGATCCTTGAGCTCTGCATCTTTTCCTATGCCGATATCTTGATGATAGACACTCCATTGGGGACCAGAAAATATGGTGTACGTTAGTGCAAGGATTTCCCTCATGAGGTTGGTCGGTGTCACTTCCTTTGAGATATTTATGTTCTAAAGATGACAGGCTATGATGTCATTCTCAGGATGGACTAGTTGGCTCCATTTTATGTAGTCATCGACTGTTCTCGCCACAGGGTGATTTTCATATCACCAGAGGGTGGATATTTTCTTCCTAGGGGTGAGTGTAATGTCTAGGAGAGCAGAGCAGGACCCAAGCATCCTGGGCTAAGAGGTGTTACAACCCATATTTTTAGTCTATATCTAGATGTCCATGGGACATTACAGTTAGACTTTCCTCTAGTTGTGGATCATTTCAGGGATGTCATTCCAGAAGACTTTTCATGTTTTCCTCTAGAGTGCGAGGTGTAATTTGCTTTTCATATTTTTCCAGGAGCGGCATCAGTGTCCATTCCTTCTTATAGAATGTCTACACCCTACTTACAGGAGCTCAAGAAGCATTTGGAGGAGTTACAGGTAAAGGGTTTCATCCGACCCAGTACTTCTCCCTGGGGGTCGCCTGTCCTGTTTATGAAGAAGGTAGACGGTACACTTAGGCTTTGTCTGGATTATCTAAAGCAGAACTAGTTAACGGTCCAAAACCGTTATCCTTTGTCGAGAATCTATGATCTCTTTGATCAGCTTCTAGGAGTCCGAGTATTCTAAAAGATTTACATGAGGGCTGGTTATCATCATTTGTTCGTTATAACATCTGATATATTTCGTACATCCTTCAGGAGAAGGTATGGTCTATACGAGTATACAGATATGTCGTTCGGTCTCACGAACGCGCCATCAGTTTTCATGGCGCTAATAAACCGAGTGTTCCATCCATACATGGATTCAATCATAGTGGTCTTCATGGATGATATCTTGGTGTAATCTCACACCCGACACGACCATTCTACCCATCCTGAGATCATTTTGAGTACACTGAGGGAGCATCAGTTATATTCATAGCTCTCGAAGTGACATTTTTTGGATGGACCAGATTCACTTCTTGGGTCATGTTATCTCGGAGGAAGGTGTATCAGTAGACCCAGTGAAAGTGAGAGATGTAATTTATTGGGATTATCCGATTAACGTCTCTAAGGTGCAGAGTTTTCCAGGGATGGCTGGATACTACAGATGTTTTATACATTACTCTTCATGCTTAGCAGCACCACTGACAGGTCTGACCAAGATTGGTGCGATGTTCTTATAGTCAGATTCATGTGACTCAGCCATTCAAGAGCTGAAAGGGTGGTTCACTTCAGCACCAATACTATTCTTTCTAGATCCGAGCAATAGCTATTCTGTTTATTGTGATGATTTTGGTATCAGGTTGGGAGTTATGCTTATGCAGGGTGATGGAGTCATTGTGTTCGGGTCTCGGTAGTTGAGGCCACATGGGATGAACTACCTGACAAATGATATGGAGTTGGTAGGTGTTGTTCATGCCTTACGCTGTTGGAGACACTATCTTCTGGGAGAGGATTTGGTGGTTTTCTCCGACCCCAAAAGTCTCAAGTACATCCTCACCCAGAGTGATTTGAATCTAAGACAGCGGAGAATAGTTGATTATCTATAGTCCTTCAACTTTGAGATTGCCTATACGCTTGTGAAAGGAAACACATTGGCTAATGTGTTGAGCAGGAAGACTCAGATATAGGGAGTTTGGGAGGATAGGATTGTGTGGCAGCTTATGGATAAATTCTTTGAGATGCATTTGGAAGTGCACGACAGGTAGAGGCAGAATTTTCTATCTTCTATATCTGTTACCTCTACCCTTCTTGATCAGGTCCAGATGAGGCAACTATAATATTGTGAAGTCATAGTCCTATGGGAAAGGGTGTCAGGTGAGGACCCTATTCCACGATGGGTAGTAAGAGAGGATGAGATCGTGCATTTCCAAGAATGCGTATGGGTTCCAGCAGATATACGCAAGGAGCTGATGCAGGATTTTCAATCCTCTGTTTTGGCAGTTCATCCTGGTGTCACCAAGATGTATCATGATCTACACCACCAGTATTGGTGGCCATGTATGAAGAGGGAAGTTGCTGGTTTCATCCTGAGATGTTCAACTTGTCAGCAGGTGAAGGCAGTGCATCAGCGACCAGTAGGGATTCTATAGCATTTAACCATTCCTGATTAGAAATGGAATGATGTTGCGATGGAGTTTGTGACTGGTTTACTGAGATCGCCTCGGGGGAATGACGTAGTTTGGGTTGTCATCGACAGGCTCATGAAGGTTTCTCACTTCATCCCAATCAAGGATACCTTTAGTGTTGATGAGCTGTCGAGGTTGTATATCCATGAGATTGTATGTATTCATGGATTTCCACACTCCATTGTTTCAGATAGGGATGCACATTTTACTTCTCGGGTCTTGCAGGGGATTCATAAGGCTTTGGGTACACAGTTATTATTGAGTACAACATACCACCCCCATACTGATGGCCGGTTCGAGTGTATAATCCAGGTGCTTGAGGACATGCTTCGAGCATGCATTCCATACTTTTTGGGTACCTGGGATAATCATATACCTCTAGTGCAGTTTTCCTACAATAATAGTTTTTAGGAAACTATTCGAATGGTACCTTATGAGCCATTGTACGGTAGGCCATGCCGATCACCCTTATGTTGGATGGAGGTAGGAGAAGCATCTTTTTTTGGACCTCGTCTTGTCTTTGAGACCACAGACCATATAGTGTTGATTCAGAAGAGGATGGCTACAAAACAGTCTTGACAGAAGTCATCTTCTGATCCGCAGAGATGTCCTATGGAGTTTGAGGTCGGGGATCATGTTTTCCTATGTGTCACACCGAGGTTGGGGCACAGAAGGATTAGGAGACAGGGTAATCTTTCGCTGAGGTACATTGGGCCGTTTGAGGTGTTGGAGAGAGTTGGTCCAGTTGCCTACTGGTTGCAGTTATCTCAGAGGTACTGAGCTTTGCATGATGTTTTTTATGTCTCTCAGCGCCGACATTACTTTTCAAACCCGTCTCATGCATTACAACCAGAGGAAGTTGATTTGGAGGTGCATGCACCTTTTGAGGAGCATCCTATCCTGATTTTTTATCATAGTATGAAGGTTATCTATGGCTAGTCTGTTCCTCTAGTATGATTTCTATGGATGCACGGATGGGTGCAAGATGAGACTTGGGAGAGGGAGGCCGACGTACAATCATAGTTGTCAGATCTCTTCAGAGATTCTTCTTCTATGCCACGCTAGGGAAATTCAGGGATGGATTTATTTAAGGGGAGAAGTTTGTTAGAGCCCAAATCTTCTTCTCAGGTATTTTTTTCCTTTTATGGTCATTTTTGGGAAAATGTGGAAATTCTAGAAATTTTCAAAGTACACGTCATGTACTTTATGAGTACACGCTGTGTATTTCTTTGCCACAGGCAGCCTGGTGCAGGCCGTGTAACGGCCATGCACATTTCCGTGTGGGGTTGTTTGGAGGCCGCTTAAAGCAGAGTACAAAATAAGTGAGTACACTCCATGTACTCTAAAAGTACATGTTGTGTACTTTTTTTTCATTAAACACACCGGGGCCGCGTCTGACGGATAGAAACCACTACTTCTATGTTTTATTCGTCCAAGAGAGGTGAGCATCTGTGGAACTTCGACGAGCCCCCGAGCATCCGTTCGTCCTCTGAATCGACCGTCGTCGATTGCATTGGAATCACGTCGGTAAGCTCTCTCTTCTTCTAGAGCATAGTTTTCCAATTCCTCCACTTTTCCATGTTATTGTGGTTTGAATGTTTTATGCATTGTAGTAGATCTACGGAATTATAAAGGGATTCAAGCCATGTGGTTCAAGTATATTGATCTCCTAACCCCAAGGTAGGTGGTCTGTGCATTTCTGTTGAAATTCATTGAATATTTTGTGAAACTTCCACCAATACCCTTGAACGGGGTATTGCGTATTTACCTTTTTATCCCTATGGTTTTCTTTATTTTCTTATATGGTAGAGTAGAGTATGTTGATTGTGATTAGGGTAATTTTTTGTGCTTTGGATGTTTTTCCCATGCATTTTTACCTGTTTTGACCTTTGGGTCCCGTTTTTCTTATTAGGCATCTGTTTACTTTCCATGCCTAGTATAATAGGATGGTAAGACTGCAGTTCTAAAGTGTTTATATGTCATATAATGCTAACCAAGTAGTTTTTGAGGTTTACCATGGCCGGTGCACATGATATACTTATTTGATTTACACAGGGAAGTGAGAACCTAGTGTAGTATACCATAAGGAGAATGGATGTAAGGGATTCTCCAGTGTCTTATAAATTACGATGTGAGACCATATGGGGAATTGACGATGATTGCTTCATCAGAGTGTATATAGTTCCTCAACGTGGGACATAGGGGGAATGAGACATTGAGTGCTTCCCCAGAGAACCTTTAGTATGATACGAGACTATAGGGGGAATTGACGGTGAGTGCTTTCCCAGATAGTCTATTATTTAGATGAACCAGAGGGATGAGACCGTGTGTGCCACCCATAGGGTTGCTAGATATTGTTGGTTGAACCAAAGGGGTTAGGATGTGAGAACTACCCAGAGGGTTACATGTTCGTTCTTTCTTGCTTCAGTAGCTGTTTTACTTGTTTGAAGATTAGATGATTGAAATTTTGGATTGTTTTCTGTTGAGTACATTTCTTGTTTACTACTTCAGTACTTTTACCTGCCATATATTCACTGACTGTTAGGTATAGATCTCGTGGTGGTTGTCTACTAGGGTTTACTCTTCATTTGGGCCAAAAATATAATATTAATGCAGGTATAGACAAGGGAAGTTCCCTTCGACTTCTTGTACTTAACTTTCTGTGGAGCAGGAGAGTGCAGGACCAAGCTTAGGCTTGTGATGTTGAGGAGTTGCTCATTTTTTTTATTTTGTAAATTGGTTTAGTACTGTACTTAGCATTGTGACTTGTTTGGCAAATTTCCTAGACATATATGTATCAGGCATCATTTATATATGTTCTACTCTTTTTTACACTTTTAATCTTCCAATGTTTACTCTTGTATGGATGTTTACTACTTCCTCTTTTGTTTATTTGTTTCTCTTCTGATGTGTACTCTTTCAATGAGGGAATTGATTCCCCACTATCACACCCAAGGCCCTCGCTTCTAGTCGGCAGCCTCTGGCATTTGGGGAAATGTGCTTGAGGCCATGTGACCGACTGGGTCTGGGGCGCCTCTGGGTGGCTTCTGAAATCGGGACATTACAAAAAATACCTAGACTAAGGCTTCAAGGTAAGTGTTATGTAATTAAGGGTTGGGATGTGGAACTAGGTCTCTCTACTTCCCAACATAAGGTCATGGTGTGGGTTTGGATTTAAAACTGAGGCTCTATGCTTCCCAAACACATATACATGGCCTGGTCACTAGACCAAGGATCTAGGGTATGTTGATAATTATGATTGGGGAATGCTTTGTGAGTAGCATGGAATGTAACAACTTATACATGATAAATGATGGAATATGGTTGTTGGGTAAATGTTTTAAATGGATAACCCATCAAACATGATATGAAGATTAATTTATTAATGAAGATAGCATAAGTGATGAAATGGTAATAATTAATAAAATGGATTGAATAAAAATTATATCAAATGGGTATGTGATGAATTATGAGTAGTTATATCCCTTATGGTTAAATGTGTTTGTTTCCCTTTGTGCCTTGTCATTGACTCCTAGTGTGACCGAAGTTAGTTTCTTTTTTTAGTCGATTCTAGGGAATTTAATGGGTAAATAGATGTTAGATAATTGCGTAAATGTTTTTCTTTGATACAAGTTTATTTATTTAACTTATGGCTTACATAAAAAATTTTGTAGACTATCCATATCATTATACTCCTTTGGTGGTGTCCTACTTAGTTGTACTCACACCCTCCTGATGCCTCTATAGCTCTTGGGTAACTGAGTAGATGCTTATTGCTTCATGTACATGTTACATATGGGAACCAAGTGTTGTTTGTTCTTGGGATTATGGTTTGGAGCATGGAGATCTAGACAAGGATGGGACTTGTATATGGTTTTAGATAATTTTTATAGTTTTGGTCTTGGTGTACATGGCATGATTGCTTGAAATTTAGTGTATTCATTAAATTTTGTTATACCAATTGTTCATGGACAAATATTAATTCTAGATGCATGTTTTCCTTTTATTATTCTCATTGTTATTTTATTTTTTATTGTAACTTATATTGTGTGTTCAATCTAATAAGTTTTTATAGTCTCCACATCTTCCTATTTTGACATGTGCTTCTAGTTAGTAGCCTCTGGTGTACGAGGGGGCATACCTAAGGCCATGTGATGACCCTTCTCAGGGATCCAATTATAGTGGAGTCCAAGCCGGGGACCATACAAAGTGGTATAAACATATTTCTTTTGCTTTACTATTTTAGGTATGGTAGAAAAAACTCTAGGATCTGGTCAGGTCCTAGTAATGAGTTTGTACGTAGTTTCCTACAGCCCCATGTATGAAGTAAAATCCTGGTTTTAGGGGCTGGGAATTGATTTTTAATTCTGTGCTTTTAGGGATTATTTTTATTTACACCTTGAGTTGTGCACCTGGATATGATGTTATTGATTTATGAGCATTGTTATGTTGTTCTATCATGGAATTAGACAGTGTGTGAGTTGATGCATAATGATTAGCACATAAGATAGATATTTCATTTGTATACTACCAGCGATTTACTTGGCGATGACATGATGATGAACTAAATGGCTATTAAAAGTGAAATGAAATGAAATAATTAGTGTTGACAAGTTGTTGAAAAGGGTTTTGAGAAACATAAATCCTTGAGTAAGTAAAGGGGGAAATGTTTTTAAATATTATTTTGATTAAAATTGGAATTTTTTAAATTTTGGGCTAACAAAAACGTCTTTTGAAAGTGTAAACGCTTTGGTTTTTAAAATGAAATGTTTTGAAAAGTGAAATCGTGGGTTTAAATGGTAAGGATTAAATGAATTGGTAAAATAAGAGAATAGTTTATATTTTAGGGAACCCAACATCAGTTATCCCAAGTGTTGGTTGTTGACCCTATGTGTGGAAGTTTTGGGCAGTGTGAGTGCCTTAGTTTGGAGAACTCAGGTTTTGGTATGTGATATCCTTTTGATTTTATGTTCCAATTAAAGGGATGTTTTCTGTTATGTCCTTTGATAGTTTGTGACCTAGAATATTGAAATGAGTCTCTCAATGTGAAAGTGTAGACTCTTGTGATTTGAGACCTTGTCAATTTTGTTTTGTACCCTAGAGTGGGATTTCACTTCAGGGTACTAATGTAGGTGTGTGATTATCTTTGATGTGTGACATATTGTAAATGGTTGTTTGTGCGTTAGATGTAGTGTGTTGGGAATGAGGGTAGAATGACCACCAATAACATACTGTTGTTTGAGTTAGTGTGTGTGAGTCTTAGAGAGAGCTGGTGACCTTTACTAGGTAAGACACTAGTTTATGGATTTGGTATTGTCATACATTCACGGATGGCATGTGGGAGAGGTTGTTCTAGGTGTTGGTGCATAGGGGTGCATCTAGAACATATAGAAATTTTAGACCTTTGTAGTGTCACAGAAAGAGTGTAGCCCAGTTAAAGATTAACCTAGATGGATAACCGGAAAGGTTAATGAATTTGGGATAGGTGTATTGGGTTGCGGCTATGAGTTTTCAATATTTAGGAATCGTGGCTATCCTCATGGGAGGTTGGACCAGTTTTTAGGTTCCTTGAAATTTGAAGCACTAGTTGATGATTCAGAGGTGAAATTGATGTATGGTGGTTGACACTAGGCTTTGGTAAAAGATCATAGTTATTCTTTGGACTCACCTTGTAAAATCACTTGGGTTACTGTGTTTGGTTATAAAGGTGTTTGAGACAGGAATGATCATTCGGAGGCATGACCCTGTGGTTTTATTGGAGTTAGATACTGAAGTTAATATTGGTTTGGGGAATAAAAAGAAAGAGTTATCAAAGTATGATTTGGTATTTAGTCAAAGTAGTATTTTTTGGGTAGTATGTTTATAAATCCATGGGACTGGTGATGCTGATGGAATAGGTAGAATATACAGATCATGAAATCATGAGATGAGTTTTAAGTTTTTTCATAGGAGCGTTTGGGAAACAAATTTCTTTCAGACCGGTGGAATGATTCATTGTGTATCTATTGTGATGAACATTATTGTTCATGAAGTAGTCAAGTAGGGTGATAATAATGGTGCCAATAAGGTATATTGGTTTATGACCTCTTGTTGGATGGTCATGAGGTTGTAGTGATTATGATTGGAAACTCCATTCGAGTGGTAGTGATCTATTGTGGATAAACATCGGTGGAAGGAGAATCATGGATCTTTGGGAGGTTTAGGTGTCATCTTGGTAGGAGGTGATGGGGGAAATGGATAGCTTTAGTGGTGTTTATCAATTACTTCTCTAAGTATTTTTAATTAGAGACAATCATTCCTAGTATCCTGACATCATCCAGATGCAATGATAAGGCTCCATATTAATGCATAGTAGATTGGGTGTTTTTTTTTGTTGAAGGAATATTAGAGGATTATTTTAGGGAGAAGTATATGTGTGGGAGCCATGTTTTGGGGTGTACGCCATCAACCGATTACAAAATAGGTCCCCCTAATGAACCAGATGATGAAAAATTATATGGTAGTCATTCCCAGAAGATGAGAATGGGTAATGGGTAACATTAGTTTTATGTATTGAGGAAAGATAAAAAACCATCTCTATACTCAAGTGTCAACTATTGGTCATCGTGTGAGGCATGGCCGTTGAAAAAGAATTGAGGAAATCATCGAGAATGATACTCCTAAACTGGGGAGTATCATGCTAAGTCATGGATGTGTGGAGAAAGATATGAAGTAGATGTGGTGGTATTGATATGCCAATGGAAATATTGTGAGGTCCATAATCAGGTCAGATTTGGGTGTGATGGTCAATCTAGCTGAGTGATGTCTTGAATGTTGATCGGTTGAGTACCTCTTGAGGAATAGTAAGTTTGGTTTATTCTATTTGGATGTTCGAAATGAATCGTGGTTATTGGGGCTCAAGTTGCATACTTTGGTAGATCATGAAATGTTGTTACAAGAAAGACATTTCTTCCTGTGATTTTGTCCTTGGATCACAATTATCAATTTGATGGAACATGGGTGAGATGGAACCAATGGATTTGGTCCAGGAATCATGGAGTGGGTTTGACCAATAGTGATCAGGTTTGTTATTCTATGTTAATATAGTGACTTCTCAGTGTCCTTTAATGTGATGGTATATAAATGATTACTAAATTTTTTTTTTCATGGTCGAGGTAACGGTGAGTTTTGGTGGATGCGTCCTCAAGAAGCATCAGGTTGTGTTTGTGGAACATAGTGAGGGAAGTGACATCAGGGTACGATTGTTTCCATGGTTCGAGAATTACTGTGGCCTGGTCGAGTTCAAGGAGAAACTCATAAGTAATAGATTGATTGGTGCGTACATGGTGAAAACTTTTTGGTCATGAGTGCATGGAAATACTTGTTAGTGCATCTTTCAGAAGTGCCATTATAAGGTGGGGAGGTTGTAAGATCCCGATCCTTAGTGAAGGTACATCCTTGTTAATTATTTTTGTTAAACTCTCTTTTATGATTAAATAATTGTTTCTTGGGTTCATGAGATGTTTTGGAAGTGTTATAGGGGTGAGAGACATGAAAATAGGAATGAAGTGACTGAATAGTACATAGTTCATGCTTGCAACAGGGTTAGTGAAAACTGTGCACTTGGCCTAGGAAACCGTGCAATATGGGAACAATTTTAGACAGAGGGCTTGCACAAGATTATTACATAGTTTGGAAAACCGTGCGAGTATTCCTAGGTAACTGTTTAACAAAACTTCCCTTAGGTAGATCATTGCACTCGGTTTTCCCATGATTTGTAAAACCATATATGTAAACCATGCTCTATATTAGAATTAGAAAATTTGTAGTGTTTTTAGATGGTTACTTTTACATCCCCACCTGAGTTTTCCCCCCATTCGACCCCCTCTACCCTAAGTGACTAACTAGAACCCCCTCCTCCTCTATGGATTATTATCCTCCAATTATTGGGAATTTGGGGTGTGTTTTTGTTTGAACTGACAACCTGGGTGAGTCTAACACTCTTATTTGATCTATTTTCTAAATTAGTGCATGTAAAATCCCTTATCTTATTCATAATCCCTAAAACCATAACCCTTTTAGTGTATTTTACTTTTGGAATTTATTGGGGGTTTGGGAATGGATCAAGTGGGAGATTAAGAAAGTTTTCATTAATAGACTTGTCTTAGGTGGTCTTGAAGCTTTTTTCCATAGCATTGATGGGGTATTTTTGTATATAGTTTTTCTATTTCACTATTATGTCGTGTCTTGATGTGTTGTGTTATGGAACATGATTTTGACCTTATATTGAGGTGTGAGAACCATCATCCACCCCATTTTGTTTCTTGATGATTCGTGAACAAACCTTGGGCTACCCATGCGGTAAGCTGGACCCTTGTAGTGGTAAAAAAATTATTAATCCTTGATATATGCTTATTATGAGAGAGAATGGGGTAGTGAAAATTTAATTGATGTGTGAGTAAGGTTAATTGATTTATTGAACCAATTTTTTAGTTGGATCTAGAAAATGATTGAATTTTTCTAAAATGAGTTCGATGGTATGCTTGGGGAATTGACCGAACAATAGATTTATTGTTGGAAAATGGTGATTAAAAGTGAGAAATGTTTTAAATGGAGGTGTTTACCTAAAAGTTATTCAAAAGGTCTTTTATAATAGATTCAAAATAGTGTTTGAAATGGGAGAAAGGATCCATTTTTAAAATGGTTTAATGGTTGTCTTGATTTGTTAAAAATGTATGTATGTTCATTGGGGCATGTTAGAGTTTTTCAAATGGGAAGACCATGTTTTAATGGGTGATTTATAGATTATTTTAAATATTATTTGGAATTGTGTTTATTTCCATGATGTAGTTTATGAATGTCTAATGGAACCATAATAATTGATGGGATGTAAGGGATAGTGAGATAGAAGCCATAAAAATTATGTCTTCATGTTGACATGAATATGAAATGAACTAACTGATAAATGTGCTTCATTGTTGATATAGAGTAAGGGGTGTTTAACATGATGTGAAAATGGGTTAAATTTGATTAATGTGAATGTTTCAAATAGATTGTGATTTCTAATAAAAATTAATAAGTAGTTAATACATGGGAAATTATGAATGGGTTGCATGATTTAATATATGGAAATTGTTGAATATGTTAAATGAGTTAATGTGTGGGGATTCCTGAATATTCTTAATGAGTTTAGGAATAATAAATGGGAATTGGGATAAATGGTCATGTAATATAAATGGAGAATGTGAAAATTGGTTATGGAATGCAAATGAATTGTGTATTGATGAATTATGATTTGTGAATGTTATATTATTGTTTGACTATTATTGTCAAATAGTATATGTGGAGAATGGTAACATAAGTGTGTGAAGATTGATTAGTGGTGGGATAAAGGATCGATGCCCCACCCATGGGTTGGGTTGGACTATTTCTCTAAACCCAATGAGGAATACACAAGATAGGGAGTTGGAATACTTCTCTATTCCCCTAATGGTTGCATTGGATGAAACTACCTAGACTGAGGATCCAAGGTATGTGTCATGTAATAAATGGTTGGGATGGCAGACCGAGTCTCTATGCTTCGAAAGTTAACATTATAGTGTGTGTTGGGATGTCTAACTATGGCTCTATGCTTCCCAAACACATGTAAATGGTCTGGTAATTGGGAAAAGGATCTGGGGTCTGGTGATAATTATAATATGTAAATGCTTTTTTAGAAGCGGTGAATGTAACCCCTACTTCTTGATAAATGACCAATATATGATTTTGGGTAAATGATGTGAATTAATAACCCATAGAACATGAGATAAAAACGAATTTATTAATTATGATATCATTAGTGATGAAATGGTAATAATGATGAAAATGTATTGAATGAATAAAATAAATAATGGGAATGTGATGAATTGTGAGTAGTTTAATCTCTTATGGTTAAATGTGTGTGTTACCCTTTTTGCCTTGGCATAGCCTCCCAGTGTGACCTGAGTTGGTTTCATTGTTTGGATGATTCAATGGAATTTAATGGGTAAATGGATATTAGATAATTGCTTAAATTTTTCCTTATTACTTGTTTTTTTATTGAACATGTTACCTGAATACACTTTTTTATGGACTAGCAATTACTTTAGATGCCATTGGTGGTGGAATACTAAGTTGTACTCACACCCTTATCGGGTCACCATGGCACTTGGGTAACTGAGGAGATGATAGTTGTTTCTAGTAAAATTTCATTATGGGAACCTAGTGTTTGTTGTTCTTAGGATAAAGGGTTGGATCATGGAGGTCCAGACCTGGTTAGGACTCAGATATGGTTTTAGAGTTTTTTCTAGTTTTGGTCATGGTTTACATGGTATGACTGCTCAACATGTAGTGTATTAATTAGATTTTTTATAGCATATATACATGTTCACTAATTGGTTTTAGATGTATGTTGTCCATTTACTATTCCTATGGTTATTTTATCTGTTTGTGTTTCTTTTGATGTGGATTCACTTTGATAAGTCGGTATCGTCTCCCCATGTTCGTCTTTAGACCTGCACTGCTTGTCGGTAGCCTCTAGCGTTCATGTAGATGCGCCAGAGGTCATGTGATGACCCGAATCGAGGAACTAATCATAGTGTTTTCTAGGCTGGGGATTTTACAAATAGTCAATGATTATAGAAAAAAATCACATTCACATCGGAGTTCTTACATCAGTTATTAAATAAATAATGTTAAAAATTTTATCACATTTATTATTTCAACAAATTATATGAATACAGTTTTCAGAGGTGGTTATAACATTTTTTATTGAATAACTGAAATTAAAAATAATATTTTTACAATTATTATTACATAAAATATGTTAAAATGATTATGGCATATATTTTTTCCATCGGTTGTTAAAACTACAAATGTAAAAGTAAAATTTTATAAAACAAAAAAATGAAGTTTCAATTTTTTCACAGCTCTCCATTGAATCATTAAATCCTTCATATATTTTATATCAAATTGGGAAAAAATCCTAATGTTATATATATATTATCACACTCTATATTTACTCATTTATTATATACTGATCCTTTGATTATCATATTCCTTCCACATATTATTTGATAGTAATTTGACAATGATATTTATAAGTATTATCCAATTATTTAATTTATTTGTTATTATTTTTCATATATTTTTTCGTTGATAATGGGTCATTTTTTAGGATAAATGATACTTTTTAGGATCATTTAAAAAATGTAAATATTTTTCATGAGATTCATAAGTTGAATTTGAAAATTCGTTACAATCCATGGCTTTGGATTCCACATGAATTCTTTCCTCTAAATAAAATTTCATCCAATGTAACCACACTAATGATGGAAATTGAGATGAATATTTCTATTTCATTTTCCAGACATGAAATAATTTTTCCTAGAAAACCATCATTAATCACCCCCAAACGTAAAGTGAAAATATTATTTTTGAACTTGTTTGATATTTATAATAAATTAAAATCGTGAAAAATGTATGAAAAATCCATTAAATAATTTGAATATTTTTTTCCTAGGATTTCCATTGGATTTTTTATATAAATAGGTCCTTCTTTATGGATGGGTGTGTGACATTTTTATTAGTTTTTAATATTCCTCTAGTTTAAGATCCCTCACTCTCATTCTATTTCATCTTAACTTCAAGGTGTTATAAAATTATGATTAATACAATATCATTCCCAAACATTGAAAGATTCATATTTCTCAGGGACACACATAGAGGAAGGAGTGTGTTGGGTGCTTTTTTGTGATCACCATCAAGCTTGTGTGGAAGTGCTTTTGTGGAATTAGATTAATATATAAAAGGTGCTTCATTATTTATTTATTTATTCAATCCAATATAAATGGAAAGAATGTGTTGATTAATTGTTTTTTGTATGTTATCTGGTACATTTGAATTAGTTTTATCCCCTAAAAACCCCAATAAGAACTATAATTTATATAATATTTTGAATGCGGATTGTTTGGTATACAATAATTTCATAATTTATGCATTACATAGAGTCTAGATTCCGAAACATTACGAAATTTAAATTAATTCATTAGTTATAGGGAATCATGATTATGTAGTATTAAATCTTTTAAAAATATAAAATTTACATAATTTAAAAAAGTATTTATGATATAAAAAAAATAAAAAATAATAATATTATAATGTTATTAAAAAATTAGTATAAAAAATTTATAACAAAATTTTTTATAAATTATTAATATTTAATATTTTTTAGTAATTTATAATTATTATAAATTATTAATATTATGATTTATTTTAAATTTTATTTTCACATATCGAACACCATTATTTTATTGTCTATGTTTTTACATTTTATCTTAAAAATGGTACCAAAGCAGGACCTCTTTATCAACAACTTTTTTATTGTTTTTTTAAAATATGTAACATTTCTAATGTATAGAAAAATTATCAATTGGAGTAATGTTATTATTTATGTCTTAGAATGGTTTCGTTATCAATAATATTATATGATAACCTAGGAAAGACTCTTCATAATAAATTCATTTGAGATGAAATGTATGGGATTAGTTTTGTATATTTCATAAAACAATAAATAATTTATAAATATATTTGTATTATATGATAATTAATT
Organism: Viscum album; assembly: GCA_963277665.1. Taxonomy (NCBI): domain Eukaryota; kingdom Viridiplantae; phylum Streptophyta; class Magnoliopsida; order Santalales; family Viscaceae; genus Viscum; species Viscum album. The sequence continues at coordinate 153,903,883 of OY728166.1, read as the reverse complement.
TTTCAAATCAATCGTAAAAATTATTATTTAATATTTTTACCAACTATAACTTCAATGATAATAATTAATAATTATCTATAATAATTACAACATTTTATTGTTACATATTTAAACAAATATAATAATCATTATCATCCTTATAAGAATTATAAATTTTTGTAATGTTATTAACTATTATAAATTTTTATTATTTAATTCAAAAAAATAATAAAACATTATTAATAGTTTTATTTTTAGAAAATCTGTTATGAACATGATTTTTTATTTTCAAAACACATAAATTTATTTCATAAAAACCCTAAATGGGAAGTTTATTTTATTTTGGTTTTAAAATTTAGAAGAAAAAAATTAAAATGGGATAGTGTAATGTATATTTCATTAATTGTATTGGAGATTTATTAAAATCTCTTTTTTCATCCTCCTTTTGGTGAGGTGTTGGTATCATGATGTTCTTCTTTATGATGATTGCTCATGTAATGTATAGTCATTGGTAGCTCACTTGGACCTTATTAGAATAACGGTAACATGAAACTTCAGTATACATGAAAAATCATGAGAAGTTATCAATATTCTTATTGGTTTTGTGCTAACATGTCATTGTGAGTTATAAATAATATATCAGTTGGGTCGATTAAGTCGGTGGAATCCCCAATAGAACAAATAAGTCAAAGGATTAATGACTGCAATTATCGAAGGTCGGTGTCACTAGTTTGGTTGGCAATGAACCTCTGTAAAAGTGGTGGGAACTATATCTATGTTTCTTTATATGAATTATTGTATATATACTAAATTTAAAAAGGTTTAATTTTGTATTAATAAACAATAGTTTCTGTTAAACATTTGCATTCGGTAATACAAAAGGATTGGCAGTTCTCTCTTGTGGGCATATGATAAAATTATGAACCACATAAAAGTTTTCTTCTTGAATTCATATTTTTGGATTCTTTCATGGGTATGTGGTTTATATTTTGAGTGATGATTAGAGTTTTGAATGAATTTATATTTATGAATCTTTAATAAAAATTTGGAAGATCTGGTAGTTTGAAATTTCATTGTCCTAATCTACTAGTGGATATGGACCTATGATGAACATAAGGTTAAACATAATGGTTTTTTTTCATATTTTCAAGAGGAACCACATATTTATTCCCTAAAAATTGGTATCAATGGGATATATGGTTGATCAGACTTAGATAATCAAGTACTTTCCTAACATTCTTCTAATACATACTAAACTCCAGTTGGTTACTGTCATCAGACGATATGAAAATAGATGATTGCAATGTTTGGATCATTCAATTTAATGGAACTAACATTGGATTTTGGAAGATACATATAGATGAATATATAATCTATAAGGATATTGAACTTATGTTGTGTAAAAAACTAAAAATGTAGGGAAATAATAATGGTAAATATTGGATATGAAAACACAAATCTTGGTGACAATGAGGTTCGCAAGGAATGTTGCCTTCAACATCTAGGAGATGAAGAATTTTGAAGAACCTATGGAAGAACCAATGTAGATGTAAAAAAAATATAGTTTTAGGAAAAATTTTATTAATGAGAATTTTTTATCTCAAATATATCAGATGTTCAATTAGTAGTTAATACTCTCAACGATTTCAACATGATCGAAAGTCAACTTGAGTCCATAAAAGTGACTTCTTTATATTGATGTGAAGACTTCCATTCTCTGTGGAGATTTAGAGAAGCATATTAATAAAATATATCCTAATGTTTTTGAAGACAATTTAATGTATGAATACTCTTTCAATCTAATGAAATTTCTATATGGATTGAAATAGGCACCACAATAGTGGAACTAGAGGTTCGATGCTTTCTAGATTGAGGAAGATTTCACAATGAGTAACTCTGATCACTATTTCTATAGAAAGTCATGAAATGAAAGAACTTAAATGATTATAATACTTTTTCAGGATGACATGTTGCTGAAAAAACCATATATCCAGCTGATTGAATATACAAAGTGTAAGTTTTCCACAATATTAAAAATGAAGGATCTTGGCCATTCAAAGAAAATATTAGGCATAATGATAAAAAGGGATAAAAATCTATTTCTCTAGTGTTATCCCATAAATATTACATACAACATATCATTTAAAGGTTTCAAACGAATGAATGTAAATCCTTCATAACATCACATTCTGGACACTTTGTGTTATTCAGGGCACATGAACCATCAATGTAAGATGAGGACCAGTTCATGGAAAAATTAAAGTATGCTCCATCTGTTTAAAGAATGATGTGTGTGATGGTTTCTATGTGTCCAAAAATATCCATTATTGTGGGAGTTGTATTTAGTTTAGTGTCATGTCCTTGGTAGGAGGACTATTCTGCTATTAGTTGGATCATTAGATGTCTGAAATGATCGAAAGATACCACATTTCTCTGTAGAAAATATAATCATCTAAAATGATTTTTATGCAGAATTTTTATTGGCTTTGGTGCTCAGAAAATCAAAATGGATTTTTTTTAACTTTGGTGGAATGAAAATCAGGTGGATGTAATAGTTATAGTATGTTATGACATTATCTACAAGGGAAGTTGAGTACATTGTAGCTTTTCAGTCAGGGAAGGTATATATTTTGTCATTGTTATTGCTGAAGGAACATGGAAAAACATCAGGAGGGGGAATGTTATTTAGTGATAGTTAGAGTGTTATTCAGTTAACAAAGAATCTGATATTTAATGTCTAAATGAAACACATTTTCATGAAATTTTATTTTATATGATATCTAATAGGGGAAAAGGTGTTTGATCATTGAAATATTGCATGGATCCAAATCCATCTAACATGTCACAGATGTATTTTCCTAAAAAATCACGGTGAAGTATTTTCATGTGGAAGGAGATGCATTTAACAAGACCTATTTTAATGGAGTAGTGAAAGTGATTCTTCTTCTCATGGATGAGATTTATCATGGGTTTTTTGATGAGTTAGGTAATTATTATGGTGATGAGCCTAATATATATGTTCTAGAGTGTGATGCTCCTATTATGGTTGAGACACATGATGATGTGCCACATTTGGAGTATGTACAGCATAATCAAAATGATCCTAATGAACTTCCTATTTAAAATAATGGACAATCATAGGTTATCCCTACATAGTTCTGCATCATATCATGTAGTGAGTTCACTTCATTGTCCCTTATATTTTCAGAATATGTTATTGACATTACTAATAACAAATGTTTCATTCAATTGATATGTTTCCACATTCAGGAGATACCCATTACACATCATCCATTTTATTCTCATGTGGGAGAATGATCTTTCCAACAACCACTTTCCTTTTATCTATGAAAACGTATAAACGAGGTGAATTTGGATGTATCTCCAGTCACACAAGATAATTAGGTGCCAACTAGAAAATATGTTATATAATAGGTGCAGACATTGGAGAATACACATCAATAGAAACAATGTGGATGCATTATATATACTTTTGATTAAGGATAATGAACCTTTTGAGATAGGGATGCAAAACAGAGTGATACATTTCCCATTCATAAATTTTTAACTGATATCAATGGTATATTTTTATAAATTTATTAATTATGAATATATTATAATAAGTTAACATAATTAATAATTATTAGTATTATAGTTATTAATACGTGGTTAATTTTTTACTTGACATGGTACCTAAACCATGGTATTTAATGAAACTGAATGCTGATGGCGTAAATGATGTAGTGTGTGGAGCATAAGAAGAGTTAGTAATGCATGGGATGTATTTTTTTCACTAAACATTATATAGTTAGTGATCTATGTAACAAAATGATCATGGCTGAACTTCAATCCATCAAACGCGATTATACTGGATTTTGTCATATTAATACATCATTAGTGTGTTATTCATGGAAATATAACAGTTTAGGTGAACTATGATAATTTTGGTTGTATTTTTTGAAATAATAATATGAATTATTTTAGAATGGATGATGGATTTTTATAGCAGATTGATTATAGTGTTAATTTTAGAATTTTATGCCGATTGGGGAGTATGAGAATATGTTGAGTAATTTTATTTAATGATGGAATTATTTTGATGAATGAAACTTCAAAAAGGAATATGTAGTGACTTATGGTGTGGTACTAAAAAAACTAATCCACCAGATTTAATATAGTAGACATATTTTTATATTAGGGAAACGTTGAAGCATCAATTTTGAAGAATGGTTTTACCAAACCTAATGTATATATTTAATTAATTAAGATAGACATAATGGAATTTATATAAATATCATAGGTAATTATATATGATTAAATGAAATAAATAAGTTATAGAGAATTTAAAACTTTAATTTGGTTATTGTTCATGCTGTTATGCATGTTATGGTGACCAAGGATGAACTAATACATGGAACTGTTTTGGAAAAAGTGCTCATAAGTATCTATTGTGTTATTAAATACTGTAGATAATATCAATATATGTAGGGAAATAAATGTATGATTCTATTAAATTTTTCTTTTCATCCTACATTGATATTAATTTGTAAGATCCTAAATTGTCAAACCATCCTTGCTAGTGTCTCTACTAAATTTTGTATTTACTTTCCCACATGTACCAAATATTTATTCATGAAATTCATCTTCTAAATGTCTATAAAAATAATATATTAATTAAAATATTAGAAAAATTTCACAAACAAAAATAATATAAATGTATAATTCGAATCCATCTAGCTGTTACTTAATTTAATGTCATTTTAATTTAAAATTATTTAAATTAAAAATTCATTTCAATATACCAAACTGAGTTATATAAAATGATTACAAAATGTGAGAAGAGAACTGAAATGAAAATTATTGTTACTGAACAACTAGTAAAGTGAGCCATTAATATTTAAGGGATCACTATGAAGAAGCGGTTGAGGATGTAATGAGATTAATTATGGATGATCATGAGTTATTAAGAAGCATAAATTTTTTCATCCTGAAAAAAGTACACAAAACCCTAAGACAGAGGCTTGAGAGAATTTATTTATCCAAATAATACTTTAATAAATAAACCATACATGGGATAGTATGGTGAAACCAATCCATATTTAAAAGTTCAAGCTATATTATGGTGGGGAATTAAATGCACTCTGGTATGTCTGAGGGTTTCCTGAGATTGGAAGTCTTTTTTGGAAGTGTAGTTTTTAAATAAATATAATTTCTACCAATTTCTATGCATGTGTAAAAGTACAAACTGTAATCATATTACCCATTTCAGAGAATATATATATAATACGTCATTTGAGACAATTAAGAAGTGAATGTACTATAATTCCATTAAAAATGATCTATATAATTTGATAAGAGTCTAATCATTTTAAAGTACTTAAAATAAACAGTTTATGGAATTTAGTAAGTGTTATAGAAATAATAGTACCCCTATAACTCTATAATATCATTAATTTGAATTTTGAATTACTTTTCTTATAGTATACTATTTATTTCATAGTTTTATGTATTTTAGTTATTTCAGAAATCAATTTATATAATATCACTTGGTTCAAGAAGCAAAAATATTTATATTATATGCATGAAAACAGACATATAATATCACATTGTTTAAAAAACACCATTTATAATATTATATTATGAACATATATCATATTATATGCATACCATAAAAAACACCAGTAATAATATTATATTTCATGATAGTCATAAGATATTAAATGTGAAGGTATTCATATAAATAAATTTTTTAGCCAATATAAAATTGAAATAGAAAGGAAATTAAATGGGTAATATCATTGGGTATGAAGATGAAATTATTGTAGTAATTGAAATGAATTGTTAAGAGATTTCATTAGAAGGAATATCCTTTAAGATAATGAAATTTATAGTCATTCCCAAAAAATAATTGTACATGTTATTTGAAACTGATTTTTAACCTAATCTGAGTTCTCAAAATCATGGATTCCTTCCACAATATCTAAAATGTAGATAACATTGAAATTATTCCATTGTTTTGATTGTATTCTATTTCATATATATAATTTTGACACTTAAACTCTATTAACAATGGTTTAATATATGAATATGTGATGTTCAGTAGAAAATCAAATCTTCCATTCTCTTACAATTTATAAAATTGAATACATTACAGTTTTCACATGCATAGTAAAGAAATAGATGAATAGAAATATTTTTTCGAATCAGTAAATCTATAAAATCTAAATTTTTATTTGATATAATTTTTATAATCTATTTAAAAAATAAGATCATTGATATAGATCTATCATTATCATTGATTAGCAATTGGACTCATTATATGAGTGAAAAATGGTTTTATGTTAGACCTAGTAAAAATTTATGTCAAAGATGTTGTAATGTTTTATTTATGCAATGCACAATTTAGTGGTCCCAAAAAATTATGTAATATTTAAATGTGAATTATTTTATGTCATGAAAAAATATTTTATAAACTTTTTAATGCGATAATATATTTTTTTGTGTAATTTCAATGAAATTATTTATAAATAAATTATCATTACAAAATAAATCATGGTACTTAGAAAATGTCTTCAAACATGAATATTTTCATTGAAATTTAGGGAAATTACCATGAAATTGTAGGAGGTTATGCATTATAGTTATGATAAAAAATGTTTTTAATCATGTAATCTATTTTATTTATACCAGAAATGCATGATTCATAATAAAAATTTTAGTTTACATGAATTTTTTTTACATTACCAACCATTAAAAACATTGTAACCTATAATCCAAAAATTTATTATTACTGTTCACTAATTTTCATTTGATTTTTTCATGAGTAAAGATAAATTTTGATTTTCAGTAATTAAATCCATTATCTTACCTCAATGCAAGATCTAATTTCTGCTATTGTTTTCTTCTATTCAATCATTTGGAAGGATGTTCCATATGATATAGAATATACTAAGTATGTTTTTATCTTGTTTTAACATTGATTATATAGCTATTTTAGCATACTAATGTGTATAGAATGTTAGTAATTATTAAAAAGAATCAAAAAAAAATTAATTTAAGAAGTATGAAACACATTTATATAGTCACAAAGAGGATTCCATTTTATTTTTTTGGAGCTATAAAAAATATAACTCCAAATTGATAAAAAAAAAATTAGAAATGCATTAGTGAAAGGATTTTAAAGTACCTCACAGACTGGATACTGCATTATAATTAAATTGAAGTCTAAAAAACATATAGTTAGTTTACTTTTATTTCATTACCAGAAGGTGGAAATAAGGTTCCAATACAGACATATTTTAGACCCTTGAGCCTATAAATATATAGACTACCTCAAATATTAATTGAATTATGAATTGTTCCTCCCATAGATATAAAAGAAAACATTTTGTTTTGTATTGGTGGATAAGATCCAAAAAAATTCTTCTGTATTTTGAATTATCCTAAAAATAACAAAGGATTTAAAGTATTCAAGAGTGGTATCAAATTCACACAGTCTTATTTTACGTATTGAACAACCCAATGGAACCATAGAAGAATTTTTTTTATTGTTCTACGCATTCATAAATCCACAACATTGAACAATAATTCATGCTATAGTTTTGAGGATCACCAATATCCATGTAAGATATTACATATTAGATATATTTTTAGTAACAATTTAAAAGGATAATAAAAATAAAAAATTTTAATTGAAATAATTTTTTGGGTTAAGCAATACCAATATGTTCAACTAAAGTACACATACTTGTATTTATTTCCATTTATGTTCATTTGAATAATGGTTAGTGTCATAGGTAATATATTTTTAATATTTGTAATATAAATATTATATTTTTATCATTAATTTAAGTGATTTTATTGAAATATATAGGTATATTGAATATATAAAATTTATATAAGATCATACCATCATCACAATAATTGTTCACATCATTATTTAAATTTCATTGTAAAGTGTTCATGTAATACACATAATCTACATTTATAAAAATTGAATTACTATGAAATAGTTAATATTGTTTTGTATAAGAGTTGATGATAGAGAAAATGAATGTTGATGACACAATGCTGACATGGATTGATGATGATCAGAAAGCAGTAAGGAACCAGTGATTGAATTAGATATGTTATTAATTTCCCCAAATAGTAAAATATTGTATATTCATTGATTATTAGATAGAAATATACAGAATTTATGATTATCTCACAATTTGGTAAGAGGTATTTGACATGCACATTGTACAATACTAACATAAATGGATGTATGGGTTGCAGTAGTAACATTCGATAATTGGTTAGAATCCAAAGAACTACTTAGTGGTCTTGATCCGAATATATAGAAGTTGTAGTTTTCTTATTCACAACTATTGTGGAATGCAATACTGAAATTTTTGGGAATTGAAAATGTAATTAATAAGTTACTTTTATCAGTTACTTTTTGTATTTTTATATATAGTTTTCCAATTATTCTTCCCTCATTTAAGGGTATTTTCTGTTTTTTATTGGACATAGTTGGTGGGTTTATATTATCATGATGATATTTTAATATTTTTTCATTTTCATATGGTGGAATATTTTGGACTATTATTATTTAAGAATTTAGATTTTCACAAATAAGAAGAGCATTTATTTAACACAAATGATAATAATTGGGTAGTAAGCCATTTATACAAACATCTAACAAAGGAATCTGTGATGTAATTTTCATGTTGCTGTCAATATAACATGTTTGGTATAATTGGAAAATTATTTGTATTTGGTTAACCACATTGGTCAAGCTGCAGTGAATAGGATAACCTTAATTTATGTAGATAGCCTTATAATAGATTTTATCTATATTTAAAACACTCTTATTTCATTTAAAAGTTATTTTTTATCATATATTTAAAGAGGTAATGGATATAAAATCAAACTTGTGACAATGCTGACATTATTTTTCATGATTAGAATCCATTGATTCCTAGCTTCCATGCACAAATATTTTTTATTTGCAAGAATTTGTGACATCATTTTTATTTTGTTTTTTGAATATTTCAAAAATCATTAATTAATATATTTTAATTGAATATTGAAAAAAAATACTCCAGTTCATATCAAATGTGTTTGATTAGTAAAAGATATGAAAAAATAAGAATATAAAACTCACTATGAAATAAGTCAATAAAAAAGGGATCTTATATTTAGAGAGTTAACAGTTGAATATCTTATTTAAAATAATAATTAAGCATTAAATTGATAGTAATATTAAATAACAATTAGATATAATCATTGAAATAAAATAAAACCTTCAATAGAGTATATATGATAGGAAAATATACTCGTAATTATTCATTTTTTTTGTTAACTATTGATTCTCTAGATCGTGACCATGTTTCAGGTAGGTACACATTGATTTTTGTATGATGTATAATGAAAATGAATATTTTTGGTCAAATAAAATAAAAAAATAATTTAAATTAATTTAAAATAAAACAAATTTTAAAATTATAAGTATTTATATAGCTTCATATTAAGTTTCTCATACAATTTAATAGTCTAAAATAATCGACTACTTATGGTTACAAACACAAATTTGGAAATAATATCTCAAAAACCTAGTTATTTTCCTTTGAAAATAGATGCAATTGACATAATAAGGGATGCATAATCATTAAATTCAAAAAAAAAATTATAGTGTTAAAATTCAATTGAAAAAATATAGATAAAATGTAAATATAAAAAATTAAACTTTTCAAACCGCAAAGCCTAGGTTTTTTCAGAAGTCCTAGAATTTGAAATGGGGAAATCCCTCCTATTATGATCTCTGAAATCATGAAGTTGATTTTATTGAAACTAAAAAGGTAGATGTAGGGAAATATATGATAAAAATTGGAATTAATTAGAGGGAAAACAAATGAAATATTTAAGATATAAAATAAATAAATATATATGGAAAAGAATAATGATATGAATGATAATATATATCATGATTGATATATAGGGAAATGATGTTAAAAAATGATACAGAAATGGAAAATAAAATTATAGGAAGATGAATATACAAAAAATAAATACATATAGGGAAAAAATATAAGTAAATATTTTAAAAAATCCTTGTTTTTGGGGTTTGTCATAATGTTAAGCACCCCATATTTCTACATGAAAAATGGGGGTTTAAAACCCATTGCCCACAGGGTACCATTGTAGTACTGTAATGCACTATAGCAGTGACAGAACTGTAGCAATAGTGGGCACTGTAGCTGCAGTAGGTCACTGGAGTGGTGGTAGGCCACTATATCAGTGGAAGGTTCTGTGTGCTACTGTAACAGCACTATTCACAGAATGGTCCTTGACCCAAAAATTTGAGCCTATGGTCCATGTGATGGGATAAATTTCCACTTTGTTTTCAGGCTATGTAATGGGTCTCCCTCAACCAAATTAAATGAGGTATTTGCTTTGCATTAATAATAAATGAGGCTTCGACCCCAAGTTTTAAAAAAAATTAAAAAACCCCTATAAGGACAATAATTACACAAATGAGAATAAAATAAATAGTATATACATTGAAAATTAACTTCAAATAGAAATATATAAAATTATGATAAATTGGAACTAGTAATATAATGTGATAGAGAACTGATTTTTTTTCAAAATAGTTCCTTATTAAAATATAATAATTAACAAGAATTGCCTATGTATTTAATTTGATAGTTGTACAGTACAATAGTATAATTTCAATGAACATTACATGTATTTTATTTTCATATCTTAATTGAACAATAATATAATTGATATGTAAAATTTATCAATTTAATTAACAATATCAAGAATTAAAATTTGTCTACATGCTAAAAATGGAGGAGAACATATGATGGGGGAATCATATAATAGTGGATTTAGACGGGGCCAATCTTCATTGACAAAATGAATGGTACTTCAAAACATTACAAAATGAAATATTGACGAATGAGATGTCAAATAATGATTTCCAGAATAGGATTTTACTTACAATAATTTTGACAAAGTATAAGACATTTATTGTAGGGTTTAAAAAATATGTTTATATGATACCTTGGAAATCAAGCAGTCTTATAATGATGCATTATAAATATAGAGGTCATTCCGTGATGACTTGGATAATAGCTTCTATAGATGATGACTTACTTGAAAAAGGGAACATGTGAATGAACCATGTTTGTAGGACATGTTCGAGAAGTACCCGTAACCGGTTTTAGAAATGTTTATTTGATTTTCCTTGTAAATCTAAAGGTCGTTTGATGATTTCATGGAGATCCATCATGTGTTCGATGATTCCTTAGAGAATACCTTCAATGGATGGTGCCTAAATAATATTGATGGGGGTGTTTGAAGGAAATGGATTTTTAGGATTCGTTCAGCATGGAATCAAAGCCAAAATAAGGGTAGCCGATCAAGGATAACAATTTTATGGTTGTTAAAACGTAGGTTTTTTAGGGAATGGATGAAAGGAGATTCAGATTATTAGAGGGAGATGAGATTACATGAATCATTTGATGTGGAGCTTGATGTGGTTTGAAGGGAGGAGAATGAATTTGTAGAAACCGTTTAATGTGGAGTTAGAAGAAGTTTTATGGGAGGATGAAAAATTTGAGGAATCATGAGAGGATAATAGTTGGGAATGTAATTCGTTGGTTTTTGAAAATGGGGATGGTCAGACACGTTGGAATAATATTGTAGGTGGAGACATGTTTACTTGGGAATGACGCCCTTTAGTATAGATAATGGGTTTTATTTAAAAAAACCATGAAGTACAATTTTTGTTATTTATATTATTAATAACTAATTAAATAAATTATATTAATTAATAACATATATAGTTGTAATTTTACAATTAAATATATAACTAGTAATTATATTAATAATGTAACTAGTTTTTATCATCAATTTATTATTAATTGTTATATTTATTAATTAATTAACAATGGGTCTTTGCAAATTATATTTTATGAGGCATGGGGTTAGGTATTCATTATACACATTCTTAGGCCTAACCACTCTCCAATAGGGTAGTGCATGGAATTCATGACCAGTTTTTTTGGGGATAGACCTGATAATGACTTGATGTTCCTTCTAGCTAGGGACATTATAGTGTTTGGAGGATCTTATTAGTGAACACCTGGACAAAAATAGCCAGACCTCACTATTGAGGATGTTGAATTGAGATTTATTGTTTTCCTCGTTGGTGTATTTGATAGATAATACAAAGGCCTCCAATTCAATTATCATGACCCGTCCCTCGGGGCCCGTGCAGTGACTACCCCATGCCGGCCTTCCATAGGCTAGGGGATGGTGAATAGCACCGAAGGCGTATTCCTTAAAACTGGAATGTAATTTCTTTTATAATCTGTAGGCACACGTAACCAAGCACACAACAAGATACAAACTCATGTTAACTGAATAGTAAACTGAATGAGTGCAGTATGTAAAAGGGGCCAGAATAAAAGCCCAACTGGAATGTAGAAGGAAAAATGGAATGTACAAGATGGCTGATAGGTGAAAAGAAGCTCTTGGATCATCCACCATGAATCCAACCTGAAGGGTAGGTACATCTCATGAATGGTCATCTCTGCAGTTCACCTTTTCTAACATGCACTTCCGAGCTACCTCTAGTCCTCATACTCTCATCCTTAGTGAATGATGTCTGTCGTCTGCCACAAACACAACAAGGTGTGGGTGTAACCCCTACAGGGTTGAGTATAACGATACTCAGTAGGGACCATGAGACCCTCATGGTATCATGAAATCCACAAAGGATAAACCACAAAGCATGAAGTCAACTGTCAACCCTACTTAGGTATATTCCCATACATATACTTATGTTATCATGTATACTCATCTCAATCATGAGGAAAAGTGGTTCCAACCCAAGAGCCCAAATCTCAACCATTCACCAAGGAAGGAATACCATGAAGGTAATTACCACACATGTATGCCACACAGAAGAATACCACCATGGTATTACCATGAAACAAAGTAACACAAGGTACACACTCAACTCACACCAGGTATAACAACGGTATAGTGGTAGAGATGATTACGTGTAAATACAAATTCATCTTACTCTGTTATAAAGAAAACCCATGAAGTATCTATATGTGCTGATCCACATAGAATCACTCAGTGTTTACCCACACATGATTGCTCGGTGCTGACCCACATAGGATCGCTCGGTGCTGACCCACACAGGATCTCTCGGTGATGACCCACATAGGATCCATAGGTGCTGACCGACACAGGATCTCTATGGTAGTCCCACATGGAATCCTAGATTGGTTCCATGTGGGACCCTCAATCATAGACCCCACGAATGATCACTTTCTCAAGTCAATGCTAGCTACTAGCTTCCTGCACGAAACATGCTGGTCTCCAGGAGGGTCCTCTCCTCAATCCACTAGTCCATACTCCAACTACCATGAAGTCCCACGAAGAAGTATCACAAAGGACCGCCACACCACATGGGTCTCAACACAATAGACGATGAGTCAATAAGATGCCCTATTTGTAAGTTATTGGACTTTTAGTCTCGAGGGCCCAGTTGGATTCATGCTTGATCCAACCCGACCACACTCCACCTTTATCCAAAACTCTAGTGGGGTATTCTCAAAAAGATCATCTCACTCCAAGTTTCCAGCTCCGCTAAAGGTTCATCAAAAGAATGTTTGGTGCCAAAATTATGGCCAAAAGATTGTAAATGGGTCATAGTGCGTCTAAGTCCAATCCGACCTGACCCGGACTGACCCACTGGGTCTGGCCCACTAGGTTCGTCCTGCTGGTTCCAGCCCGGCCTGTGCTGGGAAACCAATCCCGGTGGCACAGGGCGGCATGGAGGCCACGGGAGGCGAGGGCGGCAAGGCTGCGGGGTGGCGCGGTGGGGCAGCGGGAGGCGCGATGGGGCCGCGAGCAGTGCAACTGGGCCACGTGCGTCACATCGAGGTCATGGGGTGGCAGATCTGTAGTGCCGCAGGGCAGCGCAGCAGGGCCCCGGGCAGGGAACCGGTGGTCACGGATGACGGAGGCCATAGGGCAGCACCGAAGCGATGTCTCTTTCATCATAGCCGACGATGTACCAGCCACCACATCCGTTCATCGATGTGGAACGAAGTCCCCTTCTTCTATCATTAATGATACACCATTCAATAAGAACAACGGAGGGGTTGTACCTTGTTTGATTATCCCACACCCTCCATGTTAGTGTGGTATCAAGCGGCTCAACAAGAACTCAAATGAAGAACATCAAACTCTAACCTCACGTAATGATTATCCCCAAACCCAAAAAAAAAACTTCTGTGGATAAACTTTATAGAGAATTGATCCATGTACATTGTTTTAGAAGGGATGAACATGGGAACGTATAATCCTAAAAAAGTAAAACCCTACCTCATTGGTTCAGTTGGAGATTGTTCATGGTTGAGACAGATTGGTGTTTGTCGATCCCGAAACAAGTCTCCTCCAACGACGTCAGTGAGGAGAGGAAAAAGATGATGTCAGTGATGATAGTATTTCCTCGATCATCTGTTCATTCATCATTGGAGATCCATCAAAGGAGTTTGGAGAATGATTCATCGAATTAGAAGAGTTCTTCATTGGCGTTCTTCGTTGGAGAAGCTCTTCCACAAGTTCTCCCCTCTCCATTTCCAAGGGTTGTGTGGTCCCCGCCTTTGAATTCAAATTTGGGGGGTTTCGGCTCATGTGGTCCCCACCAAGGAGAATTCAAGTTGGGATCTTTTAACCTCTCATAGTCACCTCTTCCATATCCTTTACATGGGCGGTGTATTTGAAATAAAATAAAAGTTTATTTTATTTTATTTTTCATTCCCACGAAAAACCCCAAAAACTATATTTCACCCTCGACCTACTACGGTTGAGGTGAGGGTCTCCTTAAGCGAATACCAGCACTACGAGTTCAACAGTGTCCTTAGATATCAATTCCATGAACCGGTTCAAAAGTTACAAAACCCTCTTGAATGTTAACTAAAAATACCTGAAAAAATGTTCATTAATTCATTCCAGGTACATCGGGCCTCAAGATCATGCGTAGTTAGTTTTCACCAACTTGTAAAATTCCTATATATTTAAAAAAATTACATTGAATTTTCGGGTCTTTTCATTCACCCCAACTCAGGTCTTTGCATCCCTGTAATCCACAACTCATACTGAGGGAACAATTGGGGGTACTGAGCATGTATATGAGCCTCCCGCTATCATGTTCTCTACTAGAGGTTTCTTTTCTCCCAACGAATGCACACCATATGTATCGACCACCCACAATGGACCACTCTTGTCGATCCTAAAACTCTAATGGAACCTTCGTAAATGTCGCCCCATTGTCAACATCCAACCCGTCGGGGTCGATGATGTGAGAAGTGTCATGTACATATCTCCTCAGCTGGGTTATGTGGAAGACGTCGTGCACCCGGTGAACTAAGGTGGAGTAGATAAGAGGAAATCCACCTCACCAACTCCACTGAGGACCTTAAAGGCTCCAATGATCCTTAGAGATAACTTTCCTCCTCTAAAAAATCTCTGCAAACCTCATCGAGGTGAGACCTGTATAAAGATGTGGTCACCATCCTCGAAATCTAGATGTCTCCATCTCTTATCATCAAATGACTTATTCCTTCTCTATGTAGTCTTCATCCACTCTTGGATGACCCTCACCTTCTCTATGGTAACCTGTACCATCTCTGGTCCCACGAGTGTTGACTCCCCTGGGTTAGTCCAGCAAAAAGATGATCTGAAAGGTCGCCCGTACAATGCCTAAAAAGGTTCCATCCCAATGGTGGAGTGATAACTGCTATTGTATGCAATCTCCACCAAAGGAAAGTTATCCTCCTAGCTGCGAACGAAGTCGATGGCACTATAATGAAGCCTTTCCTCAAGTGTCTGAATGGTCCGCTTAGTCTGGCCATCCATCTGAGGATGGAAGGCGGTTCTCAAACGATGCTACATCTCGAAAGCCTCATACAACCTCTTCCATAGCGGAGAAGTGAAACGTACATCACAATATGAGACAATCATCGAGGATACTCTATGTAGCCTCCCAATCTCCTGCACATAGAGGTGTCTCAAGCTCTCTACTGATCCCTACACTTTGATCGGTAAGAAGTTGGCCGACTTGGTGGGTCAGTCGACGATCACCCAAATCGAGCCATGACCACTAGATGTTTGTTGAAGTCCTGTCACAAAGTCCATGGATATCCTATCCCACTTCCACTATAGGACCTATAAATTCTGAACCAAGCTGCTGGTACATGATGCACCACCTTCACTTACTGATAAGTGTGGCACTGAGAGACAAACTCCGCTACTGCTTTCCTCATTCCAATCCGCCAGTGCTGTCGTCGCAGATCCTGGTACATCCTCTCTACTCCTGGATGCACCACTAGGCGGATGTGTGGAACTCCCTCCACAATTCCTCTTTAACTGAAACGGGTACCATGGTACATCTTATGAAGAGGATGACATGCTACCTACCTTCATAAAATCCATCAGGTGCATGTCTTATGGATACTTGGGAACGTCGAGCCTCGTAGTCAATGTCCCCACGCTATGCCTCCCTGACTCACTGAAGAAGTATGGGAGTGACTATAAGATACTGAAGGAATGTTTCTCCATATCGATCCACAAAGGATATCTGCAAAGCGGCTAGCTTCTCTGTCACCTCACCTAGCAGTTGTATACCAGATCTTCTGTTTACTACAGCTTCTACAATTTTCCCCTTCCTGGGAGTATAGACTATCTCAAAGTCATAGTCCTCGAGGAACTCAAGCCAATATCATTGTATCAGGTTCAAGTACTTCTGAGAGAAGATATACCTGATACTCTTTTGATCAGAGTACACTGTAAAATTCTTGTCCATCTAGTAATGTTGCCACATATTCAAGGCGGAGACCACTTCTGCTAACGCCTTGTCATGGGTAGCATAGTTCTGCTCATGTTGTCTCAGTTGTCGAGAACCATATGTGATCACTACTCGCTCCAGCATAAAGACACGCCCAAGTCTTTTCCCTAATGTGTCACAGTAGACTACATACCCTATAACCTCCTATTGAAGCCTCAAGATGGGGCACTAGTCTGCCTCTTCCTTAGCTCTTGAAAACATTGTTGGCTTCTATCCGACGACAAGAAGTGTTGCCCCTTCATCTTCAACACTGATAAAGGTCTTGACACTCTGGATAAATCTACCAAAAACCTCTGGTAGTATCCGGAGAATCCCAGGAAACTTTATACCTCCATCACACACTTTGGTGGATCCTAGGAAAGTACAACCTCAATCTTCGCTGGATCCATTGGAAATCCATACACTGGGTTGACATGTCCCAGAAAGTGAACCTCTCAGATCTAGAACTGGTACGTTGAGAGCTTACCATAAACCTAGTTCTCTCGGAGTGTGTCTAGTACTACCCAACAATGAAAAGCATGATCCTCCCCAGTAGTTGATTAGATCAGAATGTCGTCAATGAAGACTACTACAAAGTGATCAAGGTATGGCTGAAAGACCTTGTTCATGAGTCCTACGAAAACTGTTGGGGCATCGGTCATGATGAATGGAATATCCAAGAACTCTTAATGGTCATACCGACATCTGAAATTTGTCTTTGGCACATCCCCATCTCATACTCTCAGCTAGTGAGAGCCTGATATGTGGTCTATCTTCGAGAACCATCATGCTCTTTTCAGCAGATCGAAGAGGTCATCAATCCTCGGGAGTGGTTACTTTTTCTTCATGGTCACCTGGTCCAGGTGCAAGTAGTCAACACAATGCCTTAAGATACCATCCTCCTTCATGGTGAAATGAATTTGGGCTGCCCAAGGAGAAACACTGGGCTGAATGAATCCCTTCCCCTGTAAGTCTTCGAGTTGTACTAGCAGCTCACGAAGCTCTACGAGAGCCATCCGATACGCCGATATAGATATCAGTGTCTTCACCAGGTACAAGTAAATGTAAAAGTCCAACTTATGTGAGGAGTTAGACCCGGAACATCATCAGGGAAGTCATCCGCGTACTGGTCCACCACTATTGGATAACTCGGACTCTCCACATCAACTGCTCCGAGGTTAAGGCTCGCCAACTGATGAGTGACCAGGTTTACTCTCCTTCGGGTAAGTCCATCAGGTGCTAAAAAGGCTTCCTTCTCACCGGTGAAGGTATACCTGGTCCCATCTGTGTGGACACACCGTACTTTTCTCCTAATATAGTCAATCTGTTCATGGACTGTAGATAACCATTCCATACCCAGGATTAAGTCGTAAGGCATTGATGCCACTACTAGGAGATCCCAACTGAAGCTCCCGCCTCTTATAGTAAGCTTGCACTTCCAACACCAGTACATAATCAGTGAATTTGCTCATATAGGAGTCTCTATGTGTAAGGATTGAGCCAACGACTCTTTCAAAATCTCCGATCTCGGAATGAGTGTAGTGGTAAAAAAAGAACGACTGAAACCTATGTCTATAAGTACTACAGGTAAGGTGGAGGAGACACAAATCATATCTTGTATCATCTCTGGAGCACCGTCATCATAGGCCTAATCTGCCTGGAGCTGATCTTTCTCATTTCCTCCTACTCCCTATCGTCGGGGTGGACCACCTAGTGGTGGTGGCGATAATATTTGGAATCATTACCTACCTGTACACAACCAGCTCCTCTTCCAAGTTCCACTGCTCCTGGAAGACTTTCTCGGTCGAACCTCTGTCTCTTCCTAGGTGGTCCTTCAATCATATACTGATCATTCATATGAAGGTTCATATTGTAACGAGTCATGTGACCCTACCCAGCACATGAAAAACATTGTCCCTCCTGGCATGACTGGATCTGCCTCGGGTGCCCCGCACAACCAACGCTAAATCCTGCGGTCATCCACCGGTAGGTCTGGACTTCTTGGACCTCTACAACATCTATCTACTTCCAGCTGTAGAATACTCTACTACATGACTACTGGTGGTGGGTCTCACTACTCGTGACTACTCATTAAGGAAAATCTCCACTAATAGGGCTCTCTCTAACACCCCTACCTGCGTCAGGATGCAAAGAGAAATCATTGAAGCCCTGATCTCCCACCATAGCCCCTGATCGAAGGACCTAGCCCTGTAGAATGGGTCCCACACCATATTAGAAGTGTAGTGTTAGAGGTCAGTGAACCTCGCTGAGTACTGAGCCATAGTCATGCTGCCCTGCTGTAGATGAAGAAGCTCCTATATGCGTACTGTACGAACAGAGTATTGGAAAAACTTTGCCCAAACAGGATCTCAATGTCTGCCCAGAGAGGTTTCACCTCTTCCTGAGCCTGGATCATCAAGCTCCACTATCTGCCTACTGCTTCCTGTAGAATAATGGAGACAAGGATCACCATGATATCAGGTGGTGCCCCTACTAGTTGAAAGACACTCACCACAGCCTCTAAATAATCCCCAGTTACCTGTGGGTCCATCTATCCCTTGAACCTGGGTGGCCTTTGGCGCGGTAACTCGTCCAACACACCAAAGAAGCATTAACCCTCTTCTACTGGGGATGGTGGCATCGGTGGTCCAATGGGTAATGATACCGCTGGTGCCTCCTCTAGTGCCTCTATTGGAAGAGGGCTCTACACCGATGCCTTTTCACTCAGTGGGAAATAAGTGCATACTATATCTGGAACCCTAGATGGTTGTCTTTGTAGTGGAATCTTGAAATGAAACAGGTGTTCCACAGTCAATAAGTTATACCTGGTGAGTTGTCTCAAAAAGATCATAATGAAAAAATTCAAAACACACACACAATCAGTGTTTTCATTCACTGTGTTAGAAATCAGAATTCAGGGTCCTGGTGTATGGATACGTCGCCCTCCACACCAACACTGGATTCCCTAAATTGATAACCACACTCACTTCACATAACACTATTGTTGTTTAAAAGATCAGAGTTTTATTCTCTATAGTAGAATAGAATTCTCTAATACCAATTTGTTAAGACCTGTCCCACGGGGCCCAAGTCGTGACTAACCCATTCCCGCCTTTCGTAGGCTTGGTGTAACAACCCAAAGTTTCACTAATGGAAATTATTCTTGACCTAGTTAAATGTCTCTTAATGTAAAAGTTTTATATAAAATGTCAGCTTCATTGGTTTTAAGTTACGAATTGTGACCATTACTTTTATATCCATTGAACAGTGATCACTTGATTAGTATAAATATAGGTCTTTAACAAAACCAATTTACTCAGAAAATAGAAGTGATGGCCTCATCTAGTATAATTGCTCCATACGAAGCCCATTTGTCAGAGCTCGGAAAAGAGGTGGAATCCTTGGGCTTCACTCTTTACCAAGACCAAGCTGAGCTTCATCATTTCAAGATCAAATGGGACCGTCTACGGGAAAAGTGGAAGTTTATAGAGATTACCACTCGAGCGATGTTATCTGAGCAACCCCAAAAGTCTGTTACCATCGCACACCTTACCCTTAGGTCTTATGTGGCTGTTTTAAGGTGTTATGTAACAAATCGCTAGTACTATATTAATGTACATTATTTTTTGTATATAATAATGAATATACTTTCTTTTCATTATTGATACATTGTAAATAGTTTTTAAAGTGCAAATAGTGTTTTAAGTTATTATTTAATTAAGAATTAGATTTCATTAAATAAAGGGAGTTTTGAATTTAATAATATTTTAATAAAATATTATTATTATTATTAAAATAATTTTATTATATATAAAGGATCATATAATTTTATGAATGGAATTGTAATTTTTATTAATGTTTGAAAGCCATTTTTGTCAAAACACATGAATTTTAGATAATTGTCAATTTTTTAAGTGAAAATTTACATATTTAGAAAATTATTTAAAAAAAATAAATATTATTTCTGGATTCAGGATGTCAAAATTATCCAATGGTGAATTTTTCATAATTTTCTGAGACAGTCAATTTTTTGGGTAACAATTAAATACTATTGAAATATATAATTTTATTTGTGACATCATAATGGCCCAATAGTGATGTAATAAAATACTATAATCTTTATGTTCGTCAAATATATGTTTTAACATTAAAATAATGTGATTTTGGATTTGTTTGACTTACTTTCCAATGCATTAATGGACCCTTCAAGACTTATTAAACACCTTGTCATTTGAAATTGTTTTCCATGGGAGTGTGACTCAACTCCCCATAAGCAACCCTATTATTTTAAGAAGTTATAACTTTGGAATTATAAAATATATTTTTTCTCTTCCCTTTTCCAAAAACCATGGGCAAAAACAATGGTATGGTTTGGGGTTTGGATTAATTTAATATAAGGTGTCACAAACCTAAATAATAATTAATTCCCTCACCTTTCCTATATAAACCCACCAAATCTCCCACTTCCTCCTCACACAAAGCATTTAGAGTTAGTCCAACCTATTCCCTACTCTCTCTAGGATCCTCACAAGGTGCCCGAAGCTCCCATGAAGCCTCTCTCAAGACTCTCTCAAGCCTTTGGAAGCACACTTCCAAGTAAGGGTTTTTTTCTTCCTTTCTCATTTTTGTCCAATTTTCCTTATGTTGTTTTTTACTTTTTATTTCAATTATGAATGTTGGGGAATAGTTTATCACCAAACTCATACTGACCTCTTTAGTTTTGAATGATGGGAGACCCCTTTCGCTCTCATTAAATGCCTCCCATGTACACCCGTTACTATGCCGAAATTCTGAAAGGAACTTCTCTCTCCTCATTTACATTCAAGCAATACATTTGTATCATGAATCTAAATTCCATTAAAATTGTTGGGACATGTATCTATATGACCTCCTTACTTTCAATTACATTTAAATATGATGAGGAACCCCTTTCTCTCTCATAAATCATTTTTATGAATTCTTATGTCATGTCGTTACGCTGCCGAAATCGCACTGTTTTTTTTAAGCCAATGCCATTGTGTAGTGAATAACATGCCCATTTCTCCATCATGGGTATTCACCTTTATGCACATTTACTTATTGATTATAAAATTTCATGTATTAATTCCACATTCCTTTATCGTGGAATAAATTATTATGTTTTATGAATCCATATTTTATGATCCATGTGGAACACTTATGCATGAAATGATATTTTTAAGAAGGGTGAACCCTTATAGCCCTCCAATGCATTGGGTAAAGTATAGTATCATGATACGTCATGTGAAATGGGTATTGACTCATGCTAATTCAAGTGCAATTAGTGTTTACTCGTGCTTCATGTGCAAATGGGATTTACTCATGCTCCATGTGCAATGAGCCTTGGCTCATGCTAATTCCATGTTAAGTGGTGTTGCCACATTTCCATGTTATGATTATCATGATTTATCATGACTTTATATTCGTGTTTCTCTTGTGCTCAATTGATATGCCAATTTTCTAACATGTATTTTAATTCTCATGTATTCCTTTTTTATTCCCTTACTGGGCTTTATAGCTCACCCTTTTCTTATGCATGTCCTCAGGTTATCCCATTAAATGCTAAGTACGAGGGAATGTAGTGGTCATGTATAGGAAGTTTTCAATACAGTTGTTTTATTTCATGTTTTAAGTTGTCATGTAATGATCTTAATCCCCAAAGACACTATACCCCTTGATCTTCCATTATTGTATCAAGTGAATCGTTTATGTAATAAATCATGTTTAAGTTTGTAATAAAAGAAGGGTTGTCATAGTTGGTATCAGAGGATAGGTTTAGTTATTTTTGGGATTAGGATTAGAAAACCCTGGTAAAGCCTTAGAGACAATACTATGTATAATAAAAACATCCTTAAGTTTTGGTAAGTACTTATTAAGTGGTTTATCAAACAAATACTTCCCTGTCTGGATACGAGCAGGTAGAGGCAGCTCTGGCATAGATTTATCCTAGGGTTAAAACACAAAAAAAAACTTTGTGCTAGAATCGAATGGGAACTGATCCATGACAACGGGCCTTGCTGCACTCTTGGTTATGACACTGCCGGGGGATATGTTTTTATAAATTCACATGCTTAGTATGAACCATTATTAAGGGACTTAAAAAAATACCCTAAGAATATATGTTAGAATGTAGATCATGAAAAGTCTAGATTAAAGCCAATAGACTCATGAGTTAAGGAAATAAAAGTTTATTTATAAGTCATCAACTTTTTTATTTGGATTAACCTTTTTGTGTTACCCCTAACTTTAATTTTATTCCATCCAATGGCCAGTAATAGGAGGACTTGGGCTAACAACTGATGTGAAGATGAATGTGATGACTGTACTAATGAGATGCCCAATCCAATGGGAGCGGTAATCACCAACTTTGTCATGCTTCTCTTTCAGCAAACTCAAGTGTTGAATAAAAACATGGGTCATGAAAAACGTTCAACCCCCCCCCCTCGAATAAAGAACAAGTCTCCATCGAGAGCTTGATGAGACAAAAGGCCTCTTACTTTTAGTGGATCATCTGATCCCACGATCACTGAACAATAGATCAGCTCCATTGAAAAGATCTTCTCCATCCTTTAATGTTATGAACAAGAGAAGGATCTCCTATTGGATTATTGTATGGAGGGTGAAGCCGATCAATGGTGGAATTTGATCAGAAATATGAAGCCTGAGGAGGAGATCGAGGCATTGGATTTGAAGGATTTCTAGAGGATGTTTTTCGATAAATATTTTCCACACACCCTCTGGAATAAGATGGAAAGGGACTTCCTTTCCGTCAATAAAAAATACAAATAATTTGTTGGATCGTACAAGGAAAAAATCACAAGGCTTGAACAAAACACTTCTAGCTTTGTTGTTACCCCCGAATGCAAGGTTGGCCACTTATTTTGTGGGATGAAGCCCAACCTATAGAAAGAATTAGCGATACGTGACTTCGAAAGATATGAGGAAATTTTTTGGTGTGCCCTCAAGGTCGAAATGGAGATCAGGGAATCACAAGGGTATCATGGGGACAAGAAGCATCAGGTGGACTTCAATGCTGGCGGTCCGATGAATAAATCCAACGGTGCTAAGAAGATCCAGCACCCCAATTTCCAAAAGTGCGGAAAAAAGAACCCTCGAAGTTGCCTCAAGGGGATGAGGAAATTATTTTGGTGTGGAAGAGAAGGGCACCGAGCTGTTAACTGTCGGCAAGAAAGACCCGCGGCTGCGATAGAGGAGAGGAATGCTCCGTTCGAACCTCAACACGTTGTTCATTGCTACAACTGCAAAGAACCGGGACACTTTTGAAATCACTGCCCTAAACCAAGGGTTTTCTGAGGCAAGCAAAAACCTCCATGGTAGCAAGGAATATCTTTTTCCATCACTTTTTCCAAAGTGAACCTGACAATGAAGTGGTGACATGTACGCTAGTTATTCATTCAAAAATAGAAAACTTACTTTTTGATTCAGTTTCTAGGCATTCTTTTATATCTTGAATGTTTGGTAACCAATCCCAGCACCACCACAAATCATGGAAATGAAGATGTCGGTGAGTACGGAAAATGGGTAAATCATTGCATCCCATGAATATAAGTCCTCCCTTGTTATAATATGTGGATTTAGTTTCCCAGAGAACCACATCATACTCCCTCTGGGGGAATGTGATTCTATTGTTGGCATGGATTGGATTTCCTTATATAGAGCCAACATAAATTTTCGGGAGAGGGAAATCACACTCCATATATAGAATTGAGCCCCGATTCTTTACAAGTGTAAGGAGAAAGATGAATCTCCATTAGCTCCATCATCTCAAGCATGGATATTACTGAACTATGAGCACGCG
This sequence comes from Viscum album, assembly GCA_963277665.1. NCBI lineage: Eukaryota > Viridiplantae > Streptophyta > Magnoliopsida > Santalales > Viscaceae > Viscum > Viscum album. The sequence goes on along the minus strand of OY728166.1, from coordinate 153,879,167 downwards.
TATCTGGCTCAGATGATTGAGTCTAAGGAAGAAACCATCCTTGAGGAAATCCCTATTGTGAGGGAATTCGCTAAAGTGTTTCCCAAGGAACCGTCTGGTCTTCCTCCTAGAAGATATGTTGAATTCTCAATTGAACATATACCAGTGGATCTACCAATATCCAAGAATCTATATAGAATGGTTGTTGGGGATCTTGAAGAGATGAAGAAACAACTACAGGAAAATCTGGATAAAGGCATCATACACCCAAGTGCTTCACCATGGGGTGCACCAGTCCTCATCGTCAAGAAGAAGGATGGGTCAATGCGGCTCTGTATCAATTATCGTGAACATAACAAAATCATGATAAAGAAAAAGTATCCTCTTCCAAGGATTGATGACTTGTTCGATTAGTGGCATGGAGCACAATACTTTTCTAAGGTAGATTTGAGGTGGGATATTATCAAGTAAGGGTGAAGAATGAAGATGTCCCCCAGAATGATTTTCGTACAAGATACGGGCACTATGAATTCATAGTAATGCCTTTCAGACTCACTAATGCTCCAGAAATCTTCATGGAATTTATGAATAGAGTCTTTAGAGGTTACCTTGACAAATATTTGGTAGTCTTTATAGATGATATTCTAACATACTCCAAATCCAAGGAGGACCATGGGGAGCATTTAAGAACTATACTAGAGACATTGCTTAAGGAGAGGATCTATGAAAAGAACAGAAAGTGTGACTTCTGGTTGAAGGAGATCTCATTATTGGGCCATAACATCACAACCAATGGGATATCTATGGATCCCTCCAAAACAGATGCAATTGAGGGATGGTCAAGGCCAGCATCAGTAATCGATATCCATAGCTTCTTGGGGTTAGCTGGATATTATCAATTATTTGTGAGAAATTTCTCACGATTTTCCAGCCCTCTAACCAAGCAAACTCAAAAGGGAGTACAATTTTCTTGGAGTCATGAATGTGAAGAAAAATTCCAGGAGTTGAAAAGGAGGCTTATCAATGCTCCCGTGATCACTTTACCCACATGTGGGGAATGTTTTGTGGTATTTAGTGATGCGTCGATGAAGGGCTTAGGCTGTGTGCTGATGCAGAATGATAAAGTGATATTCTATGCCTCATGGATATTGAAAATCCATGAGAGAAACTATCCAACACATGATCTAGAGTTGGCGGCGGTAATCTTTTCCATGAAAATCTGGCAGCCTTATCTCTATGGGGAGAAATGTGAGATATATACTAACCACAAGAGTCTTAAATATATATTTACATAGAAAGAGATTAATATGCAATACAGAAGATGGATAGAGCTCAACAAGGATTATGACTATTCAATACATTACCACCCTTGAAAATCGAACAAGGTGGCAGATTCCATAAGTAGAAAGGATCCGGAAATTCTATCAATGATGAGAATTGAGTAGGATCCAATCATCTTAGACTTGATGAAGATGGACATGGGAATCATAATGAAGGGAACATCAACAATCCATTCACAAATGATTGCTCAACCGTCTCTTTTGGAAAGGTTAAAGGATGCTCAAATGGATGATGTGGGAATTACAAAAGAAGTGGAAGCTATCAAAAAGGGTAAATCCTCAGAGTTTAATGTTAACGAAGAAGGAATTGTGGGATTTTGGAAAAGACCATGTGTTACATCATGTCCGGAGATGAAGAAGGAACATTTGGATGATGCACATAGTTCAAATTTATCTATTCATCCAGGGAGCACAAAGATGTATCGAGATCTCCAAGAAAACTTTTGGTGGGATAATATAAAGAAGGAGATCACTGAATATACATCAAAGTGCATGGTGTGCCAGCAAGTGAAGGGAGAGAGGTATAAGTCTAAGGGGATGATGAAACTGTTGCCCATACCGGAATGGAAATGGTATAACATCACCACGGACTTTGTCACTGGATATCCGAGGACATCTAAAGGAAACAATGCAATCTGGGTTTTTGTGGATCGTCTTACAAAGACTGCACACTTCATTTATATTCAGGAGGATTTATTATTGGATCAACTAGAACAGATATATATCAGGTATGTGGTAAGGCTTCGTGGAGTTCCACTCTCTATTGTTTCTGACCGAGATCCAAGATTCACCTCTATGTTTTGGAAGAGTCTTCAACATGCTCTGAATACTGAACTGAACTTCAGTATGTCCTATCATCCTCAAACTGATGTCCAATCTGAGCAGACTATCCAAACACTTGAGGACATGTTGAGAGTGTGCTCAATGGACTTTAAACGAGGATGGTATAAACATCTTCCTCTAGTTTAGTTCTCTTATAATAATAGTTTCCACTCAAGAATCTAAATTGAACCTTATGAAGCCCCATATGGGAAAAGGTGCAGAACACCGGAATGTTGGGATGAGTTTGGTGAACGTAAGCTACTTGGACCAGAAATGGCCAAGGAAATGCTGGAGAAGGTGAAAACCATTCAGCAGCATATCAAGGTAGCCTAGAGTCGACAGAAGAGTTATGCAGATAATTATCAATGGGATCTTGAGTTTAAAGTTGGAGACATGGTTTTTCTATACATATCTCAGTGGAAGAAGGTCATGAGGTTTTGAACTAAAGGAAAGTTATGTCCAAGGTACATTGGCCCCTTAGAGATTTTTGATCGTGTCGGGGCTGCAGACTATCGACTAGCACTTCCACCTAACATGACCAAAATACATGAGGTCTTTCACATATCCCTCTTAAGGAAGTACATACCATACCCTTCACATGTACTCTCTTCTGAGGTGGTGTAGTTGGAGGATTATCTTTCATTCGGGGGGAAACCAGTGAAGATCTTAGATCATAGAGAAAAAGTTCTACGAAATAAGACAATTCCCCTCGTCAAGGTGTTGTGGAGAAACCACATGTTTGAAGAAGCAACTTGGGAATCAAATGAAATTATGAAGCTGAGTTACCCACATCTGTTTTAGTGCGTGAAAATGAAATTTTGAGGGCGATATTTTTGAAGGGGGGAATATTGTAATGACCCAAAGTTTCATTAATGGAAATTCCTTTTGATTTAGTTAAATGTATCTTTATGTAAAACGTTTATATAAAATGTCAACGTCATTGGTTTTATATTAATAATTGTGACCATTACTTTTATAGCCGTTGAATAGTTATCACTTGATTAGTATAAATATATGGCTTTAACAAATCCAATTTACTCAGAGAAAAGAAGCGATGGCCTCATCTAGTAGAATTGCTACATAAGAAGACCATTTTTCAGATCTCGGTAAAGAGGTGGCATCAGTGGGCTTCACTCTTGACCAATCCCAAGATAAGCTTCATCATCTAAAGCTCAAACGGGACCGTCTACGGGAAAAGTGGAAGTTGATAGAGATTACCACTCAAGCGATGTTATCTGAGCCAACCCAAGAGTCTGTCACCATTGCACACCTTACCCTTAGGTCTTTTGCGGTTTTTTTAATGGGTTATGTAAAAAATTTCTCGTGATATGTTCATGTTCATTATTTTTTGTATATAATAATGAATATACTTTCTTTTCAATATTGATATATTTTAAATAGTTTTTAAAGTGAAAATAGTGTTTTTAGTTATTATTTAATTAAGAATTATATTTTATTAAATTAAGGGATTTTTGAATTAAATAATATTTTAATAAAATATTTTTATTATTATTAAATTAATTTTGTTATATATAAAGGATCACATAATTTTCTGAATGCAATTGTAATTTTTATTATGGTTTGAGAGCCATTTTTGTCAAAACACGTGAATTTTCGATAAATGTCGGTTTTTATTTTATATGTAGAAATTAACATATTTAAAAAATTATTTCGATAACATAAATCTTATTTCTGTAATCTGGGCGTCAAAATTATCCAACGGTGATTTTTTCATAATTTTTGGAGACAGTCAATTTTTTGGGTAAAAATTAAATACTGTTTAAATATATAATGTGTATTATGAAATCATAATGACCCAATAGTGATGTAATAAAATACTATAAGCTTTATTATCGGACAATATATGTTTTAACATTAAAAAATGTTATTTTCGGTTTGTTTGACTTACTTTTCAAAGCATTAATGGACCCATCAAGACTTATTAAACACCTTGTCATTTTAAATTGTTTTCCATGGGAGTGTGACTGACCTCCACATAACAAACCCTATTATTTTAAGATGTTAGGAATTTGGAATTATAAAATATTCTTTTCCTAATCCCTTTTCCAAAAACCATGGGCAAAAACCTTGGGATGGTTTGTGGTTTGAATTAATTTAATATAAGGGGTCCCAAACCTAAATAATAATGATTTCCGTCACCTTTCCTATATAAACCCACCCAAGCTCCCACTTCCTCCTCACTAAAAGCCTTTTGAGTTCGTCCAACCTCTTACCTACTATCACTAAAATCCTCCAATGGTGCCCCAAGCTCCCAAGAAGCCTCTCTCAAGCCTCTCTCAAGTCTTTGGAAGCACACTTCCAAGTAAGGGTTTTTTTCTTCCTTTCTCATTTTTGTCCAATTTTCTTTAAGTTGTTTTCCCTTTAATTTCAATTATGAATGTTGGGGTATGGTATTTAACCTCCCTCATACTTCCCTATTTATGTTTGAATGATGGGATACCCCTTTCTCTCTCATTAAATTCCTCCCATGTACACCCGTTACTATACCGAAATTCCGAAAGGAACTTCTCTCTCCTCATTTACATTCAAGCAATACTTTAGTATCATGAATATAAATTCCATTTTAATTGTTGGGAAATATATCTATATGACCTCCTTAAATTCCATTACATGTAAATATGATTATTGAGCCATTTCTCTCTCATAAACCGTTTTTATGACTTCTTATGTCACGCCGTTACGCTGCCGAAATCGCACCGATTTTCTAAGCCAATGCCATTGTGTAGTGAATACCATGCCCATTTCTCCATCAAGGGTATTAACATTTATGCACATTTACTTATTAATTATAAAGTTTCATGTATTAATTACACATTCCTTTATCATGGAATAAATAATTATGTTATATGAATCCATGTTTTATGATCTATGTGGCACACTTATGCATGAAATGAAATTTTTAAGAAGAGTGCGCCCTTATAGAACTTGAATGTGTTGGGTAAAGTATAGTATCATGATACGTCATGTGAAATGGGTATTGACTCAAGATAATCCAAGTGCAATGAGTGTTTACTCGTGCTTCATGTGCAATGAGTATTTACTCATGCTCCATGTGCAATGAGCCTTGGCTCATGCTAATTCCATGTTAAGTGTTGTTGCCACATTTCCATGTTATGATTATCATGCTTTATCATGCCTTAATGTTCATGTTTCTCTTATTCTCTATTGATATTCCTATTTTCTAACATGTATTTTACTCCTCATATATTCAGTGTTTATTCCCTTTTTGGGCTTTATAGCTCACCCTTTTCTTATGCATGTCCTCTGGTTATCCCATGAAATGCTAATTGCGAGGGAATGTAGTGGTCATGTATAAGAATTTTTCAATAAAAATGTTTGTATTTCTTGTTTTAAGTTGTTATGTAATGATCCTAAGCCCCAATGACACTACACCTCTCGATCTTCCATGACTGTATCAAGTGAAATCACACTTCATATGGAGAATCGACACCCAATTAATTACAAGTGTAAGAAGGAAGATAAATATCATTTAGATCCATCATCTCAAGAATGGATATAACTGCCCTATGAGCACATGTATCTGGCTCAGATGGTTGAGTCCAAGGAAGAAACCACAGTTGAGGAAATGCCTATTTTTAGGGAATTTTCTGAAGTGTTTCCCGAGGAACTTCCTGGTCTTCCTCCTAATGAAATGTTGAAATCTCAATTGAACTTATACCAGGGGTGATACCAATATCCAAGACTCCATATAGAATGGTTTTCGTGGAGATTGATGAGCTAAAGAAACAACTATAGAAGAATCTGAATAAAGGGTTTATTCGCCCAAGTGCTTCACCATGGGGTGCACCAGTCCTCTTCGTCAATAATAATTATGGGTCAATGCGGCTTTACATTGATTATCGTGAACTTAACAAAATTACGATAAAGGACAAGTATCCAATACCACATATCGATGAATTGTCTGATCTGCTGCATGGAGCACAATACTTTTCCTAGGTAGATTTGTGGTTGGGTTATTATCAAGTAAGGGTGAAGAAGGAAGATGTCCCCAAGACTACTTTTCGTTCAAGATACGGACACTATGAATTCATAGTAATCCCTTTCAGACTCACTAACGCTCCATCAATATTCATGGACTTGATTAATAATGTATTTAGAGATTACCTTGAAAAATTTGTGGTAGTCTTTATAGATGATATTCTAATATACTCCAAAACCAAGGAGAATGATGAGGATCATTTAAGAATTGTACTAGAGACATTACACAAGGATAAGATCCATGAAAAGTATAGAAAGTGTGAGTTCTGGTTGAAGGTGGTCTCATTCATGTCCCATATCATCACAAGAGATGGGATATCTGTGGATCCCTCCAAAAAATATGCAATTGAGAGATGGTCGAGGCCAGCATCGGTAATGGATATCCGTAGCTTCTTGGGGTTAGCTGGATATTATCAAAGATTTGTGAGAAATTTCTCATGATTGTCTAACCCTATTACCAAGCTAAATCGAAAGGGAGTAAAGTTTTCCTGGATTGATGAATGAGAGAAAGCTTCAAGGAGTTGAAAAGTAGGCGTATCACTTCTCTAGTGCTCACTTTACCCACAAGTGGAGAAATTTTTGTGGTATTCATTGATTCTTTGATGAAGGGCTTAGGCTGTCTGCTGATGCAGAATGATAAAGTGATATCATATGCCTCAAGGCAGTTGAAAATCCATGAGCAAAACTATCCAACGCATGATCTGGAGTTAGCGGCGGTGATCTTTTCCATGAAAAAATGGCGGCATTATCTATATGAGGTGAAATGTGAGATATATACTGACCAAAAGAGTCTTAAATATATATATTCACATATAAAGAGCTTAATATGTGCCAGAGAAGATGTATAGAGGTCATCAAGGATTATGACTGTTCAATACATTACCACCCTGGGAAAGCGAACAAGGTGGAAGATTCCATAAGTTGAAAGGACCCAGTGATTCTATCAATGATGAGAATTTAGAAGGATCTAATATTCTTAGACTTGATGAAAATGGACATGGGAATCATAAATAAGTGAACATCATCAATCCTTGCACAAATTATTGCTCAACCATCTCTTTTGGAAAGGTTAAAGGGTGATCAAAAGGATGATGTGAGAATTTCAGAAAAAGTGGAAGCTATCTAAAAGGGTAAATCCTCGGAGTTTAATGTTAATGAAGAAGGAATTTTATGATTTGGGAAAATACTTTGTCTTCCATAAAGTCTGGAGCTGAATAAGGAACTTTTGGATGATTCACATAGTTCAAATTTCTCTATTCACCCAGGGAGCACAAAGATGTATATATATCTCTGAGAAATATTTTTGTGGGATAATATGAAGAAAGAGATCGCTGAATATACATTAAAGTTCCTAGTGTGCCAGCAATTGAAGGTAGAGAGGCAGAAGAATAAGGGGATGATGCAACCATTGCCCATACCAGAATGGAAATGGGAGAACATCACCATGGACATTGTCACTGGACATCTAAGGACATCCAAAGGCAACAATGCAATCTGGGTTGTTGTGGATCATCTTAAAAATACGGCACACTTTATTCATATTTGGGAGGATTTCTCATTGGATCAATTGGAATGGATATATATCTGGTAAGTGGTAAGGATACATGGAGTGACACTATCTATTGTGTCTGACCGAGAGCCAAGATTCATCTCTTAGTTTTTGTAGAGTCTTCAACATGCTCTGAATACTAAACTAAACTTTATTACGGCCTATCATCCTCAAACTGATGGCCAATCCAAGAAGACTATCCAAAAACTTGAGGACATGTTGAGAGCATGGTCAATGGAATTTAAAGGAGAATGGGATCAACATCTTCCTCTGTTTGAGTTCTCTTATAATAAATTTTTCCACTCAAGAATACAAATGTCACCTTATGGATCCCTGTATGGTAAAAGGTGAAAAACACCAGCATGTTGGGATGGGTTCGGTGAACGTAAGCTTCTTGGACCAGAAATGGTCGAGGACATGGTGGAGAAGGTGAAACCATTCAGCTGCATATCAAGGCAGCCCAGAGTTGACAGAAGAGTTATGCAGATAATCGTCGATGAGACCTTGATTTTAAAGTTGGAGACATGGTTTTTCTACTCATATCTATGTGGAATAAGGTCATGAGGTTTGTAAATAATGGGAATTTAAGTCCAAGGTACATCGTCCCCTTCAATATTCTTGAACGTGCGGGGCTGTGGCCTATCAACTAGCACTTCCACCTATAATGGACAAGGAACATGATTTCATTCACGTATCCCTCTTAAGGAAGTACATACCATACCCTTCACTTGTACTCTCTTCTGAGGTGGTATAGTTGGAGGTGAACATTCTTATGAGGAGAAACCAATGTAGATCATAGATCATAGAGAAAAAGTTCTATGAAATAAGACAATGCCCCTCGTCAAGGTGTTGTGGTGAAACCACAAGTTTGATGAAGAGACCTGGGAATCAGAGGAAATGATGAAGCTGAGTTACCCACATCTGTTTTAGTGTGGTAAAAGGAAATTTTGAGGGAGAAATTTCTTAAGGGGGTAATATTGCAACGACCCGAAGTTTCACTAATGGAAATCCTTCTTGACCTAGTTAAATGTCTCTTTATGTAAAATGTTTATATAAAATGTCAAATTATTTTGTTTTATGTTATGAATTTTGACCATTACTTTTATTACCATTGAAATATTATCACTTTATTTGTATAAATATAGGGCTTTAACAAATCCAATTTACTCAAACAAAAGAAGTGATGGCCTCATCTAGTAGAATTTCTCCATATGAAGCCCATTTGTTGGAGCTCTGAAAATATGTGACATCCTTGGGCTTCACTCTTGACCAAGCCCAAGCTGAGCATCATCATGTCAAGCTCGAATGAGACCGTCTACAGGAAAAGTGGAAGTTGATAGAGATTACCACTTGAGCAATGTTATCTGAGCCACCCCAAGAGTTTGTCACCATTACACCCCTTACCCTTAGGTCTTATGTGGCTATTTTAAGGGGTTATGTAATAAATCACTAGTACTATGTTCATGTACATTATATAATAATGAATATAATTTCTTGTCATTATTGATACATTGTAAATAGTTTTTAAAGTACAAATAGTGTTTTTTAATTATTATTTAATTAAGAATTCTATTCTATTAAATTAAGTGATTTTTTAATTAAATATTATTTTAATAAAATATTATTATTATTATTAAATTAATTTTATTATATATAAATGATCATATAATATAATGAATGCAATTGTAATTTTTATTAAGTTTTGAAAGCCATTTTTTTCAAAACCCGTGAAATTTCTATAAATGTCATTTTTTATTTTAAAAGTGAAAATTAACATATTTTAAAATTATTTAGATAAAATAAATGTTATTTCTGGAATTAGGATATCGAAATTATCCAACTGTGAATTTTTCATAATTTTCTGAGACTGTCAATTTTTTGGGTAAAAATTAAATACCGTTTAAATATATAATGTGTTTTATGACATCATAATGACCCAAGGTTGATGTAATAAAATACTATAAGTTTTATTTTTGGACAATATATGATTTACAATTAAAATATTGTGATTTTGGGTTTGTTTGACTTATTTTACCAAGCATTAATGGACCCCTCAAGACTTATTAAACATCTTGTCTTTTTAAATTATTTTCCATGGGAGTGCGACTCACCCCCACATAATAAATCCCATTAATTTAAGAATTTCGTACTTTGGCCTTATAAAATATTTTTTTCTCTATTCCCTTTGCCAAAAACCACGAGAAAAAACCATGGGATGGTTTTTGGTTTGGACTAATTTAATATAAGGGGTCCCAAGCCTAAATAATAAATAATTCCCTCACCTTTCCTATATAAACCCACCCAAGATCCCACTTCCTCCTCACTTAATGACTTTAGAGTTTATCCAACCAATTCCATACTCTCTCTAGAATCCTCCCAAGGTGCCCCAAGCTCCCAAGAAGCCTCTTTCAATCCTCTCTCAAGCCATTGGAAACACACTTCCAAGTAATGGTTTTTTTCTTCCTTCCTCATTTTTGTCCAATTTTCATTAAGTTATTTTTCCCTTTAATTTTCAATTATGAATATTGCGGTATGGTTTTGAACCTTCAACATACTACCCTCTTTATTTTTGAATGATGGGAGACCCCTTTCTCTCTCATTAAATGCCTCCCATTTACACCCGTTACTATGCCGAAATTTCTAAAGGAACTTCTCTCTCCTCATTTACATTCAAGAAATACTTTTGTATCATCAATCTAAATTCCATTAAAATTATTGGGACATGTATCTATATGTCCTATTTACTGTCCATTACATGTAAATATGATGAGGAACCCCTTTCTCTCTCATCAACCATTTTTTTGAATTCTTATGTCACGTCGTTAGGCTGCTGAAATCACACCAATTTTCTATGCCAATGACATTTTGTAGTGAATACCATTCCCATTTCTCCATCACGGGTATTCAACATTATGCACCTTTACATATTGATTATAATGTTTCATGTATGAATTCCACATTCCTTTATCGTGTAATAAATGATTATATTTTATGAATCCATGTTTTATGATCCTTGTGGCACACTTATGCATGAAATGAAATTTTTAAGAATGGTGCGCCCTTATAGCGCTCCAATGCATTAGGTAAAGTATAGTATCATGATACGTCATGTGCAATGAGTTTCGACTCCTGCTAATTCAAGTGAAAAGAGGGCTTACTCTTGCTTCATGTACAATGAGGATTTACTCATTCTCTATGTGAAATGAGCCTTGGCTCATGCTAATTCCATGTTAAGTGTTGTTAGCACATTTCCATGTTATGATTATCATGATTTATCATGCATTTATGTTCATGTTTATCTTGTGATCTATTGATATACCTATTGTCTAACATGTATTTTACTCCTCACATATTCAATGTTTATTCCCTTACTAGGGTTTATAGGACACCCTTTTCTTTTGCATGTCCTCAGGTTATCCAACGCAATGCTATGTACGAGGGAATGTAGTGGTTATGTAAAGGATGTTTACAAAAAATATGTTGTATTTCATGTTTTAAGTTGTTATGTAATGATCCTAATCCCCAAAGACACTATAACTCTCTATCTTACATGTTGTATCATGTGAAGAGTTTATGTAATAAATGATGTTTATGTTTGTAGTAAAAGCAGGGTTGTCATAGTTGGTATGAGATGATATGTTTAGTTATTTTTGGAATTAGGATTGTAAGACCCTAGTAGAGAATTAGAGACAAGACTAAGTATAATAAAATCTTCCCTAAGTTTTGGTAAGTACTGAGTTAGTGGTTTATCAAGCAAATAAATCCCTATCGGGATACGAGCAGGTAGAGGCGGCTCTGACACATATGTATCCTAGGGGTAAAACCCGAACACACTGCATTGAGCTAGACTCGAACGTGAACTGGTGCACTACAACGGGTCTTGCTTCACACTTGTTTACGACACTCCCGGGGGATATGTTTTCATAAATTCATAAGCATAGTATAATCCCTTATTAAGGGAATTAAAAAAATTCCCCTAAGAATATATGTTAAAAAGTAGATCATGAAAATCCTAGATTAAAGCCAATAGAATCATGAGTTAAGGAAATAAATGTTTATTTATAAGTCATCAGATTTTTTCTTGCATTACCCTTTATGTGTTAACCCCTAACTTTCCTTTTATTCCATCCAATGGCCGATAATAGGAGGACTCGTGCTAACAACCGATGTGAAGATCAGTGTGATGACTGTACTAATGGGATGCATAATACAATGGGAGCGGGAATCACGAAATTTGTCACGCTTATCTCTCAGATAACTCAAGCTTTGAATATAAACATGGGTAAAGAGAAACTTTCAACCCCCCACCCCCCATGAATGAACACGTCGTTATTGTGAGCTTCATGAGACAAAGACCTCCTACTTTTAGTGGATCATCTGATCCCATGATCGCTGAAAAATGGATCAACTCCATTGAAAAGATCTTCTCCATCCTTCAATGTTCTAATCAATAGAAGGTTCTTTTGGAGGCTTATCATATGGAGGGTGAAGCTTATCAATGGTGGAAGTTGATCAAAAATATGAAGACTGAGGAGGAGATCGAGGCGTTGTAATGGAAGGATTTTCAGAAGATGTTTTTTGATAAATATTTTTCACGCACCCTCTGTCTTAAGATGGAAAGGGAATTCCTTTACCTCAAGAAAAAAGATGAATAATCTGTTGGAGAGTGTGAGGAAAACTTAAAAATGCTTGCACGATACGCTTCCCTCTTTTTTTTACTCTTGAATTCAAGGTTGATCACTTCTTTGGTAGGCTGAAGCCTAGCCTACAAAAAGAATTAGTGATCCCTGACTTCAAAATCTATGAAGAAATTGTTTGATGTTCCCTCAAAGTCAAAATGGAGATCGGGGAATCATAGGGGTATCATGGGTACAAGAAGTGTAAGGTGGAATTCAATGCTGGCGGTCCAATGGATAAATCCAATGGTGCTAAAAATATCCATCTCCCAAAATGCCAAAAGTGTGGAAAGAAGCACCCTGGAAATTGCCTCAAGGGGACGAGGAAATTCTTTAGGTGTGGAAGAGAAGGGAACCTAGCTGTTAACTGTTGGCAATAAAGACCTGTGGCTACAACAAAGGAGAGGAACGCTCTGTTTGAAACTCAACGAGTTTTTCAATGCTACAACTTCAATGGATCATGGAACTTTTCAAATCTATGCCCTAAACTAAGGGTTTTTGGAGGAAACCAACAACCTCCAAGGCAGAAAGGAAGAGCTTTTGCCATCACTTCTGCCGAAGTGAACCCCGACAAAGAAGTGGTGGCAGGTACGCTAGTTATTCTTTCAAGAATAGAGAATGTAATTTTTGATTTAGGTTATACGCATTGTTTTATATCGTTAATGTTTAGTAGAACAATCCTAGTACCACCACAAATCATGGAAGTGAATATGAAGATGAGTACAACAAATGGGGAAATCATTGGATACCATGAATATAAGTCCTCCCCTGTTATAATCTGTGGATTGAATTTCACGGCGAACCTTATCATACTCCCTCTAGTGGAATTTGATGCAATTATTGGCATGGATTGGCTTTACTTATATAGAGACAAAATAAATTGTTGGAAGAGGGAAATTACACTCCATATGGAGAATCGACCCTAGTTTCTTTACAAGTGTAAAGAGGAAGAAAAATCTCTTTTAACTCCATCATATCAACCATTGATATTACTTCCCTATGAGCACGCGTATCTGGCTCAGATGATTTAGTCCATAGAAGAAACCACCTATGAGGAAATTCCTATTGTGAGGGAATTCACTGAAGTGTTTCTCGAGGAACTGCATGGTCTTCCTCCTAGAAGAGATTTTGAATTCTTAATTGAACTTATACCAGGGGCTCTACCAATATCCAAGACTCCATATAGAATGGCTATCATGGAGCATGCAGAGATGAAGAAACAACTACAGGAGAATCAGGATAAAGGGTTTATATGCCTAAGTGCCTCACCATGTGGTTCACCAGTCCTCTTCATCAAGAAGAAGGATGGGTCAATGCGACATTGCATCGATTATCATGAACTTAAAAAATCACGATAAATAACAAGTATCCTTTTCCACAGATCGATGACCTATTCGATCAACTACATGGAGCACAATACTTCTCCAATGTAGAGTTGTGGTCAGGATATTATCAAGTAAGGGTGAAGAAGGAATATGTCCCGAAGACTACTTTTTGTACAAGATACGTGCAATATGAATTCATAGTAATGCATTTCGGACTCACTAATGCTCGAGAAATCTTCATGGACTTGATTAATAGAGTCTTTAGATACTAACTTCACAAATTTTTGGTAGTATTTATATATGATATTCTAATATACTCCAAAACCATGGAGGATCATGAGGAGTATTTAAGAATTGTAATAGAGACTTTGCACAAGGAGAATCTCTATGAAAAGTGTAGAAAGTGTGAGTTCTGGTTGAAGTAGGTCTCATTCATGTACCATATCATCACAAGCAATGGGATATCTGTGGATCCCTCCAAAATAGAAGCAATTGAAAGATGGTTGAGCCCAACATTGGTAACGGATATCCGTAGATTCATGGGGTTAGATGGATATTATCGACGATTTTTGATAAATTTCTCACGATTGTCCAACCCTCTTACAAATATAAATCGAAAGGGATTAATGTCTTCTTGGAGTGATGAATGCAAAGAAGGATTCAAAGAGTTAAAAATGAGGCTTATCACTGCTCTCGTGATCACTTTACCCATAAGTGGGGAAATATTTGTGGTATTCAGTGATGCTTCTAAGAAGGGCTTGGGTTGTGTGTTGATGTAGAATGATAAAGTGATATCCTATGACTCAAGGCACTTGAAAATCCAAGGTCCAAACTATCCAACACAGGATCTGAAGTAGGCGGTGGTGATCTTTTCCTTGAAAATCTGGCGGCATTATATCTATGGGGAGAAATGTGAGATATATTCTAACCAAAAGATTCTTAAATATATATTCACACTAAAAGAGATTAATATGTGCCATAAGAATATGGATAGAGCTCATCAAGGATTATGAATGTTCAATACAGTACCACCCTGGGAAAGCGAACAAGGTGGAAGATGGCCTAATTAGAAAGAACCCAAAGATTCTATCAATGATGAGAATTGAGAAGGATCCAATCTTCTTAGACTTGATAAAGATGGACATGGGAATCATAAAGAAGGGATAATCATAAAACCTTTCACAAATTATTTCTTAACCGCCTCTTTTGGAAAGGTTAAAGGATGCTCAAAAGGATGATGTGTGAATTCAGGAAAAACAGGAAGTTATCAAAAAGGGAAAATCCTATGATTTTAATGTTAATGAAGAAGGAATTATGCAATTTGGAAAAAGACTATGTGTTCCATCAAGTCCAGAGCTGAAGATGGAACTTTTTGATGATGCACATACTTCAGATTTCTCCATTGACCTAGGGAGCATTAAGATGTATCGAGATCTCTAAGAAAACTTTTGGTGGGATAATATGAAGAAGGAGATCACTGAATATACATCAAAGTGCCAGGTGTGCCAACAAGTGAAGGTATAGAGGCAGAAGTCTAAGGGGATGATGCAACCATTTCCCATACCAGAACGGAAATGGGAGAACATCATCATGGACTTTGTCACTGGACATCCAAGGACATCCAAATGCAATAATGAAATCCCGGTTGTTGTGGATCGTCTTACAAAGACTGCACACTTCATTGCTATTCGGGTGGATTTCTCATTGGATCAATTGGCACAGATATATATCAGGGAAGTGGTAAGTCTGTATGGAGTGCCACTATCTATTGTGTCTGACCGAGATCCATGAATCACCTCTATGTTTTGGAAGAGTCTTCAACATGCTCTAAATACTAAACTAAACTTCAGTTCGACCTATCATCCGCAAACTGATGGCCAATCCAATCAGACTATCCAAACACTTGAGGACATATTGATATCATGCTTAAGGGACTTTAAAGGGGGATGGGATCAACATCTTCCTCTAGTAGAGTTCTCTTATAATAACAGTTTCCACTCATGCATACAAATGGTACCTTATGAAGCCCTGTATGGGAAAAGGTGTAGAACACTGTCATGTTGGGATGAGGTCGCTGAACGTAACCTTAATGGACTAGAAATGGTCGAGGAAATAGTGGATAAGGTGAAAACCATTCATCAGCATATCCAGGAAGCCTAGAGTCGACAAAAGAGTTAAGCAGATAATCGTCGATGACACCTTGTGTTTAAAGTTGGAGACATGGTTTTTCTACGCATATCTCCCTGGAAGAGGGTGATGAGGTTTGTAATGAAAGGGATGTTTAGTATAAGGTACATCGGCCCCTTCGAGATTCTTGATCATGTCGGGGATGTGGCATATCAACTTGCACTTCCACCTACAATAGACAATGTATATGATGTCTTTCATGTATCCTTCTAGGATGTACATACTGGACCCTTCACATGTACTCTCTTCTGAGGTGGTTCAGTTGGAAGACGATCTTTCTTATGAGGAGGAACTAGTGATGATCGTAGATCGTAGAGAAAAAGTTCTACGAAATAAGACAATTCCCCTCGTCAAGTTGTTGTGGTGAAACGACAAGTTTGATGATGCGACTTGGGAATCAGAGGAAATGATGAAGTTGAGTTACCCACATCTGTTTTAGTGTGGGAAATGAAAATTTTGACGGTGGTATTTCTTAAGGGGGGAATATTGTAACGAACCAATGTTTCACTAATGGAAATCCCTCTTGACCTAGTTAAATGTCCCTTTATGTTAAATGTTTATACAAAATGTCAACTTCTTTGGTTTTTTGTTAATAATTGTGATCGTTACTTTTATAGCCATTGAACAGTGATCACTAGATTGGTATATATATAGGGCTTTAACAAAACCAATTTACTCAGACAAAAGAAGACATGGCCTCATCCAGTAGAATTGCTCCATATGAAGCCCATTTTTTTGAGCTCGGAAAAGAGGTGGTTTCCTTGGGCTTCGCTCTTGACCAAGCCCTAGCTGAGCTTCATCATGTCAAGCTCGAACGGGACCATTTCTGGGAAATGTGGAAGTTGATAGAGATTACCACTCGAGCGATGTTATCTGATCCACCCCAAGAGTCTGTCACCAGTACACACCTTACCCTTTGGTCTTATGCGGCTCTTTTAAGGGGTTATGTAACAAATTTCTAGTACTATGTTCATGTACATTATATAATAATGAATATACTTTCTTGTCATTATTGGTACATTGTAAATAGTTTTGAAAGTAAAAATAGTGTTTTTTAGTTATTATTTAATCGAGAATTCTATTTCATTAAATTAAGTGTTTTTTGAATTAAATAATATTTTAATAAAATATTATTATTTTTATTAAATAAATTTTATTATATATAAATTATCATATAATTTTATGAATGCAATTGTAATTTTTATTAATATATATTTACATAGAAAGAGATTAATATGCAATACAGAAGATGGATAGAGCTCAACAAGGATTATGACTATTCAATACATTACCACCCTTGAAAATCGAACAAGGTGGCAGATTCCATAAGTAGAAAGGATCCGGAAATTCTATCAATGATGAGAATTGAGTAGGATCCAATCATCTTAGACTTGATGAAGATGGACATGGGAATCATAATGAAGGGAACATCAACAATCCATTCACAAATGATTGCTCAACCGTCTCTTTTGGAAAGGTTAAAGGATGCTCAAATGGATGATGTGGGAATTACAAAAGAAGTGGAAGCTATCAAAAAGGGTAAATCCTCAGAGTTTAATGTTAACGAAGAAGGAATTGTGGGATTTTGGAAAAGACCATGTGTTACATCATGTCCGGAGATGAAGAAGGAACATTTGGATGATGCACATAGTTCAAATTTATCTATTCATCCAGGGAGCACAAAGATGTATCGAGATCTCCAAGAAAACTTTTGGTGGGATAATATAAAGAAGGAGATCACTGAATATACATCAAAGTGCATGGTGTGCCAGCAAGTGAAGGGAGAGAGGTATAAGTCTAAGGGGATGATGAAACTGTTGCCCATACCGGAATGGAAATGGTATAACATCACCACGGACTTTGTCACTGGATATCCGAGGACATCTAAAGGAAACAATGCAATCTGGGTTTTTGTGGATCGTCTTACAAAGACTGCACACTTCATTTATATTCAGGAGGATTTATTATTGGATCAACTAGAACAGATATATATCAGGTATGTGGTAAGGCTTCGTGGAGTTCCACTCTCTATTGTTTCTGACCGAGATCCAAGATTCACCTCTATGTTTTGGAAGAGTCTTCAACATGCTCTGAATACTGAACTGAACTTCAGTATGTCCTATCATCCTCAAACTGATGTCCAATCTGAGCAGACTATCCAAACACTTGAGGACATGTTGAGAGTGTGCTCAATGGACTTTAAACGAGGATGGTATAAACATCTTCCTCTAGTTTAGTTCTCTTATAATAATAGTTTCCACTCAAGAATCTAAATTGAACCTTATGAAGCCCCATATGGGAAAAGGTGCAGAACACCGGAATGTTGGGATGAGTTTGGTGAACGTAAGCTACTTGGACCAGAAATGGCCAAGGAAATGCTGGAGAAGGTGAAAACCATTCAGCAGCATATCAAGGTAGCCTAGAGTCGACAGAAGAGTTATGCAGATAATTATCAATGGGATCTTGAGTTTAAAGTTGGAGACATGGTTTTTCTATACATATCTCAGTGGAAGAAGGTCATGAGGTTTTGAACTAAAGGAAAGTTATGTCCAAGGTACATTGGCCCCTTAGAGATTTTTGATCGTGTCGGGGCTGCAGACTATCGACTAGCACTTCCACCTAACATGACCAAAATACATGAGGTCTTTCACATATCCCTCTTAAGGAAGTACATACCATACCCTTCACATGTACTCTCTTCTGAGGTGGTGTAGTTGGAGGATTATCTTTCATTCGGGGGGAAACCAGTGAAGATCTTAGATCATAGAGAAAAAGTTCTACGAAATAAGACAATTCCCCTCGTCAAGGTGTTGTGGAGAAACCACATGTTTGAAGAAGCAACTTGGGAATCAAATGAAATTATGAAGCTGAGTTACCCACATCTGTTTTAGTGCGTGAAAATGAAATTTTGAGGGCGATATTTTTGAAGGGGGGAATATTGTAATGACCCAAAGTTTCATTAATGGAAATTCCTTTTGATTTAGTTAAATGTATCTTTATGTAAAACGTTTATATAAAATGTCAACGTCATTGGTTTTATATTAATAATTGTGACCATTACTTTTATAGCCGTTGAATAGTTATCACTTGATTAGTATAAATATATGGCTTTAACAAATCCAATTTACTCAGAGAAAAGAAGCGATGGCCTCATCTAGTAGAATTGCTACATAAGAAGACCATTTTTCAGATCTCGGTAAAGAGGTGGCATCTGTGGGCTTCACTCTTGACCAATCCCAAGATAAGCTTCATCATCTAAAGCTCAAACGGGACCGTCTACGGGAAAAGTGGAAGTTGATAGAGATTACCACTCAAGCGATGTTATCTGAGCCAACCCAAGAGTCTGTCACCATTGCACACCTTACCCTTAGGTCTTTTGCGGTTTTTTTAATGGGTTATGTAAAAAATTTCTCGTGATATGTTCATGTTCATTATTTTTTGTATATAATAATGAATATACTTTCTTTTCAATATTGATATATTTTAAATAGTTTTTAAAGTGAAAATAGTGTTTTTAGTTATTATTTAATTAAGAATTATATTTTATTAAATTAAGGGATTTTTGAATTAAATAATATTTTAATAAAATATTTTTATTATTATTAAATTAATTTTGTTATATATAAAGGATCACATAATTTTCTGAATGCAATTGTAATTTTTATTATGGTTTGAGAGCCATTTTTGTCAAAACACGTGAATTTTCGATAAATGTCGGTTTTTATTTTATATGTAGAAATTAACATATTTAAAAAATTATTTCGATAACATAAATCTTATTTCTGTAATCTGGGCGTCAAAATTATCCAACGGTGATTTTTTCATAATTTTTGGAGACAGTCAATTTTTTGGGTAAAAATTAAATACTGTTTAAATATATAATGTGTATTATGAAATCATAATGACCCAATAGTGATGTAATAAAATACTATAAGCTTTATTATCGGACAATATATGTTTTAACATTAAAAAATGAAATTTTCGGTTTGTTTGACTTACTTTTCAAAGCATTAATGGACCCATCAAGACTTATTAAACACCTTGTCATTTTAAATTGTTTTCCATGGGAGTGTGACTGACCTCCACATAACAAACCCTATTATTTTAAGATGTTAGGAATTTGGAATTATAAAATATTCTTTTCCTAATCCCTTTTCCAAAAACCATGGGCAAAAACCTTGGGATGGTTTGTGGTTTGAATTAATTTAATATAAGGGGTCCCAAACCTAAATAATAATGATTTCCGTCACCTTTCCTATATAAACCCACCCAAGCTCCCACTTCCTCCTCACTAAAAGCCTTTTGAGTTCGTCCAACCTCTTACCTACTATCACTAAAATCCTCCAATGGTGCCCCAAGCTCCCAAGAAGCCTCTCTCAAGCCTCTCTCAAGTCTTTGGAAGCACACTTCCAAGTAAGGGTTTTTTTCTTCCTTTCTCATTTTTGTCCAATTTTCTTTAAGTTGTTTTCCCTTTAATTTCAATTATGAATGTTGGGGTATGGTATTTAACCTCCCTCATACTTCCCTATTTATGTTTGAATGATGGGATACCCCTTTCTCTCTCATTAAATTCCTCCCATGTACACCCGTTACTATACCGAAATTCCGAAAGGAACTTCTCTCTCCTCATTTACATTCAAGCAATACTTTAGTATCATGAATATAAATTCCATTTTAATTGTTGGGAAATATATCTATATGACCTCCTTAAATTCCATTACATGTAAATATGATTATTGAGCCATTTCTCTCTCATAAACCGTTTTTATGACTTCTTATGTCACGCCGTTACGCTGCCGAAATCGCACCGATTTTCTAAGCCAATGCCATTGTGTAGTGAATACCATGCCCATTTCTCCATCAAGGGTATTAACATTTATGCACATTTACTTATTAATTATAAAGTTTCATGTATTAATTACACATTCCTTTATCATGGAATAAATAATTATGTTATATGAATCCATGTTTTATGATCTATGTGGCACACTTATGCATGAAATGAAATTTTTAAGAAGAGTGCGCCCTTATAGAACTTGAATGTGTTGGGTAAAGTATAGTATCATGATACGTCATGTGAAATGGGTATTGACTCAAGATAATCCAAGTGCAATGAGTGTTTACTCGTGCTTCATGTGCAATGAGTATTTACTCATGCTCCATGTGCAATGAGCCTTGGCTCATGCTAATTCCATGTTAAGTGTTGTTGCCACATTTCCATGTTATGATTATCATGCTTTATCATGCCTTAATGTTCATGTTTCTCTTATTCTCTATTGATATTCCTATTTTCTAACATGTATTTTACTCCTCATATATTCAGTGTTTATTCCCTTTTTGGGCTTTATAGCTCACCCTTTTCTTATGCATGTCCTCTGGTTATCCCATGAAATGCTAATTGCGAGGGAATGTAGTGGTCATGTATAAGAATTTTTCAATAAAAATGTTTGTATTTCTTGTTTTAAGTTGTTATGTAATGATCCTAAGCCCCAATGACACTACACCTCTCGATCTTCCATGATTGTATCAAGTGAAATCACACTTCATATGGAGAATCGACACCCAATTAATTACAAGTGTAAGAAGGAAGATAAATATCATTTAGATCCATCATCTCAAGAATGGATATAACTGCCCTATGAGAACATGTATCTGGCTCAGATGGTTGAGTCCAAGGAAGAAACCACAGTTGAGGAAATGCCTATTTTTAGGGAATTTTCTGAAGTGTTTCCCGAGGAACTTCCTGGTCTTCCTCCTAATGAAATGTTGAAATCTCAATTGAACTTATATCGATTTTGACATCATTTAGTAATTGATTTTGTTATAGTTATAAAAACAACATTACATCGATCCAAAAGGAAAAGATTAATTCTAATATGTAAATAGCATCCATAAAATTGATGTATGATATCAAAATAATCAAATTTCATTTATTTTAATATTTATAATATCTTTTATTTGAATCCATTATTAATGTAGCAATCACTGCATCATCATTGTGTCATAATTAAATTTATTTATTTATTGAATAAAATTTATTAATAAAATATCATGATGTAAGAAAATAATTTATATTTTTAATGAATATTTATAGTTAAATTTATTAGTTATATAACCCTATATTAAAATTGATTTAGTAAAAGATACATGTTTATGTTATATTACCCTTTATATTAAAATAAATATCACAAAATGACATTTTCACACCCAAGTGGCTCCCAAAAGCCAAAGGATTGGAATAAGGATTTTAAAGGTCATAAATATATCATCCAATAGGATTATTACATGTTTTAGGGTAGTTTTATATTTTTATAATATTATTCATTTACCATTATTTACCTAATTTACCCTCTAAACATAGTAATTAAAAATTATTATTGAAGTTACTTTTCATATGGTCCATAAATAAAATGAACATATTTACACAATTTTAACCTTATTAAAAATCCAAAAGAAATAAATTTTAGAAATTATTTTATAATTAATTCTCGTTGTCAAAACCAAAAAGAGTGTTTTTAAGAAATAAAACCATCAAACGATTGACATGTGTTTATATCTAATTTCAAATTCAAATTACATATAATGACAAAATTGGACTAAATGATAAAATTTATTCCATTTATAATTTAATACCATTAAATAATATTATTTAACCATATAAATTATTTCGATGGACAAAGTTGTTTTCAATTAAAAGTTAGCATATTTTGACTATTCATCAAAAAAATAATGTTATCAGAAAAATATCAAAAATTAATCCAAAGTAAATTTAGATGTACTAATTCTAAATAATAAATTTATTTTGTAAAATATACCATATAATGGTATCAAAAACTAAATTATAAAAGTGTTCTCCATCAAAAGGTGGTAAAACAACATTTTAATAAAAAATACTTCTATTTATCTAAAAAATTGAATTTTTTCTTCTATCATATCTTGAAAAAATATAATATGAATTTAGAAAATTACATTGAATATATTAAATATATTGTTCTTTAAATAAAATTCCATTAAGGGTGGTATTATTTTATAAACACAATTATTATCTTTAAAAAAGGTTTTCAAATTAACACATCTTTTTTATTGAATTGGGTTTTATTTACATTTATAATAAATTTGGTCACTAAATATTCATTATTTTAACCTGTGTAAATGATATTTTCATAATTTAGTTGATACTATTAATTTCTTCCATTTAAATGGCTAGGTTTTAACAACTGTTTAAAATAATAATAATAATAATAATATATTGTTTTTGGGTATAACTCAGCAATGTGTGTAACATAAGATTTCAGAGAATATCGTTATTGCGTGTCGACTATGATATCAAACAAAGTGTCCCCTTTAATGTAAAATCAATATCTTATTCCTAAATATTAGTAGATGTGAAAAAGTATTATTCTATAAATATTTGATTCATTACCTCATTCCCCCCTTTTGGAAATTATGTCCTCATAATTTTAAAATCGGGCTCAAAAACATCATTGAAAATTCCACAATGAAAAAAGAGTAAAAAAAATACCACTTCAAAAGAATGAAAGAGTAGTACAAAGGTCACATGAGATAACACATACTAGTATTCCATGATAAAAAACATAGATATGGATGAAAAACTAACCATCAAGTTCTGATAGAGGGTGATATAAAACAAGATCAGGTGAAATTTTACAACCAGAAAACCATAAACATGTGTTGGGTTAAATGGTCATTGATTTCCCACTAGGAAAGGTAAGAAAAAACAGTTTTTACATTAATATCCCTTTCATAAATCTAAGGAATTTATTTATGAGCATCACTAAGTACATAAAGAAAAAATACATACTTCTCATGTAGAGTTTCGTCCATTAATAAATTTCTTCCAAAAAACTCATCTATTCTCCAAACGATGAGTATTTAGTTGACATAGTCACACTTGAAGTGATAGAATAAACTTATAGAGAATCACATAATCCACAAAATATGAACCATATATTTAAATTGTCTCTTGAAATAATCCAAACCAAAATAGATTGTACAATATCATACAATCCCTTGAAAATAATAATACTTTATAAATATAAATACTACTCTTAATCTCCAAACAATAACCTAATGTATAAAAAATTCCATTCAACCAAAAAATTTCCATATAATTTCTCAAAAATAATAATCCAAAATAAAACATTAATCCCAATGTTTACAAGAATTTTATCACATCTTCATCCATGACAAATAAAAACATTTATCACCAAATAACATTGACTTCTATTAAAGTCTCATACATAAAATTAATGAACCTAATCACATGTTCTCCATGATTGGTTAGTAATTTACATTAATAACCTAAGTCACCATATTGAAAATAAAAACATAGATTCTACAAAAATAAAATTCAACCATTACTCCTCAAATAAAATCCCATATTATTCAATTTTCATTATGTATACATTGTTACCAAAAGAGTGACTGTTCAATACATTACCACCCTTGAAAATCTGGCAGCCTTATCTCTATGGGGAGAAATGTGAGATATATACTAACCACAAGAGTCTTAAATATATATTTACATAGAAAGAGATTAATATGCAATACAGAAGATGGATAGAGCTCAACAAGGATTATGACTATTCAATACATTACCACCCTTGAAAATCGAACAAGGTGGCAGATTCCATAAGTAGAAAGGATCCGGAAATTCTATCAATGATGAGAATTGAGTAGGATCCAATCATCTTAGACTTGATGAAGATGGACATGGGAATCATAATGAAGGGAACATCAACAATCCATTCACAAATGATTGCTCAACCGTCTCTTTTGGAAAGGTTAAAGGATGCTCAAATGGATGATGTGGGAATTACAAAAGAAGTGGAAGCTATCAAAAAGGGTAAATCCTCAGAGTTTAATGTTAACGAAGAAGGAATTGTGGGATTTTGGAAAAGACCATGTGTTACATCATGTCCGGAGATGAAGAAGGAACATTTGGATGATGCACATAGTTCAAATTTATCTATTCATCCAGGGAGCACAAAGATGTATCGAGATCTCCAAGAAAACTTTTGGTGGGATAATATAAAGAAGGAGATCACTGAATATACATCAAAGTGCATGGTGTGCCAGCAAGTGAAGGGAGAGAGGTATAAGTCTAAGGGGATGATGAAACTGTTGCCCATACCGGAATGGAAATGGTATAACATCACCACGGACTTTGTCACTGGATATCCGAGGACATCTAAAGGAAACAATGCAATCTGGGTTTTTGTGGATCGTCTTACAAAGACTGCACACTTCATTTATATTCAGGAGGATTTATTATTGGATCAACTAGAACAGATATATATCAGGTATGTGGTAAGGCTTCGTGGAGTTCCACTCTCTATTGTTTCTGACCGAGATCCAAGATTCACCTCTATGTTTTGGAAGAGTCTTCAACATGCTCTGAATACTGAACTGAACTTCAGTATGTCCTATCATCCTCAAACTGATGTCCAATCTGAGCAGACTATCCAAACACTTGAGGACATGTTGAGAGTGTGCTCAATGGACTTTAAACGAGGATGGTATAAACATCTTCCTCTAGTTTAGTTCTCTTATAATAATAGTTTCCACTCAAGAATCTAAATTGAACCTTATGAAGCCCCATATGGGAAAAGGTGCAGAACACCGGAATGTTGGGATGAGTTTGGTGAACGTAAGCTACTTGGACCAGAAATGGCCAAGGAAATGCTGGAGAAGGTGAAAACCATTCAGCAGCATATCAAGGTAGCCTAGAGTCGACAGAAGAGTTATGCAGATAATTATCAATGGGATCTTGAGTTTAAAGTTGGAGACATGGTTTTTCTATACATATCTCAGTGGAAGAAGGTCATGAGGTTTTGAACTAAAGGAAAGTTATGTCCAAGGTACATTGGCCCCTTAGAGATTTTTGATCGTGTCGGGGCTGCAGACTATCGACTAGCACTTCCACCTAACATGACCAAAATACATGAGGTCTTTCACATATCCCTCTTAAGGAAGTACATACCATACCCTTCACATGTACTCTCTTCTGAGGTGGTGTAGTTGGAGGATTATCTTTCATTCGGGGGGAAACCAGTGAAGATCTTAGATCATAGAGAAAAAGTTCTACGAAATAAGACAATTCCCCTCGTCAAGGTGTTGTGGAGAAACCACATGTTTGAAGAAGCAACTTGGGAATCAAATGAAATTATGAAGCTGAGTTACCCACATCTGTTTTAGTGCGTGAAAATGAAATTTTGAGGGCGATATTTTTGAAGGGGGGAATATTGTAATGACCCAAAGTTTCATTAATGGAAATTCCTTTTGATTTAGTTAAATGTATCTTTATGTAAAACGTTTATATAAAATGTCAACGTCATTGGTTTTATATTAATAATTGTGACCATTACTTTTATAGCCGTTGAATAGTTATCACTTGATTAGTATAAATATATGGCTTTAACAAATCCAATTTACTCAGAGAAAAGAAGCGATGGCCTCATCTAGTAGAATTGCTACATAAGAAGACCATTTTTCAGATCTCGGTAAAGAGGTGGCATCTGTGGGCTTCACTCTTGACCAATCCCAAGATAAGCTTCATCATCTAAAGCTCAAACGGGACCGTCTACGGGAAAAGTGGAAGTTGATAGAGATTACCACTCAAGCGATGTTATCTGAGCCAACCCAAGAGTCTGTCACCATTGCACACCTTACCCTTAGGTCTTTTGCGGTTTTTTTAATGGGTTATGTAAAAAATTTCTCGTGATATGTTCATGTTCATTATTTTTTGTATATAATAATGAATATACTTTCTTTTCAATATTGATATATTTTAAATAGTTTTTAAAGTGAAAATAGTGTTTTTAGTTATTATTTAATTAAGAATTATATTTTATTAAATTAAGGGATTTTTGAATTAAATAATATTTTAATAAAATATTTTTATTATTATTAAATTAATTTTGTTATATATAAAGGATCACATAATTTTCTGAATGCAATTGTAATTTTTATTATGGTTTGAGAGCCATTTTTGTCAAAACACGTGAATTTTCGATAAATGTCGGTTTTTATTTTATATGTAGAAATTAACATATTTAAAAAATTATTTCGATAACATAAATCTTATTTCTGTAATCTGGGCGTCAAAATTATCCAACGGTGATTTTTTCATAATTTTTGGAGACAGTCAATTTTTTGGGTAAAAATTAAATACTGTTTAAATATATAATGTGTATTATGAAATCATAATGACCCAATAGTGATGTAATAAAATACTATAAGCTTTATTATCGGACAATATATGTTTTAACATTAAAAAATGTTATTTTCGGTTTGTTTGACTTACTTTTCAAAGCATTAATGGACCCATCAAGACTTATTAAACACCTTGTCATTTTAAATTGTTTTCCATGGGAGTGTGACTGACCTCCACATAACAAACCCTATTATTTTAAGATGTTAGGAATTTGGAATTATAAAATATTCTTTTCCTAATCCCTTTTCCAAAAACCATGGGCAAAAACCTTGGGATGGTTTGTGGTTTGAATTAATTTAATATAAGGGGTCCCAAACCTAAATAATAATGATTTCCGTCACCTTTCCTATATAAACCCACCCAAGCTCCCACTTCCTCCTCACTAAAAGCCTTTTGAGTTCGTCCAACCTCTTACCTACTATCACTAAAATCCTCCAATGGTGCCCCAAGCTCCCAAGAAGCCTCTCTCAAGCCTCTCTCAAGTCTTTGGAAGCACACTTCCAAGTAAGGGTTTTTTTCTTCCTTTCTCATTTTTGTCCAATTTTCTTTAAGTTGTTTTCCCTTTAATTTCAATTATGAATGTTGGGGTATGGTATTTAACCTCCCTCATACTTCCCTATTTATGTTTGAATGATGGGATACCCCTTTCTCTCTCATTAAATTCCTCCCATGTACACCCGTTACTATACCGAAATTCCGAAAGGAACTTCTCTCTCCTCATTTACATTCAAGCAATACTTTAGTATCATGAATATAAATTCCATTTTAATTGTTGGGAAATATATCTATATGACCTCCTTAAATTCCATTACATGTAAATATGATTATTGAGCCATTTCTCTCTCATAAACCGTTTTTATGACTTCTTATGTCACGCCGTTACGCTGCCGAAATCGCACCGATTTTCTAAGCCAATGCCATTGTGTAGTGAATACCATGCCCATTTCTCCATCAAGGGTATTAACATTTATGCACATTTACTTATTAATTATAAAGTTTCATGTATTAATTACACATTCCTTTATCATGGAATAAATAATTATGTTATATGAATCCATGTTTTATGATCTATGTGGCACACTTATGCATGAAATGAAATTTTTAAGAAGAGTGCGCCCTTATAGAACTTGAATGTGTTGGGTAAAGTATAGTATCATGATACGTCATGTGAAATGGGTATTGACTCAAGATAATCCAAGTGCAATGAGTGTTTACTCGTGCTTCATGTGCAATGAGTATTTACTCATGCTCCATGTGCAATGAGCCTTGGCTCATGCTAATTCCATGTTAAGTGTTGTTGCCACATTTCCATGTTATGATTATCATGCTTTATCATGCCTTAATGTTCATGTTTCTCTTATTCTCTATTGATATTCCTATTTTCTAACATGTATTTTACTCCTCATATATTCAGTGTTTATTCCCTTTTTGGGCTTTATAGCTCACCCTTTTCTTATGCATGTCCTCTGGTTATCCCATGAAATGCTAATTGCGAGGGAATGTAGTGGTCATGTATAAGAATTTTTCAATAAAAATGTTTGTATTTCTTGTTTTAAGTTGTTATGTAATGATCCTAAGCCCCAATGACACTACACCTCTCGATCTTCCATGATTGTATCAAGTGAAATCACACTTCATATGGAGAATCGACACCCAATTAATTACAAGTGTAAGAAGGAAGATAAATATCATTTAGATCCATCATCTCAAGAATGGATATAACTGCCCTATGAGCACATGTATCTGGCTCAGATGGTTGAGTCCAAGGAAGAAACCACAGTTGAGGAAATGCCTATTTTTAGGGAATTTTCTGAAGTGTTTCCCGAGGAACTTCCTGGTCTTCCTCCTAATGAAATGTTGAAATCTCAATTGAACTTATACCAGGGGTGATACCAATATCCAAGACTCCATATAGAATGGTTTTCGTGGAGATTGATGAGCTAAAGAAACAACTATAGAAGAATCTGAATAAAGGGTTTATTCGCCCAAGTGCTTCACCATGGGGTGCACCAGTCCTCTTCGTCAATAATAATTATGGGTCAATGCGGCTTTACATTGATTATCGTGAACTTAACAAAATTACGATAAAGGACAAGTATCCAATACCACATATCGATGAATTGTCTGATCTGCTGCATGGAGCACAATACTTTTCCTAGGTAGATTTGTGGTTGGGTTATTATCAAGTAAGGGTGAAGAAGGAAGATGTCCCCAAGACTACTTTTCGTTCAAGATACGGACACTATGAATTCATAGTAATCCCTTTCAGACTCACTAACGCTCCATCAATATTCATGGACTTGATTAATAATGTATTTAGAGATTACCTTGAAAAATTTGTGGTAGTCTTTATAGATGATATTCTAATATACTCCAAAACCAAGGAGAATGATGAGGATCATTTAAGAATTGTACTAGAGACATTACACAAGGAGAAGATCCATGAAAAGTATAGAAAGTGTGAGTTCTGGTTGAAGGTGGTCTCATTCATGTCCCATATCATCACAAGAGATGGGATATCTGTGGATCCCTCCAAAAAATATGCAATTGAGAGATGGTCGAGGCCAGCATCGGTAATGGATATCCGTAGCTTCTTGGGGTTAGCTGGATATTATCAAAGATTTGTGAGAAATTTCTCATGATTGTCTAACCCTATTACCAAGCTAAATCGAAAGGGAGTAAAGTTTTCCTGGATTGATGAATGAGAGAAAGCTTCAAGGAGTTGAAAAGTAGGCGTATCACTTCTCTAGTGCTCACTTTACCCACAAGTGGAGAAATTTTTGTGGTATTCATTGATTCTTTGATGAAGGGCTTAGGCTGTCTGCTGATGCAGAATGATAAAGTGATATCATATGCCTCAAGGCAGTTGAAAATCCATGAGCAAAACTATCCAACGCATGATCTGGAGTTAGCGGCGGTGATCTTTTCCATGAAAAAATGGCGGCATTATCTATATGAGGTGAAATGTGAGATATATACTGACCAAAAGAGTCTTAAATATATATATTCACATATAAAGAGCTTAATATGTGCCAGAGAAGATGTATAGAGGTCATCAAGGATTATGACTGTTCAATACATTACCACCCTGGGAAAGCGAACAAGGTGGAAGATTCCATAAGTTGAAAGGACCCAGTGATTCTATCAATGATGAGAATTTAGAAGGATCTAATATTCTTAGACTTGATGAAAATGGACATGGGAATCATAAATAAGTGAACATCATCAATCCTTTCACAAATTATTGCTCAACCATCTCTTTTGGAAAGGTTAAAGGGTGATCAAAAGGATGATGTGAGAATTTCAGAAAAAGTGGAAGCTATCTAAAAGGGTAAATCCTCGGAGTTTAATGTTAATGAAGAAGGAATTTTATGATTTGGGAAAATACTTTGTCTTCCATAAAGTCTGGAGCTGAATAAGGAACTTTTGGATGATTCACATAGTTCAAATTTCTCTATTCACCCAGGGAGCACAAAGATGTATATATATCTCTGAGAAATATTTTTGTGGGATAATATGAAGAAAGAGATCGCTGAATATACATTAAAGTTCCTAGTGTGCCAGCAATTGAAGGTAGAGAGGCAGAAGAATAAGGGGATGATGCAACCATTGCCCATACCAGAATGGAAATGGGAGAACATCACCATGGACATTGTCACTGGACATCTAAGGACATCCAAAGGCAACAATGCAATCTGGGTTGTTGTGGATCATCTTAAAAATACGGCACACTTTATTCATATTCGGGAGGATTTCTCATTGGATCAATTGGAATGGATATATATCAGGTAAGTGGTAAGGATACATGGAGTGACACTATCTATTGTGTCTGACCGAGAGCCAAGATTCATCTCTTAGTTTTTGTAGAGTCTTCAACATGCTCTGAATACTAAACTAAACTTTATTATGGCCTATCATCCTCAAACTGATGGCCAATCCAAGAAGACTATCCAAAAACTTGAGGACATGTTGAGAGCATGGTCAATGGAATTTAAAGGAGAATGGGATCAACATCTTCCTCTGTTTGAGTTCTCTTATAATAAATTTTTCCACTCAAGAATACAAATGTCACCTTATGGATCCCTGTATGGTAAAAGGTGAAAAACACCAGCATGTTGGGATGGGTTCGGTGAACGTAAGCTTCTTGGACCAGAAATGGTCGAGGACATGGTGGAGAAGGTGAAACCATTCAGCTGCATATCAAGGCAGCCCAGAGTTGACAGAAGAGTTATGCAGATAATCGTCGATGAGACCTTGATTTTAAAGTTGGAGACATGGTTTTTCTACTCATATCTATGTGGAATAAGGTCATGAGGTTTGTAAATAATGGGAATTTAAGTCCAAGGTACATCGTCCCCTTCAATATTCTTGAACGTGCGGGGCTGTGGCCTATCAACTAGCACTTCCACCTATAATGGACAAGGAACATGATTTCATTCACGTATCCCTCTTAAGGAAGTACATACCATACCCTTCACTTGTACTCTCTTCTGAGGTGGTATAGTTGGAGGTGAACATTCTTATGAGGAGAAACCAATGTAGATCATAGATCATAGAGAAAAAGTTCTATGAAATAAGACAATGCCCCTCGTCAAGGTGTTGTGGTGAAACCACAAGTTTGATGAAGAGACCTGGGAATCAGAGGAAATGATGAAGCTGAGTTACCCACATCTGTTTTAGTGTGGTAAAAGGAAATTTTGAGGGAGAAATTTCTTAAGGGGGTAATATTGCAACGACCCGAAGTTTCACTAATGGAAATCCTTCTTGACCTAGTTAAATGTCTCTTTATGTAAAATGTTTATATAAAATGTCAAATTATTTTGTTTTATGTTATGAATTTTGACCATTACTTTTATTACCATTGAAATATTATCACTTTATTTGTATAAATATAGGGCTTTAACAAATCCAATTTACTCAAACAAAAGAAGTGATGGCCTCATCTAGTAGAATTTCTCCATATGAAGCCCATTTGTTGGAGCTCTGAAAATATGTGGCATCCTTGGGCTTCACTCTTGACCAAGCCCAAGCTGAGCATCATCATGTCAAGCTCGAATGAGACCGTCTACAGGAAAAGTGGAAGTTGATAGAGATTACCACTTGAGCAATGTTATCTGAGCCACCCCAAGAGTTTGTCACCATTACACCCCTTACCCTTAGGTCTTATGTGGCTATTTTAAGGGGTTATGTAATAAATCACTAGTACTATGTTCATGTACATTATATAATAATGAATATAATTTCTTGTCATTATTGATACATTGTAAATAGTTTTTAAAGTACAAATAGTGTTTTTTAATTATTATTTAATTAAGAATTCTATTCTATTAAATTAAGTGATTTTTTAATTAAATATTATTTTAATAAAATATTATTATTATTATTAAATTAATTTTATTATATATAAATGATCATATAATATAATGAATGCAATTGTAATTTTTATTAAGTTTTGAAAGCCATTTTTTTCAAAACCCGTGAAATTTCTATAAATGTCATTTTTTATTTTAAAAGTGAAAATTAACATATTTTAAAATTATTTAGATAAAATAAATGTTATTTCTGGAATTAGGATATCGAAATTATCCAACTGTGAATTTTTCATAATTTTCTGAGACTGTCAATTTTTTGGGTAAAAATTAAATACCGTTTAAATATATAATGTGTTTTATGACATCATAATGACCCAAGGTTGATGTAATAAAATACTATAAGTTTTATTTTTGGACAATATATGATTTACAATTAAAATATTGTGATTTTGGGTTTGTTTGACTTATTTTACCAAGCATTAATGGACCCCTCAAGACTTATTAAACATCTTGTCTTTTTAAATTATTTTCCATGGGAGTGCGACTCACCCCCACATAATAAATCCCATTAATTTAAGAATTTCGTACTTTGGCCTTATAAAATATTTTTTTCTCTATTCCCTTTGCCAAAAACCACGAGAAAAAACCATGGGATGGTTTTTGGTTTGGACTAATTTAATATAAGGGGTCCCAAGCCTAAATAATAAATAATTCCCTCACCTTTCCTATATAAACCCACCCAAGATCCCACTTCCTCCTCACTTAATGACTTTAGAGTTTATCCAACCAATTCCATACTCTCTCTAGAATCCTCCCAAGGTGCCCCAAGCTCCCAAGAAGCCTCTTTCAATCCTCTCTCAAGCCATTGGAAACACACTTCCAAGTAATGGTTTTTTTCTTCCTTCCTCATTTTTGTCCAATTTTCATTAAGTTATTTTTCCCTTTAATTTTAAATTATGAATATTGCGGTATGGTTTTGAACCTTCAACATACTACCCTCTTTATTTTTGAATGATGGGAGACCCCTTTCTCTCTCATTAAATGCCTCCCATTTACACCCGTTACTATGCCGAAATTTCTAAAGGAACTTCTCTCTCCTCATTTACATTCAAGAAATACTTTTGTATCATCAATCTAAATTCCATTAAAATTATTGGGACATGTATCTATATGTCCTATTTACTGTCCATTACATGTAAATATGATGAGGAACCCCTTTCTCTCTCATCAACCATTTTTTTGAATTCTTATGTCACGTCGTTAGGCTGCTGAAATCACACCAATTTTCTATGCCAATGACATTTTGTAGTGAATACCATTCCCATTTCTCCATCACGGGTATTCAACATTATGCACCTTTACATATTGATTATAATGTTTCATGTATGAATTCCACATTCCTTTATCGTGTAATAAATGATTATATTTTATGAATCCATGTTTTATGATCCTTGTGGCACACTTATGCATGAAATGAAATTTTTAAGAATGGTGCGCCCTTATAGCGCTCCAATGCATTAGGTAAAGTATAGTATCATGATACGTCATGTGCAATGAGTTTCGACTCCTGCTAATTCAAGTGAAAAGAGGGCTTACTCTTGCTTCATGTACAATGAGGATTTACTCATTCTCTATGTGAAATGAGCCTTGGCTCATGCTAATTCCATGTTAAGTGTTGTTAGCACATTTCCATGTTATGATTATCATGATTTATCATGCATTTATGTTCATGTTTATCTTGTGATCTATTGATATACCTATTGTCTAACATGTATTTTACTCCTCACATATTCAATGTTTATTCCCTTACTAGGGTTTATAGGACACCCTTTTCTTTTGCATGTCCTCAGGTTATCCAACGCAATGCTATGTACGAGGGAATGTAGTGGTTATGTAAAGGATGTTTACAAAAAATATGTTGTATTTCATGTTTTAAGTTGTTATGTAATGATCCTAATCCCCAAAGACACTATAACTCTCTATCTTACATGTTGTATCATGTGAAGAGTTTATGTAATAAATGATGTTTATGTTTGTAGTAAAAGCAGGGTTGTCATAGTTGGTATGAGATGATATGTTTAGTTATTTTTGGAATTAGGATTGTAAGACCCTAGTAGAGAATTAGAGACAAGACTAAGTATAATAAAATCTTCCCTAAGTTTTGGTAAGTACTGAGTTAGTGGTTTATCAAGCAAATAAATCCCTATCGGGATACGAGCAGGTAGAGGCGGCTCTGACACATATGTATCCTAGGGGTAAAACCCGAACACACTGCATTGAGCTAGACTCGAACGTGAACTGGTGCACTACAACGGGTCTTGCTTCACACTTGTTTACGACACTCCCGGGGGATATGTTTTCATAAATTCATAAGCATAGTATAATCCCTTATTAAGGGAATTAAAAAAATTCCCCTAAGAATATATGTTAAAAAGTAGATCATGAAAATCCTAGATTAAAGCCAATAGAATCATGAGTTAAGGAAATAAATGTTTATTTATAAGTCATCAGATTTTTTCTTGCATTACCCTTTATGTGTTAACCCCTAACTTTCCTTTTATTCCATCCAATGGCCGATAATAGGAGGACTCGTGCTAACAACCGATGTGAAGATCAGTGTGATGACTGTACTAATGGGATGCATAATACAATGGGAGCGGGAATCACGAAATTTGTCACGCTTATCTCTCAGATAACTCAAGCTTTGAATATAAACATGGGTAAAGAGAAACTTTCAACCCCCCACCCCCCATGAATGAACACGTCGTTATTGTGAGCTTCATGAGACAAAGACCTCCTACTTTTAGTGGATCATCTGATCCCATGATCGCTGAAAAATGGATCAACTCCATTGAAAAGATCTTCTCCATCCTTCAATGTTCTAATCAATAGAAGGTTCTTTTGGAGGCTTATCATATGGAGGGTGAAGCTTATCAATGGTGGAAGTTGATCAAAAATATGAAGACTGAGGAGGAGATCGAGGCGTTGTAATGGAAGGATTTTCAGAAGATGTTTTTTGATAAATATTTTTCACGCACCCTCTGTCTTAAGATGGAAAGGGAATTCCTTTACCTCAAGAAAAAAGATGAATAATCTGTTGGAGAGTGTGAGGAAAACTTAAAAATGCTTGCACGATACGCTTCCCTCTTTTTTTTACTCTTGAATTCAAGGTTGATCACTTCTTTGGTAGGCTGAAGCCTAGCCTACAAAAAGAATTAGTGATCCCTGACTTCAAAATCTATGAAGAAATTGTTTGATGTTCCCTCAAAGTCAAAATGGAGATCGGGGAATCATAGGGGTATCATGGGTACAAGAAGTGTAAGGTGGAATTCAATGCTGGCGGTCCAATGGATAAATCCAATGGTGCTAAAAATATCCATCTCCCAAAATGCCAAAAGTGTGGAAAGAAGCACCCTGGAAATTGCCTCAAGGGGACGAGGAAATTCTTTAGGTGTGGAAGAGAAGGGAACCTAGCTGTTAACTGTTGGCAATAAAGACCTGTGGCTACAACAAAGGAGAGGAACGCTCTGTTTGAAACTCAACGAGTTTTTCAATGCTACAACTTCAATGGATCATGGAACTTTTCAAATCTATGCCCTAAACTAAGGGTTTTTGGAGGAAACCAACAACCTCCAAGGCAGAAAGGAAGAGCTTTTGCCATCACTTCTGCCGAAGTGAACCCCGACAAAGAAGTGGTGGCAGGTACGCTAGTTATTCTTTCAAGAATAGAGAATGTAATTTTTGATTTAGGTTATACGCATTGTTTTATATCGTTAATGTTTAGTAGAACAATCCTAGTACCACCACAAATCATGGAAGTGAATATGAAGATGAGTACAACAAATGGGGAAATCATTGGATACCATGAATATAAGTCCTCCCCTGTTATAATCTGTGGATTGAATTTCACGGCGAACCTTATCATACTCCCTCTAGTGGAATTTGATGCAATTATTGGCATGGATTGGCTTTACTTATATAGAGACAAAATAAATTGTTGGAAGAGGGAAATTACACTCCATATGGAGAATCGACCCTAGTTTCTTTACAAGTGTAAAGAGGAAGAAAAATCTCTTTTAACTCCATCATATCAACCATTGATATTACTTCCCTATGAGCACGCGTATCTGGCTCAGATGATTTAGTCCATAGAAGAAACCACCTATGAGGAAATTCCTATTGTGAGGGAATTCACTGAAGTGTTTCTCGAGGAACTGCATGGTCTTCCTCCTAGAAGAGATTTTGAATTCTTAATTGAACTTATACCAGGGGCTCTACCAATATCCAAGACTCCATATAGAATGGCTATCATGGAGCATGCAGAGATGAAGAAACAACTACAGGAGAATCAGGATAAAGGGTTTATATGCCTAAGTGCCTCACCATGTGGTTCACCAGTCCTCTTCATCAAGAAGAAGGATGGGTCAATGCGACATTGCATCGATTATCATGAACTTAAAAAATCACGATAAATAACAAGTATCCTTTTCCACAGATCGATGACCTATTCGATCAACTACATGGAGCACAATACTTCTCCAATGTAGAGTTGTGGTCAGGATATTATCAAGTAAGGGTGAAGAAGGAATATGTCCCGAAGACTACTTTTTGTACAAGATACGTGCAATATGAATTCATAGTAATGCATTTCGGACTCACTAATGCTCGAGAAATCTTCATGGACTTGATTAATAGAGTCTTTAGATACTAACTTCACAAATTTTTGGTAGTATTTATATATGATATTCTAATATACTCCAAAACCATGGAGGATCATGAGGAGTATTTAAGAATTGTAATAGAGACTTTGCACAAGGAGAATCTCTATGAAAAGTGTAGAAAGTGTGAGTTCTGGTTGAAGTAGGTCTCATTCATGTACCATATCATCACAAGCAATGGGATATCTGTGGATCCCTCCAAAATAGAAGCAATTGAAAGATGGTTGAGCCCAACATTGGTAACGGATATCCGTAGATTCATGGGGTTAGATGGATATTATCGACGATTTTTGATAAATTTCTCACGATTGTCCAACCCTCTTACAAATATAAATCGAAAGGGATTAATGTCTTCTTGGAGTGATGAATGCAAAGAAGGATTCAAAGAGTTAAAAATGAGGCTTATCACTGCTCTCGTGATCACTTTACCCATAAGTGGGGAAATATTTGTGGTATTCAGTGATGCTTCTAAGAAGGGCTTGGGTTGTGTGTTGATGTAGAATGATAAAGTGATATCCTATGACTCAAGGCACTTGAAAATCCAAGGTCCAAACTATCCAACACAGGATCTGAAGTAGGCGGTGGTGATCTTTTCCTTGAAAATCTGGCGGCATTATATCTATGGGGAGAAATGTGAGATATATTCTAACCAAAAGATTCTTAAATATATATTCACACTAAAAGAGATTAATATGTGCCATAAGAATATGGATAGAGCTCATCAAGGATTATGAATGTTCAATACAGTACCACCCTGGGAAAGCGAACAAGGTGGAAGATGGCCTAATTAGAAAGAACCCAAAGATTCTATCAATGATGAGAATTGAGAAGGATCCAATCTTCTTAGACTTGATAAAGATGGACATGGGAATCATAAAGAAGGGATAATCATAAAACCTTTCACAAATTATTTCTTAACCGCCTCTTTTGGAAAGGTTAAAGGATGCTCAAAAGGATGATGTGTGAATTCAGGAAAAACAGGAAGTTATCAAAAAGGGAAAATCCTATGATTTTAATGTTAATGAAGAAGGAATTATGCAATTTGGAAAAAGACTATGTGTTCCATCAAGTCCAGAGCTGAAGATGGAACTTTTTGATGATGCACATACTTCAGATTTCTCCATTGACCTAGGGAGCATTAAGATGTATCGAGATCTCTAAGAAAACTTTTGGTGGGATAATATGAAGAAGGAGATCACTGAATATACATCAAAGTGCCAGGTGTGCCAACAAGTGAAGGTATAGAGGCAGAAGTCTAAGGGGATGATGCAACCATTTCCCATACCAGAACGGAAATGGGAGAACATCATCATGGACTTTGTCACTGGACATCCAAGGACATCCAAATGCAATAATGAAATCCCGGTTGTTGTGGATCGTCTTACAAAGACTGCACACTTCATTGCTATTCGGGTGGATTTCTCATTGGATCAATTGGCACAGATATATATCAGGGAAGTGGTAAGTCTGTATGGAGTGCCACTATCTATTGTGTCTGACCGAGATCCATGAATCACCTCTATGTTTTGGAAGAGTCTTCAACATGCTCTAAATACTAAACTAAACTTCAGTTCGACCTATCATCCGCAAACTGATGGCCAATCCAATCAGACTATCCAAACACTTGAGGACATATTGATATCATGCTTAAGGGACTTTAAAGGGGGATGGGATCAACATCTTCCTCTAGTAGAGTTCTCTTATAATAACAGTTTCCACTCATGCATACAAATGGTACCTTATGAAGCCCTGTATGGGAAAAGGTGTAGAACACTGTCATGTTGGGATGAGGTCGCTGAACGTAACCTTAATGGACTAGAAATGGTCGAGGAAATAGTGGATAAGGTGAAAACCATTCATCAGCATATCCAGGAAGCCTAGAGTCGACAAAAGAGTTAAGCAGATAATCGTCGATGACACCTTGTGTTTAAAGTTGGAGACATGGTTTTTCTACGCATATCTCCCTGGAAGAGGGTGATGAGGTTTGTAATGAAAGGGATGTTTAGTATAAGGTACATCGGCCCCTTCGAGATTCTTGATCATGTCGGGGATGTGGCATATCAACTTGCACTTCCACCTACAATAGACAATGTATATGATGTCTTTCATGTATCCTTCTAGGATGTACATACTGGACCCTTCACATGTACTCTCTTCTGAGGTGGTTCAGTTGGAAGACGATCTTTCTTATGAGGAGGAACTAGTGATGATCGTAGATCGTAGAGAAAAAGTTCTACGAAATAAGACAATTCCCCTCGTCAAGTTGTTGTGGTGAAACGACAAGTTTGATGATGCGACTTGGGAATCAGAGGAAATGATGAAGTTGAGTTACCCACATCTGTTTTAGTGTGGGAAATGAAAATTTTGACGGTGGTATTTCTTAAGGGGGGAATATTGTAACGAACCAATGTTTCACTAATGGAAATCCCTCTTGACCTAGTTAAATGTCCCTTTATGTTAAATGTTTATACAAAATGTCAACTTCTTTGGTTTTTTGTTAATAATTGTGATCGTTACTTTTATAGCCATTGAACAGTGATCACTAGATTGGTATATATATAGGGCTTTAACAAAACCAATTTACTCAGACAAAAGAAGACATGGCCTCATCCAGTAGAATTGCTCCATATGAAGCCCATTTTTTTGAGCTCGGAAAAGAGGTGGTTTCCTTGGGCTTCGCTCTTGACCAAGCCCTAGCTGAGCTTCATCATGTCAAGCTCGAACGGGACCATTTCTGGGAAATGTGGAAGTTGATAGAGATTACCACTCGAGCGATGTTATCTGATCCACCCCAAGAGTCTGTCACCAGTACACACCTTACCCTTTGGTCTTATGCGGCTCTTTTAAGGGGTTATGTAACAAATTTCTAGTACTATGTTCATGTACATTATATAATAATGAATATACTTTCTTGTCATTATTGGTACATTGTAAATAGTTTTGAAAGTAAAAATAGTGTTTTTTAGTTATTATTTAATCGAGAATTCTATTTCATTAAATTAAGTGTTTTTTGAATTAAATAATATTTTAATAAAATATTATTATTTTTATTAAATAAATTTTATTATATATAAATTATCATATAATTTTATGAATGCAATTGTAATTTTTATTAATGTTTGAATGCCATTTTTTTGAAAACCCATGAATTTTGGATAAATGCCGGTTTTTATTTTAAAAGAGAAATTTAACATATTTATAAAATTATTTAGATAAAATAAATTTTATTTCTGGAATCAGGACATCGAAATTATCCAACGGTGAATTTTGTATAATTTTCTAAGACTGTCAAATTTTTTGGTAATAATTAAATACTTTTTAAATATAGAATGTGTTTTATGACATCATTATGACCCAATAGTGATTTAATAAAATACTATAAGCTTTATATTTGGCCAATATATGTTTTACCATTAAAATAATGTGATTTTAGGTTTGTTTGACTTATTTTACAAAGCATTAATGGACCCCTCAAGACTTATTAAACATCTTGTCTTTTTAAATTATTGTCCATGTGAGTGTGACTCACCTTCACATAAGAAACCCCATTATGTTAAGAATTTTGTACATTGTCCTTATAAAATATTTTTTTACTCTTCACTTTTCTAAAAACCATGGGCAAAAACCATGGGGTGGTTTGTTGTTTGGACTAATTTAATATAAGGGTTCCCAAACCTAAAAAATAATGAATTCCCTCACCTTTCCTATATAAACCCACCCATGCTACCACTTACTCCTCACTTAATGACTTTGGAGTTGGTCCAAACTCTTCCCTACTCTCTCTATAATCCTCCCAATGTGCCCCAAGCTCCCAATAATCCTCTCTCAAGACTCTCTCAATCCTTTGGAAGCACACTTCCATGTAAGGGTTTTTTTCTTCCTTCCTCATTTTTGACCAATTTTCATTAAGTTATTTGGCCCTTTAGATTTCAATTATATATATTGGGGTATGGTTTCTCACCTCCCTCATACTGTCCTCATTATTTTTGAATACTGGGAGAATCCTTTATCTCTCATTAAATGTATCCCATGTACACCAGTTACTATACCGAAATTCGGAAAGGAACTTCTCTCTCTTCATTTACATTCAAGAAATACTTTTGTATCATGTATCTAAATTCCATTAAAATTGTTGGGACATGTATCTATATAACCTTCTTACTGTCCATTATATGTAAATATGTTGTGGAACCCATTTCTCTCTTATAAATCATTTTTATGAATTCTTATGTCACGCCATTATGCTGCCGAAATCGCACCAATTTTCTAAGACAATGTCATTGTGTAGTGAATACCATGCCCATTTTTCCATCAAGGGTATTCATATTTATAAACATTTACTTATTGATTATGTAACACCCCAGGTTTAAAATTAAGTTTTATGTTTTTCCAATGTTTCCAAGATGTAATAAAATAAATTACTGAATTCAAATATATAATTAGGAAGCACTTTATTCATACAAATTCCAGAATACATGCTTGATACACAAAAACTAACCCATTAAACCCACTACTATTGAGAATAAAACAATTGGAAGACTACCGAGAAACACAATGATGTCGATCGAGTAGTTATCATCTCTTGGATCTGATAGAAGAAAAAACGTTATGGCAAGGATGATAGCAATAAAACTAAAAATAAGAGGAACATATAAGACCATCTCCAAAAGCAATAGCGTGAGCGTCGATGTATTTTTCTTCTGAGTGTTTGAACGACCCGTAAAACATTAGTATTTATATAGTTTTATCCGACTGTTACAAAAAAACTATCCGTTATTACTTTTAAAAATTTAAATAAAAATGATCGTTGATGTATAAATAAAATAACTGAATAAAAACATTACCAATTTAAATATTATTACTGAAATTAATATGTAATAAACAAACATTATATATATTCAATTTAATAAATAATGCTTTAATCATTAAATTTAATATATTTAGAGAGTATATTATATATATATATACATTGATTAAACGATATATATATATATATATTGATTAAACGATAAAACTAAAATGAATAAAAAATCAATAAGAATAGGGAATCGGGAATTGAGGGTTCCTATTCGCCAACCGCGAGCCGGCGCTGAGGAAGAACCGAGACCAGGGATCTTTGGCTTTGAAGAAGAAATGAGCAACTGTAAGTTTTGAATCAGAACTTTTCATGCGAGGTTCGACCACCGATTAAGATTCCGAAGGTCAGTTCTATTTCACATTTAGGGTTTTTACTTTTAGTTTTGAGGTCGAGTTTGGATCGGGGATTAAGTTTTAGCGATGGTCTGGTAGATTCCAAGGAACATGGTATGCCTTCTTCTTCATGAACCGAGGACAAGACTGAGGGGAAAGCCACATACCCCAAGTTTCGTCATCGAATTAGGTTTCTCCGACCGTGTTTCAAAGTTCAAGCTCTATCGAGGGTTCGAACGAAGAAATTACGAGTGTTCTTCAATTGTTCAAAATCGTTAAGGAATTTCGATCGTTGAAATAAAACATTGACCGCAGATGAGGTAAGATCGTGCATCAATGATGGAGTATCATTTTGTTCTGATCTGTTTGGTGTCAATTTTATCCGATTTCCAGATTCAATTTTGGTATAATATTCATCCACTTGTGTTTTCCACAAATCTGGACCCATTGATGTAACGATTTCCCTAACTTCTTTGGATTTTTCTTCAAATATAATTGTTTAGTATATCCATATTAAATAATATTGATTTGTTTATTGGATTTCTCGGTTATTTCTTTGTGTCAGTTTCCTTTTTTTATGATTCTTATAATCTATGATGGTCAATTCAGTTTCAAATTGTGTGATGTTTGGAATAGTATTTTTTTTCATTAAACCCTTTGTCTCGATTCAGAATCATTTAAGGTCCTATTTTGTGTTTTGTTTCTGACCGTCGGACATTTAAATATATATATCTGTATATCAACTTGCAGCAACTCAATCAATGCATTTAATTCATCTATAATAGTTTATATATATTATATGTATATATCAATAAATTATCCTCACAAATTGAAATAATATAATCAATTATAATATAATGTTGTTTGTATAAATAAAGGGGTGTGTAGTGAGTGTCTGGAAGGAAGTTGTAGTATGTGGTTTTTTTTATTTGG
The DNA here is from genome assembly GCA_963277665.1 of Viscum album. Taxonomy (NCBI): domain Eukaryota; kingdom Viridiplantae; phylum Streptophyta; class Magnoliopsida; order Santalales; family Viscaceae; genus Viscum; species Viscum album. The sequence continues at coordinate 153,835,880 of OY728166.1, read as the reverse complement.
TGTTGAGAGTTTGAGTGGAAAGCATATTTGGGACGGATAAGAAGTAAGAATTCTTCTACGTGTAAACCAAGTAAGGGATCTTTATATTTATTCTGTAAATTTATTTTCTTTGAAAATTATAATTGTACAAATGAAATTTATTTCATCTATGGGGTTTTTTGTCAAAATCATCATGTTTTTCACTTTCGAAATTTTGGTAGAATATAGTAAGGGAATATTTATTTTACAATAAATTCTCTTATGAGAAAATATTACAGTTTTTTTGATTTATTGTTTTGTGTAAGGGACTTATTAGCTTCAAATACCTCTCTTCTTTAATCATTAATTATAATTTTTTTATTTAATTAAATCATTCATGTTTATAAAAATTATGTTCAAATTTGGTTTAGTATAATGGGTTAAAAGACTAATTGTTTATCATAATTTTAATTTTATGGGTTTGTGTGTATGGGAGATTTTCTACACATTTAAATCCTTATAAAAATATATTATTATTCTTCTTTTTATTTTATTTCAAGGAAAATATTCTTATGTTAAATAATATGGTTTATATTTTTGTGGTTATGGGTATTTAAAAATTATTGCTACAAAGGTTTATTTAATTATTCTCTTAAACCAATATCAATATGTTTTATGTTTTGGACATATTTTGATATGCTCTAATAACCTGTTCTAAAATTTTTAGAACAATTTAATTATTCTAAGTTTATGATTCTATGTGTATAATTAAAATTTATTAGAGAAGGGACATCGTATATAAAATCAAGTGAATAATATATATATGTATATATATGCCTTCATGATTTGAAAATATTTGATTGTTCTAAATAAATTAATAGTCATGTAATAATTCACATATGAATTAATAAATTAAGAATATCCTAAAAATCAAGGTTATGGCCATATATCGATAATCGTTTATGAAACATCATACGTGCATAAGCATATATAGGAATATACATGTACTTGTGAACATTAGATAAACTCTACAAAGAAATGAATTTTAATGTAATTGGATGAACTGTTTATATACATGTTATAATTTTAAGTTGTCTTGTGCATGTTTATATTTATAATTTTACTCATGAGTGAAATGTTGATTTTTTTTATAAAATATATATATATATCATTTATAATATTCGGTGCATGCTCATTCTTATTTTATGATTTTCAATTAAAAATGTTTTAAGTCATTTAGTTATGAAAACAAATCATTGATATTTCTTTTATTATTTATCAATGGAAGATCAGGTATGTTGGTGTTCTTGTACATGCCATTAGACATGAGTTTTTGGGAATCAATACTCACAAGTTTTTTTCAATAAAAAATAACATTTATATATATATATATACCCTTATATATATATAGTGGAAGTGATTATTTAAATTCACTGACATGTTTAAAGGTAAATACTCCAGTGAGAAATACTATATATATAAGTAAAGAAAACTTAAAATGTTTTCGAAAGATACAGGCACATGTTCGTTGTAAATATAGAAGATCATTGGGAAGTGAACCCATCTTTCGCTAAGTGGGTAGGCCGAAGACAGCCTTGGACGAATTAAGTTGACTCAAAATGATGTTTTGTTTTCATGAAGTTTTCTTAATATTTTCCAAATAAAATCACTGGAATAGTTTAAAATTGTTTTCAAAGTATAATTATTTTTCAAAAGGTTTATATTATTTTATAAAGGTTTTTTTACAAATGAATTTACAATTGAAATTTTTCAAATGTATTATTGAAAGGATATTTCTATGAAAGCGATTTATCAATGGTTTTCCAAAACCCCTTACTGAGCATCTTTTGTGCTCACCCCTAGATTTGAAATGTTTTCACAGGTATCATAGGAGATTATCGTAGATTTCGTCGCTTATGGAGTTAGCGCGCGGAAGCATAGTGCAAAAATTTATTGATTTTTTTTGTTCAACTCTGATAATGTAAGGTTATGTTTAATATTCCAGAACCTAGACCGGTAAAAGATCCTCATTTCATTAAAGTGTTGTGTAATTTTTTTTATTCTCCTTCTGAAAAAAAAATCACAGCATTTTTCAAGCACTGAGTCCGGAAGTGCAGGCTCGGGGTGTTACAGATTATAATGTTTCATGTATGAATTCCTCATTCCTTTATCGTGGAATAAATGATTATGTTTTATGAATCCATGTTTTATGATCCATATGGCACACTTATGCATGAAATTAAATGTTTAAGAAGGGTGCTCCCTTATAGCGCTCAAATGCATTGGGTAAAGTATAGTATCATGATACATCATGTCCAATGAGTGTAGACTCATGCTAATTCAAGTGCAACGGAGGTTTACTCATGCTTCAAGTGTAATAACGATTTTCTCATTCTCCATGTGCAATGAGCCTTGCTCATGCTAATTCCATGTTAAGTGTTGTTGCCACATTTCCATGTTATGATTATCATGATTTATCATGCCTTTATGTTCATGTTTCTCTTGTGATCTATTGATATGCCTATTGTCTATCATGTATTGTACTTCTCATGTATTCAATTTTTATTCCCTTACTGGGCTTTATAGCTCACCCTTTTATTATGCATGTCTTCAGGTTATCCCATGCAATGCTAATTACGAGGTAATGTAGTTGTCATGTAAAGGATGTTTTCAATAAAGATTTTGTATTTCATGTTTTAAGTTGTTATGTAATGATCCTAAGCCCCAAAGACACTATACCTCTCGATCTTCCATGTTGTATCATGTGAATAGTTTATGTAATAAATCATGTTTATGTTTGTAGTAAAACCAGGGTTGTTATACTTGGGGCATGTGACTAGCACTGAAGGCGTATTCCCTAAACTAGGAAGGCATTACCTTTATAACCTATAAACACATCTAACCAATCACAAAACAAGATACAAACTCAAGTAAACTGAATAGTAAACAGAGTGAGTACAATAAGTAAAAGGGGCCTGAATACAATACCAATAAGAATGCTCAAGGAAAAATGGAAAGTACAAAACAGATGATATGTGAAAAGCAGATCATGGATCATCCACCACGAATCCTACTTGAAGTGTAGGTACATCTCATGAATGACCATCTCTGTGGTTCGCCTCATCTAACGTCCACCTATGATCGACTTCTAGTCCTGGTATTCTCATCCTCAGTCAGCAATCTCTATCATATACACTAAACACAAAAAAGGTACGGGCATAGCCCATGTAGGGGTGAGTATAACGATACTCAATAGAGACCCTGAGACCCTCATGGTCTCTCAAAATCCACAAAGGAAATACCACAAAGCATGAAGTCAACTGTCAACCCTACTTATGTTTATGCACGTACATATACCTATGTTATCAAGTATACCCATCTCAATCATGAGGAAACACAAGGTCCAACCCAAGTTCTCAAAGATCAATCGTTCCATAAAGGAAGTAATACCATGAAGGTAAGTACCAAACTGATAAGCCACATAGAAGAATCCCACAAAGTTATTACCATGAAAAAATGTACCACAAGGTATAAGCTCAAATCAGATGAGGTATAACTTAGTTACAATAGTAGAGATGATTAGATGTCACTACTAATTCAGATTACTCTATTAAAAAGTAGATCCACGAAGGATCCCTATGTGCTGACCCACATAGTATCACTTGGTGCTAACCCACACAAGATCACTCGGTGCTGACCCGCACAATATTTCTAGGTGATGACCCACATAGAATCACTAGGGTAGTCCCGCATGGAATCCTATAGTGGTTCCATGTGGGACACTCAATCATAGACCCATGAAGGATCTCTTTCTCAAGTCACAGCCAGCTACTGGGTTCCCACAATAAGCTTTCCATTTTCCAGGAGGGTCCTCACTTCAAGTCACTATTAGATACTTCAACTACAACAATGTCCCATTAAGAAGTATCACAACGGATCACCACACCATATGGTTCTCAACGCAATAGACAACACGTCAATCGGATGCCCTGTCTATAAGTTATTAGCCTTTTAGTCTCGAGGGCCCGATTAGATTCATGCTCGATCCAACCTGACCATACTCCAACATTATTCAAAACTCTAGTGGGGTATACACAAAGGGATAGTCTCGCTTTATGGTTTCTAGCACCACTGGCGGTTTATCAAAAGAATCTATGATGCCAAAGTTATGGCCAAAAGAATGTAAATGGGTCGTAGTGGGTCAGGGTCCGGTTCGACCCTACCCAGCCTTGACCGACCCTGTTTGGGTCAAACAGCCATCCCACTATGTTCGGCTCGACCCGTGGTGTATCTCAGCCCACTGGGAAGTCTGGCCTACTGGGTCGGTCCCGACCCGCGCTGGGCTGCCAGTCCTGGTGGCGTGAGGCGGCGCAGTAGTCACGGGCGTCATGGACACTGTGGCCGCAGGGCAGCGCGCTAGGGCTGAGGGTGGCGCAGAGGGGATGCAGGTGGCGTGGCAGGGCTGCGGGGCAGCAGCAGCCACGGGGCATTGCTGATGCACCATCGCCTTGGTCACAGCTGGTGATGTGCCGACCGCCGCATTCGTTCATCGTTGTGGCACAAAGTCGCATTCTTCCATCGCAAAGGATAATCCATTCAAGAAGAACGACGGAGGGGTCGGGCCATGTTTATTAGGCCTACACCGTCCACATTAGAGATGTAGAAAGCGACTCAACAAGAACTTGAATGAATAACGTCAAACCCTATCCCCCACAATGATTATTCCAAAACCCAAAAAAGAAATCATCCACAGATCAACTAGTTTGGGTGTTGATCCAAGTTCTTTGTTTTATAAGGGAAGAACGTGGGAACATATAATCATACACAATTAAACCCCTACCATGTTGGTTCGGTTGGACATTGTTCGTGGTTGAGATGGATTGGTGTTTGTCGATCCCGAAACGAGTCTCCTCCAATGATGTCAGTGAGGAGAGGAAAAAGATGAAGTTGGTGATGATGGCGTTTCCATAAACGTCGGTTCATTCATCATTGGATATCCTTTGATAGATTTTGGAGAAATATTCATCGAAGGAGAAGAGTTCTTCATTGGCGTTCTTCATTGGAGAAGCTCTTCCACAAGTTCTCCCCACTCCTTTGCCAACCCAAAAATCGTCTCTCAAAATATGAGGTGAAGGTCTCCTTTTGTGAATATCGGCGTTGCAAGTTCAACAGTGCCCTCAGATTTTAATTCCAAGCACCGATTCAAAATTTAAAAAAACCCACTCGTACGTTAACTGAATGCACACGAAAAAATGTTTAGAAATTTATTCCGGGCACACCAAGCCTCAGAATCACGCGCTGACAGTTTTTGCGGAATCATAAAATTCCCATATATTTAAAAAACATACATCGAATTTCTAGGTCTTTACAAGAATTACATGCTATCTTTGACTATACTGAAGGTATAATGATAACACCGGTTAATATTATTATATTTAATAAATAATATTTGCATTATTGGTTTATATATTATTATTAATTATGTTAATAATTATTAATTCATACATTAATAATAATTTTTAGTATTTAATTGTATATTGTTGACCAATAATATATGATATAATTACTAATTAGTATAATATTATGTATTAATATGTTACTAATAATTAAAGTATCAATTATTTTATATATAATAGTATATATTCATTAATATATTAATTATATGTTAACAATTATAAAAAATAAAAAACAATTTTAATTAATAATTAACAATAAAAAATTAATATTATATGTTTTAAATAGTATTAAATAATATATTTATGAATAAATTATTAATTAATACAGAAATTTATTTTACTATGGATAACTTATATTCTCAAAAATACTAATTACCTATTTATGTAATAGTTTTAAATTCTTTGTACGATATCTAATATATCTAAATAAATCCTGTAATATTTAGTTGTTGTTTTTATAGTTATTATTATTATTATTATTAATTCCGGTAATATTGAGTTTTTATATCGTTATTATTATTTCTATTAAATTATAATTATAATTATTAAGAAGTTGAACATGTTTCATTTATTTTGAAATTAAAATGATGGAGGCAGAAGAATGGTGGGGTTGGGCAGTTCCTTGTTCTTAGGATCATCTTCATCATTCGAAGGGGACATTCCCATCTTCTTCGCTAATGCCACGGGTTGGGGAAGCGAAGCATCATGGAAATGAAAACAAACAAACAAACAAGGAAAAATGGATAACATAGAAAATTTACGTGGTTTGGCAATGGTGTTTCCTACGTCCACAGAAGAAGAGCGGGGCCTTTCTATTACTTCCTCTCCAAATAAATTTGTCAGAGGATACAAATTGTTACATTAAGTTTATCAGGTAAGAAAATTCATGGGATCTTAATTCTATTATAAAGATATATTAATCGACACATTCAATGGTTTGTTTGGGGTTGTTCATCAACCCATGAAGAATCTCCCTCTGCAGTCTGCTTCTACAGTAGGTTCCTCTTAGGTTGGCTGCAAACAATGGACGAAGCTGCTGCTCTTGGATTGTTGTCATCCAAGGAAGTTGCAGGAAACTTTTTTGTTTCCTTTCTGTTGATTTCTCTAAAAAATGGGAGTGTCCCCCACAATTCTCCCCCTCATGACAAAAAGGTGGTATAAGCTAGACCTACAGTCTCCTAGCAGCATCCAAAATCTCTTTTAGTAGAACTTTAATCATCATGTCTACATCATTTTCATTGGTATGCATTTTTTCAACTTTCAACAGTCTTTCTTCCAACACATTACAGATCCAGTGATATCGCATGTTTAGATGTTTGGATCTGGAATGAAATTCTGGGTTCTTGTTGAGATGAATAGAACTCTAACTATCACAACATAGAATATTATTCTCCTTATTCTTTACCAACTCCTATGAAAATGTTTACATACACATCATCTCATTACAGCCCTCAGTGATCGCGATATATTCTTATTCTGTAGTGGATAATTCCACACACTTGTGAAGGGGTGATTTCTATATGACTTCTCCCATACCAATGATATCAGGTACCCAGATATGGATTTTCTCGTGCCTATATCTCCAGCCATATCTGCATTTGTGTATCCTTCTAAAACAAGTTTCTCACATCTAAAACATAAAAAATGACTACATGTATCTCTGAGATACCACAGTATCTATTTTACCACTGTCCTATGATCCTTTCCTAGATATACTAATAATATTCTCACAATTCCTACAACATGAGAAATGTCTAGTCTAGTGCACACTATAGTACACACAAGACTTCCAACTACTGACTAATAAGTAATTTTTTCCATTTCTACTCTATCCATTGGAGTTGATGGACATAGACCAATCGTAATCCTGAAATGACTCGCAATTGGATTTATAACTAGTTTCAACATTCTAATATTGAATATCTAAAGAACCTTCGCAATTTACCGCTCCTAATATAGTCAAATATTATGATTCCCCATATCATGATTAAGCAGCATACCAAGAATCTTAGTAACATCTCCCAGCTCCTTCATTTCAAATGACCTATTCAACTCCTTATTCAAACTATAAATCATGGTTATATCTCTACCAATTATCATAATATCATCAACATAAAAAAATATAACAATGAAATCACCATCAGAAAATTGCATGATAAAAACACAATGAATATCAATTGTCCTCCTATAATGAATTTTCATCCATGAATGAGTCAAATTCCCTATACCATTGCATCGATGCCTATTTTATACCACAAAAACATTTATTAATATTATATATATATGGTTTTAATTTCCTTTCACCCGAAATCCCCTTGGATTTTCCATGTATATCTCCTCATCAAGATCACCATGTATGAACGTTGTATTTACATCGAGATGTTGAACTACCACATTCAAACTAGCCACCAATCCAAGAACAAATTCAATAGAATACATTTTAATAAACAAGAGAAAAACTTTCCTCAATGTCATCACCATTATTGTGACCAAATCCCTTCCTAACCATTTTGGATCTATATATCGGTTCTAATCATCCATATTATCCTTTTATATTATACACCCAAATGTTCTTGGGTGCCATATTTCCGTATGGTAACTCGACCAAACCAAATGTGTGGTTCTTGTTCAAGGATATCATCTCCTCTTGCATGGACTTCTTCCATTCCATATTCTACTGACTCCTGATCACATCATCATAAATTTTTGGTTATCCCCTATCAGTGAGCATCACATACTCATGTGTGATTATATTCAACTCGGTTGTCATTCTATGGTGTATTTTCTCAACTATGATTCAGGTGGAATCTATTCTGGAATTTCATATGATGAAGAAATATCGATAGATAGAGACATATTACATTGTAATGATTTATCATTAGTGTCATGTATCCCTTTCGTGCTAGTTGGTGCTGATGTTGTTGAGACTCGTTCTAGAATGACTAGAATTTCATCCTAATGCAACGTTTTATCATTATCTAGATTTTCAAAATCATAAATCATCGAATCCTCATGAAACATTACATCACTACTTCTGATGATCCTCCTACTAATAGGATCCTAGAGTCATTATCCAAATTCATCTTGAGAATATCCCAAAAAGATACACTACCTTCCTTTTCCATCCACCTTCGCCCACTCATCATTCGTGATGTGAACAAATTCCCTACAACCAAATACTCAAGTGTTTATAAGAAACATATTTACCTATCCAAAAACAATATGGAACATCGTAATTTAGTGTAACTAATAGAGAACGGTTTATAATATCAGATGAGGTCATCATTGTCTCCCCCCTAGATGGTGTTTGGTAGCATTTAATTTGAGAGCAAACATTTGATTCTATCGCAAATTTTTTATGTTCATCCTCTCTGTAAGACCGTTATGCTGAGGCATATTTGGTACTAATTTTTCCTATGTGAGGCGGAAACTCCTACAGTAATCCTGAAATGTACCACGATACTCTCCTCTATTATCTGCCTGCACACACTTTAACCACCTAACTATTTCCCTTTCTAACTTCACAATATACTGCATTAAAACACCCTACACAGGATCATTAGTTTCCAAAGAAAAGGGCCAGACCTTTCTGGAATGACCATCTATGGGGGTAACAAAATAAATAGAACCTTCCATCATCATAGAGCTCATCATGTAGACATGATTATGAATCAAATATGAATCATTTGATTTTCTTGATGGTATATAACCACTAAATAATACTCTGTGTTGTTTTCCCGTGAGAAATCAACCCAAGTATCTAGATGTGTAACTTTTATTCTTGTAAAGAGATCCTTCTTGGAGATCATTTTAATTCATATCTTACAAATGGGAACCCACCTCCTTTTCCAAGATCCTACAGGAACATATTTACCAGCTTCATTGAATTCTCCTCGACATGGTCTATCATATATGAGATAAACTGAAATATATTTCTTTCCTTTATAAATTACAAGGTTACATTTGGTAAGCTTCCCTTTCCCATCACTAATGGGACTTCCATATCCCTCATCAAAAAGCATTCCAGTATATATCATATTAAGGAATTATATCCGGAACATGCCTCACATCCTTCAATAAGAACATGTATCCTACATTTGTTTCCAAAAAATATTGACAAAACCAGTTATTTTGGATGCAGAATTATTTCTCACATTCACATGCCTAAAACTCCCTAAACGGTAAAATGAGAATAAATCACTTATAGTTGTGACATGGTAGTAACAACTGGAATCAATCACCCATGTCAATTCTTTTCTGGAAAGACTAACCTGATTGTCTTCTTGATGAATTGCAATATCTTCGTTAACAACCGAAACATCATTATTTATGGTATTACCATCATGATTACTTTACTCTTCTATCAACTATCTACACTACTGGATGAAGTGTTCATGATTTCCACACTTGTGGATCTTCATGTCATATATTGACCGAGATTTTGATCACTTCCTCCTTTGATAAATTTGGTCCCATGGTTCTTTTCCTTTGCTTCTTACCTTCTATTTCTTCTTCCCATGACTTTCAGGGAAAAGATTCATTGATTTAAGTTCCTTCTCTTCATCTTTTCTTATAGAATATTTATTTATAATTTTTTATTTCTCCATCTCCATGGTAAGAGTTCCATTTATAGTTGAATTACTGACCAACACAACTAATGTGTACCACGTTTTTGGTAAATAGATCAACATTAATAGTGCGTGAAACTCATCATCAGTCATCATTTTCATGGAATTCAAATGATCACCAGTACCTTGGAGCTCCCTCATGTGCTCTGACTCATTGGTCCAAACATTGTATTTTATGTTTACAAGACGCAAAATTATGTTTTCTTTGTTCACCACAGTTTTCCTCACATACATCTTTTCTCAGTATCACCAAATAACATAGGTATCATGTTTATTGAATTTTTTTTGGAAAATGACATTTTTGATACACTATCTGATTTGGGTAGTGCACTTGTAATTGAGTATGACCCACTCAACATCAACTGGTGGGATTTTGATTGATGTTTTCTCATCCGGTTCATTTCTTTTGGATGATTCCTCCACTTTCACTACAACTGTCTTTGTGGTTTCCACTACATGCTTCCCAAAATATTTAATATTCAAAAAATCCCCCATTTTTGGTTTCTAGATGGAACAATTAAATTTTTTACTATTAATCATGTTACAAATATTTTATTCCATTTATAGAGTGAGAATTTTGAAAAAAAATAACTATATGTATGTGTCCGAAATTGCCTAAATACTCGGAATCGACTCCTAGATCACAGAAAAATGACTCCAATTGGTCGAGATATGACTAAAACATTTTCAAAGGTCTGAATTGACTACTGACATGGCGCTGATACGGATTAGAAGAACCGTCACTGAAAAACATGATGGAATGTCAAATGAGGAATGAATAGTGTCGTCTTCTCCGGTACGGGGTACTGTAGCACTCGTGGTTTCATCAAATTTTTACCAAGAAAGTATTCCTCATTTCAGATCCCTTTTTTACATTTCTAGCGTCATTAGAATCGTCTCACTATGCTCATCATAGATCTGGAGTCAAAAAATTTCCAAGAATCTTTAGTTTTTCAGTTTCTAGAAAACGTTGCTTCCAATTCACCATTTTGTACCTAAACCCTCTGATACCACTTTTTTGGGGCTTAAGTGCATTTTGGATATGAGAAAGAAAAAAAACAAGGAAAAATAGAGAACATGGGGACTTTAGGTTATTTAGAAATGGTGTTACCTATGTCTATGGGAGTATAGTGGAGATTTTATATTACTTTCTCACTAGATGAATTCTTCAGAGGATAGACAGTGTTACAACGAGTTTTTCATATTACAAAATGCATGGAATATTAATCCCATTTTAAACATAGAGTAATCAACATAATCAATGGTTGGTTTGGGGATGTTCATCAACGCTTGAAAAAAATTTCTCTGCTTACTGATTCAACGGTAGGTGCTGCCTCGGTTTGCTACCTAACCATGGATGAAGCTGTTTCACTTGGGTTGTTTCCATCCAAGTAAATTTCAGACAGCTTTTGGTTTACTGTATTTTTATTTCTCTAATAAAAGGGAGTGGCCCCCACATAAACATCTGGGAGTGCATAACCATGATTTTAGTGTGCACCACCCCTTCCATCCTTTATATTTTTCTTCTTCCCTTGTGTCGGATTTACATAGCAAGTCTCCGCGAACTTGAGGCATCACTGGTAGAAAAGGCAAAAAAATTGGTAGATTGCGTGGGACGAATATCTCAAAATTAGGTCCTTCCAAGAATAGATGCATTTGAATGATAAATATGTTTCTTTCTTTGATATAATATTGTTTTTTTGTGAAAGAATAGATACAATTAAATGATAAATATGTTTCTTTTATCACCAAAATATCAAATTTTAATTGGAATTAAATCATCAACATCATAAATGGGATTTATGTTTTATAATTAATGTTAAGTGGGTAAATACCAGAAAATATTATGTTACTAATAATGTTTGTTTACTTATTTGGTGCTGAAAGTCCATAAAAATGACATCAACATAGTTGAAATCATCTGAATAACATGAAATTTATTTATTTTTCTTTATTAGGGACAACACAAAACAACACTCTTCATGATCAGGTGTTGTGATGGAGTTTATAAAGAAAAGTACATGATGATTGAGAAATTGAGATTATGTGATGCTGATTTGACAACATGATGCTTTTGAATTCAAAATCGGATACACAAAACCCTAATGCGAATGTAGGTAATGAAATTAAATGTAGTAAAAATAAAGTGAACAAATTTTAATTGAATTTTCTTCTTTTCAATGGACTATGTATAACATGAATCCTCATGATCAAGGTTTGCAATGAAATTTATAAAGAAAGGGTACTAAAATTTTGAGGAATCAGGATTAGGTTATACCACATTTAACAATATGATACCCTTGATGTTAATATTAGGAACATAAAATAATTTACTATAAATTTATTACAATATATATATAAAAATATATACATTTACAATATATTCAATAATTTATGAATTTAGAATATATATGTGTGTGTCTGAAAATTTATACTCATAATATATATTAGAGTATATCCCTATTTATATAGAATATATATATATATATATAATATTCAGAACAAATTTATAGAACTAGTAAATATATATATATAATCAATTCATGAACTTTTAAATTTAATTTCAGTCAAGCATATTATAATTTCATTAGTAAAATAAAGTCTGAAAATATATAGATAAAATACTATGCCAAAAAGGAGTGAAATGATGTTATGGGTACACTGCAATTTCAACCACTTTCTTTGAAAATTTCATAGCCTATAACCAATATATTCCAATTTTTCAAGCATTAACCAGAAGAAGAAATGGTATAAAAGGACACCTCCAACATATATTCATTTTCTTCTCTATCACATTTGACAACAAGAATTAATGAGTGAAATGAAAATAAAATAGCTCAATCTATAGTAGGTCTAACAATGTTTATTATAACTCACCATTTCATCAAAGACCTAAAAACTATAAATTAGTTGTATAGGGGGAGAATAGATATTTCACTTACAAAATTCATTAAAATGTTTCATTTTGGAATTTAATCAACATCAACATCATGGAAATGTATACTTTTTTCTCTATAACTAGCTTGAGGGAATGTCCCCCTCATGTTAGATCCCAAGGTAAAATTATTACATCCTAAGGTGAAAGTGTTCTTATAAAATGATAAATATTATGATTGAAAAGTTAATTAATACATATAAACACATGGCGTATGGGGAAAAATATTAATGGTCACAAGTACCAATAATCTATATCCTGACTAATTCCAAGCTAGAATAATTTCTTGAATAAAGAATAAATGTATCAATACAAAAAAATTTAAATATTTATTAATCGTTACATGTACTAATATGAACCATCTTGACTCATTCGAAATTTACTTCATTATGTTAAGAAATAATAAATGTATCAATATAAATATTTAACATATTTATTGTAAAAAATGATAAGAATGAAGACATGACCATTAATATTAAAAATTAGTGACATTATCTTCAATGCATTTATGATTTAAATGTATTTTTGACATTAATGTAAGATCAAATAGATAATTAATGAAAAAAATTCTGAATATAAAGATTCATCTATATGAAATAATTGGATAAAATTGATGATAAGTAATGTAAAAATATGAATCTTCGGAAATAAAAAATTCAAACTCAAATAAATTAATATGAATAGGAAAATAAATGAGTGGAAATAAAAGAAAATAATTATAAATTCATCCTTTTACCTACCTCAACCGATAGAGTTTATGGCACATGATCATCAATATTTTATGTTTTACAAAATATATAATTGTATAATATAGATGTATTTTAAAGAATGTATAATTTCAAGAATATATCACAAACATAAATATATAAGTACAAAATGTCAACATCTTAGAATGATATATATATATATTTTTCCAAAATATATAATCCCAAAATGTATAGATATAAAAATGTCTAAAAATTTATAATTTCTTAATGTATATATCAGAAATATATATATATATCATAAATAAATATGTGCATCAGAAATGTATATATGTATCTGGAATTTATAATCAAAGAATGTGTTTATGTATATAAATAAATTATAGAACATAGATAATCAAAACGAAACATCAAAATAAAAAACCAATATTGGATTTTCCAATCAAATTAAAGAAAATCCATAAATGAAAATTATAAATAATGATTGGTTAATGGGGATCATAATTCATATGAAGAATTGTATGTTGAATACATAAATTGTAATGGCCCACCCCTTCTCCTCATTGTCCTGAGAATGAGGTGAGGCTTTACTAGTCCATAAGACACATCCCTAATATGCCAAAGTCTAACAATAAATTTAAAACTGTTTCAATACATTTGGTCGATGATTTACCATTTAGTAAAAAAATAATTAATCTAATAAAACAAAACCGAAAAAATCAATTTTGATTCATGATAAAAAGAATGACCACTCAACCAATTATTTTATATCAAACACACAAAAGTGTACTGCAACAGAAGAAAAACTAACATCAATGTAAACAATAGAAGATTAATAATAAATTCCAAGACAACCATGAGACTCCATTCTCCACAAGATCCATTCTATGACATTATAAAATAGTCCAAGTATCATGAAGTAGTTCTAAACGTGTGATACTTTACCCTTTTCTATGTCCCGGTTGATGACATCGTCAAAATCACTAAAGTTCCAATGTAGGGTTGAGTAATAAATCATAGTAGGTTTCCCCCCATGACTTCATTACTCACTCAACTATGATAGAAAAGTTGGAAACATTTATATAAAAAAATTTACATTAAATAATTACAAAAAAAGTTTATAATAAAATATAAACAACTTCTAAAAAATTTTATAACGAAATATAAACAAGTGTCATGTCATCCAATTTTCCATAAAAATATAATTTTCATGAAAAAAACAACAAATGATTTGAATCCTTTTCTCATCATCGATTTTAGCATAATCATTCCATTCCACCTATCTACACATCACACTATGCCTGTAACCTAGACCTCCCTATACTCACTAGTGGTGAGTCATCCACGCACTTAGTTGTCACCTAGTGAACCATTTTTCTAGGGGAGATCCATAACCCATATCTTTCCCACTAATTCTGGGGGATACTACTTACCCATATCCATCTCGAATGCATATGAACACACAAAACAATTATTCCAAAACAACCATTTCATCCTTTTCAATAAACCTGTTCTTTTATTGAAAATCATTAAACAAAATGATTCAAGTAAACCATCCCCAATTCATTTAAATAAAATCAAAACATTTATTTAATTTTTTATTAATTCCATTACCATAATTCCAGAAAAATCCTCAATTTAAAATAAACATTTTAAAACCAATGAAGGTACTTTTGGTTGAAAACCCAATTCCCATGTTTCCACAAACTATCACTCAATAGGATTTCAAAAATTATTTCATCACAAAGTAACAATAAATTTCACAAAAAATAATTAATTTTAAATCATTACAATTCCATTAAGAAATAGTATTTTAGATTAAAGCCACCTACCTCAAATGTTTTGGTGAAAATGGTAAATAGACGAAGAACGCGAACAAAACCGAGCTGAATCTCCATGATCCTTGCTTAAATATATTCCCCAATAGTCATCAAGATGAAATCCAATCATATTTTTCATTCATAACATAATTTATACCCACAATGGGTTTATATTTTAGAAATTGATAAAAGGGGTGATGTAGATGTAAGAAAAACATCAAGAACGATGAAGAACTAACACTTACCATAAGGAATAAGCTTCTAATCATGATGTTAAGCCTGGAGATCACCTTTGCATCAATATAATAACATTCCCTGACCTTTAGGGAATACAAATAAGGATTTAGGGTCCCATAGAAGGGAAAAAGATACACTTAATGGAAAAAAACATTAGATCCACTTTTTAAGGAGGTGGGTTTGACCTACAAAGGGTTTAGTGGAACAATTAAACAATTTATCCACTAACCATGCATTAGCCACTACCGTAAAGATTAAACTTCACAAAATCTTCTAAAATAGTCTCCATAACCATGAAAAATCAGTTTCGACGCCACTGCCATAAAATACCCAAGCCATTTTGAAGAGAATAGTTTCTCCTAAGCTATCACATGGTTTGGAAAAATCAGGTGCCTTCCCTTTAGTGCCCAAAACACACTTCATGTTCTCCAAAATATTCAAAAATTTATCCATATAATTTATATACATAAAATCATAAATAAATTATTACTTAATAGAAACTGGGGGTGATACATTCTCCCCACTATTTCACTTTCCTTCCCATGAAAGTAGAAAACCATCGGTGTATTAAAAGCATTCCAACCATAGCTCTTTCATATCATTCTTGTGCTCCCAAGTCTATTCTTGAACATGACCATGTCTACAAAAAACCCATAGTAGACTGATACTATTTCCAAAAAATACTTTATCATTCTTATCCACAATATGAACAGGGTTATGTACCCAAAAAATCATTCGTCTACAAGTTAACATGATCTCATTTGACACATGGCCAGGATTAGGTTGATACTTTTTTAAATATGATACATGGAACACATAATGCATCACATTGAACCATAGTGGAAATTCCAACTAATATTCCACATGTCCAACCCATTCCAACATATCTAAATGGTCATTTTATCTAGGATAAAAATTCCCTACTTCCCAAACTGTTGATGACCAAGCCATGGAGAAATACTTAAGAACACATGATCGCTCACCATGAACGAAAACGGCTGTCAATGATGATCCACATATGATTTCTAATGACTCTGATCATTATACATTAATTTCCCGGTCAACTAATTCTTATTAGTTGTTTCTTGTACAAGGCTTAACCCAAATAATGAAGTATCACCTGTTCCCACCCAACACAGTAGAGAATAAAAAGGATTCCCATACAATGATTCAAAAAAAACCATATGTATCGAGGCCTAAAAACTGTTATTATATGAGGACTCCACTAAGGGTATGTTCTCTTCCCATGAGCCACCAAACCCTTTACACAAGCCCACAATATGTCTTCCAATGTTTTTATAAGTATTTCTATTTCACCATCCTTATGAGGATGATATGCCACACTCACAATCAATTGATTTCCAAGAGATTTCTATATGTATTCTAATAAATAATATTTGAACATTGGATCATTGTTTGACACTATCGAAACTGGTATGTATCATTAATACTTCTTGGATATAGATTTTGGACAGATCCTACACTGTATTTGATTCATGAATAGGGATGAAATAAGCTGACTTGGTGAACCGATCCACCATCACCCATATAGAATCATGTTTCTGAACTATTTTTGGGAGACCGATTACAAAATCCATCATTATTTGTTACCATTTACACAAAGGGATATGTAAGGACTGTAACATACCTACTAGTGTCTAATTCTCTATCTTAACTTTCTGAAAAGTTGAACACTTTGAAACAAACTCATCCTCCTTTAATTTCATAAAAATCTGTCAAAACATATATTTTAAGACCGTATACATGTTTTTTATTCCTAGATGAACAACACATCTTTAATGCTATTAAGCATGCAATATTTATTATTATAAATCCATAGGTACAACCACCAAATTTTTAAACTACAACACAAAACTCCCAAAAATTTCCAGCCCTC
Organism: Viscum album; assembly: GCA_963277665.1. Classification (NCBI taxonomy): domain Eukaryota; kingdom Viridiplantae; phylum Streptophyta; class Magnoliopsida; order Santalales; family Viscaceae; genus Viscum; species Viscum album. The sequence continues at coordinate 153,818,245 of OY728166.1, read as the reverse complement.
AATGGTCTCCCCACCATTGAGTTTTGAACTCATAACTTGGAATTTGGAATTGGATGTTTGTGCCTCTCTTATCGTCTTTACAAAAACAGGAACTACCTCAACTGAGAAAAAACTATAAAATTTCCTCGTTTTTCACATTCCACATGTATTTCAGCTATGACTGACATTAATTGCCACTTGTCTGAAGATTATTTTTCCAAAAAAGCATATGACATTCAGATTAATGCATTAATCACCATATTTACTTTTCATAGTGTATACATCAAGTCAAAGTCAAACATCTAGAGATAGTCCATCCATATATGTTTCCTTAGAATCCAATATCATTGAGATAAAATATTTTTCAATCTCTTATGATCGGTAAAAAATATAAATTTATCACTAAAGAGACAATGACACCAATTATTCAAGTCATGGAACACTACAGATAAATCCATATCATGTGTTGGTTAATTATTCTCATGAACTCTCTATTTCCTTGAGCCATAATACACAACATTGTCTCCTTGCATGAGATCGCACCCCAAACCAAATCCAAAATCATCAAAAAACACTACGTACCCCTGTCTTGATTCTGTTAATATCGAGATAAGTTCTATTTATGGAGAAAGTTTATCTCTTTAAAAGATTTCTGGCATTGTCAGTCAATTTAAATGGAACAATTTTCTTTTTAAAGGTTGTAATAGGTGATGGTAGTCATGAGAAGTAATGAATAAATCATCAATAATAACCAACAATTCCATGAAATCAGTGTATCCCAAAGACATTATGTGGTGGTAGTGAAGAGATAACATGTTCCATCTTCTCTCGATCAACATAAACAACTTTTTATGAAATTTCTTGGCCATGAAAGAATACCCATTGTATCCAAAAATCACACATTGATAATTTGGAATAGAACCAATGGTCTCCCAATATTCATAACACTGTCTCCAAATTTTTCACATGCACAAACCTTGTCATTGAATTCACCAATATTTCATACATAAAAACCAAAAAAAAATCTTGATTTCTCAAAAATATATTATTCATCAATTCCATAAAAACTGAAGGTGAATTTTTAAGAATGAAAGAAATTACCACATATTCATAATGTCCATATCTTCTATTAAATGTTTTTTATAGAATACTCTCCTTATGAACTCGCAATTGGGGATATCCTGATCACCAGTCAATTTCAGAGAACTAACGATCTCCCCTCAATGGATCAAACAGATCCTAAATGTGTGGAAGTGGAAATTTTTTCCTTATCATAACATGGTTATGCTTTTGATAACTGACACAAATCCTTAATGTTCCATATGATTTTTTAAAAAACAAGATGGATGATTCCTACAGAGGCATTATTGGATGGATGAAACCATTTATTTCCATCTCTTCCAACTAAACATTCATCTCCCTTAATTCTTTTGGTTCCATCCTATAAGATGAAAGGGAAATTGGATATGTCCTAGCAGGAGATCAATTAGAAACTACACATACCTAATAGGAGGTAACCCATACAAGTTCTTGGAAAAAAAATGGTAATTGATCTGTGATAGGTAGAAATATGTGATCCTCGCTCTCTTCCATCAATTCCAATGTCAGCGCTGTCAACTGGTAAGATATAATTCCCACATTTGGTGCCAGAAATATCATTGTGCCAATCTTTACAACCCTATTTCTATTAAGTAGAAACTAAATTTCATCCTCATTTGTGAACCTAACTATTATTATATTACAATCAATGTGATCTTTGAATAATGTCAACCAATCAATACCCAAGATTATATCGCATAAATCCATCTCTAATACCAAGAAATTCCATTTTTCATAGTTCCGTCAACAATAAAGAAAAAGTTATACATAGAAACCCTCAACATTCTCTTTGACCCAGTGGAGTTTGAATTTTTATCACAGAAGGAATCATACCATGTTTTAAAGTTAAAAATTTCCATCATGAGATGCCCCGAAGGAATGAGATGTAACTATATCAAACATCACTTTTATAAGGGTATAATTCAAAATAATCATAACTCTCACCATATATGGTCTAACATGATCTTCTACAATCATATGTTCAGCTCCATGTAATTTCTTCATCATTGCACTTTTCTCCTTGTTTACTTTTTTAGATTTCTACTTTTTAGGATTCATGGTGTTCCTAGAATCATCATGGCTAGCTCTATTATACTTATGAGATTGATTATTCTATCCTCACCCCATAAAATCAAATGCTAATTGAAACACCTGAAAAGTTTTCCCGAGCACCTAACCTTGGAGCATTACAACAATAATGCTAAATATGCCACATCTGGTTGCATTTTTGGCATGCTTCAGGTGGTCTTGTACATTATCGCTACATATGGTCCAAAAAACCACATTGAAATCATCTAGGATGGATATTTGGTTTTGGAAGAAGATTCAATGATTCGTCAATTTTATTCTGATTCCTATTTACAGCTTGGATGTATGTGTACCTTATCTTATTTCCACCATTATTAGAGTTACCACCATTTACAATAGGTACCATGATACTCCCTCTTCCCATTTCTCCAAATATGAATCATTCAGCCACTGCCTCTCCATTTACAATCTCTATATAATCTGTAATATATAGAAACAAAATCTTTAAGCAAACATTCTATATTAAGCTTTATTCAAATATAACTGCCATCATGGATGCACTAGTATCAACCTCACGTGAAATGCACTGTAAATTCATGAATTTATCTGCATACTCGGTGATGAATAGATTTTCCTTCCTCAGTCTGAATAAGTCTGTTATTCTTTGAATCATGAATGTGTTAGTATAGAATTTTTTGTTTGAAATGTCCTCCAAATCATCCCAACCAAGGCCTAGATCCTCTTTATCCTGCACCACTAGATCCCACCACTAGATTGAAAAATACTCTAAAATATACATCACCATATTAACTTTTATATCTGCTAGTGTACTGATGAAATCAAAGATACAATTCATTCTATTTTGCCACACATATACACTTTCTAGTTTAGAATATTTCCAAAAGATTATTGGATTCTATTTATGAAATTAGGAGAAATTATCCACTTGTCTTGGAACATCCATCTACTTCCCTATATTTACATCATGAAATTCTTGTAAGATGCTTGAATTCCGCTCTTGGTTCACCTATGGCTCAGGTGAAACCACATTCTATACATCTTCATTCAGTTGGTTTTGATGAGACCTATTAGGTTCCATTTTCTAAACAAACCCCAAACCCCATCAATCTCACTAATTAGAAAATGAAGTCTCATCTTTTGAAATTGTAAAACATCAACTATCACAATAATTGTTTCCAAACTCAATATTTTCCTCATTCATCTATCTTTGAAAAAAAAATTACTCACTTTTGAAAAAAAATCAAAATATAACCACTACGCTCTTTTCAAACTCTATCATTTGAAAACAAATGATTTTTTTTTTCAAAAATTAACATTGTGCTTCAAATCATATAACATTACTAAAAGTGAAAAATGAAATCCTATTGGGAATCCATTAATCTAATTCATGTCATGCTTGTCTCATTGGATAAACCCATGACAACTAGATTACAATATCCTAAAAGTGTCTACAAAACACTTATGTACCCAACTCCCTAGTAAGATGAAGTCCAACAAAAAAAGGTTAGCTACTTTTTTTATGCTCTACAGTTCATGTATCGGAAATCCTACACATCATGATCCCAGATCAAGGAACATACAATAATGAATTCAAATCCAAACCAAGAAAACTAATAACATGTTTTTCCACACCGTAGGGTCAAGATGATACCACTTGTATGAACATAATATGGACTGAACAAAGCTGATACCATTTATCTCAAACATTATTTTAGACCGAAGAAATATGATACCATTTGTAGTTTCCCTCCCCTTCTTCAAACGGTATTTATAGGGCGATGAGGAATTACTAGGTGTTACTTGGCCTTAAGTGAAATCCCCAAGAAGTAAAAGGCTAAAAATAAATTCTGAGGGGTTTCAATATATTTGGGTGATAATTTATCTTTTAAAAATAAAACAACTAATCCTATAAATGTAAACTAAGAAAACCACTGTATGTTTCATGATAAAAATAACTACCACTCAAAAAAATTATTTTATATCAAAACACAACAATGTGTACTACAACGGAAGCCATACTAACATCAAAGTAAATAGTGAAAGATAACTAATAAACTCTAAGATGACAACAAGACTCCATGATATTAAACCCCCATGATATAACATCACCAAACAACCCAAGTATCGTGAAGTAGTGCTAAACGTGTGATACTTTACCATTTCCCATGTCTTGATAGATGACATCTACAAAATCACCAAAGTTCTAAATAAGGGTTGAGTACTAAAACTCAGAAGGTTTTTCACAAGGAAATACATAATCATTCAACTAGGTTCGAAAATTTAGAAACATTTATATAAAATAATTTATATAAAGAAATTTAAGAAAATAATTATAACAAAATAAAAACAGCTTCTAAAAAACAATTTATAACTAAATATAAATGAGTTCAATGTCACCCAATTTTTCAAAAAAAATATAATTTTATTGAAAACAACCAACCAGAAATATGAATCCATTTCTAAATATCCATTTTGAAATAACCATTATATTCCTCTTATGCACACATCCAACCATGCATGTAACATGGAACTCCCTATACTCGTGAGTTGTGGGTCATCATTTCTCTAAATCGTCACCTAGTGAACCATTTTGATAGGGAAGAGCTCTTACCCTTATCCATCCCACTAATTAGGCAGGATACTCCCTACCCTCATCTTTCCTAAATTCATATGATCCCACAAAACCATTATTCCAAACGCCAACACTGGAAACAACCATTTCATCCTTTTCAATAAAACCGTTCTTTTATTGAAAAAATTTAATAGAAATTATTCAAATTAACAACCCCCAATTAATATAAATAAAATCATATTTTTTATTAAATGCCTTTTTATTCACCCCTTTACACTATTTCAAAAAAAACTCCAATTTAAAATCAAAATTCTAAATCCAACCAAATCACTTTTATAAGAAAATCCAATTCCCAAGTTTCCACAAACCATCACTCAAGTGGTTATAAATAATAATTTCACAGCCAATTCACTATCAATTTTACCCAAAATAATCATTTTGTAATCAATCTAATCATTTCTCATAAGAGGTGTTAAGATTGAAGCCACTTAAAATGAGAGTTTTGCAGAAAATGATAATCAAATGTATAATTCCAATGAAACATGATTGAATCTCCACAAACCCACCTTAGATATCTTCCCCTATCATCATAAAGGTACAATCTAATCATATAAGGAATCCATATACTTAGATATACCCATAGTGGGAATAGAAATGAGAAACTGATAAGAGGGGATAAGTAGATCTTAAAAAAATTCCAAGAAAGATGAAGAATGAACACTTACCACAAAGAATCAGCTTTTAATCTCTTGGTGAATCCTTCAGATCACCTCCAAATCAACAGGATAACCTTCCTTGAACATTGGGGAAGAATAATATGGAGGTAGGGCCATATTTAATGGAAAATGATACACTAATAAGAAAAAAGTTTTAGATCCAATTTTTACAGAGTTGGTTTTGACTCGCACATGGTTAGACAATCCATGCACTGATCGTGCATTAGTCACTGACTTAGAGATAAACATTCATGTAGTCTCCTCCAATGGTATCCATAACCATGTGTCAACCATGCCAAAGCCTCTATCTCAAAATACCCAATCCATTTTCAAAGAGCACGGGTTCTCTTAGGTTATCGCATAGTTTGGACAAACAATGCACAACGCGTGTGCCATCCCTTTATCCCCCAAAAAAAATTCTTGAGTTATCCAAACTCTTCCAAAAATCACATATATACTTTATATAATTAAAATAATAATTAAAGGGTCACTTTCTAGAAACTATGGGTGCTACATACATAGTAAACATGTGATCAATATATATATATATATATCATTTTTAAAATGATAGACTATATGCCTATACAAAATAACAAAAAATAAATGTATACCAAATGTTAAATAAAAAAGTCAAATATTTGAGAAATCTAATAAATATGTATTATTATAGGGGAATGGGTACTTACACGAGAATTATAGATGAATGATTATTTAACTGAATCAACGTAGATGCAGATGACAATGGATTAAATTTTTACCTAAGATAAAAAAGATAATATACACCATATATTGCAATAAATTATAAGGAAATAAGTAAATAGAAATGAAAATATAAAATATTGTAATTTTATAAAATAACATTATTAATGTAGATGAAAATTTTGGTATTGATACATTTAATAATATGAATATTTGATAAATTAAATAAACAAAAAATATTATTAACATAATATATATATATATATATAATTTTGTATATTTAAAACATATAAAGAACTCATATTTCTTTCTGTGTGGTAAGTGATTCCATATGAAAAATCAATGCGAATGAAAACTAGTTGAGTGCCAAAATTTTGGAAGGATGGGGAACATGCATCAGTTTTTAAAAACCATTACTCCAGTTGTGAGTGGTAGGGGGTTAACTCTGACGTTAGGTTCAGGAGTAGGGTCTTTAGCTCTACATTAGGCTGGGAGCTAGAGAAGTGCAGGTTGGTCATGCCAGGGCATTGGTGGTCATGTCCATGGTAGCATGACATCAGGTTCTCATATACAGTAGGGAGAATCATATCAGGGTAGCCAGATAGGGTCACCAGTCTGTGGTCCAAGCTGGACTGATGCAGTGTACGAAGCCTAGTAGGAGTAGGATCTCGGACCATCTATGGTGAGATGTGAAATATTAGTAGTTTATACTATAGTATCTTCTCTTTTCAATATTGTTGCCTCTCATATATTTATCTCTCCATGAGTGGTAAAAAGACTTGGGGTTTTGGTTTTTCTTCTTGAGGGTGTTTGGACGCAAGACACACCATTGTGAGTTAGAATGGGTAATGTATTCTAGTGTTTGGAAAGTCCCCTTAAGGTTGGTGGGTTCCACTTCCTATGGATTTTATATGTCCTCGAGATGAAAGGGTTTTATATCATTATCATAATGGACTACAAAGTGTCCTATTGATCATACATTGACTAATATCACCGGAGGGTGACTTTTGCATCACCAGAGGGTGTATTGTTTATTCACAAGGGTGAATGGGATGTCCGGGAAAGTAGAGTTGGACCCGAGCATCGCGTGATGGTCGGGATGATATCCCAAATTGCTAGTTTGTTTTGGATGATCATGGAGTGAGTAAAGTGGACATTCCTACAAAGGTTGAGCACATAAAGGGTGTCTTTCCGGATGAATTTTCTAGTTTACCACCTGATAGAGTGGTAGAGTTCTCCATTTATCTAGTTCCCGAAGCTACACTGGTATTCATTCCACCTTATAGGATAGCTATGAATGGGTTTCTAGATCTCAAGAGGAATCTAAATAATTTTGAGTTGAAGGGGTTTATCAGACCTAGTACTTTTCTATGGGTTTCATCGATCCTTTTTACAGAAAATAAAAGAAACTCTTAGGATATTCATGGACTCTTCAAAACTAAACCAATTGATGGTTAAAAATCGATATCATTTTCCATGGATAGTTGGATTCTATGATCATCTTAGAGGAGCTCAAGAGTTCTTGAAGTTTGAATTGAGGTCAGGATATAAACAGGTTCATGCTTGATCTTTAGACATACCACATACAACCTTTTATAGAAGGTATGGGTAATAAGAGTATTTGGTTATGCCTTTTAGTCTCATGAATGCACCACCAGTTTTCATGTCGCTGATGAACCAAGTGCTCTAACATTACATGGACTGTATTGTGGTGGGTTTTTTGGATGATATCTTGGTGTATTGTCACAATCAAGATGACCATGTAAACCATATAGATATCATTTGAAATACACTGAGAGATTATCAGTTATATGATAAGTTCACAAAGTGACACATTTGGATAGATCATCCACTTCCTTGGTCACATTATCTTAGAGACAAGATTATCAGTGGACCCAGTGAAGGTTTGAACTATAGTTTACTGAGAACATCCAAAGAATTTTTTTACAAAAGAAGCTTGAAGGGGCTAGATGGCTACCATGATAATTTTGAATAGGACATCTCACACTTAGATGCATCATTGATGGGCTTGACTAAGAAGGGTATGTAGTTTGAGTGGTCAATATCTTGTGAGAAAGCCTTTTAGGATATTAAAGGGATGTTGACCTTATCACCCATTATAATACAGCCAGAGCAGGTCAAGAGCTACATGATGTACTATAATGATTAATATATTAGGCTGGGGGCAATGCCGATGCAGGGAGACTGAGTGATGGCGCACAGGTCTCGGCTGATGAGAGCTCAGGAGAGGAATTACCATACACACAATCTACAGCTACCGGCAGTATTCCATTTGTAGTGGTATTGGAGAAACTATTTTTTGGGATTCTGTATTGTGGTGTACATGGACCACAAAATCCTTAAATATATCTTTTTTCAGCATGATCTAAATTTTATCCTGCGAATGTGTTTTGAGTACCTAAAATCCATGGAATTTGTGCTTGGATAAACAACTCGTTAGAGAATTGCAGTGGTCAATGCACTGAGCCAAAGGACATAGACATAGGCAGTGTAGCAGGATAGTAGTGAGTGGAAGATTATGGAATTGTTTTCTATGATGCATTTGGAGGTGCAAGAAAGATAATGATAGAATTTCCATTCATCCTTTGGTGTTGCCTTTACCATGATGGACAAAGTTAGGATGATGCATCGTTCATATTTAGATGGACTATTTCTACAGGAAGGTGTGGAAGGTGAGTAACCTCCTCCCTATTGGAAGGTAGTCTATATTGAGATCCTACATATCATTGGATTTGTTTGGGTTCCAGTTGATATACTTGGGGAGTTTATGAGGGAGGTTCATGCTTCAACATTTGCAGTGCATCTCATAGTTACCAAGATTTACTATGACATGTGATATCAGTAATGGTGGCTGAAAATTAAAAGAGAGGTAGGAGTTTCATCTACCATCTGGTGAAGTTGGAACATCAGCGACTAGGTGGGATTTTACAGTAGTTACCTATTCTGGAGTTGAAATGGGATGTTGTCATGATGGATTTCATCATGGGTTTTCCGACGTCACACCGATGTAATGATCCGGTGTGGGTTTTAGTTGATAGGAGCACATAGGTTATTAAGTATTGGTAATTAGTCTAGTATGGGTTCTATGGAAACATGGTCGTTTACAATATAAAACGTTGGATAGGGAGGCCTATGTACATGATCAGTGGCTGGAGTTGTTCTCAATTGAATCTTGACCACCCTCCATAGAGAAATTTAGAAATGAATTACTATAAAGATGTAATATTATAAGATCCCCGGATTTTATTGAGGTACAGATCTTCTCTTTAGGTTAAATGTGTTGTTTATTTACTTTTTTTTATTAGACCCTAAGCTGCGTCATGGGCTGGTTGGGTTATTTTTTGGGAATGAAAGGGAATAGGAGGCTCAAATTGGTTGCAGGCCAGGTACATGTCATGTACAAGGTATACATGTCATGTACTTCTATTACATGCCATGAACTGGTCTATCACGACGTGTAGTCAATCTGGATCAGAAAAAAAATAAAGGGATGTACAAACCATGAACTTGAGGTAAATGTCATGTACCATGCCTAGTTGGGTTTTTTTTATAAAAGATACAGTTGTGTAACATTTTGACAGACATATTTTTCTCTCTTATTTTTTATCACAAAACCCATCGATTCTAGTTTTTTTGATTTTGATGTTACCCGAAATCCGATTCAAGATCCGACTATCATGTTGGAACTGCAATGGTATGTACTAGATTCCTTTTTTTCTCATTCTAGACTCATCATAACAACCACTATGCTATTTCTATTTTGGATTATATTCCCTAATATATTTTTTCTCATCTATTCTATATATTTTATCCAAACTAGGACGAATTAGGAATTGATACAAGATGAGTTATCTACTACCGAGGCTAGGTAGGTTTTATATACATTCTTTTGTATTTTGTTGTAATTTTCAGGCATTCATCCAATATTGTGCCTCTTGGAATTTCTGGCGAGGCCTCTCTTTTCAACGTGTTGATTTATGTAGAAGTAGTTGGACCTAGTGAGGATTCCTGTAGGTTCTTTTTGTGTGTGTTGGCACCCGTTTCTCATTTCAAGGTATCCCAAGGGGTGCACCATAAGGAAATTAAAATTTTATGCTAGTCTAAACAACCAAAGGGGTTTGTTCTTGTGCTTTCCTAGTTATAGGAATCCCGTTAATTCCTTGACATCTTGAATAACCTACTTAGGAGATGTATCGCTTCTTTGATTAATGTATATCATGTTATTCCATGTATATTTTGAACATTGGAATGTTAACTGATTTATATGGGTGGGGGGGGGGTAGGCCCAAATGCTTGTTTTGATAAATGGTTTTCAAGAGTTGGTATAATCATGACTTGTGTAGGTTGACCTGAATAGGTATAATCACATGGAATGAAGGTTTAAATTGAATTATTTAATTCTTGATTGAATTGTTTGATAGATACCATGTAACTTTCTCCATGGATCTAGAATGTGGTAGGGGACGCCTTGGGTTAACTTTTCCCCTTGGTTCTTGATTCTTTGGGATGCCTCGGGCCTTACTACCTTGTTGATCTTACTCTCTTGGGATCATGTAGGACTTTCTATTTCCATGTTCCTAGGACCCCAAATAGTGTCCAACAGATTTTCCACTAGAGATATCCATGTTACATGATGGGATTACTTTGAAAATCTCATTGGACCCAACCCTCTGTGGTCTAGAATTTTTTTACAAGGATGCCTTGGTCTGCTGACACCATGGATCTAGACCTTGCGATCTAAAATTCACTATACGAAGTGGTCATGGTATATTTTACTTCACTATATGGCATGGTCATGGGATACTTGACTTCTCTATGCAGCATGGCTACAAATGTTTTGATATAGATGGATGTACGACATGTCTGTGTGATTTTTTTGTTTACATTACTTTTAGCTACCTTGTTAGAAGCTAACTCATTGCAGGTATCCTGGAGCACTGGTTGGTTTTACCTATTACAGTAGAAAAATTCCATAGGAATTCAAATTACTTTACTGCTTTGTTTACACTTGCTATAAATTTCATAGAATTTATGATAGAACCATATAGACCTGGGTGGTTGCCTATTGGGATGTTTATCTCACACCCTATTTGGGACTCCAGGGGGACCCAAATAGATTATATGGTTGCAGATGATGATAGGGGAAATATCCCTAGTACATTTTATTGACTATGGATTTGGAGAAGGAGAGCATAATACCAAGATGAGGCTTGTGATGATGGGATACCTTTTTGGTATTTTGTTAAATTTGGGACTTGTACTGTACTACAATTTGATGCACCTATTTTTGATGATTTATAAATACATGTACCATCTAAATAATTTTTTATTTGAGAGACTTTTTTTATTGATATGTCTTCATGTTTTCTCTTATTGTAAGTTGTATGCTATTTACTTTTCTTTCACTATTTATTATATGTTTGACATTTTTGGTGATACTCTACTAATGATGGAATAGTCTCACCATTGACTAACATATGCCCTCGCTACTAGTTGTCATCCTCCGGCATTTGGAGAGATGTGCTTGAGGCCATGTGGCCAACTAGGCTCGGGGAACCATAAGGTGGCATCTAGGTCTGGGATGTTAAAAAGTGGTATCAGAGCGTTTTATTTTCTGGTTTGACTTACTATTTGGCGACAATAGGCAAGGGTAGGTAGGAAATTGATTTTCATAATAAACTCTTCCTATGAGTAGCTACCCCTCATATAGGGAAAATACAAATTGCCTCTAATTGTGTTTTGATTTTCTGGATTTTGACTATTATAATTGATTTATATTCACTGTTGGGTGACACACTTGATTTTTCTATTACTATTGATGCAATTGTGGGTTAAATTTTAGTTGCAACCCAATAAATGTGGGTGAGACATCTCATGAATCATATATAATATTTCTAGAATCACATGTCTTGCATTATGCCATTCCATCTAGGATGCATTATATATTACATGTTGTTGTGATTGTTGATGTGATAGTTGTGCCTACTGTTGTGTTAGTTGGGTGCAGTAGATAGTGGTGGCATGTCATCTTTCAACGTATAAGGATTATGCTCCCATATGAATTGGGAAATGATGGACCAGTGAAATATAAATGTTTAATGAACTTGTTACATATGTGGTTTGAATGGGATTCATGTTTTGGATTCTTTAGGTTTTATGGGACCTCATGGATTCAAAATTGGTAACCCTTGGTGAAATTTCCTAGATAAATTAATGTGAAATGGAAATGGAACATGAAATGGTGAATAGAGACTTGATGTAGACACAAATTTTGAGTGGGTAGGAGGCATAGTTTCAAGTTTTTCAATGGTTTTCCTTTATAAAGTCATGGATTTAGGAGCAGGATGTGTGTTTGACTTGGTGCCTAGGAGGGTTTTGACCTATCCTATGATTTTGTTCTTTGTGCGTTGATTTTTTTCTTTCATGAAGTGTGAATTTGGAATTGTAGAGACATGCCACCAAGACGATCTCTAGTGGTACGCAGTGAGGGAGGTGATGACCATACATCAGAGACAGGGGGCCACAGGCTACCAATTGATGCTCATATAGTTCCATCTATGGTACCTTAGGCTATTCCAGGCACTGGTGTTAAATAATTGTCTCGTAAGGGTTTCTCTAGGTATATCTAGGAGATACATCGAGCACTATATCTAGCCTTGACTATGGCTGAGATGACACAGGTGTTCCAGCGGCAACATCCTCTTACGTTTTTAGGGGATAGCGGAACACTAGCTATAGATATACGGATAAATACCACCGTAGGGATTTTTTAGCATTTGGAGACGTCTCAATAGTGGAGGGTCATTCTTGTGACTTACCTGCTACGTGGACCGACAAAGCATTGGTGTGACATTTTGAACCACAATTATGGTCTATATAAAATGGGTTGGGATGAAATCCAAACCAACATCTATGACAAATTTTACCCTAAGACTCTACTAGAAGAGCAGGTATTGAGTTTATGCATCTCGAGAAGGGTGCGATGATGATTATGGAATACTAGACAAACTTTATAGAGTTGTAGTGTTTTGCGCCGATGTATCTTACTACTAAGATGTTGAGGGAAATGGGCTTCGAGGAAGGTATCAAACATGCTATCAGATCTGAAATCAACATTTTTAGGTTGCCTTATATCACTGAGATTTTTAATTAGGTGTTGATTATACAATGGAACCTGAGGGAAGCTGGGGGTACAGAAGAGGGGAGTGTTGCTTCTTGACCTAGTGAATCTACGTCCCGAGCAGGATGTTCTATTTTGAGGCTTCCCACGACTGAGTGATAGTCAGGTTGTGGGTGCATGAAGCTTGGTGTATTTTCATCAGTTTTGTAAGTGATTCCACAAGAAAAATCAGTGTGACCATGGCCCATTCGAGTGTTGAGATTTTTGTAGGATGGAGCACATGTAGTATTTTTACAGGACCTTCTCTCTAGCTGCAATAGGTAGGGGGTCATATATGATGTTATGTTCAGGGGAAGGGTCTTCTTCTCAACATCAGGTTGGGAACTGGAATAGCACAAGCAGGTCAGTCTAGGGCAGTGGTGGTCGTGGCTGTGGTAGCCAGACACTGAGATCTCAGTGACAGTAGGGTAGATCAACATAGAGTATCGAGGTAGGGTCACAGGGCCATAGTACAAGATGAACTTATGATGTGCAATAGGCCCAGTATGAGAAGGATCTTAGACCATCTATGGTGATAGGTACAATCATGGTAGATTATACTATTTTATCTTCTCTTTCTGATTGAGATTACTCTCGTAGTTTTATCTCTGAAGGATTGATAAAAATCCTTGGGCTTGTGGTTTTAATTTATAAGGAATCTTTGACTCTAGACACACCATTGGGAGTTACAATGGGTTATGTTCAACAATGTATGGATTGTCCCCTTGAGGTTGGTGGGGTCCACTTCTTCTTGAGTTTATATGTCCTCAAGATGATAGGGTTTGACATCATTCTCACAATGTATTGTATAGTTGATTATCATGAGTATGTTGACATTTATCTTCAGATGGTGACTTTTGTATCCCTAGAGGGTGTAGTGTTTATTAACAAGGGAGAATGGGATGTCCAGGGGAGCATAGTTGGTCCCAAGCATCATGGGCTGTCTAGGATAACAACCAATATTTCTAGTTTGTTTCAAGATGATTAGGGTGTGACTCTGGTGACATTCCTCTTGTGGTTCAGTTATTTAGGTATATGTTTCCTGACGAATATTCTAGTTTACATGTGGAGAGAGACGTGTGGTTCTCCATCAAGCTAGTTCTAGGAGCTGCGTCATTATCCAGTCCACTTTACATTATGGTTATGACGGAGTTGCAAGAAATCAAGAAGCAGCTAGAGGATTTGGAGGTGAAGGGTTCTATCAGACCATGTACTTATCCACGGGGTTCTCTAGTATTTTCTGTGAAAAAGGCTGACACAAATATTAAGATATGTGTGGACTATAGGAAACAGAACCAGGTGATGGTTAAAAACTGATATCATTTTCCACAGAAAAATGTCCCTTTTTCAACTTGAAGGAGATTGAGTGTTCTCAATGATAAACATGAGGTCAGGATATAACTAGTGCATGTTTGACCTACACACAGACCTCATATAGCATTTCATAGAAGGTATGGGTTATAAAAGTATCTTGTTATATTGTTTGGTCTGATGAATACACCATATGTTTTCATGGTGATGATTAACTGAGTGTTCTATCCTCACTTGGATTCCATTGTGGTGGTTTTTGTGGACAATTTCTTTGCGTATTCTAACAATAGACACGACAAGGTCATCTATCTTCAGATCATTTTGAATACACTGAGATAGAATCAGTTATATGAAAATCTCATGAAGTGCCACTTTTGGATGGATCAGATTCACTTCCTAGGTCACATAATCATGGAGACAGGAGTATCAGCAGACACAGAGAAGGTGAGATCTATAGTTTCCTAGGAAGAGCACAATAATGTTTTTGATATACTATGATTCTTGGGGATAACAGGATACTACAAGCATTTTATATAAGACTTATCATGCTTATTTGTGACGTTTATAGGCTTGAATAAGAAGGGAGTGATGTTTTTATGGTTGGGATCATGTGAGACAGCCTTTCAGGAGTTGAAAGGTAGGTTCACATAAGCACTAGTTATGATACTACCATAGTAGGGTAAGATCTAAGTGGTGTACTATTATACTTCAGGTATTGGTATAGGGGATATGCTAATGCAGGGAGATCGAGTCATGGTGTATGGGTCTCAGAAGATGAGGCCTCACGAGAGGAATTACCCTATTCATGATCTTGAGTTTTTTGCAGTTGTTCATGCATTGCATTGTTAGAGGCACTATTTACTAGAAGAGAATTTTGTGGTGTACACGGACCACAAAATCCTCATGTATATCTTTACACAACATGATCTGAATTTGAGGCAAATAATGTGGGTGGAGTGCCTATAGTCCTTTGACATCAAGAGTGCTTGCACATCTGTTAAGGTAAACGTAGTGGTTGATGAAATGAGAAGGAGGACTTAGATATAGGCAATGAAGTAGGAAAATAGTGAGTGGCAGCTTATGGATTTGTTTTCTATGATGCATCTGGAGGTGCACAATAGAAAGGGGTAGACTTTTCTTTCATCCATAGCTATTACAATTACCCTGCTGAATAGTGTTAGGATGGGCAGCTATCGGATTCAGAAAGCCTAGTTCTACGGAATGATATGACAGGTGATGGCCCTTTTTATAGTTAGATAGTAGGTGATGATGATATCTTGTATATCCATGGGTGTATTTGGGTTCCTGTGCATATACATAAGGAGATGATCTGCAAGTTTCATGCTTCATATTGGGAAGTGCATCCTAATGATACCAATATGTACTCTGACTTGTGATGTCAGTACTGGTGGCTGAGAATGAAGAGAGGTGTAGATATTTTTGTTACTAGGTGTTCCACCTATAAGAAGGTGATTACAGAACATCATCAACCATCTAGGATTTTACATAAGTTACCAATTCTAAAGGGAAATGGGATGATGTTGTGATGGATTTTGTGATGGGTTTGTCGAGGTCATCTCAAGGAAATGATGAAGTGTGGGTTGTAGTTGACAAGAGAAATAATGTTCATTGATGCCGGTCATTTCCTCTAATATGAGTGTTATGGCAGAATGGCCATTTAAAAGATGAGACATGGGGAGGGAGGCTGACATACATGTTCAGTGGCCAGATTTGTTCTTAGAAAAATTTTGACCACCTTTCAGAGAGAAATTCCAAGATGAATTACTATAAGGGGGAAGATTGATATATCTCAGGTTTTTTTTGATGTATGGATATTATTTTTTTAGGTTAAATGTGATTTTCCCTTTTTGGATTAGAACCTACATTGAACTATAGTCCAGTTTGGTTTTATTGGGAAGGAAATGGAAAAGGAGGCTGGAAACTAGCTGCAGGATAGGTACACATCGTGTACATGGTTTACATGTCGTGTACATCTAGTACACATACTGAATTGTTCATACAAATGTGTAGCCAGTTTGGCTTAAAAAATAATGGGATGTACACATTTTTGTATTGAGGTACACATCATGTACCTTAACTAGAAGGGTTTTTTTATAAAGAGGCAGTAGCGTATAATTTTGACAGACTTTTGTTTTTCCCTAGGTTTTGGAACCAAAACTCCTTTATTCTATTTGTACTAATTTTGATACCATATTATCTCTGATTCAAGGTAATCCTGTATCATGTCCTGATACATCCTAGTTTGGAAAAATCTGAAGACCAGATGGAAAATGGGGTCTTTGGTAATATGAGCCTCAATTCAAATAGTGCAGTCATTGTTCCATCCTAACTCTGATTTGAGCACCGTCTTTCATGTTGTCACTGCATTGATAAGTACTAGATTCCTTTTTAGTGGTTCTTTATTATTTTTAACAATGACTTCGCTATTTGAATTGAGGCTCATATTACCTAAAATCCCATTTTCTAGCTGGTCTTCAGATTTTTCCAAAATTGGATGTATCGGGACTTGATACAAGATGACCTGTCTACTAAAAATTCGAATTAGGTGGTCTATACTTTCAATTAGATTTTCTTGTATTTTTTATGTGTTTAGGTGATATGCCACCCACCAAAATTTTTGGTGAGGCCTCATTTTTTAATGAGTTGCTTATTGTAGTTGTATTCGGACCTAGTGAGGAAGCTGGTAGGTTCTGTTTGGGCATGTTGGTACCCGTTTCACATTTCAAGGTCACCAAAGGGGTGTAAATTATGGAAATTATGTGTTTATGAAAGTTTAAACCACGCAATGGGTGTGTTCTTGTTCGTTCCTAGTTAGAGGAATCTTGTTAACGCCTTGAATGCTTGAATAACCTTATCATGAGATGCAATACCTCCTGGATTAATGAATATCAGGTTATTCCTTTTCTATTTTGATAGTTATGCATGTTAAATGGATAATATGGGTGGGTATACCTATATTAAAATGATAATATAATGTTATATGGTCTATATGGTAGGGTTGGCCTCTATGCTTGTTTTGATAAATGGTTTTCATGAGTGGGTATGCTCATGGATTGTGTAGGTTAATGTGAGTGTGTATTCTCACATGGAATGAATGCTTAATTTGAATGCTTTAATGCTTGATTGAATGGTTTTATAGATTCCTTAGAAAGATCTCAATGGATCTAGAACGAAGTATTGGACGTCGTGGGTTGACTTTTCCCCTTGGGTCTTGATTTCGTGGAATGACTCAGACCTTGCTACACCATGGATCTGACATGCTTGGGATCATGTAGGAATATCTATTTACATTATTTTAATACCTCAAACAATGTATAACCAATATTCCACTAGGGATTCCCTTCAGACTCGATGGGATGACTTGGACACTCTCCTTCGATCTTTCCCTCCATGGTCTAGAATTATTTTACATGGATGCATTGGTCTACTAACAAATTAGATCCATCCCTTGATGTCTACACTTCACTATATGGCATGGCCATGGGATATTTGACTTCACAATACTATGTGTCCATAAGATACTTGACTTATTTGTACAATGTGGTTGTTGATTGCTTGAAACAGATGGATGTACAATGTGGCCATGTGATTTTCTAGTTTACTATTCTTTTAGCAGCCTTGTTCGGAGCTAACTCTTTGCAGGTAGCATTGGGGGATAGTTGTATTCACTAATTGTAGTAAAAATATGTCTTGGGAATTCATATTTTCTTACTTATTTGTTTACACATTCAATAACTTTTTTAGAATTAATATTAGAACTATATATACCTCAGTGGTTTTCTATTGAGATATTTATCTCACACCCTGTTTGGGCCTCCTCGAGGACCCAAAACGATTATATGGTTGAAAGTGGTGATAGGGACAATCACCCTAATACAGGTTGTTGACTGTGGATTTGGATCATGGTAGAATAAGACCAAGTTGAGGCTTGTGATGATGGGTTACCTTTTTGGTCTTTTGTTCTTTTTGGGACATGTACTGTATTACATTTCCATGTACCTATTTTGGATGCTTTATAGATACTTGTACCATCTGAATCATTTTTTATATGAGAAACTTTTGGTTTTTTGATATGTATTCTTATATTTTCTTACTTTTAGTTGTCTTCTATTTATTTCACTTCTTCAATTTATTATATGTTTTACATCCACTGTGATACTCTGGTAATGAGAGCATAGTCTCCCCACTAACTCACAAAGTCCATAGCTGCTAGTTGGTAGCCTTTGGAATTGGGGGAGATGCACTTGAGGCCATGTGGCCAATTGGGATTGGTGGACCATAAGATGGAACCCATGTCCAGAATGTTACAATGAGTAAAAAAAATTCGAGTGAAATACTATGTAATTAGGTAATCAAAAAAATGTTGAATCTGAAATAATGTAATGGAAAATTGATGATTGGCGGGGGATAATTGAATATAATTTATAATCAATAACTCCAATACCTCATAAGAGAGGAGGTTAGGAGGTAAATAGGTTAATTTTGAGCAAATGAGGATAATAATGTTAAGGTTATGGGGATAAGGAGGTAAAGACAATGTTGGGAATGCAGAGGCAATGAGTTGGGGGAAAAGATGGAGAGGAGAAGGTGCATCTGTGAATAATGAGAGGTGGACATATAATATAAGTAAGGAAGAAATATTGAGGTATTGAGGGTTGGATGTGAGTGGAGGTTGTAATATATTTTTGAATGTTTATATAGGAGAAGTTTGGGAGTTGATTCCAGTTGCAAAGAGAGTGGGAGGAAATTAGGAGCATAAAAAATGTAATTTTAGGCTGTAATGATATTTATAAATAGAGTGAAGTATGTGGTTACATGTTTTGGGGGTAGAAATGTATCATTAGATAACAATAGAATTTTGGTACTCTAGATTACACATATGGTCTCTATCTTTCATGTTTTCCTTCTAATAGAGTGCTCTTCTTCATGATATTCTCCCTCCATCCGGTCACTCCTCTTTTCATGTATCTACATACTTGGGTATCTTCACTCTCACTCCAATTTCATCCCTTCTACTTCAATATATCCACTATTCAAGCACTGTTTTCCTCTACATTCCTCCTTCCAACTGACTGCTCCTCAACGTCGATCCATCATTGGTCGATCTACCTCCTTGCAGATAATTTCATCAATCAAATTGCTACAGTTTCCACTATGCTCACTCCTTCCTAAACTAGTATCCATCACTACTATATTTCTATGATCTTCCATTAATTTTTTCATTCATGATCCCTCCTACATTATTCTATTTCCATCAGGTTCTCCTATCTCTCTATCATCAACCCCAAAAATTGTCAATGCCTCCCATCACTCTTCAAATGTCAGTTCTCCTTTAAATATTCTATATTCTATTGACATATGTTCCAACCTTTTGCTACTATTTTTTCTACTATTATTATGTTAAATATTATTATTAACGAAATAATTGTCCTATTGTTTCCTAATACACTCATCCCTTTACCATTCCAATCTGTCATTTCAGTGTTGAATTCATTGTTAGTGCTAAGGGATACCACTTCGCATGGAGATAATAATTAATTAAATTATTTGAAATTTACAATATTATATATAGTTCTAAAATTTATGTGGGTCCTGATATTACTCAATTGATTATATAATAACACTATATATCATTTATATCTTCCCCAATAATATATTTATATATTTTAAACTTGTAGTACTAAATGCACATATTTTCCATTTTACTCTACATCAGGATAGATTGGTTATCATTATAATTTTTATTTTTTAATACATAAATAACTTCCTATAATTATATTTATCATTCTTCATTCACCTAATTTCTTATTTTAGTAAGGAACTTATCATGATAAAATGATGTCAGTGTGACTACATTAGGATGGTGCTATGATTCTGGTAACTATTATTTTTAAAATATCTACCACTGCAAATATGGGATTCAAATGTTCTAAAAATAAGATTTATTGGTACTAACAATTACTGATTTTGTAACACCTATAAAATTGGCCAAATTTTATTATTTTGAAAAAATTGATGATAATTTCCATATTTATCAGTGCTAAAAAGCACATATAAAGGTAAAAAAAATATATATTTTTACTGTAAATAGGTGATAAATATGGGGGGAGTCCACACCCACTTTTACCAGCACTCCACAACCCCTTTACTATTTTCTTATCACCCATATGGACCTCTACACATACATATTTTTAGGCCATACCACCACTCATACCAACATCCAACTTCACCTTCACTTGGATTTGAATCTGGGACCTCAACCCCCATGCACCTGTTCCTTTACTACTACTCTATGTTGGTTTGTTCTTTATTTTGTGACGTATATATATATATATAGTCACACAATCTTCCACATATTTTTTCATTTATTTATAAAATTATTTTAAAATGAATTTAAAATATATTTATGTGTGTGTGTATGTGTGTGTTTATAAATTCATTCATACATATATATAGACACAGAGACACACACAGATATATATATATATATACTTATTTTTGCATCTATAAATATAATTATACATATTTATATTTATTTTCTTACATTATATATTAATATTTATATTCATTTATATTAATATAGAGATTAATATATAAATGTTCATTAATATAGACAAACACACACATTTATATACACACATTATAAACATATTATATAGGCATATAAATATTCAAAAATATTATTTAAAATGAAATTGATATTATTTTTAATTTTGATAAGGATTATATATTTATAAATATATTTTATACATAATTGTTTTTACATATTTATTAAAAAATTAAATTGAATCATGTGAATATATACAGATAAGAATATATATGTATATATTTAATTATAAATTACACAGCAATAATGAAAATAGGAAAATTTTAATTCTCTATTGTCTATATGAGTGTTATCCATGAGAATAAATTGAACCTTCAACCAAAAAATATAATAAAATCCCCTTACGTGAGGGTGAAATTCCATAAATATTTAAAAATTAAGTTCCCCAGAAAAAAACATTGTTTTAGTGTAATTATAGAAATGTTTTGACAACAAAAATAATTCTTTTTTTTATCCACTTAGTCATTGTGTCATAGATATTTTTGTAAGATTTTATTTTATATGTGGTAGAGCTCAAACAGTCACCCAGATCAAAATTTATAGTTTTTTGAAGTGAAAGTCATGTTTTCATATTATTTTAGGTCATTATTTTAATTTATTGAATTTTTCTATCATCAAATATTTATGAAATGACTATTACTCAATAATAATTAGCAAATTATTATTTCATATTAATTTTTATATATTTTCTATACTATTATCATTTTATTTTATATTAAATGTGATCTCATATTTAGTATTATGTAAATAATGTTTTATAAATAATATTTTATTTATATTTATATAAATATATAAATATATTAATTTATGATTTTAATGGTATATAATTGTTTTATGAAATATATACTTTTTATCAGCACTAAAACATGCATTTTAGCACTAATAACTTGTATAATTTTATCAATTATAATAAAATCACTAATAAAATGACTATTTAATAGTTCTTTTTGTTAATGCTAATAATGTTATCCCCTTTATCAGCACTTTTTTTAGAACTGATAAATGGTACAACTTTTAATGTCCCATAATTTCCTTAATTTTTTTAAATTATATAGAATTATTTCGAGACCGTGAAATATGATTGCAAGTGATTTCAAGGCCTGGAGTGCCTGGAATGATCTATCGAAGTTTTGTAAAGAATTAATTAGCTCGCGTAAGGAGTTTTACTGAAAATATTAATAACTATTAAATGGTTTCTCGGATCAGAAATATGAGGGAATCATTGCGTTCAAGATGGCGGGTTTACCCTAGGTGCGACTTATGTTTACTTGGCGCGAGACTCCTCTGAGAAAACCCAAAATGCCATAACCGTAAATGAAGTAATTAAATATTTATTTCTCAAATGCTTATAAAACATGAACGATAACTCAAATTTAAATTCTGAGACCACTGTTGAATTCATGAGGTTATTATTCCTTTGGCTATTACTAACATTGGCCGGTGCGGCCAACCATTGAATGTTAGTTTCTGGATGTAATTAATATAATTAAGTAACAATTATTTTATTTTAAAATCTATAGAATCTAAATGGTAACTCAGATTTAAAATCTAAGGTTACCATTTAGTTCGTTGGGGCGTTTTCTCCCAAGGCAGATCCAAACCCCGACCGACATGGGTCGAGGGTGAACGTAATTAATTTATTGAACTTTTTTATAGTACATTATGTAAATGTGTGAGAGGAATTTTCTAACATTTGAATCGGTACTCGGATTTAAAATATGAGAGCATCGTTGAATCCACAGTGTCAGAATTCTCTTAAGGGAGACTTTACTTTGACCGTAGTAGGTCTGGAGAAAAATTTACGTTTTGTGTCTTTTTAAAATAAAAGAAAAGAAATAATTTTATTTTTTTATTTTATTTCATATCTTCTAACGGAAAAGAGGTATGTGGGGCCAGTGATATGTCCTGGAAATAAATGGATTGACCTGCCAACCCTACATAACGATGTCCTTGGGGAATTAGGAAGGTTCCTAATTTATGAGCACCCATTAATTCCTCACTTCATTACTTACCCTTGACATATCTTATATATATGGAGCTTGAGAAGGGGTATCGACACAGCTTCATCAAGCAACAAAGTGCTAAAGGAGCACCACGACGACAGACCATTAGAAGACGGAGCTGGTCCCAGCAGAAGGTGACGACAGACACCAAAACATGAACTAAAGGAAGATTTATGAGCGACGTCATTGGAAACCTATTGCAGGAACGAAGAACATCAACCCACCTTCAAGCACGGGAGTTTCTCCGATAATTCGAGGTAGGGGGTTTATTCAGTTACGCATTTGAAATGATTTTACTCTTCCCTGTTCGTGAATAAAATGAAGAACACAGCCCAAAAAACTAACGAGTTGATTCCTGATTCATTCATTTTTGTGGGAGGTTGTTGCAGGGTATATTTGCATGGTTTTGTTTGTTGTTTAATTCAATTGATTATTAAACCCTTAATCCCCCCTCTTGATTATGAGTTAACACGGAGGGTATGGGCCGAACGAACCCAGCTCAAACCCTCCGCTATCATGCTGTCATTGCGCCTCTATGGAAGACCGACAGTGTGATGACACTGACCTGCTATGTTGGGAATAGCGCATCGAAGCACGCAGCAAGAGGAGGTCGCAAGACAAAGCCACGGTGGTCATTGGAACTCTCAGAACCGGCTGACTACATAGGAGGTGCGGTGCACCATCGCGTGTCGCCGGTGAGCAAGAGGTCGCGGCTCGTCAGCCACGACAAAGGGAGGAGGTGGTAAGCTCATTGGCTAGCAGCATACGGGGAGACGGCATGACCAGCGCACAGCCGACAGACAAGAATTCATGGCCGGAGATGCAGCGGATGCCGAACCCTAACCTATGGTGGGTTCCGCGGCAACCGGGTGGCACCCATGTGATGTCGTTGATTCGAAAATTATACAGCCTCCGGGTCATTCAAGAGTTCAAGAGTTTGGGAGACTGAGTGGTCACACCCCCCGCTAAGGCTAGGGTATACCCCATAGTGGGCCGTGCTCCACCTCGAACAGGGCCTCTAACCTACATGGCTGCATCCCATGCGTATTGTCGCCCTACCATGTCACCGCCCATGTGGGCCGCCCCTTTGCGGGCCTCCCTATAAGGGTCAGTCATCCTTTGCTGGTTAGGCCAGACCGTGGCCTAATGGGATGCGTTTTCCAGGGCCCATCCCAGAACGGGTCTGGTCGGGTCAGTCCGACCGGGTCAGAACTGAACCGGGCCCAACTAGGCCCAAAATCACAAAAAGGGCCATATTTTGAGAACCAGATGTCTGTTTGACGAACTGTCTATGGTGTTGGTATACATGGATCGAGAATGTACTTTTGGTTTAGTCTTATTAAGGTTTGAAGACAATTCTAGTTCAGCCGGGTTGGATCAAACCCGGATCCAACCGGGCCCTTTGAGATAAAACGCTTATAACTCACAGACTGAGTGTCTGATTGACACACCATCTATCGCATTGGAACCCTTACGACATGGCAGTCCTTTGGGTTACTCCTTTGTGGAGCATAGTGATGGTCGAGGTATGACCAATATATCATGGGACGATTCTATATAAATTGATCGCATCAGGTGTGAGGAATCCTGTGGCTGGTACTGGGGAAGAAGATGGAGACAGATCATGCAAAGCTCAGCACTCAGCAATCCTATGCGGGTAAGTTCATACTGGTCCAATGTGGGATAGATCATGTGTGGGTTAGCGCTATGTGGTCCTATGTGGGTCTGCGCATACTGATCCTGTGTGGGATAGATCTTGTGTGGGTCAATGGGGGTTGGTGTTCTATAGACATTGGGTGGGATAGATCCTATGTGGATCATTGTAGGGGTTATTACCTATCTATCTTGTGTGGGTCAATATCCATATGGTCATAAGCAGTTCCTCTTGACTGAATAAGATGATCTAGCTTTACGACTAATCATCTTCTCTTCTACTCTATACTAGAAACATGATTTGAGCTGAGACTTGGTTTGAACTAAGTCTTTTACTTATGTGGTACTTTTACATTTGTCATGATATCTTCATGGGGATACCTTTTGGTACTTTTTCCTTCGTGGTGATACCTGTGTGTTAGTTTTACCTTCGTGGTGTTATCTTCGGGGTGTTACCTATGTGGTAATTTTACTTGCATGGTGTTTATATTCGTGGTTTCATATTGTTGTGTTCCACTATGTGTGTTTATACTAGTTTAAAAGCAATGGCTTCCTATTTTAGGGATACGCCTTTCCAGTGCTAGTCTCCAGCCCATGACCTATGGAAGGCATGCTTGGGGTAGTCATGGCACGAGCCCAAGTAGACAGGTCATGACACCACTGAATAAACCAAAATCTGGAGTAGTGTTTAAAACTCAATAAATAATTGTATGAAGTTTTTATTTAGACATGTTAAGTTTAGAAATAATCAACTATTTCCCATAATTTTCAATGTATTGTACAATACATGTATGAATTTTCCCCTCACCTGTCTTTAGGATATTCTTATGTACAAAATTTTATTACCCTTTGTTATATAATATATGGTAGTTCATGTATTCCATACAATTATTTATGGTATCATGTTAATTCATTTATGTTGTATACAGAGCAATCATTCTTTCACCTATATTCAATAGTAATTGTATAATTTATTCTATATCATATATATAGTTAAGTGAAATCATAAGAGATTTTTAAGAAATTTTAGAAGATGGGTAACATAACATATCTGAAATAATAATGTAAGAGTTGGTAAAATTATTTTTTTGATTTACAAGTTCTATGAATATAAATGTGAAATTGTTCTATTTTACCTTATATTAATTATTCTACTGAAATGCATTATATATTTTACCAAAATTTACACCTTTAATTTTTATTGAGAATATTTTTTAATATTTTAAACTTTTTAAGATAAATTGTTTTTAATTGGACCTATGCGGGTGAAAGAATCATATATTCAAAATATGCTTTCAAGATTTATTGTGTTTACTCAATATTTATATAATTCCAAAAATAAATGTTCACTTAGTACTATGTTAATATGTTTACCTCCATGAATTTATTTGGTGGAAATATTTTTCATAGTAGATGAAATATGTAATAAATTAATGATTTATAGTTTTACACAATGTGTATTAGGGTTCTCATCCACCTAATTAAATGTATTTCATATCCCTATATTACAGAGTTATTTTTAAATTTAATGTATTTTCTATATATTGATAATTAATTAGATATAATAATTCTCCCATTACAACAAAATTGGTTAATAAAATAAATATATAAGGACCTATTATACACCTAATTACATTAAAAGGTTTTATTGATAGTTATACATTTTTACTCTGAGTTTGTAGGTTGTACACAATATTATATTCAATTCTCCTTTTTAGTTTTTCTTATACTTTTTCACATCCAAATTTTTTATTCTATATTATTCGATGGAGTTGAATGACATACATTCCACTTATTTTCCTATACGTTTTAATTCAAATATAATTTAAATTCATCGAATAGTATTATTAAATCACTATTATTTTTTTCACCCTCCTTTTTTTCAAAATCAAAATTTTAATTCTATAATATATTGTGGTTCCCTTCATTCTTTTCTTTCATACTAAGATTCTATAACTATTATTTAAAAAATCTTCCCAAAATTAAAATTAAAATTGTCACTTATTACATTTTATTTATATATTCATCTAAATTAATCATATCATTAGAGTAATGATGTGATCCCACATTTTCCATAAAATAATTTGATTCATTTTGAATTATTGACATTTTTTATTAGAATATCATTTATAAAACATTGTTCACTTTTTTAGATTCCATTGTAATATTCAATGAACATGGAATGTAATATCTAATCAAATGATTAATTATGTTTTTTATAAAAACAATAATATGAACTCACTGAGGCACAAGGATAAAACCAATCAATATAACTTATTACATTTTATTAATAAATAATTTTTATTAGGCAGTCAATTTTTTAAATATATGGAAATAATATAAAATTGGTACAATATTTAATCATTATGAATTTTTATTCCATTTATATATTAATAAAAATCATCAATTAAACTTTCATTATGGTTCTCCCTAGATTTTTGGTATATTGTTTCAGTAGAGTATTGGATATAATTTAATCATAATTTTTATTTTTGTTATTCCTTTTTTTGGCTTCATAATTATTTTGTCATTTTAGGTGTATCAAGTGTATTTTTCATTATAATATCTGTTTTTAACCTTATATTGTCTATTTTTTATTATAATTATTGTATTTGTATAATGTAAATGAGTTCAATAGAGAAATTATTCATGCCAATAAAATTGATGTTGCCTATTTGGATTCGAACTCACCAGGATGTGTAAATATATTTTTTTCTAAATCCAAAACACTAGCTTCCAATATAAATCTCATATTATGAAAATAATTAAATTATAATTATTTGATTTTCCATTATAAATATATTAGTATTGTTTCATAGTTCATGTAAAATAATAATTTCATTGTTTATTTTTACTTCATGGCTGTAATAATAACAATGTCATTAAGAAACTTCATCCATTTAATTTTCATTTTAGATCAACTAATCATAACTCCCATACCAGAAACACTGGGTTTGTGTCGGAGTACCAGATGAAGTCTACTTTGTATCCTTATTTTTCAAAGGATACCAACTAGGATCAAGTGTTTAAGTAATTTTGTGGGAGAACATACCCTCAATCAGATTACAAAATGACAACAAATAAATAACCGAACTTGTAAATAATTTACAAGTAAATTTTAATGATTGATCTCTAAAAGTGTTTTGGAATATATTTAAAAGGTGTTTTGTATATGATTTTTCATGTTATTTTATACTATACAATATATTGTGAAATGGAAAATAATCATTTTGAATTTAGTGTAAATGGGATATTAAATATGATATTCCAAAATTCTATATTTAGATACGATATATTTGTGGTTTGTACATCATATTTCATGAAAATTATTATTTTCATGAATTGTTTGTATTATTATATGTGTGTTGTGATCCCAAACCATTCTCTAAATAATCTATCATTAAGAGGAATTATATGGGAATTAACATGAGTGAGTAAATGAATATTATGTATCCATGATCCAGCTATGGTATTTATTCATCTGTTTTAATAAATGGATAAGTGAGAGTATAATCAAAGAGAATAATTGATTTCCTATTTAATTACATCCATGTGTTGGAAGATTATATATATCTATATCATGAATCGAAAAAACTCCCCAAGACCCACATATCTATTCATCATCCTTGTTTTCATATGAGATACTAACACATCATGACCAGAAGGATGGATCCCTCTAGTGAAATGAATGATTTAGTTATGCTGGTTGAAACACTAGTAAGGTGGGGTGCTTTTTTGAAATCAGTGATATTTATTAAACCTATGAGAGGGAGTTTAAATATGTTACATATTCTATTCAGTGTACAATATTGGTAGTTAACAAATTGTTTTTTATTTAAATATGTTGATAATTTTATCATATATCATTCATGTAATATCCTTGGACAAGAGGATTTAATCACCTTTGAATGATCTAATAATTCTTATTAGAATGATAGAAGACCCTTCACACTGATCACCAACACATTGGATCCCTTATAGGGAGATGGATGCTAGAGACACGTACTTTTCATCTTCTATAGGAATATATGAATATCAATTTCCATGATATATCTCTTATGTTGGGAATCTCTGTTGAGGGTGTTCATATGAAAGACCTAGTTGGTGATTTTTTTTGATTTAGTTCAAAATCTATAAGTCATTGAGGTCTAGAATGCTGGTGATTCTATAATTAGAAGTCAGACATGCAGTCCATGGATAAGTAATCACATCACCCATTTTTCCAATTATTTTGATGAGATCATTGTACTGATAATCTCATACACATATATTCTGAGGCTTATTAGTGGAAATATCTTCATCGATAATTCCACTACATCATTTCATTATTGAATTAACAATTAAATTCTGACCTATACTAGATAGAGTATTATAGTTGGGGTATTCATGAATTTATTATACATATATAGAGTTATGTATCACATTTTTTATGGATAAGATAAAAATTATAGGATGCATTATTATTATCGATATGTGGGTATAAGAGTCTGTCTATCACCTTTATCCACATGTGTGTGCACATTTGCTTGCTAAAATTTTACAAGATCCTCTAAACGAATGATGTTATATTTTTTACCATATGAAAATTAAATCTATCCATTTATATATTTAGGATATAACTTCAAAGAATGTTTTCTTTAGGTGTAGGTAGTCCTATAAACATTCAAATACTACATTGAATTATGTCCCCACTTGTAGACTGATGCTGGATAGTCTTCAAAAAGTAGATGTATCTGATTCTCAATTATATACTAAAATTAAATTTCTTTTTTGTAAAAATTTGTTCATTTATTAATTGAAAATTAAATATTTGACATTACTAGTTTCATAGACACCATATGTTGCATTTTTCCTCTGGATCCTCTAGGCTTACTGTATGAAAATGTTTTCTACTAAAACATGTGTCATGCCACTTATTTATTTTCAAAATATTGAATGCATAGGTTTGATAGAGTTTTGTGTTTTTTTGATTCCATCATCCCATACCCACATTACCCCATCATTTTTATTTACCTAATTACCTAAGGATTTTAGGGAAGTAAGAATTACACTGGAGGTGATATCATGCATGTTATATTGAAATGTGGGATAAACATCATGATTTTTTTATGTGAGAAAAAAAATATGCATGAATCCATGTGATATTTTGGATTATGGGTCTTGGTACCATATGAAATCATTTATATATCTTAAATAACAAATATTATTCTATCATCAGTTGGTAATAATTCATCCTTTAACTTGTGAACAAATTTTTTATGTTTAGTGAACTGCATAGTTTTTCTTTACTCGGTGCTTGTACTGTAAATCAGATTCACATCTATGATATTGAAGAGGGAGGAACATTTAACCAGACCTATTTTCATGGTGCATGAATAGAGATACTTATTCCCATGGTTGAGATTTATGAAGAGTCTTTTATTGATATTTTAGGTGATACTAAGTGTGATTATCTTGATATAGACATGTTAGAGGGTGATGATCCTATTATGGATGATCCACATGATGATTTGGTACTTGAAGAGTATGTATTAATGATAATTCAGATACTCATACTCTTCCTTACACAAATGATTCATATCCATAATCTATTCCTAAATAGGTCCACATCACATCTTCTAGTGATACTGTTGCATTATCCCTTTCATTTTCAGATCATACTGCAATTCTTACTAATGACTAGAGAGTAATTTGGTCAACATTTTACCCCATTCATTAGATACCAATTACTTATCTTACTTTTTATTCTTATTTTTTAGACATTTCTAAAAAAACACATTCCATTAGTCCATGAGAGATTATGCGCAAGCTGAATTTGGATCCATCACCTATCACACAGGATAATTTGGATACAACTATAACAGATGTTACATAATAGGTGTTTACTTCAGAGAATGCACCCTAAATAATATAATGTGGATGTATTATCAATTCACTTGGTTGTGTCATGGTGGACCACCCAAAACAGTGATACATACTTGAGTGACAAATTTATCATTCAAATATTTTTAACTAAGATATATGTTATGTGTTTTTAAAATTATCAGTCATTCGTATATTATAATTAGTTAAAACAATTAAAATTTATTTTAAAATTATTAATTTTATAATAAATTAAATTAATTCATAATATTACTTATCAAAACATTTGACATGGATGATAAAAATATTTGGTTTTATCAATAGTTTTCAGAGTCATTTTTAAGACTACCACTAATTAAATTTTCATAATATTATTTAAAATACATTGGTGATTTAAAAACCCCATTTCTATCCATGAATAACGTTTTTATTTATTAGTATATTTATAAAAACCATAGGTATATCCTATAAGAACAACATAATTAACCCCTAAACCACACCACACTGACTCCTGTTTCCCCGAACCCCACACTCACTAAGCCCCCTACCTCAACGGCGATCGCTAACCACAAAGACGCCCCTGACCCCCCTCCTTCGATGACGACCACTAAACCCCAACCCTCCTCCCTCGAAAATGACCACTGACCCCTACTAACCCTGACCCCCTCCCTTCAAACTGACCACTAACCACCGTCCACCGACTATAGACCCCTCCCTCGACACGGATACCTACAATAGTGATGCCATTCAACACGTGTTATCACCACAATGGGGCCCCATATCCCTATTTCCATGAAACCACCATCCCTGATGGTGGAATAATCCTAACTTATTCCCCAATACCCTTGTCTCATCATGGAATCCTATATTTCCCCTACGATTGTCTGTGTGTGATTTGAAAATTTATAAGATCGTATCCCTAACCACAATTCTATATGATTCCCTCTCCTCGCCTCAATGTCCTTCTTACATGACATGTGATCCTATTATTATAAGGGGTAGTATTTATTCATTTATTTTTTCTATTTTTTCATATCATATTGAATCTGTTTCATTTTCAAATTTTGTTCTTTCAAATCAAGAACCTACACTAGTTAATGATGAAGATGGATTTTTTTTAATAATTGGTTGTTTCTATTTTATTAAATATTTATATCTCTATATTTTAATTTACATGTATAATAGTGTAAATCCAATATCTGTAGATAAATATTTTATTAATTTACCAAGAAACACACCTTGGTCTTCCAAATGTCTAGAATAATTTTTAGATTATTAAATTGAAAACTGATCACTGGGTTGTGGAATAAAATATTTTTTATTGATTTAAAATTAATGCAATGGTCATATATAAATGAAGTATATTAGCACTTGATATTAAAATATTTTCCATATTGGTATGTATGTTGGATTTTGTATGGAAAATAAAAAGTTATAGAAGTTAAAAACAATTATTATATTGTTAATGAAACATAATGTGACCCATCAGAGAAGAATTCATTTATAAATTGTTAAATAATGAATTTGTATTTCTGGGATACAATGTTCATGATTTTAATAGATCAAAACAACATTTATTTTCTCATGATTAGGATAATCTTTTTAGAACATCAGTGACAAAAAAATGTGTTTTCTGAATTTTTGAAAGAAAGAAAACAAGAATTGTATGAATGGTGTGCCAAGTATTCAATGTTTGATTTTCTAATTTAGTTGTATGCTATCATGATTTTATATGGAATTGGTAAAAATCATTTCTATTATTTTAGAGTTTCTTCGTGATGTATTTAGTAAAGCCAAGACCCTTGTATCATTATATTAGACGAATAAATTCATCAACAAACTTGGAATTGATTATACAATGATATACTCATGACCAAATGATTGTGTTCTTTTTTAGGGTTATAGTCTAATAAATAAGAATGCATATTATTTCATAAAAGTATATGAATTTCAATGAGAAACAATGAGAGTAAAAATCAAGGAATTTCTAAGATGAATCTGAAAAATAAAACTCCTAAAAAGGTATTTTGTTACTTTTCTCTGAAACAATAGTTGAAATGATTATTCATTTTGTCTAAGACTACATATGAGAAGAAGTGGAATTCGTATGATAGTATTAGGGATGTATTGATGAGACATCCAAAAAAATAAACAGCCTTGACAGTTTTTGACTCATTATATAAATATATTACTTCACATCCATGGAATTTATGTTTTAGATTATCTTATGATGGTTTTAACCCCTTTAGTACATTAAGTATTAATTATAGAATATAGATAGTTTTTTTGATTCCCTATAATATATCATTATGTATGTTTATGAAGAATACTTATTAAAATATTTTGATTATTATTATTGGAATGAAAATTAATGGAAATAACATTTATGTAATCCATAAATCTATAATCAATGAAATGTGGGAATTTTCAGATGATGGAAATGGATCATACGATGCTTCAATGAGAAAAATATTCAAAATTCATGCTTATTTAATATATAAAATTAGTGACTTTAATAGACTAGGAAACTTATTAAGATGGAATTTTCACACTATTTTAGCTTGTACATTTTTTAATTTTGATTTTGAACCATAATGATTACAACATATTAGAAAATGATTTTTTTGTCATAATTTTGTATCGATGCTTCTAAAAAATTAAATATTAACAAGACAAAATTAAATTGAGATATTGAATCGATAAAGTATGAAAAGGTGTAATCTAGATCATAAATATAATGATAATTAATGAATATCTCTTTTGAAGTACTATATGAATATTCATTTGAAATTTCATAGTGTGTCGACTTAAAACATGGAAATTACATTTATTGGATAATCATGAATATCATATTCTAATTGAGCAATTTTTTTCATTATCATCAAAAAATAAATTACTAGAAAAAGTAATTGTAGTTACATTAGATATGTGTACCATGTTTAAAGAGATTTGTGGAAAAACACTAAATCCATGTGAGCCTGATAAGCTTCAAGAATTTACTGTTTTGACACTTCATCATTTTGAGATATTATTTTCACCTTTATTTTTCATACTAATAATTCATTTCATTGTTCATTTGGTTAAAGAATTTAAATGTGGTGGATATATGTATTATTGATGAATATATCCAATTAAGATGTACATTACATTTTTTTTATTTTTTTTATGAATTCAATTATATCAAATCAATTTGTTAAAAAAATATAATATGTATATTATTCTTTCATCAGGTATTTTGGTCATTTGATTTCATATAAGAGGTATAAATATCAACTAAAATTTTATATTCTATAAGTTTACATAACCAAAGAGTGATTGCCCATTTTTATAGGTATATAGATTTGATTGATACTAGATTCAATCATTTTGCATATTTTGAAAAACAAATATCAAATAATTGTTATTATTTTAACCAATAATTGATATTTAAATCTATAACAAGACCCATTAAAAGGGGTAAACATTTATATGGACTAAATTGGAGTTACTAAATACTAAATTATATGTGATCCTCAGTAGTCTATTGTAGATTCATTTATTAAAGAATTGGAGTTGCGAACAAAGAGAAGACTAAGGGTTCGAGCTCTAAACAAGCCTGAATTAACAAAATAATAATAAGGATATTTCAAAATGGTTCAGCCATCATGTAAGTATATAATCATATTTATATTATTTACATGTATCTAATTTGTCTATGTTAAAAGTAACCCCTTTTATAATCTTATTTCGATAATGAATTTTAAGAATCAAGTGGAATATCAAATTATGATTTTTTACCTCAAGATATTCTAAGGAAGGCTAAGTGATTTGATGACTATAATATTTATCACATCATTTTTAAGACAATTTGTCAAAAATAATTCCTATAAACTAAAAATATTAGTTTATTCACAACATCAGAGGTGGGATACTATGAAAAGATAATTAATATAATATAATTAATCTATAATGTTCAGTTTTATATTTTAATTCTCAAATTATAGTGAGTCAGCATTGAGAGGGGTAAAATGAAAAATTATTCTCATTTTACTTCTATCAACATCTCATGCTTGATCCATACAGGTGAGCATACAAGAATGATCGATTGATCTGGTCTTCACACGAAAAGTTGGTTTATTATGTGGAATATTAAAAATGTTAATATTGGAGTGTTTTTATATAGTTAAAATAGTGAGACATGTATGATATAAGAAATGATGGTCAATAAGTACTTTTTGAAAATAAAACCAATCAACCACAACAAATTAAATTATTTTCTTCCTAAAAATACTATAATAATAGAACATGCAAGAGTGAGTGAAAATGAAGTACTCACCACAATGGAGGTTGATAATAATGATTATAAAAGAGAATAATATAAATGAACGTATAAATTGTTAACGAAGTTATATTACAATCAATAATTTATAAATGTTTCATACATATATACATTGATTTATTTTTTTACATTTCATTATTTTATATTTTTTATATATTGAATATATTCTAAACCAATGGAATTGTAGGATTATAGGGAATATATTTTTTAGATCCTAGACATTTAACAATTATGATCACACTAACACAAATATTATCTTTAGTGGATCCAAGTTATTATGCTGCACTTCATAAACCTAGAAATCCAATAGCTTCCCTAGTTCTTTTTGGTATCCCAATGACAGGTGAACCTCTAGAAATAGAGAGATTGGTCACCCCACTATATATGGGATATTTTTTAGTTACCAATACAGGTATGTATGTTGTTGTATAAGAAACTATATAATTTATTAATTACTTAATTTATTTTCATAAAAATAAACATAACAATAAAAAGATATAAATATGAATACATCATATGTGTAGGACCTTAAAGACTTCAATAGTATCTTTCTATTTGATGAGTTTGGGAGCCTATAACGATACTATCAATATATATGGATAGATTCCTGGGAAGTCTGCAATTAAATAGTTGATATTTTCTAATAATTATAATGTTTAGAGGCATATTCCCATATCTTGAAAAATTGATGTTTTTTATAATGATGTAAATGAAATGTTAATTTAAAATTAATTAATGACTAATTTTTATTTCACTAGTAATATTATTAGTATAATTATAAATTGTCATGTTTTATATTTTTTGAGGTTTTTTTATTTTTAGGTCCTTGACTCTATTTCACACCTATGGACCCCAAAAAAATTTGGAAAAAATATAGAGAAAATTTAAAAAGAAATTATTGAATGAGTTCAATGCCTTACCTAAGATACCTTAATAAATTTATCAGAAATTGAATAAAGGTGTGTATTATGAGAAATTGTAGATTATTTTCAATATTAATAGAGATGAATCTCATGAGGAAATTTTATATTTTATTGTATCTTAAAAAACAAAAACAAAAAAAAATTAAATTTTTATAAACGATGCTATTTTTTGCCTAAATTATATTAAAAATATACTTTATCATGAAAAAATTTCATTACTTATATCGCAAGATCGTAGAGTTTTTTCTATAAAAAGTAAAATCTTGGTTGTATTTTATACATTATTATTTATATTATTTTATTATAACTAAAATTATTTTTCATAAATTGTATATATTAATATATAAGGGAAAATTATTTAGGTTAGTTCTTTAGTCATAAAAATATGTGGATTGAACTACATATGAAACTAATGACAGTTTAGAGAATAAAACTAAAAGAGACATTGATGTAAGTACATTTTATTAATATTTAATTTTATTTCGTTATTGTAAAAACATAATAAATTAAGATAAATTAGAACAAAAAAAATACTTAACCCAATTAAACGGGGAGGGATATATAGATCTAATGGGTCTGATTAGTAATATTAGTGTCATTTTATCCATATAGTTGACGCCAATTAATTGGGTTGAAGACAAGTTTGTTATTGTAATTTATTTCTAAATATTATGTTTCTATAGTAATGTAATAACCATAAATAATAATGAAAATTTTATTAATTAGAAAATATTATGATGTTTGGATAATTTTAAAAATCATTGTTAATATATGATTATTAACAAGTTAATATTCAATAATTTTGGGATGTTAATCCATCAAAATAATTACTGGTTTCCCAAAATATTGTAGTTGAATTTTTTTAAGGAAGGAGCATACAACTTGTGTATGGGTGATTGGTTCTAGTACTATTCAACCAGATATCTTTGGTAGGGAAACATAATTATTTACTAATACAACTATTGTGTGTTCGAGCAGTGTCGTTGATTTGGTAGCATAGAGAGAAATCTCAATGATAGATGAAAAGATTCAAGAAAATGTC
Organism: Viscum album; assembly: GCA_963277665.1. Taxonomy (NCBI): domain Eukaryota; kingdom Viridiplantae; phylum Streptophyta; class Magnoliopsida; order Santalales; family Viscaceae; genus Viscum; species Viscum album. The sequence continues at coordinate 153,781,211 of OY728166.1, read as the reverse complement.
TCTTATAGGAAAAGAAGATCCATAGTGATTTGAAATGGGAAAAAATATAGTTTTTGTATTTTATAGAATGATAGGAATGATCATTGAGGAAATTTATAGTCTTAGAGCTCATATTGTTGATGTAAATTCTAAACTCAATATATGACTCAAGAACTAGTTTTCAAAGTTATCAATGTTTTTAAAAACAATAATATGGTGGATAATACAACGAAAATAATGTCACATGGATATTAAACAATATTAAAATGACTACACATTTATTTTTGAAATGTAGGAATTGATGACACGTAAATCTGATTTATGGTTTGTCTGGGATTATTGTAAACACATTTTTTATGATTTATAACACGAAAACATGCGTATAATAATTAAAACCATATGAAATAACCTTTGATTGATATTAAATAATGGGAAAAAACCATTAAATTATTTTTTACATGTATGAGTATAAAAAATGTGTATATATTGTATGGTGTGCTTATAATGAATCAATAACCAATTGTAAAAGATTCTAATTTTTTTAAAACACATGTCAAGGGGTCAAAATAAAAAAAAGATGGTAATGAATCCATAGACTAATGAACTTATATTTATATGTGAAATTTAGATACAAACACTAAATAAATCTATGTTAAAATTTTCTTGTGATTCCCGTAAACGTGTTTTTAGAGTTTTAAAATTGTAAAAAAGCGTATAATGGTCAAAACCATAGAAAATGATCTGAGATGTCTATTAAATCACGAGGAAACCACCATTGAATTATTTTTTATGTTTAAAAACAGAAAAAACACCTATATGATCTGTGGTGTGATCATAATGACTCAATAAGCAGTTTTAAAAGATATTGAAGTTTTTAAAATCATCCGTCCAGGGGGTCAAAAACATTAAAATAATATCATATGGCCATGAAATCATTTGGAAAATTACCATAATTTTTTTTTCAAATATATGAATTAAATATACATCAATATGAGTTATGGTTTTCTTGGTATCCCTTTAAACATTTTTATAGTGTTTTAAAACAATAAAACATGCATGTAATGATAAAAACCATAGAGAATGACCTTGGGTCGATGTTAAATCATGGTAAAACATCCTATGAATTATTTTTTTCATGTATGAGTATAAAACATAGCTATCCGAGTTGATGTGTTCTCATAATGACTGAATAATATGTTTTAAAAGAAATCAATGTATTTGAAAATGTGTTTTAGGGGGTCAAAACCCTGAAAACAACATCCAATTAACATGATATCATATGAATATGAACATAGAATAATTTGAAAAATATATAAACTAATTCCATGTAAATCAGAGTTAAAAGTTTTCTAGGATACTCTTGAACAAGTTTTTAGTGTTTTAAAACATGAAAATCCACTGGAAGAGAGCTCAAAATGATGTGAAATAATGATAAAACCACATTTCAATTATCTTTTATGTGCATGAGTATAAATATTTTCCATATGACATATGATATGCTCAAAATGACTTAGTAAATAGTTTTCAAAGATATCAAATTCATTAAAAATGTGCGTCGGGTGGTCAAAACACAGAAAAGGACATTAAATGTCCATGAAATCATATGATAACAGGGAATGTTTTTTGAAATAAAGTAATTAGTTCCATGTTAATATGAGTTACTGTATTTCTAGGATAACTATGAATGCATTTATTTTGTTTCAAAAGACTAAAATATGCATGTAATGTCAAAACCATAGGAAAAACTGATGTTCACATTAAATCATGGGATAAATATCCCTAAATTACTTTATACATGTATGAGTAGACAACACATCCATCCATTTTTTGGTGTGATCGAAATGATTCCAATCACTGTATTTAAAAATATGAGTTAGTGGGGTCAAAACCAATAAAAATGTGTCATATGGCAAAGAAATCTTAAGAAAATGACATTAGATTATTTTTTTAAGATAATAATTGGTTCCAAATAAATATTAGTTACAGTTTTCCCATGATGACTATGAAAACAATTTTAGTGTTTTAAAATAGTAAAACATGTAAGTAATAGTAATATTTTAAGTCCACAACCTTAAATGTTACATAATATTGAGTTATGTTAATAATTCACATTGAAGATCTTTTCAGGTTTAGAGTTTTAGAGAATAAGGTCATAACTATTGCATAACATATCAAATAATAAAAATTAAACACTTATACTATATATTATTTTTCACAAAAATAAAACTCCATAAATAATGTTTTAATTCCTTTCTTGATGAAAATATTCTTTAATTCTTCCTTTCTCTTACGCTTACTTATACCCTATTAAAAATATTTTGAAAACATGGGATTAGAATAAAAAGCTCACTAAGGGATATTTAATAAGGAAAGAAAAAAGTACTCCATGAATACATAAAAATAAATGAAATCATACTTTTTACTCATAAAATATAAGATATTTGACATTCCTAATGAAATCATTATATTTATGAATAACTCATCAAAATAACAAATCATAAATGTATATTGTGGAATTCATAACATAATTAAATTGTAGACTTCATATCTACACAGGGAGTAACCTTATTGGTTACATTTGGAATTCCCATTAAAGTATATTCCCTAAACCTCTTATGAGAAACATTATAGTTTACCTCTGTCACATTACCCAATGCATTAGAGATCTATCACAAGATCATGCTTCCATGGTTTATCATGGAACCACCCATATTTTCATTATCATGTAACCACTCATAAAATGTAAAAGTAACATTATATAATCATGACACATAACAAATTGAAATTAACAACATTTTACCCATCAATCACATGAAATCAATTCAAGATACTGAAATATTAAATCCATTTCAAAAACCATTTAAAGCATTTAATAAAGATATTTTTGAATCAAAGTGTCCTATACCACATTGAAACATTTAAAATAAATCATAGAATTAAAATTTTAAAACATAAATGTTCATATAAATAAATCCTTAAAAGTATTTTTAAAACATGTACATTAATGATAAAGATTTAGACGATTAGATCTTCACAAAATTTAAAACTATTATTTAGTTAAATAGTCTTGTAACACTTGAGAAACACGTGAATAAAAATAATTAATGAATAACATGAATAGAAACATTACATATCATGAGAATATAGAAAGTAACTGTATAAAATTTCAAATGGGATGTATATACACCTTATGTAATATTAAAGGTGCACAATATCAAGATATGACTCAATGAATGGCGATTGAGATATTGTCCCTTACAAATATAGTATCATTAGATTAAGTATAGTTAAATGAAATAATTATGTGTGAAAAATATAAATACACCAAATATAAGTTGATATTATTTGTAAAACAACCATATGTAATTCACACATATTATTGAAAAAAAAATACCAATGACATGGATATTTTACTCAATGAATGGATATCGAGTTAAGATTCCCTTAACAGTGTTTATATAAATTACATAAGAATTTATAAATAGGGTTATTATGTGTATCAAAAGTATATACACACAAATATTATTGGAAATTGTAACATAAATAAATAAATATTGTTTCCATACATAATCGTGGAATTATATAATCGACGAAGTATGTGTAAAACCTAATGATTGGTAATTGAGTTTAGAAATTGCCTTACAAAGATCATTTTTTTTAATCTAGTAGATTGATTATGTGTATTAAATGTAAATCCACAAAGAGACAGTATAAATACTAGATAAGATATCAAAATTCATTTTTGACATAATCATATAATGACATAATCATGAAGTAGATGATTAACCTGAAGAATGTAAATTGGGTTAAGAAGTTCTCTTACCATGAGTCTAAATCGTCACATACGTTCCTTGTTTTTACTAATTAATAAACATATGTTAATTTATGTTTCAGTAAGAAAATTTTTAATGTTATTATAGATTTTATATTACTTATTATCATGTTATAAAAAATACATAATTATTTAAGTTCATATCATCCATTTTATTGATATTTGGTACTTGAGTAAAAAATAAACTTGATTGATGTGAATTGTCTATGTGGTTAAAGGTATATCATCTACAGAATATTATTCATGATCTAAATTTCATATATATCATATAAATCCAGTATAAATTTATTTATAATTTTCTATAATTGTTGAATATAATAAATGAAATGCACCATTCATAGAGACGGTAGGCAGTATGTACGAAAGAACACTACTTTCATTTTCTGTCACATTAAATGAATGAAAAAAAAATGATAAATAGTTATATTATAATTAAAATATATTATATATGTTATATTTTTTACAAAATTTAATTAATTACATACTTTATATGTTCCATGTATGGCATGAATGAGTCATATCACTTTTAGGGAAAGGTAGTCCGCATTTTCTCAAAAGAAATTATCGTATTTTCATATTCTGGAATGCATAAATTTATGTCGAAAATAATTATACAGAAATATATATTCAATATAAATATAATATATAAAATATATAAATATATTTTCGTCATAATGGCCACCGGGACAGGTGGTAGGGGAAAATTGAACAATCATCGCTTCGTGAGGCAGTTGTTCGCATACACAGAAACAGTATGTTTGTATCCATTAGATAGACGTGTTAATAAGTGTTGTTCGAATACATGTCATAAAAAATTTCTAGTATATTTAGTTAATTTTTTTATTTAATAAATTAATAATAATATCATAGGTAGTGGAGATGGAAAATAAAGGAAATGAACAAGAGAGAATACATTACCTCTAAATTGGGTAACTTCTTATGATTTGAGCCAAAAGGCATTCTTGAATTGCCTTTTGCCTAAATAAATGCACCTAGTAGGAATTGAGGGATTTTGTGAGATTATTTGAGTATAATTTGGATGATATAATGGGCTTGATATTTGTGAGTAAGTGGGTAGAGGTGGTGGCCTTTTATAATAGGGAGGAGGGGCACTTTATGAATGTTTTGAAATATTATTTTATTATAAATTGATTTTCTATTTAAAATGGTCCCAAAATCATTTAATTATAATATAATATGATTTTAGTTTGAATACCCAAAATAAATAAATTTTTATACATGTTTCTAGTTTTTTTACCATTATCCTTTTGTTTTAACCCTTAGTTAAAAACATTAACTATTACCATATATTCATGTATTTTCATAATATATGGTTATTATAGATACTATAAAATTCCAAGAGATACATAAGTGGATCATTAATTACATTTGTAACATTATATAAGTAATTTGGATAAATATTAAATTTTTAGTACTATTATATCATTTAATAAAATATTATTTTTCTTAAAAACTCATTTATATCGATTTTGACATCATTTAGTAATTGATTTTGTTATAGTTATAAAAACAACATTACATCGATCCAAAAGGAAAAGATTAATTCTAATATGTAAATAGCATCCATAAAATTGATGTATGATATCAAAATAATCAAATTTCATTTATTTTAATATTTATAATATCTTTTATTTGAATCCATTATTAATGTAGCAATCACTGCATCATCATTGTGTCATAATTAAATTTATTTATTTATTGAATAAAATTTATTAATAAAATATCATGATGTAAGAAAATAATTTATATTTTTAATGAATATTTATAGTTAAATTTATCAGTTATATAACCCTATATTAAAATTGATTTAGTAAAAGATACATGTTTATGTTATATTACCCTTTATATTAAAATAAATATCACAAAATGACATTTTCACACCCAAGTGGCTCCCAAAAGCCAAAGGATTGGAATAAGGATTTTAAAGGTCATAAATATATCATCCAATAGGATTATTACATGTTTTAGGGTAGTTTTATATTTTTATAATATTATTCATTTACCATTATTTACCTAATTTACCCTCTAAACATAGTAATTAAAAATTATTATTGAAGTTACTTTTCATATGGTCCATAAATAAAATGAACATATTTACACAATTTTAACCTTATTAAAAATCCAAAAGAAATAAATTTTAGAAATTATTTTATAATTAATTCTCGTTGTCAAAACCAAAAAGAGTGTTTTTAAGAAATAAAACCATCAAACGATTGACATGTGTTTATATCTAATTTCAAATTCAAATTACATATAATGACAAAATTGGACTAAATGATAAAATTTATTCCATTTATAATTTAATACCATTAAATAATATTATTTAACCATATAAATTATTTCGATGGACAAAGTTGTTTTCAATTAAAAGTTAGCATATTTTGACTATTCATCAAAAAAATAATGTTATCAGAAAAATATCAAAAATTAATCCAAAGTAAATTTAGATGTACTAATTCTAAATAATAAATTTATTTTGTAAAATATACCATATAATGGTATCAAAAACTAAATTATAAAAGTGTTCTCCATCAAAAGGTGGTAAAACAACATTTTAATAAAAAATACTTCTATTTATCTAAAAAATTGAATTTTTTCTTCTATCATATCTTGAAAAAATATAATATGAATTTAGAAAATTACATTGAATATATTAAATATATTGTTCTTTAAATAAAATTCCATTAAGGGTGGTATTATTTTATAAACACAATTATTATCTTTAAAAAAGGTTTTCAAATTAACACATCTTTTTTATTGAATTGGGTTTTATTTACATTTATAATAAATTTGGTCACTAAATATTCATTATTTTAACCTGTGTAAATGATATTTTCATAATTTAGTTGATACTATTAATTTCTTCCATTTAAATGGCTAGGTTTTAACAACTGTTTAAAATAATAATAATAATAATAATATATTGTTTTTGGGTATAACTCAGCAATGTGTGTAACATAAGATTTCAGAGAATATCGTTATTGCGTGTCGACTATGATATCAAACAAAGTGTCCCCTTTAATGTAAAATCAATATCTTATTCCTAAATATTAGTAGATGTGAAAAAGTATTATTCTATAAATATTTGATTCATTACCTCATTCCCCCCTTTTGGAAATTATGTCCTCATAATTTTAAAATCGGGCTCAAAAACATCATTGAAAATTCCACAATGAAAAAAGAGTAAAAAAAATACCACTTCAAAAGAATGAAAGAGTAGTACAAAGGTCACATGAGATAACACATACTAGTATTCCATGATAAAAAACATAGATATGGATGAAAAACTAACCATCAAGTTCTGATAGAGGGTGATATAAAACAAGATCAGGTGAAATTTTACAACCAGAAAACCATAAACATGTGTTGGGTTAAATGGTCATTGATTTCCCACTAGGAAAGGTAAGAAAAAACAGTTTTTACATTAATATCCCTTTCATAAATCTAAGGAATTTATTTATGAGCATCACTAAGTACATAAAGAAAAAATACATACTTCTCATGTAGAGTTTCGTCCATTAATAAATTTCTTCCAAAAAACTCATCTATTCTCCAAACGATGAGTATTTAGTTGACATAGTCACACTTGAAGTGATAGAATAAACTTATAGAGAATCACATAATCCACAAAATATGAACCATATATTTAAATTGTCTCTTGAAATAATCCAAACCAAAATAGATTGTACAATATCATACAATCCCTTGAAAATAATAATACTTTATAAATATAAATACTACTCTTAATCTCCAAACAATAACCTAATGTATAAAAAATTCCATTCAACCAAAAAATTTCCATATAATTTCTCAAAAATAATAATCCAAAATAAAACATTAATCCCAATGTTTACAAGAATTTTATCACATCTTCATCCATGACAAATAAAAACATTTATCACCAAATAACATTGACTTCTATTAAAGTCTCATACATAAAATTAATGAACCTAATCACATGTTCTCCATGATTGGTTAGTAATTTACATTAATAACCTAAGTCACCATATTGAAAATAAAAACATAGATTCTACAAAAATAAAATTCAACCATTACTCCTCAAATAAAATCCCATATTATTCAATTTTCATTATGTATACATTGTTACCAAAAGAGTGACTGTTTTCGAGAATAAAATTTATCACCTAATCACTGAATCATTTTCCTATACTAAGGGAATCCATTTGATAAATAATAATTTCCCAAAATCAACATATTCTATATCTATAGAATCATTTAACTAAAATAATAATTCATACAAACTAGGTACATCACGTAGGTTTGTGGTAGGCGATGCGCCTTTGTCGCCCTTTGGTTGTGGGTTCGATTCCTGCGGCATTTCCTGACGTGATGGATTGTCACCCATCATGCATGTTGTCCCTTATTATAAAACTAGAAAATAACCCTAACCTGATTTAACCTCAATGTTTATATTATATATCTCATTTTAATCTAAACTCATTTTGACCTCAATATATTAATTATTGAAGACCTATATATATTGAAATTGTTTTCACCTCTATATGATAAAATAAAATTATTCCCAAAATAATGAACATCATACCTTGATCACGGTGCCCACCTAGTTTTATCATTATCTTGCTCACATAAATAAAATTCCATACATGGAACTAGTGATTTGAATATCCTTGAAAATAATTTTCTTCTTTCATCCAAATAATCCTTGTACAACATTGGTCATATGGGTGTTCACAAGAAAATAATGGCAGAAAATAATCATGTGTGACATATAATTTAAAAACATATTATAAAACATGAATTTTATAAAATAGTCAGACTGAGTATGAGTTGAAACATTTAATCAATATTCCTTTTAAAATACCATAAGTATGTACTGAAAGACTATATTTAAAAAACTATAAATATTATTCTCAATGAATATCTTCTTCATCACCTTTTTCTAAATCATAATATTCATAAAAATATTGTGATAAAGTAAAATATTTGAAAATGAATTGATAGTATTTCCCTTTCCTGAAAATATATGAATATTACTAAAATAGAATTTGATTAAATAAAATAAATGATCCATGATGGTATCAAGGTATATGGGAGGATTATAATATCTCAATCAATTTCTTTCAAGTAATTTGTGTGTCAAAAATGTTTCAGAATTGTCTGGACATGACATTGTAATAGTTACTGCAAGAAAGTCCCTAAGAAGAAATAGGAATATTTTTTGAGATCCTCTTTCATCCATTTTTAACCGACATTCCTTGATCTGAAATAGTTTTAATACATGTATTTAACTTATATAATATACTTTGAGGCTAACCATGTATTTAACACAAAACTCTAAATACCCAATGTTGTCTAAAACATTCCTCTGATACAAACTATAACGCCCAAACCATAAATGTTACATAATCGTGAGTTATGAAAATAATTAGTATTAAGGATCTTTTCAGGTTTATAGTTTTAGAGAATCTGGTCTTAACTATAACATTATATCTTATATATTACAATGTAGACACTTATAATATATCGATTTTTTTTAAAATAAAACTCCTTAAATAAAGTAACCATTCCTTTCATGATAAAAATTTTCTTGAATTCTTTCATTCTATTACCCTTTCTTATAACATGTGAAAAACATATGAATAAAATTGGGATGAGCATAAAAGTCTCAGTAAGGTATATTAAATACGGAAAGAAACCAATAGTCCTTGAATACATAAAAATCAATGAAATCATATATTTTACTCATAAAACATATGCTCTTTAACATACCTAATGAAATCATAATATTTTTGAATAACTCATAGAAATCATAGATCATATAGGTAACTTTGGGCATCCATAATATAATTACCTTGTAGCTTTCACAGCTACATAGGGAGTAACATTCATAGTTATGTTTGGAATACTCACCACAATATATTCCATAAATATCTTAGGAGAAACATTATCATTTACCTCCATCACATTACCCAATGCATTGGAGAGCTATCATTAGGTCACATGCCCTAAGATTATCAAGGAACCACCCATATCTGGTTTATCATGTAACAACTCATCAAATTTAAAAGTACCATTACATAATCATAAAATAAAAAATATTGAAATTATCATCATTTCACTCATCAGTCAAAAGAAATCAATTCAATATACAAAAATATTCAATCCATTTCCAAAAACATTTAAAACATTCAATAAATATATTTTTGAATCTAAGTGTCTTATTCCAATTTTAAACATTTGAAATAAATTTTTTAATTCCCATTTCAAAACATTTATGTCCATAAAAATAAATTCTTAAAACCATTTTGGAAAACATGGACATTAATGATAAATATTTAGAAGAATAAATCATTATGACTTTTAAAAATATGTTTATGTTAAAGAGTCTCATATTACATGAGAAACACTTGAATAAAAATAATTAAGGAATAACATCAAAGGAATCTTTAATTATCATGATATTATAGAAATTACTAATATAAAATTTCAAAATGGTTGTATATACACATTATAAGATATTAAATGTGCACAATATCAAGATAAGACTCAATGAAAAGTGTTTGATACGCCTCCCCTTACAAAGATCATATCATTAAATTAAGGATAATCAATGAAATAATTATGTGGTAAATATAAATACACCTAATATAAGTGGATATTGACTATAAATAGTCATAGGTCATTCAAAAATATTCTTGGAAAAACAAGACCAATGACATGGATATTTAACTCCATGAATGGACATTGAGTTAAGATTCCCCTTACAAAGTTCATATAAAGGACATAAAAATTTATTAATGGGGTGATTATGTGTATAAAATGTATTTCCACAAAAATGGTAGTGGAAATTAAAACATAAATAAATAAATATTGATTCCACACATAATCTTGGAATTATATAATCGACGATGTATATTTAAAACCCAATGAGTGGAAATTGAATTTTTAAATTCCCTTACAATGATATTTTATCTAATAAAGTAGATTGATTATGTGTATTCACTACAAATGTACATAAATCAAGATTAAATACTAGATATGATATGAAAATTCAATTATTACAAAATCATAGAATGACATAATAACAAAGTATAATATTTACACAAAGAATTGAAATTGGTTTAAGAAGTTCCCTTACCTTGAGTCCAAATCATCACGTATGTTCCTTGTTCATCCTAAATGAAAAACATAGGATAATTTATACTTCCTTAATAACCTTTTTCATATTTATTATTCATTTTATATTACCTATTACCATGTTTAAAAAAATTACATAGTTATTTTTTTTCATATCTACCATTTTGTTTACATTCGATACTTGAGTCAAAAATGAACTTGTTTGATGTAAATTTTCCATGTGGTAAAAATTAAAACACCTCCATAATATTATTCATAATTTTAATATCATATATATCATATATTTTCAGTATATATGTATTTATAATAGTCCATAATTTTTGTAGATAATATGTGAAATGCACCATTCATGGAGACGGTAGGTCGTACGTACGCATGAACACTACTTTCATTTCTTTGTCATATTAGAGGAATTAAAACTAAATGATACATAGGTATATTATAATTAAATTAAATTATATATGTTATACATTTTATTTAAGTTCATTAATATTATCCTTTATACATTACATGTATGTAATGAATGAGTCATATCACTTTGATAGGGGAGTAGTCCGCACGTTCTCAAATGAAATTATCATATTTACACATTATGGAAATCCTAAAGGTATGATGTAAATTAAAATATATAATAATATAAAAAATATAAATATAATACATATCATATATTATTAGTGTTCCATAATAATGTATACTATGAGATGTGGTAGGGGAAAATTGAACCATTATCATTTTTTGAGGTAGTAGTTCGCCATACACTGAAAACTTATGTTCGTATTCATTAGATAGAAGTTTGTGTGTGTGTAGTTCGAATAATTATCATAAAAATATCATTGTATATTTATAATACTGGTGTTTTTAGGTAATCATGTAATTATAAGTGAATTGGGAGTAGAGAAGTAAAATAAATGAAAGACCCTGAGAGAAGGTGTTACCTCTAAATCAGGTAACTTTTTTTCATTGGAGCCAAAAGGATTTCTTAAATTGCCTTCTTCCAAAGGTATTCCTCTATGAGGAAGGGAGGGATGTTTGGAGATTATTGGAAAATAATTTGGGTGAGACAATGAAATTTATAGGTGTAAGTAAGTGGGTAGAGTTGGTGGCCTTTTATAAGAGGCGGGAGGGGCACTTTAGGAATGTCTTGAAATATTATTTTATTATAAATTGATTTTCGGTTCCTAATGGCCCAAAATTCATTTAATTATATGATAGTGTGATTTTTTTTAGATTACTCAAAATAAAATAATTTTTAATCAAGTTTTTACTATTATTTTTCCTGATCATTTTTATTAACCCTCGGTTAGACACAATAACTCTTTCCTTGTATTCATCTATTTCTATATTATATGGTTTCTCTAATTACAATAAAATTCCAAGAGTGCCATAAGTGGATCATTAATGATATGTTTCAAATTATATATGTCATTTTACCAAATAATATATTTTTAGGACTATTATATAATTTAATAACATATTATTTTATTTAAAACTCATTTATGTTAATTTTGACGCCATTGTGTAATTCATTTTTGTTAAAGTTATAACAACTAGATTCATTCGAACCAATGTAATTAACTCAAAGATAATATGTCAAAATCATCCATAAAATTTATTTATAGAATGAAAATAATCAAATTAAATTTATTTTTATATTTTTAATAATATTTATTTGAATGCTTTATTAATGAGGAAACCACCGCATCATAATTGTGTTATATATAAATTTAATTATTTAATGTCTAAAAAATATAAATTAAATATCATTAAGTAGAAAATATTTTAATATTTATAATGACTATTTATAGAAAAATTTATTAGTTATATAACCCTATACTTAAGTTTATTTTTAAAAGATACATGTTTATGTTATATTTTCTTTTACTTAAAATTAAATATTGGAAATTGTCATTTATTCACCCAAGTGGCTCTCAAATTCCAATAGTTCCGCCAAGTGATTATCATGGTCTTAAATATATCATCCAATAGTATTTGGACATGTTTAAGGTAGATTTATATTATTATAATATTTGTTTACCCTTATTTACCTAATTTACCCTTTAACCATAGTAATTGAAAATAATTACTAAAGTTACTATTCATAATGTTAAAAAATAAAAGGTAACAATTTACACAATTTTAAACTTTTGATTCAAAATATGGAATCAATTTTTCCAAATTCAAAGAACATAAATTTTCGTAATTAATTTAATATTAATTCTCATTGGCAAAACCAGATACGGTGTTTTTAAGAAGTAAAAACTGTCAAAAGATTTACATGTGTTTATGTCCAATTACAATGTGATGTTACTTATAATGTAAAAAATTGTATTAAATGATAATAATATATTTCATTTATACTTTAAAACCATTATATAATATGATTTAGCCGTAAAAATTCTTTCAGTGGAAAATTTTGTTATCAATTAAAATTTAGCATATTTTACCTATTAATCAAAACTTCATAATTATCAGAAAATTATCAAAAATTCATCCAAAGTAAATTTTGATGTCCTGATTCTAAATAATGTGTTTATTTTTAAAAATAAAACAAATAATTGTGTAAAAAAATTTAAAATGGATTCCATCGAAATGTGGTAAAACAACATTTTTAAAAAAAATAGAAATATATTAATTTTATCGGAAAATTGAATTTGTTGTTAAACAAAATATATAAAACAAATAAAATGAATTTAAAACATTACATTGAATATATTACATATATTTTTAATTAAATATAAATCCATAAAGAGTGATATGATTTTATAAACCCAATTGTTCTCTTTTAAAATGGTTTTTCTAAAAACACATCTCTTATATTCAATTGGGTATTAATTCCATTTATAAGAAATTTGATAACAAAAGAATCATTAATTTGGACTATGTAAACCAAAGTTTTATAATTAATTTTATAATATTCATTCCCACCATTCCAATTTCTAGACATTTACTACCATTTAAAATAATAATAATATTATTATATTATTTTCTGGTATAACTCAACATTGTGTGAAACATAAGATTTCAGAGAAAACCCTTATTGCATGTTTTGTATGATATCATGAAAATCATCCCAATTAAATTATAGTCAATATATTATTCATAAATATTAATTGACATGAAAATGTATTATTCTATAAATTCTTCGGCCGTTACAATGATACCTATGAAAATATCTCAGACTTATTTAAAATTATGAGATGAACACCATTGAATTATTTTCAATGTGTACAAGTAGAGAAAAAATCTATCTTATGTGAGATGCTCATATAATGACTTGGGAAGCTATTTTAAAATATATAAAAGTCTTTGAAAATGTATTTAATGTGTTAAAAACCAGTAAAATGGTGTCAAATTGCTATTAAATCCTTGAAAAATGACTCTAGAATTATATGTGAAATATATGAATTAAATCCACATCAATCTGAGTTACTATTTTCCTAGGATGCCCATGAACACATTTTTAGCCATTTAAAACACTTAAACTAGCATAAAAATGTCAAAACCATCGAAACTACATAATATTGATGTGAAATCACTAAAACCCCACCATTGAATTATTTTTTAGTTATACGATTATAAAAAATGATCAAATGATTTAAATTGTTCCCAAAATGGATCAATAATCTTATTTAAAAGATATCAAAGTTTTTACAAATCTGTTTCTGGGGGTAAAAATACAACAAATAGTTTCATATGATCATGAAATACTAGAAAAATTACAGTAGACATCCCCCCTCCAAATCCATTTTTTTATTTCTATAAAATCTGATGTATGGTTTAGAAGTATCTGTATATTCAAAAATCAAAACCAGTGGACCCCATATTTCACATTACAAATTCACGAAACAAATAGGTTAATAAAATAGTGGAATCAAAAATAGTACTAATATGATTTGGTGAGAAAAAACTATTCAAAATTTAAAAATCCACAACAAGATTCATCAAGCCCGATGACATTACCCTAACACTACCGATGACAACCTCGAGCCACCTGCCAATAGCTTGAAGAACACCATTAAAAATACATCACAGATGCATCCTCGGAGCCTTCTAACCTATAGATCAATGACTTCCATGGATCTATCATCATCATTGTGGTAGAAAAATGGATCACTATCACCAAACTAAGATTACATCACATACATAACCAGTAACAACTAAGAACAATGTCGCAACCTCCTGGAATGCCATCTACCAATCGAAATATCCTCCCAAGTCACCTTGAAACACACTAGGAAAATTCGATTGGGAGGATAAAGGAAAGATCCTGGCACAAGAGTTGATTAGGAGGTTACAGTGTCAAGTGAAATCTTTATGTCTCTCTCGAATTCCAAAATCAGTATTTCCTTATAGTGTCAAAACAAATTATAAGTCAAAAAAATAACTATAAAAGGCATAACACCAATAAAATAAATAAAACAAAAACCCCAAATCACCAAACCAAAAACCCAAACAAGGCCAAACTAAATGAAGCATGAAATCAAACCTACACCCACCACCAACAATAAACACCCACAAAATCACCTAGTATCCAATGAGAAAGGAAATAAATGTAGAACCACTTTGGGATAGAATTAATATTGTTGAACCAATAGAGGACCTACAAGGATGACCTGACCTGATAGCCCCCACCACTATTTTTACCTCAATCTAGGAATATAGATAGAAAAAAAAGGGTGATGTTGTAATATCCATCAATTCAAGGCGGAGAGAGAAGCCTCAACTGGGATGCGAGATAAGGAGGTAGGGGGAAAGGGAACCCCAAATTGTAAAATAGATCAAGAAAACAAATTCAAACAACATAAAAGTTGTAAAATACCAGCATATATATAAGAAAGTGATAAGAGAAACTAGTAGTTGAGAATATCCATGCCATCATAAAGTTTCAAAACCCTAACAAGAGGATGAATGTGCTTGAGAGATAAATATGGGTGAAATAGAGATATTATGTAATGTCCCTGGTACTAAACATATTTTTGAAATTTATGAACTAAATCCAGATAAAAATGAGTTAGTATTTTCATGGGATTCCCGTACATGTGTTATTGTTTCATTTTAAAATACTTAAGCGATAAGGTAATGGTCAAAACCATAGGAAATGATCTAGTATTTATATTAAATTATGAAAACCCACCATTTGATTATTTTTTATTTTTTATATGATTATACTAAATCCATATGAAGTGAGGTGTGATCCGAATGAGTTGATAATCAGTTTCAAAATATATCAATGTCTTTAAAAATATGCATCTATGGGTCAGAACCAAGAAAACAATGTCAAATGGTCCTAATATCATAGGGAAACTACTATAGAATAATTTATGAAATATAGGAACTAAATCTACATAAATACATGTTATGATTTTCCATAGATTCCCATTAAAATGTTTTCATTGATTCAAAACACTAAAATATTCATTTAATTGTCAACACTATAGGAAATAATCTCAGATTGACCTAAAAATATGTTGAAGGAAACAAATAATAAATATTGAGGGATACCTAATCTATTATTATATTAACTATTATCCCCCCATGCAATACTATAGAACATAAAAATTTCTATAACATATTAAAATAAACATAGTTTATTAAATAATAAAGTAATTTATAATTCTAAAAGAGGATACATAATAAAAATTAATAAAATAAAATTTAACCCAATTCATTGAGTTTAGACTTCATGAAGATATTATAGGTTGTTCAATCATATTTTTCCAAATTAGTTTTCTTCAGGTTCTTTTCTAATGTCAATTATTTTTTATTCTCATTATATATTGATGTTAAATGTTTGAAATAAGTGTCTTTGACATCTTCGTTAAGAATTATTTATCAAGAAAATGTTTTTGATCAACTTATAAAGATTATATTATTCAATTTGTGAGAAAAGAAAAAATATAGAATAAGATTATATGGTAAGAAAACATTAATGTCTATAAATCTAAATGTAAATTTATTTGTTAAATTTTGTTTATAATTAAATTTTATATAGTTATATTGAAGACACTATAAGGAATATTTGGGTATGATAAATACAAATTAACCAAAATTGAAGGAACGAATGAAATGGTATGTTAAAAAATTAAGGTACAATATAAAAAGAAAAATCAATCATATAATACATATTAAATAAAAGTAAATAGATATCATAGAGTTTTAAATACCTAACAACCTTTGATACACTTTATATAGTAGATAAAAAACACATAATAGTAATTGAGAATAAACAACCATATCAATAAAAAGGCTGAGAATACACATAATAAAAAATAGAGAGGACATAATGTACCTACCTATGTGAATAGAGAACCAAAAAATGGAAATGGTTACAAAATATAGAGGTGTTGTAAAAAACATCAAAACACGTTTTTCATGTGAGATGACAATCCTTTAGAGTCTTGGGGAATCTATGGAGTTTAACTAAATTGCTACTTTCAGGTATGTCAATTAGAACAATATAAACCAATCTTGTTTCTATCCATTTATTAAATAAAATATTGTAAAATATAAAAAGAAAATATCATGTTTTCATACTAACTTTTATAAGATGGATTTGTATATAATATGTCATATGTCAATGTCTCTTAGGAGTTCCAACAATGGTTTCTAGCTTGTCTTCAAAAAGTTATTATTATTTTCTAGATGAGACAATATCAATAATGTAAACAATCATAATAAGAATACCTATGGCTAAAACCATTAGATAATCATTAAATATATTGGAAGGGAAAATCTATAGGGAGATAGAGTGAGTGAGTGAAAAACCATAGTGAGTGAAGAAGTATATCTTTTCATTTTCAATGACTGCAAGAACATAAAATCATAAGGAAGAATGTGTATAATGGAATTAATACAAATTATTTTAATTAAATGGATCAATTATAAGGCCCCGACCTTAAAACATACTTAATATTGAATTAAATTAATAATTCACATTGAGGATCTTTTTAGGTTTAGAGTTTTAGAGAATTAGATCATAAATCATGAATTTCATTCCACATTTAAACAATGTGGTTACATAAAAGATAGTATTTGATTTTTTCCCATCAATGGAAACATATTTAAAATAAAACTTGGATTATTTCTTGACACTTCCTTAACACTATAAACATATCATGCACCATTCCCTTAACCTGTGAAAAACATTTCAAAAACTTGGTATGAGCATAAAAAGCTTAGTAAGGGATATAAAAGAATGAAAAGAAAACATTAGTCCATGTATGAAAACACACATCACTCATAAAATATATCAATTTTAACATACCTCATCAAATCAAGAATAAATCATAGAAATCATAATGCATAAAGGTAACTTGAGGCATTCATAACATTCTTACATAGGGAGTAACCCTCTTGGTTACGTTTGGAATACCCATCATAGTATATTACCTAAATATCATCGTAGAAACCTTAAAGTTTAACTCTTTCGCGTTACCCAATGCATTGGAGAGATATATCGGTCTCACCCACCCTTAGTTTATCACGGAACCACCCGTCTTCATAACAATGCCCAAGAACCATAACATATTCATATCACATAAAACATGCATAAAGGAAACATAAAATTTCCACTTTTCAATCACAAGATATCAATAAAACAGATTAATATAAAAACATTATGAAAACCATTTTCAATACCAAAATAAAAAAAATTAAAACATGGTATTTATTTTTCATTTAAAAAAATGTATGGCTTGTTGAGGAAGTCGAAACTCATATAATGGTCAGGGCGGTGGAGAAGTCGTTGTCACCGCATATGTACAACAAGAAAAACATTCCTTTTTGATGTTTATTAAAACGCTTCGTATAAAAAGATTTCTTTTGAATAAACGAAAAGAAAAATGGGTTTATACACCTTATAAAATAAATTTTTGTATAATAAAATATATTCCTCAATGAAAGGAGATTGAGATTATTTCCCTTACAAAGACGGTATCCTTGGATTAAGGATAAATCAATTACATAATTATGTGTGAAAAATGAATACACCAAATATAAGTGGATATTAAGTGTAAAAAAATCATAGGACAATCACACATATTCATATAATGACATATTAAAGGTGTAAATGTTTATCCCAAATAATCAAAATTGGGCTATGAAGTTCCCTTGCAAAAATTCGAGAGCCTAACGGCGTCACTTCAAAATTCAGAAAAAGAGTTGATGAGAGATAAAAAGGGTATCTCATCACTTGGACATAAAATTTACATCAATAAGGATATAGAATAACATATCCCACCATAATAGTATGTGAATTAAAAGACATAACAAAAGAAGTCTTTTAAAAAGAGGAGGGTGAAAGGTTCCTTTACCGACTTGGGTAACTTTCGAAACGTACACCCCATTGAAGAAGGGTCATACAATGAATATGTAAATACCCATAAATGAAATTATATTACATAAAGATATAATAATGGGATGTACATACACAACTCAAAATAAATGGTTTGAAACGTAGCATAAATCTCACAGGACTAAAAGTGAGATGAAAAATCCCTTACGAAAACTCGGCAGCCTAACGGCGCCACTTAAAACTTCCAAAAATAGATTGATGAGATAAAATAGGGTCTCTCATCATATAAAAATAAAATTTAAAGAAATATTAATATAAAATAACATCCCCCATAATAACAAATAGGATCTTAAAAGAATTGACATAAAGGAGAGTACTTAAAATGAAAGAGAGAGGTTAAACCTCTTACGAAAATTCGGCAGCCTAACGGCACCACTCAAAACTTCCAAAATGGATTTATGAGAGAAAATAGGGTCTCTCATCCTATAAACATAAAAATTACAGTAGGATTAATATAAAATAACATCCCAATCATAAGAAAGATGAGCTTAAAAGGAATGACATAAAAGATTGTACTTAAAAAGAAAGAGAGGAGTAGGATCTCTTACCTCGTGTCCGACATGACTCGATCGTTCATTAATCTCATGAATAATAATATTTGGTCAATTTATAATTTTTTAAGGACATAATCTAAAGATCATTATTTAGTTCATATCAGATATTATAATTTTATAATAATTTGTTAATAAAGTGTGTTCATATCAGACGTTTTTGTCGATGTTCTGTACATTAGTAAAAATTGAACTTCTTTGAAAAGAATTTTCCATGTAGTTGTAGGTACATAATATCCAGAATAGTATTGATGTTTTAAATATCATATATATCCAGTATATAATCATTTTATACTATTCCATGGCATTTGGATATAAAAAATTAAAAGCACCGTTCATGGAGACGGTAGGCCGTACATACGCATGAACACTACTTTCATTTTTTGTCATATTAATGGAATTAAAAAAAGATGAGATATATATATATATTATAATTCCAGAATGATATCCTTAATTTAGATTTAATATATTACATATATATCCATTATATATATGTACTTATAATAGTACATAACATTTGGGGATAAGAAATTAAATGTACCGTTCGTGGAGACGGTAAGCCGTACGTACGCATGAACGCTACTTTCATTTATTTTTTTTTTGTATTCAATGGAATTAAATAATAATGATATAAAGGTATATTATAATTCTAGTAGGATATAATATGTAATACCATTAATTACATCCTTTATACGTCCCACATATTTCATTAACGAATCAAATCACTTTGAGGGGGCGGTAGTCCGCACTTCCTAAAATGAAGATATCGCGTTTACCAATAATGGAAACCATAAAGGTGTGTCATAATTGAAAAATACAGAAGCTTAAGTAAAAATTAAACATATTATATATCATATATAAATATAGTGACATCTTAATGGCCACCTTTGAAGGTGTTAAAATAATATTGAACAGTCATCGTTTCATGAGGCAGTAATTCGCCATCCATAGAAACAGTACGTTCTTTAACCATTAGAAGGAGGTGTGTGAAAGTGTTACTCAAATCCTTCTTATAAAAACATCCTAGTATATTTAAGATACATTTGTTGTTATAAAAAAAGTTAATAAAAAGAATTTAGGGGTTTTGAAAAGAAAAATAAAAAAACACCAGGGAAGACATTACCTTTAAATCGGGTAACTCTCTTTGATTTGAGCTCGAAGGCTTCCTTGGAAAGGATTCTGCCCAAAGTGAGGCTTCAATGATGAATAGAGGGATGTGGAGAGATGAAATGGGCAGGGTTTGTCTGAGAAAAAGGCTTGAGAGGTGTGTGTAAGGTGGTAGAGGTGGGGGCCTTTTATAAGAGGAGAGGAGGGGAACTCTTGGAAAGTTATAAAATATTACTTCATTATAAAATGATTTTCGGATTTAAAAGGTCCAAAAAGGATATATTTCGAGGATAAGGTGATAAGGTTTCGAAATCCACCCATCCAATAGGTTTTTGAAAAGTTTAAGACTTATATTTCACCCTATCTTCTCATTTTATTTAAATCATTCATTTATGAGGTAATCACTACATCATCACGGTGTCATAAATAAATTAATTTATTTAATATATAAAAATTTTAAAAAAATATCATGATATAGGAAATCTTTTTAAATTTTGAATGAATATTTATAGTAAAAATTATGACTTGTATAACCCCATATAAAAATTGTTTTTTTAAAACAACACATGTTTGTGACATTTTAATTTTAACTTTAATTAAAAAGGTATTAATGTCATTTTCCAAGAAAAGTGGCTCCATGGGGTCCCCATGTTGACCCATGGATTTTCTTGGTCGTACATGACTCATCCAATGAAGTTAGGACATGTTTCTAGGTCATTTAATATTATTAAAACATTATTTTTACATTAAACTACACTAATTACCTCTAATCGGGATTAAAACATAAAAGTTACTATTCACCAAAAAAATTATTTTAATCCCATTGCACCAAATTTTACTTCTTAATTACAACCATGTATGTTCGATTTTTTAAATTCAAAACACATAGGTGGTAAAATTTCATTTAAATGAAAAATCAGTTTTTTAAGTACCACTTAGTGGTTTCACTATTCATCAAAAATTGATGTTTCCAGAAAAATACCAAAAATTCACCCTAAGATATATTTGATTTTCCGAATTCCAAAATGATGTCTATTTTAAAAAATTAAAAACATATAAGTTACATTAATTAATATAATAATTAATTCCCGCTGTCAGAGCAAATAGCGTGTTTTTATAAAACAATAAGTATGAAAAGATTGACACTAGTTTAAGTCCAATTTCAAGATGAAATTAATTCCAACGACCACTATTGGATTAAATGGTAAAAATATATTCTAATTTTACTTTAAAACCAATTAAAAAGATAATCTAATAATATAAATGAATTAGATTAAAAAGTGGTTTTGAATTAAAATACAACATTTTTCAGTATTCAAAAAAAATTGAACATTATCAGAAAAATACCAAAAATTTACACAAAGTAAATTTTGATGTCCCGATTCTAAAGAAAAATTTTATTTTGTCAAATATATCACATAATATTTTCAAAAGTGGATATAAAATAGGTTCGTCATCAAAAGGCGGTTAATCGACATTTTAAAGAATGTTAGAATGTTTACGCTTAAAATTGGATTTATTCGAATCTTTAATCCTCTAAAATTTATTGTAAAAAGTAAAAATATTTGACAAAAAAATATAATAATTTTTTAGTTAGCTCTATTCACTCCCTCCATTACAATGGCTATGCGTTAACTAAAATTTAAAATAATATTATTTTATTATTAGAGTGCAACGTAAGATTCCCAAGAAACTCGTTGTTGCGTATTGGGTACGCCATCGAGAATAGCGTCCCCTTTAAAGTAATATTAATATTTTATTCACAAATATGGATAAATGTGAAAATGTCATATTCTTTATTTACCTGGGGTGTTACATCAATAATTGTTGATGGGTTATATATTTTTAAAGAATATACAAAATATCTTAATGGCATTAACTATAATAAACATCAACTAAAATTTCATTTTAATGTTAACAAAATAATACCCTAATTGTGAGAAACTCAGTGAATTAATAATAAAAACACATAAAAGGCATCCTAAAAGATGAATTTTATTTCAATTTAACTTATACAAGGTATTAAATAATATGAAATCTTAAAGAATGTGTCTTTATGTACCCTACCTCTACATTTCTAACAATATATCGTGGCATAATCAATAAAAATTTAATATAAAATACAAACTATCTCTCAAGAATGAAAATTTTATACAATAAAAATTAAAATAAAAAATATTCTATAACACTTTTCTATCATGAAAATGGATTCATAGGGTTAAAATTACTAATTTTAAATATGATATTCTAGAAAATGAAATGGAATTCATATATATATATATAAGATCCTATCATTGGGAACAACTTTTAAACGATATTTTTGTAATTTTTCATGTACCCTACCATAGAAAAAACAAATCATGGAAAATGTCCACCACATGTTTCTTTAATATGTTAGGATTTATGGTGAATAATTCTGTAAGGATTAACCTATAATAGATGAAACCACAATAGATTAAACCGATCAAATAGGGAAATGATACTATTCATACATATACATATTCAAAAAGAATTCCAATACATTTAATATGGGTGGATAAGAAAACAATTAAATATTTGGTATTCTAATGATGAATTTAAAATAAATAGAAGTTATTATAAAATGATAATTGTAGTTCACTTCAAAGAAGAAAATTTATAGAGGATTGATATTATTTTAAGTAAGAAGTTATATTGGAATGTAACAAGAAGAATAAAAACCTATATAATTTTAATCTTTTTTATAATAGTACCATATAACAGACATTAAAAATATTTTTATTACGATTAACATGTAAACATCCTTATACAGTTAAACTTATGTCATAGTTTTCCGTTTTTTCTTCTGGTAAATATGAAAAATTTAAATCGATATTTATAAGAGGAAAAACAATGATAAAACTATTTTAAAAAACATAAAATTAAATTTTATAATAAAAAATAAAAATAAGAAACCATTTTAATTCAATTTATCCGGATATAAATAAAAGAAAGATTGTGAAAATCATATATCTAATATGTGAATTTATACATAGCTATAATGATATTTTATCCTTAGTGAAATACCACATTCGATCACAACATTATTGAATATGGTCCTGCATGTGAAATGAATGTTCTGAATTGAGAGTAACAATATATAAAGGAAGGTCTCTATGTTTAGAAATGTGTTAGGAAATAAGGATAGGATGTTT
The DNA here is from genome assembly GCA_963277665.1 of Viscum album. NCBI lineage: Eukaryota > Viridiplantae > Streptophyta > Magnoliopsida > Santalales > Viscaceae > Viscum > Viscum album. The sequence continues at coordinate 153,757,076 of OY728166.1, read as the reverse complement.
CAACAAAACAATGTTATGGGGTACTTGTCTAAAATGTTTTATTTTAATATTTAATGAATGGATTCATCCAAAAAACCTTTGTTAAGGGTGGGATTAGTAGGAAGAGATTTGTTACAAACACATGCTGGATACATTCCATGAAGAAAAATAATTTGAAGGAGAATTTTTGTATAAAACACAATGATGACTTCTAAGAGATAAAAAAATTAAGTAAAATAACAATAAATATGAACAATATTAGACATCGCAATATTAATTTTTTTTTAAAATGATGAGAACTTCCACTTATTTCAATACATCCAAAAAAAATATAAATGTAAATTGAATGAAGTTAATAAACATTCAGATTTAAGAATCGTATAGTGCTAAAATACGGATGTACAACATGAATTCAATGAATTAAAACTTGTATCAAGAATAAAAATCCAAATCAAAATGTATTCATATGATTTCAAAAAAATTTGAAACAAAATTTTTTTGTATATTGTGATAACAATGTATAAAATATGATTATAAAAGCGAATGAATATAAATTATAAAAAACTAAATGGGATAGTGTAATGATTGTATTTAAAATATGATTATCTAGGAAATGGCTTTGGATTATGCACAAATATGACTTTTAACATTCCTATGATAAAAGGGAACCTATTTTATCATCCCAATTATGAAGTAAAAAATATAGTTTCATAATGGGATCAATGAATATTGAATTCATACGTGTGTATAAAATATAATAATAAACAAAATTCATAAATAAAATGCAAAAAATGGGATAATTACAAATCTTGTTTTGATAGGGAACTTATCTCAGTAGGCCAATCGGGAGGTAGAAATTGAATTTTTTTAATGGTCTCAATGAATATTGAATACATTTAGTTACTGATTAATAAGATTATAGGATTTCAACATCCTATAAATTGAAACTACATTAAAATAATAGTTCATTATACATTTATAGAAGATAAAAATCCATTATATTGTAATTTCGTTACAAAAATAGGGTAAACCAATATATGATAATTTCTTCACTGATATGGAGTGTTTTTTTCAGAAAATAGTATAATGATTGTGATTTATTAGAGGGTTTTGTGGACCCAAGGAATATAAATTTTTTTGTTAAGGAATGCATGTGATAAATTGTTATTACTAATGTAGTTATAAAAACCAATTTGATGGAAAATGTATATAATATTGAATTTTTTATTGTATTTGTGATTTAAATTTGATTTCTATTAAATTACCTATTTTCTTCTATACTTATCTATAATTATATCAAATCACATCATCAACATGTCTTTTATCAACACTAGTTTAGAACTTATAATGGGGGTACTTTCTTAGTGCAGTACTAGCAACGATATCAACTTTTGTCTTTTAAGGGCGCTTACAATATCACAGCCTTTTTAGCACTAATAAAAACATTTTTCACTCTATTAAATGGTTGATCTATAATAGTATATATTTGATAATATTTGATTAATATAAACATCATTACATTACCGTAATTTATATTACTCAATTTTACCCATTTGAATCATAAATAAGGAATAATTTTGAATTATTCCAAATAAAGGGAAATGCCAAATATATAATTAAATAGAACATGATATTTAATTATCACAAAAAAATATACATATATATTCCATAAAAAATATAATTTATTTCTATACGATATTTAAAAATCCATTAATAATAAATTATTTAATGAATAAGAAAATATTTTTATATTAGTCTTTTTTATACATGTTTTTTTTTAATTGTCATAAACCATATCACAATGTTTTTAATCCCTGAGTAATATATTTCTCTGTAAAGATATATTAAAGGAAATAGATAATAAATATTGATGGATATCAAATATACTATTATATTAATGTTGGGTTTTACATATTAAATGTTTTACCTCCAGATTTCACATTTTCCAACCAAATGAGCACTCTTCTTAGAAATTAACTCCCCTGTTGGTCATTCCACATTTCTTATATCTACATTGTTTGGTTTCTTTACACTCACTCTAGTGTGAGACCCTATCCATCATAATATCATATATTCAAGTTATCTTTTCCTTCACTCTCCTTTATCCAACTTACCGCTCCACAACCTTGATCCAATGTTTGTCAATCTCCTTCCTTCTATAGAATTTCCTAGATCTATTTTTCTATAGTATCCTCTATGAACACTATGTTGTTCTTTGATCTTTATCACCATTATCTTTCCCTGATCTCCCTTAAATAGTTTCATTCATTCTCTCTCGTGTATCTTTATGTTTCCATCATGGCCTCCCATATATATGTCATCAACCTTGTTAGGACTAATAGGAGCCTATATACAATGAGAGGGGGGGTGAATCAGGGTATGGATATTCTTTTTCAAAGTTCTTTCTTCCCCACTGGATCTTGACCTCTTTGTTACAAGGGTCACTCTGTTTGCACTTGTGTGGTTACTGTGATCTGTGTGGTTACTGTGATCACTTGTCTCCTTTACCTGATGATGATGCTTTGAATGCAATGCAGGGGAGTAAGCAGGAAGACACAGAGATTTTTACTTGGTTCACCGCTAAGGGCTACGTCTAAGGTGCATACGCCGACAAGTTGCCGGTTCGTACCAAATTCCACTAATCTTTACTAGCTGTGGATTACAATGTTCAGGCTAGATCACTTCTATGCCCAGGCTCACTGCCTATACAAGGTTTAGGGTCAGCTCACTGCTTTCCCAAGGGTCACTCCCTATTTCTCTCTCTTTGGCTCACTGCTGGTGGAGAGGATCACCTTTTCCTCTTCCTAAGCTCACTGCTCCAGAAGGGATTCACTCACAGTTTATAGACCTGTAGGTCTCTTCATTTTCATGAAGGAATGCATCTTCCTCTATATGTAGATGCTCTGTTGAAGTCCAACTTTCACCCACAGATGAATCTCACTTTGCACCGGATGTACCGGGCAACCTCAATTTTTACGCGCAACCGTTACGGTGTCTTGCGCGCAATTTCTATGCTTTGCGCGAAATTCCTTTTTCGCGCAACTTCCAAATATTACGCGCAGCCTAGAAACTTCCTTGCGCACAATCCACTACTTTTGCACGAAATCCACTTTTCGCGCAATCTTCCTTTTACGCGCCAATCACCAACTTTCTGCGCAGCCTTTGCTTTTCGCGCAATCTGACTTTACGCGCAAACTTTAAGTTTACGCGCAACACCCTTTCTAACTTCAATTTCACGCACCAGAGCTCGGGTATTTTCTATGTCTTGAACTCCACTGAATGGAGGAGGGTCACTTCATATTTATAGGAAAAATCAACCCCGCGCGAAAAACCCTCCTTGAGCGCGTAATCCGCTTTGATCGCGAAATACAAATCTTCCGCGCACAACCATTTTCCGCGCACTGCTCCATAATTTCACGAACCTCATGCCTTTTCCATTTTCCGAGCTTCGGACCTCGAAACACCTTTTGCGTGAAATAATTCATCCGCTATTTCGTGCGCCACTTCAATTTTTCGCGCACGCCTCCAAAATTTCGCGCGCCTCATGCCTTTACCGATTTTCAAGCTTTCAGCCTTGAAACATCTTTTGCGCGAAATACAATTTCGCGCAACCTGCTGTTTTGCGCGCCACACTTCAAGATTTCGCGCAACCCTCTAATTTTGCGCGCCACGCTTAATGCTTCCGCGCACCTCCTTTATTTCTCTCTCCTCAACCTTTGCCAACAACATATCACTCCATTTTCCATTGGCGATTTTCAGGCCCATAAATTTGGAAAACACTGGAAAACGGTGCCACCTTGTACTGCTCTTTTGTACCGCCTCCAGATCATCCTTTCCTTTTTCATAGTTCTTTGTCAACATGTAATGTCAATAACTTCTCGGGAACTCGACAATTCTCCATGGAAACCTGCTTTGTCAACAAACACAATCAACCCAAAAATACTGCAATGTTACCTTGTGGGATTTTTGCCCAACAATCTCCCCCTTTGGGTTTGTTGACAACTCTTCACAATTTTGCTCAAGATGATTTTCTGCACTTTGATACCTCACTGAGTCTTCTTCCAGTCGCTACCAGCATTCGCCTCTTGCGATTATGATAGCGTTCATGGAATCACATAACATGTACTCTAAGCCCACATGAGCAATGCTCGGCATGAGAAACAAGAGTAAATGAGAAGTTCATCAATGAATCACTTCATGTCAGACCCCAATTGTCGATTCCACCCTGATACCAATTTTTAAAATAAAACCAGTTGTTGAACCACACTGATACCAATTGGTGAATTCTTATGTTGATACCAATTGTTGATAGCTGGACCCCGTCTCACACCATTCCAACACCACTGTTCTGCTTTTATCACGATCCTCAGCTGTCGTGATTTCTATGATTTGATCGATCACGTCTAGCATCGTCAGATTTAGAATTCTCTCCCCCTTTCTCATTGCTCCCCCTTTCTGGCTGCTCCACCTGTCAGCTTCTCCCCGTATCAAAAATGATTTATCAAATCTTCGCACTGTCTCCCCCTTGAACAACCACTATTTTCTCCCCCATTATCAAACACTTTTCTCCCCCTTTGTCAACGAACCCAAAGGTCACGCCTTTGTAGTCTGTAACATAGTAGAGAACACATTAGCACAGTAGGGAAAACACATCATACCTCGGGGAGAGGGGGTGGAGGACCCACATCCACACTATTTCAAGTGCGGGGAATCGACTGAACTCCCAGAGCCAGTCGATGCCTCTCAAAAGCTTCCTTGGGTAAGGCCTTTGTCAGAATGTCTGGAACCTGTAGCTCTGTAGGCACATACTCCAACTTCATGATTCCCCGCTCAACCTTCTCCTTGATAAAATGATACTTAATCTCAATGTGCTTTGTCCTTGAATGATGAACGGGATTTTTGCTAAGATTTATAGAACTTGAGTTGTCACACTGGATTCCGATCGGAGACTTCACTTCAACTCCCATATCATCAAGCTGCTGCTGCATCCACAATAATTGTGTGCATGCTTGAGTGGCCGCAATATACTCAGCTTCTGCGGTGCTCAATGAAATGCAATATTGTTTCTTGCTTAGCCAAGAAATGCACAATCCACCAAGATAGAATGCACCACCTGACGTTGATTTTCTATCATCTGTTGAACCGGCCCAGTCTGCATCAGTATATCCCAATAACTCTGTCTGAGATTTGTCGTTGTATGTCAAGATGAAGTCCACCGTGCCCTTGATATACCGAAGTATTCTTTTCACTGCAAGCATGTGACTTTGCTTAGGATTACTCTGATACCTCGCTACTTGGCATGTGGCGAAAACAATATCAGGCCTTGTTGCGGTTAAGTACAACAGACTTCCAATGATTTTCCTGTATTCTGTGATATTAACTGCCTTGCCATCCTCATCATCCTTTGATTACTCTTTATCTGGGAGTCTCCTTTGCACATCAGTCATGCTTTGTTCCGAATCATCATGCCATATTCATTCATCTTGTCTTGATAGACCCATTTTTTTCTTGATGACATTTTTATCATCTAGCCTCGAAATAATCTCCCACGTCTGATTCTTCTCAAGTCTGATCTATCTCTTCATCCATGGTATGATCCCAGTTTTCATCTTCAGTTGCATCAGCAAAGCATTTCGGCTCAACCTGAGATATAAAAGATGTTTTCTGCAGTGATTTCATTCTCCTTGTCTAAGCTAGATCTAACTAATCACCAATGATATTCTGCATGTCAATTTCAGCTCAACTCTTTGACTGTTGTGCAGATGAGGATTTTTACTTCCTTGTACTCACAAACTAGACACTTTCATGTTCATCATTGGTGTCTTCTTTTGAATCAGCATAAGCCACTTATGATCTCCCTATGTTGCTTTCTTCCTCAATACTTCCATCAGGAAGTTGTTCACTGACTCATTTTTCAGTGGCTTCATTTCTTTCAGCTAGGTTTCTCAAATTTTTGTTGAGACGCCTTTGATTTTCTCTTGCAGCTTCTTGGTATCCTGAAAACAGTCAGCTGATACCATATTGTTAGAGAAAATAGATAATCATGAAATGCATTGTTATTGCTGCTTCTCCCTATGTGTCTTTCTTCCCTCAATAGGAAACACCTGAGCCGAGTCAACCAATTATTGCATTGATGGCTCTTGAATCTTATTTGGATATAGAATGCTCCCCCTGTGTTATGCAACTCTTCCAGTTGTTAGGCCCAACAGTTTAGACCCATAACACGTCTTTTCCTCCTGCATCATTTGTTCTCATCTTCCACTCAAATTTGAGCCATTAACAAAATCTCTAAGCCTACGGAGTTGAAACTCGGTATAGGAAACAAGAGATAAAGTTAATAACACAATCACTTCCTATTGTGCTCTGTTGCTCCCTTTCTTCATCAACTCTAGTACCTGATTTGAATCAATTGAAATTCTAGAGCAAATCACTTCTCCACTTCGCATCCTTAGATGCCACTACCCCATGGATCGTATCTCCCTAAAACCTGAAACACATGAATCATCAGTTAATAGAATTTAAATATATAGGGAGAGGGGTATCTTCTGGACTCCTCAAGATGAGGATTGTGGTTGATCCTAATGGGTCAACCCTTTGATTCTTTCTTGGAGAGCATCACACTCCTTTCTTGCTTCCTCCAATTGCCTAGCCAACTTCAATTGTTCTGGCCATATGACTAGGCATTCTTTGCCTACATTCTGAGCCTTTTTCTGATATGTAGATTTGGTAGGCTCAGCCTTTCTCACTGCTTGAGGTATAATCCCACTGGTACACATTTCCTTCTTTGAGGTTCTACCAAAGTTCAACTTTCCTTGATTATTTCTCTGAGTAGAAACCTCTCTATTTGGCATCTTCCATTTCTTCTTCTCCCATCTTAGGGGTCTTCCTCTTTCCTTCACTTCTCGCTGAGAAACACGACATGTGGATTTTTCGATGCATTCTTTTCTTATCTGCCTTTTATCAGATTTATGGGCCACCACCCTATTTTTAATTGGTGGTGGGTCCTCCATTGAACGTCCATTATTCTTTATCACCGCTGGAGTAGATCTCCCCTTAATCTTCCAGGTTTGCTCACATTCTCTCCTTGAGAGCTGTTGTGAGTATGACAGAGGAGGTGACTGATACACCTTTCGTTCAGCTCCATGTGATTTCCCCGAGGCTCGAAGCCTATTATTCTCCTTACCACTTTGTCTCCCAGTACATGCTTCTTTCTTGTACACTTCCTGTGGTGGAGATCTCTTTTCTTGTTCCTTTCCCTTTCCGGCTTTCTTCTTACTGCAATGTCTCTCCATGTGCCCATAGTGAGAACATATAAAACATTTTCCCTCAAAGGCATACCTCATTTTATCATCTCTTTGCTGAGATGTCGATGCACCTTGAGTTCTTCCTCTGATATTGTTCTCCTGAGCTTCCTGACACATGCTCATGGTGTGTCCCATTCTTCCGCAGTAATAGCATCTAATGTATGTTTTCCTCTGAGAAGCTCTTCTTTCTAATTTCTCATGATGCTTCTTCATGTTCTCAGATTTATTAATGTTTCTCTTTTCACAGCCTGAAATGTACTCCAGAGCCTCTGTACAGAAGCTTGATGTGTGTCCATGGACTCCGCAGAAATAGCACATATCATCACTCCTTGAAACTATCCTCATAGGCCTATCACCAGCACCTACAGGATTTTTCTTACCCTTGGAATTTTTCACTGCATTTTTCTTATCATCCATAGGAGTGGAATTATCATATCCAATTCCAGATTTTCCCAAAAAGGTTGACCTTTGGGAAGATACAATCCTTTCATGCTTCTCCTCTGATGCAGCATATTTGGACTTCATTTTATCATCACCTGCCGAAGGATGATCAAATAATAAGTGCAGTGCATCCTTCAACTTGGGCTTATCTTTGGATTTAGACTTCTCCATTTCCTTCTTGACTGATTGTAGCTCTTCTTCCAACTTTTGAATCTTCAAATCTCTTGATACAAGTTGACCATCAAGTTATTTTCTGAGATTCTTTCCACAACTCATCTCATCTTCCAGATCATGCTTCAGCTTACTAACCACGTCATTTTTCTCTTTTACTTTCAATTTTTCTTGAGCAAGATAATCGGAGCAACATGCATTCTCTTGTTGTAGTCTTTGATTCTTCTGAACTAACTCAGACAGCTGTGTAGCTAGATCATCATTCTTGGCTTTCATATTCCGAACTTCATCGGACTCTTGATTCTCTTCACACTTACCAGCCTTTTGTTTTCCTTTTCCTTTAGCCAGCTTCTGTAGTTCCTCACCTTGAGAATCATTCTTCTTTGTTAGGTTAGTAACTATATCAATAAGCCTTTGATTTAAGCCTCTTAGCTTGTTGACCTCAGTTTCCATAGAATGGATCTGTATGCCTTTAGATTTAATTTCTTCAGTGGATTTCTGATCCAATTCTTTAGTCCCATGGACAACTTCCACCTTTTTGTTTAGGTCATCGATCTCTCTTTTCTGTTCTTCAACATTCAGCTTATACATACTAACGGATTCTGAGTTCTCTGATGTTGATAAATTTAGTTTCTCAATTTCTTCCATCATCTCGGATTTCTCTTCTTCCTGCTGCTGCATATAGAGTTTTGCATCGCGAACAATTTTGTTAGATTTCTTGGTTTTGGCCCTCCAAACATCTATCTCTTCAAGAGCAGCCTCCAACTCAGCTCGCATATCAATTCTTCCTTCAATTTCTTCTTCTTCATCGTCAGTGGTTCCAACGTCACTTGGAAAGTCAGGTTCTTCACTCATTCCGTCAACATCTTTGAATGAGTAAGTATTTTTGTTGTATGATTTATCCAAATCATTTTTCTGTTCACTACATGATTCCTTTAGTAAGCTATTTGATTCTTTTAGTTGAATCACATTTTTTCCAAAAACACTTCCACACTGAGGGATACCACCTGACTTCTGATTCTTCTTTGAAGATTTTCTTTTCCCCATGGTAGACCGAGATAAGTGAAAACAATATCTTCAACTACACAGAAAGACTACACCAAGTCCAAGCAAACAAATCTGATAAAAGCAACCTTCCCTCTGATACCAATTGTTAGGACTAATAGGGGGATATATACCCTGAGAGGGGGGGTGAATCAGGGTATGGATATTCTTTTTCAAAGTTCTTTCTTCCCCACTAGATCTTGACCTCTTTGTTACAAGGGTCACTCTGTTTGCACTTGTGTGGTTACTGTGATCTGTGTGGTTACTGTGATCACTTGTCTCCTTTACCTGATGATGATGCTTTGAATGCAATGCAGGGGAGTAAGCAGGAAGACACAGAGATTTTTACTTGGTTCACCGCTAAGGGCTACGTCCAAGGAGCATACGCCGACAAATTGCCGGTTCGTACCAAATTCCACTAGTCTTCACTAGCTGTGGATTACAATGTTCGGGCTAGATCACTTCTATGCCCAGGCTCACTGCCTATACAAGGTTTAGGGTCAGCTCAATGCCTTCCCAAGGGTCACTCCCTGTTTCTCTCTCTCTGGCTCACTGCTGGTGGAGAGGATCACCTTTTCCTCTTCCTAAGATCACTGCTCCAGAAGGGATTCACTCACAGTTTATAGACCTGTAGGTCTCTTCATTTTCATGAAGGAATGCATCTTCCTCTGTATGTAGATGCTCTGTTGAAGTCCAACTTTCACCCGCAGATGAATCTCACTTTGCACTGGATGTACTGGGCAACCTCAATTTTTACGCGCAACCCTTACGGTGTCTTGCGCACAATTTCTATAATTTGTGCGAAATTCCTTTTTCGCGCAACTTCCAAATATTACGCGCAGCCTAGAAACTTCCTTGCGTGCAATCCACTACTTTTGCGCGAAATCCACTTTTCGCACAATCTTCCTTTTACGCGCCAATCACCAACTTTCTGCGCAGCCTTTGCTTTTCGCGCAATCTGACTTTACGCGCAAACTTTAAGTTTACGCGCAACACCCTTTCTAACTTCAATTTCGCGCACCAGAGCTCGGGTATTTTCTATGTCTTGATCTCCACTGAATGGAGGAGGGTCACTTCATATTTATAGGAAAAATCAACCCCGCGCGAAAAACCCTCATTGAGCGCGTAATCCGCTTTGATCGCGAAATACAAATCTTCCGCGCACAACCATTTTCCGCGCACTGCTCCATAATTTCACGCACCTCATGCCTTTTCCATTTTCCGAGCTTCGGACCTCGAAACACCTTTTGCGCGAAATACATCATCCGCTATTTCGCGCGCCACTTCAATTTTTCGCGCACGCCTCCAAAATTTTGCGCGCCTCATGCCTTTACCGATTTTCAAGCTTTCGGCCTTGAAACATCTTTTGCGCGAAATACAATTTCGCGCAACCTGCTGTTTTGCGCGCCACACTTCAAGATTTCGCGCAACCCGCTAATTTTGCGCGCCACGCTTAATGCTTCCGCACACCTCCTTCATTTCTCTCTCCTCAACCTTTGCCAACAACATATCACTCCATTTTCCATTGGCGATTTTCAGGCCCATAAATTTGGAAAACACTGGAAAACGGTGCCACCTTGTACTGCTCTTTTGTACCGCCTCCAGATCATCCTTTCCTTCGTCATAGTTCTTTGTCAACATGTAATGTCAACAACTTCTCGGGAACTCGACAATTCTCCATGGAAACCTTCTTTGTCAACAAACACAATCAACCCAAAAATACTGCAATGTTACCTTGAGGGATTTTTTCCCAACAAACCTCATAACTTTTTGATTCCTCCCACATCATATATATTGTACGTTCTAATTTAAACAATCTCAATTCTATTGACATATGTCCATAACTTTTTCATATTATTTTATTTACTTTGAGTATTTTAAATATTACTATTCTAAAAATATTTCTCCTCCTTTTCCACAACATACTCATATTACTTTAATACCAATAAATCTTTTTTGGGATTATATTAAATTCTTTGTGATAAGAAATAACAATTCGTATAGTGGTAATCCTTAATAAAATTAATGGAAATTTACCATACTCAATATAGTTTTTAAATTTTTATAGATCTAAATACCACTCAATTGAATAGATAAAACTACTATATATACTTTATATATTCTCCAACAAAATATTTTCATATCGTAATCCTTTAGTCCTAATTCCATACATTTTTCATTTTACTCCCCATTATGATCAATAAAATTTCATCCTTATTTTCGTCATCCATCAATACCAACATATCGTTTGAATTATCTTCTTTGATTCACATAGTTTCTCATTTCAACTTAGATCTTCTCCAGATAAACTGATGTTGGAATCAATAAATTGTGTAATTAATAGGATATAGTAACTATTCATTTGAAAACTATTCAACTCATTGAATAATTTTATGAATTTCTTCTTCTAACATGTTAGGTTAAATATAATCAATTTTGTCCCATAATTTCGCAAATATTATAAAATACATGTATGAATATTTCCTTCATCTACCTTTAGGTTATACTTATGTTCAATATTTTATAACCCTTTACTGTGTACTTTGAGAAATGTCTTGTATTCCCTATATTTAATCATATAAATATATTAGATATTATATGTTTTATGAAGTGAAATTACCCCCTTATCCATCTATGATACTAATTAGAATATCTATGTAATCTCATACATATAATTTATGTGAAATTATCAGAGTTGTTCAAGAAAATATAAAAGGAATAAAAATTAACATCGATAAAGTAGTAATGGTATAGCTGGTAATATATATATATTTTTATTTTTAAGTTCCATGAATATGAATGTGATAATGTTTTATTTTAACTTTTATTGATTTTATAACTGAAAAACATTATATATTTTAATGAACTAGATTTAATTGTTTTTTATTGAAAATATTTTCAATGTTTTTAATTTTTTTATGATAAATAATTTCTGTTAAGAACTAAGGTGGAGAAAAAAATCATAAATTCATAGGGTTTTACCGATATTGATTTTTTACAATTATTTTTATAATTCAAAAATTAAATGGTCACTGATTACTATGTTAATATGTTTACCTAACAGATTTTTTGGAGTAAATAGTTTTCATTTAAGAAGAATTTTCTCATAAATTAATGTTTTATTGTTTAAAATGTTGTGTTTTTAGTATTTTCATTCACCTAATTAACTATATAAAAAATAACTATATAATCATATGAATTTTAAATTTAAAGTATTATCTATAATCTAAATTTTTTTAGATATACTACTTCTACATTTAAAACAAAATTGGATAATAATGTAAATATGTGATGAACTATCATACTTTTAATTACATTGAATGGTTTTATTAATAGTAATATAGTTTTACTCTCAATTTGTATGTTGTAAAAAATATTATATTTGAAATTTCTCGGATCGGGGTGACATGCAAAGGTGGACCATACTTGGTTTGTCAGATGGCCTTAAGGGAATTTATCTCAATGCTAGAGGCTTGCGATAAGCAATGAGAGCATTGAGTGTGATAATGGGAAAACTATACCCTCTTAGGCAGAGTAACACATTAGAAACAAATAGTAAACAATAGTGTAAGCAGTAATGCCATACAATAGAAGTAAATATCAGAAGAAAAATAGTATAAAAAACTGCATCATATATAAATAAATAATGCATGTCATGTATATCTAGGAAGCAGCCAAAAAAGTCACAAAGCTGGGAATATAACACATAAACCAAGGTATGGAAAATATTAAACTCCAACATCATTGCAACCTCATATTGGTCGTTTCATCTCTAGCTCCAACAATAATCATGTACCTGATGAAGAAGGGTGCTTCCCCTTTATCTGTACCTACAACCATATAATCTCTTTAGGTCCAAAATTATGACCCAAATAGGGTGTGAGATGAATCCCAGAAGGCAACCACCGAAAGATCTATTCTTAACTATTAGTTAAAATATATAGCAAGTAATATGCAGAAATAAAGCAATAAACTAGGAAGTAGATAAAGGTAGTCAATCCTAAAATTTTCAATTACAATCATTTACCCTAATTAATTATTCAAACCATTGAATAATGAAACCTACGATCTTGCCTAATATTTGTATCCCTGTGTATGATAGAAAAAAATATTTCACAAAAGATCCTCTAAATAATCAAGCAATATTGAGTCCAAGCTTGTGCTTTGGCTTGACAGACACTTCACAATCACTCAATCTTTCAAAATAAACCCTATGGGAAATTCCTCATACTATAACCCCTCGGGCTTAACATATCATCAATTTAATAAATAAATACCCTCTAAGAATGATCACATAGTCTAACCCCTTTGGTCCCACATATCACATAACATTTAAAAATGACAACTTGGGTAACTCTCATGGTCAATACCCCCTTGTTCTGCATAGAAACAGTAAATTATAATGACCACCTAGAAGATATCACAATAAATTACCCTTGGTAAAAAATTCACAATGTAAAACACATGCATCTCAAATAAATATTAACTCCATCCTAAATAATTCGAGCCATGGAAACAATGCAATCCTAATAGGAATTCTAGACCAAATGGCCACAATCAATCAAACACGGTAAATTCACACATAATCATGGTTTTAAATCATATGCACAAGTAATAACCACTTTATCAAAAAACCCATATTTGGTAAATAATAGTTTTAAATTCCAAAACCTCCAATACATCAATCTTGGGTATTCATCATTTTTATAATATATAATCCAGAGACAATCAAAGAAAGGCACAAACCACAGACCATGATGTTTTATAATGAAAAATATTGATAGTTGAACCTTTAATCGACCTAAAATGATGTAGATCTAGGAAACGTTTAAAAATGATCAACCCTTGATTACTCAAGAGAGAGGAGAAATAAAAAAGATAAGATCTAGGGGAAGAGAGAACTGAGCTGTGGAAATCCAATGCACCCAACATCGTCTAAACGGACTCTCGAAGAGAGGAATGGGAGGAGATCCAGGTTTCTCGTCCGTTCTTCGCTCTCCTATAGGAAACAATGGGATAAGAAGGTATTTCTAGAGATTAGACGTGACCCCACTCCAATCCATCAATTTAAAATAAATATACATAACATATTCATTTAGTGTACACACTGTGTACTAGCCTCAACTAGCTCCCACATTAGCTGGTCTGCCATGTCACATACATGTCCATGTACTCAGCCATTACACGACCAGTAGATGGATACCTGTAGTAATCGGGTACTTGGTGTGTACTAATAATTACCTGGAGTGTACTTAGGAAATTTCCCAAATCTTCATTCTTCCTCAAAAAACAACCTGAAAAAAACCATACTTGAAATAAAGATCAGGGTTCTTATAAACATCCCCTATTAAAGCAATTTGTCCCCAGATTTCCCTTCCAAGGGTCTTGAATAAGAAACTATAAACAACTCTGACCGCTATGATTCTATGTCGGCCTCCCTCTCTCAAGTCTCACCCTATACTCAACCATGCTTCTATAGAACTCATACCAAAGCAACATACCATCCACAAAAAACCTTTGTGCTACGATCCAAAATCCCAATAGGGTGATCCTCGAAGAATGCATCCACCTCCAACTCAACCTTTTTAGGTTGAAAAACATGATATGGTTCTAAAAAGTAATTTCATAGCTGAGAAACAGGGAAGACATTGTGCATAGATCAGAACCTCTAGGGTAACTATAACTGATAGGCCACTGACCTAATTCTTTCAAAAATATCAAAATGTCAGATGTATCTCGGTGAAGGCATTCCTTGTCTCCCAACCCCCCTATGTACCAACCTCATTGTGACACATAAGAAAACTTGATCACCGATTTTGAACTCCAGAGGTCATCTCCATTGATCAACATATGATTTATAGTGAGACTATGTTATATCCATACTCTTCTGAATCAACTCCAATTTCTCAGTGGTCTTTTGGACAAGATAATCTCCCAGCATTATTGTCTCTCCTACCTCTAATCAACATAGGGTGGATCGGTATGGCCTACCTTAAAAAACTCACAAGGTTCCACTAGGGGTATGTGTCTCTTCTATGATCCCAATAAATCATGGATGCATTCTCAAGAATGTCCCCCAATACCTGAATCATTCGCTGAGACTGGCCATCTATTTGGGGATGGTAAGCTATACTCAGAAGCACCAGTGTACCCAAGGCCCTGTGTTGTCCCTTCCAGACATGAGATGTAAACCAGGAATCCCATTCTGAAACTATAGAGTGGGGAACCCCATGGAAACTTACAATCTCTAGAATGTAAAACCTTCCATGATCATCAACACTGAAGGTCTCCATGATTGGAGAGAAGTGAGAAACCTTCACGAGCCTTTCGATAACAACTAAAACTGTATTATTTCCATGAGATGTCCTCTATAAACCTATCACAAAATCCATCACGGCATCATTCCACTTCCATCCAGGAATGGGTAACTAATGAAAATTCCAGTTCGGTCGTTGATTCTCCACCATCACCAACGGATAGGTGGAACATATCATACCAAAACCAGATAAGTTTCTCCTCATACCTGTACACAAATATTGATGGTGTATATATTGACACATCTTGGTGACACATGATGAACTTCCCATGATGAGGCACGAAAATACCACATCAATTCCTCACGTATGTATGTGGACACCCATACACACCCATGAAAATAAAAAAAACTAATCATCACCTAAGCTCCACCAAAGGTAGGTTCCTCTCTAGACACACTCTTCCATATGAATAGGCCTTCAGTATCAGATAGATTCCTCATTCTCAATTTTTCTAGAAGAGTAGAGGTAATAGATATCAAAGAAAGATATGTCTTCCCATTTATATTGTGCACATATAAAAGAATCTTAGAGAATAGATCTATAAGTCAAAACTGACTGTTGGCCTCTTAAACTGCATGTATCTGTGTCCTACTGCTCAACACATTAGCCAATGTGTTGCCTTTCCCAAGTGCATAGGAAAGCTCAATGTCAAAATACTGAAGGTAATCAACCCACCTATGTTGTCCCAAATTTATATCACACTGAGTAAATATATACTTGAGAGTTTTGTGGTCATTTTATACCACAAAATTCTCTCCCAAAAGATAATATATCCAATAGCATAAATCATTCACAACTATAGCTAACTCGAGATCATGCGTTGGGTAGTTCTTCTCAAGTGGCCTCAACATTCAAGAACCCTATGAAATGACTCCTACCCTACATAAGCACTTATTTTTACCTGATACCTAATTCATCACAGTAAACAGTGTAACACTTACTCGGGTATAAAAATATTAGTATCGGTGCTGATGTCATCCTGCCCCTCAGCTCCTGAAAGGCTGAATCACAGGTATTTTTTCACAAGTAAATTCCACCCTTCTTATTTATCCCCTTAAGTGTAACTGATAAGAATGAAAATTATTGTATAAATCTCCCCTATTAACAATCCATCCTCAAAAAACTCCATAACTTTTAGACTTTCTTCAGATGCTCACTGGAAACTACTGTTCTCACTTTATCTGTGTCTACTGGTACTCCTATCTCTGAGATAAAATAACACAAAAAGTGAATCTGATCCATCTAAAATTAGCATTTTTAGAGCTTAGAATATAACCAATTCTCTCTCAGTGTACTCAAAATGATATCAAGATGGGTTTCATGGTCGTTTCAAGTGTGAGTGTACACCAAGATATCGTCAGTGAAGGATACCAAAAAATATTCCAAGTAAGGATGAAACACTTGGTTCATTAGTTCTATGAAAATTACAGGTGTGTTTTTAGACTAGAAGGCACAACCAAATACTAGTATAGAATATACCTAGTCTAAAAGGATGTAATAGGTATATATAATGGTCTAACGCACAAATTATGATAACCATATCTAAATTCAATCTTCGAGAACACATATTCTCCTCAAAGATGATCAAAGAGATCATCAATCCTCGATAAGGGATATCGATTAATAAAATTCAACTGGTTCAACTTATGATAATCCACACAAATCATGAGGGTACCATCCTCTTTTATTGTAATAAGAACAAGAGAACCCCATGGAGAAGTACCAGGTCAGATTAAACCCTTTTCCTACAACTCCTCTAACTGTTTTTGAGCTCCGGTAACACAACTATAGCCATCATATATGGAGGAATGGACACTGGTGTCGCTTCTAGAATAGGATAAATAGATAAATCTACCAATCTCTCTCTATAGGTATACTTGAAAAGTTATCTAGAAAAACATCTCTGAATTATGCCACCACTGGAGGAATGTCCATCTGTGAAGTCCCCTGATCATCCAGATATAAAATAGAAATCTGGATTTAATTCCTCCCAACCACGATGCTTGAGTCTAGCTCATCTCACCGAGATATCCCAATCACCCTGGTGTATAAATGAACCAACCTCATGTGATGTGAAATACACCCCACGACGATAGAATTCATCAAAGGTTTGGAAACAGACTAACAAGTCCACACCAAGAATGAAATCGAATCCTATCATCTCTGAGAAATAGAGGACCCTTAAAAAGTGACATCTACCAATTTCAAGATGGAACTCCTTGTATTGAAATACACTAACTGTCCTAATCCACAACAGATTATCAAGAATCATAAAATTCTAAGAAGTAAAGGTGCAGATCCCAAGCCTCACTACAAAAGTAACAGATAAAAAACTATGGGAAGCCCCTATATCAAAAAAGAGTAAAAGCTATAATTGAGGAAACTAGAATTGTAACTCTAACTCGAGAGCATATAAGATCTTTCTCATGCTGGGAAATATCTGCTGGAAAAGTATGACCTGTATCATGGACATGAAACCCAACCTAACTACCACGAGATTATCCACCTACTATCGCTAAAAACCTATTGTTTGACTACTACGACCATGACCACCTCCTCATCCTGAATGGCCTGATGAACTCCAGGTCTTTGATTGATGAGAAACTGGTGGTCCTTCTCCTTAATGTGGATCCATATATGAACCCCTATCACTCACTGTTGGTGAGAACACCAAGAATAAAATGCTGAAGATGGCCCATCTTGCACCAAGAATGGAACTCAACTGAGTCCTTCAGAAAATGTGGTCTCGTATGACCCCTCTTCTTGCATGGGTAGTATACCACCTGACTACTTAAAGACACATCACTTGAAAGCTCCCTACAGTGCTTCCTACTATCTAATGAAGTAGTACCATCCCTATATACTGAACCACCATTCCTCTCCACTCCCAACTCCCTCAAATTACACTTGTTAATTAGTTCTTGGTTCACTATAGTCGTTACTGAAGTCATCCTGATGAAATTCACCAGTGATCAAATTTCACACCTGATACCATTCTCAAATATCCTATCCAAAGATAACACTTCACCTCCTATAATAGCTGTGAAGCACTGACTCTATATAAACTGGGAAGGGTAGTCCATCACTGAAAGATCTCCCTGGTCCAAATGCATTAAATATCAGGCTTGACCGACCCTCAATGTATCTGGATAGAAGTAGTCATAGAAGGTTCTCTGAAACTATTCCCAAACCATATTGTGAAGGCATCCTATCGGTGAGATAACATCCCACGTTCCCTTGGCCGTATCATGTATCATGTATGTATAATTATTCAACCTCATCTCTGGAGG
Organism: Viscum album; assembly: GCA_963277665.1. Classification (NCBI taxonomy): domain Eukaryota; kingdom Viridiplantae; phylum Streptophyta; class Magnoliopsida; order Santalales; family Viscaceae; genus Viscum; species Viscum album. The sequence goes on along the minus strand of OY728166.1, from coordinate 153,738,530 downwards.
AATCTCTAGATGAGAAATGATAGCTAGAATCACATATATCCATGACTCGCCATCTTACGGTCCTCCATACCCAGAGAATGCTGGAGGATGTTGCTGATCGAACACCCGTTCAAGCTCTACCATACACTAGGAAGGATGTGGTTCTCCCTAATTTTTTTAACATCCTCATAAATACCTTATGGAACTGTGCATCAGCACATGTGTCCGGTATAACATCTAGTGCTAAGGGTATAATGGTAGTTCCTGATCTACCATTCCCGGTTTCTATTCATTTCCATGTATCTAGCGAACAACCAGAGGACATATTGGTGGAATGACTCTTCAAGGTCAAGTACACACCTTAGTACATGATTATCAAGGACATCAAATTATATGTGCAAGAGAGGAACATGAGAAAGAAATCATTCAACTTTTACAAAACAGGCTTACACGGCGTGTATAGCACCCACTGGGCATATTACCTTAATCTTTTAACATGGAGTTTACCTCTACCAATCATGGTCATGTAACACCCATACACATGACATGTTCCTCCTAATACATTTCATGTACTTTAATTTTCCTTCCTTCCCATGTTCCTTAAAAAGTCTAGAACTACATAGTTCTCTCTTGGGTAACACTACACAGCATGTTCACCCTGGACACGAAAATTACTTATTATGTTTGAACCACCGATGTCATTATTCAGACAGTCAGATACACAATTGAATCTACACAGTGTGAATAACTGGAACATAGCGTGTATAACCTATATTTTGTCCACCCATGTCATTGGTCACATGACCGGGTACACCGTTCTCTACAACACGGCATGTACAAATAATACATGACGTGTTTGACCAAATGTTTCCCAACCCCATGTCTCTGCTCAAATATTCAATCACATAGTCAATAACTACACAGTGTGTACTTTGAGTACATGGTGTATACTTCAGAAAAGTTGTTTCTTCCAGAAAAAAAAAGAACACATGGCGTATGTTCATAACATCACACACCATGATGTTTGGGTTTCTAGACATTAGGCCTCTGAAAATTATATTGGAACCCTTAAAAATGTATAATTTTGTCCAAATCATGACAAATTCCAACTCTTGAGATCCCATACTCTTATGAATAAAAGTTTTTCATCCTTATTCATCTGAAAACTTAACAAAATTCAATTAATGTTCAACCATGGTCCACCAAACATCGATCCAAGAGGGCCCATAACACCTTAGAGACCAATGTTTGGTGTCTATCCAAATGTAACGTTATATATTCCAATACCATTTCAAAAGAGTTAGTATTTTATAAAGGAATAAATCAAAACAACATGAATATTAATCCCCACATCTATCTCAACAACATGCAATCAGTAATGAATCCTAAATGGCATAACAAGAATTCATGACATGTGATCTACAAAAAGTGTATATATGATGTATGAGATGGGATACCCTCCTCTCATTATGTTTCATCATAAATAAAATCTCAATGATATGAATAATAATAACGCATTACAAGTGAATCACCCAATGGTGAAATCAAATCAAATATAAGAATTCCAAAACCATAAAAATTACAATATTCGAGGTAACATGGCTCTTCTCGGTACATAGGTTAGCTACTCCTGGGTACGGATTAATATTGTCTTCTTATTCCTCCATATCCCAACATATAGTCTCCAAACATTAAGAAAAAGGAGAAATTAAACCCTTTGATACCACTTTGTAATGTTCCAGAACTGGGTGCCCCCCAATGGTTCCCGATACCCGGTTGGTCAAATGGTCTCAATCCCATTTCCCTAAAAGCTAGAGGTTATCGACTTGTAGTGAGGGCCTTGGGTGTGATAGTGGAGAAAATGTTCCCTTATAGGTAGAGTAACACAATAAAAACTAATTGTAAATAGTAGAGGAAGCAGTAATATCATACAATAGAATTAAATAGAAGAAGACTGATAATATCAATAATTGCAGCATAAAATAAATAATTCGTGTCACATATATCTATGATGCTTGAAAACAAGTCAAAATGCTAGAAATACAATACTTAAACCATAGTACAGAAAAAATAAAACTCTAGCAACATCGCAAGCCTCAGTTTGGTCCCATGCTCTCCATCTCCAATAGCAATCATGTACCTAATGATGAAGGGAACATTCCATTATCTATAAGTGCGACCATATAATCTGTTTGGGTCCAAAAGCATGACCCAAATAGGGTGTTAGATGAATCGTATTATTCAACCACTAAAAGATTTATGCTTAACTATCAGTTGATATATATAACAGGTAATATGAATAAATGAAACAACAAACTAGGAAGTACTCAAAGGTATACAATCCTAAAATTTTTAATTACATCCATTTACATTAATAATTATTCTAACCATTTAATAATGAATCCCATGATCTAGACTAAACTATTTATCTCCTTATATAATAGTAACAATATAAATCTCAAAAGATCACCTAAATAATAGAGTATGACTGAGTCCATGCTTGTGGTTTGGCTTGGATGACTCATCACAATAAATAAATCATTCAAAGGCAACCCTTTGGGAAAGTGCTCATAGTCTATCCCCTCTAGTTTAACATATCAACAATTCAATAAATATAGACCATCTGATAATCCTCACATAGTCTAACCCCTTTTGTCCCCATATATCACTAATCATTTACAATTGACCACCCGGGAAGCCCTCATGGTCAATACCCCCTTGGTCATCATAGCAATAATAAATTATATTGACCACCTGGTATCTATCATAGTAAATTCCCCCTTTTAAAACATTTACAATGTGAAAAAAATGCATCTAAAATAAACAGTAACTTCATCCTAACAAATAGGAGGCATGGAAACAAAGCTATCCTAATAGGAATTCAAGACCAAACAGACATAATCAATCAAAAATGGGAAACAAACCCATAATCAAGGTATTAAACCTTACATGTAAGCAATAACCACATTCTCAAAAAAATAAACCATAGAAGGAATATAATATGGTTATATTCTAAAACCCGAAATACCCTAAACATGGGTATTCATAAATTTTATCATATATAATCCAAATATAATCCAAGAATGGAACAAACCACCTACCTTGATGTTTCATAATGAACAATCCTAAACATCAACCCTTGAATCAGCCTAGAATTATATAGATCCATGATATGGTTAAAAATGATCAACCCTTGATAAATCAAGAGAGAGAATAAATTGGGAAGAGAGGCTTTAGGGGAAGAGAGAACTCACTGGTGGGAATCCAAAGAAACTAGAGGCGTCTAAATCATTGCTCAGACGAAGGAATGAGAGGAGATCGATGTTTCTCGACCGTTCGTCACAGTCTTATAGGTACCAAGGGGAGAAGAAGGTATTTTTGGATATTAGACGTGACCCTACTCTGATCCATAAATTAAAAAGAAACGATCATAGTGTGTTCATTTAACATACACGTCGTGTACAAACCTCAATCGAATCCCACTTTAGGTTGTCTACCAGGTCACCTACACGACAATGTTATCGGCCATTACATGAACAGTATATAGGTACCCGTGGAAATAGGGTACCTGAAGTGTACTCAAAATTACATGGAATGTACGTAGAAAATATTCCAACTCTTCCTTTTTCCTCAAAAACACAGTGAAAAAAATTATTATCTGAAATGAAGATCCGGGTTCTTACAACATTCAACTCTCCATTTTATTTTTTTCTTCTTTTCTATATTGACATGTGTGGCTCTATATTATTCACTAATGTTTAATGAAATATTTTCCCTTGATTATCATATACATTATTATTATAATCTTAGGTAAATACATTGAATTTTATTATTAAGTCACTATTTTTAATTTCTAAACCCTCCAATGGTAAGTTCAAAATACCATTTTCATTATTTTTTCTATTTTTATATGTTGCATTGTTTTTTAATGAAAATATATAACTATACGTGACAGTATATGCTCTTAATGTAAATTAAAATTATAACTTATTCAATTTTCTTTCATTCTTTCATCAAAATTATTCATATCATTAGAGTAATGACATGATCCCACATAGGCCAAATAGAAAATTGATCATTTTTTAATTATTTATAAGTTTTTATTGTGTTACTATTGGTAAAATATTATTCAATTTTTTATATATCATTGAAAATTTTCACACAACATTAAATTAAATATATAATCCAATTATGACTTATTATTTTTTGTAAAAACAGTAATATGAACTCAATAATTAACTAGTATAAAATGAACCTATATAAATTATAAAATTTTATTAATCAATAATTTTTAACAAGTAATTTGTTTTTAAATATATGATAATATTTTGAAAAATGTGTCATATTTATTAATTATTATATTTTTATTCTAAGTACATAGTAATGAACATCATGAATTAATCTATCATTTATAGTTCTACACACCATATTGGTATTTTGTTTAAGTAGAGTATTGGATATCAATTAATCATAATCATTTGTTATGAAATGTATTTTAATGAAATAAAACATTTATTTTATTTTTAGGTGTATTAAGTTTAATTTTTATAAAAATATATTTTATTCTTGAACCACATAGGGTCTATGTAGTCTTGTAAATCATGTATTTGGATACTACTATTGTGATAAAAACCAAAATTGTTCATGCTACAAAAAGTGGTGTTGTGTAGTTAGATCACATCTCACTATCATGTTTAATGAATGTTTTTCTATGTAAATTCTTCTATATTACTACTGTACATCTCAACGTAATAATATAATGGGATTATTGGTCATATTTTTTCTATTATAAATATAATTTTATTATATCATTATTTGTGTAAAATAATATTTTCATTGTTTATATTATTTTTATTGGTAATAAAATTACCATTTTTATAGAAGACAAATAATCTTTTTAATTTCCATTTCATATCTACTAATAATAAATTTAATTGGAAATTATTTTTCCCCAATAATAAAATTTGAATATTTTAATTTCTAATGTAGTCTCCATATGTCCAACACCTCTAACATCACAATGAACATATCGATGTTAGAAAACATCATAGTTACGTTCTGGTAAATTTTCAATATAAACTTCTTTGTTTTTATTGTGTTTTTTAGAAGAATAAAATATATTTTTTTATTCTTCTTGGATGAAATAATGTTGGTGTTATTTCAAAAATTTCAACCATCTAATTAATATTTTATTACTATTTTAGATTTACCAAATTCAAGATTTTGGATCCCATAGATTGATTTTTTATGATATGTATTTCAAATAATTTTATCAGTGGGGCCCTATTAATTAATATATCTTAAGGATAGAAAAATTGGTCTGTGGATATTTATATCATATTTATATATTTATGGATATTATAGATTAATAATATTCCATTTATCTATATTTTATTCTTATATTATCATGTTTGTTTATTTTTATACATTTATATATATTATTAATATTTATAATCATTTTTTAAATTTATTTACATAAATATAATGTTTAATCTCAATATCCAAAGAGTGGAGTTCTTCTAAATATGATGATATATGTTGAAACATTACTCAATTTTTTTCTTTCCATTTTATATTTCCTTTCATGTAATTATCTTTTCTATAAGTCTCAATCCTTATAAGCTATTGTTGAATATCATAATTCTATATAATATAAATTGTTTTAATGTTTTACCTATATATTTATAATTCATAGAAATATTTTAATAAGATCCTTTATTTAACTTTCAAACTTTTATTATTCTTATTCAAATATATCTTATGTTAGTGGCTACTATGTCTCGTCCGAATTGGATCATTCATTTACATGAGTGTAGTAATAGTTTATATAATAGATAAGTAATAAAATTTATTTTATATAACATATTTCAAATATATATGATACTATTTGAAAATATGAAATATTTTAAAAATAATAAAAATAATATTATATTTATCAAACGAATGATAAAAAACCATGAAATACAAAATAATAATTATAATTCAATTTTTAAAGATTAAATCTTTCCAAACATCTAAACAATATAGAGAAAACCATAGGATTTCTACAAAACATGATATTTGATAATGGAAGGGTTTAGAAGAATCCAATATGTACATTGAATACCTTTAAAATGATTTTTATCCATGAGAATCAAAACCAAAAAAAAATAAAAATAGAAGGAGATGATATGATTCCACAGAAGATGCCTCATAAATATAAATACTTCCAATGTATAAAAATGAACACATTATAAGAAAAGTAAAAACCACAAAACATTATTAATAATCGCATAAATATTTCCATGTTCATGCATATCATAGAATAATCAATCATAATAAAACATCAGATAGTGAGTGCTCATTTTTTTATTTAATTTCCATAAACACTCTTCCAATCTAATAGGTATCCATACGGATCAAACTGATGTAATAATATGCTCACACAAAACCTTTTACAGAGGTTCCTAAATCTCAAAGGGTCATTTCTTAAACATAACAGCATCTTCACCCTCTAAATCTCTCCAATCAGTGACATGGTAATCACCACTAAAAATTATTTAAATTTTTCCAATAGGGGATATCTGTTCGTAATGGAACATTTTCAGTTTGTAGAATTATTTAAAAAACTATCTATATCAAAAAAAATTTATCAATAACTATTTCACTAAATGTTATTGAGAAAAATAAAATTGTAAAATTTTGATTGTAATAAAAATAATATATAATATATATTGGTTAAAATGATAAGCAACATACCCATATAATAGATTTTTCTATTGATAATATTACTAACAATATTTATCTTTCTATAACCAGTATTATTAATATTATATTACTTATTATTTTAAGCAATACCAAAAAATAATATCAGAGTGTAAATTATATTTTTAATTAATGGTTATATGAGGTTATTAAAATAATCATTTCTAAAATTTCATATTATATTGTTTATTATAATTACATATAATATATTTATTTTATAATAATTATCAAATTAGTTTATATGAAACACAATAAAACTGAGGATTTATTTGGAAAAACATGTTAATTAATAATTTAAAATCATGTCCAGGCTATAAGAAAAAAAATTGAAAACATGTTTAAACATGTTCAAACTCCAATATTCATTTAATAAAACGCTCTAAAACTTCATATACAATCTATTTCTCCTACCCATCAGTTATCAAGGTAATTGTTCACACTGGCGATAGGTTTTATTCTTTTAGCTCACCCAATCATTCATCACAAATATAAAATATTGATGATAAACTATAGCAGTCTCACATTGAAGACGAAAAGTTGGTCATACCCAATTTATTTCATAGGTGTCTTGAAGAATATGATCATACCAAGTACAAAAATATTGTATAAAATTTAATATAAATGTATACACTCTTCATATATAATAAAATATTATCTATAAATTCAAATCTAAATCTAATATAATAAATTATATTATTTCTATTCAAATATGATATGGGGTACATGAATTATCACACCTAAAATTTTGTAAGAGGAGAAAATTGATGTGATATTGTTCAAAAGTATATACAACTTGTACGTATTCGATACATATAAACTATGGAGGATACCTATGAAATCTATATAGAGTCCCTAAAAAAACATTGTTTATTGGGTAATTGAATTAATTGTATGGTTCTTGATTGAAGTAAAATCATTATAAATAATTCTCATTTAAATATGTGTAATGGTGCACCAGTTGAAAAATCAAATAATTTTAAATCGGGTGATAGAAAAATTAAAATGAATAAAAAGAAAAATAAAATTCTAAATCAAATGAAAATTCCTTCTAACGCCACTATCCAAATAATTAGTAATGTAGTTTTATAAAATGTAAAGGTAAATTTTTTATAAAAATTATTTTAAAATAAAATGAATTATTATTTATATTATATAATAAATTTGGTAAACCTTATCAATATGAAAAAAAAATTGGATTTACAATTCCAAAACTATCTCAATGATTATATGATTTGAGTAAGTACTAAAATAAATCCTCAAAATTTTTGAATTAGAAATCTAATCTTATACAACATCATGGTTGAGTAATGAGAAAATTGTTAAAAATAAAAAGTCAATAATTTCATAGTTCATTATTATTTTAGGACATCATATTTATAAATATTATTATACTATTCACTTTATACATATTTCCAACAACAAGCTATAATATTTTTATGTAAATTCCAAATAAATAATTACCATTCATGTCATTGAATATTTGATAAGTAACATTAATGTAACTTCACAAGACGATGATAATATGGGAAATCAATGATCTAATTTTTTAAATTAATATAATGAAAGATATATGTTATATAAAAATGGTTTTACTTAATAACATTCCAAACCTTATATAAGGTATTGTTAGAATACTACATTTCACAATTAAAGAGATTCAAATTTATAATTTGGATTGAAAGTGAAGCTATCTATTCACATTTCCTATATAAAAATAACTATAATATTTTTATGAATTATATTTCACATATAAAATTTTTAGATATTTTATAATGATTAGAAATTTTTTGAAAAAAATTGATAGGAAAAAAAGAATACCAAGGTGTTAAGAAAATGACATAACTCTTTAACTTTTATGACATATAAGTGGTTGTGCTCAAACATTGAGGAGGTGAAGAACACGATATTTTAAACCTCCCTCTTTAACTATATTAGATTTATCATTCAATAAGTATCTAAAATGGGTGAGCACCATCATTTCTTTCACATCCCACCTATGAGAGTTATATCATTCACTGTAACAGACAACCTTTCCAGTTTTATAGGGGAAACAAAATCCCTGTGATGATCTATGTTATGTATATTTATATATAAGTGAATGTATTTTTTTACATTAAATTTTTATTATTTGAATTATAGGAAGAAAGTGAAAAAAAATAAGAGAATTATAGTCGTATAATATAAAAATGTTAAAGAGATATACAGTCCATTGATAACTATAGTGTACATGTCAGGGATTAAAAAGTAAAATACATGATAGAAAAAAATAACAGTGAAAATCCATTGAAGTGAAATACATGGATGATAATAATAGAATAATATAAATTGATAGTGTAAAATTATTTTATTCTAATAGGAAACCTTCCTCCTACATGAAACTATTGATTCATAGAACCGGTTATAGTTTGTATTTTCATCACATTTTTCATAGTGGTACACATTATTACCAATGATGGTAATATATTATAATATGTATATATTCAAAAATAAATCATTTTAATTAGTAAATAAATATGAAATAATGGAAATACATTGTTATTGTAATTTACTTTTGTACACATTTAGTGATTTGATAAATAATTTTTTATAAAATTATTGTAGTTTCGTTCTAAATGAGCTACATTCAACTTTAGATAGTGGAGTTATTTTTGGAAATAAAAGTATATTTTTTTCTCTCAAAATGACTATTTCAATTAATAGACTAATTTGATAATTATTATTAAATTGAAGAGATAAGAAACTAATGGAAATGTAATTTTTATTAATCTATGAATATATAGTACAATAGTTTAATGTCTATGTTTAGTAATATGAACGTGAATAAAAAATATTTTCCAAATATTAAGATATGTTTAAAGAGATAAATATAGTTATTAAAATAAAAATGAGTTCAATATTAGTTAGTATACCATTATTTTCTATGTAATTCCATCAATAATATGAATAATCAAATAGCATGACAAGAGTAATTTTTATCTAAAATAATTAAAGATACTAATTTTTTTGAGAATTTGTTTGTAGATAAACCATCAGCTAGTGAATGTCAAAATTATTTTGGTTATTTGGAATAAAAAATAGTTTTTAATGTTATAAATATGTCAATGAACAAAAAATTTTAGGGATTTAATATTGATATAGATAAAAAAATCAATAATAGAAATATTAAAATTGTTTCAACAAATGTTGAATTAATTGAAGATATAAAACATTCAATAGAATGAATAAGATATTGGTATATTGGGTCTCAAAATTATATTTTAACTATTGATTATAATTATAAAAATAATACCATTTGATAAAAAGGTAATAATTTAAAATAATTAACAGGGTAAATTTTATGGATATGAAATAAAATATATGTTATAGTACTCTTTTAAAAATGTAATATTGGTTGATTATTTTAGCGTAGACTAGTTTAATCACCAAAATATTTATTATCTTTGATAACATAAATTAAATAAAATATATATATCAATTCAATTTTATATGGTGGTGTTAATTGTATTTATGTAAAAACCTTGAATCTGGATAGAAATGTTCAAAGAAGGAAACAATTTTAGTTAATAAATTCAAAAGGAAAAGTATATGATAAGAAATGAAACACTTCTGGGTAAGAAATATTTTCCAATATATTAATTATAGATAGAAATTTTTCTTGAAATAAAAAAATTTAGTGGATCAAATTCTCATAAAATGTATCTGATATAATATAAATTAAATAGGCTACATATATAAATTTTGAATACCAAATATTTTCTAGATATATGGGTAAGATTAAACAGATAATAATAAAAAAGATAAGAAAATATATTTCACTATGATTTATGATACCATTATTTTTGTACTCTTCTATAAATAATATGATAAATTTAAATAGGATTATAATATAAATTTTCAATCTAAATAATGAAACATATTTATTTTTTTGAGTAAACCAATTGAATATTACATACAGTATGTCATACCCAGCTTTGAATTTTATGCATGTTCTAATTTATTAATAACATTGAATAAAAAATGTTATTTAAATCAACATAAGAATAAGATGAAAAATAAAACTTCTTACAAGAAAGACTAGTAGATAGGCATTCAGAATCAACTGAAGATGTCTTCCCATGATCAACTTCCCATACCTGTGAAGATTTTTTAGTTGTTGAATAAATTTGGAAATTACTAGAAAAAAATATAGGGGTCACAATATCCTCAACATTTTCCTTTAATTTGTAATCTAATTAATCATAATGATCCTATGAATATTCCTGATAGTGATAAAGATGAGCCACTACATTGAATAATAAATGTTATTTTGAAGTAGAACTATAATATCTGCTAAAACAATTTACATATTGTTTATGTTCTATGAATATGTTGTGACATTGTTTTATTATGACTCTTATTGATCATTCTACTAGAATGTATTTTATATTTTACCGAACAATATGTCATTTATGTTTATGGAGAATATATTTTAATTTGTTAAAATATTTAAGATAATATATTTTTATTGGACTAAATGGAGAGAACTAATCCTAAATTCTTTAGATTTTACCAATATTTTTTTATGTTTTATCACTATTTATATGATTCAAAAAGTAAATATTCACTGAATAATATGATAAGATATTGACCATATAGATTTTGTTGGTGGAAATATTTTTTATATTTGAATAAGTATATTATAAATTAATGATATATTTTTTAACATGATGTTTTTTTAGGTTTTTCATTCGCTTAATTAAAAGTATTATGGTTACCTATATTATCTATTGTTTTTAAAATTTCAAGGATTTTCAATACATTCATAAAAATAATTAGAGATATTAATTCTCCAATTACTACAAAATTTGATACTAAAATAAATATATACATAACTATGGTACTCATAATTACATTGAATGGCTATAATTAAATTTATTTGGTTTTACTACTAGTTCATAGGTTGAACAAAAAATATTACACTCGATTATCCATTTCCCCCTTTTTTTTAAATTCAAATTTTTTTTTCTATATCATTCAATCCAGTTGAATGAAATATTTTCCCATTAATTTATTATACAATTTTATAATAATAATAGTTTAATATATTCAAATGTATTATTAAATTTCTATTATTTGGTTTTAAACATTCCTATACTTTGTTCAAAATCACATTATTCATTTTTTTCTGTTCTAATAATTTAAAATCCTTTTTAACTAAAGTTATATAACAATAATCTAATTTTTTTTCAAAATGGAAATTTTAATTTTTTACTTATTTTATTTCATTTCATATTTCATTTAAAATCATCATATAATTATAGTAATGATGTTCCCACATGCTATAAGAGAGTTTGATCATTTTTAATTATTGATACGTTTTTATTGTACTATTATTTGTAAAATATTATTCACATTTTTAGATGCCTTTATAATTTTTCAGTCGACATGGAATATAATAAATAATTTAATAATGCATTATGTTTTTTCATATAAACGATAATTTGAACTCATTGTTTCAGTATCATAAAACCAATCTATATAAATTTTTTCTTTTTTATTCATTATTAATTTTTGTTAGTTATTGTTTTAAAAAATTAATGTAATATTAAGAAAAATGTACCATTTTTAGTCATTATGAATTTATTATTCTATTTACATATTAATTATCATCATGCATCACACATACATTTATAATTGTATGTAACTTATTCATGTATTTTTTTCAGTACAATATAAAAGATCATATCATCATAATTGTTATTCATGTAATGAATTTTTATGACTTCATGCATTTATTAACATTTAAGATGTAGAAAGTGCCATTTTTATTAAAATATCTTCATTTTTTAACCACATAGTTTTTATGTTGTCTTGGAAATATTCTATTTTTTTGTTGTCATTATGGTTTGAATCAAAATTATTCATGCTACTAGAACTGATGTCTTGCAGTAGGATCTCAACTCAGAAGCATGTATAAAGAAATTTCATTTTGGATCCAATTCATATAACTCCATTCTAACTATCTCAATGTATGTAAATAATTTTATTATTTGTATTAGTTTTGTTTATTATAAATTTTATTTTATTATGTCAATTATTGTGTAAAATAATCAGTTTATTATTAATTTATTTATTCATAGATGTAATAGTACTGCTGTTATAGAAGAAACATTATCTATTTAATTTCTATTTTTGATATACTAATGATTTATTTAATTACAAAATAAATTTCCTCAACTATTAAATTTCAAAAATTTAATTTTGAATGTAGTCTCGATGGATCCAATACCACAAACATCCATCTAAACTTTTCGATTTAAGAAAAAATCATAGCAAAATTCATTGATTTTCCTATTTTCAATTTTTTATGGTGTTTTTTTAGAACACTCACTTATTTATTTTTATAATAAATGGATATAACATTTTAGGTGTTATAGAAAGAAATTATTCCACTGAATACATATTTTAGAAATATAATAAAATTAATAAATTATAAAAATTATAAACCTTTGAATAACGTTTAAGATATGTAATTCAAATGCAGTTATCATCCAACTCTCTTCTTAAATATTCTTTAGTATAGAAGCACTATTTTCCATATTTTAATATAATATTTTCATATTATTTTCCATTATAGTTTTACAGTATGAATTATATATATATATATTCTTCTTATATTTTACTGTTTGTATTTTTATATTAATTATATATATATTATTAATATGTATATTAATTTTATAACTCTAATGACATAAATATAATATTTAATATCAATTCCAAAATATTGGAAGCCTTTTGAAGTTGATGTTGTATCCTGAAACTTCTCTCATTTTTCTTCTTTTTATTTGATATTTCTTTTCATTTAACTTCCTATTACATAAGTATTAATTCCACTTTTTTATTAATGAATCTCATAATTACATACATTATGAACTATTTAAAAGTTATATATATATGTTTAAAATTAATAAATACATATTAATTAGAATAGTTTTTTACATTATTCATATTAATATTCTTTTTAAAATATATATTGTGTTACTAGCTACTACATCATGACTGAATAGAACTATGCATTTGAAAAACTGATGTACTAGTTTATAAAAATGATATGTATAATAATTTATTCCATATAATATATTTCAAATATATAATAAACACATTTATAATATTTATTATTTCAAAACTCATATGAATAAATTTAATCTTATCTAAAAAATGATCAAATCCCACAAAATAAAAAATTACTAATGATTCAATTTAAAAAGCTTAAATCCTCCCAAACCTCTGAAAATACTGGATAACTCCTCTAGTTTTAATTAATAATTTATATTTAAAATAATAATGGCTTTGATAATCCACATAATTAATCAAATACACAAAAATAAATATTATCTTTGATAATAAAAACTAATCCCAAAAACAGAAATGGAAAGGGATGATATAACACCATGTGTGATACCTCTCAAAGAGATATGTCTCCAAATTAAACATAATAAATCACAATACAAAAGTTCAGGAGAAAAAAAATAATCAATCATCACATCAATATATCCAAGGACATGAAAATCATACAATAATCTATCATAATAAAACATGGATTATTGAGTATACATTTGTGACTCGCTTTCCCAATCAAACTCTTCCAAACCATCATGTAGTTGGAACAAGGGTTGTTAATTTCTTAAATTGGATTATGGATTGTGATTGTTTTCAATACTCACATGGAAAACTAGGGTGATTTCATAGAAACATATCATATATATCAAGCTGAAAGCAGTATTAAAGGTGGCATCATTTCCCAGTGTTTTCCAATTTTTTAGGGATTAAAATTTGGAAATTGGATTTCAACGTGGAAAGTGGTTTTTCAAGGAGGCCTAATGAAAATATGGAAAATTAATGACTTTCATAAATATGGGATTTTTAAATTTCGATTCATGAAGATATAAAGTGTTCTAATATTGTGCATCATGATTACGACAAGCTTCGTGATAGGAAAAAATATTCTCAATGATTACGAGTTTTAGAGCTATGTGATTGATAATGGAATGTTTTTAGAAATTGGTAATTTATATGAAGGGAAATGAAAAAATACACCATGATGAAGATGATATTTTCAATCAAATAATTCCCATGGTTCTTTGCGAAGGGAAGAGCGCTGATAAGATGTGTTTGATGGTTTGCAAAATCCATAAAGAGGCGGTGGAGATTTGTGAATGGGTAAGCCTATAAATATGAGACAACCCCTATCTATTTGTATGAATGTTTTGTGGAAAAATAAATAGATGATTTTAGTTTTCAAATAAATTCGCGAAGAAGGAATTCTAAGGAAGCTGGTGCGTCGTTAAGAGACTCTAAGTCTTAAACGATGCCCATGCTTTTGAAAAAGGGGGATTCACCCCAATGAGGTATTCTGCATTGACTCAGTGAGTTTCATGAATTAAGTTGTGTGAAATCAAGGATTCTTCTCAAAGATATTTTATTCCATGAAGGAGTAGGTGCTTCGTGATGGAAGTTTGTTCTACAAAGGCATGGGTTCTTTACGAAGGAGTGTGTCTCTCAAAGTGGCTTCACAAAGAGTAGTTTTTTAATATCGGATTTTAGTGGATATGGATTTCAAATAGAATCAAATCAGCTATATGGTGAAAGAACAGTCTCATGCTAAGTAAGATACAAATATTTTAATGCCAAATCATTGAAGATATCTTCTATTCGATAAACTATGTCGGACATCTTCAAGAGTAGTGATCTAGGGGGTGTCAACGGATTAGATCTGAGGGACGTAGTGGGCGATCCATGAATTCTTGTAAAGGTAGTGATCCTGGAACAATGTGATTATAACCAAACATTTATATTCCACAACTAGTGAGGTTTAGTGGATTTTGGTATGAATGACAAACTATTGACATATGCTCCTCAAACGTAGTCCTTTGGGGTGAACTAAGTAAAAGTGTTGTACGACCTCTGTGCATCTGATTGTTTGAATTCTGTCATTATCCACCGTACAAATTTAATGAGTTCCGACCAATGTGGGAATAAGATCCTTGTTTTGAAAATAAAATTTGAAACCTTGATTCACCCTTCCCCTCTCATGTTGTCCCAGGTTCCTACACAAGTCTATATAAGAATTAAACAACATGAATAACATGATCACACAGTACTTTTCCTGATGGTCTTAAATCGCAATGGGTCATTCCTAAAAATTTTATTATATTAACCGTCTAACTAACTCAAATCAATTACATGGGAATAATTACAAAAAATTATTTAACTTTTTATAATACAGAAATATCTATTTGTAAAGGTCTATTTTTAGTTGGTAAAAGTTTTTATAAAAAACATATATTTATCACTACATTGTTGGTGAAATATTTTTCACTAAATATTAGTGTAATAGATAAAATAGTTTAATTGATATTATAATAACACCATTAGATTATATATATATATATATATATATATATGTATTAGTCAAAAAAAATTGAAAGAAATCTGTAAGATAAATTTATTTTATTCATAATAATATTACAAATATTTGTATTTCAATTAATTGTATTATTAACATATTTTTTTATTTTTTTCTAAAAAATACCCAAAAATAATTATATTATATTAAAAAATTTATTTTAACCAAAATATGATGTCTGGGTATTCTAAAACTTGTTCTAAAATATAATATTATATTTATTAATATAATAGTATATAATATGTATAATATATAATAATTATCAAAATAGCATATAAAAACTCTAACAAATTGGAACATTATTTGAAAAAATATGTTAAAACATAATTTAAAATCATGTTGAAACTCCATGAAAAGTTATTATAAACATTTTTTAACACGTTAAAACATTATGTGACATTGTATTAAACTTTATAAAACATTATTAAGAATTATTTTGTCCCACCAATCAACAATCAATGACATGGTTAAAATTGGTGACAGGGTTCACAAATCCAGTTCACCCCGTCTCTCAAGACATAAATACGACGGTGATAATCATCAATAGTAGTCTCACATTGAAATCACGAAGTATGAAATCCACAATTTCAAACGTAGTTGGATGTATGTATCTGATCATTATGAGTACTTAAAATTTAAATAAAATCAAATACAAAACTCCACAAATTTCAAATATATAACAACTGTAGTCTCTAGAAGAAAAAAAACTAATTAAATCAATGAAATTCATTTTATTCTAATGAAATCTGGTTTTTATTCATGATTACATCATCATTTTTTGTAAGAGGAGATAATGGATGTTGTCTTAGGAAATACTACAAACTC
The DNA here is from genome assembly GCA_963277665.1 of Viscum album. Lineage (NCBI taxonomy): Eukaryota > Viridiplantae > Streptophyta > Magnoliopsida > Santalales > Viscaceae > Viscum > Viscum album. The sequence continues at coordinate 153,721,537 of OY728166.1, read as the reverse complement.
ATTATGAGCACTTGAAACATGTAAAATATAGTGGTTCCCTATGAAATCTATGAAGAAAAATCCATAGTTTTTATCCTGATAATTGAATTCCTTATATGGGTATACATAGAAGTTGAAGCATGATAACTGATTCTTCATTCAGTAAGTGTAAGGGTGTATCATGTTCATATTAGTAGCATTAATAATTGAGTGTTATAAAACAATTATACATTAAAATAAAATTACATACAATACAACTAACTAATGAATTTTTAATTAAGTGTTAGAAAAATAAAAAATTAATTATATTTCAAAATTATAATAATGCAAAGGGACATATAATTTAAATTATTTAAGAATGATTAGAAACATTATAAATATGAGAATAATTGGATTCATAATTTAAACAATATTTCTTACCTTATATGACTTTGAGTTAGTATTTGAGTAAATCATTAATATTTTAGAATCAAAACTCTTATCCACATCAAAATCATGCTTGAGTTATGAAAATATTTTTCAAATTAATGGAAATAAATTTATTAACATATTATTATTTATATAACCTCATATATATAAATATGTTTATACTCTACCCTCTATATGTTTTTTTCAACATCCTATAATAATTTAAGCACATTTTATAATTTTTTTACTATTCATGTTATTGAATAGTTCAGAAGTGACATTGATGTATATTTTTATGTTGTTGATAACCAGGAAAGTCAAGGATTTAATATGAATAATTAATTACCTGAGTGGTATCTGTTATATAAAAATGGGGCAGTGCATCATAACATTCCAATCAGATATAGGGTACATATAAAAGACATCTTTTCCATGTAATATGAGTATCTTATTAATTTTTTTTATTTCTAATAAATCTACCTATTTATATTTTTTACATTATAATAACCCTAATATTGATTAATTATATATAATATACAATTCTTGAAATATTTCATAATGATGGGAAATGGTTAAGTTAAAAAAATCTAGGAAAACAAGCATACCTAGGAGACAATCCATAAATAAAAATGATTCTCCTTCATATACTAGAAGTAGGTTTTCAATAAAATTTAATAGGATAATAAGATTATATTTTAAACCTCCCTCCATAACCATTAAATCTATATTCTTTAGTAGGTACTCACAATGTTTGATCACCCTCCATTTTTTGTCTTCACTCCACACTATGGGCGTTATATCCTTTACTACAATAGATATCCTTCCCTCTTTTCATAGAGAAATTACCTCCATGGGATTCTCCATAATGTTTTATATCTATATTGAAGTGAATGGTTTTTTAGGAGATCCAAATTCACTTTTATGATTGATTGGGAGAAAATGACCAAAAAAACTAGAAGATTATAAGAAGATGCTATAATAATGTTAATAAGATATAATTTCCATTCATCACTCTAGTTTACATGTTGATGTTGAATAATTAAAATCCATTAAAGAAAAACTAATGGTGAAAATACATTTAAGTGAAGGTTGTGGAAGATAACAGCGGTAGACTGTTACATGATCTAACCAAATCTTTACATTGTAAAAATAAACCTTTTTCTTACATGAAACACATGATTCATTAAACTTGTTATTGTTTTTTATTTTCTTACCAATTTTCATGGTACAAAAATTTGTTAACAATGTTAGTATTGTAGTATAATATGTATATATTTAAAAATTAAACATTTTAATTAGTAGAGAGTGGATTCATATATGGAAAAAACAAGAAATGTATGTCTGTAGATAGTGGAAACATATATGGACAAAAGATTATAAGGTTTTTCATTGAAATGATCATTAAGTAATATAGTAATTTAATTATTATGAATAAATTATAATTAACCAATGGAAAACTAATCTATATTAATCTATATTAATCTATAAATATATAGTATTATAGTCAAAAATCATATATTTATTAATATGAATGTGAATATAAATTATTTTCCAAATATATGGAGATATCTAAAGGGATAAATATAGTTATGAGAAGAAAACAGAGTTCTCTATGAGTTATGATACCATTATTGTGTGTATTATTCCATAACTAATATGAAATAACCAAACAGGTTAATAGGAGTAAATTTTAACTTAAATAATGAAGGATAGTAAAAAATTTAATAATTTTCAACCCATTAAGGTTTGTATTATTTTGAATTTTTTTAATAAACAATATCTTTATAGATTTTTAAATATTCAAACAAATAATAAAATGATGGAATTAAACATCAATATATCTACTAATTTTTTCAGAGGAAATATTAAATGGGTTCAAAAAATGCAGAGTTATTTGATGATGTAGAAGCTTCTATATAATTTGGAAGATGTTGATATATCAGGACTCAACATTAGATTTGAAGCATTGATACTAGTACTAAAAATAACAGAATCTGATAAGAAGGTAATAATTTGAAATTATTACTAGAGATAATTTTCTGAATATGAAAAAAAATGTAAGCTACGATACTCTTTTAAATATATCTTACAAATGAGTATCTTCTCACATCTTTGTTGCATCACAAAAATTATTTTTAACATTGATAACATAAATATATTAATCCATGTATATCAATAAAATTATAAGTTGTCGTGTCAATTTTATTAATGTAAACACTATGAAACTAAATACAATTATTCACTAAAATGACAAATTTTAGTCAATAAATTTGGATACAATAGTATTTGATAAGAAATAACACTCTTCTGAATACAAAATTAACATTTTGTGATATAAAAAATTTTGGTATAATATTTTATGGAAACAAAAAAATTTAGTTGATTAATTATCATATTAAATAATCTAATATAACTGAAATTAAATAGTCCACATATATAAATTTTGAATAAAAAATATTTTCTAGATAGATAATTATATTTAAAAAGCTAAACATAATTACAAAAATGAAATATTCAGATTGTGGAGGAAAGGGATTGGGAGATGTGTATCAATGGTGATTATGAAATATGGTTTTAAGTTTTTTTGTTATTTTTTTCACACTTTATTGGGTCTATTCGTTTGGTCATAGGCATGGATATTATTTGTGTTCATCAAGATGTGGTGGGAAATTGTGATGGTCGATGGGCTGATCCCATGGTGACCGAGGTGATGATGAAGTCTTATCATTGATATATGATGGTCGTCCTAGATCTTCTCAGAGCATGTAGGGCTGAAATGATGCTGAATGGAGTGGGTGGAGTGAATTCAATGGTGGTGACAGATTCTATTATAGTGGTAGTGACTAGAGAGGATGATGTGTGTGGACCTATGATGACCTGGGGGTCACCTTTAGTTTTTACTTCTCGATTTGGTACAAAAGGTGTATCAGCTATAGGAAGGAATTCAGGTGATGCCTCTGATAGAAGGAATTATCCTTCTCAAAATATACTATATATGTTTAATGAATCCTCTACTGGTAGGATCTTCAAGAAAGGATCATCGGTCGATGATGAAGATAATCAAGAAGTCTTCTCAAAACATATGGTTTTGGGTAAGAACTCACTAATTGGTAGGGTTGTTCTTCCCAAATGTAAAAATCCATGAAATCTTGATGAAATTTTTAATAGGATCTCCTTTAAAAGGGGTTCTTTGGATTGGATTTTTATTTCATTATGTAGAGGTTTCATTAACCTCTTTTTTTATCAAATGAAACTAGGATCCGTGCATGGTCCTCAGGCTTGTTACTTTTGATGTTGGGAATTTTTTATCTCCATAAATGGATTATGGATTTTAGTTTTTCAAGGATCTATAATTAGTTTTCTACTTGTGGATCAGGTTTCATGACCTCAACTAGTTTTCTTGGCATCCAAAAATATTGCATTATATTGTTGCTAAAATTTGTGTTCTGATTTTCCAAGATAAGTATATAGAACCTGTCTGGTGTGTAAACTTTGTGAGAATTCTGCTTGAAATTGATTTTATTTATACACTTATTATCAACATGAATCTTATTAATACCACTAATTACATAAAAATTAATGTTGAGAATAAAAATTTTCCCGAATTATATCAAACTATCAATTATATAGGTCATCCAAATGAGAAACACAGGAAGCAAGTTTGTAATTTTTGAGGTTTTAAGGGGAATAATTTGGAGGAAAATGATAGTGATGGTAAGATAAATTCATCTAGGGGTCATGGTTATTTTTTACCTAAACAACCTAAAAACATCCAATTGAAAATTAGGATAATCTATCTCAAAATCATGGGGTTGTAGTGTATAAAAGTAAATCTAGTGATGAATCAGGTGTACCAAATAAATTAATTGGATGCTACTAGTTCATTTTTCATGCATGAGTAGAAGGATGGAAATATGAATGGGTCTCAAATGTCTATCACAATCACTGAGATGGAGATGAATCAGGGTGAAAATTTTATCAGTGTGCTTGCTACTATAAGTGAGTAACCAGATTGTACGTGCAATGATTTTCCATCTAAACCTCTTTAGTAAGTTTGCATATAAAATTTTACTATCACGAAATTCACTCTTTAGGATGGGATGCACAATTTTGTGGTGGAACAGTATACATATGAGGTTATTTGTGTTGTTTTTGGGTGTTCTCATTCACCAAATGATGAGTAAGGCTGAATTTTGCAGTCGTTGGATGGATAATTTTCCGGAAATGTTCTATTTGAAGATAGTACTAGGAAATATGATTTTTAGCGGGGTCTGGGTTATCTTCCAGAGATTCATAATTTCTTCTGTTCTTCAGGAATGTCTATTAAATTAGGTAATGTTTCATATGATTTATCAGATAAGGAAAAACCTATGGTTATGTTGGACCCCACTAATCTCCAATCTACGTGAAATGGTGGTCCTATTTCTTTTATTGATGTTGTTTGAAATGGAAAGGTTAATATGGTTAGCAGTGAAGGGTTAGTTTCGGTTCCTCTAAAAAGAAGGATTTGGAAGGATTATTCTAGCCTTCCTAGGAATTTTCTTATTAGGTTATCTTCCAAGGAATCAAATATCCAACTCACTCCATAGCAGGAAAGGACCAAGGAGAGGATCATTCAGAGCCTTAATCAACAAAATTCTTAGATGATGTTGGAAAATGACACGGATGATGATGAATCTGATTATGATTATAGTAATTATCACAATTTTATTTACTCCTAGTTTTCTAATCTAGATGAGGGCATGCCTCTTTGTATAATACCTTTAGATTTCTTAATTTCTTATTTTCTTTACCTTTAACCTTTAATAAATGGTCCAGAGCTTAGACTAATGGCAGGATCTTTTTTTTTATGATTATGAAAATTAAAAATATTTCACAATGATTTATGATACCATTATTTTATACCATTCCATCAGTAAAATAAAATCATTAAATAGGCCAATTAGAGTAATTTTTAACAATAAGAGTGAATTATACAATTTTTTTTGGAAGAAAATAGCTAAACGTTGAATGTAATACTTTATACGTTGGTTTGAAATTTTTTTATGTTCTAATTTTGTAATATAATAGAATGATCAGCATTGTTTAAATAATTAAAATAAGAAGATTAAAAATAAACAATGTTACATGTAAAAACATATTTCTTCTTTGGGGTTCAAATGATTTATTTTCCATCTTTTCTCAGTTTAAATGTATAAATGTGGCCTATTGTGAATTCAATTAGTGTTAATAAAGGTAGAGAGGGTGTATAGGGATCATTTGAATCCCATAACCCAAGAATTTGGGGTGATCTAATCCTAGTTCAATGTTATTTTAAACTGTGCAGGGCAAGCTGCATGGTTAGACTCAATTGTGAAAGGATGGGCAGAGAGAAGGACGAGACCACACTTTTTTTTACCAAACTATGTGATTTTGGATACCCGACCGTGTGACCATGTTTACAATTTTGACAGTTGGTTTTGGAACAGTTTTATCATAGTAAGTAAAACCAAGAAGACAAACCATATGGACACCCCTTCTCTATAGAAAACTATGCACGATTTAAATATAGTTAGATCAAACTGTGTGACCAAGATATTTTGGACAAAATGATAATAATGATCATAAAAATTATATTAAATAAATTTTATTTATATTTCCTCTGATGGAAAGCAATAACACCATTGTGAGGCCTTCTATAGATCTATTCCAGGAATTACCATCGATCCTGCATCTAATTTCGATTCAATTACTGATCATCTCATTGGATCTTCATCAGTGAGTTCTCAATTACTTTTTAGTAATTCTTCATTATTATAGATATCACCTATGTTATTTAGGTGAAAAATAATATTCCCTATTAATAGGATCTTTATATGTTCTTTGATTCTCTCCTAATATATATCAAACCAGGAGCTGATACTGGTATGGATATCAACTACAGACCTACGATAGGAGGTATCATTAGTTTATCTAAATTTCAAGGTGTTTATATATGTATTTATTTATAATTACCAATTTTTTGGGTGTCCCATTAAATGAATTTTAATCCTTGAATTTTATTTTTTGGAATATCCTTTTCTATTTATAATACCATCAATAAATGTTATAGGTTGTGGACCTTGATTTAGAAACACCCTTTAGGTGTGTTGGTAATATAGAAAGACCACCCTTGGTGTCCATGGATCTTGGATACCATGGAATGGTACCTTGGACATTTCCATTAGAATTAAATGGATAAACTGAATTTTTAATTTAATTTCATTATGAATTAAAAATTTTGAACGATATTGAATAAAGAAAAGATAATACATGACATGTCCCTAGGGTTTTTCAAATAAATTATTGATTAAGAATTATTTTATATTTTATTGATATTACCATGTGATTTTAATGGATTAAATTAAATTTTATTGTTTATTAAGAATGATATACTTGACATAAATAACTAACCATGTGAGAAGATTTATTTTGAGCCTTATAATCATGGATAATACCCTGATACACCCCTTTAGGTGAGTTTTAGGTTGTATGTTCATGGTTTTGACCATGGAATGTTAAATAGAAATTAATAAATTCTATTTAATTGATTGATTTATTAAATTCATTGGATGATGCATAGATTCAAAAGATGAATTACATGGATGGACATAATTATCTTGAACCTTACTTATGCATGAGCGATACTTGGTATCTCTAGTGGACTACCAAGGATGGAGTTTGAGACATTACTAACATATCACATAATACATGGATTCATATGATATTTCCATTGGTTTGAAAGTAAATTTGATAATATAACAATGAGTGATACGTGGGATCCCTTAGTGGTCCTCCATGGAAAGACTAAAATGGTCGGGACTTTATACCACACCTAAAGCGATACCAAGGTTCTCAAGAGGATCTCCATGGTTGGGATTATTGGGAGTTAGTTTATATTTTACCTAGATTGATACATGGATTCCATATTAAGATTTCCATGGAAGGTAATGGGATAATAATTGAACAATGGAATGAAATGGATTATATGATATGTCCTCGAAGCCAAATCACAAGCTTGGGTTCTTTACTCCTTACACCTTAAGGATGGATGGTTTCGGAATCCTAGATTGTGTTATGATAGGGGATGTCAGGATACACTTTGGGTCTCAATAAATATTATTTATATGATAATGGAAGGTTAAATGAAATTTTTTATTAATGAAAAAGGCTTGATTATTAAATCCAATAATTTCCATTTAAATTAAGTTGGATTTAAAATGAGAATATAGAATTATAGAATATTTACTTTTCAGTAATTCCTTGGTACATTTTTCCTGCACACTATTATTATATATATATATATATATAGATATATATATATTCACTAACTTGATGACACATAACATGGGTGGTTTCCTGTTGTGATTATATCTCAAAAACTGATTAGTCCACATTTGGGAACACAAAAAGACTATATCATTTCAATTATTAATAAGTGAAGGAACCCAATTATAGGATGATGATTATTTCATAGGATTATTGGAGTATGAGACCGAGATAAATTAATAGAAGATATTGGATAACTTGTGGAATTTTTTTAATTTTGTCTCATGTGTTATACACCTGCTATTTGTAAATGTTTTGGATACTTTATTCTAGAAATATGAAACACATCATCATTTTATATGAGATACCATCAGGGATGTTTATCTATTCTTGATGGTAATCTACTATTTGGTTATTATATTTCATCCCCTAAATATATGTTATTTATATTCCATTATGTCATAATACAGTGATGTTGTCTTATTCTCCCAACTAACACACCTAGGTCCTTACTACTAGTTAGAAGACTATGGAATTTGTGTATATATAATTGACCCATTATTACCATTTGGGCTCGAGGCACTATTGAGTTTCATCCAAGTATGAGATGTTACAATGGTCTATCAAATAATTATTTTCGGGTTTTATTTATGATTTTTGCACAATAAAAAGGGTTATGAAGGAAATATAATTTGGTAATGAGCTGTTTTTGGGAATAAAAAACACATGTATAGGAAAAATCCAAATTTCCTAGAATAAAATTTCCATTTTTTAAATTTTTACTATTTTAGGTTATTGCATTCAACCATTCGGTTACACACTTGAATTGTGATGTTATTAATGATCGGATTGTCATTCTATTTCATTGAAACCCAACGAGAGGAGGGTGTTCCATCTCATGCATCCTATAGACACCTGCTATATTTCATATTCGATGCGTTCTGCCATGACATTTAGGATTTCTTGTACATATAATACTTCTATATATGCACTTTTGACTTATGAAATTTGATAAAAATAACGATCCAAGGTGTGTTCTTGGAATTTATAGAGGCATGCTTCTACGACGTTGTTTAATAATATTCCAAAAAGGTGGCAACAACCATGCTCTAGAGGAAGTGGGCCATGGTCATCTAGGGGATAATCCAACAGTGGTAACTTTGACACCAGTTGGTGTACCAGACATAGGTGATAAGGCAATGTTCTGGGATGGGTTATTTCGCTTCATGTAGACCATTCAGGGGGCCTTGCAACCTACCCCAACTATGGTAGAGTTGACTTGTGTGTTCCAACAGCACAACCAACCATGTTTTTGGGGGATAGTAGAGAAGATGATAGATATTCATGGATAGAGTCCATGGTATCTATCTTATAGCATCTTGAGAAACATCCGGATACGAGGTTAAAGCTCTCTAGTTATATTCTATGCGATTTTGATAAGAGAAGGTGAAATGTCATTACTCAGACAGAACATCATCATGAGATGGAATGGTCGAACTTTTATATGTCCTTATATGATTACTTATACAATGATAGGTTGAGGTTTGATAGATCATTATATTTCTTAAACTTGGCATAGGGTGCACTACCATTTATGGATTACTCGACTTGTTTTAATGAGCTCCACTACTTCACACATATTTTGATGGTTGTCATGCTATCAAAAACTAGGAAAATTGAGGATGGTCCAAGGTATGAAATATGATCGTAGTTTATTTTATTTTTCATGAATACCATTTCTAGAAAAGGGAATCAATTTATTATCAGAGAGCATAACCTGCTAGAGGTTGGAGTTGTGAGTCAGAGCTATTTGGAATCTCAATATGGTACTGCATTGACTGGTAGTAAGAAGAATTTTATGGAACTTCCATGAAGTGATACCGGTAGACAGAGAACAACATCATCTATCTAGGTGAGGTGATGCCCGTGTGGTTGGTTATGACATAAGAGTCCATAATGTATGAAAGACCGAATCGAGTGCCGATCTAGTACCAATATGGGTCATCTATTCCTCTATTACAAAACTTTTCCACTAGAATCCAGTGAGACAAGGTTGAAAACAACTCTACATTCAAGAGTGAGGTCAATATATTGTCATCAGGTAGGAATATGGAGTAAAAAAATTGACATTCAGGCCGAGGTGGTGGTCGTGGTTGTGGTAGTCAGGCCTCAGTTTCACAGCGACAACAAAGCAAATCTGCTTAGTCTATCCAGGTAGTTTCATAGGATCGTGGTTTAGGACATATATATTATGTTCAATAAACACTTGAGAAACACGATCTTATACCTTCTACTATCAGAGGTATTTTCATTGTATCCTCTAATTTATATTATACACTTTTTGATATTGGAGATTCTTATAGATAAATATTTTTTCCCATTGTGGAGAGACATGGGATCACTTTCCAGAACCCTGATTGTGTTTTGATGCTTGAAACTATGTTGGTGATTAAAACGAAGAGTGTAAATAGGTTCATGGGGTTAATACATGAGATTTGTGGGTTTCATATCATATCAGACCTCTTTTCCTTCAAAATTATTGGTTTTGACATCATTCTATGGATGAATTGGTTGGTTCTATTTAATTATTTTTTATTGATATAACTGAAGGATGACATTCACATCACCATAGGGAAGAACATTCATTAAAATGGGTTAATGGGATATCAAGGTAAGCCGATACGGAACCAAGAATCATTGGCTGGGTTGGATGATATCTCATATTGTGAGTTTATATCTGCATGATCAGGGAAGATATCATGATGATTTGTCTCGAGTGGTTGATCATTTTAATGATGTTTTCCGAGATGAATTTTTAGAATTACCGTCGTTGAGAGTGGTAGAGTTCTCTATCGAGATACTTTAAAGATCCACACCTATATCCATTCCTACTTATTGTATTGATACTACTGAGATGCAAGAGCTCAAGAGGTGGCTAGTGGATATATAGGCATAGGGTTTTATCTGACCTAGTACTTCTCTATTGGGTTTGAAGATCCTTTTTGCAAAATGGGGGATGAAAATCTCGGAATATGTGTGGATTACCAGAAATTGAACCATTATATGGTTAGAAACTAGTATCATCTACGATGGATATATGGCCTCTTAGACTTGCTTTCTGGAGCCTAGGTCATCTCAAAGATTTATTTGAGATATAGTTATCATCAGGTCAATTTTTTACCATCTTAAATACCCCAGAAATCATTTCATAGTAGTTTTGGACTATATGAGTATTTGGTTATGCCGTTCAATCTCATGAACGTGCCAATGGACTTCAGGGAATTAATGAAACAAGTGTTAATTCTTTATCCTAATTAATCTGTTTTGGTTTTCATGGATAATATATTGGTGTATTAACATAATCGACACATATATACAAAATATCTTGCGATTGTATTGAATACACTAAGAGAGAATCAATAATATTCTATGCTAAAAAAGTCCAACTTCTAGATGGATCACATTCACTTCATGGGTCAAATTATCATAGAGAAAGGAGTATCAGTTGACCAATAGAAGGTGAGAGATTTAGTTTACTTGGAGCATCCTATGAATATCTTTGAGGTATGGAGTTTCTTTTGGATGGATGGTTACTACCTATATTTCATACTAGACTTCTCATGCCTAACAACACTCTTCATGGTTTTGAAAAAGAAGGGTGTTATTTTTATAGGTTTAGATTCCAATGAGATAGATGTTTAGAAGCTGAAAGGGAGATTAAGTTTAATGCCGATACTTATACTTCCACAACTAGGAAGGAGTTACACTGTTTAATGTAATTAATTAAGTATCGATCTAGGAGGAGTTATTATGTAGGGAGATGGAGTTGTGGTGTATGAGTCTGAGTAGTTGAGGCCACATAAGAGGAATCACCCGATACATTATCTCATGTTAGCTACAGTTGTTCATAAATTGCACTATTGGAGACTTTATTTATGTAACACCCCAAGCTTCTATGGTATGCTTCTCTTTGAATAATGTGATAGCGTGTGTGTACGCAACACCGAGTTCTAACACACCATAACCAATCAAACTAGCCGTTATGAATAGTAATACCTACTTTTCGAAATTATATATATATTATATTTTAAAATGGACTTCATTTCTGGATTCGGAATATCAAATTTATCCTAAGGTGAAATTTCGGTACTTTTCGGATAACTTTCATATTTAGATGAATAGTGAAAATTAGTAAATTTTAATTAAAAACAACTTTTTTAATAAAAATAATTAATAGTGATAAATTATTAATTTGAGTGGTTTTAAAGTATATTTAGAATATATGTTTACCATTTAATATAATGTTGGTCATTGTACATAATTTTACAATTAAACCGAACATAAACAAGTGTCATTCTTTTGATAGTTATTATCTCTTAAAAACACACTTTTTGTTTTGGCAGCGGGAATTAATTTAAAATTAATTTATGCCACTTCTGTGTTTTGAATTTAGAAAATTTGATTCCATATTTGTAATCAGGATTTTCAAATTGTGTAAATAGGTAACTTTTATTTTTAGACATTTTGAATAATTACTGTGGTAAATATTTTATTTACCATGGTTAAGTGTAAATCTGGTAAATAAGGGTTAAAAAATAATATTGAAATAATACTAAATTACCCTAAAATGTGTCCTAGCCTTATTTGTTGATACATGTTCGACCATAGGCATTTTTGGGTCGATTTGGGGACCCCATGGTGCCACTTGTAGGTGATAGGGACACTTTATTTTAATTAAGTTACAATGAATACAAAAATGACACAAGCATATATCTTTTAGAAAACAAATTATTACATAGGGTTATATATGTTGGATTTTAGATTATAAATATTAATTAGAAATATAAAAATATTTCCTACATAATTATAGTTTATTTATAATTTTTAGACATTAAATAATTTATTTTATTTATGACACAATGATGATGCAGTAATTACTAAAATAGTAAAAAATTAAATTAATTGATATTATAAATACCCAAATAAATATAATATGAAACATTTAATGAATTAAACTAATTTTCTAGGATAATATGATATATTAGGATTTATGTAATTTACTTTTTTCGAAGTAATCAATCTGTTATGAGTTTCAAAAAAATCAACTATTGAATAGTGTCAAAATTGACATAAAAGAGTTCTTAAAACAAATATTATATTATTAATTGATATTAAATTCCTAAAAATCTAATGTTCGGCCAAGAGACTTATTTCATGATAGGTTAATCATTAATGGACCACTTGGGGGGTCGATTGGATGTATATAGTATGTTTATTAACCATATTATATAAAAATACAAAGAGACATTATAAAAGTGAAACTAATTAACTTAGAGTTAATACTTAAAGATAAGGTTAATATAAGTACCCAAACCTGTCTAAATTATATTGGTTGAGATGTTTTAGACCCATACCCACCTTATCCTTTGAATAGTAAACTTTGGATCCATTGGAAACAGAATATGAATTTATTATAAACTAATATCTCTAGCTTTTCCAAAGGTGCCCCTCACCCCTCTTATAAAAGGGCACTCCTCCTTATCATTTCTTCACACTTTAAAAGCCTTTTTGTTCGGCCAAACTCTGCCCAAATACTCTACCAACTTCCCTCACTACAACCTAGAGGCCTTATTTTGATCATAAATCCAGCCTAAGCATCCCTTTTGATCAAATCAAAAGGAAGAACCCGAAGAAGAGGTAATGATTTCACCACCCTTTTTCCAAGTTCATTACTTCTTCCACTTCTTCTTCCTTTGTTGTTACCATTCTAAAATAATAACTCCAGTATCAAATATATACTGTGATGTTATTAGAAATATGGTACAACCATATTTAGTATTCTATCCACCCTTTGAATAACATGTCACCATACGTGCGTACGTACAGCTTACCGTCTCCACGTCGTGGTGTAATTGTTATTCAATATAATATTATTTGGATGGGTATAATAATGATGTGTAACTCATGTAAATAATAAATATAACAGGTTAATTATTCTTTATATATGATATACCATCCATTTATATATTATTTTAATATCAAAAGAATGATATTGTCGCTCGTGCGTACGTACGGACTACCGTCTCCACGAACGCGATCAGATTCATTCTCCATCGTAACCATTAAAGTATAATTATCATTTGATGATTTAAAAATGATGTTTAAGGACTTTATATCATTATGGATATGAAAAATATACAACCTATCCTTTACAAACATGTCTTACATAAGAAAACATATAAAAGAAAACAAGTAAGTTAACACCTGAAACAACGATAATACTAAGATATTATTATCAAATCAATATTAAAAGATCATATATGATATCATATTAATGTATATGATTCTTGTATAATTTAATAACAATTATTTCACCATTATACAGGAGCTTAACCTACCCCAACCAAGGAAAAGTACAAGGTAAGGGTTATTTCACAATCTCTTCATTATCCGAGGTTGTTTATATGTAATAATCTACTGGGATATCTTTATCATCCACATCCATGTTTCTTCAAAATGTATTTCAAAACATTTTTATTATTTACAAGAATATGGGTTAAAGTCATTTATACCCTTGTTTGACTTTTTATAAGAGGAATCTTTCCGTCATTTTCAAAACAAGGTCCTTTTTAACCTTTTCGACAGAATTAAGGTAAGAATGTTTTTTTAACTTATATGGCGAGTGCAGTTATTTTCTGCCATTATAAAATCTTCAAAGTTTTCCTTACAAGCTTATAAGAATATTTTCAAGAAAACGTTTTATTTTATATGTCTCTTAAATGATTTCAAAAATATAAAGAGATATTTCTCCAAAAAGTGTTTTGATTTTATCTACGTCAACATCCTTTGATGGATTTTACGCTTATTTGAAGTTGATTTATTATGACACAAAACTTCTATATTGTATTGAAGGTTTTGTGATATGTTTGATTGTGGATGTGCTATTTTTATATCATTCATAGTTTATGGTGAAATTATTGACATTTCGTATGCTAGTTTTAATACGAATGTTTATGTTATGTTTAAACCTTTTCATATGGGAATGCATTGGACTTAATATGGGACGGGTGGAGCCCGCTATAGCTCCTCGATGCATCGGTAGGTCTCATGAGACAAACTAGTGTCTTGGCACAAGGCCTTGGAAAAATCTTATTTGTAGTCTTGGCACGAGGCCTTGGCTATGTGGTTATGATAGTCTGGCATTTTGCATTCCAACATTATGAAAGTGGTTATTGATATTCCATGTGATTATTCGATTAGTAGAATATCCATGTGAACAAGTAAATGGAATTATTTCATTTTACGTTTTCCATACTATGTTTAAGTTCAAGTTTAAAAGGATTTTGTTTTAGTTATACATAGCCTTAAATGTTTATTCTGATTTATGAATGTTTCTGGTATATTGTTATCCTTACTGGGCATTTGAGCTCACCCCTTTTCTATGTTTTATTTTTCCCAGGAAGTGAAGAAGTAAATTATGAATGACCTGCAGGGATATTATGTGGGGATATGTGTGTGGTTTATGGAGACAATATGTTCTTGTAGTAGTTTTTCATTTTATGATGTAATGTAAGACTTATGAATATATCTAGTATTTCCAAGGCTACTAAACCAATCGATCTTTCGAGATTTGATCTTTCTTGTGATCATGCCAATGTTATGTAATAATGCACCGACTCTGGGTAACTAGGGTCGGGGAGTTATAGTTGGTATTAGAGGAAGTTTAGTACAAACCTTGGAAGCTAGATTTAGATAAACTCTGATTAGAGCACATAGACCTAAGATGAACTTTGAGGATTAGTATAGAAGAACTTCCTAGAATTTTGGTATTGTAGAGATTTTGTGAGTTTTCCAAGCAATACATCCCTGTCTGGATACGAGCAGGTAGAGGCGGCTCTGGCACAGATGTACCTAGGGGTAAAACCCGAAAACACCGCTTTGATCTAGACTCGAACGGGAACTGGTGGACGACAACGGGCCTTGCTGCACTCTTGGTTACGACACTCCCGGGGGATATGATTAGAATAACTCTCATTTTCTTTACAAACCATTATGAAGGGTTTATGAGTATATACTTCCTCAAAGAAAACATTTTTATGATTATGGATTATATCCATAAATAGTTCAATTTATGTTAAGTGTTTTATAAGTATGGGATTATGTATTTTGATTCATAAACTGATCTAGTTTATGCCATTGTTTATAAATGGCGCCTAGTGGAAGAAATGGAAACCGTATCAATGCACGCACTCCATGTAGGGATTTCCCTCCTACTCAATATAATTATAGTAGAGCTGGTGATGCAACTGGTGCCGATCAGCTAATCACCATACTGGGACAACTTACTCAGGTTAGGAATAATAACCTTACCTGTATGGAGCACCCTGATCCACAGCGTGGAGGATCAATGTTAGATCGATTCATGAGGCAACAACCACCATCGTTCAATGGGATTACAAATCCCTTAGTAGCTGAGAAATGGATAAATTCCCTAGAGAAAATATTTCAGGCATTGGGGAGCAGTGAAAGGGAAAAAGTTATCATGGCAGTTTACCGCCTCACTGGAGATGCTGATCAATGGTGGTCATTAATTCAAAATATGAAGGAAGATGATGAAGTATCAAATATGGAATGGAGGGAGTTCAAAGATCTGTTTTTAGAAAAATACTTTCCTCGCGACCATCGAGTAGATATGGAAAGACAATTTCTAAGTCTGAGACAGAAGGAGGATGAGAATGTAACAAAGTATGAGGCTAACATTACAAGGATAGAAAGTTATGCTGGTGATTATATACGTAACCCAAGAAGTATGATTGATCGTTTATTTGATGGGTTAAAACCATTTCTCCGTCGAGAATTAGTCTCACAATCCTTTTCGTCGTACGAAGACATTATCTCATGTGCTATCAAGACTGAAAAGGAATTCTCTAAGTCTTATGACATTAAAGCAAAGAAAGAGAAGAAGAGACATGCTGATCAATCTGGGAATGGAAATAAGGGGAAGAAGGGAAAGGTTGAATATCCATCTTGTGGTAAATGCGGGAAGAAACATCCTGGTACTTTCTTGAAGGGAATGGGAGTCTGTTACAAGTGTGGTGAAAAAGGCCACCAAGCTCGTGATTGCAAGGGGAAGAAGGAAGCTACCAACGTTCAGTGCTATAATTGCAGGGAGATGGGGCATTATGCAAATGCATGTCCTAAGCGTTAGGAGAACTTACCTCATAAAAGACCAAGGGATCAAGGCCAGGCTTATGCTATCACTACTGCTGAGGTAGAAGATCCGAAAGACGTAGTGGCAGGTAATGTAATGGTTTCCTCAAGTTTAGCAAATGCATTATTTGACTCTGGATCATCGCATTGTTTCATATCTTCCCAGTTTTCTATGAAAATTAGATATTTCCAATTTGATTTAATAAGGGAATTATCAGTTAAAACTCATAAGGGAAGTATCATTGAAACAAAGTTTTGTGAATCAGTTCCCATTAGAGAACATAGATGTTCTTTATCTGTTGATCTCGTCGTCATACCTATGATTGAGTTTGATATAATCCTCGGTATGGACTGGCTTTCGGACTATGATGCGAAGATTTATTGTAAGAAGAAACAGGTTACGATTCTTGATGATAATGATAAGGAACACCTTATCTTTAGAGCATAATCGTCACCAGCTAATTCTTATTTAGATCCACCCCTAGTAGCTCAACTTTATTCAATTATTGGGGAGGAATAGAATGAAATAACTGTCGGTGAGGAAAGGAATGTTCAAATAGAGGATGTACCTGTTGTGAAAGAATTTGTAGATGTATTTCCGGAAGATTTACCTGGACATCCTCCAGAACGAGAAGTTGAGTTTTCCATTTATTTAATTCTCGTATCAAGGCCTATATCGAGGACCCCATATAGAATGGCCACTGTAGAATTAGTTGAACTAAAGAAACAACTAGAGGAATTGATTAATAAAGTATTTATTCTCCCCAGTTTTTCTCCATGGGGAGCCCCTGTTCTTTTTGTTAAAAAGAAAGATGGATCTATGAGGTTATGTATCGACTACAGGGAGATCAATGCTATAACGATAAAGAACAAGTATCCCCTACCTCGTATTGATGATTTATTTGACCAACTACATGGAGCTCAATACTTTTCAAAGATTGACGTTCGATATGGATACCATCAGTTGTGTGTGAAGAAGGAAGACATTCCGAAGACAGCATTTTGAACCAGGTACGGGCATTACGAGTTTACCGTAATGCTGTTTGGATTGACTAATGAACCGTCTATATTAATGGATCTAATGAATAGAGTTTTCAAGGAGTATCTCGATGAATTTGTGGTGGTATTTATTGATGATATCTTGGTATACTCCAAAACCTACGAAGATCATGAAAATCACTTGCGCATTATCTTGAAGACTCTGAGGAGGCATGAATTATATGGGAAGTTTAGCAAGTGTGAATTCTGGCTTCAGGAGATTTCTTTTCTTGGCCATATTGTCTCTAAAGATGGAATCTCTGTTGATCCTTCTAAGACCAAGGCAATCCAAGAATGGCCAGCACCTACGAGTATAACTGAGGTACGTAGTTTTATTGGATTGGCAGGTTATTATCGACATTTCGTCCAGAATTTTGCCTGATTGGATAACCCATTAACGAATCTCACACGTAAAGGGGTTAAATTTGTTTGGACAAAAGAGTGTGAAAAATATTTTGGAGAACTGAAGAGAAGATTAGTCAATGCTCCTATATTGACTCTACCATCGGGGAATGATGGGTTCGTTATTTATAGTGATGCATCAAAGAAAGGACTTGGTTGTGTCCTTATGCAGAATGATAGAGTTATTGCCTATGCATCACGACAGTTGAAAATTCATGAACAAAACTATCCTACTCATGATCACGAGTTAGCAGCTATGATATTTGCATTGAAGATATGGAGTCACTACCTCTATGGTGAAAAATGTGAGATTTATACTGATCACAAGAGTTTGAAGTATATTTTCTCACAAAAAGAACTCAACATGAGGCAAAGGAGATGGCTTGAATTACTCAAGGATTATGATTGCACGATACACTACCACCCGGGGAAAGCAAACAAGGTGGCAGAGGCTTTGAGTAGAAAAGACCATGGAGTTTTGAACAATATGATAATTGAAAGGGATCCAATTTTCATGGATCTAGTGAAGATGGACATGGGAATAACCAGGGAAGGTGAAACATCAATACTTTTTCAAATGGTTGCCAAACCATCTTTACTAGAAAGGATTAAGAGTTCTCAGACCGATGATGAAGAATTTCAAAAGAAGATTAAAGCTATGAATGATGGGAGATTGAGAGACTTTGTGTATTAAGATGGAATTTTGAAATTCGGGAAGAGGCTTTGTGTTCCCGATTTACCTGATCTAAAAAGGGAATTGTTGGATGATGCTCATAGTTCAAATTTCTCTATACACCCTGGGAGCACGAAAATGTATAGAGATTTGAAGGAACATTTTTGGTGGGACAACATGAAGAGGGAGATTGCTGATTTTTTGTCAAGATGTATGGTTTGTCAACAAGTGAAAGCTGGAAGGCAACAGCCTGGAGGAGTCATGCAACCTCTTCCCATACCGGAGTGGAAATGGGACAATATTACGATGGACTTTGTCATGGGGATACCAAAGACTCCTAGAAGGAATGATGTAATATGGGTTATTGTTGATCGTCTTTCCAAGTCAGCACATTTTCTTTCTATAAGAGAAGATCTACCCCTGGAACGTCTAGCAAGACTATATATTAATGAAGTTGTGAGACTTCATGGAGTACCCCTATCGATTGTTTCTGATCGTGATCCCTGTTTTACTTCAAGATTTTGGAAAAGTCTTCAGAAATCCTGGGATACTGAACTTCATTTGAGCACTGCTTACCACCCTCAGATAGATGGACAATCAGAACAGACTAGTCAGACCTTATAAGACATGTTGAGATCTTTCTCACTTGACTTTCAGGGTATGTGGGATCAATATTTACCACTGGAAGAATTTTCCTATAACAATAGCTTCCATTCGAGTATTCATATGGCACCATATGAAGCGTTATATGGAAAGAGATGTCGTACACCAACCTGTTGGGATGACGTTGGTGAAAGAAAACTTGTAGGCCCAGAACTGGTGGAGGAAACTGTGGAAACGGTGAAGGTAATCCAAAATCACATCAAAGCAGCTCAAAGTAGGCAGAAGAGCTATGCCGATAATCGAAGGAAGGATTTGGAATTTCAAGTCGGTGATCATGTTTTCCTGAAGGTATCTCCATGGAAGGGAGTCATACGTTTTGGTAAGAAAGGTAAATTGAGTCCCAGGTACATCAGACCCTTCGAAGTTCTAGAACGAATTGGGGTTTTAGCTTACCGATTGGCAATGCCGCCAAGTCTCTCCAAAGTTCACGATATGTTACACGTATCTCTGTTGAGGAAATACATGCCTGGCCCAATGCATGTACTCACCTATGAGGAATTAGAACTGGAACCCGATCTATCTTATTGTGAAGAGCCTGTTAGGATTCTTGATACAAGAGAACAAGTACTAAGAAACCAGATGACGCGTCTGGTAAAAGTTTTGTGGGGAAACCATAAGATGGAAGAGGCAACATGGGAACCCGAGGAACTTATGATGAAGAACCACCCGATTCTTTTCATGCGGTAGTATTCTAGAAATTTCGAGGACGAAATTATTTGAAGGAGGGGAGAATGTAACACCTCAAGCTTCTATGGTACGCTTCTCTTTGAATAATGTGATAGTGTGTGTTGTACGCAACACCGAGTTCTAACACACTATAACCAATCAAACTATCCGTTATGAATAGTAATACCTACTTTTAGAAATTATATATATTTTATATTTTAAAATGGACTTCATTTCTGGATTCGGAATATCGAATTTAGCCTAAGGTAAAATTTTGGTACTTTTCGGATAACTTTCATATTTTGATGAATAGTGAAAATTACTAAATTTTAATTAAAAACAAATTTTTTAATCAAAATAATTAATAGTGATAAATAATGAATTTCAGTGGTTTTAAAGTATATTTAGAATATATTTTTACCATTTAATATAATGTTGGTCATTGTACATAATTTTACAATTAAACCAAACATAAACAAGTGTCAATCTTTTGATAGTTATTATCTCTTAAAAACACGCTTTTTGTTTTGACAGCGGGAATTAATTTTAAATTAATTTCTGCCACTTCTGTGTTTTGAATTTAGAAAAATGGATTCCATATTTTTAATCAGGATGTCCAAATTTTTTAAATAGGTATCTTTTATTTTTAGACATTTTGAATAATTACTGTGGTAAATATTTTGTTTACCATGGTTAAGGGTGAATCTGGTAAATAAGGGTTAACAAATAATATTATAATAATACTAAATTACCCTAAAACGTGTCTTAGCCTTATTGGTTGATACATGTTCGACCATAGGCATCTTTGGGTCGATTTCGGGACCCCATGGTGCCACTTTTAGGTGATAGGGACACTTTATTTTAATTAAGTTAAAATGAATACAAAAATGACACAATCATATATATTATAGAAAAACAATTGTTACATAGGGTTATATATGTTGGATTTTAGATTATAAATATTCATTAGAAAGATAAAAAGATTTCCTACATAATGAGATTTTATTTATAATTTTTAGACATTATATAATTTATTTTATTTATGACACAATGATGATGCAGTAACTACTAAAATAGTGAAAAATTAAATTAATTGATATTATAAATACCCAAATAAATATAATATGAAACTGTTAATGAATTAAACTAATTTTCTAGGATAATATTATATATTAGGATATATTTAATTTACTTTGTTCGAAGTAATAAATCTGTTATGAGTTTCAAAAAAATCAACTATTGAATAGTGTCAAAATTGACATAAAAGAGTTCTTAAAACAAATATTATATTATTAATTGATATTAAATTCCTAAAAATATAATTTTCGGCCAAGAGACTTATATCATGATAGTTTCATCAATAAAGGACCACTTGGGGGTCTCTTGGATGTATATAGTACGTTTATTAACCATATTATATAAAAATACAAAGAGACATTATAAAAGTGAAACTAATTAACTTAGAGTTAATACTTAAAGATAAGGTTAATATAAGTACCCAAACCTGTCTAAATTATATTGGTTGAGATGTTTTCGACCCATCATCACCTTAACCTTTTAATAGTCAACTTTGGAGCCATTGGAAACCGAATATGAATTTATTATAAACTAATATCTCTAGCTTTTCCAAAGGTGCCCCTCACCCCTCTTATAAAAGGGCACTCCTCCTCATTTCTTCACATCTTCAATGCCTTTTGGTTCGGCCAAACTCTGCCCAAATACTCTCCCAACTTCCCTCACTACAACCTAGATGCCTTATTTTGATCAGAAATCCAGCCAAAGCAGCCATTTTGATCAAATCAAAAGGAAAAACCCGAAGAAGAGGTAATGATTTCACCACCATTTTTCCAAGTTCATTACTTCTTCCACTTCTTCTTCCTTTGTTGTTACCATTATAAAATAATAACTCCAGTATCATATATATACTTTGATGTTATTATAAATATGGTACAAACATATTCAGTATTCTATCCACCCTTTGAATAACATGTCACCATACGTGCGTACGTACGGCTTACCGTCTCCACGTCGTGGTGTAATTGTTATTCAATATAATATTATTTGGATGGGTATAATAATGATGTGTAACTCAAATAAATAATAAATATAACATGTTAATTATTCTTTATATATGATATACCATACATTTATATATTATTTTAATATCAAAAGAATGATATTGTCGCTCATGCGTACGTACGGACTACCGTCTCCACGAACGCGATGAGATTCATTCTCCATCGTAACCATTAAAGTATAATTATCATTTGATGAATTAAAAATGATGTTTAAGGACTTGATATCATTCTGGATATGAATAATATACAACCTATCCTTTACAAACACGTCTTACGTAACAAAACATACAAAAGAAAACAAGTAAGTTCACACCCGAAACAACGATAATACTAAGATATTATTATCAAATCAATATTAAAAGATCATATATGATATCATATTAATGTATATGATTCTTGTATAATTTAATAACAATTATTTCCCCATTATACAGGAGGTTAACCTACCCCAACCAAGGAAAAGTACAAGGTAAGGGTTAGTTCACAATCTCTTCATTATCCGAGGTTGTTTATATGTAATAATCTACTGGGATCTCTTTATCATACACATCCATGTTTCTTCAAAATGTATTTCAAAACATTTTTATTATTTACAAGAATATGGGTTAAAGTCATTTATACCCTTGTTTGACTTTTTATAAGAGGAATCTTTTCGTCGTTTTCAAAACAAGGTCCTTTTAACCTTTTCGACAGAATTAAGGTAAGAATGTTTTTTTTAACTTATACGGCGAGTGCGGTTATTTTCTGCCATTATAAAATCTTCAAAGTTTTCCTTACAATCTTATAATAATATTTTCAAGAAAATGTTTTATTTTATATGGCTCTTAAATGATTTCAAAAATAGAAAGAGATATTTCTCCAAAAAGTGTTTTGATTTCATCTATGTGAACATCCTTTGATGGATTTTACGCTTATTTGAAGTTGATTTATTATGATACAAAACTTCTATATTGTATTGAAGGTTTTGTGATATGTTTGACTGTGGATGTTCTATTTTTATACCATTCATAGTTTATGGTGAAATTATTGACATTTCGTATGCTAGTTTTAATACGAATGTTTATGTTATGTTTAAACCATTTCATATGGGAATGCATTGGACTTTATATGTGACGGGTGGAGCCCGCTATAGCTCCTCGATGCATCGGTAGGTCTCATGAGACAAACTAGTGTCTTGGCACAAGGCCTTGGGAAAATCTTATTTGTAGTCTTGCCACGAGGCCTTGGCTATGTGGTTATGATAGTCTGGCATTATGCATTCCAACATTATGAAAGTTGTTATTGATATTGCATGTTATTATTAGATTAGTAGAATATCCATGTGAACAAGTAAATGGGATTATTTCATTTTACTTTTTCCATACTATGTTGAAGTTCAAGTTTAAAAGGCTTTTGTTTTAGTTATACATAGCCTTAAATGTGTATTCTTATTTATGAAAGTTTCCGGTATATTGTTATCCTTACTGGGCATTTGAGCTCACCCCTTTTCTATGTTTTATTTTTCCCAGGAAGTGAAGAAGTAAATTATGAATGACCTGCAGGGATATTATGTGGGGATATGAGTGTGGTTTATGGATACAATATGTTGTTGTAGTAGTTTTTCATTTTATGATGTAATGTAAGACTTATGAATATATATAGTGTTTCCAATGCTACTAAACCAATCGGTCTTTCGAGATTTGATCTTTCTTGTGATCATGCCAATGTTATGTAATAATGCACCGACTCTGGGTAACTAGGGTCGGGGCATTACAATTTACTTTGAGATAATTTTTTGGTGTACACGGACCACAAAAGCATCAAGTACATATTTACATAGTTTTATCTGAATCCTAGGAAGTGATGGATGGTTGAGTACCTATATACTTTTGATTTTGAGCTTTCCAACATGCCTACTAAGGTAAAATCAGTAGCTGATGCACTATGTATGAGGACACAAATATAGATAGTTCAACATGCTAGTAGTGAGTGGAAGCTTATGTATTTGTTCATTGAGATTCACATGGAGGTCAATGATAATCAGGGGCATAATTTTCAGTCATCCTTAATGGTTACCTCTACCCAACTAGATATAGTGGGGATGAGGTAGCTATCAGACTCTGATGTCTAGTCTTATGTTAGAGTGTGGTAGGTGACGACCCTCCACCTAATTGTAATATAAGAGAGGATGATATAATGTGTGTACATGGTTTTGTATAGGTTTCTTTATACATGTGTGATGATTTGATGTGGGATTTTCATGAATCATCTTTGGTATTGTACACAGGTGACATCAAAATGTATTGGTATTTACATTCCCAATATTAGTGGTTGGGTATGAATATATATATATATTGGTTCTTCATGAGATATTCCACCTGTCAGTAGGTGAAGGTGGAACACAAGTGAGCTTGATGACTTTTACATTGGATTCCTATTCTCGAGTGCAAATAGGTTGACATTACAATGGACATCATGAAAGGATTGCCGAGGTCAACTCAAGGAAATGAAATTTTATGGGTTGTTTGTAAATGTTTAATGAAGGTTTAAAATTTATTACTCATAAATGAATCTTTTTGTGTTGATGAGATAGAGAAGTTGTACATTTGTGAGATCTTTCATATTCATAGGGTTATGCACACTATCATTTCAGATAGGGATATCTAGTTTACATCACAATTATAACAAGGGTTTGAGGGGGAGGGGTTTTGGTAAATAGGTGATTCTATGCACAACATACCACCCACAGAAATATTGCTAGTCATAATGCATGATTCAGGTGTTTGAGAACAATGAACGGGCTTGTGTCCTAGATTTTGAGCCTTATTGGGAGAGGTATATAACCATGGTTGAATTTTACCACAAGAACATGTTTTAGGCTACTATATAGATAGTGACTTATGAGGAATGGTAATGTAGGTATTTTTAATCACCCCTTTCTTGGTTAGAGTCAGTAGATGTAGCTATTCATTGACCTCGTCTTATTTAGGAGACCTCAAAGCAACTTCAGTTGATTTAGAAAGGATGTATGCTATACAGTGTCATCCGAAATCTAACACCGATCATTGTAGATGGCCTATAGAGATTGAGGTCTGGGATTAAGTTTTCTTTAGTGTTTCACCAACGCTGGGACATAGTAAGAATATGAGGAAGGGTAAGCTTTCACCGTGGTATGTCAGGTCGTTTTAGAATCCAGAGAGTGTCAGGCCAGTAGCCTATCAGCTGTAGTGACCTCAGAGGTACCGAGCCACACATGATTCCATCCATGTTTATCAGCTGGAACATTATTAATCTGATCCATCTCATGAAATTCATCCTAGGTAGGTTGATTTACAAGTATATGCATCTATTGAGTATCATCTTATATGTATTTTTGATCATAGCCCTAGGTCTCTTCAAGGATAGTCCATTCCATTAGTACAAGTGCTAAGGTAGAACGATTAATTACATAATAAGACGTAGGAGTGGGAGGCCTATGTATTAGCGCAATGTCTAGATATATTCACCAATTATTCTTCACTGACAATTGAATAGTAATTTGGGGAAAAAATTCACTAAAAAGGATGTTTGTAAGAACGTGTTTCTTATTTGAGGTACAAATCCTTTATTTTCCATATTTTATTTGTTTAAATGTTCCCTATTGTGAATGATCTCAGATGTTAAAAAACTACTAGGGGGTGTGTGTGGATTTTATGAATCCTGAAAAAATCCTTAGGGGGAAAATAATCCTGGTTCATGGTAATTTTAAATAGTGTGGGGAAGTTCACACAGTTAGACTAAACTATGTGGGGATGGGTAGATAGATGGATAAGGACAAATAATTTGACCAAACTATGTGATTTGGGCCACATGAACATGTGTCAATGTTTGAAATTTTGACAATGGGTTTTGACGTGGTTTTCACATGGTCATCCAAACTGTGTAGACTAACTGTGTGGGATCCACTTCCCTACAATAGACTATTAACAATTTTCACCTGGTTAGATCTAATCGTTCTCCTAAACCTTGTGACTTAGATATTTTGGAAGAAAGAACAAAAAAACATTAAAATTATATTAAATCAAAACTAAACAATATTTCATTCAATTGATAGCAGGAAGACCATTTTTAGTGCTTCTTGAGATATATTCTATGAATTTTTATAGAGCCTCCATCTGATCCTAGATACAAGAGCCAATCATCTTGTTGGATCTATAAAAGTTATTTCTCAATTCTGTTTTAGTTGTACTATTTTTTTCAGGAATGTACTATTATATTTAGGTAAAATATAATATTCTTATTTATGGTTTCGTTATATTTTCTATTATTTTATCCAGATATGAGTAAAATTAATATCTGATTATGGATGAGCTATCAACTACGGATATATAGTAGGTGGTCTGATTCATTTATATAAATGATGAGCTATTTATATACGTCATTGTGTTATTCACCCAATTTACATGCATAACATTAAACCCATTTTAATCCTTGAATTAATTTTTTAGGCATATCCTATTCAATTGAAGAAACCATCAATGGATGTTATTGGTTGTGTAACTTGATTTAGAAACACCCTTTGTTTGTGTTGGTAATATATATAGACCACCATGGGTGGCCGTGGAACATGGATACCATTAAAGGGTTCCTTTTCCTTTTCTGTAGGTTTTATATGGACAAATATAATTTTTAATCGAATTTCAATATGAATCATAAATTGTAATTTATTTTGAATAAATAAAGTGGAATCTATGACCTATCCTAATCTTTTCCAAGTATATTTTTAATTACGAATGATTTTCTCTTTTATTAATATTCGCCTGAATGTTGAATAGAGCCAATTCCATGTGATAGTTTATTATTAATGATATTATTTCCATAAATAATTACCCATGTGAGTAGTTTGAAGTGAAGAATTATAATATTATCTAATACCATGAGTCACCTTTTTAGGTGAGGTCTAGGTTGGATGTTCTTGGTTTTAAACATAACATGTTAAATGAAAATGAATAAATGGTATTGAATTGATTGAATGATTATATGACTTGGATGACACATGGACTCAAATTAAGAATTACATGGATGGAATCAATTGGGTCAAACCTTACTTACTCCTGAGTGATACATGGACTCCCTAGAACAATACCAAGGATGCACTTTGAGTCTTGACTTATATGTCGAGTGATACATGGATTCAAATGATAATGTGAGGGATGGACATAAAGTGAATTTCATCATGTCACTATGGGTGATATTTTTGATCCCACAGTGGACCACCAATGCCACAATTGAATGGGAGGGACTTTATAACTCATCTGGAGCGATACATGGGTTCTCGAGAGGTTTTCCATGGATATGATTTTAGGGTGTTGGTTTATATTATTCTGGGAGTGATACATGGGTTCCAAATTTGCAATTCCATGAACAAGGTTATGTCCATAATTGAATAATTTAATTGAATGATTTATATGATGTGTATGCCAATCCAAACCAAAATCTTGTATTTAGTCTTGTTTGTTCCTTAAGGATGTCCTATTTAGGCATCCTTTGTAGAGTTATCAAAGAGGATTCCAGGATTCATGTCTGGTCTTGAGACATAAGATTTAGATGAGAATTAATGGTTAATTTAACATGATTATAAATGATGCAGGCCTAACTATAAAATCATAGACTTAAGTTTTTAAAAGAAATTAGATGTAAAATGAGAACATAAAGATATATGATGTTTACTTTTGTTGTATTCTATTACTTGTTACATTTTTCATGAAAGTTGTTGTTATATATATTCACTAAATAGATGAAACATACCTTGGGTGGTTGCCTAATAGGATTACATATCACACCCAATTTGGGCAACATTTTGGTACCCAAACTGACTATATGATTGTAGGTATTGATAAGGGAAAGAACCCTATTATAGGTTATTTATTATTTCTTAGTATCGTTGGAGTATGAGACCGAGATGAGGCTTACGATGCTAGTGGACAAAATTTCTTTTTATACATTTTTTACACGTGTTGAAAAAATTCCATGCATAAATGTTTTGAATTATATATTAGATACATATGACATGAATTAACATTTTATATAACATTACAGCTTTCTTGTTTATCTATTATTACTGGTCATCTATTTTCAGGTTATTATACATATTATTGTACTTTTATGTTACTGATATTACATTATTAAATACGAGAGACCCTAGAATATTATCCCAACTAACACACTTAGGTCCTCACTACTAGTTAGTATCATTTTGAATTTATGAAGATGTACCTGAGGCCATGTGGAAAATCAGGATTGTGGCATTGTTGAGTGGTTACTGGTTCTAGTACGTCACATTAAAAAACTGATTTGTATCTATTTATCATAATCGACCAAATTTTACTTTCCATGATCAGCTTCCCCAACATAATAATACTCATTTATTATTGAATAATTTTGAAAATCACTATAAAATGGAATAAGGATCAAAATAAATTCAATTGTACCCTTTCATTTGTCATCTACTAAACTAGACATATCCTAAGAACATGCTCGAGAATACTTAACAAGAGTCACCTCTTTCTTATTCATGGGGAAATCAGGACCTAACTTGGTTGAAAATGATATAGCAAGTGAATAATAACTATTTTATTCCCCCCACATCCATGACTTACAATTAGAAAAAATTATTATTTTTTTAGTGTTCATACCATATGTTTCATTTGATTGATTTGATTAAACTATAGTCATTTCCACGACCTAATTCATTGTGTTCTTAGATGTTTGAATCTATAGGACATGGAATCCAAGAACATTATCTGAAAAAACATAGACAACTAGAAGTCTATATGAATTTTCAGAAACAACCCCTCTATCCACATTGTGAGGATAACCCACCACTAATAGGTAATATGAATGACCATCCTACCTATTGCGAATGAGATCAAAAAAATCATGTGAATCTCACCTTTTACTAGACACCGTTAAACCATCAAGTCTAATAAAACTATGAACATATCCCCTTTCATTTGACACCCTAAAACTAAAATGTTCAATATAATGATTACCATATCCCTTAGCACACATTCTGGTGCTTCAGACTATGTCATGGGATATATATCCCCTTGGGAGGGAGGGATATGGCCTGCCTTTCCGACCTATGTGTGTGGTCTGTGTTAGTTTCAATGTAATTTTACCCCTAATTACCATATTTATATATATATTGTTATTTTAAATATTTTTGTTAATAATTTAATCAAATATTTATATTATTAATAGTTTATTAATTTATATATATATTAAATTACTGGTAAAGTTTTTGATATCATTAAATAATCTATTGCTACATATTTTCATATTGGTAAAATATATATCCAGAATAATAGTTAATACTAATATAAAAATTTATTGGTCAAATTTTATTGGTATTATTATAATAATATAATAGATTTAAATTTTATATAATGTTTTTTAGAAATGAACTAATTAATATATATATATATATAATTTTAAAAAAAGTTATTGGTTCCTATAATTAATGTCAAAAATGAAGTATATTTTAGAATTAATCATTTTTACCAAAAAATGTAACATATGTAATTAATTTGGTTTCATTAAAATCACATTTATTTGTAGTGCATCCTGATGATAATGAAGAAGCTGTAATATGTGGTAAATTCCATGGTTTCGATTCATCTATAAATGCAGTTCCAACTCTTAAACAATTTCTAAAATATACTTCAATACCTAGAATATGATGGAGTTGGTGCACTAAAACCAGTTTCATAATACTATTTACATTTTATTATATATATATATATATTAAAATATGTCAATATTAAATGTATATCTTACCACATCATGATTTACTATTCTTCATTAAATTAATGTGAATATATAGTTAGTGGGCTGGTCACATCTGAAGGACATAATAGTTTCCTACTATGATGAGATCCTTGATGTGATAATATGATTTCCAAAATAATAGCCTTGTCCTTAGGATAACGCTATATTATGGGACACATGGTATGTTAACAATCATGATTTTTTACACATTAGTTCATGAGGCTATTTATCATGTGTGTGAAATTTGGTAATATTCAAGATGGGATATTATTTGGACATACGAACCACTTTAAATTCCACATTTTTTTATGTCATTGGACATTCCAGTTTAGGAAAGTGTATAATTATACTCAGACATTATTATTATTATTAATGTATTTATTGATTCATGCACTTTGATGTATTGATGAAAACTATGAAAATATATTCCCATGCCAAGGTAGGAATTTTTAGTTGTGACACAAGAGTTATGAATTAGCGAATAAGCATAGAAATCATTTTCCCTTATATTATTTAATGGTAGTATATATCAAGGTCCCGTTGATTCAAATGTAACTATTTGATAAATTTCATGTCCATGGTATTTAATGAGTTCATTCTATATAGTAAAAGAAATAGTAAATAAGAACATATGTTTATGAAAAAAATCATGTAACATGATTCAGTCAAGATATTGAGAAAAATAGATTATATCACAATTTGATAATTTGTGTGGGGTCATATTTCATTTCAATATCACTTCACTCTCTAGGTCCCTTAACCTATTATTAGGGAGCAATCATGGGATTTAAGCAAGCCCACCTAATGATACTTTGAAAAGGAACTAGAGGTTTATGCAATAAATAATATCATAGATAGTAATTGAAATTAATTTGAATTTAACAATTTAAATAAATAATATTATTAAGATCCACATGTATTAGTTTTACATGATTGATTAACAATTGATAAATATTTATTGAATGAATGATATTTATCAAAATATTTAAACATGGTTCAATAATTGTTTTATCGGATGCACAAAGTCATATGTACATTGATAAATATTAATTTACATGATGGAAAATAATAATAGTATTTATCATTGGTGCAGTTGAAATCATTCCATTATAAATAATAAAAATAAATTTTTTTTGAGTATTTTTAATGGGTTTTTTGCAATGGAATCTTATTTTCAATGGTCAATTATGATGATATCCCTATCAAAAATCCCCACCATAGAAAATGATATAGTAATAATGAATATAATTTATAGGACATTTAAAAAAAATTAAAGAGTGAAATTATTTCACTAATATATTAAAAAATATTAAAATCTTATCTCTAGTGAGAAATATTACCCCTCCTGAATAATATTTTGAATAGATTACATTTTTATCAAAAATAATATGTATGAAAAAGATAATCATCCATAACATAAAATATTTAAATAAATTAATTAATAAATATATAATTAAAATTAAAATAAATTATCATATAAAAAACATAATATAATAATCATTTGAAACAAAATATGTATATTCAACAAATATTCAAAATCAATCAATGGTAGGGGGACTAATCAATGTGTCATGTGGAGGGAACGACATACCTAAACCATGTGAAATTCATCATTTCAACTTTATCATCTGCTCATATAGCTAATATTGTATATCATTCTCCTAAACCTATTATTGAATATTCTATTTTTTCTATCTCTATAGGATTTTTATGACCACATCCTGACCATAAACCATATCCTTATATTGTGCAACTGGTGGAGACTCTGAACGAGTTCCCTTTGACATGACCGATGACAACATAGAAGTACCTTAAAAATTCGGAATGCATTACTCTTTAATCAATAATAGTAACCCAACCATTCTCGACACCATGAAAGGCTTCTTGTGTCACATCCCTCCCATTAAAACTTGACTCACATTTGGACTCTCCCCGATTATCCACCATACTATATCGTTAATGAGAACTCGCAAACACATAGATATACATCAAATGTAATTAGAAATTAAAATAATAAAATAGTTTATTTCAGTGAATTTAAATAAAAAAATACATACAACAATCCTAAAATATTTCTCACTCATAAGATATCTTATATTTGGATCAATGTAAATCTTCTTGTCCGCATCGAAATCTATAACAACAGGGTTGATAGAGGCTTATATAAATGTAAGAAACATTTTACATCTAAATTATATATATATATATATTAAGAAACAATATTAATTATCATATTTCGTTTATAAATACTACAAATGTTACATCCAACTCTATATGGATATTAATACCATCAACCCATAATTAGGGGGAGTGTTCTCATCATTGATATCTATATCTCATTGTGTAATAAATGTATTTGGTGTTGTTTTTTGAAATTATTCAATATGTTGAAACTCCAGAGTGAAACATTCAATTTATAAGAACATATTATTACATGATTTTATTTTTATCTCACTGAATCAGTCATTAAAATCTCTCAAAAATTCCAACTTCACTTTCATTATTATGTGATCCTTTCAAAAAAACAACTATTCATTTATTTCATTGATTCAACATTTGTGTGTGTGTGTGGAATCAAAATTCCTCAACCACCTATACATTATATGATTTTACCAATTTTAATAGAGGGTTACTCATTTAACATAATTGAATATCTCTTTTATTTTAATGTTTTGATATCTAAAAAAGTAAAAAAAATATTTTATAATAGATAAAAATTTTATTTTATATGTTCATCTTTAACCAATTTATCTTATAAAACATTTGAACTAGTATGAAATATTATATTTTCACCATCATTAAAAAGTAGCAAGGGTAATCTAATAAAACTATTTTTTGATGTAACCAAATTATAATTTATAAAACAATTAACGTAAATAAATATAATTTTTATAAAATTGAATATATATTTATATATAAGTAGAACTAACTCCACAAATTGTGACATTTCTTCATAATTGATCAGAACATATGTATGAGCTCTGTGGAATTATTCACCTGAAATCCATCATTCATGATTACCCCCAAAACAAATTTTGATATTATTAATTACTAGAAATTTATGGTTCATGAAATATAAATGTTTCCATCATTATGACCCATTTAATTATTTTTTAAGGATATTTAGATTTATAATAAAAAGAGTAAAAAATTTCAAATTTCTCATGCATGATTGTTTTAGTATTTAACCCTTAAAATGATGATTTTGTTTGTGCCTTCTTCTTAAATTTTACGTACATATCTCAAATGGGTAAATATAGAAAAAATAACCATCCCTTCAGATTTATATTTATATTGAAAAAAAAATTTAATATTTCATTAAGTCCAATAAAATCAGTGGAATTTGTTTTTCCAATAGACATAATATTAAAACATACTTTTTTCATATACCATGTTCAACATAATCTTCTATTACCACACAAATTTTTGGATGAACTATTTTATTTTAGTCAACAAATCATAGATTGAATAATTCAACATCTCTCTAAAACCAAGAGGAAGTAGTATTTCATTATATCATGAAAATGATTACTGTTTTACATGATAATATATCACCTTTTGATGAAATAACATAACATAGAAGAATCAGCATATAGTCACCTAAAATATTCAATCCAATGAAAAAATAATTAATGACTTAATATTTAATGTGATTAAGATAATTTTGTGTTAATTTAAATTTTTAATCTTTTATTTTTAAAAAATTCAAGTTTAAGACACATGTATATTTGGGAAAAATATAACCGTACATTTAAATTATCTTTGGTATTTATAGGTGTGTCCACCAAGATATAAAATATTGTATTCTAAATATTAATTACATATAACATGTGAGAAAAAAATAAATTATACCAATATAGATGGTCTCTACAAATAGTTCACTTTATCTAATTTTGATCCCTCGTAAAAATTACCAG
The DNA here is from genome assembly GCA_963277665.1 of Viscum album. NCBI lineage: Eukaryota > Viridiplantae > Streptophyta > Magnoliopsida > Santalales > Viscaceae > Viscum > Viscum album. The sequence continues at coordinate 153,687,428 of OY728166.1, read as the reverse complement.
ATTTTTATCTGTTTATAGTTGTTCTAAAACAAGTAGAAGGTAGTTAATAGATGATATATTTTACCTTAATTCCTAATATAACTGGTGGAGGTTCATCTACGTTAATTCTACCATTTGTAAAATTATTTCTATTCTCATTGAAAGGGTGGTATGTAGTAGAAATATAAGATGATAGATGTAAAAATATTTCTTTTTTCCATTGATGAGTATAAATACTTTTATGATAGTCACGCAATATAAAAATGATTTTAGAATATGTTTACTCCATCCTAATAATATGAAATATCCTATAAATTCTCTAATTTTCCACATTAATTCTACTTTTAGTGTGAAAATATGATATATAAAGATATCATATGTAGTTATTCCATTGTTCTATAATAAAATTTACTAATTAATTAGTAGATTAAAATAAACATTGATATTTTTCTTCATATTCCCTGAAATTAATAGTAAAACATTTTATATTTTTTTCCTTTATCAACTTCTAAGGAGTTATTTTTTATTTTGTTACTGAAACAGTCAAAAATATATTGATATTTGTTAGTAAAAAATAGAGAGAAACCAACAATAGAAATACACAACCATATGTTATGAGGTTCTAATGATATGGATAGATTCCCATGACCAAAGAGATTATATGAATCACTATCACTAGGATGATTTAATATTATACTGAAAGAAATAGTAGACTTAATCTATGTCATCAATGTAGATATGTTGCGAGATATAAGAATAAACTGCAATCTAAGTGTATTCCAAAAATACCACAATATTTTGACATGACCAAATAAGGAAATTCATTGTAGCAGCTATTTATACCTTTATTTTCAATATGTTTGAAAATTAGCTAACAAATCATATTACTCATAATATTATATTCAATAGTTTAAACTTGTGTGGATAATATGATCACTAGGACTAAAATTATAGACTAGCTTCTTAGTTTCATAGAAATTATTAGACAGTGTATTTCTTCAACCCAAATAGCCTGAAGGCCTTCTTTTATTTATTTATTTGATAACCTCTTTTCAATGGATGAGGGTAACCCTTAAAAGGCCCATAGGCATAGATATTACATTACTCTTATGTCTTATGAAATATATAAACTATAACTACATGGAACTTCTCCTCCAAAACTTCTTCATCGTGATTTCATCTCCCCAATATTGCATGGCTAGTTCGGCTAGGCTTCCCGTACAAGAACAATCTTGTCCCAATGGTAAATTCCATACAAAATCATTTTGAAAAAACCCTCTTAATATTCTGATCTGTTGAATGACCCAAACCTGAATCCTCATCTAGATTCTGCTCCTCGTAGAGTCTGCTTGGTCGTTGAGCCCAATTTCAGGTTTCCCAAAGGCCTTAAGGTGGCCCAAAGGACTTATGGTGTCCCAGAGGACTTGTGGTGTCCCGAAGTCCTTTAGGTGGCCCGATGGCCTTGAAGGGGCCCGAAGGCCATAAGGTGGCCCTAAATCCTTATTGGCCTAAAATCCATGGCTAACCTGAAAGCCTTTATGGACCTGATATAGTACCAAAGAGTGCCTTCTACAGTGCATACTACAATACTAAACATTTCATACTATAGTATCTACTACAATGATTGCTACAAACACCTACTACAACACCTTCTATAGTGCCTTCTATAGTGCCCGCTACAGTACTGCTATCATACCCTGGAAATTATGTCTCCGCCCGGTTTGGAACTAGGGTCTCTTGGATGCACTTTCTAATTCCTCACCAACTGGGCTAACGATCCTATAAAAAGACATGTTAATGATCAACATGTTTATGGGTGTGTCCGTACACCACCAGCATGCCACACATTTATAGTGAGGCCCAAGGTGGTCAACCTTGGGCTTAGGCCAATTCCCATCGGGGTAGAGGGGCTCATGAGAGGTTTAATTGCAAATAGAGAATGTTTTCTTGCGAGGACTCGAACCTGAAACATAAAGGTCAAGAATAAAATGCCTTTAACCAACTCACCGGTTCCCTGTGGGTGTATGTATTTCCCACTTGGAAACAATGGTTTAAGAAAAAAATATTTGAACAATAAAATATTTAAAATTCAAAAATCATATTTAATAGCCAAAAATTACATAGAAAATTGTAGTTTTCTTATCTTAAATCCCAGATATAATGAATACTCTATAGATTTTGACAAATTATAAATTTTAGATTGTTCTAAATTCATATTTTAAATTAAATTTTGAATTTATATTTACTAAAAAAATGTGCCATAAACCTCATGTAGTAAATTATAAAATGATGATGGTTTTCGAACAAAACAATTTGTATTTTGTGTTGTATCTCATTTACAATTTTGATAAAAAAACACAATATTTCTAAAAACATAAAAAATTTTATAATTTATAGAATTGTTAAAGCTTTTAAATATTCTAAGTTCACATTTATTAAATAGACACATAATTTTTCAATTCAAAAACAAATTCTGAATTTGGTGATACAAATGAAATAATTTTTTTGACATCATCAATGTCAATAGGATTAATAATAGATCTGTGTTCATTTCTATACTGATTTATCCAATCATGATGTTACAATAAAAATTATTGTATACAAATAGTATTTATAACATTTTAAAAAATAATAATTATTATTTTATTATATAATATGTTTAAGAATCACTATATAGTTTATTTTCCCTGAATTTTCAACCCAAATGACTTCAATATATTCCATTCCTATTTTTTATATTATTATTTTATTTTATTATTTTTTCATAATTTTATGTATCATTTTGATAGAACCACTTAGTCATATAATAAATGTAACATGTCCTCATGTGAAACTCCATATACATAGGAGGCTACCGACTTGCATCAAGGGTCTCTAGAAGAACCATAGCGATATTATACACTATATCAGAGTGAAAAGAATAAATAAATAAATAAATAAAATAATTAGTGTAATACTTATGGAAAAATAAATATGGTATACAAGAAATAATAACCATACTAAATATCATTTAAAGGTATAGGGTAAGCCAGTAAGATACAAAAAGTTTCTAACATCCCACTTGAACTCCATCCGACATTATCTGTATCTTCCTATTCCACATGCTCAACTTTCCACCATAGGGACATGTCTCTTCACTGGAACCCCAGTAATGAAATCTATAAGCACGCTTAAATTAAAATGTAGTGTGTGAGTAAAATACAAAGTAGGAAAACACCATTGTCTATTAATATTAGTGCATAAAATATAAAATTTCTTGCCACAAACATAAACATAATAAAATATAAAAACAATATATCACACAAGTACCAAAACACCTACTGAGTCCTCAGGGATTCACTCTAATCAGTTCAAAATCATGTTAGGAGAAACATAAATACATTATAACTATGATGGATAGAACATAAATATCTAGATTGATACATCATCCTCAAGTGAATATCCCCACGCACGTGACACATTCCACTGGTTGAGATAGTTTATGTACATGTCAACCACTACAGCCTTACCACATCCATCTCATATGGAAAAAAAATAGCATGATTCAAATATCACCAGATAAAAAAATTTATTATCATATCTATCCAGTTTAAATTGAAAAAACTTGTGAAAAATCCCTCCAATTTGAAAATTCAAAGTAGATTCCAACCCAATACTACCACATACCTCTTAGAGAATAGTCTTGAACATGTGTCAAATATTAGATGTCATCAATCATGTTTCATATGTCACATATAATGAAATGTCAAGCAATACATGTATAACATCTTACATGCATACTAAATAGGCTACAAAAACATGATTAAATGTGTTATATAAAAATATAGAATATGTGATACATAATTAAAATGAATAATTGATATCACATCAATTTTAGTAGTTAAATTAATTATAAAAATCCATATTCAAGCAATAAAAATACAAGTCCATGGCTAAACACAGACACACCTCATGTTGTCAAGTATCAATCATATATCTCATGGGCTACAAAAAAATTCCAAAAAAATCATGTTAATAACCAATATAAAACATGTGTTATTGTTAATGACATCCATTTACTACAAATAGACCCAACAATCACGTCAACAACCCATATTGAATGAATAAAAATTTAAATATTGTCTATAGTTACACCAATAAACATAAAAAATCATGTCAAAAACCCATATATGAAATGTGTAAAAGATAATTACTTCTTACCTTGGGTACATTAATGATTGGAAAGAAGAGTTGATATACGAGTTTAATTTCACCAATGAATCCTCATTTCCTTTGGAAACTAAATTATGTTTAATATTTTTCTCGTTGAGACAACCCAAAAACACCCAAAACATGTCAATATGATCATCATCAAATGAGATATTGAAGAGGGTAGTTTTGGAAAAATATCATGCACATGATATAATATATATACTATTTTTATTATATTAGTTTAGAGGCTCTACTGGACCCAAAATCCCATGCCAAAGCATCACTAAAATCTAAAAATATTCTATAGAGTATTCTAAAGTGTTAGCTGTGATTTTACAATTACATGATTCCTTAGATTATTTTATTATTTTATTTTTATTAAGATATTAAAATTTCATATAAAATACTCATAATTTATTATGAAATACGGTTTTTATTATCATTAATAATTGTGGATATTACAATTCATCCCATGTAACGACTTCGCATCCCCGAGATGTATCTTTAGTAGACTTGTATAAACAAATTTGACCGCTGATCTAACACATTGGGATTATGTAACACATATTTGAGGAGAGATCTATAAAATATAGCTAATATTGGGAATATAATTAAACTATATCATTTCTATAGGATCACACAGGGTTCTCCAAGGAGTCTACCCTTAAACCAAGGGATAACCCTCCTAGTAGTAATCCTAGTCTCTATCTCAGCACATTTTCTAGAGTCATCATATAAATGCATTGAAAAAAAAAATGATATATTAAACTAATTAAGGCCAATAAAGATATATCATAATAATAATTCAACATAGATATGTCACACAAATAGAAACTATCCGGAAGAGATAGATCAAATGTAAGAATTTAATTAAATAACTACTATGTAGCACAACCGTAAGTATATATATGGAAGGTGAACCTACGTTCCTATCCATGATTCATGAAAACACCCAAAAATCACATAAATAACATATCAAAAAAATGTGCATCACTCACGGTGAATTTAATTAGTGGTAAAAACAAAACATAATTTCATTCACTTTATGGAAACACAGAGTTCCACTATACAGTGTGGATCATAAACTAACATAATTCCCCTAATAGAGTCATAGCCATCCTAACACCTTTCTATCCTATCCCATATAAAGGAAAAGTGAAAACACTATTTAGTGAATCATGATTCTCTTTTGCCATTTTCTAACATCCTGACCTGAACCAATGAGTCTAGGAAAGAATTTCACGTGACACCATGCCAGCCTCTATGTATGCAAGAGACTAAAAACATGAAGTGATGGTCTTGAGTGGAAGAATGTGGAGACTATACCTTCTATGAGAGTGTAAAAAATAAATTTATAAAATAAAAAAAATAATCATTTTTATACTTTTGGAAACAGAAATATGGAATGCATGATGTGATAAAAAGACTAAACATGGATATGGGGTATGTGGTAAGACAATTAAATAAAAATAGTAGCTAACGTCCTACCCAAACTCCATCAATAATCATTGACATCCGTCTATTCAACATTTTAAATCATGTAGTACATTCCCCAACCATTACCAAATACCCAGTAACCGAATCTACATGTGAACTATAATGAATGGGTAGTGTATATGTACAAGACATAGTAGGACACTGCGAACGACCATTAACATTAGTGCATAAAATATTTAATTTCTTGTCGTGAACCTAAACATGAAACAAATATAAATATAATAAATCACACAAGTACCAAAACATTTGTATGGTAACGAAGGAAAAGCTCTACCTACATCATCACCATTTTGGGAGAATCATACCAACATTGACATAATGTTAGAAAGAACATCAGTAACTAGCCTGACACAGCCTCATTTACTGGATATCCCCAAACATGTGATATATTTCGTTGATTGATATAGTCTAAGTACATACTAACTACTACGGTCTTATCACATCCATCTTGAGTGGATTTCTAAAAAATTTCACCAAATATCACACACTAACCAATGTATTAACATGTTCCTCCTATATGGATAGCCAAAATCACATGACACATACCACCAACTAGATTAATCTAACTACATGCCAACCAAATCTGAGCACATCCCTCTTATAGGATAGTCTAGAACATGCATTAAATCTCACATTTCATCAATCATGTTCCATATCTCACATGTTGTCCAATGTAAAATAATACATGTGTCACATCTCACATGCTGAAAAAATTATCCAAACTTGCATGTTCAAAAATAGTATACAAAAATAATAGCATATATGACACATAATTCAAATGTAATATCAATATCATGTTATGTCAATAATAAAACTAAATAATCACAATCTATAGGCAAGAAACACAAGAATAGGTCCAATAATACACATACACACCTCGTGTGGTCCTGTATAAAATGTAGGTATCACGACCTATATTGTAATTATTAATAATTATGAGTTATTATCAATACTTTATGAATAAGTATTAGTAATTTATAAATATTATTTATAATTATTTATAATTATGATTTATTACTTATATTTTATTACTAATTTTTAGTGTTTATTTAAAAATTATTTTTAATTATTACTAATTAAGAATAAATATTGATATTTAGTTACCAATTATTAGTAATTTGTATTAATCATTTAAAATCATTAATAATTATTAGTAATTATAAATATTTTCTTAATAATTACTACTAACTATTAATACTTTTTACTAATTACAATTTTTGATTACTAAACATGAAACATTTTTAGTAATTATTAATTATTAATTTGTATTAGTTTTTATTACGTGTTAACAAAAATTTTGAGTAATTATTTATTTTTTTTACAATTATTTCTAATTATGAAAAATTATTAATTATTTTGATAAAAATCTTAGTAATTTTTACCTATTATTTATAATTATTACAAATTATGATTATTTTTAACTAATAATTTTCATTTTATTAATATTATTTACTAACTTGTATTAAATTTAATAATTTCTATAATTACAACTAAATAATATTTTTTAATCATTACTATTGATTTTTAATAATAACTTTTTATTTTTACTAAATAATAAAAATTATTAAAAAATTTAAAAAATATTTATATTTATTTATATTTTTTACTAATTAATAATAATTTTTATGATTTCTTATTAATTGTTTTTATTAATAAATATTATTAATTTCTAATAAATTTTCTTACTTATTAATTGTTATAAATTATGAGAAGTTACTAGTAGTATTATAATAAGCATTGATTGGAAGAGGATTCAAGAAATCAAGTCAGGTACTCTATTTTTTTTGAGCTTATGGTTTTGTAGGCCTGTGTCATAGAATTATATAGAAACTTAGTAATAGAAAAAATAGTCATATTGGAGTTGTAAAATATGAGGGAACTATAAAAAAATTTACTTATACCATCATATTTTTAGTGTCATATAAAATATGTGTTTGTAAAAATGAATAATCCCGATTGATATTTTATTTTGTTGGAAATATTTGTAGGTAATAAAAATTATTTTTTACCAACAAATATATCTATTGGTATTAATTGATCAATACCAACAAATCTTTTATTGATAGTTAAATATGTTTCTTTATTTCTCTAAAACCAACATTTATTTACAAATCAATAGATATTTTTTTATAATTATTATTTTCTAAAAATATTTTTCCATCAGAAATATAAATTATAATAAAATATCTAATAAGAACATACATATTATAAATGATTAAATATATATTTATTTATTTATTGTTTAGAATAAACATTTAAATTTTCTAAAAGAATATATTACTCTACATAGAATAATTGATAATTTAATAACTTAATAATATTTATTAATATATATAAATTATAAATATATTAAGGAAAGACATTTTTAAAAAATAAATATACCATACCAGGCCCCGCCTCATTAGAGGCCCTGCACCTTCATCACCACCTTTTCACCTTAATTATTTTTCATTCATCCTGTAGTCATTCAGTATTCCAATATTCCATCAAAGATAGATACCACCTCTCATTATTCTTCGATGCAGTTGTAGTTCTACCCTTGTGTTCCCCTAATTTATCTATTTTGTTCATGTCTTCAGTAGTATATACCTTTATTGTCAAAAGTGTGCTGTCAAATTTGACACTCTCTTATTTCACAATTTAGGATCTTTTCATGTGGCATAACGAGTACCAAATGTTACCATCTTGAAGCGAAAAAAGAGTAATTCAATTCCATGACTCAGTTTTCAGAATCTCTTTAGGATATAATAATTTTTATATTTTTTTTTATTTTTTTTTTACTTTTTACTTTTCTAATTTTAAAATTTCATTTTTTGATCAACACCTATTATCATTCTATATAATTCCTATTAATAGTAATTTATTATTTGAAAATTTTCAACAATGAAGTATTTTGTTGGATTTAGATTGATAATTTGGTTACTGTTTTTTATTCATGAGATACATTAATTGATTGACACATAATTATGTGTTTTAAAATGTTGTGTTATGTTTATGCAGTGTGTAGCTATATGGGATGACCAGGTATCATGTACTGATGCTAAAAATTATTTATAATTTGGTTTTTAATTATCATAAATTATACCATGAATATATTTTCTTATATTTAATTGGGTTATTAATTATTTATATCACATTTAGTTAAAACTACTCATTAGACATTATACTTAACAATGATTGTTTCATCTCTGGTAAAATTCTACACATAAATTCCATAATAAAATCTTATATATAGGGGGTAGGAAAAAACTTTGTCAATAATAACTTTATAAGTGGTTTTACAAAAAGAATATATCATAGAAGATAAGGCCTACATGAATATTGTGATAAGTGTTTTCAAATGGAACCCTATTTATATAATATATTTATTTTGATCCCTTTGCATCCATCATGATTTATTGAAGGTATACTAAACATATCTTCCTTGATATCACATCATGTTAATAAGGAATATATTGAAAATCCATTTAGTATACATATTAATGTTTTCTTGTGACATCAATACATGTATCACTACAAACACTACAATAAATATTACTCTTCATTGTGCATTTTAGTTTTTTACACTAAAGTTATTGAAACAATCATTATAAAATAGTCCTGGAATATATGATCTATAAAATCCCAAGAAATGTATTAAAAAATGTGTATTTCACATTAATGACTCAAAGTGTGGTACACATAGTACTAATGGGTTATATAGGGTTCACTAGTGGGATCATCAGTGGTAAAGAATCATACATAATATTTAATGTAAAAACCTTCTCCATCATCAATTTATCCTTCATATGGTAGATTTAAATGCATAATTTATTTCATTCTTGGTTACATTTAATCACCTTTAATCATGGTCAATATGAATTTCATAGAGATAGGTTGGAAGAATAATCTCAATCTGATTCAAAATGTATTTTTTTCACCTGAAAAAATCAAAGTTCACAATGAAAATCCATTTACATTTGTTTATCCTTTGGTAAAATTTGGTTTCAATATTAAACATAGGTGGGTTAAAAATTATGATGTTTTTTTAATTACTTGCTTCAAAAGTGTTGAACAGAATATTTAAGTGGATCCTAACAACCCCCATTTATTCAATTATCCATGGATTCCATATTTCTACCATGAAAATGATTCATAGAATTATTAAAGGATTCTATTAATCATATTAGAGGTATTTTTCAGAATATTCACATAAGAAATGCGTAATATATTTTTCATAGGAGTGATATACCATTTAACATTCTTTGATGATAAAATCAAGAATAATTGTATTTTTATCGTATGTTATTTTTTCAGTACATTAATAAATATATGATTTCCTAAATTTTAGTTTGTTATATTTTTATCTGTAGATAAGACTTTTTCACTTTGATGGGGAAAATATATACCCCTTCAGGGGTATTCTATTTGTTAGATTCAGTTATTAGTTAATATATTAATTTCCATTAACCCTCTTTTTTAATATTCATGTTTTTTGTTTTCGTTGTATTCTCTTATATTGTGTTCTGTTGGAGAGAGGGTAGGTGAGGAATGGGGAGGGTATTTTATCAACCAAATTCATTATTGGTTGAAATTTTATAGAGGTAAGGGGAAGGTAGTTAATTTTTTATAAGAGAATAATTATATATTTGGTTCATAAATTTATAGGGGAGGTAATAAAAAATAAGGAAACAAATTGATTTAAAGGAGAGGTAAAATTAATTAAAATTCTCTATAAACATGAATCAAGTTACCTCTTATACACTTGAAAATTGATAATGATTTATTGTTTTACCTTTACTTCCCCTCTCTAACAACCAAAGAAAAATAACATTATTTTCACTCCCCTCCCCAAAACACCAATCGAGGAGAATGCTATTTTATTTTCCCTCAGCTCCCCTGCATTGAATCCTTCTCCTTCCCTCCCCTACACCCTATTGAACCAAATATTTTTATTTTTATTGTTTTATTTCTCATGTACCCTTATTATGATTTTTTATAAAATAACATGTTAAATAAGAATTATTATTTATTTATATACTATAGTAGTAGGGTGATGACTTGATAGTTGTCTAATTATGCATACAAATTTTTAAATTTAAAATAAAAGAGGTATTTCAATAATATATTGAATGCTTCAAATCTTACCTGAACTATCATGTATTAGAAGGAACATAATATGGTGAGAAATTTCTTTCCCTTTTTCAATAAATATTTAAAGGACATTTTATCAATTTTTATAAACCAAGGATGCATTTGGATTATGAAAACATTTCCTATTTTAATTTTATAGAAATTTATTAGATTATGTAACCTAAGCTATTAATTTTCTATTGTAATTTATAGGATATTTCTGATGAAGCTGTTAAGTGGAATCGTTCTTCCAAGAAGACATACTTAGATGATTATTGTTAGAACTACACATGTGGTTATCTATAAGAAGTGACCTAAAAACCTAAAATCCAAAAATTTTCCCATGAATAATCCATTTAGTTTTTTTATTTACCACATTATTATATCAGGTGCTTCATTAGGAATGTTTCCAATTTTTTTAAGGTCTGTTTGGAAACTATTATTTCAAAACTAATTATATAACTTTAGTTCTCCATGCTTGTGTGGTAGATACCTCAATCTGAAAGGATGTATAAATGGATATGCATTCTGATATCTTGCTTTCAGGTGGTAAAAAAATCATCACCATAGTTATATTATTTTTAATATTTTTCATTCATTGTGTATAATCCTTTAATGAAAGGGTATTGAATCAAATGTATCATTTAATGTTTTGAGCAGAAATCCTAATAAAAACAAGAGAATTTGTTAGGAAATTTTATTAATTTTATCACTAGACTGTATATAATGTTTTTAATTGGATGATTAATGATTTATAAAGTCTAGAGTTATAACCCATTGATGATAGGATAATTTCTAAAATATATTTTTTATTTTGAAATCCAGTTTGTAAATAAAATTAATGAATTTGATGCTTTATTCTTTGAACCTTTAAAAATTAATTATGGGATGTTAGGTGGAATACATATTATTGATTATTTTCTAGATTGGGGTTGTTCATTATCCTGATATTATTTCCTGTTCTGGAAGGGTCTATGATGTTTAACTCTATGATCTTTTATTGGGTCCTTGAAAGTGGATTTGAAGTTAACTCATAGTATATAGTCTCTTATGTCATCAAATATGTTATTGTTCAGGTAATTCCCTACTTTACCACTATTTTTTGAGTATTATAACCCTATTCATTCTTCTTTTGTTAGATTATTTTTTGGGTTTTTGTTTTATTATTATGTGATAATTATGTACATTCTATTGAAGGATTGTGAATTTATTGACACTATAAAAGATTCTGGATCATCATTGTACCATCTTTTGCTGACATGTTTTGTTGTGTTTGTTTTGGTTTTATTTTTCAAGGTAATTGTTCACTATGTTTTCTTATTGTTGGTTTTGGTTATCATTTTGTGTGTTTATATGTATTATTTTTTGTGGTCATTTTTGATGGATCAATTTTGATTTCAATGATTGTTCGTCGATGTTCCCTACTCATGAAATAACTATGGTGGTGGATAATTTCAAGGAGATTCTCTTCATTGATATAGTAACGAAATATTTAAGTGTTTAGACTAAGTGTTGTGTTATTTGGATTTTAGTTCATGAGTAGCTATTCTGTTTTTTGGGATTATGTGAAAAAAATGTTCAGTAGAACTTGATTGTGCATTGGATATTTTGTGGCTAAGGTTTGATGGATTGATGGAAATGACATCATAGAACCAAATTGATGGTCATTTTATGGTTGGTTTATTTTTTTTTCCATGTATCTTCTCCAAATATCTTCTATATGGTTTTATAAAAGTTAATTTTATAATTATTTTATTTTAATTATAATAACTATCTTTTATTTAATTAGTTTAATAATTATAGTATACTGTTTCCATCATATATTATACAAATATTACATAATTTTTCATTAAAAAATAACTCATAAATAGATATTAATTATTGATATTTGTATTATCAGCTACTAATTTTTTTATATAAATCTATTGCTAAAATTTTTAACTAGTAAATATATTATATGTTGGTATTATTAGAATTGAAATAGAACTAATTTATATGTCGCAATAAAATTTAGTGACATAGTTTTTACCAAACCATTAGTAATAGGGATATATATTTTGGTAAAATGATTTACTAACAAAAAATTTACATTTACCAACACATATTTCCCTATTGAAAAAAATTGAATATTTTGTACTGGATTACATGCATCAACCAAAAAACTGTTTAGAATACATCTCTTGATGATGGGGATGGACAGTATGATGACAAGTATGGTGTTGTCCGATGAGAAGTTTGGGACCCTGGCGGTGCCATGGTTTGTCATTGTGTTTAATGAGCGCATCTGCTTCTTGTGGCTGGTGGAAATAGTACCACTTTTATATTTAGTATGAATATAGAAAAGGATATGTGGCATATAAGGATTTATAGAATGGGTCCCTTCCTAGTGATGGTCCTAATGATGGTGGAAGTTATGTCCATTATATAGATAGTGAAGGATATATAATCAATGGTATGGTTAGTGATGGAAGTATATATTCAAGATGTAGGGATCTGAATAAAATTGACATCATATAGATGAAGGAGGCTTTGTTCAACTATAAGGATGGAGGTAGAGATCTTGGAGTGGGTGTCACAATAAAAGATGTCGATAAAATAGGATGGCATCAAATTCATAATGTGATGGTTATTGATCACATAAGTAATTATAAAAAGTGTGATGGAAGGTAGTAGTTGCCCAACTACATCAAGGGAGCATTCTAGAAATATTGAGGGTGACTGTGAGATGCAAGGTTAAAAAACTATGTTAAGGAACAAAAAACCCTCAGGATGTTAACTCAAGAGGCACCTTCATAGGCTAGTGATCATTGGGTCGGTTGAACTTGAGAATTGTGGGGAAAAGAAGGTTGATGTTGATCTAAATGGGTTGTCATAACCGAAGCAAGCATACTAGATTGGAAAAAGTTTATTTGTCCCAATAATGGTCCTTTAGTTTGAGTTGACTTGAGTGCTGAGTTTTTTATGGCCTTTGGATTCTTTTTTATGGGTACATAAACCAGAACTCTTTTGTTTCCCTTGTAATTTTATTTATTAATAATTTCTTTGGTCATGGATTTTGGTCTCCATTTCATGGTTGACCATCCTTAATATGAGTTATTAAGAATATTTTATATCAAATTAAAAGTCATTTTTACAAATTATTTATAAGTATTACTAATTATTAATAATTCTTACAAATTAATTATAAATATTAATAATAATGATTAATTATCAATAGTTTCTTCTACTAATTATTAATTAATAATAATATATACAAATTATAGCTAATTTCTAATATTTATTTTAATTACCAATGAATACTTCTAATTATAACTAAATTTTATAAATTAATTCTGATTTTTTTATTTATTAATTAGTAATTATTATTTCACAAATTATTACCAGTTAATAATTATTATAAGCATCTATTAGCAATTATTAATTATTATTATTACTAAATATGTGTATTTATTTATATGTTTTACTATTTATTAGAAATTTTTATTATTTATTTATAATTAATAATAATTATGAGTGACTATTAATATTTTTTTACTAATTTTTGATAATTTTAACTGATTACTACTAATTATTAATAAATATTTATAATTAATACTAATAACATATTATTTTAACTAATTACTACATATTTTTACTAATTAATATCCATTATTTAAAATTATTATAAATTATTTATAATTAATACTAATATCATATTATTTTAACTAATTACTACTGATTTTTACTAATTAATATCAATTATTTAAAATTATTTTAAATTATTTATAATTATTCTTAATTTATACTCAATAATAAAATTTTGTACTAACCATTATTATTTAGTATTTATTAATATGTTTATTATTTTTTACTAATTGATAGTAGTTTTATTATTATTATTAATTATTTCCAAATATGAGAAATTATTAATAATATTTTTACATAAGGTAGGTAGTGTGGATGCAGGTAATTCCCCTACGTATGAGCAAGTGGAACATGTTAATGAGCATGATTTATCTAGGGATTGTATTGAAGAGTCTCTTGCCACCAAATTTTGACAAGACCATTATTAGGTACTTTTAGGGGGCTCATAACCTTTCACTCTATGATAGAGGTAGTGTAACACCATGAAATTCTAATGTATGACCATTTTATTTGATAGTGTGCTAAAATTCAACACCAAGTGCGAAATGGAATGTAAAAACCTAAGAATTTACAATATAATTACTATGTTAAATAAATATAATATATTATATATAATGTAGAGCACATAAAAACATTTATATATTTCATTAAATGTAAGACCGACCTTGTTCGACATCTTTTAATTCACACAACCCTTCGTTTTAACAGAACAATGATATATTATTAAAATATTATTATTTAATATAATAAGACTTAACAAGGCCATTAAAAAAGATTTTATGAATAATATTAACTAACTTATGAACTTATATTGCTTAAAAAAATATAAAATAATTGCATTAGTAAAAAAATGATTATAAATGAAAACGAGAATAAATTAAATATAATGAATTTTTTTTTCAAAAAAAACGTATTTTTATGCACCTAAAGGTGTTACAAATTAATTACTGTTATTGAAATATTTTAATGAAATATATATATATATAATATATTCATTAAAATATTTTTTATATTAATCCAATATATTTTTTATGCCTTATATAAGAACATAATCAAATTTTATGCATAAAAATTATCTTACACTTAGTTTATGGTATTTTTTTGAAGATTCATTTGTTAACGAATAGTGAAAAAAATGAATTTTAATTAAAAACAAATTTATCATCTAATTTATTTGTAATGTTAAATTATATTTTTAAATTGTTTAAATGTTTAATAAGATTCCGTTTTTTAAAATTAATCAAATTTTGTTCATTAGAATCAATTTAATTTTTAACTTGAATACAAAAATTTAGCAATCTTTTGGATGTTCATACTTTAAAAACCTCCATTATAGTCTAGTTTGTGGGATTAATATTAAATTGTTTTATGAAATTCTATGATTAGAATTCAGAAAAATTGATAACATATTTGTAATAATTTTTTTTTATAATATCTAATAAGGTAACCATTGTTTTTTTTCAAAAATATTAGTGAATATAATTAAAATTATTTAGAATGATTAAGTTAAATTTTAGCTTAAAAATAGAGTAAACCTTATTATTGAGAGACCAAATGACCTAGAAATTTTTCCTAATGACATTATGTAGACATATTTTTACCCTATACATCCATGTATAGAATATGGACCATTAATGGATCCACTTTCAATGTGAAAAATGTGGGTGGAAATCCATTTCCAAAATTTAAAAAACTACTACTCCTCCTCCACTGTAATAGGCCACTTATCCACCCACTTCCTTACACAAATCAATAACAGTTGGATCAAAACAATATATACTAAATATTTATTCTCAATATTCTCCCCTATTCCAATAATACTACCCTTGGGATGACATCATTCCAAGGAATCACTTTGATGTAAACTAAAAGGAGTTACCCAAAGAAGAGGTAACATCTTTCCTTTAGATCTTTAGTTTTATTTCCATTATCCAACCACTAAAACATTAATTTTACCTTGTTATATAATATAAATAGTATCATAAATATACTAGGAATTTTATTCTATGATTTCAACCAAATCCCGTGCACACTTCCATTTAATGGGTAACAAACATATTGTTTATGTGTACAGTGAACTACCACCTCACAAAATGACGATTGTTTGTTTTTACATTTCCACATTTCATGGATGGGATTTATGATGGAAAATATTTTTTAAATTTTATATATGATATTTATTATGTATTTATACCTCTTTAATTCTTTTATAACATTTAACCTTATACTTTGTGTAATTATGATAAAATTGTTTGTGGAAATGTTGACTACCTCTCCCTCAAAGCGATGATATTAATTCACACTATAAATGGAATGTATAAATGGTTTTTGAAAAAAATTACAATAAATTAAATATATATTTTATTAAATATATAGTTACCATTTTTTAAATAAAATATATTTCATTTTCATTATTAGCCTTTCAGAGACATAAAAAGTGATAATAGCATTCCTGGACATGTGGACTACCACCATCTCGACATGATGTGATTTCTATTACATGACCATAATTATATATATAAGTATATATGATTAAATAATTTGGTATTTATGATATAATTATCATTCTAGAATGATTATATTTAGTTACCTTCTTTCCATAATGATCATTGAAAAATGGGAAGTCACTCATGCGAATATACGACATACCATCTCCATGATTATAGTGTTTATTAATTTTTAAAATAAATATTTCATGATTATACATAAAATTATTATTAATGTATTAATATGATAATTATTTCATGATTATTATTCTTTATAAGTTTATATAATGAACCCTTTGATCATCGCATATTTAATAATGTTTTTTTGATACTTAAATCAAATATGGTCAAAAAACTCAATGTAAATTTCATTGTATAAGTATTTGTTTAAAACATTATAATAAGTGAATGAACATAAATAATCAAAATTAAAATGTTTATAAATAAATTAAAAATTTGAAATAAGTTTATTATTCAATAATATAATTTCACACATGAAATGTAAAACTCAATGTAAGATATATTTTCTCAGTTTACATTCTATTCACACTTATTTGTTATTTTGAACTAATTTACTTATATATTTTGTATATACTACCCTTTAACATGTTATGTCATTAATATAATTATTTTTCACAATAATATAAGTTTATTTTAATTTTATTCCTCATTTAATATTATGATTCAATTGTTTCAAAGTGCTATAAAACAATTTGGAATGCTTAAATATTATTTTACTCAAGAATGTTTTAATAATCATTCACTGGAATTTCCATTGATCAACATCAAAAACCCTTGTTGTTACATATCCTACACAAGGTAAATTATTGATAAAAATGTATCCCCTATTAAATTAAAATATTTTGTGATAGGGAACACTGTTTATAAATTAAATCAATTATTCAATATCAGAGGAATGATTTGGACTAGCAGATACAAGCAGGTCTAATTATAGATAGCCTCTCGATGCATTAGTATTATCATGAGACTAATAAATTAGACAAATAATAGTTGTTTAAACTATATTGATAATGGGTATTGAGAATATATTGGTTTATGTTCTAGATACATGATGTTTAATATTAAAGAATCACCTTCAATTCAAATACCATTTTAATCATGAGACTCTTCATCAACATATATATATATAATAATTTCATTATTACTTCATTGGTTTAATGGAATGTTCTTCAATTTGATACCTTAAAATATTTATTTTTCCTTATCTAGTTATGTTATGGAATGTTTTATGAGTTATTTACCTTGACATGTGGATTATTATCATCGATTAATTATTTATTCCACTATAATTATCCTTACTAAATTATTTATATCACCCTTATTATGATTATTTGACCCAGGTTATGAAGAAGGAATCTTTGAATAATATTTCAAGTACACATTTCATTAAATTTATTATATATCATATTTCATTTTCTTCTTCCCAATGTAATATGGGTATCATGTATGTAATTTGGTCTTCCAAAACTACTAAATTGTCCAGTCCATGTGGGATTTGAAACTTGTATATATACCAATGTAATAATGTAATGCATTGGATCTGGGTTTTTGGGGTAACTTAATTATAGATGGTACTAGATCAGGCTTCGAATCATCCCAAGAAACTAGATTTGAAAGACATAGATTAAAAAACATAACCCATTGAAAGACATTGATGATAAGTGTAGAAGAGTGTGCTTGTATTTTGGTAAGGTATATATTATGTGGGTATCCCTATTAATAAATCCATATATAGATACGATAAGTGTACGTGGTTCCAACATATATTTACTTTGAGTAAAAACATTAACAAGGTGTGTCGGTCTTAACTTGACATAAAATGTTACATGGAAACGAGAATTATTCTGCCCCTGGTTTGACACTATTGAGGATATTCTTAGGATAATTTACATTTTCTTTTTTAACCATTATGAATGATTTTAAATTAAATATATCATTAATTTAAACTTGCTTATTAATTTTATATTAGTTATGGAAAACATTTTCAATTTATGATAAGTGTTTCACTGGTTTTGGGATTATACATTATGTTATATAATGTTATGATCTAATATAGTATGTGACATTGTTTAGAATTGAAGCATGGAAAAAATAATGTTATTAGTAACCATGAAAAATGTATAGATTTCAATAATGGGGAAACCAATATAGCTTGTATTTGAATTGAGATTGTTATGAAATTATTAGGGTGACCTAATCAGGTTATGAAAAATAACCTTTCCCTAATTGAGAATCCTATTCCACATAGAAAATCTATTATATTGGAACGCTTTATACGACCAAGGCCCCCATAATTTAGTGGGACTAATGATGCAATGGTGGCTTAGAAATAGATTAAATCATTGGAGAATATATTTATTGAATTAGGATATACTTAAAAGGAAAAAGTTACACTTTTGGTGTATTGAATCCATGGTGATGTTGATAAATGGGGATATTTGATCTATAATACATAAAAAGAAGAAGAAATAGAACTCATGGAATGGAGGAATTTTAAGGGAATGGTATTTTATAAATATTTCCCTCACGGTAAAAAAAGATAAAATGGAGGGAAAGTTCATTAGTTTAAACAAAAAGGAGGTAAAAAGTTTTACAGTGTATGAATCATCCTTTACAAGGTTATCATGGTATGCTAAATATTTTTTTCACAAGACATAATGCAATAATGATCATTTAATTGAAGGTTTTAAGCCAAATCATCATGGGGAATTGGTCTCACAAAATATATCATCATTTGATGAAATAGTTTTATGTTCTATCAAAATTGTGAATGAATTTTCTAGAATAAATATATTCAATGGAAACCAATAAAATAAGAGGCCATCTGAGAACCATGAAAAATTGAATGAGTTAGAGAATAAAAAATAGAGTAATTTTCCAAATGTGATAACTTTTGAAATAATCACCCTGGTTAATTATTTAAGGGAATGCTAGTTTGTTATATGTGTGGATATAAGGTTCACACTGTCCAATAACATAAAGAGGAAAATAAATATGCTAATATTTAGGGTTATAACTATTAAAAAATGGGACACTATTAAATCAAATTCCCAAATAATCATGGGAATATACCTCAGAAAAAGATTGTGGATTAAGGTAAAGAATATACTTCTGAAAAAATCTAAGTGGAATGATTTACAAGATATTTTATCTGGATATATATGAGATATGTTGTAAAAGTTTTTTATTGATGAGTTTATCATCATATTATTTATGAAATATGTATATAATATATTGTAGTAAAATATAACATAAGAGTTTAGATCATATGCTTAATGGTAGTAAGAAAAGTTGTTAATTATAATGTAAATTTTTTTAAAAACTTAGGGTTGAGGGAAATATAACACGTAATATGTTCCTAATGTTAATATAAGGATGTTTGGATAATTAAATCTTTGGTTTAGTTAATGAAAATTATATAAGTGATAAATACTTTGGAAATGATTAATGATTTATGCTACCATTGATATAGATTACAACATTTTTTATTTTATAAAATATACTTAATAACATGTTTTTTACATAAGAATTATCTAATAATTAATTTTCCTAATAAATTATTATGGTAATTCATGTTTTTACCATATTCCAAGAGAATTCATGTTGAAGGAGTTAATATATTTGGTGTGTGATGATTAAATAGTTATGTCATGTAGATTGAAGGATATTAATAAGATCATTTTTTGAAATTCGGTGACCTTCCTTCTAATGTTTTAGATCATAATATTTTGGAAAAGTTATCCTTCTATGAATTACATTATGTTGATATTTGGACATTGTTTTAGGGATTTTTGTATTACATCACCATAAAAAAAGTAAAAGTAGTTCGAGGAAACAGAAAATGAAAATATTGAATTTATAGAAACATATATTTACTTATATTATTATAGAGTGGGAGAATTTGAGAACAATAAGAACAATTCTGGTTTGGAGAAAAATATATATGCTATTATCATCATTTTTTTGATATAAATGACCTTCATTCACACCTCTGATTTATGGTTTTGAATTAAAAACATTTATATAAACATTTTATCTTGCACACTTCATCAAAACATGACTTTTATAATTTCATAATGTATCCATGATCCCATTTCCCACCTATTTTCTTTAAATAAAAGACCTATTTAAATAACCACTGTAATATCTTTTCTCTCTTGTTGAGATGATATTTTAATAATCAAATTTATGATGTTTGGTTTTCAACAAATATTGGTTCAAATATCAATGCCTTGATTACCAGGGTCAATTTAAAGACATCTAAAGACGTTTTTTCTCTATGAATATCATCCCAAATATCTCGTAAAAATCTATCCCCTCATAATAGAATCCTGTCCATAGTAACAAATCCATCCAATGAAGCCCTTTGTTGCAAACCAAAAGAAGTTACCCAAAGAAAAGGTAGAATCTTTCTTTAAGCACTTTTGTTTTATTTCCATTATACACCCCCAAAAATCTCCTTATTATATTTTTATATAATAAAAATATTATCCTCAGTATACTATGATGTTTTTGTACTAATGTTTTGTCTTATAATAACAAAAAAAATCATCTAATGGGTAATGAACATACTGTTTATGTGTATGGAGAACTACCGCCTCACGAAACGAAGATTTTTCAATTTTTTCCCTTTATAACCATTCATGGTTGGGAATTATGAGCGAAACTATATATATATATGTTATATATGAGATTTATTAATAATTTATTTATTTTTATTTCTTTTATTACATGTACCCTTATACTTTCCATTACTTGTAAATACAATAACATCATTTGTGTTAGTGTGGACTGCTGCCCTCTCAAAGCGATGTGATTTATTCAAACTATGCATGGAACGTATATTGGATTTTGTTAATTACAATTTTTTACATAAATTAAATAAATATAATATTGATTCCATAATTAAATTTCTATATATATAATATATATAATTTTTCTATTACCATTTTATAAACATAAAACGTGACAATATCATTCATGGACGTGTGGACAACCGCCTCTTCAACACAATGTGATTACTTTTAAATCATAATAATAATATAAATAATTAAATATGATTAATAAATATGGTATATATGATATAATTATCATATTATAAATATTTATGCTACTTATCATCTTTCCATAATGATCATTGAATAATGGAAACATTACTCATTTGTACGTACGACCTGTTATATCTGTGATGTATCATTGGTTCATTTTCCATAATAATAATTCATTATTGTTTTTAGAATTTCAATTTATGTATAAATATGAATAATATTTCATTATAATTATTATTCATATGTGTATATATGTTTTATTTGACTATATTTGATCTACCAAAGTAGTTTTTAACATATAAAACGAATATGGTCAAGCCACCTGATGTAAACTTAATTGTTTAAAAAATTGTAATAATTAAAGTAAAAGTAATAATAAAACTAAAATAGGTTCTCAAAAAATTAAATATTTAACATATGGTTGTCATTTAGGAATATAAAGAAACACATTACAAGTGAGACTCAATGTAAGAGATGTCATCTCAATTGACATTCCATTGAGGCTTATTTATTATTATGCACCACTTCACTTTTATATAGAGTATATACTGCCCTTGGACATTCAATATCTGGAATATACTTATTTTCATGATAATAAATGTTTCATTTAATTTTATTAATTCACGATGATTATGATTCTAATATTTTATTGTGGTATGGGGCACTTTGTAATCTTTAAATATTATATTCCTCAAGAAAAATTTAATGATATTTCAATGTAATTTCCATTAATCAATGTAAATAACCATTTTTAAACATATTCTCCACTAGGGAAGTTGTTGATAAATTCATATCCCTTTTTTAGAATGGACATGTGGTGATATAGAACTTAATTTATTAATTAAATTGTTTATTCGATATACGAGGAATGATTTAGACTGACATATATGGGCGAGGCCCATATTATAGATACCCCCTAATGAATTAGTATTTTCATGGGAAACTATGTTATACTTGTGCTATATGCTACACTTGGTTAGCTTGAGTTGCACATAAACTTGATTTTTAACAAAATCACGATATATTATTAATATAGTTATTTAAATGTGACCATTATAACATAGGGGTCAAAATAGAAAAATGAATATTAATAAATAATATTTAAATAATATTAATAGTGGTTCTATATAAATGAAACATAATTATAAAAAATGTTCCTAATTTTCAGTGATGTCTTTATATGTTTTGAAAATACTATTTTCGAAAAAAATGTTATTTATTTATTTATTTTTGAACATTAATAAAATTTAATTTAAAAAAATTTATAAAGTTATTTTGTTAAATTAAAATTATATTTTGAAGAAATAATTTCAAAATTATCTTATGAATTTTTTTGGGAATTTTATGAAAAGATTCAATTTTTGATGAATTGTGAAAAATATAGAATTTTATATGAAAAAACTATTTTATTTCAAGAATTTATAATGATAAATTTTGTTTTAAGTTATTTTTTTGTAAATATATTA
This sequence comes from Viscum album, assembly GCA_963277665.1. NCBI lineage: Eukaryota > Viridiplantae > Streptophyta > Magnoliopsida > Santalales > Viscaceae > Viscum > Viscum album. The sequence continues at coordinate 153,664,004 of OY728166.1, read as the reverse complement.
AATTATAAATCCTTTAATCCATTTTAGGTCATTGGAATCAATTTTATATCTAATTTTGTTATAAAAACATGGTAAACTTTTGACCTTTTTTATTCAAAAGCCCACATTGGTCATTCTGTTTTCTAGAATAATTTTAAATTAAAATTTGAAAAATCTATATTGAAATTTTTTTAAATAGAATTAATATTTAAAATTTGAGTAATTTATAATATTAAATATGGTTAACTTAATTTTTTCCAAAAATAATAGTATAAATAGTAAAAATTATTTACTATTGTTAAGCTAAAAATTGTCTTATCAAGGGATAAACTAAAAATATTACGGTAAAAAATGCATCGAAACATATAAAAAAAATTTAATGAATATTTTTTTTACCATATCTATTTTAGACTCAACATAGTTAATTTTTTTAACATTGTTTCATGATAAAAATGTGGGTGTAGCGCTTTCTTTTGAAAATATTATAAATGTTCCACTCACATCACTTATAAAATTAAACCCCCTCTTCTCTCCTCTTTCTCATATTAAACCCATTTTTATTTGGACCATACCTACCATAATCACTTCCCAAAAATAATTAAATCATACCATATGAATTTTTTTGGATATAAATATATCCAACAATGTCTTTTGGTGCAAACCTAAGAAGGATACCTGAAGAAGAAGTAACATACATCAATTAGAATTATTGGTTTATTTATTCCACATCCTCTTTTAATTATTATTTTACCATAATAATATAAAAACATCAATATACTACATATATTGACATATTTTTTTTCATGAGAATGAACTATAACCATCTCCACTTCCATTAAGTGGGTTACAATCATTATTCATGTGTACGGTGGACTACCGTCACTCGAACCATTGACATTCATTTTTCCAAAACCACCTCTCACTATAAAACATAATAATGGATTTATTGTTTATATATTATATTTATAATATTATTATAATTTTTGGATTATTATATAACACATTTCTTCCTGATTTATATTTTTTGGGAATAAAATAACGTCGCTCAATTTTTCGGCAGACTACCACCTCACAAAGCGATGTCATTCAATAGTTATTTAAATAGAAGTTAATAGTGATAGTTTGAGGTGATGTTATTCATTAATTCCATAAATGAAAGGTAATAAGGGTATTTTTAATGTAAATATGTGATATATATGATATAAAAATATTCTGTTATTATAATATAACATTTACCTCTATTTTTTAAAAATTCATAAAAATGGAAACAACGATCAATCATATATAGAAACTATAAACTTCATGAACAATGTATTTATTAATCTATATCTTAATTTTATGAATTACTATAAAAATATATTTTATAAATAAATATTATATTAATATCATGATTAAAATTCAAGATATTATGAAATCATGATCAAAATAAGAAGACAAAAATTAAAAACGAAATCATATACGAAAAACAAAGTAGTTATTACTCGTAACGTAAAACTTAACATAGAATTGTTAATAAACTTGTAACAAAAGGTCATAGAAAAATTAATATATAGTAATATATATAATTATTTTCATTTAATATGTGCACAATAAACATATATTTCTTATATATGAGGTTTGAATGTGTTTGATGGTAGTCAATACATAATGTAAGAGATTCCTAGACTCTTTTTTTTATAAGATACGTATGAAAATTGACCACTTTTTTATTTTATGTAGCATGTATACTAACACTTTAACATATTATATCCTGAATTCCCCAAATTTAATTATATTTAATGTTTTATTTCAATTTATTCTATATTGGTTCTTATGATATAAAATATTACTAAAGCGGAAAGGGATTTTGTCTCAATTATCTTCCTTTGGGAGACATGTTTTGTTATGCACCTAATTTCTTCAATGAGGTGTATATACTGACCTTTTGAAATATTATATCATTAATATACTTATTATCATGATATTATATGTTTAATTTAATTTTATTATTTCACAAGGATTGTGATTCAATGTTTCTAATGTGTTATGATTTTTATGTTACAATCTTACCATTTATCAAGATTGTTTATGATTATTCATAAAATGATAAAATCATAAAATATACCTCTTAATAACTCATAATTTATTATTTTCCTATGTAAATTTCATGAGAATACTTTTTTATATATAATTTTCTACTCTTTATGTACTCAAGAGTTCAAAAAAGTGTTTTTATGAAAAATCGATTTTATTTCTCTCTTCGATCGAAAAACCTTTCCTTCCAAAATCTTGTTTTCAAAAAATGTTCTCAAAAATGTTTTTATAATTTTTAATATGGTTTATAAAATATATTTTTACCCATAATTTATTTAAAAAAACATTAATGTAAACTTCATTTATTTTTCCATAAAATACTTGTTTGGATTTTATTGAAAATGTGAAAGGAATCATTTTTTTAACATGCACATCATGTACAATATAAATATCACTATCATGAGAAATAAATGATTTCAATATTTAATAACATGTTTTAAATGTTCTTTTCAAATACAATTATTTTATTAATATTTGGATAATTTTTAGATTTTAAATATATGACTTCAATGTAAAAGTAATTTTGAAATATTTTTTACAGTTTTTTCAAAGTGAAAAGGAAATTTTAATCAACAAATGTTTTAAATAGTTATTAACGATCCAATTATATGTTTAAAATGTTATTTTTAAAAAAAAATCCAAAATTTTTTAGGAACATTTAATTTTAAATTTTCTTCTAAAGAAATGTTATTTTTCTAATGTAATTTACCTTGTGCCTTTTCAAAATCATTTACCATCCAATATGACATATCTTGATGTTACTATTGCTTTACTAGGGATGTAATACAACGATACTAGTATTATTATTTCTTTTAATGGTTTATGTTTATGATGACAATATGTTAATTAAACCATTTTCTTTTCTATGGATTATATGACGACCAAATTAATAGAAAACTATCTTTTTTCCACTAGTTATTGTGTGACGAAAGGATTAAATTATTCTGAAACATGTCTCATTTCCACAAATTATGATATAATGAAATTTTTATTCAACTCATTTAATTTCATGGGTTATGATATTATTAATTTTCTTATGATCTTTTGGAACACATAAATATGGTTGTCATTTTGATATGGGTGGGAGCAATATATCCCTAAAATTCATTATGTAATAATTTATATCTCATTATATATATTGCACTGGAATAGTGAGTGGACCCAATTCAGTAACAGATTTTGTCCACTATGATGATTTTTGGTGAAAAACATTGACTACTATGATGGTTTTGTGAGTGATCCCATTCCACTTTGATATCCTTGGAAGTGATCATTAACTAATATTTAAATTATTTTCTATACTAATGTCCATATAAAAAATATATATCGTATTCCAATGTTATTATATTTGGAATTATGTTCATTGACTACATTATGATTCTTGTCTTATGAACTACTAATCTTTACTCAATGAGTCAAGATTATAATCTTGATATTCATGGTGTGGTTTTCAAATTATAGGCCCATATTCTCTTACCCTTATGTTCTTGTTGTGATTAAATATCCCCCTTCTTTACACATACTAAGTATCTGAGCACACCCTTTCATATATTTTCTTTTACTAGGTTATGAATAAATGTATAATGTGTTATATTTATATGAATGGTGATAGTTATAAAGATCAGAGAGGAAATTAACATATTTTAACATAGTACTCATTGTTTTTATTTACATTATTCCAATATCACTAAACTATTATGGTCCTCATGTATATGTTTGTGAAATGAAATGAATATTCGCAAAAAATTATTTAATATATATTTATTGTAATTCCATGTCACTATAATTATTGTCATAGGATTGGTTTATTTTACAATTAAAAACTATAATGAGAAAATCATATAGTGATCATGAATTAAATGTATAATGATATGTCAAATGACGATTCAATGTATAGAATGATTTCATGGATTTTTGTTAAAGGATAGAGTGAGTGGTTTCTATGAAATTATATCCTTTTCTGGATACAACAAGTGGATTTAGATCTAATACATAGGTAACTAGGGGTAATAACTATCAAAAGGGAACATTAAGCTGGACTTTATCATCACCTGATTCATGACAATAGGAATTGATGCACACATGGTTTTATTCACTTGTGGGATATGATTAAGAAATACAAAAACTCTTTACAAACCATAATAAAGCATTTAAAAAGATGACAACTACAGATGACGTAGGATATACCGATGGCATCATTGATTAAATAATGATTTCTAATTTATACATCCTATAAGTTATTTCACATGATTATATGGTTCCACATAATGATTATTATTTCTTACACTATGATTTTTGTATTCAGTCAATTGATAGAACTAGAAGGAAATGTGTTAATGTTGTGTGTGATAGAAAATGACATTATTTTCCTTCTGATCATTCAAAAATAATGGGATCAGGAATTAAAAATAACATTGTTATTCTCAAAAAACATTATCATGTTATGAATGATGTTGGAATTCCAAAAAAACAAAGTAGGGAACAACATTATATTTAGTCCTTCATAAAGAAACATCCACTTTATTTCTGTGGGTCTTTTGATTCACTAGTTTCTAAGTTATGGACCAAAACCTTTGAAATTTTACATTCAATTCTAAAGTGTTAGAAACATGAAAAATTAATTTTATATATAAAAAATTTAAGGGTGAAGTAGATAAAAGGTGGACTCTTATCAAGAATATGAGAAAACAAGATGAAATAGACTTCATTGATTGGGAAAAGGTCAAGAACATATATTTCAAAAATTAATTTACTTGGATTAATTATATGAATATGAGGAATTATTTCCTTGAGATAAAGAAATAGTATTATGAATCTATTGATACTTATGAGTCAACACTTACAAGACTTTTGAGGTGTTCTTCTAGTACGTTCATCTAACCAGAAAGTATGGTTGATCAATTATTTAGTGGTTTAAATCAAAGTCTCTAAAGAGTGTTTTCCAAAAGAATCGTCATTAGATATGAATAGATTTTTGTGATGTGCTATCAGGATGGAAATGGTGGTTAGAGTTACATATCTATCCCATTGTTTTAAAAAGATGAGAAAAATAGATTTTAATAGAAAATATATAACCATGGAAGAATAAGATAAGATTTTATTTATGATCAATGTGTGGGAAGAATCATGGAGTAAATTATATTTAGTAGAATAGTAAATGTTCTATGTGTGGAAGGTAAGTTCATCAGGAAATAAAATACCTATGTTCTGGGAAGAAGTTAGCTAATGATTTGAATGGAGAGAATGTTTCACACAAGGGACCACACACACTCTTCAATCCAAAATTAAAGGGGTATGGAAATTATTCTAACCAATGCCAAAATTTAAAGGTTAATGATGATTATAAATATTAGAAACCTCTTAATCAAATAGAAAAATGTAAATATAATGTGATCACCATTTTTGATGATGGGTGTAATAATGACGTTGTAAAATATAAACATACCATCCACTATAGAACTCTAAATATATTCCCCATATTGATGGAGTGTTTGATCAACTACACAATGCTCAATGCTTTTACAAGATTGAAATTAATTCTATATATCATCAAATTGATGGTTATGAATGAAGATACACCAAAGATTAATTTCTTATAAGTAATGGAACTATGAATATATACTGATTCCATTAAGTATTTCTAATTCCACCACTATGTTTATGAATTTAATAAATAATGGCTTTAGATATTACCATGATCTGTTTATAGGAAGTATTTATAGATAATATTTTTATCTACTAAAAGATAAAGGAATAGGATGAATTCCACTTTTGAATTATTCTACAGACTCTAAGGAGGGTTAAACAACATGAAAAATATACAAAGTATAAATTTTGGCTGCAAAAGGTTTCCTTTTTGGGTCATATAATCTCAAAGGAGTGTAAATAGATAGATCCATAAAAGATGGAGGATAATGAATATTGTCCCAGCCCAACCGTGATGACTGATAACTATAGTTTTTATGGAATAACTAGATATTATAAATATTTTATGGATTATTTCTCATGTGTAACTATTCCTCTGACCATGTTGACACAGAAGGGATATAAGTTCTTATGGAAATATGAATGTGAGGAAAATTTCAATGAATTGAAGAGAAGATTAGTCAATGCACATGTTCTTATATTACTCTATATTATAGAAGTGTTTTAATCTATAGTCACATATGAGAAGGAATTAGGATGTGTTATTATGAATAATGAAAGTGTTATGACTTATTCCTCATGAAAAATTAGGATTCATGAGTAAAATTACCCTACTAATGATTTGAGGTTATATACAATAATTATTTCATTAAAGATATGGAGGAATTATATTTTTGAAGAAATGTATGATATATATACTAATCAAAAAAGTTTAAAGTATATATTATCATAGAAGGAGTTTAATATTCACTAAATATGATGGTTAGAGATGATTAATGTTTATGAATGCTCAACACATTACCACCATGGGAAAGTGAACAAGGTGTATGAAGCATTAATTATAAATGATCATGTTATTTATGAAATATGGGTATTAAAATAGATCCAATATTTTTTTTTAAAGGATGGATCTAAAAATCATAAAGGAAGGGGGAAAATATGATATTTTTCAATTGAATGTTCAACCATATATCTAATTGGAGATGAAATAGAAGAAAAAGGATAATGAAGATCATTAAAAGAAGGTGAGAAATGTTCTTGAGCTTAACCTTGATCATGATGGAGTAATAAGGATTAATAATTGGGTATGCATTCAATCAATACCATATTTTTAGAATGAGATTTTATGAAATTATTAAAGTTATTCAATCCATATTCATTTGGGTTGTATAAATATTTATATATATTTGAAAGAGTATTTATAAATTGATGAAACAAATAGACATATAAAAGAGTTTGTATCTTGGTTCTTGGTATGTAAACAAGTTAAGGATAAAATAAAAATGTATTAGGATATGTTACATATATTCCCCATAACATAATGGAAATGAGAAAACATCACAATGGACTTTTTCATTGGACTACCCAAAAAATATAATGGTCTAATTGTGGTATGGGTTGTAGTGGATCACCTTACAAAATCAGGACACCTCTTCACTACCAAATAATACTTCTCAATGGATTAGTTTTCCAATATATAAATTAAGAAAGTGGTAAGAACATATGGAGTACCACATTTCATTGTGTTTAATTAGGATATATGTTTTACATCAATGTTCTGGTGATGTATTCTACAATATCATGATATGAAGATGAGTTTTAAAAATGCATATCATCCTCAAATAGATGTAAATTATGAGAAAAAAAGTAAAATCCTAGAGGATATATTGAGATATTATTCATTAAATTTCAAATCTAGTTGGGATCAAAACATTCATATGGATGAGATTTCTTACTACAATAACATTCACTCAATCATTTAGGTGTCTCCTTATAAATACCTCTTTAGAAAGAAATTCAGAGCAACAACATGTGGGAATGAAGTTATAGAAAGATATTTATTGAGGCATGAGATAGATGATGAAATGAAAGATAAGGTGAGATCAATTTTACACAACATCATGTTAGTTCAGAGTTATTAAAAAAATTGTTGATATTCACTGGTGTGATAGATAATTTAAAGATGGTGATAAGGTGTTTCTATTAATGTTTCTATATAATAGGGTTATGAGATTTTGGATGAAAGGTAAATAAAGCCTCAAGTATATCTATCCCTTTAAAATCATTGATCAAATCAGAACCATATCTTATAGCATGGTTCTCCCAAAAAACCTATATCAAGACCACAATGTGTTCCATTTATCTCTATAATGGAAGAACATACTTGAACCTTTACATGGACTCAGAGGTCATACCACTGGAGAAATATATTTCCCATGTGAAAAAATAGTCAATAGTCAATATTGTATAGAGAAAGTTATATGAGACAATGATACTCACCATTTTGAGTTTCTTTGTAGAAAGTACCATTCTGAGGAAGCTATTTGAGAACATTTGTATATTATGAGGAAGAATTATTATTAGTTTCTTGTATTAGAGTGGGGAATTTCAATGGAGAAATTCATTTTAGGGGGGGTAGAATGTTCGCCCAGAGTTTTTTATGAATAATTATTTTTGAATAAATTAAATTTCTATTAAATATTATATTATAGTCAACACAAAGTTAATCTTATTCAACATACGACACTGGGTTAGTTTTTGTTACACAAGACACTGAGTTTTAACAAAACCGCATTATATTGTTAATGTAGTAATTCAAACTTGACTGTTACAACCTATAATATAATCATAGAAATATTAATAATAATAAATAATGATTCAATATTAATTATAATGGTTATATATAAAGGACTTTTATTGGTAAAAAAATACTTAATTTTAAATAAAGTATTTATATGTTTTAAAAATACAATTTTCTCAATAAAATGATTTTTATTTATTTTTGTTAACATTGATAAAATTAAAATTTTAAATTTTTTAAAGCTTAAAATTAAAAAATAACGTTTTTTTTAAATCATCATATCAATATTATATCTCGGTAATCTTTTTGGATTTTTCAATAATATTTAATTTTTTAGGAATAGTAAAAAAATACTATATTTTAATTGAAAATTTCCTTTTAATGTTGAATTTATTTTTAAAGTTAAAATATATTTTATATTAGTTAAATTATACATCTATTAATTAAATCTATGAAATTTTATTTAACATCATTTTAAATGATGATATAAAAAGATTGTAAAATTTTGAATGTTTTCTATTTTAAAGCCCACTTTCTCATGTTGGCTGCGTGATTAATTTTAAATTTATTTTTTCCACTACTATTAATGGAATTTGGTAAAATGGATTAAATATTTCTCACAATAATAATAATTATTATATATTTGGGAATACTAAATTTGGACCAATTGAACTGTAAAAATAGTAAAAATTATTTTCTATAGTTAATGAAAAATTGGGTTTATTATAAGGTTAAAATATAATGATAATAATATAAAATGGAATGAATAATGTGAAACATTAATTATATAGCCATATTTAGACCCTTTAAAATATATGATCTATAATATTCCATTTTTTACTTTTTCATGATAGAAAAGTTGGTACACCTTTTTATTTTTAAAATTTAAAATTGTGCCATTCACCACACTTATAAAAGGATGCCCCATCCTCTCTTATTAACACAATAAAACCATTATGGTTTGAAAAATAATAAGCCCAAATAAATTCTAAAAATCCATCATCTCACCCTGGAATCCTTATTATGTACAAATATTCAACCACGGGTGATTTTGTAGTAAACCTACGAAGAATACCTAAAGAAAATGCAACATTAATCAACCATCATTTTTATTTTATTTATTCCACCACCTCATTAAAATATTATTGTACCATGATGATATAATAAAAAAGAATATTAAATATAATTATTTGTTGTTATATTAATATAATTACCTAAACCTATATCCACTTCTAACAAATGGGTTATAAAATCACCATTCGGGTTTATAGCAGAATACCGTCTCACGAACCGATGTCATTCATTTTTTCAAAAACATGCCTCACAGTTGGACATAATGATGTATTTATTGTTCATATATGATATATATGATATTATAATGCTTATGTAAATATTATATTTCACATAACATCATGATTTCCATTTTTTAATATGATAAATTGCTCATGTGTAAGGAAAACTACTACCTCACAATCCGACATGATTCATTTACGCTTTACATGAATGTAATAAGAATGTTTTTTTAAATAAAATATGTAATAAATATTAAAAAAATTATTACTTACTGATATTATATAATTTAAATTTATTGTTTCAATTCTAATAATAAATTGAATCAATTTTCAGGCGCATGTATGACCTACAATCTCCATGAATGATGTATTTCGTTTTCAATGACTAAATATTATGGATTAATCTAAATAAATATATACTGAATATATTTGGTATTTATATCACGGTTAATATTTTTTATATTATTAATTCATTATAAAATTAATTGGACCAAACATTTCAAATCAAAACATATATGAAAAATGAAGTAGTTATTACCCGAAACATAAATTTCACATGGAATTGATAATAAATGGGTAATAAAAGGTTATAATAAAATAATATAAGGTATGATATATTGAAATATTTTTCATTATGATATCTATAATAAACTGATATTTATTATACATGAGGTTTTAACACTTTTTACTGAATCCAACACTTAAGGTTAGGGATTTCTAGTCGCTCTTTTATTTCTAGGAGTCATATGTAAATTCACCACTTGTTTCTTCTGGGTGTTGTATATACTACTAAATTGAAATGTTATATAATTAATATCCTCATTTTAATGATATTTAACATTTAATTTTTTGTTATTATTTATTGGATCTTACATTCTAACAGATTATTATAGAAGTAAGGGATTTGTGTCTTAATCTTAATTCTTTGGGACATTAGTTTTGTTATGAATCTATCATCTTCAATGATCAGTATATACTAACATTTTTACTTTTTATATCATTTATATCCTTATTTTAATGATATTTTATGTTTAATTTAATGTTATTATATCATAAGGATTAGGATTCAAAGTTACCAAAGTGGTATTTGTTTAATTACAATCTCGTCATTTATTGGGATTGTTTAGGATTATGTTTCCAATGATGGAATAATATGATATATATCTTAATAAACTCGTGAATTTTATTCTCATATTATTATTTAATTAAAAAAATTCTCTCCCTTAATATTAATCTATTTATTTACTCAATAATTTTAACAAACATCATGATGAAAAATCATCTCTATTTATCTGTAAATCGAAAACCCTTTGTCATCCAAAACAATGTTTTATTAAAATATTTTCAAAAATAATTTTAAAATTTTAAAATGGATTATTAATTATAATTTTACCTATGATTTAATGTTTAAATTTTTTTAAATAAATATTCATGTTATTTTCCAATCAATTCCCATTTGGTTTTTACTGAAAATGTAAAATGAATCCTTGTTTTTAACATGCACGACATGTAAAATATTTCTCACTATCATAATAACTCAAATATTTACTAATTTTCTTACATGTTTTCAATTATATTTTCAAATAATTTTATTTCGTTAATATCTATGTAATTTTAATATTTTAATCAAATGATTTAAATATAAAAAATGTATTTTTATTTTTTTAAAATGTTTTTCAACATGGATAGGATATATTCCAAAAGAATTATTTTAAATAATTTTTAAATATATCATTATAATTTTAAATTTTTTTAAATGAAATTTTTTTAAAAAATTATTTAATAATTTTTAGTTTTAAAATTTATTTTCAAGGAAAATTTATTTTTCTTCATATTTCTTCAACGTGTCATTTCAAAATAATTTTTCAACTACGATTACATCTATTGATATTAAATTTTATTTATTAGGGATATTATCGAAGGATTCCCTTCCTATTTTTTATAATAATGGATCATATTTATGATGATATTGTTTTTATGAATCCAATTTTTCTTCCACCGGTTATACAATGATAAAATTATTATGAAACCCATTTCTTTTTCTATGGGTTTTGCTATGCTGAACTAATGAAATGATTATAAAACCTATATCTTTTACATACATTATGATATGATAAAATTTTTATCATACCGATTAAATTTCATGGGTTATTATATGATGAATGTTTTTTTTATAATGTGGGACATGTAATTATGGATTTCATTAAGAGGTGGTTAAACCTATATCTCACTCCAATGCATTGGGTACTGATTTATATCTCATGAGATAGATAGTATAGGAATTGGGAGTGAACACTATTCAATAAGGGACATTATACACTATAATTGTCCAGATCATGAACCTCAACTACTATTATGGTTTAGGGACTGAACCCATTTTATTATTATTGTGTTGGCAGTGATCCTTGAGTACAATGGAAATGATTTTTTATGCTTACTTGTTATCCAAATATTTATGACTTATGAAAATGTAATATTCTCATGGATCATGTTATTTGATTCTATTATGTTTAATATGTAAAAAATAACAATAATTATTCCATGACTCAACATTATGATATTTATATATTGGTAATGATTTTCAAATGTTATGCTCAGGTTCTCATACCCTTATGTTCATGTTATGATTGCATATCTCCCATGATTACCCTTACTGAGCATCTGATATAACCCTTTCTAAAGTTTCATTTTACTAGGTTATGAAGAAATGTATTATGTATGATATGTATAAGAATGGTGATAGTTATGAAGATCATTGTAGGAGATTATGTAGTTCACATATGGACCATTTTTGTGTTTTTATGTTCCCAAATAGACTAAACTATATGGTTTTTAGGATTGTTCTTGTGTAATGTAATCAATATTCATAAAAATGACATAATATCTATTTATGATAATTCCGGGTCACAATTGGGAATATAAAATGATAGATATCCAAATTTCATCCCACCTCTAGAGTAATCCATTGGATTCACTAAATATATCATTAGCTAGAGAGGTATCCTCTTATAACCCTCCACATGGTAGTGTGTCATGAAGGAAAAGAATTATAAGGAAGAGACCTTCATGATCAAGACAGTTTTGGAAAATAATCCCATGGATATCTCAAACAGATTATATATTTTTATACTCATTTATATGTCATGTAGGACTATTTTGGTAACTATATGCATTTACACATGAGTCACAGAATGCATCATTAATGCCTCATCTAGTTATTCATTCATCTTACGAATTAAAACCTAGTTTATTTTATATTATAAAATGAATTACTTAATAATCAAAGACCACATGGAATCTCACTTGAACATTAGAACATAACATTTGATTACCATTGTAATTTAATATTTCTGCATGATATTATAGACCATTTTTTATTATATAGATACTTATATAATACATGTTCCATGGGAATCAACCTGAAAACCATTCATTATAATTTTACCTTATTATATAATATTATTTATATGAATAAATCATAAAAAAATTATTTCTGTAAAATCATTTTCAAATTGGTCTATTTGACATGGTCCTACTGGATATTTATTGCATGAGTATTTAAGAAATTATATTATCAAGCTAGGTTGAGTGTAAACAAACCCTTGGGCGGAAGGGGGTTGATCAAACTCAGCTTACCACATAGGTGTGTATATGTGTGTGTTATTTATAATCGCATATACTTAGTATATAATAATATATCAAGGGATTAATTTAGTGTTAATAAACACAACCTATCACATATTTCCATGTTTATTACACTTAGTTTTCAGAGTTTTTAATAACAAAAAATACATTGTTTTTTCAATCACCCTTAGTTGATCTCAAATAATGATTTTATATTTTTAACATATAGAAAATGATTAAAAAAATTAAAGGTTTTGACTATGAGATATTGGTTCTGTCTCATCATAAATTGGGTCATGGTCGTTAAGGATCAATAAAAGGATACCGATTAGACCATGTTCCTTTTTTGTTTTGGGTGTATCTTAACCAAGTAATCTTTTTATTTTACTTTGTCCTTAGATAATTGTATTGTGGTTATTGAAAATGATTTTATGCATTGCATATGGAAATTTTCTATTATCTTTATTTTATATATTTATATTTTAATATGATCATTACTAAAACCCAACAATTTTATAAAATTTCAATGATTTATATGGGAATCAATCGTGGTAAATTTTTGATTGTAGTCGGCATACTCTCGTTAGTTCTGTTGTCGAGCATATAATCACCCAAGGGTTTAGGAAAAACATGTAGGGTTTATAAATAGTTGTTAAAAATTGATCAATGTTTCATAAGAATTTGGAAACTTGGAAACCCAATATAAAAATGCTATTTAAACAGAAATCATATTAGAATGGAAATGATGAATGTATACCCTACACCATAGAATCCCACTATCATTTCAATTGTATGGTTTTTGATAATGATCATCAAGGAACAATCAAAGGGATATTACACTCTGGAAGTCTCTACAGGATGTGTCAAATAACCCAATCTCTTTGCGGTGGACCATATAAACCTTCATGATATACTGGTTTCTTCATTTTTCATAGGATGATGAAAGAAGAGTTATTTTGGAGATAGAGAGACAGAGAGTATAAAATGACAGTCATGAGAATAGGTCTCAAAAAAATAACACAATGCGTATCCTCATTTATATAATAGATTTTGATGTTCATCAAGCTAATGTATTTTCCCAAACATTTCACAGATATATTTGTAATTCATTTAGTTAAATCTCATGTAACCATTTACTAATATATCCCTATCTATTTCATCTGAAGAAAAAACTTATTAATGGTAACAACAAAATAATATATCCACTAACTCTAAATAATTATTCCACAGAATGTGTCACGACCCGACCCTTACTAGGGATCTATCCGCAACTACCCCAAGCCCGCTTCCATAGGCCATGGGATGGCGACCAGTGCCAAAGGCACAAAAAACTAGGGGAGGCCTTTGCCTATGAAACTGTACACACACACAGCTAACTAAATGAAAAAGTGAAGAGGTAGGAAAGTAAGATATAACACTGCTACAACAATGGAAATCAACTTACATGCATCGACCTATAAACAGTACAAGTAAAGTGTGGAGAAGTACTGACAAGTAAACTAAATAGTAAAAGGGGAAATATACGCGCCCAACCAGAAAGGAGCCACAACCCGGAAATAATTAAAATGAAAGTTAACTGCTGGTGAGTCTCACACCCAGAAATCCCCCTACGACCACTGAACATAGACCAAGATCATGTGACTTCTACGCTCCTCTGTAGGATCATTCAACCTGTCCACCGTCTACAAAGGCACACCATGTGCAGGCAAAGCCCAAGAAGGGGTGATTATAAAGATACTCAGTAGTACTACCCAAAAGCTTGAGGGACCAAAAAATGAGATACTGAAATGGTGAGCAGTAGACAGAACAAAGAATAATGTAAGTGTAAAACAAATAGAGAGTGCATCTCAACCAAAAAAAAGAAGGAAGTAGACTCGTCCAATCCAATAAGAGATAGACACGGAAAGCACGTGGCCTACCCAGCATTTATTCTCCCCTCCTAGTTGGCGATTAATTGAACGCAAGGTGTGGGATCAAATTAGGGTGTATATATATATACTCCATAAGAAACCCAAACGAGTGTGTAAGGGGATCTCTATCTCCATGCTTAGCCCATGAAGATTCACCAATAGTTCAAAGAATATCCATCATGGGTGCCCAAAAATCCTGCAAGCCAAAGTTGCCTCATTGCTAAACAATACCACCAAGGGTTCCGCTCTGGTAATCACGAAGAAAAGCCACCGACTAGCCACATCAAAAGGGATGAGTCTGAAAGAAGTCATCGGGTAACCCACTGCCTAGCCTCGTTGGAGGGTAAACCCCATATGGTTGTCAGGAAACCCAATGCCCAGCCCTGGTGGAGGGTAAACATCAAAATGTCATCATGTCACCCACTGGCCAGTCCTGCGGGAGGGTAAACCTCGAAAGGTTGTCAGGTAACCCACTTCCCATCCCTGATGGAGGGTAAACCTCAAAAGATCGTGAGGTAACCCACTGCCCAGCCCCGTTGGAGATTAAACCTCAAAATATCATCATCTAACCCACTTCCTAGCCCCACTGGAGGGTAAACCAGAAAATATCCTCACATAACCCACTACCCAGCCCCACTGGGGGGAAAACCCAAAACTGGTCCAATAACTCCGCACTTCCCATGCCATCACTAGGTTTCACCAACACCACCACTATTCGTAGATTCAGAGTGCGTCAAAGGAACCTTTGAAAAGGGCCTTTTCATGTTTCCACATTTAATGAGAACTTGAATGAGGCTCTGTACGCCCAAACAGATTACATAGTTGTAATCCTCAACAAAAAACACGAGAGATAGACTAAGTAATCACTGGAAATGGGCTCTCAGTGGAAAAGTTATTCAACACTGCTCTATTCCCCTACGGTGTCTTGTGGGGCCTACACCTCAGTCCTGAAAGAGGTCGGTCAAACTGTGCCATCACAATGCTCTTAGAAAATCATGCCGAAACGACTATCTGTACACCCTAGATGGATGCATGATGAAAAAGTCACAGTACACTGCACAAAATTCTGAAGACAGCACGTGGGGCCCATGACTCAAGTCTAGATTCTAGGCCTGAAACCACTATGGTAAACATCATCTCGATGCGAGGGTCACAACGTAGTTGATGGTGCCTAAAATGGACTCTAGATGCAGAAGCTGCAAATCCCCTCGTTTTATCCCAACGGGGCCCTATGTGGCCCACACATTGACCTCGAAACACATCACACAGATCGTACCATGGCGTTCCTTGTAGATAACCATGTGGTGTCGGCTATTCATTTTCCTTGTACGGACTTATTTAGCATAAGTCGTAAAAATGCAGCATACGTCCAGAAACCACCTCATGGGGCCCACGCCTCGGGCCCGAATTTAGGTGGGCAGATTGTGCCATCGCATTCTCTTAAAAAAACACTCAAAATTAAGTACTCAAACACCCCAAACGGGTGTCGGGTGAAAAAGTGGTGTTTCACCATAAAACATGCGAACTAGGCCATGTGGGGCCCACACCTTGTCTCAAAATTTAATGCTTCAAAAAGAATCTCAAAATTTCCGCACAAGGACTGAGGTCATTCTTCCACTTACGGCGCATCAATCGGACATCCCAAGCAGGAGTTATGTCCCACGCAAGATTAATTAATTATTCGCATAAAGTGTTTCATGCCTCTGAGCAACGAAACCAAACTACAAGGGTTTTGAAACAACTTTTGAAGGACCGCCTCAACTCCGGGGCCACAACTCCACTGAAGACATGTCAAACAGACATTCGGATCATGATTACGTTCATCATGATATTTAATAATAATTTATGATTTTTAAATCAAAGTTCTTTAGTTCACCCGTCTTCGAACACAGAACCCAAAAACCTGGAAACTCTTTTTAAAAATTTCATCTCGAATAGAATAACCCACATCCGAAGATGGTGCATCAAACAGACGTTTCGTTTAGAATATACGGCCCCCCGAACGGAAGGTGGGGGGGCAACAGGGCTGGTTCACCCCAGCCGGCCCGACCCAAACCATCGGCCTGCGGCCCAGCCGCGCATCCGGCCTGAACCGCCATGGTCCACTAGATACAGACCACTCCAGTAGCAACGGACCCCCCACCCCCTCGGGCCTGGTTCTTCAAGCAGACTGGCCTTTTGGATGGTATTTGTTGCCCAATAGGACCCGCGCTTCGCTGGTCCTTGTCGGCGGCGCTCAACCCAAGGTCAGCGCCTTGGGGTTCCTCAAGAGCATGACAGCCTGAGGCTGCAGCTCCACCTAGTGCTCGCTGATGCCTCTGCCTCCCGCAGCACAATTCCGTCTCAACGCTGCCCCTACCGAAAACTGTGGCCGCCTCGTCCACCTCAATTCCCCGCGCTCCGCCGCCTTCGTTGAAGCCTCGCGCTCCACCGCAGCCATAGCCAGCTCCGCCCGGACTACACGGCTCCTCCAGATGCACCCTGTCCGTAATGGCCACACCTGACACCGCCTCACTGCACTGGTGCTTTTGAGCTCCGTGTCGGCCTACGACTCAACCTCCTTCCGCCACCCATCGATGGAGCTGAGCCTTCGGCCGGTCCCCATGACCACTCCGGTGGTCAAAAAAAATTTCCAACACCAGTTTCAGGATCCTCAGGGCCATAGCTTCACAACTCCTCCCCTCGCTCGTCGATCCGTCACGGTTTTGGCGTGACAGAAAATTGGGATGAATAATTACCAAGAACGAGAATAAAAAACAGGGCTCAGACAATGGCTGTTTTCGTTCAGCCATCACCCCAAGTCTAAAATTATTGAATTAAAAAGATGAAATTGACAAAAACTCCAAAAAATTACGAATGTGCGAAAACTAACAATAATCCTACCCTGAATCACTCGTTATTCGATGGCGACACATTTGCGATGCTCTGCCGTCGATCAGCCAAGGTTCCGGCGGTGGTCGCTCCCTGATCCGATGAAGGATGGCGAAGAACGGCTAGAGAGAGATAGCTTGGGTGTTAGAGAGAGAGAGAGGGAATTAGGGTTTTTCATAACCCTAAAAACATAACTATATTTATAGGGATTCCACTTAGCGCAGAATATGAATTCATCGCGTCCTCTCATTTTATGTCGCACCTATGAAAAACGCCCCCTTTCAAACTTCACAAAAGTCTCGGATTTCCATTCTGAGGCTTCGTTTGAAAGATATTCTAAAATAATTCTAGTGATAAAAATCACTACGTCATTATTTCAAAATGATGATTTTTACCCTGGGTGACATCTCTCAAAGTAGGCTCGCACCCGCAACCTTTACACCCCGCCTAGGGTAAACGTCATGCTCCGGACGGAACCATGACCTTGGATTACTGATCTGAGCTACCGTTTAGGAGAAAACACAACCTCAACAGGTTCACGGTATAAAAACACTTAATATTTTTATAAAATTTATTCCGAGCACACCGGGCCTCATAATTTCATTCCGTCTTCGCGCCTAGCTCTATAATTATATGTATAATTATTCCAAAGTCTAAAATGGCATAAAAAGGGTCTCTAAATCATTCCCTCATTCAATATTTTCATCACCGAAAAGAAAAACTAGGAAAAAGAACTCGGGATACAGATCCCACACCTAGCTCCCCCACTACCAAGAAATCTTTCACAACACCATGCTGGTACAACACACGAACCAAATAGATGGTTCATACTCACAAGGTCTTCTACATTCGATAAAATGTGTAGGAATATGCATGCACCTCATCAACAGAAACACCTGGAAGACATCGTACACCCACTCATATTGTTGGGAAGGTAGGGAAAGATGGCAGGAAACCTCTTAACTACTTGCACGATTCCAGAACGACCCAAAAAACTCGGGGGAATTCCCCAGTCAAACTTCTACTTTCCACGTCATGACCGAAATAACAGTTTGTTCCTGGAACAGGATCTCGCGATTCCCTCCTTTGGAATACCCATCATGTGCATCACCCATGGATATTTAATCACGCAGTACCTCCTGTCAACATCCCCCAGCTGTGACTCTCCCACATGCTAAAGGAGCGAAGGAGTCAACACCATTGACTGCAGGAAGGTTGTACCATCCTGCTCCACCAAGGTCAGCTGTAGGGATGCCAACTGCTCTGAAACATCCCACACCAGTCGAACCTGGGACTTCTTCCTAAGGGAACCCACTACAACACCGCCATCTTGTAGAACATAGACTACCTAAAAGTCATAGTCCTGCAGTAAAATCATCCAGCACCGTCGCCTCAGGTTTAAATCTCTCATGGTGAGGTTTCACCTGATACACTAGTGGTCTGAGCAAACCACAAAGTGCCCTCCTAGAAGATAGTGTCTCCATATTCTCAGCGCAAAGACTACCACCACTAGCACCACATAGTGAAACATGTAGTTCTTTTTATGGGGTTTCCATCGCCCCGACCTGTACTTGATAAAGATATCAAGATTGACATTGAGCACGCAAGGTACCAACGAACAAGGAATGTGATTAAACTCATCCAATCGCTAGAGGTTAGACACAGAAAGCACATGGAATACCCCACATGTCGTTTCCCCTCTCAGAAGAATAGTAATCCCCAAAATAGGCACTCTGCCAAACCCAATAGTGGAACCTCAACAAAGACTTGTCAAGATGAAAGGCCAACTAGAAAATCCAGAACCTGCTCTAACACTCCACCACACAACCCTTCCATGAATGCACATGTCAGAGGGACTTATCCACCGGACCTCAATAATATCTACTTTGGGTGGCACTATCTCCCCCCCTGGTTTTTATCGCATGAAAAAACGTGTCTCAGTGGGGGAAGAATCCCTCTTTCCCGTGCATTTAAAGCTATGTCAGACAACACCCACACAGGGTTACACCGACGCCCTTTGTCACCCTCGGTAACCCCTCAATCAAGGAGTTAGTCGAAAAGAGTACCTCACATAGTGTATAACAAGTTATACTAAGAGAAGTAGAAAATACATAGAGTGTACCTATTATCGTCTCTTACACTGCAGGACTGTAGACATCCATAGCACACAACTACCTGCGGCCCCATCCTTCAGCTCCCTGAGCCTGACATGGGCTGCCTAGTGGTGGTTGAAGGACCTCAAAATAACATCCACCGACCACATTTATTCCTTATTTTCTTCCAACACCGCCTACCTAGGTACCACTCTATCATCACCTGGGGGTGCTCTGATCACGACACTGCCTCTGTCATGGTGGGGCATCTACCAACTATCTAAAAAAATCAGCATATTTGGTCAAGTAATATAAATCCACATGGCCTCGCACTTCACAACATAGCACTAGGAATCCCAGGGCTATCTCATTATTCTACGCTGTCACCGACCATGTGCATGAGTCTCATCAGGTGAGACCTCCGGTATCAAGGCCCTACCAATAGATGTCCCTCTGACAGAAATTTCTCTATCCCCATTGCCTACTCTAGCTCTCTAAGATGGGTAAGGAAGCACAAGGGCACCACGCTGGCACAACTCACCTCTATAGAGGCCTCGCTCAAACTTTTGTGCTAGAAAGTTACCATCGTGGGCCACATCCAAAGAGTGTTGAATAAGGTCTATAAACCTAGTCGTATACTTAGCCACTACCATCACTCCCCAATAAAGCTCCATTAGCTCCTGAGACCGTATAAAGCATAAGTATGAGGGGTAGTACTCTTAACGAAACAGCTGCTAGATGTCACCCCAAGATAGTTCCAACTCATTGTGCATCTAAGTAAGCCTAGCTATACTACCCCAAACTGCATGGTGGAAAAAAGACTAGTTGTCAAACCCACCATCTAACATGTCAGTGTCCATACAAGCCTAAAGAGGCGAACCACTGACTATAGACAACCCTTCACTGCCTGAGGGTATGGATCACCGTGGAACCTTATAGGTCTCTGGCCCTGGAACTCGCGTAGCACCCCTAGACTACGCTCGTCCTTGGTCTTCACTACCAGTACCATCTGCAACTCCACAGGTGTAAATGCAACTGCGTGTCCTCTTGGAGAAAGGGTAATCGTATGATATAGTTTTAACTGAGGCCTCATCGCTCATGGAGTCATCGTCATGAATCCAGAGCTAGTATCCTGGCTAACTATCATCGTGGAGACATCCTAAATCAGATCAAGGAGTACCACGATCAAATGAGAATATATAAATCCACAATTATGGGGAGATGACTCAAGAAGGACATTCAAAGACTCAATCCAATATGATGCAAGAAAAAAATTCTCTGCAATAAGTGTCTTAGTGTGCTGAGTCGACCAGCAGGTTATCAGGGTCCTGGTGAATGGATACGATAGCCGCCACACAATCACTAGAATCCCTAGCCTGAGATCCACTCTCGAGACACATTGACACTATTCCCCCAAAACTCAACCAATTCATTTTTAGGGACGTACGAATGACACCCCAAGGAACTAACCACCTTTGATACCACATTTTCATGACTTTACCCATAGTGCGGCTCGAGCCGTAACTACCCCAAGCCTGCCTCAATAGGCCAGGGGATGGAGACTAGCGCCTAGGGCACCACAAACTAGGGGAGACCTTTGCTAAAGAACCTGTAAACACACACGCAGCTAACTAAATGAAAAAGTTCTGAGGATGGAAATCATGATACAACACTACTAAAAAAATGGATATCAATATATATGCATTGAAATCTAACCAGTAAAAGTAATGTGTTGAAAATTACTGAAAAGTAAACCGAATAGTAAAACAAGGAAAACACGTGCCCAACCATAATACTGCCACAACCCGGCAACAGGTAAAACTAATGTAAACCAATAGTGAGTCTCACACCCAAAAATCCCCTTATGACCACTAAACGTAGCCCAAGATCCTGTGTCCTCAACGCTCCTCCATAGGCTCGATCGACCTGTCCATCATCTAAAAAGGCACACCAAGTACGGTAAAATCACAAGAACGCGTGAGTGTAACGATACTCAGTAGGATTCCCTGAAATATCGAGGGAGCAACAAAATATATAGTAAAATGATGAGCAGTAGACAGAAAAAATAACAGTGTATGTGTACAACAAAAATTGAGTTCATCTAAACCCAACAAAAATAAGGAAGTAAACTTGTCCAATCCAAGAGGATCTATACACGGAAAGCACGTGGCATACCCCTCGTTTCTTCACTCCTCCTTGATGGAGAGTAACTAAACCCATGGAGTGGGAAAAAATTAGGGTGTATATATATATATATACACTCCACAAGTAACTTGAATGAGTTTTTAAGGGGATCTTTATCTCCAATATTAGCCTAAGAAGAATTTCCAATAGTTCAATGGATATCCATCACTGGTGCCTAACAATCCAGCACGCCAAAGCTGATGAATCTCTAAACAATACCACCAAGGGTTCCACTACAGTAAACTCTAAGAAAAGACAAAAACTAGCCACGTCAAAAGAGATGAGTCTGAAAGAAGTCATTGGGTAACCAACTTCCCAGCCTCACTGGAGGGTAAACCCCAAAAGGTTATCAGGTAACCAACTGCCCAGCCCCGCTAGAGGGTAAGATTCAATAGGTCATCAGGTAACCCACTTCCCAGCCCTGATGGAGGGTAAACCTCATAAGGTCATCAGGTAACCTACTGGTCGGCCCCACTGGAGGGTAAACCTCATAATATTGTCATGTAATCCACTGCCCAGCCCCATTGGAGGGTAAACCTCAAAAGATGATCAGTTAACCCACTGCCCAGCTCCGCTGAAGGGTAAACCTGAAAATATTGTTAGGTAACCCACTATGTATCCCCACTAGAGGGTAAACCTCAGAAGTCAACAGGTAACCCACTGCCCATCCCCACTAGAGGGAAAACCCAGAACTGGTCCAATAACTCCACAATACTCGAGCCATCACTAGGTGTAACCAACACAACTACCGTGCATATGTTCAGAGTGCGTCAAAGGAACCTCCGACAAACGCATTTTCATGTTTCCACATTTAATGATATCTTGAAAGAGGCTCCGTACGCCCAAACAGATTACATAGATGTAATCCTTGCAGAAAACACGCGAGATAGAATTTTTACTCATTGGAAAAACGCTCCTGGTGGAAAAGGTATTCAACACCGCTCTATGCCCCTATGAAATCTTGTGGATCCCACAACTCATACCCAAAAGAGTTTGGGTGAACTGCGCCATCACAATGCTCTCAAAAAAACATGCCGAAATGACTATTCGTACACCCGAAACGGTCTCCTGATGAAAAATTCGCAGTATTCTGCAAACAGCTCAGAAGGCGGCTCATGGGGCCCAAGCCTCAAGTCTGGCATCAACTCCGGAAACAACTTTGGTCAACTTTGTCTCGATGTTATGGTTACAACACTGCTGACGGCACCTAAAACGGACCCTGGAAGCTGAAGCTTTAACTCCCCGCGTTATATGCAAATGGGTCCCAGTGGGGCCCACACCTCGACCCCAAAACATGTCACACAGATCGTACCATCGCGTTCCTTGTGGATAACCATGTCGCGTGGGATATTCATTTCCCCTGAATAGACATATGTAGCATCAGTCGTAAAAACATAGCATACATCTGAAAACCACCTCGTTGCGCCCAGGCCTCGGGCTCTAATTTAGGCGGGCAGATTACGCCATTGTAATCCCATCGAAAACACACTCAGAATCGAGTTCTCAAACACCCCAAACAGGTGTCGGGTGGAAAAGTGGTGTTTCACCGTAAAACGTGTGAACTAGGCCATGTGGGGCCCACACCTTGTCTCCAACCCGAACGCTTCGGAAAGAATCTCTAAAAGTATGAACAAGGAATAGGGTAATGTTGCTACTAACGGCGCGTCAATCGGACATCCCAAGCATGAGTTAGGTCCAACGCAATATTAATTAATTAATTAATTAATTAATAGTTTGCAATAATCATTTCATGCCTCCGAGCAACAAAACCAAACTGCAAGGGTTCCGAACCAACATTGGAAGGACCGTCTCAACTCTAGGGCCACAGCGCCTCCGACGGCACGTCAAACAGACATCCGGATCGCGAGTACATCTGTCGTGATCTTTAATAATAATTTATTATTATTAAATCAAAGCTCTTCGGGTGTCCTGTCTTCGGGAAAAGAACCCAAAAACCTCTAAGCTCTCTTTAAAAAGTGTGTCTAGAAGAGACGAACTCACAGCCACAGACGGCGTGTCAAACGGATGCGCTGTTTAGATGATACACCCCCCCCCCCAACGCAAGGGGGGGGGGGAACCAGCCCGGTTCACCCTGGCCGTCCAGGTCCAAACCGCCGACACGTGACCCAGCCATGGGTCCGGCCCGAACATCCACGGTCCACTGGCCACAGCAGGCTCTGGCTGCACTAAACCCCCCCCCCCCCCTCGGGTCCGGTTCTTCAAGAAGACCGGCCTTTTCGTTGGTCTTTGTCGCCAAGCAGGACCCGCGCTTCATGGGTCTTTGTCTGCGATGATCTCCTAAGGTCACTGCATTGGGGTTTTCCCTGAGTGCAACAACCCAAGGCCACGGCTCCACCAGGCACTCGCCGACCCTCTGTCTCCCGCAGCGCACCACCGGCTCGACACCGCCCCAGCTGCCTACCGTGGCCGCCTTGTCCCGATCGAAGCCCTGCGCTCCGTCGCCTCCATTGAAGCCCCATGCCCTGCCGTTGGCATGGCCGGCTCCACCAGGCCTACCCTGCTCCTCCAACCGCACCCCATCCGCACCGACCACACCCGACACCACCGCACCAGACCGACCCTTTAGAGCTCCGCCTCAGCCTACAGTTCATCCTCCAGTTGTCGCCCCTCGCTGGAGACGAGCCTTCATTCGGTCCCCCCGACCACTCCGGTGGTCAGAAAAATTTTCTGACACCGATTTCAGGATCCTCGGGGTTGGAGCTTCACAATGAAACCCCTCCCTCTTTGATCCGTCACGGTTTTGGCGCACCCACAAATTGGGTCAAAGAACGCCCAAGAACAAGAATAAAAAACAGGGCTTGGACGATTGTTGTGTTAGTTTGGCCATCACCCCAAGTATAAAATTAAATAATTAAAACGATGAAATTGAAAACAAAACTCCAGAAATTGATGATGGTGTGAAAACTAACAAAAATCCTACCTCGAATCGCTCATTCACTGTTGGCGACGCATTCGCGATGCTCCGGCTTCGATCCGCCAAGGTTCTGGTGATGGTCACTCCTTGATCTGATGAATAATGGAGAATAAAATATATAGAGAGAGAGAGAGAATGTGTGTAAAAGAGATAGTGAGTGAATTAGGTTTTTTCTTAACCCTAAACACATACCTTTATTTATAGGGAATCCACTTAGCACAAAATCCTAACTCACTGATTCCTCTCATTTAATGTCGCGCCTAGGAAAAAGGCCCCCTTTAAAACTCAACAGAAGTCTCGGATTTCCATTTCAAGGATTCGTTCAAATTTTATTTGAAAAGAACGCCAGTGATAAAAATCACTACGCCATTATTTCAAAATGACAATTTTCCCCTGGGTGACATATCTCACAGAAGGCCCGTTCCCGTAACCTTTACACCCCTTCTAGGGTAAAAGGAATGCTCCGAATGCAACCATGCCCTCTGATTTTTTATACGAGGTACCATTTAGGAGAAAACACATCCTCGCCACGTGCATTGTATAAAAGCAGTTAATATTTTTATAAAATTTATTCCGGGAACACCAGGCCTTAGATTCGCACGCCATCTTCGCGCCTAGTTCTGGAATTATATGTATAAATATTTTATAGTCTCACAGGTCAATAAACGAGTCTTTACAAAATGTATCTTAATTTATAATTTATGGTATTACAAATCATTCTAGTTATAAAATGAAAATATCCACGATAATCTATTTGGAATTTATATCACAAAATTTTATCTACCTTTAAACATATTAAATCGGTATTTTTTCATCTATATATATATATATATATATATCTGTGTGTGTTTGTGTGTGTGTGTGTGTTTATTGAATATTATCTTCAATATACTAATTGGAATATACTATAAAATGATTTCATTCCATTTCAATTTACATCATATCATATATAATAAATTATGAAACTATATATGAATATCCTTTCATAAATCATCGAAAACATTTTTAAAAATATATCATTAACACGACCTTATATTATATCATAAACAATAACTTCTAGAAAAATGTTCGAAAGCTCATTTTGATAAAACTCTAAAAAAAATTAGTGAGACATTATAGGTTATACTGAATTCATATTTGGTCAACCCTAAGGTTTGAGCCCATGGGACTGTACAGCACTAAAAAAATACAAGTCACTGAATCAATAAATATAAGAAGTGAGCCTCTACAATCAAATAATCAATTCTAATCAATCTATAATAGGATATTTGAAGATCTATATCAAACACATTTATCTCTATACCAATGTATACAATCTGTATCATATATTAAAATTAATTTTCATATGATCCATTTATCCAATGCAAGGAATTATTATGGTGAACTATATATTCCAATCCTGTATAGCCTCCTTATTTTTTCGTCATTCTTCAAGTATAGACTGACTTGGTTTACGAATATATCACATGTGAATCATCTAATAGATTATTACATAACATGAACCTCAACCAAGTAGATAATCATATCATATTTATCTTCTAATTTTGGAAACGCATTTACTGAGTTTATCTTAATCCGGGGAAGAATTGTCATAATCATTATACAAATAGAAAAATAGAATATTGGTTGAGCTATAATTGATGACATGATCAACATAATACCCAACCACCACTGAGTAACTATGCCTCAAAGATTTCATGAGAATGTTATAAAATTATGGAGTTCCTCAGGATAGATATCTTGCTAACCTCAAGTAGTATTAGATCTAAATATAAACAATTCACCCAAAGTATATGAATTACATTTTGTATAATATTCATTGTGGTACACCTCATTGGGAATCGAGAACAAAAAACTATTTATTTCATCATGTCAATATTCCAAATCCCAATACAAGAATCTTACTCATAAAAAACATATCATTTTTCTATAGTCTATAATATTAAATGATGAATATCAGTTAGGGATAAGTTAATTTTATACTTTTATAATCATGTTGACCTTACACTTATCAAAATTCATGTCAATATATACATATATTCAACCAAAGTAAATAATAATAAATTTGATATTACCTTTAAATCACATGATGCATGTTATATAGATTAAATCATAAGAATATTTTGTTAAAAACATACATTAGAACCAATAAAACAGAAAACATATCTTATAATTATAAAGTATGGTTATATTTTCTAAAATTTTAATATCCCAATGTGAAAACTATGTAAAACTATCCCATTTAACTCTTTGATGAAAATTTTATATGAAAAAATTTGGATTTAATAATGGTGATATTTAGTAATTATATTCTTAATGTTTAACTATTTTAACATATTAAAACTTGAAAAACTCCACAAAATAAAATGTTTCTATTTTAATAACTTATGTTGTCGTCATAGGAAACTATTTAAGTACACCATCATATTTCATAAAAACCATTCCATAAAAAATCCATAAAATCTTTTGTTAACTAATTTAACTATTACATTACCTCTTCACAAATATATCCTAAACTCCTTTTATTATTTTATGAGTTAATCAAATTATTGTAGTAATTAATGAACAGATTAAGTTTTTTGTTTCAATCATATATTTAATCATTTGGGATATCAAATAAACATTACTTTGATCTTTGACTAACAAATAATTTACTTGTAAACATTAGTGGATCTAAATGTGTTTTCATAATATTAGAATATACAATATGCTAATTATTTATAGTATTTTCCACAATCTCATTATTTTTTATATGGAGTGTATAATCACTCAATGGTTTAGGTAAACAATTTTGGGTTTCTAAAAAGTGATTCACAATTAAAACATGTATAAAAATAATTTATAAATTATGAAACCTAATATCACAATGCTATTAAAACTAATATCAAATTAAAATATAAATGATGAATGTATACCTTACACCCTAGAAGGCAACTATTCTTTTTATAGTTTATTATTTGATGAATATCATCACTGAACATACAAAATGATATTACATTCATTATGTATATTTGGAATTAAAAAATCACCAAAATTCTTTATTTAAGACCTTATAATCCTCCTATATAAGTTATTTCCACATTTTGTTAAAGAGGATATAAAAAATAATTTTTTTTAAGGAAGAGAGAGTATTGACTGAAAATCTTTGTAAGAGGTTTAAAAAAATTCTAAATGCCAATCCTAATTTATATGTGCTCTATGGATTCTACTTATGTCTATGTATTTACTCCTAACTTTCACCGAAAATATATGTAATTAATTAAGTTACATATCTTGTCACCCTTCATAAGTAAATCTCTTTTCTTTTTATCTTAATAAATATAAAACTAATGATAACCAAAAAAATGGATATCTACTAAATTCAAATCATACTAGTTCTAAATGTATCATGACCTCTAATTTAGGGAATTATAACTCATTATTTTTATAAAATATAAATATCCATGGCATTTTTTATGGAATATTTATATCATAAAATTTAATATACCCTTAGAGGGAGTAATTTTGAATTTTTCGATATATATATAAATACATTTAAAACAATATGACACACCATATTTTTAAATAACATTTATATCAATATTTGGAATATTATATAAAGTCTCATAGTTGGACTAGAGTATAAAATGATTTCATTCCTCTGCACTTTACATCATATCATGCAAAATAACATGTGAAACTATATGCAAAAAACTTTTTATAAATATTCAAAAACACATTGGAAAATATATCATTAACATCACCTTATATTTTATCATATAAAATACCTTTTAAAAATCACATTATAAACTAATTTGGATCAAAAACTAATTCATGTTTTCTGAAACACTCTAGGTAATACCCAATACCTATTTAGTAAACCATAATTTTTGACCCCATGGGAATTTATTATAACCACCCATATCATTAATAAACTATATTTCATAATTTAGTTTATTAAGATACACTAATTTCAACCCCATAAGATCTTGAGTCCTAGGGTATTTGGGAAATTAGTTATATATCATAAGTACATGTTTCAAAAATAGAATTATATAAACTAAAACTCCATAACATGACCTTACATTCCATAGACCTTATAAAAAATGCATAGGATAACTATGGGATGTACATAAGAAAGTGGTGATATATAAATACCATTAAGGTAATAATAAAATAATAACAAGATAAAATTATTAAATGTGATTCAATAAGTATATCATTGAGAAAAAGCTGGTGAGAATTATAATCTTGAACAATGAGGCCTGATATAAAAAGATAACATCAAGGAAATATAGGAATGTGGAAAGAACCTAAAAATGACATAAAAATTAGTCGAGGATAATTTACAATAAAACATCACACGATGGAAAAATTCCCATAATGGATTAGGTAAATTCTCTAATACCATATATAATTTCTCATGAGACAAAATTATTACACAATTTATTACAGTTCTATATAATTTTGGGTGCCCCCATCACATTTACATCATGCACATGCATAAGAGTTCCACATATATCATACTATATAAGAATATAGTCAATCAGTTTTAATCCCCTAATTATAATGTTTTGGTTATAAATAGTAATTTCCAAAATCAATGAAGGCACCTAGGTGATTACCCTTGAGTAGAAATGGGGATAGGTATTCATTACATAAATTTTTGGCATGGAAAAGTCGCATGATAATTTAAGCATATTAAATAGGAACATAAGGATTCATTGATGGGTTTAATGAGAGTGAAATGGGTTTATCATCACTTTTAGATCATTAAAACAATAATAAATATGTTTAATAACCTATCCCAAAATGAACAACTAGGAATAAAAATTCATAATAAAAATAAGGTGTTTCAAAAATAGGAGGAGAGGATAGATTACCTAGAGTGGGAACATCTAAATGATTTGGAGGATCTTCTTAAGAGTTTGGGGACACCTTGGGAGGGATCAATATAGGTAAGGGAATAGTTATTTTGTGCACCGAGGTTTTTTGATGAGGATTTATTGGAGGCTGTGTGGGTTTATATAGAAAAAGAGTGGAGAATTATTTATTAATTTATAAACATAGTTTTTCGACTCTACAATAAAATAATCAAAACCAAAATAACATTCACATGGTTACTCCAATTTTTTCATCCAGGGAAGTGTTTTCCACTTTTTTATAGTGATATTAACATAAATCATTTAAATAATACCCTAGGATGGACTCATGGTAAAACCATGTCTTGAATGATATATGGTCTTCCATGAGATTTCCCAGGATGGGATCAGCGGTTTTGGATAAATTAAAGGATGTACAATAATGATTCCGTTGGGATGGTCTCAGATTCCAACTCTCAACTTCAAAATAATAATAATGATAATGTATGGAAGGTTATTCTTGATTCTTCTTTGAGTTTCTTGTAAATTGTGATACATTTCTGGTTCATTGATGCACAATTTTTTGATACATAAATTAGACCCCAAGATAAATAACATGCTTTGTGGGTATGTTCCCTCTTTATCTAACTTTTCTTTATCTAGTATTCTTATATATATATATATCCTTCTATGTACATGTATGGTATTTAGATTCCCAACTTAGGCTGAAGTGGGTGGTATGGGATGTGTTCTATTGAACAATGTTATAATTGTTTTTATTTTTTTATTTACTTATTTAAATTTATCATAAATTGGCACTATACTTTTGTTTACATCATGAAATGGAAATCTCTAGACAATTTGGGTGCCTAACTACTATGATTATATCTCATACCCTGCTTGGGAACCATTAGGAACCCAAGTATATTTTATTCTCGTAGGTATGGATAAAGGGAAGAATGCTTCTTATGGTGCTCGAGTGTTTCTTGCTTCCTAGGTTGGAGAATGGGGGAAGTGGATCAAGCCTTTTCTTGAGATATAGTTATTGCACTTTTTATTGTTTTCATTATAGCATTGATAGCATTATTGTATTCTTTCTTTTTTTAATGTTTACTTTAGTACATATATTATATCATAACATTATTTTGTATCTATTTTTATTTAACCACTTCGACACATATTATTTATTCATTTTGGATTATTTATTTTCTTTTACTATAGTTTTCTTATTTATATGCTTCCACTAATTATTATAATTTTTTTTCTTATGTTGTGTATTACCGATTATCTATGATGGAATATTCTCCCCCATAGACACATTAAAAAGGCCCTCACTGCTATTTGGAAGCCTGTGGTGTTTTGGGAGATGTTCATGAGGTTATGTGGCCAACCCGACTTGGAGTAACATTTAAGTTGTTCCCAGGTCAAGGACTCTACAAAGTTGTATCAAAGGTGGATATTTTAATTTTTTTTTGTTTTGGGTTGGTAAACAAGCGACTAAGAATGTGTAGGTGCTTTGTTAATTTCCATGGATTGAACTGATCAACACACGTAATGGAAATTACTATGAGTCTAGGGCTAGGAATATATATTCATGCATTTCGATATTATAGTTAATAGGATTTCACCTCGAGTGATTGGTGTAATTTCTGCATCTTATAATTAATGGAGTTTGTGAAAATTTTCCCTTGTCCTGGTTCAAAGAGGATGAAACATAGCTGGCACCGTATTATGTGCATTGAAATTCACATGACATTCATACATCCATTCCATGAAGTTGCATTTTAGGTTGGGTAATAATATGATTCAGTGCATTTAATTCCATGACCAAACTTTTATTTATTTAACATTCCTGTTATATATAATTTTTTGGTGACTTATTTAGCATGAAATCATTTTTCCATGCCTCCTACTCACCGACATGTTTTCCAATTTTCATGGTTATTTGTTTATTAGCATGACTCTATGATTAAAATAGAATTATTCTATGATTTTTTCATGTTTATCTCTATTATCTTCTTATTGTGAAATGATGGATTTTTTTATATGTAATTGTATTCTATTGCTAAAATTTATTGGTTGTAATTAAAGGGGGTCCAAATGCTACCTGTAAAGTCTATGAGCGATGTATGTATTGGGAGATGTCCGCACATGTAACTGGATTGTTGAACATGTGAAGTTTTCATTATTAAATTGGTTTATATGCGAAGGGCTTGGAAATGGAACATATAGTGGTGTTATCTATTTAAGACTTTTGTGTAATGGTAGTTACAGTTTCTCCTTGAGTTTCCTTGGAATGGAATAGTATGTGTGTTCCATAGGATTTCGTCCCTTTATAAATGGCATTAGATGACCGTATTTTGATCCGAGTGACTTCTTTCAACATGACTTACTGATAGGGTCAACTCTTCTTTTTAAGGGGCTAGCATGTGGTAGGTATCACCCTTAGAACATAAAATCTTTTCCAATAAAGTGTGTTTTCATCCTTTTTGGTGTTGTTCTCAAGTCATTTTACCTATTAAGGCTTTTACTTTCTAAATGACCCCTTTTTTCCAGACAGGTGGTCAGGGTGTCCTTTATTTTTTTTCGTGTTGAGCATTTGGTAATGTTCATTTTTAGGAGATTGGATATCTGTCATGCATAGTAAGCTTCATTGTAGGTATTTAGCCCCTCTATTCACCACAATGATGGACAACTCGGTACTTCTTCATCTGAGATAAAAGTCATCTTTCATATATATCACCTCACGGTAGTATGTGTTCATGTACGCAGTGTCCGTCGAGTTTTTAATGTTGTTATGAACATGAAAATTTCAATGTATCTATTATATATTGTGGTATTAAATAAATATCAGGTGATATTTTTAGTAGAGTGACTTGTGCGTCAATGGAATCATTTTCATCACAATGCTTGGGATGAATTCTTGAGACTCGCGTTTTTTCAGACACAAGTCAGTTTACTTTTGGTTTTCATTTAAATTGTTTAATATTTTTCCTTTTTTTAATATTCTAACCCTCTTAGTATATTATTCCTTAAGTGACAATCATATGCCCTAACATGCCTTCATCTTTTATGCAATAATAGACTGTCATTATTACACCATGATAAAGCATTAAATGTTTCTGGGATTGTTTAAGGTGGTTTTCTCAGAGTTTCACGCATATGTGTGGTTATTTTTGATGAATTGGTTAGTATTAAACAAACCATAGATTCCCATGTAGGAATTCAGTGAATGAAATCTTGTACACAAGTATTTTATTCTGACTTGACAGCTAGGCTGATGCCGTTCTGGGCACAGTCAAGTCTATGATGTAGGAATCTTGATCTTGTACCAACATATCACTCATAAACATGAAGAATGGAATACCTTGTGTTAGTTCCTTCAACTCCTGTTGTTCTAATTCGAGGTTACCCTAGAAATCTATTTCGGATTAGTGATGCCTAAATCAAGAAACTCTACCTGAAGTCAAGTATGAACTACGGTGGAAGTGTTCCGGGTATATTCGGAATACCTGTGAAGAATACATCACAATTCATTTTGTAAATCACTGGACATCTAGGCTGGGTGTCCTTGAAATGGTCGACTAGAGTAGCTCGACTCGTTATCTCTCATGTTCAGTGAAGAAGTTAGTGAATGGCCTTTTTCTGGCAAGTCTTCATGTGAGATGCGTAGAATTTTTGTCATCCATATCTTTTCATGAAATCTATCTCAAAATAGGCTTTTGGGTCAATGGGAATTGATCATTTTATCTCTTTAGGAATCACATGAGAAGCTTCCCTATAACTCTTATAGGCATGTCTTATAGGAAATTCCAACAATGGAAGGTGACGTGGCTTGGAATTTTCCACTTTCTAAAGATAAATCCGGAGTTGGGAAGTAACTTTGACCAGATGTATAATGAAACAGTAGCATGTTCATTTCTATAGAAAAACGAGTTTTGATAAGTGATGTGTCAGTGTTTCAGTTAGAAAATGACCATTAGATTAGATCTTAATTGCTTAGGTGTCTCATTCCTAACCCATGTTTGAATGTGTGTTGGGAATTTGGAGATGTAACATGACCTTATGTGTGAGACCTCAAAACCCTAGTATTTCAGGTGACAGTTACGTTTTTTTCGAAGGCTTTTCATAGACGATGATTTCTATGTTGGAAAGGTTGTAACATCTCGTCTTTTGAACTGGATGAAAAATTTGAGGAAACTAATTTTGTTCTGTTAGATGGTCATGACATATTTAAAATCCAGTGTTGGAAATTTTTATTTCTGATAGTTGACATTGCGATGTGTCTTTTAAATAAATTGATTTAAATTAATTATATTAAAATTAAAATCGAAATAAATTAAATTAATTGTAAAAGAATTTTTTAGCACATTGAAATATTCTATGAAATATTTTCAGAGTTCTACACTGAGTGATCATGGGATAACGAGACCCGTATACCCATGATGTGGATAGAATAAAAATATTAAATATATTTTTTCATACATGTGTGTGTTTTTTTAAAATAAATGAAAAAACTATAAAACATTGCATCATATGATAAATAGAATACAACTATTTAGTTTGAAATGTCGAGTTTACACTAGGAAGGTACAACAATGATGTTTTTCGAATGTTTGGTAACCTCACATGTGAAAATATCCTCTTTATTTTTAATTAATTTATTATTCAACTTTTATATAATCAATAATAATATTTTAACAAACACTGAATCATATGAGAAATATGAGACCATCGATAGTTTTAAGATGCGGGGTTTACACAAGGCAGTGTATATCTTTGTGAGTATATGGAGTTCTGTCCGATCACACTGGAAGATAATTTAATTGGATTATAAATATTTTTTTGGGATGTTATATGTAATAATAATAATTCTATTATTAATATTATTATTATTTTATGCATTGAAGACAAAAAATGAATATATAATTCAAAAATTAATAAATTGTGTCCTGATGTAAATAATAAGTGGACAATCTAATAATTGTGAATTTATTAATTGTGTAAATTAAATAAAAATTTGTAATCAATATTAATTTATTAGTTTTTATATGTTTTTAATGGTTTTTTTTGTTAAATCACTAATTGATTCATTGATGGGTTGTATTATATAATAATTTATTTTAATTATTGTTAATATATGTAGATTGAGACAAAAACATTGTTATATATATATGGGGATTAAATATATATCTAGATATATATACATGTGACGGTCTATACAAATGAATAAATAGAGATGTATATATGTATATATACATACATTTAAAACACATATATGTGGGTGGTTATTTAATTTTGTGTTAGAAAAAATATTATAATTTCCCCACATAAATTCTTTTAATCTCTCATCTTAATCTAAGGTACATAACATTTAATTTTTAATGTAAATCCTTAATGGGACATTCATAACCTATTAAAGGTCCAAGGTAGATATTAAAATTAATTATATAATTCCATGAGATTTATAAAAAATATAATGGCATTCCCAATTGTTGAATTCAAGTTAAGAATCATAAAATGAAATTAAAAATGAATAATAATAAATTTTAAGAAAAATAAAAGAAATTAAATATTGTTAAACAGAAATTTTAAAATAAAATAATTGCGGAGGGGTTATGATAAATATAAAAACTATTAAATTTGGAATTATCTCATGTTTTTTATTTTTATTTAATTTTCATTCCTATTCCTTTTATTTTATTTATTTATTATTTATTTCCCCTTTTCTATTTTTCCATATTTTTTTTATATTATTTTTTTCATTCTATTTCTTTTTCTTATCTCCCTCTCCCCTCCCTTGCTGCATCACCCTATGTAGCTCCCCTTTGTGGTGTACCTACTCTTCCTCTCATCCATTGGAATCCTAATGTGACTCTATCTCTCCTCTGTTTTCTTTGTCGATAGTTATACAGTAATACTCTTGGTAAGAATAACCCCGCGCAATAAGAATCATTGGATCTCTTCCACTATCCTTCTTGCAATCTATCATGGATGGTGTTTACAAAAAAATTTGGTATTTATAAAACCATCTAATTTATTTTAATTTATGTTAAATCAAAGATCACCGTGTAGGGTAAGATCCTCTATGAGTACGAGTTAGGGTGTCTACATTCATTCCATTGTTTCATTGTATCTTTTATATCACACGTTGTGCTGATTGATTGTACCTACAGATGATATTTATTTTCACCAATACTAATTTAATGAAATTACTTTGATTAACTATTTCACCCTCGTTGGAGATAAAATATCTTGTTCAAATTGTAGCAACATCATCAGACACCCCATTCGGTGTGCCAAATTAGTTTTTCTATTTTTCATTATCCTCGAATAATTAAATTATATAATTTCATGTGATGTGTGATCTGTATTTGTTTATTTTGGTTAAATAAATTATATATGATAATTTTGAACCATGAACGTTGGTTTTTGTTTTTTTATTTACTCGTAATTATTTTTCATTCTTAGACTTGTTATCGTGCTGTTCTATTATAAATGTAAAAAAGTATGTTTCTCTATTTTAGTGATAAAGTACTTTGGGTGTAACTATATTGCATGAATGATCATGAAATACATGGCTTTTATTTGCTTAATTTGTTAGTTGAAATAATAAATTCATACCCTATTGTGTATGTTTATTTGAAATCTAATTAACTTCAAGGTGATGAGAGAATGTTAGATCCTTATTAAGGATCCAAACATAGACTGTCCTTTCCTAACGATTTACCTATCTATGCGTCATGGGGTGATGTATTAGGATTTTCTAAACAAGGACTTCTAAAAATACTTATATACTTACGGGTGAGAATATTTCCCCAAAGGATCAACGTGGATGGACCCGATTGGTAAAGTTGTGACACCAAGACATGGGTGATACTCGGAACCTTCTGTGCGATACCAGGAGAACTCATGGTAAAACCATGGAACCATTGATACATGGTCTTTAAGAAGATTTCATTTGGATGGGCTCAGTGGTATTGGATAAATTGAAGGATTTACGATAGTGATACCTTCGAGATGACTTAGACTCCAACCCTAAACTTAAACATAATAATAATGATATTGCATAGAATGTTATTCTTAATGTTACTTTGATATCCTTATGAATTGTGATATATTTCTCTTTCCTGGAAGCACACCTTGTGGACACATAAATTAAACCCCATGAAAAATAAAATTCTTGGGGGGTATATTCCCTCTATTTTTTTACTTCTTTTTATCTATCCTTCTTATATATATATATACATACTTCCCTATATAGGTACCTTATTCAGATTCCCAGATTAGGCCGAAGAAGGTGGTATGGGATGAGTGTCATTGAGAACCCGACCAAAGTTAAGACTGTTTTTCTTTTGTTTATTTAATTTTTTATATTTATCCTAAATCTGCACATTTCTTTTGTTTACCACAAGATATTGGAAGGTCTAGATATCATTGGAGCTGACCTACTTAGATTATAACCCACACCATTCTCAAGAATCATTCGGTACCTGAGTAGACATTATTCTCTCATTTATGGATAAAGGGAAGTGTGTTACTTCTGATTCATGAGTGTTTCTTGCTACATAGCATAGTGATTGGGGGTAGAGGAAATAGCTTTTTCCTGAGATATAGTTGTTTCACTTTGTATCATTTTCATTAGATATTTGATATCATTCCCTCTATTGGCATCACCCCATATTCCAAGGTCCTCCCTCTTCATATTATTATTTCTCACCCTATTCGATCATCCCAGGAAAGAATATTACAAGTGACCAACCCCATTAGTCTCCACCTTTGACACCTTTTACCTTGAAATTCTAAACACATCCCATACCTTAGTCCGATTATCCAAGAAATAGGTTCATGATGTTCTGATAGACTAGGTATTGGTCTTGATGAACCAACCTAGCCCATAATAGTCTTACATGGGTTCTGTAAAGTCCATAATGGGACTTTGCTTGTTTTTATTGACCCCACAGACCTTGCTCAATGTTTTTATGGCTTAGTTAATTTTAATTTAGAAAATTAAAAAACTAGTAAATTTAATTTTTGATGTAAATTGAATCAATTAAATATTATTTTTTTGGTTTAAAATTTAATTTTAATTATACATGTTAAATTAATATCATTTTGGTTTTAAATATAATTATCTAATACATTTGATTATTTAATAAATTTAATTTTTTGTTTTAAAATCCAAATACTTCATGTGACAGAATGAAAAGATTTATTGAATTAAAATAATAGTAAATTCCAATTCAATAAAAGTGACATCAGAAATTATTTTTAATGAATGATTAATTTTATTTAATCATTTAATTTTAAATTTTTGAATTTAAGGTGTATAAGACTAATCATGATCTTAAGACTACCCTATACATTTGTGGTTCTTGTTTATTTATTTATCATAATGGTTTATAATAATTAGTTTAACTAAAATGATGATTTGTGTGTCTTCTAAGATTCATTATATGAATAAGGGTTTGTGTATCCAATTCAATGTTATATTTTATACTCCCTAGTTATCCTCACATACGACCAACTATTTATGTATTATTACAAGACAAGAAGATATAAACTTTATGCTGAGCTATGGAAACACACCAGATAGGAGATTGAGGCATAGGATGGGAAGATGTTGCAACTTGAGTTGTAGGTGACAAGACTCAAGGTATTACCCATTGGTTCTAGAGTCACACCCCGACCGACGGTTCATTTTAATTTAATTATTTTGGGTCACATATTTTAGTTGCAGTTTGAACCGGTTCTATTTTAAAGAAATTTGCTATCCAATACGGGTGTGTGACCATGTGCAGAACTGTTTGTTGTGCCCAACATTAATAAGAAAACAATTTATGATTAAATTTATTATTTCACTAGCGTGCGACTATGTCACGACCATGCATGAGCTTGTGCGCGGTGTCCAGACTCAATAGTTCATTCAATTATTCTTGCAACTGGTTTTATTATTTTAGTTTTATTTTTAGAATTATTATTATTTAGGTTAATATTTCAAAATAGTTTATTATTATTATTATTATTTCGGTTAACATTTTAATTAGGTTATGATTTTTATTAAATAATTAACATTATTATAAAATTATTAACATCACATTTTTGTTTTTATTATGATTTCTAGTTACTTTTATTCATTATTTTTGTTTTCATCCTCTTTAATACTTATTTTATTTCATTTATATTATAATTATTGTTATTATTATTTTATTTATTTTATTTTTATTTTTATTTTCCCTCCTCTGTTTTTATCTCCCTCTTTTTTTCATTCTTCTCCCTCACTCTTGCGCTTCTCCCCTCCCCGTGCGGACCCCCCTCTCCCCTCCTAACCCTACTTGCCCCGCTAATCGCCTCCCCTTGACTTCTTCCGGCGCGGCCTCCCCCGACGTGGCCTCATCCAGTGAAGCCTTTTCATGCATGGCCTCCTATAGCGCGGCATGAGATCCTCTAGCACAGACCGCCCCTCCCCTTTACTCCTCTTCGCCACACCAGCTACCATCGATCTAGTGCACCACAGCCCCGCCGACCTCCACCCATGTGCATGACCTCCATCACGCCACATCCCTCCCAGTCGGACGGCCTGGTGAACCAACCCTACGAGTTGCACCCATCCTGCCCCTGTAAGGAGGTTCCTCTTTGGCCGGACTCCCCTTGTGCGTGCGACCCCCATCACGGAACCCTACTTGTCACGCTCGACCAACCTCCTATAGCCCCTTCTACAGGTGTGTTGCTCTTTTATGGGTTATTATCTTTCTCTAGTAGAGTTTCATATTGGGGATTTTTGTTTTTAGGGTCCAATTGTGATGAATTTGGTTCAATGTCTTGTTTTTAGCTTTCAATTTGAGGTTGTTGGGGTCCATTTGTCATGTGGTGGAGTTTGCGGACCGCATTTGCAAAGTTTCGATGACGAAGTTATGTGTTTCCACATATATGTGTTTTTTAATGGATTAATTCACTTATTCAATTAATTTAGTATACTCGTTAATTAGTTTTCTTGTTGAGAATATATTTTTACTTATGGTTTAATATGATTTTGATGTGTTTAGTGGCATGTATATTTGATATGAATGTCTGATTTTGTGAAAACATGTGTTGAGATTTTTGTAGTGTTTTATAAACTTTTCTATAGGTTTATTATGTTGTGCAAGGGTTGAAAGTACTGTTTTATCATTTTTTTGGTGTTGTGTCATAGTGCGCTTGGTTTTAGAAAGGATATTTCAAGTGTGATATTGGTGTATCCATTTATATGATATTTCAAATGTTTTATAAATTGTTTAAGTGTTTAATTACTTTATTAAATTATGTTTATAGTGAGTGGTCCCTTCCGAGGTGTTTTGATTCATTGGTAGTAAGGACCTATGTATATACATATACATGAAAATGTATATGCATGTAGGTAAAGGGTTCTCGGGTTTCCCTTGTCAAAAGCTGCGTGTTTTGTGGTAGGTCCCCTATGCATATGCCTTTAATTTGTATTCCATAAATTATTTAGTTCTTTAAAATGTGTTTTCAAGATTAAATAGTACATATGTGCTATAAAAAGTGTTAGTAATTATTATCATTGTACATCCCTTTATATTTAATGGTTCACATTGAAGATTTAAAATGTATAGTATTCTTTTAGATATGTTTTCTAGCATGACACGCTCAATTCATAGAAGTGTTTTTTTTAATGTTTCTTCATTTTCTATGCGTTATTTATAATGTTTCCGACATGTGTTATTCATGTTAATATATAAACCCAACCCTGTTTGGAAAATGAAATACCATTTTTATACTAAATATGTTTTGAAATTCTAAATACATAATGTGGTTTTTCCAAAGTGTCTAGAATGTTTGTTGTGAATGTTGATTTTGGAATAAAAATAGATTAGTGCAAGACTTTGAAAAGAGGTAAGTTCATTTTTTGGTTAGTTTGTAAGAATGGATGAGTTTTGGGAAAAACATAGGGTTAATTGGTAAATTGACTTTCTTCAATGGTTTGATTTATTTTAAGCATGCTTTTAATAGTGTGGTGCCTTGATTGTGAAAATGGATTTCTAAGAAGATTTTTGGAACATAAAGTTCATGAGAAACATTGTTTTATGATTTTTAATGTTCTTTGTCAATTAATGGGGACCATTTTTCACATTATAATTCATTTAAAAAATGGAAAACTCCTCTTGGGGAATTCCCCCTAGTTTGAGAAATGTAATTCCAGTGTTAAAATTTTATTTTTGATATGTTCCCTATGTTGACGCTTATGCTTTGTGTGGCGTGAAAGAGGGGGATTACCCTTAAAGAGAGAGAATGGTTGTGAGGGGTTGAATGAGTTCTGGAAAAAGAAATTGTTGTGTACATTCATATTTTCTTGATAAATACTCACCAGCACTTGAAACAGGGCACAATGGGAAATCGGT
This sequence comes from Viscum album, assembly GCA_963277665.1. Lineage (NCBI taxonomy): Eukaryota > Viridiplantae > Streptophyta > Magnoliopsida > Santalales > Viscaceae > Viscum > Viscum album. The sequence goes on along the minus strand of OY728166.1, from coordinate 153,622,577 downwards.
GTATCTAGGTGGGTGAACTAGGACTTCTGGGCTAGTGGTCATGAGGTGACTTGACCCGGTTTTACTGTAGGTTTGACGATTGCAACACTAATTAATATATGAATTACATAGGGTCGTGGTATTCTAAGCCACATTTTATGAGGGTCGTGGCCCTCTAAGACATGTTTTATAAGGTTCGTGGCATTCTAAGAAATGTTTAACCGGGACACGAAGATCCTAGGTCCCCAACTAACACTAGGTGCTTAGGGACTTCCCTTGATTCTTGTGATACGATTTTCAATTCAATTGTTTCGTACTTGTCCCCACTTTTGTGAAAACCATATTTTAATCTAAATTAGTCTCCTTAAATTTTGAAATGTTAATGCATGCTCAAAAGTGATTTTGAAAAGGGAAGAGAAATGTTTTTTCATGGAAATGATATCTTGTTATTTGAATTTGAAAAGAGCTAAAAACATTATTTTTTATGGCTTATTTTCAATCTAGCATGATTTGGATTTCTTATAAAAGGAAGCGGCATAGGGAATTGTTGTATTTTTTCTTTCTTACTGAGCATATCAGTGCTCATTCCTACTTTATCTTTTTAGTTTCAGGTTCTAGTTTTGGATCTCTATTGCTGTAAGCTTGTTTCTGTGTTTGGTGGTGACCCATGAGGTCACTTGGAGATATGTTTAACTGTCTATCATTGTTCTATTTCCAATTGCATGTATTTAACTACCTTCCTTAGTTTATGTTGTTTCTTTATATGTCTTCTCTCGGCTAAATCATTCCCAACAGCCTCATTGTGGTTCCCGACACTAGTTTCTAGCCCATGGGGATCGGGAATGCCCTTCGGGCCATGTCGCGGACCGGGTCGGATGACAAACCGGCCTGGTTCGTGACATCTAGGTTAGACCATTATTCAATCAATGGATCAAACAATGTAATTGGATCATGATAACTTGGTCATTTTATTTTTTTCATGGATTTTTATTATCTGTATGCGTAGTGATAATGTGATCAATCCAATAAAAAAACAATCTTACATGATAAAATGACCATGTGACATGATAAATATTTTCAATTTTGCATGGATAGTTGTGAGTGGGATCATATAGTACATGATTATAAAATATAATTTTTTTTATTTCATAACTTAAAAAATAATAAAATCCAGAGATAAATATTAATTCAAAACCACCATCCACCATTCAAATTTGGACAAAATCAGATGTTCGGGGTGCTCATCATGCTATAACTAATGGTTCCTCTTACTACGAGGGAGTTATTATGATAGTGGTGGGTTGAATTAACTAAAATGGTTGTAAGGATTTTCCAAATAAAACGTTCTATCTATTTATGGGAAACCCTTGAGTAAATTAATTTATTATTTTTTGAAGATGAGCCATTACACAAAAGATCAAGGAGTCATAAGTTAATGCGGTTGGCTAGTCAAACAAAAACCCTGAACCGACCAAGTAGTGTAATATCCAAATATTATATACTATGAGAGGGGGATGAATGATCCTTTCCAATATAATAATAAAGGGATAGATTATTTCAATTCTATCACAAGGGGTTCCTAGAATTTGATAATATAGTTGGATACATTTAATGATTTAATTGTTTAATAAATATTTATAAATCAGTAATAAAGATTAAAGTAATAATATGATAGGTTTTTTGAGAAAGTGGAACGTTATAACATAATAAACACAGTGATAAATAAGGGAAAAATTAAATGACTACACTATAAATACATTCCATGTGCAGTACAGACACTTCTTCACAATACTATAGTATGAGAAATTCATGGTGCAAGAATCCACAATACCTATTAAACTACCTTAAGAGGTGAGGGATTAACAATTCTTTTAGGAAAAAAATATATGATGAAAATTGTGATTATTTAATAATTTTATCTCAAATTTATGATTATGGAATAATGATATAACTTTTATCCTCTTCTCTCAGAATTTTATGATGATAAAGCGAAACATGATATTAAAGGGTGAAAAATTACATTGGATTATGTGTAAATATAATAGATGGACCATGATAATTCATTCCATCCTATTATAATATCATTTTCACTAATTTAATGTAGTTTTTTATGGTTATAAAATGAAATAATGTATTAAACCCTTCATCACGTTTTGGGAAATGTTTACCAATTAAATAAGAATATAAAAAAATCATATTTAATTCATATACGGAAATAAACTGAAATACATAAGGAAATGGTCAATAAAAATACTAAATCTCATGGAAAATTTACAACATCCTTCAAATATAATGGTTTTCTATTAATGAAGAGGTTACTTGAATCAAATAAATTGAAATAAAATATATAAGGATTTTAGAATAAATGAACAGAAATGAAGAAGAAAGTACTCACTTCTTCTTCAAGTATATACATCAAGATAATTCTTATGACTTTCTTATTGGGTGTTTCATATAATATTCCATTCACATATTTCTATTAAAATACAATAATAAATAAATAGACACATTTTAAGAAGTCGCATTAATTCTCCAAGAAACTGAGAAAGGTGATTCCAAAGTTAGTACTGAGAAACACAAAACATCTAATTTCCATGTGGATGATTATAGTTGAAAAAGATATTCAGTATAACCAAAAAAAGTTATCTCATGTTTACATTGGACATAAATATAAAATATTATAATTTCATGAATGAATGTTGTATGTGGTGTATCATACTCAACAAACTGGTCAGTGGTACATGAATTATATGAAATATGTGATGAATATAAAATGTAAGTCTTATATTGTAGCGAGATAAATATTTTTCAATTAAAACTAAAAATATATGTCTAATATATACCAAGTTTGGTATTTAGTGTTGATAAAGAAAAAAAATTTGGTATTATAGAAATATTTAATTTGGACAACGAATCCATTAAAAATGACGTTATTCTACAATGATTTCAGAATTAGTTCAGCTATACTATGTGAACTATTCCAAAGGTAATCTAGATGTATATATACTTCATAAGATTCCAATATGTAATTGAGGAATGTATATGTGATGTTTGATATATATATATATATTCATATGTTATGAGTTTCTTTGGGATGGCATGATGAAGAATATCTTGAACCAACATTCATTGATCAATATAATGTAGTGTAGATAAATTCTTAAATGCACGTTACTTTATCTACAGCACAACATTGATGTTAATGATGAGGAAAGATCATGTAGTCATAAATGCCAAAATATATCCACAAAAATTAACGAGGATTAATTCATAAAAATATATTTTAAAAATCAGAGTTATGATGTTATTAGTTTCCATGTTGCAGCTTGTGGAAACATCCATTATATTATAGGACATGTTTCGCAAATAACGGTGATATCCCATAAACTTATGCCAACTAAAATGAAAAAAGGATATCATAATTCTTTTATTATGACAAAAATCCATTATTTCATAGAGACATGTGTTTTTATGAAAAGAGATTTTTACGATAAAAACAAACTAGAATCAAGTACAAACACATTGAGAATCTAATGTAATCATCATAAAAGTTTGTTACAATATTATAAAAATTCATATGATAGAAAGATTGTAATCAAGTGATAGAAAAGATCTATATAAGAGGGTTTATATCTCTATTTTAAATAGTGTGAGATGTATTGAAATATATTTAGTCAATTCTAAAGATGAACATCTAGTTTTCATATGAATTGGATCCACAATTGAATGTGGAACAAGAATGTTTGAGAGGTACATACTGTGTATGAAGGTTAAAACCATAGTGATGGTTTTTATTTTACCTTGGTTAGTGATAAATTATTCAGTAAGGAAAATTTCTTCTACACGTAAGTAGTATATGTAAATTATCTATGATTAAAATGACTAATTAAAATTCAATAATGAATTCCATGTATCAATGTTCAAAGGGAAATATTATTTGAATACTATGGTGGGTATTCATGTAAGATGATGCTTGGAAGGTACATGCATGGTACAAACAAAGCTCTATTGGTTATACCAAGTAAATTATCTTAATTCCATTATAATTTAATTATCATAGATATTTTTTGTGACAATTATATTAAGAATTCGATGTCATTACCACTATTCATTGATAGTGTATATACGACACAACTGGAAAGTGATGGTCACATCACATAATGATAATATAGGATGAATGTTACTGAAATATAGTTTAGTATTGAAGTAAGAAATGGTATCATAGAGTATTCATTTGGAATGAATGTTTACCATGTGTCTTTTAGAGGATAGTGTCAGCACCATTGTTTTCATAGAAAAATATGTTGAACAACATATAGAAAACTAATGAGTATTATAATTACTTAAGACTAGGATGAATGAATATATTCTCCATTGATAGATATAAAGTAGAAACATGTGTTATAGGGTAAAGGATCTACTATGGTAGATATAAATGTTGCATGGACTTATTTAATCATACATATAGTAACATAGTATTCAAAAATACATGTTGGGAAAATTAAAGATATAATTGTTTCTAATGTCATGTGGAAAATATCTCTCTAGGTAGGCATGTATAGGAGATAGAAGGAGATTAATGTGGTGATTTTAAATCCATACGATTAAGTGATGGATCAATCATGTATTCTATGATATGTAAAAAAATTGATATATCTTGGATATACATTATAGTAGGTAGATATCAATTATATCCATGAGAAATGTGTAATGACCCACCAATTCTCATTGTATTGAGAGCTCAATGAGTCATTACTAGGCCTTAAGTGACATACCAAGGCGCCAAGGGTTGGCAATAAATGCTGAAGGGTTTCAAAATACATGTGGGATGATTTAACCTTTAACTGAAAACAACCATAAAATAGATAAAACTAGATAAACATCTCCAGCCAACCACTATATGATGAATTATTTAAAACCAAAACAACTCAACAATTATTTTTATCAAAAACCAACAAAAAGTACAACAGTAAAAACCAATGCTAATCATTAGAGTAAACAGCAGAAATACAACTCAAAGACTATAAGACAACAACCCAAATCCTTGCTCCATAGGTTCCATGCTCCAACATCACGAACCAACCCATGTATCACAAAGCAGTGCTCTAAACATATGACACATTACCTTTGACAAGGTCCCAGTATATGACATCTGCAAAAGCACCAACGTGCCAAAGCCGGGGGTGACTAATGAAACTCAGTAGGATTTCCCTAATTACATCCCAACCCATGCCTCTAGGATAAAACATGTTAGCACATTTATATAACACAATTTATATAAAACAATTCTAAACAATGTTCACAATATAGAAAATTCTATGTCAAATCCATTTTTCCAATAAAAACCATTTTCTAGAAAATCAACCAAGGAATGTTTCCCAATAAAATTCACATTTTCATTTTGGAACTTTCATCCCATTTCACAAATCCACACAACCAACCATGCATGCAACCTGGAACTCCCTATACTAGTGAGTTGTGAGTTATCCTTCCACTTAGTCGTCACTTAGTGAACTACCTTGACGGGGGTACTTCACGACCATATCTTCCCCAACCTATTAATGGGGATAATTCTCACCCTTATCCATCCCAGACTTTTGATGGGGGTACTTATCGCCCTTATCCATACCAATGCATATGAACACACACCACTACCCATGAAATCGATGCCTAGAACCCAGTGTGTTCAAAACCTTTCAATAAACCATCACCATTTTATTGAAAACCCCATTTTCCCTTAAACCATTTTCCAAATCCAGTAAATCCATATTTTAAAATCAACATTTTAAAATCAAGAAAACAAAACACTTTTCACAACCATTCTTTCAATTCCCAAAATTTCATCAAAACCAATAAATCATCATTAAGAAGATTTATAACATGTTTTCCACCACAATTTCACAATAAAAACCAAGAAAATAAATCAATTTGAACTAAGCCTTCAAGAACTAAGAAAGTGGAATCGAGAGTGAAGCCACCTACCTTAACAAATTCGGCGAAACCAAGCCACGGACGAAGAACGTTCAAGAACACCGGGTCAAAACTCCAAAAACCCTCCATAGATCTCTTCTCCTAACACAACCAAGACCAAATATTTTCATATTTGGCATCCAAACCTTTATATCTACACATAATGGGTGTATATATAATAAAACAAGAGATGAGGAGAAGTAGATCTAAGTAGATCTAAGAAAACAATCAAGAATGATCACATACCTTAAGAATATGACTTCGATTCGCCAAGAGAATCCTTCGGATTTCCTCCAGAACTCTTGGGAGAAGTCTTCAAACCTCTAAGGGAGAGTAATCCAGAGTTAGGGACACTTTGGAGGTTTAAAAAAGGCAATCAGAGGATAATGAGTTTGATCCACAATTTTAGGATCTAACTTTAAGTGACCGCATAGTTTGAAAAACTGTGCGCTAACTGTGTGTTAGCTTCTGCCTTAGCCATCCTTCACGCACGACCTCATAGCACAGTTTCCCTTAACCATCTGTCAACCATGTTGAAGCCACTGCCTCCTCAGTTAGACACGCATGGTTTGGCCGCACGGTTTCACAAATCTTGCACCGCCCGTGTGCCTTCCCCATTGCTTCTAACTTCACTCCAGGATCTCCCGATTATCCCATACGTCACCCGTAAATTTTAAAACCAAGAAAAGTATTAGGTAAGGGTTACAAACCAGAAAATTGGGGTACTACATTCTCCCCACCATTTTCCTTTCCATCCCCTAAAATTAGAAAACCATTGCTTGACTGAAAGAGTTCTGGCCACTGCTCTTTCATTTCATTCTCGTGTTCCCAAGTCCCTTCCTGAATCTGACCATGCTGCCACAAAACCCGCACTAGGTCGATGCATTTTCCACACAAGACTTTATCCTTCCTATCCAAAATCCACACCAGGATATGTATCAATGAAGCATCCAACACTAGGTCAATGTGATCCCATCTTATCATATGGTAAGGATTGGGCTGATACTTCTTCAATTGAGATACATGGAACACATTATGCACTACATTGAACTGTGGTTGTAATGTCAACCAATATACCACCTCACCAACCCGTTCCAGTATCTCAAAAGTGAATATATATTGAGGAGATAACTTTTCATGCTTCCCAAAACTACATTTTCTGATCCTTGGAGAGATTCTCAAAAAGATGTGATCACTCACTACAAATGATAACAGTCTTCAGCAATGATCCGAATAAGATTTCTGAGGACTCTGAGCCATCTCCATCCTCTTTCTTATCAATTGCATCTTTTTATTTGTTTCTTGGAAAAGTATATGCCTGATTAGTGATGTTTCACCAGCTTCCACCCATCATAGTGGAGAACGACAGGGACGCCCATACAATCATTCAAAAGGAGCCATGCGTATCAAGGCTTGAGAGCTGTTATTGTACGAGAACTCCACTAAGGGTATATTATCCTCCCTTGAGCCACAAAAATCCATTACACAATCCTAAAACATGTCTTCCAACATCTGTATGGTCCTCTTGGATTTCCCATCCGTCTGAGGATGATACGCCGTGCTCATAGTCAAATGAGTCCCAAGGTCTTGTTGTAAGGATTTCCAGAAACGAGAGTTGAAACTCAGATCTGTATCTGAGATGATAGACACTGGTACACCATGTCTCTTTACCACTTACCATATATATATTTTTGAATGATATTCCACCATATGGGTTTCACGAATTGGGATGAAATGGGCCGACTTGGTTAGATGATCCACTATCACCCAAATGGCAACGTGTTTCCAGACCATTCTTGGATGACCTATAACAAAATCCATTGCCATCTAAACCCATTTCCACACTGTGATAGGTGAAGAATATAACATACCATCTGGTCTATGATGCTCTGCTTTAACCTGCTGACAAGTTAAGCATCACGAGACGAATTCGTCCACCTTCCTTTTCATGTCGCTCCACCAAAACTGCACCTTTAGAGCCTTATACATCTTCTATGTACCTGGATGTACAACCCATCTTGAATAGTGTTAAGCATTAAGGATTTTTTCCTAAAAAAATATAGGTACAACCATACGATCGTTGAAACACAAAACTAAACCCGCTTCCAGTTACTAGCCATCAATGGTCTCCCCACCATTGAGTTTTGAACTCATTATCAGACATTCCACATTAAATGTGTGTGCCTCTTTGACCACTTTTACCAGTTCAGGAACAAGCGTAGATGAAAAAAAAACCACAAACATCAACATGGTTTTCACATTCCACATGCATGTCGGCTAAGACCGACATCAACTGCCATTCATCTGAAACTTCTTTTTCCAACTGAGCATATGACTTTCTGCATAATGCATCGGCCACCTAATTTCCCTTACCCGGTGTATACATCAAGTCAAAGTCGAACATTTGAAGGTACTCCATCCATCTCTTCTACCTCATATTCAAATCTCATTGTGCGAAAATGTGTTTCAGGATTTTTTGATCTGTAAACACAATGAACTTATCACCCAAGAGATAATGACACCAAGTCTTCAAGCCATGGACAACTGTAGCTAAGTCCAAATCGTGTGTTGTGTAATTCTTCTCATGCACCCTTAGCCGCCTTGAACCATAACCAACAACATGGTCTCCTTGCATGAGAACACAACGCAACCCTATTCCCAAGGTGTCACAAAACACCACATACCACTGCCCTGATTCCGGCAAAATCAAGATGGGTGCTGATGTAAGGAGAACATTCAACCCTTGAAAAGATCTCACACATTCCTCAGTCCATTGAAATGCACTGTTTTTCTTTTTCAATGCTGTCATAGGAGAATCTAGTAATGGTAAGTCACACACAAAGAATCGGTAATAACCATCTAGACCAAGAAAAATTTGTATATCAAAGACATTATTCAGAGGTTTCTGTGAAAGAACATCTTCTATCTTTTCTGGATCCACTAAAACACCTTTCTTAGAAAACACATGGCCTAGAAAACGTACTTCTTGTATCTAGAAATCGCACTTTGAAAATTTGGCATACAACTGATGGTCCCTCGTGATTTCCGAAAGTATCACCAAGTGTTTCTCATGCTCAGCCCTTGTTCTATAATACACCAATATTTCATCCACAAACACCACAAGAAAAGATTACAGATATTACTGAAATAGCAGATTTATCAAAGCCATGAATATCGCTCATTCATTCGTAAGACCAAAAGGCATGACTACATATTCATAGTGGACATAACCGCTTCTAAAGGCTGTCTTCAGAATATCCCCTTTATGAACTCACAACTGGTGATATCCTGACCGTAAGTCAATTTTGGAGAACCACCGAGCTCCCCACTATTGATCAAACATGTCATCAATTCATGGAAGTGTATACCTATTCTTTATCGTAACTTGGTTAAGTTTACGATAATCCACACATAGCCTCAAAGTTCCATCTGCTTTCTTCACAAACAAAACTGGTGTTTCCCACAGAGACAAGCTTTGCCGAATAAAACATTTTCTTTCTAGCTCCTCTAAATGCACAGTCAATTACTTTATCTACATTGGTTCCATCCAATATGATGGAAGTGAGATAGGACTGGTCCCCGGAAGGAGATCAATTGTAAACTCCACTTCTCTTACAGGTGGTAACCTTGAGATGTTTTTAGGAAAAATATCAGGAAATTGATCCACCACAGCTAGAAAAATATTTTCTGCGATGTCTTCCAATGATTCCAAAGTCAAAGCTTCCAATTGGTAAGAGATCGTTCCCACCATTTATGCCAAAAATCTCTTTGCACCTTTATTTACCATCTTCTCTCATCAGAAGAGATGGTCGATTCCACCCTCTGTCGTGAAACTAACTGTTCTTTAATAATAGTATATGAGAGCCTTAAACATTGCCAACAAATCCATACCCAGGATTATATCATAGACATCCATCTCTAACATAGAGAAGTCCCATTTCAGCTCATCTCCATCAACCATTATAGTACGTGATCTACACAAAAAGTCTATACATTCTGTTTCACCAAGAGGAGTTTGCAATTTTAATACAGAAGGAATCATTTCAAGTTTTACGTTTAGCAAATCAGCAATCCGAGAAACAAGAAAAGAATGGTATGCTCCGGTATTTAACAACACTTGAATTATGGTAGAATTCAAAATAATCGTAACTCTCACCGTAGACGGTCCAGACTGGTCATCTACAATTACCTGTTCTGCTCCATACAGTTGCTTTGTTGCTACACTTTTCTCCTTATGGCCTTGTTGAGATTTCCCTAGTTGAGGTGTCATGGTATTCCTAAAATCACCACAACTGGATATGTTCTGCAGGAGAGGATGATTTTGTTTTCCTCGCCCTATCGAAGCATAAGATGCTTACGATGCTTGGGAGGTGTCACGCGCACCCATCCTCAGAGCACTGCGACAATATCTCTAAAGATGCCCCATCTGCTTGCAATTGTGGCATGCTCTCGGTGGTGCTGTACATTCTCATTTCATTTGATCAGTCGAACCACATTGAAAGAAACCTACTTTACTCTAGGGTCATGGAGGAAGGTTGACTGACCTCACATTCTATTTCGGATTCGCACTCCCACCTTGGAATTAGGGGTCCCTCTTCCTCTTGTTCCCAGCATTGGAGTGCCCACCTTTTCCCGTGGGTATCATCATGCCTCCTCCTATCGATCCCGTGAAATCACAATTAGAACCTGTTGCTCTGTTCACCATCTCTGTATAATCCGTAATACAGATCATGAATATCTTTGAATGAATCTCCTCTTGCAACCCTGATTCAAAGATGTGTGCATTTAGTGATGCACTTGCAGCAACTTCTGGTGAAATGCTCACTAAATTCATGAATTTAGCCGCATATTCTGTGATAGAGAGATTCTCTTGCTTCATGCTGAAAAAGTCTGTCATACTCAGGATATTGAACGTGTGATGATAGAATTTTTTATTAAACAATTCATAAAATTTCTCCCACCCCAAGCCTTGATCCACCTTAGCCTGCACCACTAGCTCCCACCACTGTCATGGAAGAACCTCTAGTATATACATCGCCACCTTTACTTTCAGTTCTGCTAGTGTGCCGATGAAATTAAAGATATGATTCATCCTACTCAGCCACGCCTCTGCTCCTTCTGGTTCAAAATCACCCCGAAATATGGGTGGATTCTACTTCTGGAACTGGATGGAATGGTCTACATGCCTTGACTCATCCCTCTGATTCCCTGTGTCCACAGCCTGTGTATGTAACACCCCAGGTAAATAAATAATATGACATTTTCATATTTATCCATATTTGTGAATAAAGTATTAATATGACTTTAAAGGGGACTCTATGCTTGATGGCGTACCCAACACGCAACAACGAGTTTCTTGGGAATCTTACGTTTCACTCTAATAATAAAATAATATTATTTTAAATGGTAGTTAACATGTAGCCGTTATAATGGCGAGAATGGATAGAAATAACTAAAATATGATTATATATGTTTTTAAATGTTTTTACATTTATACAATAAAAGATAAAGGCTTAAAATACGGAAATAATTCAATTTTAGGCGTATATGCCCAAGTTTTCACTAAAGGTTCACTTGTCGCCTTTTGATGGCGAACCGTCATTAAATATAGTTTTGATCACTCTTATACATTCTTTTAGACCAAATAAAACTCTTATTAAGAATCGGGACATCAAATTTTACTTTGTGTAATTTTTTGGTATCTTTCCAATAAAGTTCATTTTTTTAATGAATAGTGTAAAATGTTGTGTTTTAATTCAAAACCTCTTCTTAATCTAATTTATTTATATGATTAGATAATATTTTGAATTGGTTTTAAAGTGAAATTAGAAAATATTTTTACCATTAAATCCAATAGTGGTCATTGGAATTAATTTCACTTTGAAATCGGACTTAAACTAGTGTCAATCTTTTGATACTTATTGTTTCATAAAAACACTCTATTTGTCATGACAGCGGGAATTAATTATTAAATTAATTAATGTGACTTATATGTTTTGAATTTTGTAAAAGGGACTTCATTTTTGAATTCAGAATATCAAATATATCTTAGGGTGATTTTTTGGGATTTTTCTAAAAAACATCAATTTTTGATGAATAGTGAAACCACTAAGTGGTACTTATAAAAACTGATTTTTCCGTTTAAATGGAATTTTGCCATCTTTGTGTTTTTAATTTCAAAAATCCGACATACATGGTTGTAATTAACAAGTAAAATGTGGTTCAATGGGATAAAAATAATTTTTTCGTGAATAGTAACTTATTATGTTTTTAATCGCGATTAGTGGTAATTAGTGTAGTTTAAGGTAAAAATGTTATTATAAGAATGTGAAAACACCATGACACTTGTCCTACACCTATTGGGTGATTCATGGCCGACCAAGACAATCCATGTGCCAACTTGGGGACCCCATGGAGCCAATTATTTGGAAAATGACAATAATATATTTTTATTTATTGTTAAAATTAAAAATGACACAAACATGATATGTTTTACTAAAACAATTTTTAAGTGGGGTTATACAAGTCATCTTTTTTATTATAAATAGTAATTGGAAAGATAAAAATATTTCCTACATCATAGTAATTTTTTTATAATTTTTAGACATTAAATAAATTAAATTATTTATGACATCATAATGATGCAGTGATGACATCATTATTTAACGATTAAAATAAAATAGAAAGATAATGTAAAATTTATGAACTACACATGTCCAAAACTTATTGGATGGGTGGATTTAGAACCTTTATAACCTTATCCACGAATTATATCAATGTGGGACCTTTTAAAACCGAAACACATTTTCAAATAAAGTAATATTTCCTTACTTTCCAAAAGTGCCCCTCCTCTCCTCTTATAAAAGGCCCCCACCTCTACCTCTTTTCACACACTCCTCAAGCCTTTCGCTCGGCCAACCCCTGCCCATTTACTCTCTCCACATCCCTCTACTCATCCTAGAGGATTCCCTTTTCTCAGAATCCTTTCAAATGATGCCTTTAGGCTCAAATCAAAAGGAGTTACACTTTTAAAGGTAATTCATTATCTCATGTTCATTTGTTTTATTTTGATTCTCCAACCCCCTAAACTCTTTTAATTTACCTCTTTTGTAACAAAACCAGTAACTTAAATATAATAGGATGTTGTTATAAGATTTATTCGACCTAAACTCTCACACAACTACATCAAATGGTTAAAGAACATACGGTTTCCGTGGATGGCGAAATTCTGCCTCCCGAAACGATGATTGTTCAATACTCATTTAACACCTTCAAAGGTGGCCATTATGATGTCACTGTTTTTATATATTATATAAAATATGTTTATGTTTTACTTTTGCTTCTGTATTTTTCATTTTTGTCTTACCTTTATGGCTTCCATTATTGGTGTACGCGATATCTTCATTTTAGGAAGTGCGGACTACCGCCCCCTCAAAGTGATGTGATTCGTTAATGCCATACATGGGACGTATAAAGGATGGATTTAATGTTATTATATATGATGTTACACTGGAATTATTATATACCTCTATATCATTATTATTTCTTTCCATTAAAGTATGATATAGAAATGAAAGTAGCGTTCATGCGTACGTACGGCTTACCGTCTCCATGAACGGTGCATTTCATTTCTTATCCCCAAATGTAATGTACTATTATAAGTACATGTATATAATGGATATATATGATGAATGATATATCTAAATGATGAATATAATTCTGTAATTAAAATATTCATACCTCTCATTTAGTTTTAATTCCATTAATATGACAAAGAAATGAAAGTAGCGTTCAAGCGTACGTACGGCTTACCGTCTCCATGAACGGTGCATTTCATTTCTTACCTCGAAATGATTATGTAATGTTATAAATGCATGCATTTACTGGATACATATGACATATATTATATCTAAATCATGAATACCATACTGGATATAATAAACATTTGTCCACACGAACAACATGTAATTGTAAGAAGTCCACTTTCGACTTAAGAACCAAATATCGACAAAACAATCACTATTAACTTAATGATTACATATTGTTTATAACATGGTAATAAGTGATATAAAAAGAATAATGAACTTTAAAAATGTTCTTAAGGAAGTAGAAATTAACTCAAGTTTATTATTCAGGAGATTAAAGAACGATCGAGTCAAGTCGGACCCGAGGTAAGGGATCCTACACCTCTCTTTCTTTTTAAGTACACTCTTTTATGTCATTCCTTTTAAGCTCATATTTATTATGATTGGGATGTTCTTTTATATTACTCCTACTTTAATTTTTATATTCATGTGATTAGAGACCCTATTCTCTCTCATCAATCCATTTTGGATGTTTTGAGTGGCGTCGTTAGGCTGCCGAACTTTCGTAAGAGATCTAACCTCTCTCTTTCTTTTTAAGTACTCTCCTTTATGTCACTTCTTTTAAAATAAACTTTGTAATGTTAGGGGGATGTTATTTTATTTTACTCTTGCTGTAAATTTTATTTTAATGTGATTAGATACCCTATTTGATCTCATCAATCCAAATTCGGAAGTTTTATGTGGCATCGTTAGGCTGCCGAGTTTTCGTAATGGATTTTTAATCTCACTTTTATTCCGATGAGATTTATGCTACATTTGCCACAAATTCCATTGAGTGGTGTATGTACTACCCATTATTCTACTCTTTGTGTAATATACTTTCGTTTATGAGTATTTACATCAATGATCTATTGTCCTTCTTTCATGGGGTGTATGTTTTGAAAGATACCCAAGTCGGTAAGGGAACCTTTTACGCTCCTCTTTTTTAAAAGACTCCTTTTGTTGGGTCTTTTAATTTACATATTTTTATGTTGGGATATGTTCTCATATATCCTTATTGATGTAAATTTTATGTCCAAGTGATGAGATAAACTTTTTATCTCTCATCAACTCATTTTAATGTGACGCTGTTAGGCTGTCAAGGGAACTTCTTAACCCAATTTCGATTTCTTTGGGTTCAACATGTAGTTATTGAATATGTCATCCTTTGAATATGTGTGAATGACCTTTTATTGTTTTACACTTAATATACACTTATATTGGGTGTATTTATATTTGTAACACATATTTTTGAGATTGATTTGTCCTTAATTTAAAGATACCTTCTTTATAAGGGATTTCATCACATTTGACATTTCTATTGAGGGTTCATTGTTGTTATGCACCAATTCACTATTATATGGTGTATATATTGTACTTTGGAGTATTATATCATGAATTCATTTATTCTCATGATATTATAAAGTTCTGACTAAATGTTACTCCTCAATTATTGTATTCAAGTGTCTCTAATTTTGGTAAAACTCCTTTAACAAAAATATCATTTTAAATGTTTTAATTATTTGTTCTTATTAATATCCATGTTTTAAAAATGGTTTTATGGATTTACTTATATGGATATTAATGGTTTAAAATTTTTAGCTTCAAGGTGGTATGGGACACTTTGATTCAAAAATCTTTTTATTAAATGTTTTAAATGGTTTTGGAAATGGTTTCTTTTTGTATGGATTCATTATTTCAAAATACTAAAATGTTATGTTGTGATTGAAATGTGGAAATGTTTTGTTTCCTTTATGAATATTTTATGTGATACATGTATGTTATGGTTCTTGGGCATTGTTATGAAAACGGGTGGTTCCGTGATAAACTAAGGGCGGGTGAGCCCGATATAGCTCTCCAATGCATTGGGTAACGCGAAGGAGTGACACATTAATGTTTCTCCGAAGAGATTTTGGGAATATACTGTGATGGGTATTCCAAACGTAACCAAGAGGGTTACTCCCTATGTAAGAATGTTATGAATGCCTCAAGTTACCTTTATGTCTTATGTTTTCTATGATTTATTCATGATTTGATATGCCTATGTTTTATGGGTAAGTTATGATTTCATTATTATGTATATATGAACTCATGTTTCCTTTCCATATTTTTATAACCCTTACTGAGCTTTTTATGCTCATCCCAAGTTTTTGAAATGTTTTTCACAGGTCAAGGGAAAGGTACATGATGTGATGATAGTGTCAAGGATGTGTCAAGAAAGAATCCGTGTTATATTTTAAATATGTTTCCGTTGATGGGAAGAATTAATACTGTCTTTTATGTAGCCACTTTGTTTAAATGTGGAATGTAATGCAAGTTTCATGATCTAATTCTCTAAAACTCTAAACCTGAAAAGATTTTCAATGTGAATTACTCATTTAATTCAATATTAAGTAAGGTTTAAGGCTGGGGCCTTATAGTTGGTATCAAAGGTCGGTTTAGATAACTTTAGAGGTTAGGGTATTCTCTAAGCACAAGTTACATTACCATAATGGTTAGGATTTCAGAAAGAGTCCTAGTTTTAGATAAAGAGAATGAGTAAGAATATCATAGTGTTTATCTTCCTCATTAGTACATAATGGTTATGTTGATATACTCACACTGACCTTTTTGGTTTTTGTTAATGGCTGGATCTAGCAGGCACTAAAGTGAAAATGGGCTTGAAGGAAACTGTGGTGGTTCTATGATTAAGATACTAGATAAAATGGGGGATTCAATGAGGAAACTCGTGGTTGTTCTAAACCAACTATCATGGAGTCATGATCAACCACTTAAACCTTGTTGAGTTCTCTAATGAATCTTATACGAGATGTCCAACTCAATGTGGAAATTCAGGTAATAATTATTAAGGTAACCATTATGGTTTATATGATACTTAATTTTTAGGTAATTATGGGTTACTCTATGATATGATGGAAAATGAAAGGAATGAGATAAACTTGAGGTTAAAATATGTTATGATTATTCTTGAAGATTTTATCTCATTTTGGGGAATGTTTTAAGAATAATATAGTTTTGGAAAAAGGACAACACGCAGACCGTGTGACATCTCGTCGCGTCGGACAAAGCTGCGGGAATCGAACCCACAACCAAAGTGCGACTGGTATTTATCACCTACCACTGGACTACGTGATGTCCCTAGTTAGTTTGACTGATTCTTTTTGGTTATATGATTTTATGAATTAAGAGTAAGTTTATTTTGGGTTATTTATGAAAATGATTAACCTATCATGGAGGAAATGTGATTAGGTTAATTACTTTTCAAAACTAGACTTTAGGAGCAACTGATGTTGTTTGGAGACAAATGTTACGATTTAACTTGGAAGACTATGTGACTAAATCCTTCAAATATTTGGGTTTCAATCTTATATTGGTTTACTTTGAAGAATTTTATGGACAAATTGTTTATCGGATGATCCTCGTTGAACTTTGGGTTTTGTTTGACAAATTTTGGAGATTAAGAATAGATTTTCTTTTTATAAAGGGTTATCCTTTTCTCGATTATCTGATCTTGTACTAGCCTGTTTGGTTTTGGTTAAAGTATAAAGACATGGGAAGTATATAGTTCTCTTTTGTGGATTAGGTGATTCTCTAGAAGTTTATTATAGTACTCTTAATGCAAACAAGTCTCCCTAAATACTTGTCTTTTGGAAAAAATATGAGTTTGATTAAGGAATCTAGTAAAAGTTTAAAGTCAACATGATAAGTGATTATGTTTCCTTATGAATAAAATTCCTCAATAAAAGTAACTTAAAACAAAAATGTTGTCTATTAACTTTTCCTACTGGGGAACCCAACACCGTTTAACCCATCACAAGATTGTGATTTTCTTTATTGTTGACTTTCTCCTAAACATGTTTTCTATCACTCTCCATCAGAACATGACCCTATGTTTTCTCCTCCATGTCCATGTTTTCTTACATGGAGTCCTCGTATGGGTTAACTCGGGTGACCTCTGTACTTATCTTTCTTTATTTTAAAGTGATTGTTTTACCAACTCTTGTTCCGATGTGGGACTTTCAAGGATGTTTCCAAGCTCAATTTTTTAAAATTGCGAGGATGCAATTCCCAAAAGGGGGAAGGATGTAACACCCCAGGTAAATAAAGAATATGAAATTTTCATATTTATCCATATTTGTGAATAAAGTAATAATATGACTTTAAAGGGGACTCTATGCTCGATGGCGTACCCAACACGCAACAACGAGTTTCTTGGGAATCTTACGTTGCACTCTAATAATAAAATAATATTATTTTAAATGGTAGTTAACATGTAGTCGTTGTAATGGCGTGAATGGATAGAAATAACTAAAATATGATTATATATGTTTTTAAAAGTTTTTACATTTATACAATAATTGATAAAGGCTTAAAATACGGAAAGAATTCAATTTTAGGCGTATATGCCCTAGTTTTCACTAAAGGTTCACTTGTCGCCTTTTGATGGAGAACCGTCATTAAATATAGTTTTGATCACTCTTATACATTATTTTGGACCAAATAAAACTCTTATTAAGAATCGGGACATCAAATTTTACTTTGTGTAGTTTTTTGGTATCTTTCCAATAAAGTTCATTTTTTTAATGAATAGTGTAAAAAGTTGTGTTTTAATTCAAAACCTCTTTTTAATCTAATTTATTTATATGATTAGATAATATTTTGAATTTGTTTTAAAGTGAAATTAGAAAATATTTTTACCATTAAATCCAATAGTGGTCGTTGGAATTAATTTCACTTTGAAATCGGACTTAAACTAGTGTCAATCTTTTGATACTTATTGTTTCATAAAAACACGCTATTTGTCATGACAGCGGGAATTAATTATTAAATTAATGAATGTGACTTATATGTTTTGAATTTTGTAAAACGGACTTTATTTTTGAATTCAGAATATCAAATATAGATTAGGGTGAATTTTTGGGATTTTTCTAAAAAACATCAATTTTTTATGAATAGTGAAACCACTAAGTGGTACTTATAAAAACTGATTTTTCCGTTTAAATGGAATTTTTCCATCTTTGTGTTTTGAATTTAAAAAATCCGACATACATGGTTGTCATTATGAATTAAAATGTGGTTCAATGGGATAAAAATAATTTTTTGGTGAATAGTAACTTATTAAGTTTTTAATCGCGATTAGTGGTAATTAGTGTAGTTTAAGGTAAAAATGATATTATAAGAATGTGAAAACACCATGAAACTTGTCCTACACCTATTGGTTGAGTCATGGCCGACCAAGACAAGCCATGGGCCAACTTGGGGACCCCATGGAGACACTTTAGTTGGAAAATGACAATAATATATTTTTATTTAATGTTAAAATTAAAAATGACACAAACATGATATGTTTTAGTAAAACAATTTTTAAGTGGGGTTATACAAGTCATATTTTTTATTATAAATAGTCATTGGAAATCTAAGAATATTTCCTACATCATAGTAATTTTTTTATAATTTTTAGACATTATATAAATTAAATTATTTATGACATCATAATGATGCAGTGATGACATCATTATTTAATGATTAAAATAAAATAGAAAGATAATGTAAAATCTATGAACTACACATGTCCAAAACTTATTGGATGGGTGTATTTCGAACCGTTATAACCTTAGCCACGAATTATATCAATGTGGGACCTTTTAAAACCGAAACACATTTTCAAATAAAGTAATATTTCCTTACTTTCCAAAAGTGCCCCTCCTCTCCTCTTATAAAAGGCCCCCACCTCTACCTCTTTTCACACACTCCTCAAGCCTTTGGATCGGCCAAACCATGCCCATTTACTCTCTCCACATCCCTATCCTCATCCTAGAGGATTCCCTTTGGGAAGAATACTTTCAAAGGAAGCCTTTAGGCTCAAATCAAAAGGAGTTACACTTTTAAAGGTAATTCATTCTCTCATGTTCATTTGTTTTATTTAGATTCTCCAACCCCATAAACTATTTTTATTTACTTATTTTGTAACAACACCAGTAACTCAAATATACTATGATGTTGTTATAAGATTTATTCGACCTAAACACTCACACAACTACATCAAATGGTTAAAGAACATACAGTTTCCGTGGATGGCGAAATTCTGCCTCCCGGAACGATGATTGTTCAATACTCATTTAACACCTTCAAAGGTGGCCATTATGATGTCACTATTTTTATATATTATATATTATATGTTTATGTTTTACTTTTGCTTCTGTATTTTTCATTTTTGTCTTACCTTTATGGCTTCCATTATGGGTGTACGCGATATCTTCATTTTAGGAAGTGCGGACTACCGCCCCCTCAAAGTGATGTGATTCGTTAATGACATACATGGGACGTATAAAGGATGGATTTAATGTTATTATATATGATGTTATAATGGAATTATTATATAACTCTATATCATTATTATTTCTTTCCATTAATGTATGAGATAGAAATGAAAGTAGCGTTCATGCGTACGTACGGCTTACCGTCTCCATGAACGGTGTATTTCATTTCTTATCCCCAAATGTAATGTACTATTATAAGTACATGTATATAATGGATATATATGATGAATGATATATCTAAATGATGAATATAATTCTGTAATTAAAATATACATACCTCTCATTTAGTTTTAATTCCATTAATATGACAAAGAAATGAAAGTAGTGTTCATGCGTACGTACGGCTTACCGTCTCCATGAACGGTGCATTTCATTTCTTACCTCTAAATGATTATGTAATGTTATAAATTCATTCTTGTACTGGATATATATGACATATATTATATCTAAATCATTAATACAATACTGGATATAATAAACATTTGGCCACACGAACAACATGTAATTGTAAGAAGTCCACTTTCGACTTAAGAACCAAATATCGACAAAACAATCATTATTAACTTAATGATTACATATTGTTTATAACATGGTAATAAGTGATATAAAAGGAATAATGAACTTGAAAAAGGTTCTTAAGGAAGTAGAAATTAACTCAAGTTTATTATTCAGGAGATTAAAGAACGATCGAGTCAAGTCGGACCCGAGGTAAGGGATCCTACACCTCTCTTTCTTTTTAAGTACACTCTTTTATGTCATTCCTTTTAAGATCATATTTCTTATGATTGGGATGTTCTTTTATATTACTCCTACTGTAATTTTTATGTTCATGTGATGAGAGACCCTATTCTCTCTCATCAATCCATTTTGGAAGTATTGAGTGGCGCTGTTAGGCTGCCGAACTTTCGTAAGAGATCTAACCTCTCTCTTTCTTTTTAAGTACTCTCCTTTATGTCACTTCTTTTAAACTCATCTTTTTAATGTTGGGGGATGTTCTTTTATTTTACTCTTGCTGTAAATTTTATTTTAATTTGATGAGATACCCTATTTGATCTCATTAATCCAAATTCGGAAGTTTTATGTGGCGTCATTAGGCTGCCGAGTTTTCGTAAGGGATTTTTAATCTCACTTTTATTCCCGTGAGATTTATGCTACATTTTCCACAAATTACATTTAGTGGTGTATGTACTTCCCATTATTCTACTCTTTGTGTAATATACTTTAGTTTATGAGTATTTACATCAATGATCTATTGTCCTTCTTTCATGGGGTGTATGTTTTGAAAGATACCCAAGTCGGTAAGGGAACCTTTCACGCTCCTCTTTTTTAAAAGACTTCTTTTGTTGGGTCTTTTAATTTACATATTTTTATGTTGGGATATGTTCTCATATATCCTTATTGATGTAAATTTTATGTCCAAGTGATGAGATACACTTTTTATCTCTCATCAACTCATTTTGATGTGACGCCGTTAGGCTGTCAAGGGATCTTCTTAACCCAATTTCGATTTCTTTGGGTTCAACATGTAGGTATTGAATATGTCATCCTTTGAATATGTGTGAATGACCTTTTATTGTTTTACACTTAATATACACTTATATTGGGTGTATTTATATTTGTCACACATATTTTTGAGATTGATTTGTCCTTAATTTAAAGATACCTTCTTTATAAGGGATTTCATCACATTTGACATTTCTATTGAGGGTTCATTGTTGTTATGCACCAATTCACTCTTATATGGTGTATATACTGTCCTTTGGAGTATTATATCATGAATTCATTTATTCTCATGATATTATAATGTTCTGAATAAATGTTATTCCTCAATTATTGTATTCAAGTGTCTCTAATTTTGGTAAAACCCCTTTAACCAAAATATCATTTTAAATGTTTTAATTATTTGTTCTTATTAATATCCATGTTTTAAAAATGGTTTTAAGGATTTACTTATAAGGATATTAATGGTTTAAAATTTTTAGCTTCAAGGTGGTATGGGACACTTTGATTCAAAAATCTTTTTATTAAATGTTTTAAATGGTTTTGGAAATGGTTTCTTTTTGTATGGATTCATTATTTCAAAATACTAAAATGTTATGTTCTGATTGAAATGTGGAAATTTTTTGTTTCCTTTATGAATATTTTATGTGATACGTGTATGTTATGGTTCTTGGGCATTTTTATGAAAACGGGTGGTTCCGTGATAAACTAAGGGCGGGTGAGCCCGATATAGCTCTCCAATGCATTGGGTAACGCGAAGGAGTGAAACGTTAAGGTTTCTCCAAAGAGATTTTGGGAATATACTGTGATGGGTATTCCAAACGTAACCAAGTGGGTTACTCCCTATGTAAGAATGTTATGAATGCCTCAAATTACCTTTATGTCTTATGTTTTCTATGATTTATTCATGATTTTATATGCCTATGTTTTATGGGTAAAGTATGATTTCATTCTTATGTATATATGAACTCATGTTTCCTTTCCATATTTTTATAACCCTTACTGAGATTTTTATACTCATCCCAAGTTTTTGAAATGTTTTTCACAGGTCAAGGGAAAGGTACATGATGTGATGATAGTGTCAAGGATGTGTCAAGAAAGAATCCGTGTTATATTTTAAATATGTTTCTGTTGATGGGAATAATGAATACTGTCTTTATGTAACCACTTTGTTTAAATGTGGAATGTAATGCATGTTTCATGATCTAATTATCTAAAACGCTAAACCTGAAAATATCCTCAATGTGAATTACTCATTTAATTCAATATTAAGTAAGGTTTAAGGCTGGGGCCTTATAGTGTAACACCCCGAGATTTTATGAAAAATATTCGTTTTAATTTTATTGATGTCTTGTGTTTTACGCTACACCAAAAGGAGATTTCACTACATGAAACCTTAACTTGGCTTTCATTACACACAATTGCGACCTTCCACGATAGCGTGTGTTGTACGTAATATCGAGTTTCACTAAACAATGATATGTTATATAAACTAACAGTTATGAATTGTAATACCCACTTTTTAAAATTTTATAAATTTTATCTTTTGAAATGGACTTCATTTTTGGATTCAGAATTTCGAAATTATCCTACAGTGAATTTTTTGTATTTTTCTTTAAACCATCAATTTTTTATGAATAGTGAAAACACTGGGTTACTATTTAAAAACAGAATTTTTATTTAAATACTTATTTATTTTATTTAAATTTATTTTAGGTCCAAATTGATACATAATACCTATATAAGTTCAATGTAATTCATTGGAGTCATTTTATAATAATTTTAGATATATAAAAATTTTATTGAACTTTTCACCGCCTTTTACCCACCTCCTAGGAGAATTTGGAAATTTACATAAAACATAATTTTACAGTTTCTGTGAGTGGAATTTCGATAATCTGAGTGTCACGGTTAATATCAAGGACTAAAATTTGGTTCAATGAGATGAAAATATTTTTTGGTGATTAGTAACTTTTTACTTTTATTTACCACAGTTAAAAGTGAATAGGGTAATTAAGGGTAAAAATTATATTATTATTACCCAAAAACTATTCCTAATTCTATTGGATAAGTGTAATTCGACCAAAAACAACCTTAGGAATAAAATATGACCATTTAGGTCCACTTGGATTAGATTAGGACATTTAGTATTAATTTAGTTAAAGAAGGGTTAAAATAGTTAAAATCAAAGTTTAATAACTAATTCATTTTTACTATTGGGTTATACATAAGATAAATTCGACTATAAATATTCACTAGAAATATACAAATCTTTCTTAACTAATGGTAGTTTACTTATAATTTTTAGACCTTAACTAATTTAAGTTATTTATGACACAATGGTGATGTAGTAATTGCCTAAATAATGAAATATTAAAATATTTAATATTATAAATACCCAAATAAATGTAATTTGAGACTATTTTTGAATTACAATAATTTTATAGGTTAATATGACATGTTATTGTTGATTTAATTAACATTTTTCGAACTAATAATTTTGTTATGATTTTCACAAAAATAAATTACCAACTAGTGTCAAAATTGACATAAAATAGTTTTTAAAACAAATATTATATTATAAATTGTTATATTATTTCTAAAAATATAAGTATCTTCTAAATGACTTATATAAAAATAAATATATTAATACTGAACAACTTGGGGTTTGTTTGTAATTTTATAGTAAGTTTATTAACAATATTGTTTATGAAAACAAGAAGACACGGTAAACGATAAATTATTTAACATAGAGTTAAATCTAAAAGATAAGGTCAAAATAGTAACCTAAACTTGTCTAAAACCTATTGGTTGAGTGTATTTAGACCCATACCCACATTATATTCGAAATAAATCAATTTGGAGCTATTATAAACCGAATATGACTTTATTATAAAATGATATTTTAAGTTTTTCCAAAGGTGGCCCTCTCCTCCCTTATTAAAAGGGAACCCCTTCCCTCTTCTCTTCACACCCTTTTGAGCCTTGAATCTCGAAAAAACCCTGCCAATTTATCTTCTAAACATCCCTAGAAACATTATGGAGGTTCTGGTCTTCTCAAAATACCAACTATACTACCATAAGAGAAGGCTTAAAGGAGGTGTCTCGAAGAAGAGGTAATCTCTTCTTCTGATTATTTAAAGTTTCTTTCTTCTTATACTTCTTCTTATTTATTTTATCATTATAAAGTAATAACATAAGTATTACTTATATACAGATATGTTATTATAAATACGAAAAAAAATTATTTCACCTTCTATCCATCCTACGGAAAATGAAATCACCGCGTGTGTGTACGTACGGAATATCGTCTCCAGGCTGTGGTGTAATCTTTTTCTGACCACCACCTTACTTGGATGGGTATAATGGTGTAAATAAAAAACTATATATGATTATTGTAAAGTGATATTGATTCTGAAATATTATACATACACATCAATACAATTCCACGATCATGGGAATGATATCATCGCTCGTTCGTACGTACAGACTACAGTCTCCACGACGCGATGAGATTCATTCTCCATGTTAACCATTCCTGAATGATTATAAAGAATATATAATGAATAATAATTAAATATATGACATAAAAATGATACTGTATTTATGTTTATATATATGTATTTCATCTACTTAATTCCATTCAATTCAATAAGGAAACGAAAATAGCGTTCATGCGTACGTACGGCCTACCGACTCCATGAACGGTGTATTTCATTCCATTTATCGATCTATCATATATATATATATTATGGATATATATTATATATAAATCATGTTTTAAATTCTTGAATTAATTATATCAGGATATAAGTAATAATATCAAGAACAACAAGTCGAAACACGTACAATAAATGAAATTATTTTACCCAAATCGCTGCTTTTACATCAAATTTACAAAAGAACGGGTGATATAAAGTCATAAGTAAACCATATATGATATCATAACAATGAATATTATTCTGTAATATGTAAATGATATTATTTAAATCATTATACAGGAGGTTCAGATACATACTAATCATATCAAACATATGGTAGGGGATAATTATTCCAATCTCATTCTTATCCGAGATTGTTTATTCGTAAGTATTTACTGGGGTTATGTTTATCATCCATGTCCATGTTTTCTAAAAATGTTTTCATAAAATTTTTCGTATTCTTACATGTATTTTTAAAGTCATTTTTACCCTTTTATGACTTTTACCACAAGGATTGAAAGGAATCTTTTGTTTGTTTACCATACGAGGTACTTTTTGACTTTTCTGACAAAAGTACGAGGAGAATGTATTTTTAACTTATATGGAGTGAATGGATTTTTATGTTTTTATAACTCATTATTTTCATAATGCTTACTCTACAAGATTGAATTATTATTTTCAGAAAAACGCTTTTCGTTCAAAATTTTATGGTATTGTGTGAAAAGAAAATGATTTTGAAGAAGAAAGGATATTTTTTTCAAGAATTCATTTCAAGTGTTTTATCAAAATGATATTTCCATATAAGATGTCATTATTTTAATATGTGTATGTTTCAAGAATAATGTTTCTATGGTTTACATGGTTTCACTTTTATTATGATGAAATGATATCCATTTGTTTTATATGGATTATGTTATGATGGGATGATGTTTATGAAACCCATTTTATTCTTTGGGTTATGTTGAATGATTTATGTTTATTTTGTGCCACAAGTAAAAATGATTTCATTATGAGATGGGTGGAACCTATATCTCCCTCAAATGAATTGGGTAAATATTTATATCTCATGAGATAGACATGGCCGGAATAGTAAGTTAATCTGGTTCAGTATTACAGGACTAGAACGAAGAGTGAACTCGATTCAGAATGGGACTTTGTCCACTAAGATGGTCTTGGAAGCAATGCCTTTGATACTATGGAAATAATAACATGTGCTTAATGGATGACACAATTACATGTTTTATTACCATGATATTTTATCATGATTAATGTTCTATCATGATCTATTCCTTCTGTCTTTTCATGATTTATGTCATTGTTCATGATTTTGATGTTTAGATTTTATGTTCATGTTTTTGCATTAAAATGTTTATGGATTGTTTTATGTTCTCTATGCATACCCTTACCGAGTATTTGATCTCACCCTTTATATTTTTTCTTTTCCCCAGGATTTAAAGAATGGGTTTTGGTAAGAAAACAAATGTGGGAGATCTTTATGGGAGATATTGAAGATCTTTCACCATGATTAGAAGATTATTTTCCGAGTTTCCAAAGACACTAAACTATTATGGTACTTGTGTGTCTGTTTTCATTATGTATTAATTATTCCACAAAATTAATGTAATGTCCATGTACATCAAGATTTGGGTCTCTACATTAGGTATCAAAGGAAAGGTTTAGTTAACCTTTGGAAACTAGTATGCGAAAACTTTAGTGAGATCCCTAGAGATATTTCTATGGTATGTCTAGGGATGTCCCTAAGGTTAAGTATAGGTATAGGTTATGGTCCTATAATTATGGTAACGATATTAGAATTAAACCTAAGATGATAGATATTTAAGGTACTCCCTCTTTATTATGTTGTTTTCATAGCATGATTTTTTCCTCTCACACTATCCTTTTTGGGTTTTAGACGATGGATGGAACCCGAAGGAACCATGTTGATCAATGTAATGGAAAATCCAATGATTGTCCTCCTGAGGAACCAAATGTGATGGGAGATGGAGTGAAAAATCTTATTTCTATACTTACACAATCTATGAATCATTCTAGATTTCCAAATGATCATAGAAGGGTAAAATATTCTATTGAGTCCTTCATGAGGCAACATCCATCGTCTTTCAATGGGTCTTCTGATCCACTTGTTTCTGAACAATGTATCAGTACCATTAAAAAGATATTTTCAATACTTCACTGTTCAGAACTTAAAAAAGTTATTTTAGTTGTTTACTGTTTAGAAGGTGAAGCAGAACAGTGGTGGACTCTAATTAAGAATACAAGGCCCCAAGATGAAATTGAATCCATAGAATGGGATGAGTTCAAGAACTTGTTTTCAGTATTTTCTTCCCTCGTATTCTTCGAAAAAAGATGGAGAAAGAGTTTCATGAGCTTAAGAAGAAGGATGATGAATCTGTTGGTATATACGACGAGAATTTTACAAGACTGGAAAGGTATGAATTTGGCTTTATCATCCAACATGAAAGTAAAGATGATCGATTTTTCAGTGGCTTAAAACCAAGTCTTCGAAGGGAAATATCTATAAGAGACTTCAGTAGCTATGAAGAAATTGTGCATTGTGCTATCAAGGTAGAACTACAAGTTGGTG
Organism: Viscum album; assembly: GCA_963277665.1. NCBI lineage: Eukaryota > Viridiplantae > Streptophyta > Magnoliopsida > Santalales > Viscaceae > Viscum > Viscum album. The sequence continues at coordinate 153,594,658 of OY728166.1, read as the reverse complement.
CAACATATCTATCTCATGGTTTTGACAAGAAACGAAAGATTGAGTTCAAGGAGAAATCTCATAATAATGGTGAAAAGAAGATGAATGTTTCTTTATTCACATAGTGTGGAATGAAGATTGGTGGAGATTGTCTTAAAGGAACTAGAAAATGTTTTAAGTGTGGAAAAGATGGTCATCGAGCTGATGAGTGTCGAAGTAATGGAAAAAGGGTTTCTAATGATGGGAATAAAGAAAAGACTACAGAGAATGAACCCCCAACAATTCAATGCTTCATGTGCAAGGAAATGGGTCATTATGATAATCAATGCCCTAATCCAAGGGTTAATGATGATCAATGTGAGTAACCTCTTAAGGAAAAGGATAAAGGGAAGTCACATGCGATCACTATTTGTTATGTTGAGTATGACAATGATGTTGTGTATTGATTAAGTGTTTATGTAATGGGATTTCAAAATAGTATCATGGAATCTCATTTATAGTATCGTTGAATTTTGAAATATCTGTGTATTGGTCCATTGTGGTTTTCTATAAGAATATGGTACCGGTAACCAAGAAAAGTGATTCAAATATTTTGGAAAGCAGATAATATGCGCATAATGAAGGGATAAGAAGAAAATAAATTCATTGATAGTATTCATGAGATCATGATTGATATAAGGACTATGTGATATCATGGTTTGAGTATATAGAATTTTTCGGAATTTGGTATGTGGAAAGAGTTAACTTTTGAAAACATTTATGTTTTCACTACGGTTCAATGGGTATTCATTTTCCAAGAGAATACATGATTAAGGTATTCACATGTTTGGAATGTGACCAACACGATATATCTTATGATATATGGGGGATAAATGATGGTATTCACATGCTTGTTATGTGACCTCTCAAGTAATCATTTTCTTTACACTATGAGATTGGACAGAAATATATTCGATAAGCATAAAGGTTGGAATGGATTAATTTGGACATCAGATAAAATTTTTTAAGACAAGATTTTTTTCGATATTATTTATATAATGTTATAATAATGAAGTTTTAGAAAAAAGGACAACCTGCAGGACGGGCGAAAACCCGTCGCGTCGGACAAGGCTATGGAAATCGAACCCACAACTGAAGTGCGACAGGCCTTTATTTCCTACCACTGGCCTACAGGAAGTCCATATTTAGTAGAAACCAGTTTTATTATATTAAGAAGTATGATATATGAAGTATAAGTCCATTTTTGGAACCATATATGATTAATCTCACTATAGATGGACTTATGTATTTTTGATAACATTTTCTAACCTTTTGTTTGAGACAGATGGAATGACCCATAATTCTATCACATGGTCTGGTAACACATCATGAATGACAAATTAAACTTCATTTCATTAAGAGATGGAGTGGAAATTTTCCAAGGAACGACCAACGGTATGACTGTACCAAAATCAAGAAATTATTTCTTCTAATTCCAATTTCTTCAACTTTAGGGAAATGATCTTGAAAACCAAAAATGTTGTCCTAGTGCCCTTATATCTGTTGAATTAGATGGTACATTAGATCATCACAAATCTATGGCTTTGTGATTATTGGATTTTTCAAAGCCATGTTCTCTACCACTCTCTATCAGAACATGATGGTTAGATTTCTCTTCCATATCCATATTTTCACCTATGTTCTCCTATGTGGAAACCCAATGATTAATTAATTTGGGTAACCATTATGTTTCATAAATTAGTTTTTAAAGATTGGTTTTAGTATTCCATTTTACTATGTGGTTTTCTATTAAAGAAACTTTCGAGTATAAACCATTTATAACCCCGAAGAATTTAGATGGCGAAATTCATTTTAAGGGGGGTAGAATGTAACACCTCGATATCTTATGAAAAATATTCCTTTTAATTTTATTGATGTCTTGTGTTGTACGCTACACCAAAATGAGCTTGCACTCCATGCACCCCAAACTTGTCTTGCATTACACACAATCGTAACCTTCCACGATAGCGTGTGTTGTTCGTAATATTGAGTTTCACTAAACAAGGATATGTTATATAAACTAGCCGTTATGAATAGTAATACCCACTTTTTAAAATTATATAAATTTTATCTTTCGAAATGGAATTCGTTTTTGGATTCGGAATATCGAAATTAGCCTAGGGTGAATTTTTGGTATTTTTAAAAAACTTTCAATTTTTGATGAATAGTGAAAGCACTGGGTTACTACTTAAAAACCGAATTTTTATTTAAATTTATTTTAGGTCAAAATTGTTACATAATACCTACATATGTTCAATGTAATTCATTGGAGTCATTTTATAAAAATTTTAGATATATAAAAATTTTATTGAACTTTTCACAGTCTTTGACCCACCTCCTAGGAGATTTTGGAAATTTACATGAAACTTAATTTTACCGCATCTGTGAGTGAAATTTTGAAAATCCAAGAGACATAGATAATATGAAGGACTGAAATGTGGATCAATGAGATGAAAATAATTTTTGGTGAATAGTAACTTTTTACTTTTATTTACCACGGTTAAAAGTAAATAGGGTAATTAAGGGTAAAAATGATATTATTATTACCATTACACTGGTCCTAATTCTATTAGATAAGTGTAATTCGACCAAAAACAACCTTAGGAATAAAATATGCCCATCTAGATCCACTTGGATTAGATTAGGACATTTATTATTAATTTCTTTAAAGAAGTGTTAAAATAGATAAAATCAATGTTTAATAACTAATTCATTTTTAATTCAGGGTTATACATAAGATAAATTCAACTTTAAGTATTCATTAGAAATATAAAAAGATTTATTACCTAATGGTAGTTTATTTATAATTTTTATACATTAAATAATTTAAGTTATTTACAACACAATGGTGATGCAGTAATTACCTAAATAATGAAATATTAAAATAATTGATATTATAAATACCCAAATAAATGTAATTTGAGACTTTTTATGAATTACACTAATTTTATAGGTTAATATGAAATGTTAGTATTTATATAAATTACTTCTTTCTAACTAATAATTCTGTTATGAGTTTTACAACAAATCAATTACCAAAGAGTGTCAAAATTGACATAAAATAGTTTTTAAAAAAAATATTATATTATTAGTTGGTATATTATTCCTATAAAACTAAGGTTCAGCAAAATGACTTAGATGAGGATAAATATATTAATAATGAACCACTTGAGGTTTGTTTGTCTTTTTATAGTATTTTTATTAACCATATAGTGTAAGAAAACAAGAAGATACGGTAAAAGTTAAATTATTTAACTTAGAGTTAAATCTAAAAGATAAGGTTAAAATAGTAGCCTAAACTTGTATAAAACATATTTTTTGAGAGGATTTAGACCCATACCCACATTATCTTTTAAATAAATCAATTTGGAGCTATTATAAACTTAATATGACATTATTATAAAATAATATTTTATGTTTTTTCAAAGGTTCCCCTCTCCTCCCTTATAAAAAGGGAACCCCTTCCCTCTTCTCTTCAAACCCTTTTGAGCCTTGAAGCTCGGAAAACCCCTTAACATTTCTCTTTACACTTCCCTAGAAACATTATGGAGGTTCAGGTCTTCTCAAAAGTCCAACTCTACTATCTTAATATAAGGCTTAGAGGACGTGCGTCGAAGAAGAGGTAATCTCTTCTTCGGATTCTCTCAAGTTTCTTTATTCTTATACTTCTTCTTATTTAGTTGTCTCATTACAAAGTAATAACATCAGTATTACTTATATACTGATATGTTGTTATAAATATGAATCAAAATTATTTCACCTTCTATCTATCTAATGGAAAACGAAATCACCGCGCTTGCGTACGTACGGAATACCATCTCCATGCCGTGGTGTAATCTGTTTTCGACCACCACGTTACACATATGGGTATAATGGTATAAATAAATAACTATATATGATTATTTTAAAGTAATATTGATTCTGAAATATTATACATACACTTCAATAGAATTCCACGATCATGGGAATGATATCATCGATCGTGCGTATGTACGGACTACCGTCTCCACGATGCAATGAGATTCATTCTCCATGTTAACCATTCATGAATGATTATAAAGTATAAATAATGAATAATAATGAAATATATGACATAATTATGATACTGGATTTATGTGTGTATATATATATATATATGTATTTAATATACTTAATTCCATTCAATTCAATAAGGAAATGAAAACAGCGTTCATGCGTACGTACGACCTACTGTCTCCATGAACGGTGTATTTCATTACATTTATTGATCTATCATATATATATGTATATGTTGAATATATATTATATATAAATAATGTTTTACATTCTGGAATTAAGTAAATATAGATATAAGTAATAATATCATGAACAACAAGTCGAAACACGTACAATAAATCAAATGATTTTACCCAAATCGCTACTTTTACATCGAATTTACAAAATAACGGGTAATATAAAGTCATAAGTAAACCATATATGATTTAATAAGAATGAATATGATTCTTTAATAAGTCAATGACATTATTTAAATCATTATACAATAGTTTCATATATATACGAAGCATATCGTACATTTGATAAGGGATAATTATTCCAATCTCATTCTTATCCGAGATTGTTTATTCGTAAGTATTTACTAGGGTTATGTTTATCATCCATGTCCATGTTTTCTAAAATTGTTTTCATAAAATGTTTAGTATTCTTACATGTATTTTTAATGTCATTTTTACCCTTTTATGACATTTACCACAATGTTTGAAAGGAATCTTTCGTTTGTTTACCATACGAGGTACTTTTTGACTTTTCCAACAAAAGTACGAGGAGAAAGTTTTTTTAACTTATACGGCATGAACGGATTTTTATGGTTTTATAACTCTTTATTTTCATAAATCTTACTCTACAAGATTGCATGATTATTTTCAAAAAACCATTTTCTTTCAAAATTGCATGGAATTTTGAGAAAAGAAAATGATTTTGAAGAAGAAAGGATATTTTCCACAAGAATTCATTTCAAGTGTTTTATCAAAACCATTTTTCCATCTAAGATGACATTATTTTCATATGTGAATGTTTCAAGTATAATTTATCTATGTTTTATATGCTTTCACTTTTATTATGATGAAATGATATCCATTTTTTATATATGGATTATGTTATGATGGGATGATGTTTATGAAACCAATTTTATTTCTTGGGTTATGATGAATGCTTTATGTTTATGTTGTTTCACAAGTAAGAATGATTTCATTACGAGATGGGTGGGACCTATATATCCCTCCAATGCATTGTGTAAAGATTTATATCTCATGAGATAGACATGGATGGAATGGTAAGTTAATCCGGTTCAGTATTACAGGACTGGAACGAGGAGTGAACTCGATTCAGAATGGGACTTTCTCCACAAAGATGGTCTTGGTAGCAATGCATTGCCTACTATGGAAATCATAACATGTGCTTAATGGATTCCACAATTACATGTTTTATTACCATGATAGTTTATCATTATTAATGTTCCTTTATGATCTATTCCTTGTGTACTTCCATGATTTATGTCGTTGATCATGATTTTGATGTTTAGATTTTATGTTCAAGTTTTTTCATTCAAATGTTTTTGGATTGTTTTATGTTCTCTAATCTTACCCTTAGTGAGCATTTGAGCTCACCCTTTATATGTTTTCATTTCCCCAGGATTTAAAGAAAGGTTTTAGGTAAGAAATCAAAAGGGGAAGATCATTATGGGAGATATTGAAGAACTTTCACCACGATTAGAAGATTATTTTCTGAGTTTCCAAGGACACTAAACTATTACGGTCCTTGTCTGTCTGTTTTATTTATGTATTATGTATTCCGAAAAAGTAATGTAATGTCCTTATACGTCAATCTTTGGGTCTCTACATCCTGAAACACTTGAATGATACTCGGAACCATCTCTTGGTTCACACATGGTTCAGGTGCAACCACATTCTCCGCGGCTTCTTCAGGTTGTTTTCTACGATGCCTACCGGGTTCCATTTTTTATACAAACAACTCACACCGTTAGTCTCGCTTCCTAGAAACTGAAGTAATAGCATTTCAATCTCTATTACACCATTATCACATCATCGATTTCCAATAATTTATAATACAAATCTTTTCTTTCTTTTGAAAATCAATCTATTTTAAAAATACATCAACCATTGTCTTTTCAAAATCATTCATTCAAAAACGTGATTAAAATTCTCAGAAATCACAATTTGGAATCAAACAATAATCCATTTCTCAAAATGATTTATGCAATCCTAGTGGGAATTCATTCCTCTATAATGCATGCCATACTCATCTCATTGGCTAAACCCATGACAATGAGATTTCAAAAATTCTAGAAGTGTATCCAAAACACTTATGTACTCAACTCCCTAGTAACATGATGTTCATCATGAATGGGTAAGCTACGTCCTTTTAGGCTATACATTTCAAGTTCCGACAATCCTACTCCTGTCTAAGATTACAACCTAAAGAATATATAAGAATTAATTTCAACTCCAAGACCATGAACATTGTTTACTACTTGTTAGGAAAGGACCAAACAAGATGATACCATTTGTAATGACCCGCCAATTCTCATTGGATTGAGAGCTCAAAGAGTCATTATAAGGCTTTTTGCAACATCCCCAAGGCGCCAAAGGGTGGCAATAAATGCCAAAGGGTTTCAAATTACATGGGGGACGATTTACCCTTTAACTGAAAACTACCAAAAAATATAGAAAAATAGATAAACATCTCCAAGAAACCACTATATGATGTATGACTTAAAACCAAAACCTACCAACCATTAATTTTATCAAAAACCAACCAAAATTACCACAGAAAAACCCAATTCAAAACATCAGAGTAATCACCAGATAGAAAACTCAATGACTATAAGACAACAACACAACTCCATGATCCATAAGCTTCAAGATCCAACATCACGAACCATCTCAATTATCATGATGTAGTGCTCCAAACATGTGACACTTTACCTTTTCCAACGTCCCGGTATATGACATCTGGAAAAGCACCAACATGCCAGAGTAGGGGGTGAGTAATGAAACTCAGTAGGTTTTCCCCAATGACTTCCCAACCCATGCCTCTAGGATAAAACATGTAAGCACATTTATATAAATCATTTTATATAAAACAATTCCAAACACATTTCACAATATATCAAATTCCATGTCAAAGCCATTTTTCCACCAAAAACCATTTTCCAACAAAGCAACCAAGAAAATTTTCCCAGTCAAATTCACATTTCCATTTTGGCACTTTCATACCATTTCACAAATCCACACAACCAACCAAGCATGAAACCTAGACCTCCCTATACTCATGAGTGGTGAGTTATCCTTCCACTAAGTCGTCACTTAGTGAACTACATTGATTGGGGTACTTCACATCCTTATCCATCCCAACCAATTGATGGGGGAATTTTCTCCCTTATCCATCCCATCCTTTTGATGGGGGTACTTCTCACCCTTATCTATCCTAATGAATATGAACACACACCACAACCCATCCAATCCATGCCCAGAACCAAGTGTGTTCAAAACCATTCAATAAAGCATCACCCGTTTATTCAAAACCCCTTTTCCCGCAAATCATTTTCCAAATCCAGAAAATACATATTTTAAAATCACTATTTTAAAATCAGTAAAACAATACAATTTGCACAACCATTCTTTAAATTTCCACAATTTTACCATAACCCATAAACCATCACTAAAAAATATTTATAACATGTTTTGCACCACAATTTCACAATCAGAACCATGAAAATAAATCAATTTTACCTAAGCCTTCAAGTTCTAAGAAAGTGGAATCGAGAGTGAGGCCACATACCTTAACAAATTGGGCGAAACCAAGCCACGGAAAAAGAACAGTCAAGAACATTCGGTCAAAACTCCAAAAACCCTCCTTAGATCTCTTCTCCTAACACAACCAAGAACAAATATTGTTATATTTGGCATCCACACCCTTATATCTACCCATAACGGATGTAGATCTAAGAAAATGAGATAAAAGGAGAAGTAGATATTAGTAGATCTAAGAAAACGATCATGAACCATCACATACGTTAAGAATCCAGCTTCGATTCGCCATGAGAAGCCTTCAGATCACCTCTGGAATGCTTGGGAGAACTATTCCAACCATCAAGGGAGAGTAATCCCGAGTTAGGGCCACTTAGGAGGTTTAAAAAAGTCAATTAGAGGCAAAACGAGTAAGAAACACAATTTTAGGATATAACTTTAAGTGACCACACGGTTAGTCTACACGGTTTGTGAAACTGTGCTCTAATCGTGCGTTAGCTTCTGCCTCGTCCATCCTTCATGCATGGCCTTATTGCACACTTTCCCTTAACTTTGCGCTAACCATTTGAAACTCACTGCCTCCTCAGTCAGACATGCACGGTTTGGCCACATAGTTTTACAAACTGTGTGCCTTCCCCTTTGATTCAAACATCACTCCAGGATCTCCCGATTCTCCCATATGTCACCCATAACTTTTAAAACCAAGAAAAGTATCAGGTAAGGGTTATGTACCAGAAACCAGTGGTACAACAAAATGAATGTAAACTATTGATAACTATTTGATTGTTCATTATAAATACAAAAGATATTTATATGGTAATTGGAGAATAAAGGATACTAATTTTGAAGTGATAGAAATCGGTCTTCCATAGATCCATGTGATCTGGTATTGTAATAAAACTAAGGTAATGAGGGAGTCAAACTCCTAAAATCTAGTGCTAGACATACCTACAAATACTGATGATGTTGCAACTTCTAAGACAACTAAAAAGCAGTTAATCACAATGATTTTTTCAAATTATAGGAATTTCATCTAGAATGTAAAGCTTTATAATAATGTAAAATATGATATTATTACTATCCAAGAGTTCAAGTTATGACAGTTTAAAAAAGGGTTATACTTGTGGATACCATCTCATTAGATATTTTACTCAAGGAGATGATGTATCATATAGTAGAAATGGCTCCTGGAAAATTGATGGTGAAACTAGCTACAAAATCTAGGACTCAACAAAAACATGATTTTGATCATGTGAGATATAAAAACTTTGGCTAGAAAGATGTCTCTAGGACAAGTGATAGTGTTGTAATAGTGTTTTCCCAAGACCCAACTATTTAGTACATCTGATTGCCACATCATGTTTACATTTAGATATTCATGACGTTCTCATACCATTATAGTGTAGAATTTTTTGCATCCACTAAAGAATTTTTTATCTTCATAGATTAATTTTTGTATCAAAAGTTTATACCAGATCCCAAACTATAATGATAACCTCAAGATACTATGAAATTAATCTTAATCAAATGTCTTATCATCTTGTTACATGATAATGTCTAGACATAGTTGTTGTTTTACTATCAAGTGTTGGGGGTTCATATGTACCGAGACATATTCTCATGAAGTCTGCATTTAGTGATCTAAAAAACTGATATCATAAGGACATACCTGCTGATTGGAACACCACATTTTTTTGGTGTCATCAAATGTTTCTATATATATATATGTATGTTGATATCTTGATTTGATATAATTAACAATGTGTGTCATCTGATCACATACATTGATGCAAGGAAAAAACCCTGATAATTAAAATATTGTGAGGAAGCTTTTTTTGGGTGTATCATTGGTGGTATGGAATTTGACGAATGGCCAAGAAATAATTTTCTCTTCCTGGTTAAGGAAGTAATATATCTTAGGTCATGCTGATCCTGATTGAAGTACCTTCATAATACTATGTCCATGGTAGTCAATGGTAAATCCATCAAGTTAGACTAACAAATAATAAGGAAAGAAAAGGATGATGACAAGGGTATGAATCCTACATTCTGAGATATTATATATAATGGGCTTATATTACACAGTTGGTGTTTGTAGGTTGGTTGTCGCTACTTTTAATCTCCTTATCTCTTTAGGGTACATTATGGGACGATATATTACTCTATTTTAATGTGAATTATATTCACTACTATCAATATAATTTCCTATAGGGTCACATACAATATAATATTCAAGAATATTCCATATATTTTTGAATGTGAATATTAAACATAGTGGGACCCAACAATGGTATTAAAGTTTATTCCATGGAGATATGATCAGAAAATTCATAATTAATATCATATTAACTAATTGAATAATAATTTTCATTGAATATATTTATTAAATGTATTTACTAATTTTAAAGTAAGTACATGGCAAATATTAATTGAAGGAATATTTGTTTAATTATTCAATTTTCATTTAATATTTTCAAGAACATAGAGTTGATTTAATGTATTGGGTATTCTCATATAATATATTTATTATATTAAAAGATGCAGATAATAATAATGAAAAATATTTATGACTCATTTTAATTGTCAAAATTTTATTTCAATAGTGTGTTAAATATTTGGGGACCGACATGAATTTCCAGGTAGTTTCCATCACACGCTGTATATATAGAAGAAGAGGGACTTATCAGTGACTATTCATAGATTTTATCTTCTTATCTCTCTCTTACTTTCATGAGAGGGAGAGGATTTGGATACCTGTGGTCATATCGATATCACTCCCATGCATTGTATGAAAACAGATGCAGCGATTGTCGAAGCATTGAAGGTTTCATCAGAACTTCATTTTAGCACCACCATATCAACGATCAATGATCCAATATATTTTTTTATGTGAATGTAGATGATCTAGAGTAATTATTCTTCATATTATTTGGGAAATGATCACCACTGATTATTAGATGTAGAGAGCGAATTCATATCAAAACAGGTGTTTATGGTATTAATTTATACGCTTAAAACACATCACTTGAGATCCTTGGATTAAATTGGGTAGTTATTTTCTGACATCGATGAGTTTATGTATATTTTCAGTGGAGAAATTTTAATATCCCATTTTGGGGCTTCTCTTTCATTTCATGTACCTTCAACGAAATCTTTCTAGAAACTACCTGTGGTGAATTGAGGATCATTATAGTGAGAGTTATCCAGACACTCAATCACAACTACCTCCAATATCATGAAAAGTATACACAACTGCATACAAAAATCAATAAAAGAATATAATATTAGATCTATAATACAACTTTTTCATGAACCATCCTAGGTACCTCGATAACCTGATAACTAACCATGTCCTAACATGGCCTAAAGGGTGTTCCCAATCCCCACTGGTTGGCGATTTTCACCTAGTTACATACAACATAAATATGGGTGTGAATTTTACACAAACATTGTTGAAGAAAGATAAAAAAGTTAGTATACATAAAAGTGTAACTCTATAGTGAGAAGTTTACAATAGTTCAAATAGTTATAAACAACCCAACTTACTATAGAAATGTTCTATGAAAAATTGATAATTTCTCTATCCCCCAAAGACACAACTCATGAAGTCCAAGGATGAATAGATAAAACCACCTCCAAGTGGAAGATTTCTCTTACTCGAACCTATAAAAATATAATCTACAAACACCCAAAGGCATAGGTAGGGTGTGATCTAAAATTCTAGTTGGGTCACACCAAGGATTTCATAATAAGATGAAACATTTAATTATCCATATAAGGATTTAAATTTTATTATACTAGTATGGAATATCAAATAATAATTTTAAAAAACCATTCTTTACACTACAAATGATGGAAATACTTTATTAAAATGTATTAATAAACAATATATATATAATGTGATTATTAATTTAGATGGAATTTGTAAAATAGTTTACAAAAAACAATGGAAAATATTTCAAATACAACAATGTCAATCATGTCCATCATCCAAAATTGTATGATAGTTCTAGGATACAGGATCCTTTCACACTCAAAGGTGATCATGATAATATGTGTATTCACATGTCTTTCTGGCATTGTCCAATGGTGGGTCATCACTTCCCCATCATAGATGTGATGTACTGCAATATGTTTTTTTCAGTTGTAAAGCGACAAAAATAGTGTTATCCCAATAACTCACTAACTACATAGTCTTGGATGTGCTATAATAACAACCAATTATGGGAAATTAATTTCAAAAATTGTTTAAAATAAAATTCATTCCATTCCACATTTCAAATATTCCAACTTCCATTTAAAAATAAACACAAGGGTTTTTATTCTAAACATGGATTTTTCTAAGATAAAACCACTGGGTTTCTATAAAAAACATTAATCCATTTTCCATTATATAAATTTGAAAATAATTTTAAAAAATAAATATCATAATTTAAATTTGATAATTTATATTCCTCATTTTTCCTTAAATTTTGTAATCACACCCCTAATCAGTGGAATTGGTGGTTTCCCCCAATTGTGTACCATATCAAATATAAATAATCCAATTCAATGGAATTCATTTTTTAATAAATCAATTGAAATTTGTTTCAATCTATTGAATTTAAATTAAAAAATTGAAATGAATTTAAGAAATTTAGGGTTATAAAAATCTTTCCCTCATAACAGAACCCCCGACCATTCTCACAGAAATAGAAGGCCCTCAAAGGAATATGCCAACAAGAGTGAAGGTGATGAAGATATAGGAACTCAACATAGAAACAATATTGAATAACACATGGTTTAGAGACATCGATCCCAATATGTTCTATAAATCTCTATGAAGGTTAAGAGAATGAGATTAATAGATTGGGAAAATGATTACCCATAAAGTCACAATGTAATCTGATCCACGTTAAATTGTTGAAAGAATGATCTGTAAGGGTTCGGAGAACCAAAATTTCTTGTGGATGGATCTGGGGTTGAGAGAAAGGATGTATATATAGAAGCATATATTTTCTATTATCCAAGATTCGTATTTATAAAACAACTAGGGTTTTACATGGTGCATAACACAATTACATGCTGTGTAATTTCCATATCTAAAAAACACCAAAACTCATTTAATTTTTTTAAAAAATAGTTTTTATATTATCCTATAATTTACATGTTGTGTAACCATATTAGATGACATGTAAATCACAAGCAGGATACAGAACAATTAGGTTTTATGGTGAAAATAAAATAAATATATGCCTTTACCCTTATACGTATCCTCATAATTATTCATCAAAACAACCCAGACATCGATAAAGGAAAACCACAAAAAAACATTTAAAAATTTCCTATCATAATGGAAATAAGAAGATACCGTATCAGATCGTACTCATTCCCCCTCTTTCCTCTTGATTCTGAGGACTAATTTTCATGGAAGGATGTGTACCATGTGACATTTTAACCAATATCATCTTGGATTGTTGCATACTGAACCTCTTTAGTTTCAGGTAAGTGTATGTACAATGACATACCATAAGGAGACTTTCGGATCTATCACATAGGATATTGATCTCTAGAATGTAGTATGCCTCCCCCACGAATATCATGAAGACATGTTCTCTCATCCATTAATAAACCACTTGTAAGTATGGTAACCCATTATCAATTAGTAATATTTCACAAAAATTTACTACTCTAAAAATGACTATACACCCACTAAACTTCTTGTAAACACATGGACCACATTTTTTCTTAATAAAACAAAATTATTTTGTTTCTTTGTCAAACCAAATTTTACCTAAAATAGATGATTTCTAAGATCCATTAATGGATCTCTATAACATTAACATGATTTTTGAATTTCCTGAGTCTTAAAAGCTTTTTTATGTCACGTAAACATCCACCTGATGGTTCCCATTAAGGGAAACAATTTTGATATCCATCACTCAAATATCATAGTCATGGAAATTTACTATTGTAAAAAAACATCTGGTTTATTTGTTCATGGGAACTAAATAAAAGGTTATATAATATTCAATTCCTTGAAATTTCATAAAATCTTTATCCACCTATAATGTTTTATAATTATTTACATTACCTTAAATATCCATTTTTCTCTTTAATACCCATTTACACTCAATGGTCTTGAAATAAATTGGTCAATCGGTTAGAACTTGAAATTGGTATTGATATATAGAATCTATCTGGGAAATCATTGATTATATCCATTTTGTATCTTATGGGATCTTCACTGCCTCCTTCTATAAAAAATAACATTATTTTCAACCAATAGTGAGTCACAATCATTTATGAATAGAAATCAATTTTTCTCTTATTCTCCAACATTACAAACATTCTTATATAGTACATATGTTTCTATAACAAATTATTCCATGATGACCAATGGAATATGTTTCAGTACCAAATATTTTGTATAGAGTATTGAATTAAGTGAAGTGAGTCTTACTCCCACTATATTCCTTTTTTTTTGTGCTCTCTATAAATAAATATGACCTCTCAATGAAAAATTATTTTCATTTCTGAAATATTTTATTAATATTATCCCATTTTTTCGTTCAGATTCCACAAAATTACAGCTTTTATTCCTTGTGGTTATATATTGATGATTTATAAATCCTTAATGAACACCTCATAACCCCATTTATAAACATGTAACAAAATGGGTTTATTTCCCCTCCAGAAATCGAAGGGAGTGTTGTATGATACATTGGTTGCCAAAAAAATTTGAATGTATGATTCATTTATAATGAATATCCCCAAAATGATAATGGATGTATTGTGAAACTCATCATTAACCTTTGTATGTACAGTAAGGTACAATTCCTTCATCCACTAACACAATTCCATTATGGTATATTTGGTGGATTGAGTTGACATAAAATAAAACACTCCGATATAAAATTAATGAAATCTTGGTCAAGATATTCATTACCTCAATCTGATCGAAGTTTCTTTATCGTGATACTGATATTGTTCACAACAACATTTTTTGAACACCTTGAGTTAAATAACAGATTTATATTCAAACCACATCATGTAGATATATCCCTAAATACTCAAGTAATCGGTAAAAGATTAATGTATGAGAATTCACATGTGGATTCTACTTGAAAATGCAGTCACATATCAGTGTGTGCTAATTCTAGAATCTCTATGGTCCTTTCACCTTGAGTAATGAATAGTGGTTTAGTCATCTCTCCATAAAAACAAGCCTGAAATCTTAAATGTGGTTTAATCTCAAAATAGTATAAATGACCATCTTGATAGGGATTTATAAAATGATTCTCATTTATGTTACCAAGGGAGTGATGCCATAAATGAGTATTATATGACTCATGCAATTTTTTTATAATAAATTGTATATATTTGGATTTTAAACATTAATACATAAAGATAATTATTTAATTGATCCATACTATAACATGTTATATTTTAATAAAAGTAACAACCCTTATTTTTAAATTTGTAAATAAATCCATCCATTTCAAAACATGAAATATAAATTATGTTCTTTGTAAAAATAGGAACATTAAAAAATCATTTAAACCAAAATTAATATTTTTAGTAATGTGATATCGTAGTCAACAATAACTAGATCAACTATCCTCGCTCTATCGGTATCCCACAAACCCACCTCACCTATGCAATCCTTCTAAAATGTACATCGTTCTAAAATTCAGATAAAATCATGAGAACTAAATATTTTATCAAATACTGAACATGTAGATATGTTAATCATAAAAATTATAATAAATAAACATGAGCTTTCCCAATAATCTTTAGCGGGGTGAAATTTCAGTTCTGGTGGCCCATCTTACCTTATACAAAACATAATGCATCCTATTTCTTTCCTTGAATACAAATCTTCTTATTCTTGGAAGGATGTTTCTCTAGAGCATTAGACATGGAATGAGTTCTTAGTACATTTTCCTTATTCCCCGTCCTCTAATATACCATAATCATATACAAATTGAAAAATATAATTTCTTTATCAAACATAATGAATAATAGTAATACATTCTAAGAGTGTTTTATCGCTATTGCTCATATTATACTTCATGATAAAATAAGAAACCAATTAAGCCGTGAGGATAAAGTGATATAGATCATCATGGATGTTCAACCCTGTTATTTACAGGTTCTTAATGTAACTAATCATCTAGACTACAAGTGGACAAACCAGTTTCGACTCTCTATTATTTTATGTGAACAATGCATTGAAGATATTATATCTCTTTGATCTTTTCTTATCTTGATAGAGATCTCAATTGTGAGAAAGGATTCAATAAAAATACATATCCTTATATTATATCATAAATCATTGTATATTCATTACATCTTCTATAATATTTTGAAAGTTAGAAGCTTCTTATGCACTAGACTATTTGGATGAAAACTCTATAAGTTCTGTATCCAATGTGTATAATTTCAGTTAAAGGTATTATTTAATGCATAATTACCATACCATTCCTTGAAATTCACATAGTTGAGAAGTTTATCCATCTCTATTATGGATCATAGTGATATTTTATAATTTATTATATTTTCCATTCAATAAATAAAGAGATATAATTAGTACATTCTTGATTACTAAAACATGTTAATAAATTTAATTGAAATTAAAATCGATTAATCACCCATTTTTCTATTGAAACATAATGGACTTCACCATTAGTCCAAAAATATATTGTTTTTAGATATTCTTGGGGAAATGATACATATTCTTCTTCCCAAAACCTAGACATTGTCCTAAATAGTTATTTGAAGGGTATTAGGTAGGTGTGAATTAAAAAATGCATTTAATCTTAGATTCATGATCTATTGAGAGGACTCACCAATACTAAAATATTTTTTTAAATATTTCATCAACCCTAACCTCTCATTTACAATTTCATACTTTTTTAATTAACATTTATGTGGACTAAGTTAATTCAAAAAGAACATCATGCTAAAAGATCCCCGATAATTGAGAGCACATAAACATGCATTAGTCAAGACCATTGAACTATGTGGCCGATTATAACTTATGTAGTGGAAGGTTATACCAACATAATAATTTAGTTTAAGGAATTTAATTATTATCCCTAAAAACCCATTTTGTCTTATAACATTTCTTGTTAATATTTTTTTTATTTTAATTAATTTATTAGCCTTGTTTAATAATTTTTTTGTATAACCCAGTTGTATCTTATTTCTTTTATCATGCTTGTTATTTCATTTATTATGTGATAATATAATATCCGAAAACATAAATAATCAATTATTTAATTTATCGAAATAAAATAAGTTCCATGATCAGTATATTATCTGTTGGATAGTTTATCTAGAAGATGATAAACTAACCCTAGACCCTAGGAAAAATACCATGAACAATAGCTTTGTTTTTGTTTCCTTCTTTAACCTTGTCTCCTTTGTATCACCTTGATTGGTCTTGTCGAGGATCAAGGACTTGAACAAGATCTCCTTTCCTAGGATCTCCACTAGTACATAATATTTTACTCACATGCATGTGTGGGGATCAAAAAGACCAGAGAAATTGAGTTTACATATATGAAACCACAAGCACATATTCCACAACAAAATAATGAGTGGATGAAAAATATTACAGAAATTTTAATTTATTGATAAAAAACTAAAGGGAAACCAATCACATGAATATGTATTCTCTAATATCATGATAAATCAAACAAAATTCAAATAGAATAAATTTTCAATCAATTTATCAGTAACAAAGATTTATTCATTATTTTAGATAAAATACCAAAAATTAATGAAATTAATAAAATTTATCTTCATTTATTCAAAACATCCTAAAGTTACCATAATCCATAATTTTGAACAAAATTAATTTTATCTGAAATTAATGAAGTATATAAGTGTAAATAGAGGTAACTTGTGTCTTTGTATGAAATTTATGCACAAAAATAGATTCACCTTATAATTATAAATCTTATTACATGGCTTGTGATGTCAAATTAATTGAAAAATGAATACATGCAAAAATGTTTAATTATATATTTAATTCACCGCTCTATGAAAAATTGAGAACACTATATGAAATATACTATATGGTTTGTATTATCTTCTTCCCATGTTTATAACACACACCCTAGGAACTATGAACATTTCTTACCAAGGATATGTTTAAGGTACATGGCATGTCATAAAACCTACAAGATGTGTGACCTCATAATTTAATAACATTTAAATCCTCACATTGAATATCAATCACAGGACATTAAAAGACACCCCATGTTAACATCCAAAAGAATATAAGACAACGTATCATGTATAATGGTTACACAACATGTAGTTCTTCAAGATGTGTGCCATACAATTAAAATTTTTAAAGTAATTCTTTTTTTAGATCATACATCCAATATTATTATAAATTAATTGAAAAAGTGAGATTCAATTGAGAAACTATAATACTTGAAATTTTTTATGTAGTTCACACCATGTACTCTAGTTTTTTCTGGGTAGAACCATTGACACCTCCATATACTATTTTTCGAATGTTTATTCATGTTTAAATCATAATGTTTTTTGGTTATGTTAATGAGAATGAAGAGAGGAAAATACAATTATGTTGAGATGTTAAAAAGAATATATTTGAAGTTAAATAAATCGAAAATTCATGAAAAAAATATACAAATAGAAAATAATAATAAATTAAATAGGTGACCCCTTTAATGAAATTGGATGTTTATGGTCACAATGGATGTTCATGTATCACAAGATGAGTTAATATTTTAGTATTAATTTACGAATAATCATTTATGAATTTGAAAAATACATCCATTTCCATTAAAAACTACATATTTTATGAATAAAAAAAATTTCCAAATGAAATAGGTGGATCATAACATGTTATTTTTAATTTATTTTTTTGAAGATTTAGAATTACCTCAAGATACAATTCTATATAGACACTCTCTTTTTCATGTGTTAACATAAAATAACATTTATTGAATACATAAAACATTATAAAAATAGACACCCAATGTCCATAATAGTCTAGTGCCTTTGGAAACATAGGAACCTAAACACTGGTGCATAAGTGATCTACATAATCTCCAAGTAGGTTATTCTTTACTATCACCCTTCTAACACACATCAAGCATTGTAAATATCTTCATATAATATGGAAGTAAACATAATAAGGGGTGAGCTAAAATGCTCAGTATAGGTAAAAAAGATATATGTATGCATAATCATGTGTATAATGGTATGAGAACATGATCATGAAAATAGAAGATCATAACCTTCGTATCAAAGATCATATACATAAATCATGGCATAATTATTGGAATTTAGTAAGACATGAATCAATAGTAAATAAATAAAATGATCCATGAAATCATAAAATATTAATAAAACATTGAATTGTGGCAGAAACATAATAATATTTAATAATCTTTATATTAGCCAAGGCATTACTACTGAGGCCATATTAAATAACAAAGACCATTAATAAACTGGGTTCACACCCCATTTCTTCCCTATATTACTGAACCGAGTTCTACCCACATTCTAGCCATGCATTACTGATCTGATTTCATTTCATGTTCCATACATGTAATAGTTAATTGAGTTCATTTATCATTCCTGCAATGTCTATATCAGGATGTATAAATATTTACCCAATTAATTGGAGAGAGATATAGTTCCCACCCATCTCATAATGAAATCATACACTCATTTACCTCAAGATCATAAATAATCACATAATAACCCATGAAATGAAATGGTTTTTATATACATGTAATCATAAAATAACCTATGGAATGATATAGGCTTAATAATGATTCGGTAATGAACATAGATTGTTAAAAGAAGTGGGTTTCAAAATCACTTAAACTGTGAATGAGAAATGAGTTTCATAAATATCATGAAATCAAAAAATAATCCACAAGGAGAGAGAATATAAATAGAAATATTAAATAACATAAAGGCATGAGTAACAAAAATGGATTTATCATAGATGGTAAATAATTTTGAATGATCTTTTAAAAACATTTCTTGGGGAAAATATCATTTCTTCTTTGAAAAATGATATGTAAAACATAAAAACTTTTGACAAATGTTATCTTCAAAAATAGTTTTTAAAACATATAAAGGAAGCATTAAAACCCAGAAAAGGTTTTTAAAATACCTTTTCCCTAAAAAACTTTTCAAATATATATTAAGATCATTTGCGTAAACATTTTATAAAAATGGTTTTTTAGTACAAGAGATTTATGACTCGAGAGGGAGATGGTTTGATTTTACATAAAAATGTTATCTTAAGAACCAAAGAGTGAGAAAATGGTACAAATTAATGGATATATCATGATTAAATATAGTATAAGGAAACTTAGGAATTTATTTGAGGTATGGACCATAATATTTCATCAAATAATTATAATCATTTAGAATATTGTAAAGCAATGAGATTGTTTCAATAAACTCTTATAACATAGTAACTTGGGATAATAATATCCATGTAAGAAACATAAATAAAATAAATAATAAAATATCAGTAAAGAATAGAAATTCTTTATATAACATGTTTAATGGAAGTATATACATCTCAATAGATAATTTAGGTCTATAACAAAACATGAGTCTCAGTGAAAAAAAAATTAGACAAAACTATTTTACCAATTTGGTATCTTTTGAAACGTAAACCCCAATAATGAAAGATCATAAAATGGATATGTGAATACACAAAACATTAATTATAATATAACAATAATACAATCATGTTCATTATATATATCACAAAAAATTAAATAATGTTTAACATAGCATGTATCTCGTAGAAATAAAAAGTGAGATGAAATCACTTTACCTTGTATCTTGAATCTAATCACACTCATTCAAACCACATATATAATAAAAATAGATTTATTATAAATATTATACATAACCATATTCATATATATAATACCATATATGGTTTTATTAAGACCTTATATTACCATATTATTAACAATCCTATGTTACATTTTCCTTTTAGTTAATATTCACATTTTTCTTCAAATTTGCCTTAATTTGTTATATCATTGGTCCTTATAATTTATTTCATCAGTTAAATAATTTAAACCAATATATAAATATCATTTATATAAATTATATGTGTATTATAATAATCTATAGAACGTATATGTATGAAATATAATACACCATTCATGGAGATGGTAAGACATACGTATACATGAATGCTATTTCTATTTAATTGTCATGTTGAGAGAAGGAATGTAAAACAAAATGACACACAAACCCAAAACATATATATAATTATTAAATTATATTTATGATATCTTATATATAATATATATTCACAAAAATATTTTTAATAAAATCCATGTAGTGTATGAACGATTTATATCACTTTTAGGGGGATATAGTCTACACTTTTTCAAACAAAATTATCGTATTAACACAAAATAGAAAGTAAAAATTCATGTGTTGTAAAAAGGAATACTGAAGATAAAATAAATAATAAACATAATATATAAAATATATTAATATATTAATATACTATCCCTTATAATTTTTACAGTGAGAAGAGATAAAATAAAAATGAGCAATCATCATTTAATGAGGCTGTAGTTCACCCTACACATAAATAGTCTATTTGTTAGCCATTAGATAGAGGTGTGTGTAAGTGTATGTTGAACACATATCAAAAAAAATCATAGTATATTAAATATATTGGTGTTTTTATACAATAATGGAAAATTAAAATTGTAGGTGTGGAGAAATAAAATAAACGAAATGACTTGAGAGAACATGTTACCTCTTAATCAGGTAACTCATTTGGGTTTTACCAAAAAGTATTACTTGGAAGACTTTATGTCCAAATATATGCATAAAGTAGGTATTTAGGTATGTTTTTAAGAGTATTGGTCAGATATTTTAATAGCATAAGAGGTTTTAGAGGTTTGAAGAAGAGGGATAGGTGGTGTCCTTTTATAGGAAAGGAGGAGTGTCTCTCTTGTAAATATCGGATGAGAGAATTCCACCAAATATTTTCATGTTGAAAGTGGATCTAATAATGACCCAAAAACGATACAATGGAGGATACTATAAAAATATGGACCAAAATTTATTTTTTTATTGTTTCTATGTCACTTTGAATCTTATATTTAAGGTGTTGTCCTTAGTTAAGCTTATTTTTACCTTAATCGATGTAAGTAATTTTAATTACATTCACTAATATTTTTGTTAAAAAACATAGTTGGACTTATTAGAAATAATAATTAATTATGATTCCAAATATGTAATCCATTTATCCAAATTATAATCCCATGAGTAGAATAAATTAATTTAAAATGAATCTTATAGTCGGGTCGACAATGCAGGGTTTTAATGTAAAAATGACCAGATTTTTTCTTTGTTTTTTTATCCAATTTTAATTTTAAATTAGTTCATATTACCCAAATTCAATTAATTTATAAAAATATAATCTAATAAAATTTTTAAACTAAAATAACATATAATTTATCCTTATTAATAAATTAGATGAAGAAAACTGTTTTGAATTAAAATCCATTATTTATCAATATTCATCCAAAAAATGAAGTTTCTAAGAAAAATACCCTAAAATAACCATAAGAAAATATATACATTATAAATTTAAAAAAATAATTTTTATTTTATCAAATTAAATTTCTAAATGAGTCTTAAATTATTTTTTTCCTTTTTTTCATAGAAGGACATTAAAACCAGTTTATTCGAGAAACTATTATTTTTAAACCTATAAGGACTTTACAAAAAATCATATCATTACTTATTAGTATGATCTATTTATATAAAAAATAACAAAAATATTTGAAAATTAGTTATTACTATATATATTACTATTTTTAATGATTTGGTTTAAATTACCTCATTTGAATTATTATAATAGGAAAATGACATTTCCTAAAAACATCAGTGTTACATGTATCATGCACCAATTTAATGTTGAGTGTAATATACCCCCTGATGCTACCATGTAACAAACACTATCTAGTTTTTGTGTCAAATTTTTTTTTAAAAAAGTTTATTTATAATTCATAAATAAAATTTTTATTTATTCTAAAAAAGTTCATAAAAACATATTATGTTGCCTTATACCCCACATAAACTGAAATTCACACTTGGAATTCATCTCTCAAGTAAAGAAATAAAGACAATTCTTATTAATAATACCCTCATGTTCCCACATATCTTCCTCTAACTAGTGATTTCTCCAAAAAAACTTGAGCATGTGAGTGGCCTTGTTTCGTACAACTTTCTCTGACCAGTCCAGAATTTCAACTGGTTGTTCCTCTTAAGAAATATCATGCTCTATTTTTATGACCCTTGAGCTTAGTACATACGAAATAGAAGTTATATAATTCCTTATTATATATACATGGAGCACATCATGGAATTGAGGGTAATTTGGAGTACATGCCAAGTGATAAGTTATAATTCTAATATAATCATGATTATCAAAGTTTTCAATATACCTTGGGATTAGTTTCCATATCTTCCTAAATCTCATAAATTTATTTCAGTGTGAGATTTACAGAAACACCATTTCACCAACATAAAATTCTAGATCATGTTAATGGTTATCAGCATAACTTTTCTATTGACTTTAAGCTTCCATGATATGATGATGAATGGTTCTAACCATCTGAACCATCTCTTTATCAATATTTGGTCCCAATATTATTCTTTATCCAACCCTATCCAAGCACATTGGAAGAATAATTTTCATCCCAAAGAGGGCTTCATAATGTTTCATCTGAATTCTTGATTAAAATATCATCTTTAAATAAAACTCTACTTGAAGAAGTTGTTGATCCCAACATCCTTTGAAATCTAGAGAACAAGATCTAAATATATCCACTTGGGTTTAAATTGTTCTTTCAGACTGACCATCTGTATGAGGATGATAAGCAGTGCTGAAGCACAATTCTATATCATGTTCTTACTTAATAATTCTCTAGAACAATGAGGTAAACCTCTAATCCTGACCCAATATAATGTAATTTGGTACACCATGCAACCTTGCCACCTTATAAATGTATAACCTGGAAATATGATCTATAGATAAGTATTCCCCGATAGAGAAGATGTGTGTGGACATAGTATGGTGATCGACTACCACCCATAAGAATTAACCCCTTTAGAGGTTTTAAGTAGTCTAATGATAAATTCCAAAGTGATGTTCTCTTATTTCCATTTCGGTATAGGTAATGTTGGCCACATCCCTTTAGAATATTTTCTTTTAGCCTTAACATGTTGGCATACCAAGCATCGAGAAAAAAAATCGTGATATCTCTCTTCACACCATCCCACCAAAAGTATTTTTTTCACGTACATTTATATCATAGTACTTTCAAGATGAGTAGAGAACAAATAAGTAAGAGATTACCCTAGAAGATCCTTCTTCAAATATGGCATGTAAGTAAAACATACTCGGTTCTTCCAACATATCATTCCTTCCTACTGAAGGTTAATCTTGGGAAAATTTCAAAATTTCTATTGCAACTCTTCATCTTCCATATATTCCTTCTTAATAATAACATGGATAGTGGGTTGAACCTTCATTTGAGAAAGATATGATTTTTCCCATAATTCAATATTTATATATCCATCGTTTTCAAATCCATAAATATTGGAACTTTTTTTTTGTCACCATCTTAGATAAGCTTATATGATCCTTCCAAATCAAAGTATCTTCAACCTTTGTTTAAATTCCAAATGTGGTAATGTTTTGAGAAGTCATAATCCTTTATCAACTCTACCAATATTTTTTGGTTCAGGTTTAACTCCTTCTATGTGAATATATATTTCATACTTTTATGATTGGTATATATATCACCCTTATCTCAATAATGATAATTCCACCATATCTATAATGAAAAAATTAAAACATATAACTCCAAATATTGAGTTGGGTAATTTTTCTCAATATTCATAAACTATCACGAGTCATGTTCTATAAACATGT
Source organism: Viscum album (assembly GCA_963277665.1). Classification (NCBI taxonomy): domain Eukaryota; kingdom Viridiplantae; phylum Streptophyta; class Magnoliopsida; order Santalales; family Viscaceae; genus Viscum; species Viscum album. The sequence goes on along the minus strand of OY728166.1, from coordinate 153,569,863 downwards.
TTTTCTTCATAAGAACACATCTCAATCCCTTATTTGATACATCTCTATAGATTTCAAATCCATCTCCACTATAGGGAAATGTAAGCACAAGTGCACTAACTATCCTTGTATTATATTGCTTGAAATTTTCCTCACATTCATCTATCTCGAGGAACTCAAAACCATTACAAGTTAACTTGGTCATTGGAATAGATATTCATGATAAATTTTCCACCAACATCTGATAATATCAATTAAAAACAATATTGACTAGGATATCAGTCATTGTTGTTTCTACATTCCAATATTCAATAGCCTCCATCATTGATGGGTCTACTATAATACCCTCTCTTGAGATTATGCGACCAAAAAATGTATCCTTTTTCATCCAAAATTCACACATTGTAAATTTTTCCTATATATTCTCCTTCTTTAAGGTATTCAGTACAATTCTCATGTGATATTCAGGCTCTTCCTTTTACTTTGAATAGATAAGAATATCAACTATAAAGACTAACACAAATAGATCAAGGTAATATCAAAATAATCTATTTATTAAATCTATTAAGATAGTAGGGGAATTAGTATGTAAAAAAGGAATCACTATATATTCATAGTGTCGATACCTTATATTGAATCTTTTCTTGGGTATATCCATTTTCTTTACTCTCAATTGATGATATCAAAAATTAAGAACAATCAAGCTAATGTATAGAGCTCTTTGTTGTTGATTTAACAATTTACTAACACGGGGAAGAGGATACTTGTTTTTTATCATGATCTTGTCCAAATCCTGATAATAAATGTAGAGTCACATTTATCCATATTTCATTTTGAATAAAATAATGGGTTTTCCCCAAGGTGACTCAATTGGAAGAATGTATCCCTTATCAAGGTTTTCTTATAGTTACTTCATCAATTCCAGCAACTCAATGAGGACCATCCTATTAGGATTCATTGAAATTAAGGAGGAAACATTTATGAGTTCTATTGAGAACTGAAATTAATGTTTTTGTGAAAGGATCAGAATCTCTTCAAAAAATACATCCACATATTATCAATAGACCTTCATATCAGCGATGTCGATTTTCTCCACAATCATTTGAGATAGGAAACCCTTTTTAATTGAATTAAGACCAACACACTAGATATACTCCCCACAATAAGTTCATACATATAATAACATTTATTAATGATTATACGGTGGTTGGAAATATCAAATGTAATGTCACTTACTTGAAAAGGGATGTGGTATTTATGTATAGAAATCCAATCCATGCCTTAGATGAAATTAAATTCAACCAAAAGAAGAATTATAAAATTTTCAGAAAGCACAGTCACAAAAACTTCAACCATAGAGGAATCATAGACATGAGATGTGATCATCATTTCATTATGGGTTTGAACTCCTAATTTCACAAGGAATTTTTTTGTTGGAATATTTACACCATCCTAAAAATTCATTAGATATGAAAGAGTGGGTAGATCAAGAATCAAATTTTATATTATAATTTCTAGAGTGGATAGAGAGTGTACAATTTATCACACAGTTATTGAACCACTTATAAGAAAGAGTGAATGCATGATATTTCCTATAGTCATTCATCCTAAGAGGTTACTGACGTCGATCATTTTCACTAGCCCTTGGGGTTGGATATCGGTTAGTATAATTTTCATTCTCATTACACTTGTATCATTGAATCATGTGAGGCAAATTATGAGTTTCTTTTTATCCATTATAT